>OX411543.1:44972563-46447563 GCA_948146395.1 Fragum whitleyi | reverse complement strand
CAAAAATTAATGAACCATAAAATCCTTCCTTCATGCACATCTACCAATTGAGGTGATAACATTGACCAAGTTTCAAGAAGATCCAGCCAGAAACTTAGGAGGAGTTGCGTTGACAAGAAAAGTGGACCCAGAGACTAAGTTTTTAAGGGCATAACTCAGGCAAAAATCAACGAACCGTAAAATCCTTCCTTCATGCACATCTACCAATTGAGGTGATAACATTGACCAAGTTTCAAGAAGATCCACCCACAAACTTGGAGGAGTTGCGTTGACAAGAAAAGTGGACGGACGGACGGACAGACGGAGAAGATGACGCCAATATACGTCCGCCTCCGGCAGCGTATAAAAACACTATGGTTTTCATCAAAAATAGCCAAGTTCAAAATAATTGAAATTGCATCAAAAATATTATCCATGGCATACATTTTGCAATAAAGATATCTAAAGCTGATTACAAAAGCTTGTACAACTTCAAAACTAGAAAACATCCTTTCAATTTTTTTCAAATCCAAGCAGAAATACTGTTCTTTTGCCAGCTTAATCATTTAAATTACAACGACAAGCTATGTCATACTCACATCACATATCTTGATCAGGTCACAAGGATTTTCAGAGTTCACAGCAGCAGAAAACCTTTTTCCAGCAATTTGAACAATATGGTCGACCCACACACTGCAGAACAACAGAGTATATATTGGTCAAACTCAAATCCCTTTGTTTTACATATTGAATATCTTTCATTTACACAAAGTTAAAATACTCCCTACAAATGAAATGAAACTGAAACAATAAAATATGATAATACATTGAAATGGAATTTAGAAATGAGACATCATACCCAAAGGGCCCATCTGAGGAGGGTGAATGTTTAGACCTTGGTCAGACTGCAAAATCTGTGCATTCTGACCAAGGTCAAAACTTTTCATAAATAACAAGTTTTCTGAATCTAGAATGATCATTCCAACTTTCTAAATGATTTATGATCATTCCACCTTTGTAAATTTTTCACAAATATGCCTTCTGGTTGACCTACACTAGATCCAATCTTTTTTTTAATGATTATTTCAGACACCACCTTGGTATTAATGTAACTTTCGCAAGGGTGTTTATTCAGCAGAAGGATTACATAACTTATAACTTTACACACCTGTATGTGACAAACTGAAACTTAACAAGTGACATCTTGGACTCCTCCCACACCATATTTACCTCCCCTTTTGTGGATAAACGACCAGATACAGACCTCTTCATTCTGAAATTTTAACACAAACACATAACAAGAGCACCACATTAGGGTGCCTATGCTCGGCTGCTGAGTGCTGGATGGTGGAAGAAAATCTAAGTGGAAAAGGAGAATAATTTGCACAAAATTCATCAAGAGTTATCCCCATTGATCGTATAGGTTGCTCTTCTGATGGTTAACATATGTGCCAAGTTTCAAGTGAATGCCTTCAGTAGAACCAGAGATATCACAAAATGTCAAAGTTTTCTCACGATGACAATGAAGACGACAACGCCAACAAGAACACCAAGGCAATAGCAATACCTCGTGTTTTCTCCGAAAACAGCAAAGCTAAAAACAGATTGAATCAAAAAGATTGATTGATTGGATTTGCTCTTTTGAAAGGGGTTTTACGCTACTCAACAATCTTTCAGTTATATTGCCATGGCTGGTGAACCTAACAACAGGATCCTGGAATTTCGCTCACCAGTACTACCATCACATCCTTTCCTAGCCTCAAGCTGCTTTTTCCAATAGCTCTTCCATTATCCACCAATAGGTGAGAGACAAATAGTTTGAAAGGATCGGGGATCGAACCCAAGACCGTTAGATTGACAGTCCGATGTAACTTACTGTGATGATGCTATGATGGAGGTCTGATTAATTGGAAAAAAAAATCAACCACAAATATATGGCACAACAAAAAACTTTTATAAATATATGCATGTTTGTGGTCTACAGCTACTTTCAACAGCATTTTAGTGTTTCGATGGCTGGTGCACCTCCCCTTGGATTTCTGTTGTTTTCTCATACCAGTATAACCATAACTTTTCAACCTAAGCCACCAGCTGCCCCTCATTGGTTGATGAAGAAGGATCAATTTCACAGACTTTTGTTAATTGTCAGATGAAAGTTACCCCAGCCAGGGTTTGAACTTGTGACCCAAGGACTGACTACTCAATGTGTTACCCGTCAGCTATCAGACTCAGCAGCTTTTGAGCTAAAAAGATTATTGTTTAGCCAAATGCCATAATTTTCTGCTTCTTGACTATCAACATAATTTCTTTAGCTAACAAAATGTTCGTGTCAACCTCACAATTTCTTTTTTTGAGCAAATCTGAGCCAAGAAATTGTTTTGTCAAGCATTGAGATACAACAGTAAAATTGGTTGCAAGACCTAAGCATACCTGTCTTGTTTCAGTTGATCACTTCCCAACATACTCTGTTGTAAATGTGGTGTCAGATCACAGAGACCAGAACATAAACGACCAATCAACAGTAATCTGAAACAAAAGAAATATATGTTAATACTATGTAAATGACAGGTCACAGGTCAATTGCTCAGTGTAAAACAGTTGTAATTGCCTATTAGTTTATAGGCGGTTACAACTCTTTTGTGCTGAGCCATAAAGCCGTCAATCAAACAATCTATTTGCTAATCAAATAATTTATTTTAACCAGATGTTGACCCATATTATTTACATTCTAAAATTTTGTGGTCTGATAATTACATCAATATCTGTCTCTACCTTTAATTTGCCCAGCAGGAAAGAGGCAAGTAGGACTTTTTGATAAACCTTATCCCAGGGTTTTAGTCTGATATGAATAAATTACTGTCCAAAGGACTCACTCTTTGGGATCTTAGGGGTTCTTTCTTAAATTTGGGAGTCCCTGCTTTAAGAATAGGCTATTTCTTTTAAGCTAAACTCTTGTATTTTATAGATTTAGAGCTATTCCCTGGTTTAAGGTAAAATAATTGGTAGAGGTATATCAATATTTTGGGCTCAACCTAAGAAAAGAATTGAAGACGATGGTAAGCAGTCTTCAATTCTTTGCTGGAGTTCAGCGGCATAGAGTCTATGGGACTAACATCACATGACTTAGAGGGTTCTGGCTACTTATTTTTGTGTCTCAGATGAGCAAAACCTGCGTCCCTTAAAAAACTGTTAACCTGCCAAATATTTTTTCAACCAATAGCCAATTCATGCAAAAATTTAACAAGTCTGGCTCGAGATTTTCCTTCATTTATATTATAGAAAATAGGTTGTGTAAGATCAGACTGCATATCTGTGCAGGTTGATCATAGTCTACATTGTCTGAAAAAGCTTTGTGTACTACAGAAATATATCATGAAAGCATGAGAAGATTTGTTTTTGGGTTTGAATGGGGTTTTATGCTGCTTTGAACAATCTCTCAGTTATACCAATGCGGCTGGAGCACCTTACAATGGATTCCTGGTATTTTTCACACCAGTACCATAACACCCTTTCCTAGCCTCCAGCTGCTATCACACTTGGGCCTATGATCTTCAACTCAGAACAAGATGTGTTTGTGAAACACTAATGCCCCCGTAACAGCAATTTTTTTCAAACTTTGACCTTGACAGATGACCTTGACCTTGTCACATGACCTTGACTTTGGTACCAGCAGATGCGGATCATTGAGATCTATCATCATGCCAAATATGAGCCTTGTATCTTGAATAGGCTTGAAGATAAGGCAAAGGTTAAGTTTGGTTAAGTTTTCGGACAGACGAACGGACAGACGGACAGACAGACAAACATGAGTAAAACAATATGCCCCCGATCTCTCGATGCAGGGGCATAAAAACAGTCAGAAAGGATGAGTGCAGCCGTGGAATTATGGAAAGTGTTAAAGGGCAGAAATAATCTTGATCAATCTGACATTCCACTACCCTATGACTGATGGTACAGAATTCTCTCTACTAGAATACCTACTTGTTTCCAGTTTTATGGCATCTGTCTTCTGCATCTTTAACCTTCTCTTTACACTGATTGCACAGGTCAGTTAGAAACTGAACAATTCTGAAATAAGAACATTTTTGTTGAACCAGACAGTAATGAAACATATACTTTCCACTTTTCTTCTTTCAATCATCATTGTAATCTATTCAGTATTCATTTTTTTTTTATACAGCTTGGTAGTTGTCATAGGAAAAAAATGACAATAGCTCCATTAAGACTAATTTTTACATTTGACCTTGAGCTGTTTCCTGGAAATTGGAGCTGCCTGAAAATTTATTTCAAATAGCACATCTACTCATGCAGGGAATGTGCCATGTTATTTTGAAATTTATCCATAAATGTTTTGTCATGACGGAAAATAATTGTGCCAAGTTATTTGAAATCCATGCATCTACCCTCTTTATAATTAATGTTAAAACCTTAATGATTCATATATTATTTAATGCACAGGTACTCAGATATGTTCTTTTTTTTTGGGGGGGGGGGGGGGCAGGCTAAAATGATTTACTACTCACAGAAGCATTAACAAATCAGTAAACCTTGACCTTACCCTTTGATCCCTGTAACACAAGTGTCCTGGGTGAAGGTCATCAGATTAGCCGAGTCAGCAAATCTATTGAATGGGGCTGTTTCCATGGTTACAGTGAGAGTTTCCACATCAGAAAACAAGTATGATATACAATCTTCATTCATTGACTTGAGTTTCTCATCAAAAAGTTTACATAAACTGAAATTATCATTAAGTATTAGATCCATGTATGTATTTTGAATTAGTTGTCAAGAAGCCCTGGTAATTAATGAAAATAAATTGACCAAAAATTATTGCATTTATTACTCTAGTCATCCCCTACAAAAGTATTTGATAGAACTTTTAAAATGCTTTATTTGCTGATTTTGTACAGGACAAATATTTGACAATAGTTCAATAATTTCAAACAAAATGCAAAGTATGGTAAAATCTTTTACATTCCTATTAAGAAAATTAGAAAACAAGCAAAATTATGAGGCAGTATCTCTGATGAGTGATATTCAAGTAAACTCAATCATTAAATATGACTTGTTACAGATTCATTTTAGCTTCCCATCATTAATTCAAAAGTTGTTAATTATTACAGTCTTGGATATGTTTGATAGTTGTGACAGTTAAGATTGCTGGATCAGAACAAAACTATAGTAAGTGCCTATATATTTATAGGCACTTACAATATTTTTGCACTGACCCTTTGTACTGTTACTGGTTGCCTACCTCTGTACAACAGGAGTTAAGGCCCTTGCTTTCATCATGAGTCCACCATTCTCTAGTAAAGGTTTTGATCCTCCAGATCCCCAGGCCCGGGCTGCAGCAATGTCATTGGGACTCTCTGACCAGATGTATGAAGCCAGGTCTACCTCGGTCATCAGTGACCTAACAATATCAGTTAACATGTGAAAGGAGAAAAAAAATAAAGTAAAATTAGCTTTTAGAACTTTGTATTCTTTATAGTGTTTAGCCATTTTTTGTCAAATTGATAATGTAGTGTTTTTTGGTTTTTTTCATAAAGATCCACAAGGCATTTATACTTGCTGATCAAGGTCATTTTGAAAAGGAGATCTTTCAAAGTTTTCAAAATTATTTAAGTAATTAACCAATTATTCTGTCTAATTAAATTATTCATGTAGGTATATTGTAAATCACTGTTTCTACCTACCCATCATATTCAGTGATATTCTCCAGCTGATTAAACACTGTAGATATCTGTCTCTCTGTTAATTCTACACTGGTATCTATCTGGTACTTTATCAGAGCCTGGAACAACCCAACAAGATATCATTGGTGGGTGACTTAAACTTCAAAACTACAGCTTGAATTGGCTGGAGTTATAAGGTTGAAGTCGGTCTCTAATGATCATATACAGGTAAGATAGGGGCTTATACAGTCTTGTTTTTACAGAATGGGTTTTCATGGAGGTCTACTCTATTTCAACAAGAGGGCCAAAATGACCCTAAACTGCTCTTCTGAATTTTATTGGTCCGGTGGATATCACCTACTTTTCATGCAAAGTTTCATTTGCCTTTGCCTAGTTGTTGGAGGGGATATGATATTCCAAGAAATCAAACTTAAAAAAGACCCTGACCACCTATTGGTAACTGAGGAGAAATTGTTTAAAGATTTCGTGCTCAAAATAAGCCTCACCCTGCAAGGCTAAGACTTTACAAAATACTGCCAGTCCCACTGACATGTCTGATAAAAATCATGCTGGTCCAATAAATTGCACACGAAAACAGGACCTACTGACTGGTAAAATTTAGACATATACACAATGTGTTCTATTGTTAAGTCTGGTGGAATTTTGTTCGGTCTGGTAATAAATTGAAGTTTACCAGACACGCTGCTCAGTAAAAGCATGGGTATTTTGTCAAGTCTGCATTTATGGGCCAATCAAAATTTTGCAAACAACTTTTGTAGAGGGTCAACCAAGAAAATTCTGGTTAAGTTTCATTTAAATCAGAGATTTCATTTCAGGCTCAAAATATACCCCACCCTGCCACGCCCATATTCATGGGCCAATCAAACAATTTTTGAAGAGGGTCACCAAAGGAATATTCTAGTAAAGTTTCATTGAAATCAGCCCATTGGTTCAGGAGGAGATGTCGTTCAAAGATTTCAAAGTGAAAAAATGCCACGCCACAATCGACTCAGGGTGACCCTTAAAGCTCCCCTTGAGCACATTGTGCTCAGGTTAGCTTATTAAATCTAGCTTGTATGGAAAAATACTATGCAAGCACCTATCTTAGTGCTAACCTCGTGGGAAATCCATAAGGATATAACTGTTAATCCTGTGGTTGTCACTAAACTTTTGTTGTGGTAAGGCCAAAGAGTCATACACAAAAATTTGAAATTTCTTCTTTGAACAGTACCTTATAAATGTTAACTGTACATTGGTAGAGCGACCATGTCTAACAAGTGACCCATTTTATTAAGCTATCGTTATAAAAATTCCATTCAGTGAAGCAAAACCTCTGAAAAGTGGGCATTTTGTAACAAACAGCTGTTTATCATTGAATCTTATGTTGTTGAAACCCATTTGAATTGTCTCAATGAGACTATTCAAATGGGTTTGATCATCAAAGAATTTACTAAGACTAAACCGACATTTTTTATATGCTATGAAATAGACCTACATTACTAGTCATGAAATATTGTATTAAGCAACCACTTTTGGGCAGTCCTAAAAGTGGTCACATAACACAAGATTTACTATATATGAAGTTTATGAATGTTCACTATAAAAATAACCCCACTCTACCTTAACTCTCTCCACAAATAAAGGTCGTAGAAGGTCATCCCAGATATGGAGAGATTTGTTCAACACCCTCTCACAGATCCTGTCCCAGTTCTCAAGGCTACTGTCCTACAAAATCGGAAACAAAATGTTCTAAATACTAAGATCTACAGCAATCATGTATAAAGATTAATGACAAACATACTTACAGGCACTTACAACAGATTTGCACTAACCACTTGAAATAAACCTGACAATCTCATCAGGGCAGGGGTGTGGAATTCCCATGCCCGACTTGTCCGACTCGGGCTTTTGTACTTGAGGACAAGTAAATTTTTCTAAGCCACTTGTCCAAGGACAAGTAAATACCAGGGCAAATCTTGGAATGCTACTTAAAACAATTTACAGAGAAATCATCCTTATGTTCATATCATAGGGTAGAAAACATTGTTTTTAATGAAGAAAATGCTGGATACCAGCATTTTCTTCATCAAAAGGCAATTTTTTTTTTTCAAATTTTTTCTATTTACTCTTAAGCGGACAAGTTCATTTTGATCCTGGACAAGTAGAAAATCCACTTTTACTTGTCCAGGGACAAGTGGAGTAAACTCGTATTTCCACATCCCTGCATCAGGGTCTACTCACCTGCTTATTATTTCATTCTGCAGGACAGGAGTTAGAAAACTACAGAGAGATCATTCAATAAATTATATTTCAACTATAACAAGAGCTGTCACTGTAAGATGACAATGCCCCCGACACCGCTTTGATTTTAAATTATGGCCAATCTATGTTGAAGGTCAAGGTCATCCAGGGGTCAAGGTCACCAAAGTATGTGCCTACAGAAAGGTAATGTACCAAGGAATGTTGTGGTAAAGTATGATGCGAATATGTTAAGTAATAAGGAAGTTATGGCCAATGTTAAAGTTTTTGGACGGAATTACGGAATGACGGACGGACAGACGGACAGACGGACGGACGGACGGACAAGTCAAATTTATGATGCCTCCCTATCGGGGGCATAAAAAGTCTATCAAATATTTATTCTATTCCATTCGGAATCATTTTGTGATATAGAAAGAACAGTCTTACCTTAGACATTAAATCCCAGACTGTATCTCTAATGGTGGAGAGATGTTTAACAGAATTCACAAAGTTCAAGAGTTTGCTAACACCTGCCTTCACATCACTTGTACATCTACAATCAGAACAAAAATATACTTTATACATTTTGTAAGACAAGAGGCCCAAGAGGTCCTGTATTGCTCCACTGGCTTTAACATCCTTAGACTTTCATTAAATAAGTTTTCTTTGAATGAAAACAACACTTTGAAATCCCCTAAGACCTATTTTATAATGATTAACTGGGTCTGGCCCTCATTGCACCATAATACTCAATCACCATGAACCTGCATTAGATTCAAAGAATTTGGGCGCAAAATAAGCCCCACCCTGCCATGCCCATTTTTCAGGGCCAATCAAAATTTTGCAGGCATATTTTGAAAAGGGTCACCGTAGGAAAATTATGGCAAAGTTTCAATTAAATCAGCCAAATGGGTCAGGAGATGTTTTTCAAAGATTTCGGGCTCAAAATAAGCCCAACCATAGCATGCCAATATTTATGGGCAAATCTAAATTTCGCAATCAATTTTTGAAAAGGGTCATCCTAGGAACATTCTGGTAAAGTTTCATTGAAATTGGCCCAGTGGTTCAAGAGGAGATTTCGTTCAAAGATTTCCGGCTCAAAATAAGCCCCAGCCTGCCACACCCATATTTATTGGCCAATCAAAGTTTCTTGGACAATTTAAGTAAAGGGTCACCAATGAAACATCCATGCCAAGTTTCATTGAAATTGGCCCAATGGTTTTGGATGAGAAGATTTTTAAACTTTCAAAGTGAAAAAATTCCCTGCTGTGTTTGGGGGTCAATCAAAATTTCTTTAACAATTTAAGAAGAGGGTTACCCAAGGATCATTTCTACCAAATTTTGTTAGAATCTGCCCATTGGTTTTGGAAGAGAAGATGTTTAAAGAAAAAGATTACATACAGATGGATTCACGCACGGACGCACACTGGACACTGCCCTTTAACAAAAGCTCACTGGCCTTTGGCCGGTGAAGCTAAAAACACTATTTCTAACTTCCAGTGATAAAAACTTGAAAATCTCACCTCTACAACAGTTTTTTATCTCTAAAGTTTTCAAGAGTTTTCAGAAAACAAGTCATGGACTAGTAAAAGGGTTTACACTGACAAAATTTGTAGAGGATCAATTTTACTAAATATTGTGTCTAAGTTACAGGACTTACTTTATAACCTTGTATTCACTGTTCTGGAGTAAACAATTTCCAATTCAAGACAAGGTTGTAGTACAATGAGCAAAATAGTTCTGTACTTACAGACTTACCAGCCATCTATTCAGGATGAAAAAATGGTGCATGTTTGAAAATTGTACCCCATTTGCATGCAAGTGCACATACAAAGTAGGGAACAGTTTGCAATGTTTTGTATTCCTGAATGCAGATCAGGTTTCAAATTTCATTTCATTTTAAAGGTCAATTTTGGCCTGACAGGGGAACTATATGAGCAATCAAAGATCTTACGTTTGAATCCATTGTTGACAGTTGTCATGACGATGCTGCTCAGACACGCCCATTGACATTGATTTATGACTTGGACAAAACTCTGAAATGAACATAAAACATTCTGAAATAATTTCTTCTTCACATTCAATATTATATTCTTTAGACATGACTTTTTTTTATAAACCACAAAAAAACCCCAAGAGCAGCGCCTACGGGTGCCTACGCTCAGCTGTTGAGTGCTGGATTGTGGGAAAAAAGTAAGTCGAAAAAGGGGCATAATTTGTTCAAAATGCATCTAGAGTTATCCCCCTTGATAGTATAGGTTGCTCTTTTGATGGTGAACATGTGTGCCAAGTTTCAAGTAAATGCTTTCAGTAGAACCAGAGATATCACAAAATGTCAAAGTTTTCGCACGACAACGACAACGACGACGTCAACGATGATAAGGATGACATGGAGGCTATAGCAATACCTTGGGTTTTCTCTGAAAACAGTCGAGCTAAAAATCAGTGGGTACAGGATATAATGAGTGTTTCAAGTATCCTATAGGAAAGAAAACAGTAAATGAAGCAATAATTATATTGATAATGTCATTATTTTCCAGATTTCATTGATTGATTGAATTGGGTTTTACACTGCCTTTAACATTATGAAGCAGCACAAGCAATTAACAATGGATTCCTTGTATTTCTCACACCAGTACAACCATTACATCCTTTCTTAGCCTCCAGCTGCTATCACACACAGGTCTACGATTATCAACTCATTAGTGGGAGGCAAATTGTCAGAAAGGATGAATGCCGCCGCTGCAAAGAATTAAACCTGGGACCTTTTGATCGACAGATCAATGCACTACCAACTGCGCTATGACGCTGGCTCATTACCTTCCAGAAAATGTCTTCCTAATTAGTATAACTGAAGAACAAGCAAACCAGATATTGTGAGACAATAATACAAGAGTTGTCAAAATCAATGAAAAGTGTAAACCATTGAGAACACCACTCGTCCAATCTCACAATCAACCTCAGTTGTACATAGAAGGACTATTTTTAAAAATTACGGGAAACCCTTGGAAAAACTCAATGACATCAGTTAAAATAAGGTTAGCACTCGAAACTTTGAGTGAAAACATTAGACGTCATCAACACTACTCATTTAAGCCACTGAAGTCAAACCATCGTATCCTTATATAGATATCTTTACTTTCTTATATAACGGCTGAAAAATCTTAATTTTTGAGAATGATTCGTCATTCTCAAAAATTAAGACTTTTCAACCATTATTTACTGTAAAAGATCTAAATCTAAAGTGTTAATTTTTCTTACACTGTTTCCGCCTAACAAAATGCACGATTTTGTTACATACCATTCCATCTTACATACATCCGAGGTCTGTTGCACTTTACGGAAATGGCCGAGTGATGTTCGAATGAGGTGTGATTATGAAACTAAACTTGTTTCTTCATTGTATTGTTTTGTAATCAAAGTAAAGTTTCATGCCTGTTTTCAAAGACTTTCCTACCTGACACCGATTTTGGTAAGCACTTAGCTGACACAGAGTTCTGAAGATCCAAAATGTCTGTATCTGAAAATACAGCAAAAACATTGAGTCTTCTTGTACACTATTATAACACAATTTGTATTAAACACAAGAGATATAAGAAGAAATTACATTGGTTGTGAACTTATATTCCAAGTTTCAAGTAAATGCTTTTAGTAATACCATAGATATCAAAATGTCAAAGGTTTCTTAAGATGCCCATGACTAGAAAAAAAAGGACAACACCAAGATTAAAGCAATACCATTTTGTGTTGTCCTAAAACAGTATCAAATGTTATAGCTTATCACCAATCTTATTAGATTATAGACTTGACATTAACAATGGATAACTTTATTGTTTAAGATAGACAGTTGTTGATATAAACATCAATTCATTAGCAAAACCCTAATGTTTCTCTCTTTCCATTTTGATTCAACTATCCCAGTTTTATCTCTTGTCATGCTAAATAAGGATTACTGGTACTCCTGTTTTGGAAGTAGGCATAGACAAGATCAGCAAGCACACATGTGCTGTCTGATCTTGGTCTATACAACCTTTTGTCCTTTCAAAAACAGAAAAGACTAGAAATTATATTTTCAAAATAAATGCTGACTCTCAAAATTTGTGTGCACAGTGCCTTCAGCACTTTTCTTTTTCAAAGGTTTCTATTCTGCATGACAAGGGTTTATCTTCTTATTGCTGAATTACTAGCAATGAAAACAAAAGATAAGGCGAGAACTAATACAGCATCTTTTCTTTCAAATTCACAATAATACCTTAATAAAATGAAAATAATACATACCACATTGTTTTTCTGTTGTGACTTTTTCCAGAATTTGTAGTAAGAGGTTAGTATTTTCTAGAAGAGAACATAAGAAAGACAATACATATTTCTTGTTTTCTAAAAATTATGATTCCTCATTGAAGTAATAATCTTAGAAGGTGTATTTTATCTATTCAAACAATAAATTCCGACCAGTCATAAAACACATGTGAGATCATAATTTTTCAAACAAATTTTGAAGGGTCAATGCAAAACTACAGTACAGTCAAACGTTGATATCTCAAACACCAGAATTATAGAACACTATGGAAATTTGAACAAGGATCTAAGTCCTATTAAAATTGTTCTTATTCTTATTGTATTAGACCTTAGAAATTTACACAATGCGAATGTGTAATCTCAAAATTAATTTAGCGGTCTGGAACTTAAAATTTATAAATAAGGCCTTTAATATTTCGCTTAACAGTTAAGAGCAAATTTTGGTAAGATATTGAGAGATTCTCTCATTTTACTGCCAAAATTCTCTTTGAAATTTGCTTAATGAGAGAAAAATCTCAAAGCAAAATTGATTTAGTGAAGGATTTTGTTGGCTCAGTGTTAATCAGCTGTAACTGCCTATATAATTATGTAGGCAGTTACAACTGTTTTGTGCTGAGCCATGAATTGGTTAAAATTTCTTACTAAAAATTCTAGACTTCTTATTACATTTGGGTAAATGAGGTATTTTCGCACACAATATTCTGAGCCAGAATTATCCCTGTATAATGATAACATATGGACAGTAGCAACAGCCCAATCTTTTTAACCTACCTTCATCATCTTGACTGTTCCCTTCCTTGTTGTGTGTGTAAAATACCGAGTGTATCTGGTGTATTGTAGTTGTTATCAGCTGTGTGACCACACAAATTTGGTTTTTTGTACTCCCAGACTGGTTATTCACATTGAACAATTGTTGGATAGCGGACTGAATTGAATGGAAAGTATATAGGTTATTGACTTAAATCATTTTACACAATATATCTGACAACAAGAGCAACATCCATGGATGTAAAGCTCGGCTGCAGGTGCTGGATGATGCACAAAATTTAAGTAAAACAAGATGTGTTTTTGAAACACAAATGCCCCCGTAACGGCAGTTTTTTTCAAAGTTTGACCTTGACAGATGACCTGGACCTTGTCACATGTCACTTGACTTTGGTACCAGCGGATGAGGATCATTGAGATCTATCATCATGCCAAATATTAGCTTTGTATCTTAAACAGGCTTGAAGATATTGGCAAGGTTAAGTTTGGTTAAGTTTTCGGACAGACGGATGGACGGACAGACAGACCGATGGACGGACAGACAGACAGACGGACATGAGTAAAACAATATGCCCCGACCTCAATACGGGGGCATAAAAAGGGGTATAACTCTTACAAGTGTTTCCATAGTTATCCCCCTTGATAGCCTGGATAGCTCTTGTAATCGTGACCACACATGCCTAGATTCATGAGTAGGTTTCTCCTACAACAGCCAAGCTAACAAAATTGAAGAGTGGTCCAAATTAAGAATCTTTGTAACTATAATATACAGTAGGACTTGTTTCAATAGATGGGTTTCAATATTTCAGTCATACTGTGGTGGCTGGAGCACCTGACCATGGATTCCTAGCATTTCTCACACAAGTGGTACCACTACATCCTTTCCCAGCCTGATCCAGCTCATTCCACATATGTTTATGTTTTGAATAATCCACCTATATGTGAGAACCGGGGTCAGATAGAATATTTGCCATGATTCGGCTTCACAATCCAAAGACATAGTGATTGAGTGTCTGATGTGTACTAACTGCAATACACACCTAGTCAGAGACATCATTGTCACTAGATAACAATATTAGTTATAGGGTTTCTTTCCTGGGTATTTGACTATTTATTCCTGGCTCGAAAAAATGATGTCATCTGAGACGAAGGCGAGGGTTGACTTTGTTTTTTCCCGCTGGGAAAAAATTGTCATATATCCAGGCAAGAAACCATATTACAAAATTGTTATACATCAATGTTTTAGACTAAATATTGTCTTTTGATGACGTTAAGCATTGGTATCCACCAATAAATATTGTTTTTTGATGACGTTAAGCATTTGTATCCACCAAATTCTTTTAAACTACCAATATCCCCTAAATTCTCCCCAAATAAGGAGGAAACATGTAGTGATGTCACAGGTAGTAGTAACGTCACACTACAACATACCGCCATGTTGTTATATGAAAGCAGTTCTTAGCTGAACTTTGAGAAGGTTAGCACTTTTTAACAAGAGGCCCATCAACCATCAGGGCCTGAGAGAGCTTACTGACTCTTTGAAAAACAATTGGTATGTGTTGTATCCTTTCATGAATGGACATACTCTCAACCATCGGTGGTAACACTGACAGAAAAGTGTAGGTCCATTCTCAGGGTCCTTTAAAATAAATAAAAGTAAAAAGATGTTACCAGAAAATAAGAAGTCACTCTGACTAAAAATTGACATTAATCTTTAAAAAAAAACATTGTATTTCAATTTTCATGTTACAAACGATTAATCATTTATCTGCATTGGAAGCCAAAACCGACTGATTATCGATTACATTGAGTAATCAGCTCATCACTACTTGACAAACACACAATCAAAATATTTACTGGCATCTTAAAGATACTTCAGTCAACATGTAACTATTAAATTCTAACGAAACTGTGAAAAGAATAATCTGATCAAATGCTCTACTTGGCACAAATGCAAAATTGTTGGAAATATCACAAACAAGATACAGTCAATATTGATTGAGCAACCACCTCTATCAAGCGCCAATATTTTTTAAGCAACCATCATAAAAGTCCTTTCAACTTTAGTAAAATATCTGAAAAGATGAAATTCTTCAATGAAAAAAATGTTTGTTATTAAATCTTATGTAATTGAAACCCAATAGATGATTCTAATGGTTCAATTATCATAAGATTGGGTAAGAATTATGACACAATTTAATATATCTATCTAAAGAACAAGAGATGTTCGTAAAACATTTATGCCCCCCATAAAAGCAGGTCAATGGCCTATTCTTTATCAATCAACAAAGGACAATAACTCACAAAATATGATGAGTAGAGTTATAGTTCTTGTGCACTGCACTTCTCCTTTAAGGAGATCTATCCACCTGTGATGTTTCATGATTCTAGCTTGCATACTTTTTGAGATATGCTCTGGACAAAAAAGGGTCTGCGGACTGACCTACCGATGGACCAACAAGTGCAAAGCAATATACCATCTCTTCTTTGAAAGGGGGGGGGGGGCATAAAAATTGCATTCACCAATTTATTTTTGCCTTATTTATTGAGAAATATTGCATTAACAAACCATTTAAATAAGCAAATACTTTTTGGTGGTCCCTTAAACACATATTTTTCTTACAATTAGTTTACTTACAGTTCTGGCCAACAGGAACTCATTGAATACTTGTCTTGGGTTAGAGTTTTCAAGTAGTAGAATGGAACAAAGGCTCTCTGCAATTTTCTGAAATAAAAAGTACTTTGTTTATAGAAATACTTCAGCAAAATCTATTTTCTATTAAGAGTTAAGATTCAATATCTTTAATTTTCTTAAACTTTGCCATTTTATCAGTTAAGGGCAATAGTTGCAATTGTTTTGAAAGATAAAAAAGATACAGTGAGATAAATTTTAAAGTTACTAAGTTTCTGAAAATTGTGGAATTTATTGACATAGCATGGATATTCTAATTGATTATACTTAAGGCCCCTTTTCACTTAACATTTAACAGACCTGATCCATTTTCAAAGGGAACTATTCAGGATGGTGTAATCATTCTATTGAAAGTTTGAAGAAAAATGCAAAGAAAAGTGCAAACTCTTGTGAAATAAAGACAATAAGGAAACAGATGCACACTCAATTTTGTGTCTCAGATGCGCAAAACTTACATCCCTTAAAACCCTGAATTTCACATGTGTGCAAAGCCTCTAGCCAGAATGGGTATCCACACAGCCTGACCAGAGTCTTCACTATGTCCAGGGGTCAGTGTAACATTATTATAAGTGCCTTCATATTCATAGGTACTTACAAAAGTGTTGCACTGACCCCTTGATGGTTTCTGTAGATAGATCAGTTATAAAACTCTCTTCATGGGGTCTTTGAAATTTCTCTTTGTCTAGTAAGCTAATATTCTTATTGTATTGTGAAAATGTCTAGGCCACTCAATATTTGTGCCTCAGGAAACATGAATGTCATACACAGATAATGAATGGTAAAATATACCTTGTCTGGTACTACTGGCTCTTTCAACAACTTTCTACAGCCCTGTAATTGTAATAAACAATATTTTCTTTAAGCCTTTAACACTTTCCTGTTTTGCAAAATTTTGGACCTGTCCAAATTAAAAGGTTTTGTAGACGAAAATTTAAAATAGAATTAATCTGAAAAATGACCATTCAGTAGGGTAGAAAATAATGTGAAAAAAGAAGAAATTGCTAGTCAGAAGCAATTTCTTCTTTTTTCACAATGTTTTCTGAATCATAGAATCACAGGCTCGTAAAAATCAGAGATTAAACAGCAAAGGGTTTATGGATTATCAAGAAACTATGGTGGATTTTCACTTGTTAATCTCACCACCATCCGGTCACCATTGAATTTATGGAAGACATTACACTACTTTTGTTCAGTTTATCATTTTTGATGTTTTACAAGCAAGCTTCATCAAACAAACATTTTCACTCGGCACTGAAGAAAAACCTTTGTCAGCATAATAACTTTTCTGTTCTAGACAAATTTAAGATCAACTTGTCTCAAACAAAATGCCCAGATGATTGAAATGTTCCAAAAATTTGCATAAAATGACATCATGATGATGTCATTTGAGGTGTGATTTTAAACTTGTGTAAGACACAAATATCTGTTAGTTACAGAAGACAAAGGTAGGTGAGAAAAATCGGTCCCATACTCAAACAAACAATAATTCTCTACATATTCTTCCTCACAAATGCAACACAAGTCACCAAATCAGTCAGCAAAGTTTTAGACAGATCCAAATTCAAAATAATAGGATAGGAAAATTTCATTTCAGTAAAATTGATTTTTAAAAAGCTTTGACTTCTTGAAAGAAGAAGATGTGTTTCAAACAAAGGGCCTCACCACTGCTTTGTTTTCAAAATTCTCAATGTACCTGACCTTGATAATGACTTTGACTCATGACTGTGATATCAACAAAAATGTCTTAACACAAGCAATACTAATGTGAAATATGAGGGCTCCTACCCTTACCAATCAAAATTTTTTACCAAATTTGAAAATTTGAAGGGGGTGGCTTGATCTATTGATGCATAGTCATAACTAGAGCCATGTCCATGGGTTCAAAGCTCGACTGCAGGCGCTGGATAATGCAAAGATCTTAGTTTAAAACAAGTGCACGTCGTATTGCGATGCAATACAGGAGTCCCCCACCGGATAACAAAAAATCCTTTCTTATAATATATCTCCTACTTACCAGATCTTCTTCTCAATGAGATCTACCAGTGTACAAAGTTTAAAGTTGCTAGGGCTTATAGTTCAGGAAAAGGTACGGGACAAAAATGTACGGATAGAAACAACAAAGGGCAATAACTCAAAAGGTGGACATTGCAGAGTGACAGTTCTTGTACATGACACTTGTCCTCAATGATATCTATAAGTGTAGCAAGTTTGAAGTTTCTAGCACTTATGGTTTAGAAGATATGTTTCGGACAAAAATGTAAAGGTAAAAAACAACAAAGGGCAATAACTCAAAAAGTGGGTGTGGCAGAGAAACAGTTCTTGTACATGACACTTGTCCTCAATGAGATCTATAGATGTACAAAGTTTAAAGTTTCTAGCGCTTATAGTTTAGGAGATATGATCCGGACAAGAATGTAAGGCTAAAAACAACGAAGGGCAATAACTCAACAAGAGTTGTCCGCGGACAACGTAGCTCGCCCAAACAGCTGCTTGTCACAAACAGCGCTTGACCGAAGACCGAAGTTCAAAGTGGTTTCTTGTAATGTTAAAGTCCATGATCTAATATATCTCTTTGAGTAGTAATTAAGAAATATAAAAACTTTTTTGTTTTAATTGCATGTATAAGGTTAGGGTAAAGTGAAAGCCTACAAGCAGATGAGGTTACCAATGAAATTTGTTTGTATCAAACATGAAGTTTTTCTTTAAAATCTTTCTAAGTCCACAAAAGGTCAAAATCAAGGTCAAATTGTGAAGGACCTTGGTCTCTGTAGAAGCCTATCACCTAGTGAGTATGTGTATGAAGTAATAATGTCCCTGAGTAAAGCATTTAGAAAATATAAGCAAGGTTAAATTTTTGGTTAAAGTTTTTCAGTTTAAGTTTTTCCAAGTCCATAAAAGGTCAAGGTCAAGGTCAAATTGTCAAGGCCTTTGGTTTCTGGTGAAAGCCTTTCATCTGGTGACTATGTATATGAAGTAATGATGTCCCTAGGTTAAAGCATTCAGAAAATATAAGCAAGGTTAAAGTTTTTGGTAAAATAATTTCGGTTAAAGTAGTTCTAAGTTCATAAAAGGTCAAGGTCAAATTATCAAGGACCTTGATCTCTCACAAAAGCCTATCACCTAATGAGTATGTATATGAAGTAATGATGTCCCTAGGTTAAAGCATTCAGAAAATATAAGCAAGGTTAAAGTTTTTGGTTAAAGTTTACAGTTAAAGTTTTTCAAGTCCACAAATGGTAAAGGTCAAGGTCAAATTGTGAAGGACCTTGGTCTCTGGTGAAAGCCTATCACCTGGAGAGTATATATGTGAAGCTATGATGTCCCTAGGTTAGAGCATTAAAAAAATATATGCAAGGTTAAAGTTTTCGGTTAAAGTTTTTTGGTTAAAGTTTTTCTAAGTCCACAAAGGGTCAAGGTCAAGGTCAAATTGTCAAGGACCTTTGTCTAAAGCCTATCACCTAATGAGTGTGCATATGAAGTAATGATGTCTCTAGTTTAAAACTAACAGAAAATATAGGCAAGGTTAAAGTTTTTTTGGTTAAAGTTTTTGGTTAAAGTTTTTGGTTAAAGTTTTTTTGAAAGGGTCAAGGTCACAGTCTAAAGGTCATTTCGACATGGATGTTGGTCTCAAATGAAAGCCTATGCCCTAATGAGTGTTTCAGTAAAAAATAAAGCCTCTAGGATAAATATTGATAGAAATAAAAAACTTTAACCTAATGCGGACGCCGACACCGACGCTGACGCCGACGCCGACGCTGACGCCGACGCCGACATCCGAGGGTATGACAAAAGCTCTTCCGAGACTTTCGTCCCGGGCGAGCTAAAAAGTGGACATGGCAGAGTAACCGTTCTTGTACATGACACTTGTCCTCGATAAGATCTATCAGTGAACAAAGTTTGAAGTTGCTAGCACTTATGGGTAAGGAGATATGATCCGGACAAAATTGTATGGGTAAAAACAACAAAGGGCAATAACTCAAAAAGTGGGCGTGGCAAAATAACAGTTCTTGAACATGACACTTGTCCTCAATAAGATCTATAAGTGTACAAAGTTTGAAGTTGCTAGCACTTATGTATAGGAGATATGATCCTGACAAGAATGTAAGGCTAAAAACAACAAAGGGCAATAACTGAAAAAGTGGGCGTGGCAGAGTAACGGTTCTTAAACATGACACTTCTCCTCAATGAGATCTATACGTGTACAAAGTATGAAGTTGCTAGCACTTATAGTGTAGGAGATATGATCCGGACAAGAATGTAAGGCTAAAAACAACAAAGGGCAATAACTCAAAAAGTGAGTGTGACAGAGTAACGGTTCTTGAACATGACACTTCTCCTCAATGAGATCTATAAGTGTACAAAGTTTGAAGTTGCTAGCACACATAGTTTAGGAGATATGTTCCGGACAAGAATGTAGGGCTAAAAACAACAAAGGGCAATAACTCAAAATGTGGGCGTGGCAGAGTAACGGTTCTTGAACATGACACTTCTCCTCAATGAGATCTATAAGTGTACCAAGTTTGAAGTTGCTAGCACATATGGTTTAGAAGATATAGCCCGGACAAAAGCGTGACGGACAGACGGACAGACGGACGGACGGACGGACGGAAT
The DNA here is from genome assembly GCA_948146395.1 of Fragum whitleyi. Taxonomy (NCBI): domain Eukaryota; kingdom Metazoa; phylum Mollusca; class Bivalvia; order Cardiida; family Cardiidae; genus Fragum; species Fragum whitleyi. The sequence continues at coordinate 46,427,301 of OX411543.1, read as the reverse complement.
CGAGCAAACCTATAGTCCCCCAACCGGTAACCGGTGGGGGACTAAAAAGGGGCATTACTCTTACAACAAGAGCCATATCAGACATGGCTATCCCCCGCCATAAAAGCTTGAGAGTAAATTGAAGCCTAATCAAAGGGCAATAAATCTAAATTATGCAAGCAAGAGTTGTAGTTCTTGTGCACTGCACTTCTCCTCCGTGAGATCAATCCACCTATAAAGTTTAAAGTTGATAGCTTTTATACTTTAAGACTGTGGACATCTTTAGTGTTGGAATGACAGACGGAGACCATTAATAAATCCCATTCACCAAACAGCAGGGGGATAAAAATGCTTTCAGAGTATCCCCTTGTATAAAGCTCTTGTGATGGTGAAGACACATGCCAAGATTCATGAAGATATCTTCAATAACAATTAAGAAATGACCTTCAAGGCTAAAGATATCAATATCAATAGAGAAATGACCTTCTAGGTTAAAGTATGTTAGGTCAATGCCTATGCCTAAACCAACACCAACAACATTTCCAATGCAAATGCCACAAAGGTGATCACAATACATCATAATACACCAAGTTTTCTCGTAAAACAGCTGATGTTAAAGTGTGCAATGATTTCAGTTCAGAAAGGCAAATGCAGCAAAGTCTGGATATAGCAGGATCTTCCTACAATCAACCCTAACCTGCAAGATTGTGAACTTGAAATGACTGATAGCAGCCCACTGTCTGTTTAACACTGGGAACCAGTACAGGAAGTTTGGGGCATTCTGAGAATCTAGATGTAGACTGGTATTTATATGTTGGGACAGGAGGTACAGTCTACTAGCTGTGAGATAATCCTCAAAGTCCAAACAAGTCCATATCTGAAATAAACAGAAAGATTTTTTACACGTTGTACTGTTTTCACATTCTGCATTATTAACTTACTCCTCTGAAAATAATTACCTGACCTCTTTAATCTTTAATCATACCCTAGACCAGGATCATGCATTCTATAATTGATTTATTTTCCAACAGATGAAACTGCAAGCTAATATCATTACAAGAGTTGTACATTACAAATTCTATTAAAACTTTTCTTTCATTGTACAAGTTCTATTTGAATTCTAAAATTCCAAAGCAAATATAACATTATGGAAAACTGTTCAAGTTGAAGAATTTTCAATGATGTATATTGCAAAACACCAACTATCATTTTTTTAAGTCTTTTGAGGTAGACAGTTTAGAGCTAGGACGAGTTCTCAAGTAACCTGTTTTACTAAACACCTTACGAAAAAAATGATCGTAAGTCAAAATCACGAATCGTACCTGGTGTTTTGATTCTTTGTTAGATTCTGCCTTGCAATATCTCATTGAAATCGTCTTAAGAAGACGATTCCAATGAGATGTTACATGGCAGAATTCCATATTTACTTACTTCTGTAGAAGCAACTTTAATTTTTGACTTACGCAAAAAATGATCGTAAGATGTTTAGTAAAACGGGCCCCTGGTATGGGGAAGGGTAAAATTCCTACTGACTCGGGTCATTAATCATGACTGGTTACCAGACTATCGAATGAGAAATATGTACCTTTTGGGATCAAACTCAGAATAGAATCGAAGTCTGTTTAAAACATTCTTCAATTTTTTCTGAATTTGATTTCCAGATAACCCTATGGTTTACATTAGATAGTTTTGATAGTTCTGGCTCACAACACCTATATCCCTTGAACCATGTTTGAATTTGTATGCTCGAACCCCCTTTACAGATTTTCTGGATTCGCCTTGATAAAATGAATATATGGGCAGTAATCATCAGGTACTCCAATCCGACCATGTAACAATATCTCGGATACCCGGTACAGAAATTCTACCCATCCCAGCTCTTGTTCTGGTTTAACTTTTTTCCTGCTGTTTAAAAGTATTTTCCTATTGTAGAAAAAGCTCTTGCAGTCTGGTCTAAGCCTACAATGCCTGCTTTCTACTTCACAACTATAGGGAAAAACATAGGCCAGACTGGATGGACTGGTTGAAAATACTTATAACTGTCACTCTTTACACAATATTTAAATTCAGCTGGATAAGAGTTAAGGTAGTTGACCCGTAATAATTCCGCAACATTGCAGAACTCATGATCTTTCACAATTGTGACCAAGGTTTCCTAATGAAAATCATTAGGAAACCTTGGTTAAAACTGTTAAAGTTCATTTCTCCCAAAATATTGTGTATCTATTACAGGTCTCCTACCTTAAAAAAAAAAAAAGCTGCTCTTTCACAGATTTTCATAGAAAAAATATAAAACTTGTTCTTAGATTTGAAAATGTGTGTATTTTTAGACGATTAAGAATGGACCAAGGGCATTGGCACTAAAGCAAACATATTTGAATAATTTTGTAACTTATTTTTTCGAAGCGGCAAGATCAGTAATGGTTCCAGTCTATATATTTCGAGTCTATAAATTTCAAAATCATTACTTTCCGTGAATAATCTTTCATATTCGCTTGTAATGATATGAAGTTTCCAGCTGTCAAATACTTTTACCTTTATCTTTGATTTAACAAGACAAACATGCAGAATTCACATGCATAAATAGTTTGCTCTAAATTGAAGAATAATTTCTAAGGCGTTAGTAGTTGCTTTATTTTTTCAGAATGATTTTCGCTAAATTCAGGAATATCAGACTTTCTTTCAATGCATTACCAGATTGAATCGTATTATTTTCAAGGCTTCAAGATGATGAGGTCATTACTTCCAATTAATTTAACAAAAAAAATCAAAAAGCACATTTGCCTGATCTGTGAAAGAGCAGCTTTAAACCCATTACATCTTACCTTTTCTGGTATGTCTAGCAATAACTTTATTTGAGAAGCCACACCATAGAATCTTGCCTCTTCCTTCTTTCTGCAGAATGATAAAAAGGTTTGACTTTATGAAGGCCTATAACACAAAGGCAACATTGCCCTGGTGCTATTACTGTGAGCGCAGTGAGGCAACATAGTATTGCCTGAATCCCAACAGCATAGCAGTGGGAACACAGTACAATCCCTGGACATAGAGAGCAAACTAAAGGTGTGCATTTCAAGCATGCACAACACAGTCAGCCTAGGGTCATGAAGTGACAAAATCACTGTATGAGTGTTGTTAGATTACGTTAGCTGCTAGCAGCGCAATCACATTGCCTACAATATGGCAGTAGTGATATGGCAATTCCTTGATTATGCAGCATGTGTGCATTAAAATGTAATAAGATGCAGTGAAAACACTGAATATCTTCTTTGTCCTAAGAAGTATGAATATTTCCAGTGATCCCACTGTGATCTAAAAAATGCTTGAGCGCTGTGTAAATGCACTGAATCGCTGTCTAGTTTGACAGGCATTTTAACATGAGATGACTATTATAACCAGTATTTAACATACAGTCAATCTTGCTCAAGCGACCACATCTATTAAAACCTACGGTTAGAATGTGTGAAACCAGATTTTAGAAGTCACACTTGCTACTACAAGACACTTTCCATTTAATTTTCTAAATTGACATCACCATTGTCAATCTTAAATTTGACCATTTTTCCGTATTCTATTTCAATTCAGTGAAAAAATGCCACATGAACTTCACCTTCCTGGATTTACTTTACATATGTATAGATCTTTTTTGACATACTCAAAATACATGTATGTTTTCAATGTCAAAGAACATTTTTTGAAGAGTATATTTGGAATTTATTCAATCTATTGAAACATAGTAAATGTCTTCTTCAACTTTTATCAATTTAGTTCAGCATAACTTTTTATTGTCTGATAGTGGGTTAACTTACTTGCTATCCATTTCTTGTTTCCTTTTATGATGCAGATTTGATCCCTTGATCATGTGACTCTGTTTAAGGTCGCTACACAATGACTCTATTTTACCAATTGTACCCATTACCTACAAGAATCCAAAGCAAACACTTTAACCCTTTCCTGTTTTACAAAATTTTGGACCTGTCCAAATTCAATGGTTTTGCAGACGAAAATTAAAAGTGGATTTAATTTGTAAAATAACCATTCAGTAGGGTAGAAAATAGTGTGGAAAAAGAAGAAATTGCTTGTCAGAAGCAATTTCTTCTTTTTTCACAATGTTTTCTCAATCATAAAATCACAGGCACCTAAAAAGCAGGGATTCAAAAGCAAAGTGTTAATCAGAATTTGACACTAAGGGGAGTCTGGGAGTACAGGAGTCCTACTTTTGTTAGTATTTTACAAGTTAGGAGTCTGATGGTCCCCTATATTATATACAAATATTTTGCATATATGTGCAGGCACATATTGAGGGGTCAGCGCGACACTATTGTAAGTGCCTATAAATATTTAGGCACTTACAATAGTGTTGTGCTGACCCCTCCATATGTGCAGTCTGATTGTAGTCTTCACCACATGTTCATCTTTTTTAACTCAAAATTGTTTTTTAATTTGATTTTTGAAGAAATATTGAGCCTCAATATGGTCTTAACATGCTTTCAGTTCTTGGATTTTAACCCTTATCTTGCTGAACCCAGAATATTCATGGTTTAATTGGCAGGAGGTCCGTCAAAGATCAGGCTGAACATATGTCCAGTATGATCTTAGTTTTTACCACCTGATTTTCCTTTTCAAACCAGAAGAGTCTAATATTATATTTTCAAAATAGATAAAGACTCACAGTAAGGGCATCAAGTGCTTTCAGGATTTTGAATTTAATGACACTTTACCCAGGTTTTTATTCAATATGACAAAAGTTAATTTGGCATAACAAAGGTCAGTTACCTTTTGTGAACTATTTTTCATTTCTGTGATAGTATCTGCTGCTTCTATCAAGTCTCTGTATCTTTCCCTTGAAAACAAAATTGTTATACCAGGGTTTTAGTTTCACATCAACAAATTGGGGTCCCAAGGACTCAATAGTTATGCTCACAGGGGTCCTTGCTTAAGTATTGGGAGTCCATGCTGTAAATATGGACTACATGTATTTTTTTTTTTTTTTTTTTTGAGGTATCTTCAAGTTTCTGTTAAAATTTCTCTGGATTAGCTTTACAAGGTATTGAATACATATACTTTTTAGTATCAACTTTAGAGAAGAATTGAAGACTGTGTTATAACAGTCTTCAATTCATCTCTGAAGTTGATCCACAGAGGGTACTAGGGACTCACATCAGAAAGTTTTGAGCGTCCTGGTCACTTATTTAAACCCCAGTTATAAAAACATCTTAAGCCACTCAATTGATCACCATAGTTTCACATTCAGCCAGGTATGAACTATTTGAAATTTGGGTTGTCTGTCCTCTGCTAATCCTTTTAGTGTATACCCCTAAACACACATGAAGGATTTTCACTTCAGAGCATGAAATCCAATTTTGGAACAGTTCATAACTCGCATATGAACTGTTTCAAATTTGGATTCTCTGTGCGCAGGCCAAAAGCTCCCCACTCCAGAATTTCTGAGTAAAACTCTGTTAATCCATTTAGTGTATACTCCAAACACGCATGAATAATTTTCATGTTAACGAATATGCCATATGTATACATGAAGTGAAAGAATTGTATGTTAACAACCCTTCATAAATTATCTGCTTTGGAAAACTAACCTTTTTAGTTGAATATATGCATGTTTTTTATTATATTTTTTTTTTCACACATACATAAACAATCTTTCTTCAAATTTCTGCTACCAAAACTATTTTTTATAGTAGAAAATGTGCATGTTTTTCTTTTTTATTTTTTTGCGCATTGACTTGGAAATTGTGGCAATGTTGAAGAATTGTTTGAATATACAATGGAAAACTCTTACAAAAACTTGAATTTTTTTTACACAAACAAATTCAGGGGGGCTTTTGCGTTGGGGCACAGAAAATACAAATTTGGAATAGTTCATAACTCATTCAGCCTAGAAATTAAATCAATATCAAACCTATCTTACCTTTGTTCAAAAGCAATATTTAAGTATGTAACCTGTTATAAATTAATACCCATTCTCTGTAATGACTTAAACTATTTTGGCACACATGGTCTCCGATTTTGATGAAATTTCATATACAAGAAGGGAATTATGAAAGGAGAAGAAATTGACAAAAAAATTGTTTTTAGATCATCTGGTTACCATGGCAACGACCTTCAAAGCACGGAATTTCGCAATATTAAGCTTTTTTGAAGCTATATAATTTGGTATTTACATGAAGACGATGGTTGATTTTGTATGTATTCGATAATTTAGGACCGAAAGTTTTGAATTAGACTTTTTGTTGTGTCAGTTAGTGTCAAAAGGTTGGTTACCATGACAACAAATATGGCTAATTTTGATAAATTGATTACAAAATGTTGTTTATAATTTCCAGTTTTTCTTCACTTATGACTGACTTTTGATATGTAGATGGAATTTATTATATAAAAGGGGCAACTAAGATTCAAATTAATTTTGTTGTTGTGCACATTGGTTACCATGACAACGGTAACTATAGCTCATAACTTGGCTGCTTTTGTTACTTTGGAGTTGTTTTTTTAATTTTTGCAGCTTGATAAACCGATGGTGATTATTGGAACATATCTAATAAAAAGCGCTCTTTCAAAAACCGCAAAAAAATCATTGGGCCTTTTTGTTACCATGGCAACCATTTTTATTATTTTCTTAAATCATTTAATTTAAGTCCCTGAAAGTTTATATGTGATAAGAAAAGAGATCAAATAAGCCTCTATCAAAATACAAGAAAAAGGAATAAAAATTTTAATAGTTGCCATGGTAATTTGTCGATACAACCCAAAATTAAGCATTTTTGGGGTGATTTTGCAGCCTTTTTCCTAAAAAAGTGGACCGATTAACACAACGATTTTGATATATAAGTTAGAAGAAAGTTTGAACTTTATTCAAGATTAAGAAATATTCCGATTGCTTACTGTTGGATACCCGTATCCAAGGACTAAAAATGGGCTTTTGTGAATTATAACATAATTGCTCCCATAGCAACAGGCCATTTCCTGCAAGTTTTTGAAAAAAAATCTCATATGTCCTAAAAGGTCTATTTGAGCAATTTTACAAATTATCATAACATTGAATTTGAGTTCAATAATCTAGTCATTTGAGGATTCTAAAGAGTTCTGAAATTGCCTTTATTTAAGGGATATGAAATCGCGTTGCCATAGCAACAAACACAAAAGTTATTTTTATTTGAAAGTTTATGTGGTATTTCTTGTTAAACCGAAAACAATGTCTGTAATTTGTCATTACATTTGAAAAAAATGCAAAAATCAATATTTAAGTAGGGTATGTGTATTGTTGCCATGGAAACATAAGTTAACAACATAGGCCCAAAAATATTATTACTTCATTTGAGAGAACGATGATGGGGAACTTATATGTTGTGTGTTTTTATTTTAGTTTGTGCTGCATTACTGATATATTTGCCTGTAAAAACTCGCAAAAAGAGACTTTTTCAATCTTAAATGTCTGTTTCCATGGCAACCAGAAGTGATATCAAGAATTTTTTCATCTTATTTTTACTTTTGGGTCAGCCCTAGCCTCATGTTTAAATTTTATCAAAATTTGAGACATAGCGTGCCACAACCCCTATTTAAAAGTGTAAGTGCTTACAGAGAATTGCTATTAAACATTGATCCAAGACTTCTACTTCGGATTTTAACTTGGTTACAATGTAGGTAATTGACATAGCTTGTATATGTTTTCAAAGTATTAAAGAATCAACAAGATTTATTTGTTAAACACCAATAACACCCCCAGCCATTTTCAGAAATTTTCAACATATTTTGCCCGGAAAAATGACCTTAACCTTAACAGATGACCTTGACCTTGGTACCAATAGGTCCAGTTACAAGCAATACTCATAAGAATTATAAAGGTTCTACCCCTTATCAATAAAAAGTAATGGCCAAACTAAAAGTTTTTTGAGGGACAGAACTGGAAATAGATAAACAGACAGGTAAAAAACAATATGCCTTGATATATTGATGTGGGGTATAAAAAGCTATTAAGGCTCTTTTTAACCCTTTCCTGTTTAATCCCTGCTTTTTACGTGCCTGTGATTTATGATTGAGAAAACATTGTGAAAAAAGAAAAAATTGCTTCTGACAAGCAATTTCTTCTTTTTCCACACTGTTTTCTACCCTACTGAATGGTTATTTTTCAATTTAAATCCACTTTTAATTTTCGTCTGAAAAACCTTTGAATTTGGACAGGTCCAAAATTTTGTAAAACAGGAAAGGGTTAAAATGCTAATTGAAACCAAACATTTCAATTTGAATTAGGTGCAATATTTATTACACAGTCTAGATACTTTCTGACAATGTTTCATGAAATGGAACCTTTCTAATTTCAATAGGACCTGACAAGCTTTCTGACCTTGTTTCATGGAGATTGAACCATAAAAAAGGACAAAATAGGAAGATACATTTTTTTTCGCGATTTTTATCATAGACTCCCCCCAACTTGATGTGCAAAGACTTAATAATGTCACTTCCCTTCCCAACCTTCCTTTATTCAACAAGATTTATCTTGCTGAATAGACAAACAATCTGACCAAGTTTCAAAATTATTTGTTCAAAGTTGTAACTACTTTTTGTGTGGTTATTGAAATCAACTAACAAATTCTAATTGCTCATCCTTAAACAATTCAACATCAATGAGTTTATTATAACCAAACTTATGAATGGTTACAATCTTCTTCTTACCCAACCATAGTCCTTAAATCTTCCTTTTTTCTCTCAATGTCAGATCTGTAAAATAGAAAATGTTTATCAATGTACAATATTAAACTACCATCTCCTATCATTCTCTATAGTGTCCTTCAAATCTACAAAGACATACAGTCAATCTTGCTCAAGCGACTTAGTCTTTTAAGCGATCATTTTCATTAAGCGAACGTTTTCAAAATCCCCTTCTTTAGATTGAAATATCTGAAATGGTCTCCTAATTATTCTAAATGAATCGTATTTTGTTAAAACTCACTAGAATCGTCTCAATGAGACAATTCTATTGTGTTTTAACAGCAGAAGATAAATTGAGAATTTCACAATAATATACATATTCAATCAAAAAAAGAAATGTTGTAAAACATTTATGCCCCCAATAAAAGCAGGTCAATAGCCTATTCTTTGTCAATCAACAAAGGGCAATAACTCACAAAATACAATGAGTAGAGATATGGTTCTTGTGCACTGCACTTATCCTCAGTGAGAACTATCCACCTGTGAAGTTTCATGATTCTAGCTTGCATACTTTTTGAGACATGCTCCAGATAAAAAAACAAGAGGCCCAAGAGGGCCTGTATCGCTCCACTGGCTTAAAAATCTCAAGATTTGAAAGAATGATATTGAAAATAGAAGGTAATGAAAGTGAACAACATTCAGAAGGAATTCAGACTTTTTCTAGGTTGAAACTGACTTATGAAGGAATGAACTTAATTAACTTATATGTAACATTACAAGAAAGAAAACAATTTAGATGTAGATTGAATTTGGGGGTCAATCCAAATTTCTTGAAAACTTTAGAAGAGGGTCACCCAAGTAACATTCTGGTAAAGTTTCATTGAAATTGGCCCAATGGTTTAGGAGGAGATGTCGCTCAAAGATTTCGGGGTCAAAATAAGCCCTGCCCTGCCACGCCCATATTTGGGGGTCAATCCAAATTTCTTGAACAACTTTAGAAGAGGGTCACCCAAGGAACATTCTGGTAAAGTTTCATTGAAATTGGCCCAATGGTTTGGGAGGAGATGTCGTTCAAAGATTTTGGGGTCAAAATAAGCCCTGCCCTGCCACGCCCATATTTGGGGGTCAATCCAAATTTCTTGAACAACTTTAGAAGAGGGTCACCCAAGGAACTTCTGGTAAAGTTTCATTGAAATTTGCCCAATGGTTTTGGAGGAGATGTCGTTCAAAGATTTCGGGGTCAAAATAAGCCCTGCCCTGCCACGCCCATATTTGGGGGTCAATCCGAATTTCTTGAACAGCTTTAGAAGAGGGTCACCCAAGGAACATTCTGGTAAAGTTTCATTGAAATTGGCCCAATGGTTTGGGAGGAGATGTTGTTCAAAGATTTCGGGGTCAAAATAAGCCCCGCCCTGCCACGCCCATATTTGGGGGTCAATCCAAATTTCTTGAACAACTTTAGAAGAGGGTCACCCAAGGAACATTCTGGTAAAGTTTCATTGAAATTGGCCCAATGGTTTGGGAGGAGATGTCGTTCAAAGATTTCGGGGTCAAAATAAGCCCCACCCTGCCACGCCCATATTTGGGGGTCAATCCAAATTTCTTGAACAACTTAAGAAGAGGGTTAACCAAGGAACATTCTGGTGAAGTTTCTTTGAATTTGGCCCAATGGTTTGGGAGGAGATGTTGTTCAAAGATTTCAGGGTCAAAATAAGCCCCGCCCTGCCACGCCCATATTTGGGGGTCAATCCAAATTTCTTGAACAACTTTAGAAGAGGGTCACCCAAGGAACATTCTGGTAAAGTTTCATTGAAATTTGCCCAATGGTTTGGGAGGAGATGTTGTTCAAAGATTTCTGGGTCAAAATAAGCCCCGCCCTGCCACGCCCATATTTGGGGGTCACTCCAAATTTCTTGAACAACTATAAAAGAGGGTCACCCAAGGAACATTCTGGCCAAGTTTCGTCAAAATCCACCCATTGGTTTAGGAGGAGAAGATGTTTAAAGAAAAGTTTACACACGCACGCACGCACAGACGCAAGACGGACACCTCGCCATGACAATAGCTCGCTGGCCTTCGGCCAGTGGAGCTTAAAACAAGTCTACTGACGGATAAATGCAAAGCAATATACCCCCACTTTTTTGGTGGTTGCTGAATACAAGTTTTACTGTACATATTCGATTATGAATCTCTCCAATCAGGGCTCATGTCAGCACTTGAAATTAAGTAGTCATTGAGAGCAGAAAGGTCAGAGCAGAAAGATCAAATCATTAGTGGATTTTTTTTCAGATTAAGGAGTCAAATCACCCTTTTTTGTAAAGATATGAAATAAGGAATTAACCCTTGTCATGTTGAACCCAGAATATTCCTGCTTTGGCAAGAGCTATAGACAAACATCAGCCTGCACATATGTGCAGTCTGATGTCAGTCTACACCACCTGTTTCTCACTTTCAAACCAGAATTGTCTATAGATTTTATTTTTCAAATAAAAAAAATGACCTTCAGTTGGTACTTTCAGTGCTCTTTGCCCTTTGATTTTGATGAAAATTTCGAGCTAAAATTTAATCAGCATGACAAGGGTTAATCTGTAAAACTACAGATAGTACATAAGATAAATCATTGAAACTTTGAGTGACAAATCCCAGTTTTGGCCCTTTGGAATTTCTCTCAAGGGGGAACTCTTGACCCCCATTGGAAACAACTCTAAGGTATTCTAAGATGTTTGGGAGTCAAAATCCTGGTCTAAGGGTCAACCAAAAAAACCCTGCAAATAGATATGAAGGAAACAATTTAAGAAGACTATCAATATAACCCAGAAATATTTACTGGTACTTATCATACACTCATACCATTGCTAAAAACTGACCTCTCAAAAGCAATTTTTGACCTAGTAGTTCTCAGTCCATGGGCCAATGACTCCTGAATTTGAACAGCAAGGCTTGGATCAAAAGTTATGTTCAGCGGTGTATTATAAAATAATTTGTACCTTGTTTGTTTTTCTATGTTTCTAATTTCATCCACTGTAAATTTCTCAAATAAGATGTTTGTGTCCATCTCATGGACTGGTAAACCTGAAACAGTATGAAATATACAGTTAGTTACATCATGAATTTGACATTCATCTCAATCAAAACCATTCTAAATCACTCACTCAGCGCTCAATGCATTCATTCCAAACACTCACTCAAACCAATCAAAAACACTCCAAATTCACTAAAAAGATGAGGTCAACAACACTCAAAAATAAAATGGAAAAAAAATCGTGATTTTACAGACATGATTGAAATTAAAAGCATCTGATTGGTTCTTGAAGAAATAGGAAACTATTCATAGAAATTGTATGCATATTTTATTAAACGGAGGTAACAAATATCACTATTTTTTTTTTCATTTTGAATAAAATTAGTGTTATTGATATTTTCCCTTTAATTTCACTCAAATTTTAGTTCTTTCCATTAAATTTAATGCCCTTATCATATGTTACTTGCAGATAAATCTAAACAAAAGTTTCTCTCAACTCAAAAATTAAGTACAACTGGTGATAATCCCACTGTCATTACAATTATATCATTTTATGTGTTAAAGCAAGGTAAAACTAAATTGTGATCAATCAATCGTTGTGAAGTAAATTAGAGCCAAAAAGTTGTGCCCAACATATGATTCAAACCCAAGACCTGGACCACTCTCCCAACTGAGCTAACCGGGCACCTGGTCATGAGTCTATCCACTGTCAATCCCTAAACTCCTCCCCCTTTTAACCAATTGTAGCCGGGGCCCATACCACTCTCAAATGGCAAAACCCAGCATTCTCTGTTTACTTCTTACACCATTGAAGTAAATAAAGGCTGGAAAGTTGTGTCCAACATTGGAACCCATGACCCCTAGAACATTAGCACAGTGCTCTACCAACAGAGCTAATCAGGCAACTAGTCATGAGTCTACCCACTGTCAAACACTACATATTGATTCTTTGATCAGGATTTATGATAATACTGTTACATTTTTCAATCATGTTTCATGAAAGGAAATTCCCGTTATTATTAACTATTTGCCAAAAGTTGACTATCCTAACCCCTCTTGATTACAGAGATCCAAGCATTTTTTTCTCAAGAATACTGAATTTTTTTCCCAATTAGGACATCAAGGCCTTTTTTTTGAAATAATGAGTTGAGTTGTATCTAGGGATTAAAATTTCGTTTCACTAAAATATTTAAATTGGTTAGTCATAGAATAGATTTCGTTAATAACTTAATATTACTTCTGGTAATTTGCAGATGATTCTAAATCACAAAATGAATACTGTTCTGTTAAAAACATGTACAGTATTTCACCTATTAGACATGCTCTCCCTAATAAACCTGAGCTCCCCAATAAAATACTATTCCCAGCTTGACTATCTGACCAACACCCAACCGTACACTGTCCATGGTGAAAAAATCTTGTCTCCATGGCGCGATATTCAAAAAATTATTGTTTAACTACCTTTCATCCCTATCAAGATGATTTAAGTCGATCTTCAAAAGATCTTCAACTTCTGAAAACTAGCGTGTGCAAAATTGCAAATTTATCTGGCAGAATGACAGGTTAAATGTAAAACCAAATTAAAACTAGTTCTCATAATACATGAAGTGTGACATAAAACATCAATTTCCTAAGATTATTTTAAATTACTTCAAAAAAGAAAATGAAACAGAATTCTTCATAGTTTACATGCACAACAAAATCCCCTTCCTTGTTGTGAATTCTGGAATCTTTATACCTTCTGCAATAATCTAATCAAATCCAAGTCAGAATTCTTACTGTACTGTTAAAACAAGAGAAACCCATAAAATCTCATGAGTAACTTATTTTAAAAGCGACTTTGCTGTGCAAGAACCTGGGGACTTCAAAGGATGCTGACACTCAGTCACCCAGCTTCCTCCAGAGATGTTGTGTTTTCTCTACAACATGCTTTCGTTTTCAGGACCAGGTGCATTTAAACATCACAAAGTTTAAGGATTAAGTACTAACAGGATTATTTATTTCATTTGTGAAAGGAAATGATTGATTAGACTGCTTTGTCCATCGGTAGCGGAACATTGAATTCTGCATTTGCCGGCAACTTCCTATCTTGTACAAAAAAAAATTCTCTGCTTCTACTAACACAATAACTTGCCTTTGAAAGCAGCAATTAACGGTCTAATGTGATTGTATTTCAATAGATGACTTTAAATGACAGATTATCAATTCATTAGCTAACATTTTATTTAATTTTTTTTTCAAAATATAGCGCTAATAGATAAATCAAAAAACCTGTCAGGAGTGCATGTATTTCAATCAACTTTTAGTGAACAGGTTGGCAGTTATATGCAATAATGTACCCCCCTCTCTGATATGCTACCGGTCAAGGCTCCCACATCAGATTATCAATGGAAGGATACGTTATCGTATCTAGTTGGCAGATTGCTTGTATTAGGTACCATAATCGTCCTAAAATACGTAAGTTTTTGGAAATATAGGAAATAGAGTCTGAAATGAAAGCACCCACATGACGGTTTGCATTGCGCCGTGACAATTAGAAATACGGTAATAAAAAAGTCTTAACACAAGGAACGAATGCTTACGGGTACGAATCAATTTCTTACTGATCCCCGTTATTTCAGTAGAGGCAAGCATAGTAAAACTATTCTAGTTATTACACTGCAGACCACACTCCGAAAAACTTATCTTACAGTTTTACAATGGTGTGATAATTTGCTCACTAACTTTTTGTGCTGTCATTTTTTGACATGTTGGCAGCTGGTTCCCATTCAGTAGAGTAACCTCCCTTGGGAACTCTTTCGTTGCCAGGACACAACGTAAACAAAGTGCTGTCAAATTTATGCTTTTTGTCTGTTTCCTTGCATTCACTAGGGCATAATTTTACAACAAGAAGGTAGAAAATAGTGAAAATGAGTATCCTTAATCAAGGACGCAACGAGATACGGTTTAACAATTCCGATGGAAAATGTTTATTGGAAAACTGGGTGGAAGAGGTATTTCACAACTAGATACAAGCTAAATGCTTGGATTTAATATTTTGGCCTTTATATCAGCATGTGCATTTAATTTAATAATGATATTTATTAATTGTTGAAAACTCGTTTCCACTTATGTCAAATATTGGTAGATTCCAGTTAAGGGGTCCCTGGATAATTTGTTTTGTAGGGTTGGAGTAATTTGTGTGAAAAATGAATTGAATCTAGCCTGACAGTGACTTAAACAAAGGGAATGTGGTGCTTTTCCCCATGTTAAAAAAATGATTGACAATTGCGTTTTGATGTGCCTTAAGGTTTAATATTCAGAGACTGCTTAAAACTTAAGTTCTCCTAAAATATATATTCAATATAATAATAGGTTTAACCTATAGATGGGAATAGTAATTTGACTTAAGTTATAACAAATTTCAAGAAGGGCAAAATAGGCTATCTATCATAATTGATGGCTATTTCAGGGTTCACTCTGGCTCTCAAAAAGTTGGGGCCATCACTTTCGCCAAATGAAAAAAGTTGGGGCCAACCTGGTGAAAATTGGGGCCACATTTCGGGTGTCTGGGCCGGTACTAATAGACAAAATTTTCGACATTTTGCACCCAACTCTTTTCCTAATATAACAGGGCTCTCTACCAAATAGATAGGGCTTACTGCTTATTTAAGTGGATTCAATAATGGACGGCTAGGAGTATATAAAGTCAGTTTTTTCCAATTTTCATAGTTTAATAATGTGACATCATTTCCACCTTCAGTTATTTACAAACAAACCAACACTCTGAAATGTAAAACATGGAACAATTTGCAATAAAATCAAAGAAAGCTACTCTCAACAATAAATCGGTCACGGCTGCGTAATTTTCAACGTGAACATTGCGAGAAAGGATTATTATGTCATTTGCTGACATAATACTCCTATTCCTACAATGTTCTAAAGTAAATATATTAACTTACTTTCTATCCATATTACAAAAGATTCGTTTAACCCTTTTATACATAGCCTTATCATTCTCTATTCTGAACCCTTTAACAGTGAAATTACATTTCTGCTGTACTGTTCACAAACGTTCGCTAAACATGCTTTACATGGAAAGGATAAACATGACTTCTGTATACAATTAAAGATAACATACCAATTTAAGGAATTAAGTGTTTCACACACACCAAAACATCAACACATGTCCACAATCATCCCGTGACTGTCAGTACTGAAAATATTAAAGAGTAATAGTGCGAGCTAGGGTAAAAGAAGGACTTGTTAATTAAAGGATCGCGAGCGCGCCAAAGGACTAAAAGGACCGAAATCCGAATTCGAGACATTTCAACAACCGAACTGATATCAAACCGATTGAAACAACGGAATATCATCTCCACGTATTTCCAATTTAAGAAAACACCATAAGAAAGGAAAATATGAAATCAAAGATAACTTACAAATGAAAGTGATCCATTTCCCGCTAATTTTCTAAACAAAGGATTTAAACATAGATGTTGCCTATTCAATCAATTCTGTCCAACTGAGGATTTCAAAAAGTCACATGACCAACTGACCACTTGTGGAGGGAAATGTGAAATCAAGCGAAACCGTGTTGCGCAATAGGAAAAGTATAGTACAACTTAATTGACCTGTCCAACCAAAAGTGACCCTACTACATCCTTCCCTGGCCCGTAAATGACGTCTCGTCATTTTACCTAAAATACAAAATCTATACATTATTAATGCATAGCAAGACATTATAAATAAATACGATAGTTTCTTCCTCCAATGTCAAATCTTCAAAGCTGTGAAAAAAATCAAATTTATTCCAAAGTCTCTCACTACTCCAAAACTCTGAAAAATACGGTATTTACATTAAATCAAAAATTCATCTTGTTCCTCCCCTCTCTGAAAATTTGGGCGTCCTCGCACTGCAATACAAAGGTTAAAGATTTGCAATAGGTAAAAACATAAAAAAAACACTTATCTAAAAAAATCACTTGATAATGGAATCTAAAAGTCTGTAGGCAACATCTCTGTCTATACAATCCAAAACACCAGAGGACGTCAAAACATTTAGAGCTTCTATTCTAGAGTCATGTGGTCTCATCTGATGCGTCATTTGATTCATCTGATATGACTCAAACCACTTGGGAGCTCTTCTCTCTCTCTGTGAGCGTCTTGGTACGGGTACAGGTACTTCTCTTCCCCCTTCTTGTCTTGTATTTTCTTGAAATTCCTGTCTTCTCTCTGTTCTTCGATTTTGATCTTCTGTTTCTCTTGTTTGAACTTCTTCATCTTCTGCTCTTCCATTACCATCATCATCTGCAGCCTCTTCAACTTCATCATCATCGTCATCATGATTGCTCTGTGAGCTATCTTCTTTATCTTCTCTATCTTCTAATCGGTCTTCATATCTTCTCCCATCTCTTCTCACATTTATGGACTCAAGGGCGTCCCCATGATGACTTGTTTCTCTAACAAATCCCTGTCCAACTCCATCATCATCTGATTCATCGCTAGAATCATCTCTTCTTCTGGTTTCGAAACCTTTCTTCTCCTTCCTTTCTTCCTCATCTCTTTCATCTGTGGCCACATCATCTAACCTCTTCTCCAAGGATTGTCTTTTCCTTGGGACTGGTCCTATCATCTTTTTATCCCCTATTGGATACAAATGATTCCTGTGAAGGGTCCTCACAACCTCTGATTCTTCTGACTTGACCCTATACACCGGAATCTTCTCATTCGGCTGTTCGATGACGGTATAAATTTCTTCTTCGAATCTATCCTTGATCTTATGCTTTCCTTCAAAAGCTAGGACTTTGACTAGAACTCGATCTCCAACCTCAAACTTTGCTGCTTTCGCCTTTCTATCGTAAACTTCTTTCTGTCTGTCTTTCGCAGCATCCAAATGCTTGGAAACTATCTTTCTAGTAACTTCCATTCTCTCCTGTAAGTCCTCAATGTACTCTCTGGTGGTTCGGTTGGAATTTTCTGTAACCTGTTCGAACATTGCATCAATAGGAAGTTTTGGCTTTCGTCCGAACATAATCTCGAATGGCGAGTGTTTTGTTGAACTTTGGGGAGTACAATTGTAGGCATATACGAGGGGATTTACATATCTTTTCCAGTCTGCTTTCTGATCATTCTCTAACGTTCCCAACATTCCAAGCAAAGTTCGGTTGAACCTTTCTGGTCCTGCATTCCCTTGTGGGTGGTAGATGGATGTTCTTGACTTCTCCATGTTCGTGATTTGGCAAAGTTCCTTGATGATGTTTGACTCGAAGTTCGCGCCTTGATCTGAATGAAGCCTTGTCGGAATTCCGTAGTGGAGAATAAAATTGTTATAAAAGGCTTCGGCTGTTGTTTTTGCTGTTTGGTTTCTGGTCGGTATGGCCATTGCGAACTTCGTGAAATGGTCGGTGATGACAAGTATATTGCCAATCCCTCCTTTTGACTGTTCCAGAGTCAAGAAATCCATGCAAACCAATTCCAGTGGGTAACTTGTATGGACATTCACCAGAGGAGCTCTGATGTCTGCACCACACTTCCTTCTGACGCATCTGTCGCAATTCTCAACCCACTCTTCTGCATCTTTTGCCATGCCTGGCCAAAAGAATCTCTCTCTCAGGAGATTTAAAGTCCTGTCTCTTCCAGGGTGTCCTACTTCATTGTGTAAGCCTCTTAAGACTTCTTCTCTATAACATTTTGGCAGAACAAGCTGCTCTATGAAGTTCTCTTCATCCTTTACTTTTCTATAAAGTATTCCTCTCTTCATGATAAGATGACTGTACTGACGTTTCATAATGAAGTCTTCCTTTGTCAAATTTCTGGTTGGCACTCTCTTGTCAATGACAGCGATTCTCCACTTATCTATCATTCTATCATTCCTTTGCTGTCGTCTGATCTCTCTCATTTCTATCTGTGCCATCGGTTGTCCTTGGTCCTCGGTAATCTCTACGATATTTATGCTCGAACATAGGGTCTCTATCACTGGTTCTCTGTCTGTGTCACTACATATGGCCTTGACTACATCATTCTTTACTTCCATTCTTTCATTATCTGACTCTTGGACTTTCTCATGAGGATACCTTGACATTGCATCCGCATCCGTGTTCTTCATCCCAGATCTATACTGGATGTCAAAGTCAAACTCTCCAAGAGCCGATGCCCATCGCTGACCAGTTGCGTCAAGCTTGGCGGAAGTCAAGACATATGTTAACGGGTTATTATCAGTTAACACCGTGAAATGGTTGATGGCTAAATAGTCGGAAAACTTTTCCGTAACGGCCCATTTCAACGCTAAGAACTCAAGCTTGTATGCGCTGTAGTTCTTCTCAGCCTTATTCAATGCTCTGCTTGCATAAGCGATTACTCTCTTCATCTTTCCGTCAGGCTGATAGAGAACTGCGCCAAGCCCTCTTCCGAAAGCATCTGTGTGAAGTTCAAAAGGCTTGTTGAAATCAGGATAAGCCAATATGGGTGGATTTATCAGGATCTCCTTCAATTCGTCAAATACTTTCTGTTCAATCTCTGTCCAGACCCATGGCTTTGTATCCTTTTTTGCCTTCTTTGTTGTGGTCGGCGGCAACAAATCTGTTAAAGGGCGGGTTATCTTGGAAAAATCCTTGATAAACCTCCTATAGTATCCACAAAAGGCTAGAAAAGATCTAAGTTCGTCTGCATTAGAAGGAGTAGGCCAATTCTTAATCTTTTCTATCTTGCTGGGATCTGTTTCTATACCAGCCTCACTCACGATGTGTCCGAGAAATGGTACCTTGTCCTGTATAAAGAAGCATTTCTCAGGAGATAACTTTAGATTGCACTCCTTTAGCCTTGTCATAACCAGGTCTAATCGTCTGAGATGTTCCTCAAAGGTGTCCGAGAAGATTATAAGATCGTCTAAATAGATGACACAGATCGTCATGTTATAATCACCTAGACACTCCTCCATCAGGCGTTGGTAGGTAGCAGGCGAATTGGTCAATCCAAAAGGCATTTTTACATATTCGAAAAATCCTAAATTTGCCACGCTAAAGGCTGTTCTTTCTTTATGGCTCTCTTCTACCTCCACCTGATGGTATCCCGACTTCATGTCTATGGTCGAGAAGAACTTGCTTCCTTGAAGGACGTCAAAGATCTCTTCGATCTTGGGAAGTGCGTAGGCGTCTTTTACACTCCTGTTATTAAGTTGTCTAAAATCCACGCATAGACGCAGCTTTCCATTCTTCTTACGCGCAATTACGATATTCGACGACCACGGTGACTTGGACTTGCGTATGATCCCAGTAGACAAAAGTTGTTCTATGTGCTGTCTTACTTCTGAGATCATAGCTGGTGGGATTCTTCTGGTCTTCTGTTTAAATGGTATATCATCAGTGAGATCAATTCTGTGTTTAATCTTATCACAGAATCCTATGTCGTTTTCTCCGGTTGAAAATATGTCGATGTGTTTCTTTAATAGTCCATTGATCTCATTAAGTTGGCTTGGGTTCAACTTGTCATTGGTGTCAATATGAATCTGACCCAAGATCTCATCTTCTATAGTAGTCTCTTCTTTTGTAGTCACTTCCTCAATTCTAACAGGTTGAAGTTCACATAGTAATGCTCTCGGTGAAATTACAACACTGTTGAGGGTTACATTAGAAATGGTAATATCTATCTCTTTTGTCTTGCCATACTGGTAATTAATCACTGCTGGAGTGATGTCTACAAAATCTGGTAAAACGGAGTCTTTTGTCTCATGTATCAAAGCACTAGTATCTTGACATGGCAACTCTTTGTCAGTATAACCACGGATTGTTCTAGTCTCGTTTGGACCTAAAATTATCCTACTCGGTTCTGCTGACTTAATAACAGCAATAGAGTTTCCATGTTTCTTCAATTCTTTATTTCTGAGAACCATACATCTAAATGCCAAGTACCACGGGGTATGTAGTGATGCACATTGAAGAAATTGTGGTCCAAAATTCTCCTGGCACTCACCTAATAACTCGTCTAGTATATTAGTGCCCAATATCACAGGGGTTGATGATGAATAATGTGTGTCTGGGGTCACCAGAAATAAACATGTCGTGGTTGAGGAGCTAGGTATTCCACTTGGAACCGAAAGATCTGCCTCAAAATATCCTCTATAGGGTAATTGTTGACCGTCTGCGCATTCTACTCTAATCAAAATATCTAACGGCTTCAACTCCAAACCATTCAGACAAGTCCTATAGAAAGTTTCCGATACGGTGCTTATACAACTCCCTGTGTCTACTAAAGCTTTAGTGTCAATATCTTTGATCTTTATGAACACTTCATTTGTTGTTCCAACTAGCTTAGAGTCTGTGATGGATGTGCCAGAGTTCGACCCTGCAACCGAGGCACATATTAGTTTGGGCAATACTTTGAAATGTGTCCAAAGCCCTGGCAGTTGTAGCACTGCTTCTGCGCATTGCTGGGGCAATCCTTCACCTTGTGCCCTTTACCGTTGCAACCAAAGCATGTCGGCGCAAAACTCTGTGAGGCTAGAGGTCTTTGGTCTGTTCTCAGCCCACCATCATTTCTTTGTTCTCTCCCTCGTGAACCTCTTCCTCTACCTCCTCGGAACTGATTCCCTCCTCTCCTAAAATGATCGTTGCCTCCCTGATTGGGGTTTGAGGATTGACTCTCTCTCATACTTTCTTGTTGCTTTTCAATCCTGTCAATCCTTTCATGAAGTTTCATCAGTAAATCCTTGACTTCACTCATCTCTGTAGACTTATTCTGCACTGCTACAGAGGCATGGCATTGTGTCGAATCTGTGTTGCTGAGGTCAGCTTCCAGTTTTCTAAGTTCAATTTTGAACTTGTCATAGTCAGTTATGACATCATTCTTATATGTTGCCATATGTTTGAGCTCTGGGAGTAATCCATGATAAAGAACTCGTTGTAAAGTAGCATCATCAGCTGGTAAAGCCTTCATAGTTACCGCTTGAGAGTAAATCTCTTCAAGCCTAGTGGCATAACTAGTTATCTTTTCCTTCGGCTTCTGCTGGCAAGAATAAAACTTTTTTAGTACGCTTTCAGTCGTTTCTATGTTACCGAAGGTACTTATAAATTTCGTTAGAACTGTATCTAACGTAGCTCCGGGTCCCATACGCCTGAGTACATCAGCAGCAATACCCTTAACTGACCTCCTAATCCCAAGCAAAATCTGTTCAGGTGTGAACACATTCTCGGATAATAGAGATCGGATCTCATAGAAAAATATTTCCCAGGACGTGTCACTCTTGGAATCATCTCCGAAGAATGTTGAAAGTTTCGGAAAATGGTGTGCTGCTGTCGACTTGGTCTCATGGTCCGACACAAGTTTTCCAAACTTGGACATAAAATCCACTAAGTCTGCTGACTTCTCAATGTGAGGTGAAAGGTGTAAGCTGTGGAAGGCATCCAACAACTTCCTATCACTTTCCGAAATTCCTCCTGAGTCCGTAGTCATTCCTCCTGAAGCTGTGTCAGATTTGGTTTCCTCCGAACTCCACATGATTTAAGTAAGAATAGACGTTCACTTTAAATCAATAAATCCTCACTTTAACTTCACACTATCATAAAATGTCAATTTTCACAGTAAGTATGGATTTAAGCACTACAAGGACTGTGTTCTAAAAATAGAACAAGGGATTTAATGTTAAATCAAAATATTGACCCTTTAAAGTTGAGTTAATCAACACTTGACACTTGGTAACACACAATCTGAAATAATAATCTCCCCTTACTAAGGGATAGCATTTGTAAAGTCAATTGCACTAAGTTATTTCCCTTTAATAATCAATCACAATAGGGACACATGCGCATATATGTACTTTACACTAGAGACAAGTTTACCTGTAAGTAAATAAACCTGTAAGTAATTAAACCTGTAAAGATATACCACCTAAATTCAAGTTTAAGTTTTTAAAACCTGAAAAGTGTAAAGGGTGTTTACCATGTAAAGGGTAAGTACCTACAACCAGATTAATTTTCTGAAATCTGATTAAAGTAGTTGGACTCAATTAACTTAAGTACGTTCAACAGAGATTCAAGTCTCAGATTTAGTATAAGTGTCTTTATACTTTAGTAAAGGCTTAGGCTAGAATTAAGTCACATAATCACTAAGTAATATCTTCACACAATGTTTTCACATTACTAAATAAATACTTTCCTTAAATGTTAAAGGCAAGTAAAGACTATTTAAGACGATTGCTTTCTCGAAATAAGCAATAAAGTATTAACTGCAAATTACTTCCCTTTAATGGAAATCTCAATAGCACTTCACTAAAGTTAAGATATCTGGTAGTCAGAGCGTGCCTGAAATAGTTTTCACGATACACACTAGAGTATACATGTTAGTGGATTTCGTTTGTAAACTATCAAGTAATTAGACTGTATTACATCAATAGACAATTCATTTTAAAGAAACTAAGTGTTTCAGGGATATGAATCAGTGTACAATATAAGTAAAGTAATGTGCAATCTTATGATTTCACAATACAAAATTATCTGAGTTTTTATATCACTAAATGGTAGTCAGGTTCTCATAGGGTAATATCAAACAAATATTCTAAGTATTAATGAAAATATTTAATGCATAAGTATTAACAAGTATGCATTAAAAATAACTTTCTAATGTAATTAGCAGTCTATGATAATAAACTATTAATTCAATCACCCAAATTAAATTCAAATTCTATAATCTGAAATACAATTAAGTAATTTAAATTTAAGTTCAACTATCACTGAATCACTGTAAGTTCAAAGTTCAGTAAACGTTGTGTAATTTAGAACAGGAAACACACTTTCACTTTTGACAACCAATCACAAAGACCGGAAGGTAAATAAACCATAAGTCCATTTTGACAAAAAAGTCCAATCACAAAATAGTAAGTCAAAAATAATTCAAAGTTCAAAGGGTCATACAAAGAATTTTTCAAACTGGATATCCAATCAAATTTGAATATGCAAATACCCTAAGTTCACAAAAGGTTAAAGTTGGAAAGCCGGGAACCAGCCATCAATCTCGAACAGGAAAGATGCGTAACAATGTAAACCATTTCAAAAACTGGGAACCAAAAATCAAAACAACCAATAAAGATTTAGCACATAAACAAGGGGAAACCAATCACAAATAAGTGAAATTATCCAAGGGAACCAGCTATAAAGGGGTACCAAAAATGGGAACCGATCAAAGAGAACCAATCTAAGAAAGTGGAACCAATATATGGGAACCAATAAAGAACTCAATGGGAACCGACAGATATGATCTAAATCTATGGGGACCAATGAAGTTAAGACGGAATCACTCGGAGCCAATCAGCGATCAACAATTCAACAGGAAGTATAATCAACCAATCAAAATGACGGATTGAAAAGGTCAAAGGTGAACCAATCAAAAGAACCGAAAATACATCCAACCAAACAATAAAGATGGGCGGGGCTATGCTAGGTCAAAGGTCAGAAAGATAGACAGAAGAAAATATTGTTAGTGCGTTAGTGAACCATTGTTAGTATGAAATTTGTGATACACTCAAACTGACATACCTCTCACCAAAAATACATGTCTTAAGTTTCTATCTTTTGAAAGTTCTTAACTATATCATTTAGTTATTTAGGCTATACTGGTCCAAACAACGAGATGATAATCCGTTCAACAGAAACATCGTGGAAAGTGATTAATCGGACAAATTGCTTCATCAACAGTATTCAATTGAATGGACACCAAACAAAAAAGTTTCGCAATATGATGGACACGAAACAAAAAGTACTTTACTAGTGCAGCAACGTGTGAAAAGGGAATTTTGCTATTTTAAAGCTATAAAACTATACAAATAAAAATTCTACTCACAGATCCTTATCTTTATCCTAAATCCATAAATACACAATATACACTGTCCTAAAATAATGAACTCTGTGAAAACACAGTCCAGTTCACTATTGCACTAAACTTATCACAACTTCCAATTCGATTCTCAGTGTCCGATCGTCTCCAAAATGGTTGAATGGTCAAAATCGTCTAAATCGTCCTCATCTTGGCATAATCGTCTCTCCCCGCACGAAAAATGACTGTCCTCAGGTAAATCAAGGTAAAAGGGTAGAGGATAAAAGTCCAATAATAAACGGCTCATCTCCATGAAAAAATCAAAGCACTGAAAGTACTGATGGTGAACGAACCTGATGGTATTCTAGAGTGATATATTGAATTCAATTAGAAAAGAGAAATTACGAATGTAAAAAAAAAGTGGGAAGAATTGTCTCGACAAAATTTCCGTTATTCGGAAATTTCACTTCAAATTCAAAGAAAGGGAAAGAGAGGAAAATCCTGTTAGAAAAATATTTGTTAGAATATGAGATGCTACTCTGTGAAAATTTCTTTTACACACTTGAAATAGGTACAGTTATTTATTAAACATAAATGGAGAAAACGATTTAATCCTAGCTAAAACTGTCTTTAACCTATATCCAATGGTGTTTGTTTTTACAAAAGTAGTTGTTATCATGTTTAAGCTTATTTCAAGTAAATGTGTTGTATTTGTTTTAACTTTTTTATCTATCTTTGTTTCTTCTCAGAGGATGAAAAGGTCTTTGAGTACCAACCAAAGAAACACCTATGAATATCAGTCAGTCCTGAACTGTGCTCATTGTTTAAAGTTATGATTTGTTAACTTATTAATAGTATTTTGAACCATATCCTGAGAGATTAGTTTTTATCATATTTGAAGCCATAACCACTTCCGTGGTTGACACTTATGTCGTTATGTATAGGATAGAAAACGAGTGTCGTGGTATATGGGAAATAGACACGAGCTTCAGCGAGTGTCTATTTTCCATACACCGCGGCACGTGATTTTCTATCTGACTTAGACCACGCTTTTCTATCAGTGTCTGTATTTTTTACCCGAACCTATTTACAATAAAAAAAGGGTAAAGCTCGCTTTGATATTACTAAAAATGTGTGTAATAATGCTGAAATAACTTATGAATCTCTTGTCGTTACTTTGTAGATCTTTTGCATTTTTTGCGACTGTAAAAAGTGTTTTGGAAAAGGCGGTAATATAAAATGGACGATATCTTTTTGCAATGACGCGGCACGCAAAACCTGTCGAGATTCGCATGCACGACATACTACAGTTCCGCAAGTTTATGTGAGTATCGAGAAACCGTTATTGCCTGTCATTTTCAATGTAAAATTGATTTTTGACGCCTCACTATAAATTGTACAACTGTACAACCGTATATCTTTAAGTAAATAGGTTAAAGTGTGTGTGTGTATTTCCGTTTATTTATCGTCGCTACTGTAGCACATGCCCATATGAGCGACGCCCCCAGAAGACGGTTAGTTGTTACGGGGGATAGAGCAAGGATACATGACGAAACTACTGCTGAGATCCGCCATGGTTCTTTAACGTGCTCGGTGTAAAGCACCGTCTCACGGGGCCTCGGTTTCACGTCTCATCCGAAAGACAATTAGTTTTTATTAGTGTACAAGCCCGGGAATCGAACCCACGCCGCGGAACTCCAATGGTTTTGAAGTCCGGTGCTCTACCAACTGAGCTAATCGGGCTGGTAATAGGTTAAAGGAGGTCTAGTGCCCTATTAGTATAATTCATATATAACTTCTGTTTAAGGTTTAGAAATTAAAGTAAAACTTTTTATATTAAACAATTGCTCCATGGTAAATTGCGTACTAAAAGTCTTTATAAATATTATTTTTGTAACGTAATTTCTACATCAAAAGCGAATAAGAATCTTATTTAAGAAGGTTATTTTTAAAGGGAGGTAATAATTGCATGACTATGTCTATGACTATGTTTAAGTATAATACAATGTTTTTTTTTTCCTTCCGACTTTCTTTCCAAAAAGAATTGAGAATCCTTACAATTGTCGGTTTATTTTTTGCACGAGAACCTATTGTTTACCTTCAGGAGTTTCGATGCTTGTAAAATCACTCACTATCGATATCTTATTACAGTATTGCGGCTGATATTAGACTTTCTGCTCGGAGCTAGTTTTTGCTTAAACTGTAGTTAACCAATTCTAAACGTATTTTGGGAAGGATGGAGCCAGTTTTTATTCATCGATTAAGATTTTTATGATTTCTGTAAAAAAACGCAATGACTTTTCCAGAATAATTTAACAACTAAACCCGCCTGTCGAATTGTAAACAAGTGCATGGCGGATCTGGTCCCCCCTTGACCACAGCAATATCTACTCGTCAATTGGAGTTGTATCTAGGGTTGAATATTTAGCTATCATTTATTTAATTTTCAAATAGAATTTTGAATTGATATGGTTTTACAGATTGAAAAAATGCAAAGTAGAATGGCCCCAATGAAATATCTTCCGTGCCTGTCGCATTTGGTATTCGGCAATATTCGCTTCTGAGACAGAAGAATACGAAACGTTTTCGCTGGGAATAAGTATACCGAATATTCGAGTGTATCCTTACAGCCCTACTTCAGCCAACGCAATTTTACAGAAAAATTTTAATAGCGGCGTTCATCCCTATTCAAATAAAAGTACAAGAAAGGTTGTACATGTAAAACACATGTCGAATCATTCTTAAAACCCGTCTCGAGACTGACTGTCGCTAGTTGAAAAGTTATGTAAAACCGCGTTACCGTTTCTAATGACACAAGGTGTCTTGATGTGTCATTCGTCTCAACTCGGCCGGTTCCTCTAACCTACATTTAAATCGGAGCCGTCGGAGATCGCCCGAGTATTGCCGAATGTAAGTTCAAGAGGACATGACCTAAATAAACACGTATTTCCGGCTAATTACTACAAGTTGCACCAGCGAAGGCTTGGGTCAAAAACATAGTATCTGTCTCTACGGTGTCTAGACACAAACTTTGTTTTTGCTTTAAACTCTCGACAAGCTTACGCCGATCAAAAATTCCCCTGATAAACATTGCAAGATCATTTTGTGTTTTTCAAGGCGAATTTTCATTATTTTCACTTGATAAAGAACAGTAGTATCATGCCATTAAAGAAAATAAAAGTGATTTTGCGGAGAAAAATATTTAAAGATACTAAATTGAATTTTAAGAGGCGCTACTTTATTTAAAATGTATTAACATCCAACATGATTTTCCTGACATGGTATATAACACTGGTGAACGACGTTCGTTCACCAATCACTGGTAAATCCATTGGTTAAATAAACATATGTGATCACTGTCCAGTTGGTTATCAATCCTTTTACTCCATAATTAGTCCATATACACGTTGGGCGCCAAAATATAACAGGGCTCTCTACCAAATAGATAGGGCTTACTGCTTATTTAAGTGGATTCAATAATGGACGGCTAGGAGTATATAAAGTCAGTTTTTTCCAATTTTCATAGTTTAATAATGTGACATCATTTCCACCTTCAGTTATTTACAAACAAACCAACACTCTGAAATGTAAAACATGGAACAATTTGCAATAAAATCAAAGAAAGCTACTCTCAACAATAAATCGGTCACGGCTGCGTAATTTTCAACGTGAACATTGCGAGAAAGGATTATTATGTCATTTGCTGACATAATACTCCTATTCCTACAATGTTCTAAAGTAAATATATTAACTTACTTTCTATCCATATTACAAAAGATTCGTTTAACCCTTTTATACATAGCCTTATCATTCTCTATTCTGAACCCTTTAACAGTGAAATTACATTTCTGCTGTACTGTTCACAAACGTTCGCTAAACATGCTTTACATGGAAAGGATAAACATGACTTCTGTATACAATTAAAGATAACATACCAATTTAAGGAATTAAGTGTTTCACACACACCAAAACATCAACACATGTCCACAATCATCCCGTGACTGTCAGTACTGAAAATATTAAAGAGTAATAGTGCGAGCTAGGGTAAAAGAAGGACTTGTTAATTAAAGGATCGCGAGCGCGCCAAAGGACTAAAAGGACCGAAATCCGAATTCGAGACATTTCAACAACCGAACTGATATCAAACCGATTGAAACAACGGAATATCATCTCCACGTATTTCCAATTTAAGAAAACACCATAAGAAAGGAAAATATGAAATCAAAGATAACTTACAAATGAAAGTGATCCATTTCCCGCTAATTTTCTAAACAAAGGATTTAAACATAGATGTTGCCTATTCTATCAATTCTGTCCAACTGAGGATTTCAAAAAGTCACATGACCAACTGACCACTTGTGGAGGGAAATGTGAAATCAAGCGAAACCGTGTTGCGCAATAGGAAAAGTATAGTACAACTTAATTGACCTGTCCAACCAAAAGTGACCCTACTACACTAATAAGCTGTTTTCCTTATGATATATATTTCAAAATATGTATACACATTTTCTCTTTTCCTTCAAAGTTCTTACGCACATTAAAATTCAAGGTTTTAGTTATATATTGACTATTACCTTTGCATCTTATGTGTTTCATGATTGATTCTTTCTTCATGATAGAGCAACCGGTTGTGAAAGAGTTCGTATATTGACACTGAATACAAAGTTTGCACAACATCACTTTCTTAGAGGCATCATACTTAACCCTTTGCTGTTTAATCCCTGCTTTTTACGTGCCTGTGATTTTATGATTGAGAAAACATTGTGAAAAAAGAAGAAATTGCTCCTGACAAGCAATTTCTTCTTTTTCCACACTATTTTCTACCATACTGAATGGTTATTTTTCAAATTAAATCCACTTTAAATTTTCGTCTGCAAAACCTTTGAATTTGGACAGGTCCAAAATTTTGTAAAACAGGAAAGGGTTAAGAAAACTAGAAAATTCGGGATCTGAGTGCCAAGAGTCCTTAAACATTCGTTTTGCCACTTTACAAGGCGAGCCAAATTCAATAGATCCATTTTCAAGATCCGAATCATCGGATTTACGTTGCACGGGCAATGTCAGATAGCGATCCATTATTGCATTATAGAAATAACGTTGGAAAACTTACCTTATATACCATTACAGAAATTCCGAAAACTAATTGACTCCTAATTATTTTCTTGAGTACATTCCGTTTATAAATGGCCGACTTTCATTTACTCTTACCCGCAATACATAAAACAGCAATAATTACTGTAAGCCTTTCACACTTTTTTTCATCGTACAATTATCGCGTGACGTAAACAATGTAGTTAATGTAGCCGTTTGTAGCCGTTTAAAGCCTATTTAGTGTAATTGATATATGTGTGAAATTGTTCAAAACCAATATGCATATACAGTGTGATAAACAACATGGGTCAACATGAATATGTAATGAGGTCAGATACTAGACCCGCCTACCGTGTTTGAAGCGTATAGGTAAATGTGAATGAATCCAGCTGTCAATAAAAAATCGATAATCAGACCCCGTGAATGACGCGTGCAGCATGTAGGCTACTAGACGGATTAGCGAGTTTATTCCCTTAGGGCAGTCTGGTTATGTATATTGTTATTGATATTTGCTTATCGTGTATTGAGTTGGGGCCATTTGATAATTTTTGGGACCACTTGATTTTTGTTGGCGCCAGGCATTTTCGCCAAATGAAAAATTCTTGCGCCACTTTTAAATTTTTGTCACATTTGCCGACAATGGCGACCGACAGCGCCAATGTTGCTATTTGCTTTTTCTCATTTCTAGATCAATTTCCTCAGTCATAGCCATTTAAATAATTGCTAATAAGAAATTAAACTAATAGGAATGAAATATACTCATGTAATTCTTATAGGTTTTTTTTAATAAACTGTTGTTTTTTTTGTGTGTGTAGTGAATCTGAATGTGTATGTTGTAGAATCTTTAAAAGGCTTTTATACAATGGAAAACATGGTTTTTTTTTAAAAAAATGTAGGGGGGGAGGGTATATAAAAATGGGCGCGCGTATCATATCAACTGCGTCAGGTCAGGGACTAAATATACATGGGTCCAATGCCAGGTCTATATCCTAAAGGATGCAATTTGAACAAGATGTTAGCAGAGATAGCTTTAGCTAAAATAACTGTATTTACATATTTTTAGAAATCAAACTGCAAATATTGTTATAGATTTCATCTCTTTCAAGACTTAACTGGGAATATTGCTAAAGTTTTCATCTCTTTCTAAGTCTCATCCCATTTTTACCCCAACATTGAAACGCAACATAAATGATGTTGTTTTAGCAGGAAAAGGTAGCATCATATTTCCTTAAAGTGCACAATATTGCTATAGATTTAATCTCTTTCTAAGTCTCATCCTGCTTTTTACCCTAATGTTGAAACGCAACATAAATGACATTGTTTCAGTGGGAAAAGGTAGCATCATATTTTCTCAAAGTGCACAATGAGGTCATTTGAGGGAATCCCTACTTATTACAGCGAGATCCCTCACATTAATTGGGGTGACCCTTCTTTTTTTATACAGTAAGAGTTTGACAAAAGAACAAAAAGTGTGAAGTTAATGATTCTGATATCTTTGCAAGCCAAGGGTTCTATCTTCTTTTCTCTTTGTTCCTTATTAATGTAAGAAACAAAGTGAAATTTTAGAAATGTGGCTGGGAAAAAATGGATTGTGATTGAAAGAACTTCTGGGCACAATGTTATAAAACTTTTCTCAGGCTCAGGCTCAATTTTCTCAAATTTTAAATTAAAATAAATGTATGAAAATAAAAGATGATATTAATCAGTTGTTATTTATAACAACTTATCAATATCATCTTTTATGTTAATACATTAAAATGAGTAATAAAACAGAAATACGGCTTTAATCTCAAATTGAAATTTGAGAAAATTGAGCCTGAGCCTGAGAAAAGTTTTATAACCGCCCTGAATTAGCTAATTGAGATCCCTCTCAATATTTTGAAATCCTCCAGATCCCAGGGTTTGACACTAAGGGGATTCCAGGAGTCTGAGACTCCTTGTTTACCAGTTGAACTCCTTTGATTTGCAATTAAGGAGTCCGCTGGACTAAGGGTTGAAAGGAAATATTTTGAAATACAAATGCACAAAAGTTGTTGAAGAAAACATTTGCTTGCATCCTGTATTGTTTTGAGGAAAAAAACTCTTCTTTGGTAGAACATTGTGGTAAAGAAGAAATTGCTTATAAAAAGCAATTTCTTCTTTTCCACAATGTTCTCCAATTATGAAAATTTGGACTTCTTACTTTGAGGGTGGACTCCTTGATTTCATGTGTTAGGAGTCTAATTGACTCCTTAATTTCAGGAGGTAGTGTCAGCCACTGGATCCTGGGGCATTGTAAGTGTTGAACCCTGCTTTGTTGTTTTTTAGAGACAAGTACAAGGATATGACAGTGTATCTGATGAGAAAGCAGGTCAGAGTGCAGCACAGTTGTTCAGAGATGGTCATGCGGGAGTACTCACTATCAATTTTGATGCCAAGGCAGAAAATCTCACCACTGTTAGAGAGTCTTACAAGAAGCCGGCACATCCAGGGGTCAGGCTGATGGGTTAGTCTCATGTCTTTTTACAGATTGCTCACCTGATTAGCAATGTTGATCTTTCAGTGTAATATCACTCCAGTAATGTATCTATACATCTGTGGCATTTGTATACTGTCTTACCCCCGCGCAGACATTCTTAACAGGTTGACTGAAAAAATTGACAAAAATAATTGCGAAATGCATATCGTGGGTTTGGTGCAAGACTGTAGCAAGTGTACATACAATGTATATACACTTACTACAGTCTTGCACCGAACCCTCGATATGTTTGTCACCACCTAATATGACAATTTAAATAAGTAGCCTGTGGCTTGAAATAAAGAAAATGTTGTGGTTTATTGTAACTATAAGAGATAATTTAACATGATTGATTGATTGATTGAATGGGGTTTTACGCCGCTTTCAACATTATTTCAGTTATATCGCGGCGGCTGGAGCACCTAACAATGGATTCCTGGTATTTCTCACACCAGTACTACCATTACATCCTTTCCTAGCCTCCAGCTGCTATCTCACATAGGTCTACGATTATCGACCCATTGGTGAGAGACAAATAATCGGAAAGAATGAGTGCCGCCGTCAGGGATTGAACCCGGGACCTCTAAACTGACAGTCCGACGCGCTACCAACTGCGCTATAATGGCAGCTTAGTTTAATATGAACTTAACCCAAAAAATATGCCTTATAGTTATGAATGGCATGTCAGCTAGGACAGATAGAAATTCTTGAAAAAATTGAGTGATCTCAGTAAATCATACAAAAACAATTCAATCTGATGATAGCAGAAAAGATTGATGCCTTGAGCTGTGTAGTTCAATTTTGTGAAAAATGATATACCCTCCATAAATAACTTTAAGGGTAGCGTAGGTCAAACATGTACTGCAAACACAACATGATTAAGTTCAAACGAACTTGCTTTGTTCCAGGCCAAAGCTGTTATGGTAGAAATGAAATCATCTAAAAGCATTAAAACATGCAAATGTTGCCTACTCAGATGTCAATGGTGGTAAGAATGGTAAAGAATGAAGTTTACTTGTATATCATGAATTTCCAGTAAACCCAAAGCAAAACAATACATGTATTTTTTTTTTCTCCAAATCAATTGTAGGTAAGTTTGGTATGCTAATGGTACATGTACATGTATTTATTAGAATTATCTTGGAAATAACATTAACAAACTTTTATTCAGTAATTCAAAGTTATCACATGGTATTGTTTGTTTTTTTTTGGAAAGACAAATCAAATCTTTTCCATTTTTTTTATTTCAGGTAAAAAAGAAGATCTGATGAGACAGATGTACATGGAAAAGGCAGTGTAAGTTTCACTTGCGTCTTGAATTCCATTGTTACAAGACAATAAAATTTCAGACAGATACAATTTTAATGAGATTGCAAAAAATAATTAGAAGTAGAAGTAATTGGATAAAGATAAAGTCAATTGAGAATTTAACCTTCTACCACCTATACACCAACATCTTATTCAACTGGCCATACCACAGGCAAACATACACTAATATTACCGTTTTTCCTCTAAGAATAGTGCCCTCCTTAAAATAGCAGCACCCCTACATTTTTTACTAAGAGATCCACTTCAAATACCTAAATTTTAGGAACTTTTCGAGACTTCTTTTCTAATTTGAGATGAATTTTCTCTAAACAATCACTTATATGATTGTTTAGAGGAAATTCACCTCAAATCAAAGGAAAAAGGGCCTTAAAGACATCAATTTTTATGATTTTTTTCTTTTTAAATAAGAAAATACTTACTTAAAATTTTCTCCCTAACCTTGTCATTTATAGCTCCCATGAGCGTTTATTGGGAGAAATATGGTATGTACAGGTTGAAGGGGGATAAATTACAGGCCCCTATGGAAATTAGGAGGCTGTTTTTTATATTGACCTGTCCAAGAAAAGGAGAGCTATTCCAGTCCTTGGCAGGGTTAAAGTTTTACCCACAACTGTCATATATCTCTGTTTCTACAAATAATGCAGCTCTGAAATAAAACTGAAGCACATCTAGGGGTTGATGCAAAAATATGATAATTGTTCATATATTTATAGACGTAATAGTTTTGCTGTGACCCCATTGTCATACTTTAGTGGTCATAAATTCATAATATCAGCCTAATATAGACTATTTGTGAATAACCATAATTACTCTAACAATTAACCCTTGTCATGCTGAACCTAGAATATTCCTACTTTGGCAAGAGGTGTAGACATAGATTAGGCTGCACATATGTGCAGTCTGATCTTATTCTATACCACCTGATTTTCCTTTCAGATGAGAAAAGTTAAAAAATTCATATTTTCAAAATAAATATTGACATACAATTAGTTCATCTAGTTCTTTAATCACTTTAATATTACTATGATCATGCCAAGATTTTTATTCAGCATTACAAGGGTTGATATACTAAAATTTCAACTATCTTGTGACTGTAAAATTCTTAGTGTAGGTTTTTACAATGCTCCTATAAAACAAATGTTAATATCTGTCACAAACCTCTTTTTACCACAGCTTCTGCTTTACTTGAGATGAAAAATGCTCTTGCTTCAGCCCCAGAGCTTTCAACCATTTCTTGTGTTTAGAGCTGTGATTTGATTCTGTAAAGACAAATTTTCATTACCTTGATATTCTTTGAATGGAATTTCTTCCAATGTCTGTATTTTGACATTTAATAGAATACATTTGCAATAGCTGGCCTTTTGATTTAGAATATTTGAAAAACAAGAGGACCATAGTGCCCCTTATTCGCCCACATAAAGTAACTGTCTTTGACAGGAATATGAAGATAATGACTAAGCTAAAATAATGCTGTTGATTCTATGCAACAATTCAATCCTTTGGCAAATTAAAATGTTTATTGGGTTAAAAATTTGGCCCCTAAGGTGCACACATGGTTTTTCTAAGATTAAACGCCTTTGCCTAGTTTTTGACCCCAGTTGACCCAATTTGGAACTTATCCTTGATCTGATTGAGAGTATGATTCTGACCAAATTTAAGGTTGATCAGGCAAAAACATGGCCTCTAGAGTGCTTACTTTTTTTTCTAAGATTTGACCCTGTGACCCTTGTTGACCCAATTTCAAACTCATCTAAGATTTTACCAAGATAATTTTTCTGACTGAATCAGGTAGATTTGGCAACTTATATAACCAAGTTTACCTATTTTCACAGTTGTTCCAGATTTGCTCAAGACAATCATTCTGACAAATTTCCACATTGATAGGGCAAAACATTTTGGCCTTTAGAGTGCAAACAAAGTTTCTCTAAGATTTGACCACATGACTTACCTTTTGACCCTAATTGACTGAATTTCAAACTCAAGATTTCATAAAGACGCCCTTTTGAAAAATTTATCTTAAGATTTTCACATTTTATCTCATTTTTGCATTAAAGAAAAAAAAAATCATTTGTTTTTCTAGTAGGATTAATTGATATTTCTTTCTGTGAACATCAAAAGCCACTTGTGAAAATATGGCTTTTGTTGTTCACTCCATAATATGTAACAATCTAACACTGAAACAAACTTTTATCCTCTACCTTTTTTTATTTTGTAGACAAGATGTGTTTAAAGATGACATTAACCCACCCCAGCCAGAACCTACAGATTACAAATCGGTCACAGCCAAAGATTTCAACAAAGAAGACTTTAAACACATACCTCCACCACCTACCAAAGTAAGATATACTGTTATCAAATTGGTTCTTGTAATAGCTAGTCCGCTTAACTGTCAAAGGCTCGTGCCTGGCTCATTCGTCAGTTTGACAATCTGTCCATCAGACTGGGTTATCTTTCATATTTCACCAAATAGATTTTCCGTTCCACTTTCCATTTATGAACTCTTTTACATTTTTTTTCAAAATATTAAGCTCAGGTTTAAATTGAAAGACTGTTGCAGGGGACAATTAAAATTTGTGCATTTTAGAATCAAATCATCCTATGTGTAATTAAGTGTTGTGGAAAAAGAAATTATTCTAAGCATTTTCTTCTTTCTTCACATTATTTTCCCAAGTACATTTATAAATTCACTGGGATGTAAAAGGGTAAGATCAAATGTCATATTGCTTGTTTTCTGTTTCTTTTCTCAATAACTCTAGTGTGATGTAAAATAAACTTACCTTTTTCATTTCTGAAATCAAAATTGTCTTTCTGCAATACAATTTAAGCTTGGCTGTTTTCATTGAAACCCAAGATATTACTCATTTTATTCTTGGTGTCGTTGTTTTCATGCGAGATTTTTGTTTATTGTTATTTTTAATGTATTACTAAAAGCATTCACTTGCAACTCTAAGCATGCATTCATTAGCAACCTTTACTATGAAAGGAGATAACTCTAGATGCATTTTGTGAATTATGCCCCTTTTCGATATACAATTTTTATCCACTATTAAGCATTCAACAGCAGAGCATAGGCACCTGTGAGCATTGCTCTTGTTATACCATAAACATTAAAAAAGAATGGAGTCATAGTTAATCTCCTGTATTTAGTATTTTTGGCCTATTTTCTACACCATAACATCTGTTGCCTCTAATAAAGCCCCATCCTCTTCCCCAAAAAAAATAATGATTCTTATAAAGCCACAGGGTTGTTATAAAACTTTTGCGATACATACCTTTATCATTCTGTGTCATAATTAAATGTTTTTTTATACATGATTTAATCTGTAAAAGTAAATAATTGCATGAAAAAAAAGTGATACAGTCATGAAATGACCAAGAGTCAATTTGTCAAGATTAATGAGCATACAAACATACACAATCCTTCTTAGCTTTTGAATGGATCTCTGATTTATTCAATTGTCTATTTTTTAAATTACAGAACCATAATTATAGAACAGAACAGCCAGTAACATTTTGGAGTGAACACAAAGACAGAATCACAGTAAGTAACAAAAGACATCTTCTCTATCATCAAATTATGCTAGCTTAGCACACCAGGAAATTCTAAATATCAATATAAATGTAACTTATTAAATAATGGACACTTTCAGGGATTGATACTAATACCAATCCTCTGGTCCCAGACCCGTGATTTAACCCTTTCCTGTTTTACAAAATTTTGGACCTGTCCAAATTCAAAGGTTTTGCAGACGAAAACTTAAAGTTGATTTAATTCGAAAAATAACCATTCAGTAGGGAAGAAAATAGTGTGGAAAAAGAAGAAATTGCTTGTCAGAAGCAATTTCTTCTTTTTTCACAATGTGTTCTCTATCATAAAATCACAGGCACGTAAAAAGCAGGGATTAAACAGCATAGGGTTAAGGGAGAACTGGTAGATGTAACCATGCTGCAGGTCCTTAAGACCTGAAGTTAATGGCATTACTTAGTATTTCAAATCTATCGTGTTTTGAGTAATAATTGCCTTCCCAATACTGAAACTTGCATTACCAAATGGAAAACATTTTAGAAAAAGAAGAAATTGCTTGTCAAAAGCAATTTCTTCTTTTCCAACAATGTTTTTCTAGCAATTTATCCCTTAAACTGCTAAAAAACCAAGCACATTTTTAATGCAGGACCCGTTGATATCATGGAGGACCTCTAATAATTTTGGCTAACAGGTCGCTCAGGTTGGTTGCAAAAAGTTGTTAGAGTCAAACCCTGACTTTGTACGGTCCTGCCTTTAATATTTCACTCTTATCATATAAACCTTAGTCAAATTGTGATCAAAGTGTTGAAAATATTTTTTTTTCTGGTTTAAAGAGAAAAATCAGGACTTAGACTTCACACAATTATGTGATCTTCGTCTATACCTCTCTATCTATACCATTCAGTAAAACAGGAATATTCTGGATTCATCATGACCCTTATTTTGTTGAATTTTAATTTTAAAAGTTTATGAAATTTAAATAACCCTTTTCAAATTTTCACTACAATAATTAATTAGTTAATTTGAAAGCAAGCTGAGTGTGCCCCAATATGATACTGCACTGAAATGTTTCGGCACAGCAAGAATATAGTGTGCATGTCATGAGAAGGGTTAATTTTAACAGTGTCATGCTGATCCTGGAATATTCTTGCTTTGGCAGGAGATATGGACAAAGACCAGTCTGCACATATGTTTAGTCTGATCTTAGTCCATACCACCTGATTTTCCTTTTTAAACCAGAAAAGTTCCAAAAATTGTGTTATCAAAATATAATGTGGCCTCGCAATGAGGAAAAACAGAGCTTTTAGCACTTGATTTATATATATAATATTGCCATGGTTTTCTATTCAGCATGACAAGGGTTCAAGTCTTTTTGCTTAATTTTTTAAATCATTTTTGACTAATTGTGGTTAAACTCAAAAAGATGATTTGCTTTTATTTTTGAATGATAACCTTTGATCGTAAGGTCACACTCTATAAAGCCCGATTGTATGGATGCATACATGTGCAGGGATTGTTTAGATTTGCAACCAAATAATTGTGTGAATTCATATAAACGTTTTGAAAAAATCAGTGAACTACTTTAGAAAGTCACTTAGATCTTTAAGAAGGGTATAACAAAAGAGTTGATAACAAAAAGTCACGGTTTTAAAAATATCCTTATGCAAGATTTATTTTTAAATGTTTCAAGAGAAGAAAATATCCTTATGCAAGATTTATTTTTAAATAAATGTTTCAAAAGAAGAAATTGCCAATTTTCTGAATCAAAGAGGTTAAACACTTGGCCTAAGATAAATAGTTTAAACTCATTAGCAATGTAGGAGTCAATAATTAATTCTCTTTTCCAGGGTGTAACAAGTGTAATGACCAAAGACAGTCCCTTTAGAAGAAATGATGCCTTCAGTCAGCCTATTGATGAATATTTTGATGACACTAAACCTTATGAACAAGAAAACTATCCAAAAATGTGAAATAAACAATGTACAATCTGTTGCTTTTTTGTAAATAATTGTGTATACTATGATATTTTTTAAAAAACTTACCTTACTTTGAATTGATTGTTCTTTTTTTCTCTCCCCTAAATCACGGATGTTAACCCTTTGCTGCTTAATCCCTGCTTTTTACGTACCTGTGATTTTATGATTGAGAAAACATTGTGAAAAAAGAAGAAATTGCTTCTGACAAGCAATTTCTTCTTTTTCCACAATATTTTCTACCCTACTGAATGGTTATTTTTCAAATTAAATCCACTTTAAAATTTCATCTGCAAAACCTTTGAATTTGGACAGGTCCAAAATTTTATAAAACAGGAAAGGGTTAAACAAGGGAACATGCTCCAAAAAGAGTCAAAGATATTTCCTTGCCTCAAGACAGTATTTATGAGATAGTTGCATAGAGCGACAATCTGTCAACAAAGGCAGGTGTCAAACACATTTTACTTTAACTATTTCATTAATAGCAATTTCTAGAAAAATCCGGCGAGCATGTTTCCTTATTTACCACCTGTATAAATTATAAAGCCAATATCAACCATTGGTCGAAAGTCCTTCGGTGATCCTTTTCATAACTTTTCTGATTTCGGTTTGCAGAAAGTCAAAGATATTTGCAGCACATGGCTTATTAGTAGAACAATGTAGTAAAACAGTTTTAAGCTCTACTGGCAAAAGGCCATTTAGCTATTGGAATGGTGGTGTGTCAGATGTGTGTGCATGTGTGTGTTCTTCCGTATGTTAACTTTTCCTAAAAACATCTTCTCCTCCTAAACCATTGGGCTGACTTTAACAATACTTGGAGGAAATGTTCTTTAGCTGACCCTCTTTCCATGTTGTTCAAGAAATTTGATTGACCCCCAAAAATGGGCGTGGAAGGGCAGGGCAGGGCTTATTTCCACTTTAAAAATCTTCTCCTACCAAACCATTGGCCCGATTTCAATTAAACTTAGCATGAATGTTTCTTGGGTGACCCTCTACCTGTGTAAATAAATTGTCAAGGAAATTTTGATTGACCCCCAAAAAAGGGTTATAATAGCCAGTTGGGGCCATTTTTCAATTTGAAATTTTAAAGATAATCTTGAATTCTCATCTTGAAAACTAGAGTGTGATTTAATCTATGAATTAATTTAGAATCTTTATCCTTTGAAACTTGTTAATTATGGTAGAATGATCGACTTTCTTGTGGATAATAAGGTGGATAAAGGGTGCTTTTATTGTGTATTTTGGTAATTTTTAAGCCAGACCTAAACAGATACCTTTTCAGGACCTGGTTGTCTGCATTCTGATCGGTCAAAATCAGAATCATTTATGGCTAAAACAATATTTATTGACAAGTTTGAGTGTATTAGCAAAAAAGTTATGTCTTGATAGCAAAAACATATATAGATTTGGGATTATTCATATTCCCTCTGAATGCAGGAGACTTTCAGGACCTTCAATTGATTGATTTCTATTTTGAATATCTTTGGTAAAAATTTGGAGATGTTAAAGCCAATATGGAGCAATAATGGCAATCT
The DNA here is from genome assembly GCA_948146395.1 of Fragum whitleyi. Taxonomy (NCBI): domain Eukaryota; kingdom Metazoa; phylum Mollusca; class Bivalvia; order Cardiida; family Cardiidae; genus Fragum; species Fragum whitleyi. The sequence continues at coordinate 46,386,905 of OX411543.1, read as the reverse complement.
TGGGCCTATTGTTTGAAAATCATCTTACCTCACAATTTTGCCATTATATCAACCTAATTTGAAAAAAATATACCTTGAGTTAACTCTTTCCAAACCTTGTTTCTGATATTCTTATTTGGGTAAAATGTGGGCTTGGTATGGTTAGGCTTATTATTCCCTGGCCTTTTTTTATGACAGTCAGTATAGTAATTGTCACTGTCCATTTCCTCCATTCTGTCTGTCTGTCACTTAATATATCCAGAGTATATTTCCTAAAGAGTTTATGCTATCAACTTAAAACGTAACAGGTGTGTAGATCACATTGAGGAGAAATGCAGTGAACAAGAACCATAACTCTTTCTTGCTTCATTTCTTGAGTTATTTCCCTTTGGTATTTAAAAGACTTGGGTTTGGTCCAGAGCATATCTCCTACAGTATAAATGCCATCAATTTTAAAACTTTACAAATTGATAGACATGTCATTAAGGAGAAGCGCAGTGCACAAGAACCTTGCTCCCTTGATTTTTGAGTAATTGCCCTTTTTTATATGAAGGATAGAATTTGTCCAGCACATATCTCCTAAAGTATACATGCTATCAACTTCAAATATTACAGGTGAATAGATCCTATAAATGAGATGTTCGGTGTACAAGAACTATAACTCTTGATAACATTATTTTTGAGTCATTGCCCTTTCTTCTCCTCGATTATAAATGCTATCAATTTGAAACTTCACAGGTGGATAGATATCTTTGGGTTTGAAGTGTTGTGCACAAGAAACACAACCCTTGCTTGCTTGATTTTAGGGTTATTGCCCTTTGTTATTTTAAAGACTAAAGTACTGTACTTAAGGTTTTGTCTAGGATATCTCCTAGAGTATAAATGCTATCAACTTGAAACTTCAGGTGTGTAGATCACATTTAGGAGAAGTACAGTGCACAAGAACCATCTTGACTTGAAACTTCACAGATGGATGGATCTCTTTAAGGAGAACAAAAATAAATAACTCTTTGATTTTGAAATAATTGACTTTTGTTATTTTAAAAGGTAAGATTTTATCATTTGAATAATGAAAGTAAATATTGCATAAAAGTATATAATTATGAAATCATACTTCTATTTTTCTGTCTATCCATCTATTTGTTGTCTGCCTGTCCAAATCTTCTCCAGCCCTGTAATATATACAGAATATTAGACAAAGTAGCAACTGAACATGGATCATAAAACTTCCCACAATTGTTGCTAATTGGCCAACTTATTTCTGGCCTGCTTTCGGGTAAGGCGTAGACGGTTCTCACTTTCGATTATCAGAAGAGTCTTTTCTAGGCTATTCTGATAGTCGGTATGTGGACCAGTCTAGAGCTGGTAGCCCGCTTTCTGAGAGATACCCTGATTTTGCAGGCAACAGTACCCGCGCAGGGTCAGAAATAAGTTGGCCCAATGACCCAGAAAATGGTTTGTTTCTAGCTCCACTGGACTAAGACCAGTGTAGTTTATGTCATGGCAGGTTGTCTGTCTTTTAGTTCCATGTGTCTGTGCTAAAACTTAACAATGTAACATCTCTGAAACTACTAGGCAGAATTTCACCGAATTTCATAGGAATGATCCTTGGGTCAGTTCTTGTAAAATTCTGATCAGCAGGTTGATATCATGGGCACTACAAACTGCCGAGACACCAAAAAGAGGGCCCCAATGGTGAAAAGAAAACAAATCTACTAGTCAGAATTCAACCAAATTTAACAGATATGATCCTTTTCTCAAATTGTTCTAGATATTTTGATTAACCCTCCAAGAAAGGCACAGCATGGTAGGGCTTATTTTCACACTAAAAATATTCTCTTCCATAACCATTGGACCAATTTCAACCAAACTTCGCAGGATAATGTTTCAGGGTTTGTTTCATTCTAGCAGAAATTTGATTGGCCCATATATGGGTGTGGTTGGCAGGGCTTATGTTTACAAAAATGATTGTCATTTTCCCAGGCTATATACAGTATTGTTACCTTGTTAAAAGATGCATCCAGGCTATAATTATGTAGTATATTGTTTCCATCAAGACATATCTATCTTACAAAATAAGAACTTTTCCTATTTAGAAATCAATAATTATAAATATTTTGAAAAACAGCTTTCCATATTAGGTTTAATTTAGCCTACGCTAAAATTGACTATTCTTTCCATCTTTTGGTCTCTTCACAAATTTCCTTGTAAACTTTCATATCTGACAGAGTTTCTCATCCATAGATATTTGAAAGCCAGTGGAGTGATACAGGCCCTCTTGGGCCTCTTGTTAAGTCACAAAGGTCAGAATCACTTATGAATTTAATTTCTCTGCTAACAGTTTCTTCATTCTCATTTAGTTTTTCAAAAGTCATTTGACTTAATTTGTCATTTTCCCAGGCTATATACAGTATTGTTACCTTGTTAAAAGATGCATCCAGGCTATAATTATGTAGTATATTGTTTCCATCAAGACATATCTATCTTACAAAATAAGAACTTTTCCTATTTAGAAATCAATAATTATAAATATTTTGAAAAACAGCTTTCCATATTAGGTTTAATTTAGCCTACGCTAAAATTGACTATTCTTTCCATCTTTTGGTCTCTTCACAAATTTCCTTGTAAACTTTCATATCTGACAGAGTTTCTCATCCATAGATATTTGAAAGCCAGTGGAGTGATACAGGCCCTCTTGGGCCTCTTGTTAAGTCACAAAGGTCAGAATCACTTATGAATTTAATTTCTCTGCTAACAGTTTCTTCATTCTCATTTAGTTTTTCAAAAGTCATTTGACTTAATTTGTCATTTTCCCAGGCTATATACAGTATTGTTACCTTGTTAAAAGATGCATCCAGGCTATAATTATGTAGTATATTGTTTCCATCAAGACATATCTATCTTACAAAATAAGAACTTTTCCTATTTAGAAATCAATAATTATAAATATTTTGAAAAACAGCTTTCCATATTAGGTTTAATTTAGCCTACGCTAAAATTGACTATTCTTTCCATCTTTTGGTCTCTTCACAAATTTCCTTGTAAACTTTCATATCTGACAGAGTTTCTCATCCATAGATATTTGAAAGCCAGTGGAGTGATACAGGCCCTCTTGGGCCTCTTGTTAAGTCACAAAGGTCAGAATCACTTATGAATTTAATTTCTCTGCTAACAGTTTCTTCATTCTCATTTAGTTTTTCAAAAGTCATTTGACTTAATTTGTCATTTTCCCAGGCTATATACAGTATTGTTACCTTGTTAAAAGATGCATCCAGGCTATAATTATGTAGTATATTGTTTCCATCAAGACATATCTATCTTACAAAATAAGAACTTTTCCTATTTAGAAATCAATAATTATAAATATTTTGAAAAACAGCTTTCAATATTAGGTTTAATTTAGCCTACGCTAAAATTGACTATTCTTTCCATCTTTTGGTCTCTTCACAAATTTCCTTGTAAACTTTCATATCTGACAGAGTTTCTCATCCATAGATATTTGAAAGCCAGTGGAGTGATACAGGCCCTCTTGGGCCTCTTGTTAAGTCACAAAGGTCAGAATCACTTATGAATTTAATTTCTCTGCTAACAGTTTCTTCATTCTCATTTAGTTTTTCAAAAGTCATTTGACTTGATTTGTGCAAATGTTGCTGTAATACATATTACAAAGGTATGTAATTGCAATTTTTGCACTGAACCCTCAATACGTACAAAGGTATTAATTGAGATTTAAGTCAATGTCACAATTAAAATGTTGTTTTATTTACCAAAAAAATAGCACTTCTAAGCAACATTGACAAATCATGGGATTTCATGCACTTTTTATTTAAGGATTAAATTTGAGTTAGTCTGAAATATTCATTTTCTAAATTAACTAGACACTCAAAATTAATGACCTTAAACTTTTCATTTTTAACTATTGCCAATGACCAAAGAAGTGCATATTTTCTCACAAAGATGAAGTTCACAATTTGAACTTTGTATAAAACCAGTACTGAGCTCTATCTACAGAACAAACTGACCTAAAAATGTTCAAAATAACAGCCTAAATGACCTTATGAAGCTACCTATTGATTATGGGTCATGTAGGTCAAATTCTACCATCATGGTCCACTGTCGCAATAAATTTTGTTGGAAAAAATCCTTCGCTGTCCTAAACTCAAAGCAATTACACCTAGAATCTTTAGACTATAAATACTCAAGGGCAAATCATTCATCTGAGTATTCAGGGATCCACAGATGATGCTCATAAATTTTATTGCCTGGGCCAGGAAAATCTTAGTAGAAAGATTGCAACTGCCAGCATATATACATGTCCATGCCTTAAATTTGAATGTGTGTTAGTATGTTGGTGTGAATGTGGAATGTTTTTAATTTTTACTTCTCAAACAGATATAAATAAGATCATGGACTTAAGTATGAAAAACTGATCTTTGATCTTTATTTGTGACAAGCAGCAGTTTGGGCATGCATGGTCACAAAAAAAGTATTCAAACAATTACCTGTGTGTTAAAATTCAAAACATCTAAAGCTATCATAAAGATGGATGTTTGATCTGTGTCTATGTTGTATGTCTAGTTTGTTATCTTGAATACTTTCTGTCGAGCCAGCTTGAGACAGAATATTGAGTCACTACAGGACATGTGTTTGACCATTAAACCTGGGTTTTGACCCCCCTCCAATTTTGACCATCAAAAGATTTCCTTCAGGGGGCCATTTCAGTTATTCTAAGTTTGTTAATTGATTTGATTTATTTCTAAAGGAGTAAATAAGTTGGGGGTAAGCTAATGACAACATGTATTTCAAATATTTTATGCCCCTGTACCGAAAGATCAGGGGCATATTGTTTAACCATAATGTCTGTCTGGCCTTCTGTCTGTCCAGCTTTCCATCAGTCCGTCTGTCTGTGACTGTCTGTCTGCAAAAAGTAACCAAAAACGTAACATTGCCGATATCTTCAAGCCTATTCAAGATACAAGGCTCATATTTAGCATGATGATAGATCTCAATGATTTGCATCTGCTAATACCAACGTCAAAGTCATGTGACAAGGTAAAGGTCATCTGTCAAGATCAAATAACTCAAAAAGTTAACCAAAAAAGTTATCATTGTCAATATTTTCAAGCCTATTCAAGAAACAAGGCTCATATTTGGCATATTGTTTTACCGTTGTCCATCTGTCCTACTGTCCATCCGTCTGTTTGGCTGTCTGTCTGTCTGTCTGTCTGCAAAAGTTAACCAAAAAACTTAACATCCAATATCTTCAAGCCTTAGTATATAATTCAAGAAACAAGGCTCATATTTAGCATGATGATAGATCTCAATTATCCACATCTGTTGATACCAAAACTCAAGGTCATGTGACAAGGTCAAGGTCATCTGTCAAGGTCAAATAACTCAAAAAGTTAACCAAAAATCTAAACATTGCCAATACCTTCAAGCCTATTCGAGATACAAGGCTCATATTTGGCATGATGAAAGATCTCAATGATCCGCATCTGCTGATACCAAAGTCAAGGTCATGTGATAAGGTCATGGTCATCTGTCAAGGTCAAATAACTAAAAAAAAAAACTTAACGTTGCCAATATCTTCAAGCCTATTCAAGATACAAGGATCATATTTGGCATGATGATAGATCTCAATGATCCACAATTGCTGATACTAAAGTCAAGGTCATGTGACAAGCTTAAGATCATCTGTCAAGGTCAATTTATTCAAAAACATAACCAAAGAACTTAACATTGCCAATATCTTGGTAATATTTGGCACGATGATAGATCTCAATGATCTGCATCTGCTGGTTCTAAAGTCAAGGTCATATGACAATGTCAAAGCCATCTATCAAGGTCAAACTTCTTTAAAACATAACCAAAAAAACTTTCATTGTTCAGTTTATTCCAGCCTATAATAGATACCCTGTCCCATAAGTGCAAAGATGAAAGATCTCAGTGATGTACATCTATAGATATTAAGATCAAGGTCATTCTGAAAGGTCAAGGTCATCTGTCAAGGTCAACATTTTGAAAAAAAATGCTGTAACTGGGGGCATTGTGTTTCACAAACACATCTTGTTTCTCTCATTTTTTTCTCGCACTCACCTAAATATTATATGCATGTATTATAACTTTAGTAGGTCCATGCAGGGACATGACTACCATTACTCACATTACGCAAGTGTGTTATTAAATAAATCCACTATCAAAAAATGTTCTTGATGAATGACCATAAATAAAAACGAAACTACAGCTTATTCAAGCTGTAGTTATGATGTTTTGATTATTCACCAACACTCAAATAATAGAAAAGTGGAGGGGGGAGGACATTTATCTTTTGTCACTGTCCATAGCCTTTATCCTTGTATTCTATGTTGGTTGCCTCCTGAGTGCATATAAATTTCAAAAACCTAGTTAAGCCTAATTGCCTTGCAATGACATGTAACTCTATACTGGCTGCTGATACTGAAACTGTGAGTACCATAACCAGTTCTAAAATTGATATACCAAAAACACTTCTTCCCTTTATTTAGAACTGCGAATAATGAAATTTGGGGAAAGACAATCTGACAGATAATACTTATTAAAGTTTATTAACCTCCATCTTATCTAATATTTATCCTATCTTAGAAGCACAATTAGATCTAGGACTCGTGCCCTGATACCGGTTTATCCTTTAATGTTAAACAAGGTAAAATCATTAGTATGTCTTTTTTATATTATTTTACCATTGTATAAAACTTTTTTTTTTTTTTTTTTTTTTTGCTGGGAGTCTATCTTACAAACTTTTTTTGTTCAACTTTTTGTGGGGGGGGGGGGGGCGGAAGAATTTAGACCATACCTGTCATGGCTGACGATCAAAAGTTGGATTCGATTTCTGCAGACAAAAATATAGAAAACGGAGCAGAAAATGATCGAATGTCAATCGACACGGTTACTGTAAGTGACGAGAATATTGAGCAACCAGTTCGGGAAACAACGCAAACTGATCACCTGAATAAAAGACTTCTGAGTGCGTTTTTAGACCGACTGAACCAAGGCCTGGAAAAGGAAGAGAATTCGGACGAGCCAGAAGAGTCGGACGAAATAGATTGGGAAGGCGAGAGTGAACAGGAAGATCAACCAGGTCATTGAAAAGGTGGTATATATAATAATTGTGTTGTCAAAACTGGTAACCGGACAAATAAAAATCCATGGTGGACAAACTCTCCTACTTTTGTAAGCTTGTTTTATGGTTCACATTTAAAACATTGTGAGAATTTACTTGTCAGAGCAATACTTATCCTTCTTGCAATATTTTGGATGTCAAATGGCAGGGTGCCAGTCAACTCGTTCCTAAGTCAACTCATGGCGATTTTGATCAACTTGTTCCCCTGAAATGGTCAACTTGTAGTTATATAGTAATTTCTTAAATAGTCCTGAAGGACCTGTTTGCCCAAAATCTTACAGGTCCTCCCTAAAAGTAACAGGTCCTGTATGAAAACAATACTAATTATTTAGCAATTGAGGTGGAAACTGTGAAGAAAATAGTGTGGTAAAAGAAGAAATTGCTTGTGACAATCAATTTCTTCTTTTCTAAAAATGTTTTTATTGGGTAAGGAAAAAGAAATTGTATGGGAATGGCAATTTTTTTCAAAACTGGATCCTCTAGTAAATAATATGGCCATTAACTATAGACCCGAAGGACCTGCACCATGGTAGCTTCTACCAGTCCTCCCTAAAATCAACATGCCTCTGGCCTTAGGACTGGTGTTGATCCCTGATTCACAGGGGTGAAACGGTTAACCGCGGTCTGTTCATAGAAAAAAATCAAAACCAGTTCAACTTTTACTGTACCGGTTTTCTTCAGTACACTTATTAATTATTTTTGTTTGAAATGAAAACCCATTTTCCTCAAAACCTATTTCTAAACATGATCAAAGTCTAACGGATTCCAACATACAAAACAATCTCAGAAAGTGAAAGTGGAACTTTTTTCAACAGGCAATGTTTCCGGTGTACAGGTAAATTGTTACCCCGAAATTATCTCGCGTTGTATCTAAGCTGCGGCATTGGGCAAATCCTGCAATTTGTATTTGATCCTAAGAATAAAGATCATCGAGCCAGAATGGCGTAACAACAAATAAATTACAGTTATGGACTAAAGTAGTTGCAATAATAGGCTACCAAATTAAAATGTAGGCAGTTTTTACAGCCTATTTACTATGAGAATTGCGGACCAAATAGTACAATTCATTTAAAAATGTCCGTGTTTGAACTCAGTCTTAAGTTCAGACAACTTGCCAGTAACGGACCCTGCAAAGATCCATATGATTAACAAAAATCGGGAATGAATATGATTAACAGACTTTTCTGCTTCACAACTTTTTAAGAAAATTCAAATATCTTATTATTTCTTAATTATAATAGATAGCCTGTCCTATAAATTTATGAAAGGGTCCTTTGATTATGACAGCGTCAGTCTGCCTGGGAGGTTGACCTACTTAAATAATATTGGGTCTCTGAGTCTCAGAGATATTGACCTAGTTTCCCGGTCACTGATACCCTTATCTTTTTATGCCTTTTTATGCTAGTAGAAACCCTTCTGACAAATTTACTTCCTATCAATTTAAAAAGAAATAAAGAAGACTTGTTTTTAGCTCCACTGGCTGAAAGCCACTGGGGCTATTGTCATGGCGTTGTGTCCGTCGTGCGTCCGTCCGTCCGTGCGTGTGTGCATCCGTCCGGTCGTAAACTTTTCTTTAAAAATCTTCTCCTCAGAAACTACTGGATGGATTTCAACCAAACTTCACAGGAATGATGCTTGGGTGACCCTCTTTCAAAGTTGTTCAAGAAATTTTGATCAAATGTAAAACATGGATTTAATGGGCGTGGCTAATTTCCAAATATGGTAAAAAGTGAATGTTCTCAGATTCTAATCAATGGATACCAATTAAATTTTACATGAATGATCCTTGAGTGACCCTTTTTCAGTGTACCAAAAATAATTGTGATCGGATGGAAAATATGCTTTTTATGGGCAGAGGTCATTTCTCTATATGTTCTTTAGTGGAAACTTTGAAAATCATTTTCTCAGAATCCGATTTTTAGATATCAACTAAATTTCACTGGAATGATCCTTGGGTGACCCTTTTTCAGTGTACCAAAAATGATTTTGATTGGATGAAAAATATAAATTTTATGGGTGGAGGTCAACTCTCAATATGTTAAATAGTGGAAACTGATTCATATGAAAATATTGGAAGTGTACTCATAGGCCTTATTTACTCTAGATTATTTCTTTTACAGGAAAAGCATGAGTAGAAAGGCTGTCATAATTGGAATAAGTGGGTAAGAAATTTTTATTAAAGATATATGGCAAATCTTATCAAATAGGCACTGAAGCAATATACAGGGGAATATCTATATGTCGAACTTCGGGGGACTCACCAAAAAACTTCGATGTATAGAAAGTTCGATGAAGAGATAAAAGGCGATCTTCGGGAAAAGACATATGCAGCCATCATCACACTTAGGTACGACCGAAACTGGTGGCGAAAGTAACGGACGTATTTGATTATCGTGATGAATCGAATGTAAAAGATGATACTTATTTTTATTTACATTTTTCTTTGTTTATAAACATCATTTCAAACATACATTTAAATCACAAAACAAAAACATTTTCAAACAAGCCATTTATTTACAAATTTACATAATTTAGATCTATGAGACAATGACTTTTGTGTTAGAGGTTTACATTTCGCGTTTATCAAGCAAAAAGATATCTGATAGTGATTTCTGCATATGCAATTTCCTGGACAAATCATTCTCGGATTGGTTAGTCCTTCTTGGGTACGTCATGTTGGTTGATGTTGATGGCTATCCCCCCGTGTCTACTGGGTACTTCACCAATCAAGTCCCGCGTTGCATTGGCTTTACATGCTTCTGTTGTCAATGAGAATCACTATTTCAACGTCTTAGGTCGCATGCATTTTGACGACCCTTTTCATTTCAAAACAATAAATCACTTAACCTTTCACATTCTCTATCTGTTACAAACAATCAAACCCAATAAGGTAAACAATCGATATCCATTACTGAGATCGCGCGTGTCAATTACTGTGGTTGAAAGGTTGAATGTGTGAAAAACTACCTTGATTGCAATTTTCATCAATCAAGGTCGTAAAGAGGTGTGATTGCACACAAACAATAGTGATGAGACCTTGAAATTGGTTCGACGTACAGAAAAATTTCGAGCAATGGATAACAACGTATGGAGGTTGAAATACATAGAAATAAAGAGTAAATAGATCGGGACTTGAAAAATACTTCGACTTAGAGATAACTTCATCTAATGGACATTCGACATAAAGATATTTGACTGTACCTTCATTTTGGTGTATCATGTTGGTAAATCTGACTCATTTATAGCTCCACTGGCAAAGGCCAGAAAGCTTATGTTATGGCAGTGTGTCTGTCTTGCATGCATCCATCCATACATGTGTGCATGCGCAAACTTTTCTTTAAACAACTTCTCTTCCTAAACTAAAGAGCTGATTTTGATGAAACTTGGCAGAAATGTTCTTTGGGTGACCCCCTTCCTATATTGTTAAAGAAATGTTGATTGACCCCCCAAGTAAGGCAAGTATAGGTGTGGCAGGGAGATGCATATCTTCACTTTAAAATCTTTAAAACAATCTCCTCCTAAACAATTAGGCCTATTTCACTAAAAGTAGGCATGGATGCATGGATGGTGATCTTTTACTGAAATTGTTCCAGATATTAAAATTGTCCCTCAAAAATGGGCATGGCAGGGTGGGGCTTATTTTCACTTAAAAATCTTCTCCTCCCAAACCTTTAGAATATTTTAATGAAACTTGGCATGAATGTTCCTTGGGTGACCCTCTCCTTAAATTGTTTTAGAAATTTTGATTGACCCACAAAAATTAGTGTGACAGGGCCGTGCATATTTTTTTTTTTAAATCTTTAGAAATCTTCTCTTCCAAAACCCTTGGGTCAATGTCGATGAAAACAGGCATGGATGTTCCTTGCGCCAAATATGGGTGCGGATGATTGAGAATGAGGATTTTTATTACTGTAAAATCTTTGAAAACCCTCTCCTCATTTTGGCCAATTTCAATTCTTAGGTGACCCTTTACTTAAATTGTTCATGAAATTTTGATGGGCCCATAAATGTGGGCGTGGCATGGTTGGGCCAATTCGTCACTTTGAAACTAATTTCAATGACTTTTGGAATGAATGAACCTTTACTTTTATTGTCTGTCATTACCTTTTATTTTGAATATCTCCTTTTCAAATCTGGAAATCTTCAGTTAAAGCCAGTGGAACAATACAGGCCCTCTTGTGTTTATTCAATAACACCAAGGCAATTATTCTGCGTTATAAATGAACTGGCAGGGCGGGGCTTAGCCATGAGGTAATTTGGTGAGTTTACATTTCAAAACTTTGGATTCTTTATTGTTAACGCATGCAGATAACTGTAATTAACCTAAAGGATTCATGTGCTTAGAGAGAGTGAACGGATTTCATCAATTAATTACTAAAGCCTCGTAACTTCAGCTTGATTAAGCTAAAGTTACGAGGATTTGGTTACTTATATAAGATTTTAGGATTTGAGTTATTTATGACTCAGTAGAAGTAAATTGCTTAAAATAAAAGCTGATTTACCTTAAACTTAAGTGCAATGACCCGTTACATTGGCCCCGCCCTGCCAGGGCATTAATTATGGATTATAACAAGGTTTTATTACATATATTTCTATGATTTCTTTATTTCTATGATTTCTTTATTTCTATGATTTTATCTTTGATGTGCAGAGCTACAGTCAGAAGGGGTATTTTGGTCCCTGGATGTGAAAAGGGGGGGGGGGGGGAAATCCTGCTAACTGTAAGAAATTTTGAAAATGTCAAGAGTTCGGTGTGAACTATTTTAAGTTTCCATAACTATGTATAGGCACTTAAAATAGTTCTGTGCTATCCTCTCAATTTCTATTTGGAAGTGTGTTTTTTTAGCTCACCTGAGCACAACAGCTCAAGGGGAGCTTGTTGGATCACCCTGAGTCTGTCTTGCGTGGTCCATTGTCAACAATTTTAAAAACTTTGTCTACTCCTGAACTACTTGTTCCTTGGGTGACCCTCTTTAAAAGATGTCGGCGAAATTCTGATTGGCTCATAGATATGGGCATGGCAAGGCGTGGCATTTTTTCATTTTGAAATCTTTGAACAACATCTCCTCCTGAACCATTGGGCCAATTTCAATGAAACTTTACCAGAATGTTCCCTAGATGACCCTTTGCAAAAGATGTTCCCAAAATTTAGATTGGCTCAAAAATATGGGCATGGTAGGGCTTATTTTGTGCCCGAAATTTTGAACGGCATCTCCTCCTGAACCTTTGAATCATCCTGAATCATCTCCTTTGATTTTCTGCCCCTCGTGGGCTCTTGATTGGAATAAAAGTATTGTCATAAGTATTGAACCATTGGGCTGATTTCAATGAAACTGTACCAGAATAATTCTTGGGTGATCCCTTTCAAAAATTGTTTGCATATTTTTGATTGGCTCACAAATATGGGTGTGGCAGGGCCGGGCCGAGGCTTATTTTAAACGACAACTCCACCTGAACCTGTGTGTGTGACTGGGCCGATTTCAAAGAAACTTTACCAGAATGATCCTTGGGTGACCCTTTTCAAAAATTGTTTGCAAAATTTTGATTGGCCCATAAATATGGGCATGGCAGGGCGGGGCTGATTTTGAGCCTGAAATTTTGAGCGATATCTCCTCCTGAATCACTTGGCCAATTTCAATGAAACTTTACCAGTATGGTCCTTGGATGATCCTTTTCAAAAATTGTTTGTGAAATTTTGATTGGCCCATATAAATGGACATGGCAAGATGGGGCTTATTTGGGCCTAACATCTTTGAACGACATCTCCTGAGCCACTTGGCCGATTTCAATGAAACTTTACCAAGATGTTCCTTTCGTGACCCTTTTTAAAATTTGTAAAATTCTGATAGGCCAATAAATATGGGTTTAGCAGGGCCAGGCTTATTTTAAGTCTTCTCAGTAATGAATGGTTTGGCAGGGTCTATTTTTACCATAAATTCTTGGAATTACATCTCCTCTTCAACAATTAGGCAAACGTGAATGAAACTTTGTCAGAAAGTTACTTGGATGAGTTCCACTGGACCAATTAAGTTCAGGTGATTGGTTTAGGGCCATTCTGGCCGGCCCTCTTGTTTTGTTAGCCCATGTTTTGACAAATGCCAAAAATAAAAGACTCATGTTAGAATTGTTTTAAGTTACAGACAAGAATATTAAGTTTATGATAAGTCTCAAGATTTGACATCCTTCTCAGTAGAAAATTATTTTTTCACAAGGCTCATTGGGGCAGGATTGTTTGTGAATGGATAGATAAATGTCAAAACTTTTTTTTGTATATACAATTGAAGTTCTTCAAAAGGCAATTAAGAGTTAAAGAGAGTATTTTTTGAATTTCATGGAGTAATGAATTTAAAATCCTAAAAACACTAGTATGAATGTGTGAAGTAGAGTACATGTAATACATAACTTTCATAATTCATGAAATTTAACAAAGATACTCTCTTCACCTCTTATAATATAATATCATGAAGCAGAGAACTAAAAATTTATCCAAAATAAAACAGATTTTTTACGGGACTTCATAATGCTGAACCCTTCAAAAAAGCTGCAAGCTGAACATTGTTTTCATATAGTGTTAAACTAAAGTTTCAGCCAATCAGAATACAAGAATCTTGCTGGACACAACTGAAATTAAATTATTGGCAATGTAATGTATCAAGTACACTATATTAGTTTGAAAACACCTTGAGAGTAGATGAACAAATTAAACAAAAAGGAATGCTGAAAAGTCAACCAAAGATGTAAGATTTGTCTATTTCCAGCACAACAAACAGTGGAAAGTCTACTTTGGCTAATAGACTATTAAAAGAGATTCCTAACTCTATCCACATGTATCAGGACCATTATTTCTTACCTCCAGGAGACTCTAGACTATCTCCAATATACATTCCTGAACTAGATCACCATAACTGGGAAGGTAAGTTATAGATTCCCAACTGTATCCACATGTATCAGGACCATTATTTCCTACCTCCAGGAGACTCTAGACTATCTCCAATATACATTCCCGAACTAGATCACCATAACTGGGAAGGTAAGGTATAGATTCCTAACTCTATCCACATGTATCAGGACCATTATTTTTTACCTCATGGTGACTCTGGATTATCTCCAATATACATTCCCGAACTAGATCACCATAACTGGGAAGGTAAAGTATATATTCCTAACTCTATCCACATATATCAGGATCTGGAATACTATTTTCTACCTCAGGGTGACTCTAGACTATCTCCAATATACATTTCCGAACTAGATCACCAAAAGTTGGAAGATATTATTATACTGCAAAGTCAATTCTAGCAAAACATTGGTTAATGCTGACCTGACAAACATTGATATACATGGTCACTCTGGTATGAGTATCCTTAATGCTGGACATAATTTTTTTAACAGCCGTGAATACATCTTTATATATCCCGGCAAGAAACAGTGTAACTGATAAAGTAAATATTAAAGCAGTATTAACTATACATAAGACAAGTTTCAAGTTTCTACTGAATTCAAGAAATGAAAAGAAATTGGAAAGAGGTTTATTTATTAAAGAGAGACAAATGAAAGAGAAATGGAATTGATGGTTTTGAGGGAGAATAGATGGTTTTGAGGGAGAATATGAAAGTACGTAACTACCTAAGTTTTTCTCTTTCGAACAATATTTCCCTTAACCCATTCCTGTCCAATCCTTGGTTTTTACGTCCCTAAAATTTTGTAATTGAGAAAACATTGTAGAAAAAGAAGAAATTGTTTGTGACAAACAATTTCTATTTTTTTCTACAAAATTTTCTACCCTACAGAATGGTTATTTTTCAAATTTAATCCACTTCAAATTTTTGTCTGCAAAACCTTTGAATTTGGACAGGTCCAAAATTTTGTAAAACAGGAAAGTTTTAATGTGTCATCTCGTGAGCTCCTACTCAGACTTGTCCAGATCATGAATCCTACAGTAATGGATGGATTTCTTGCAAGTGTTTCCCTCAGTTAGTGCATACTTCCTTCTGAGGGATTTATATAGAGATTAAAAGTTTGTTTCTGTGTAAGATCAGTTGATCTTTCATTGACTGAACAACAAAAGCTTTATATTCACAAATGGCAAAGTCACACGCAAAAATGTAGTTTTGTTCAAGAAATGAAAGATGTTTGGACCTTACATGAAAACAAATGATTATTATATTTGTTTTATACAAAAATGAGACAAAATGTGAAATTTCTAGGACAATTTTTCTTAAAAGTTCATCTTTTTGCACCAAATTACTAGACAACATCAGGAAGAAAAGCAGGGTATATGTAGGTCAAAGTCACATTCAAAGTCAAGCAATTAGCCGATCATGTGAAGATGATGATTCAAAGTCACATTTCAAAGTCAAGCATTAACTGATCATATTAAGATAATGATTCTCTGGCCAACCATTTCAGCTACAGATATAATTTTGTCTTGAAGAGAGTTATTGTATCTTTTGTATCAAACAGATTACAGAGCATTAGAGATGGATAAATTAGTTGATGATTTAAAACAAAATATAAAAACTGCTGAGGAAAAGGACCACACCACTGTGATACTTCTAGATGGATTCTCCATATTTGGCTGGAGGTATGAACCTGTAGATTTGTTTTAATCCTTCCTGTTTTTACAAAATTTTGAACCTGTCCAAATTCAAAGGTTTTGCAGACGAAAATTTAAAGTTGATTAAATTTGAAAAATAACCATTCAGTAGGGTAGAAAATAGTGTGGAAAAAGAAGAAATTGCTTGTCAAAAGCAATTTCTTCATTTTTCACAATGTTTTATCGGTCGTAAAATCACAGGCTTGTAAAAAGCAGGGATTAAACAGCGAAGGTTTAAGAGACAAAGAGAGTATTTGTTGAATTTATGGAGAAACTAAAACCTAAACACACTGTATGAATACACATTGCAGATTCATACATGAGTGTGATTGGGGTTTTATTTTCATATCTCCATAAAATCAACAAAAACTTTCTTCATATCTAATGATTTAATATCATAAAGAAAACATGTAAATATTTCTCTTAAACAAGTCTTTTTGGACTTTTTTATGCCCAACAAAACTGCTGTGTACTCAAAATGGTTTTCAATGAGGACTGAAACCAATTTTTCATCAGAATACACAATCTTGAATGGTAGATTCAGAGTCTAGGTAAAAGTCAACCAGGGTTTTAGTCTTGACATCAACAGAATAGGGTCCAAAGGACTCAATCATTGGGATCTTACAGGGTCCTTTCTTAAATTTTGGAGTCCCTGCTTGAGGTATAGACCATTTCTTCTTTGCTATAGGCTTGTATTTTGTAGATTTAGAGCTATTCCCTGGTTTAAGGTAAAGAAAATGATATTTATATTTTGGGCTCAACTTCAGGAAAGAATTGAAGACTTGCAAGCAGTCTTCAATTCCTTTCTAAAGTTAAGCCCAAAAGTATCTTTGGGACTCACATCTCATAATTTAGAGGGTCCTGGTAACTTATTTTTGTGTCTCAGATGTGCAATACCTGCATCCCTTAAAACCCTTGTTGATGTTAAAGTATTTGGTAATCAACACAAGATGTGAGGATAAATATAGTAATTAAAGCCACATTCTGTGTTGAGAGTTAAAAAAATTGCTCTATGGTGAATATTCTTGGAATATTCTTTCTTGATTTAGTCTTATGAAAGATGAGTTTCATTAAAATACAAGTCAATCGACAAATGGCAGCTTTTTCGTGAAACACATTATCTTCTGTATACAGTAAAATATGTAAATGAGATTTTGGTCATGTGAGATTCGCCCACATGCAGGAGGGGTATAAGAGTGGTATTCATATTGGAGTTAGAAATGTTGCGGGTCATAAATATTCATTAAGTTAGGCCTATATTTAGATCATCACATCATAATCATTTGCATTCCCAAATAATGAAATGGCAAATTCAAGCTTATCTTTGAGAATAAACAACTAGTTTTTGTGTACATAGTCGTCTAAGATCATTGTCTTGAGATTCGGAAATGTTCATGAAAAAAGATGGGGATTTTAAAGAACAATGGTGTGTATTACAATTTATAGATTAGCTTCAGATATTTCTGAAATACTGCATGTAAATTGTTTCATTAAAATGAAACTTAGTAATAATTTGATTAATCTTGCTTTCAGGCCACTGGAAAATTATTTTGACAGAAAGTATTTCTTGCAAGTAGACAGACAAACATGCTTTGAGAGAAGGCAGTAAGTTTTAACCACATATTTTAACCCATTATTTAATTATACAACCATTTATTATGATTCTGAAGGACCACCAAGTCTGTCAACTCCTTCATCTGCCCTTTTGTCCATTCTGCTGTTCATCAGAGGGGTATCTGATAGACCCCTTTTTTACTCTGAATGAAATTTTACTTATGAACTCCTTATGATATTTGGCTAATGTTTCCCTTTGTTTCCTTATCACAGATAAAAGTGACTCAATGTCAAATTTGAAATTTTTGTGACAAACACTTGTATGGATAGCATGATCTATGTTTTGTATGAATTATGCCTCTTTTCTGACTTGTTATCCAGCACTAAACATACAAACATAAACAGCAGTATGAGGTTCTCTTATTAGCTCCACTGGCTTAAAGCCACTGGGGCTATTGTCATGGCGTTATGTCCGTCGTGCCCGTGTGTCTGTCCGTGCGTCCGGTCGTAAACTTTTTCTTTAAAAATCTTCTCCTCAGAAACTGCTAAATGAATTTCAACCAAACTTCACAGGAATGATCCTTGGGTGACCCTCTTTCAAAGTTGTTCAAGAAATTTGGATCAAATAAAAAACATGGATTTAATGGGAGTGGCTAATTTCCAAAAATGGTAAAAAGTGAGTTTTCTTAGATTCTAATTGATGGATACCAATTAAATCTTACATGAATGATTTTTGGGTGACCCTTTATCAGTCTACAAAAAATTATTGTGATCGGATGAAAAATATGCATTTTATGGGCAGAGGTCATTCTCTATATGTTATATAGTGGAAACTTTGCAAATCATTTTCTCAGAATGTAATTGATGGATATCAAGTAAATTTCACTGGAATGATCCTTGAGTAAACCTTTATCAGTCTGCCAAAAATTATTCTGATCGGATGAAAAATATGTATTTTATTGTTGGAGGTCATTTCTCTATATGTTATATAGTGGAAACTTTGAAAATCATTTTCTCAGAATGTTATGGGTGGATATCAACCAAATTTCACTGGAATAATTCTTGAGTGAATCTTCATCAGTCTACCAAAAATAATTGTGATCGGATGAAAAATATGTATTTTATGGGGGGGAAGGTCATTTCTCTATATAATATATAGTGGAAACTGTAAAAATCATTTTCTCAGAATGTAATCGATGAATATCATCCAAATTACACTGGAATGATCCTTGAGTGAACCTTTATCATGCAGCGAAAAATTAATGTCATTGGATTAAAAATATGTCTTTTATGGGTAGAGGTCATTTCTATATATGTTATATAGTGGAAACTTTGAAAATCATTTCAACATCAGTAGAACCCAAAATATCTTAAAATCTAGTCAAACCTTAGATTTGCTTTTTCGAGAGTTTCAAGCCTGTGGAGCGACTCAAGCCATTCATGGCATTCTAGTTTTATCAACTATTCAGTACCTTATAGCCAAGTATAGACACATGCACAGGAGTTTGGAATTCTCATGCCTGACTTTTTGGACATTGGTTTGTCTACCCACGGACAAATACATTGCTCATTGACAAGTAAATACCAGGGTAAATCTTGGAATGGTACTAAATAGATCTCGGAGACTAATAAGCCTAATGCTGGTATCAAAGGGTAGAAAACACTGTTTATAATGAAGAAAATACTGTGCTCCAGCATTTTCTTCTTCAAAAACAACTTTTTCTCAAAATGTATCTATTTTTTTTTTTTTTTTTTTTTTTTCTGTGTGTGTGGGGGGGGGGGGAAGTTAATTTTGATCCTGGACTTGACAAAATCATATACTTGTCCGGGGACTACCTTTAGATACTTTGAGACTTTATCTATCTATAAAGTGCACAGTGAAGACTTCGGTCAGACTGTGCAAATGCACATCCTGGTCAGAGTTTTTTTTTTGCGCACATTTCAAATAGTTGGAGATGTCATAAAACTGCTCATATATCTTTCTTTTTTTTTTCAGGACAAGACATTATGATCCACCAGATGTACCAGGGTACTTTGAGCAATATGCTTGGCCGAAACATGTAGAACATATGAATGCTATAGCAGATCAACAGGATATAGGTATTTGTGATGCATCATCTGGGATATCATCACATGCTTTTTTCATTCAGAGATGATGGAAACTTTATAGATTGACTATTTGTAGAGTAAGGGGGGCTATTCTAGTCACCAAAATGTTCTTTTCAGCTTTTGCTGCCAGATATACATCAGTTGCACATACAAACTTAACCAAGATTTCTCTGTCAGAAAAGGGTTAAAAATCCACTAAATTAAATATCAGAGTAATGAATCTTTGTATAGAAGCTGATATTACGGTCACAAGTGAAAATTTGAAAGCAAAAGCCTTAGTAGAAACAAGTGATTTTACACGGTAGCATGTAAAACCTTAACCAAAGCATTATGCCTACGCAGCCGCCTTACAGATTTTGATATCTCTTTTGTTTTTGTTTTCTAGCGATTGCACATGCTTTAGGGGCAATTATATCAGCCTCTGATATCTAAATTAGTGATTTTTAGCCCTTTTCAGACTTGGAAACTATGATTTTAATTTAATGAATTTCTTCATTGATTTTCTGTTACTATCAAGCACTCAGAATGGTCGAGCTTTGCTGTCCTCTGATGACAGCTCTTGTTTTAACTCAATTCAATTCTTATTATTTAATGATGTCAAATAGAAAAAGTAAATTCTTTATTACATCCAAGATTATTTTTAGTAGAACTACTTTGATAGCTGCATACTCTTGTTCATTGTGGAAAGAAACCAAATCTTCAGACAATAACAATTCTTGATACAAAAAAACACCCTAGATACGATGCTGTCCGGTGATCTTGCGCACTTAAGCAATGCAAACTCCGATAATACAGTGAAAAGGTTTACGAGGGTATTGTGGCTGTTTGGTGTGTTAGAATGATCTTTTTAGAATTCGTTGATGTGAAAGTTTAATAGAACTTGAGTTAGAACTGACCAGGATTCCATTGTGTAAACACTAACCACCATGTTTTTTCTCTGCATACAACTGTCCGGTGAACTTGCGCAGTCAGACAATATAACGTCAGCCTACTAAAGATTTAAGGTATGGTGGCCAGTTAAAGCCATAAATGTAAATAAAATCTTTTAACAAATAGAACAATAAATTTTATCAGGTAATAAACTTTTCGGTATAACTTTAAATAAACATGTTTACAATGAAAGGGATGTTATGTCTATTGTTCACTACAACAAATTGGGCATTTAGAATCATCATTTTCAGCCAATTTTTCTTTTTCTATTAAAAATAATATGGCATTTATTGGCCTCCGTAGATTAAAAAATCGGCGCGGGCCACCTGGGCAATTTCCATTCAAGATTTTGACAATGGCGGGAATTTGAAGTGTAAACATGTCGGCTGCTCATGCCTGTATAAAACCTACAGATATCGAGTTGAATGTGATTTTTGTGACTTGGATTTTTGATAAAAGGGAGTTTTATATATTTTCATCATGGTTGGAATAATCCACTCGCTAAAAAAGACAGACGAATTCGAAAAACGAGCGTTCAATGAAAAGTAGGTCAGTGGGCAGACTTCATGAATATTTAATGAGGATGACGTCACGTACAAACAAAAATAACACCGGGTATTTTTTATCATTCAACTTACCTTATAATTATTCTGGAATGAAAAGTATAGAAAAGTTGTCGGAAACTATGAATGTTTACAAACAAACAAACTTCCAGAACAGGAAACAACCGGACTGCGCAAGATTACCGGACGCGCAAGATGACCGGACACGACAGTATAGAATGTAACATTTTTGGTATTTAATCAGTATAACAAATTGCTAAACAAATGTTTTAAACTACAAAGGTAAAAGATAATGGTTAAATAGAAAAATTGGTTCGTGGGAATCATTTTATCTTGTTGGTTTTTTATGCCCCCGATAGGGAGGCATAATAAATTTGACTTGTCCGTCCGTCCGTCCGTCCGTCTGTCCGTCCGTCCGTCTGTCCGTCCGTCCGTCCGTCATTCCGTCCAAAAACTTTAACATTGGCCATAACTTCCTTATTACTATCAAAGCGGTGTCGGGGGCATTGTCATCTTACAGTGACAGCTCTTGTTTTAAAATATCTCGTACCTGAGAGGTAATTTAGCTTATTAGAAAATGTGATTTTTTTCAGCAGTATTCTCAAATTTCAGATTACCTGTGGTTTCCTTCAACATATTAATATATTCATCTTTTTTTTTTCAGTCTACTTCAAACAAGAAGAAACTATGGACCAAATGGTTGTTAGGATAACTGAAGACCTTGATAAACTTCTTAAAAACCACTGACAACACATTAATTAGATATACATGTATTCATGTACAGTGGGGTTTTATTGACCCGAATATGACCCCTGCTATTTATATTATGATTATTCCTACTTGTGCCAAGCAAAGACTCTGGTCAGCCTGTGTATTTGCACAGTTTGACCAGAGTCTTAATATTGCGCTTTGTAGACAGACAAGGTTCAATAGTGTCTTTAGAAAGGCAGACAAACATATAATTATACTACAGGGCAGTAAAGGTTGGTTAATGTTGGCCCTCCACATACATGTTAAATTTTATGCAATGTCACACACAGGCTTAAATTATATTTATCAGCAAAATATATAGTACTGGGCATGACATAAAGTGTAAATTGTTAGAGGATGACCTAAAGGTCGAAACTACAGCCTCATCAATAGTCATCTCAGTGTTCTGATTGGTCAATGGATATTTTGAGTGACAGCAGCTGTCTGTTACTTAAATTGATATTATGCAGTATATTCTTATCTTATTACCAGATTTATGTAAAGGACAAATTTTTTTATCAATTGCTGAAAGCAGTTCAAGGTGTATATAAATTGTCAAATTAGTGCCATATATGGTAAAAAGCAATGTGAAACAAGGGAAATTGCTTTTCAAAAGCGATTTCTCCTTTTCTCACAATGTTTTCTATAACCATGTTTCATTTGTACATCAAAGTGTATTGTGATATAGTAGAATAATTGGATATCTCAGGCTGTAATAAACTTTGCAATTTTAGACAGTTACAAAGTTTTTGCATGAAGATATTTAAACTTGACTCCAATATGCTAGGTAGAAAACAATGTGAGAAGAGAATAATTTGTTAGTGTTTGTTAATCAGTGGTTAACCAGTAAACTAGTTCAAATGAAGCAATTAGTAGGGAACCCCCTGCAAAAGGAAAGATAGATGTTTCACAGAAACTCCCTTAATGTCTTAAACACTTTGGTAGGGATTAACTTCAAAAGACATGCACATGTAAATTATAACAGTGGATATATGGCACAAAGCTCAGCTTGTCTTAAAGAAATATTGTTAGTGAAGTATGATTTATAAGCTGGAAAAAATTATCAGTGTTTTCTGGAGTGTCTGAAGTTAATGTCGTTTTGACAGAAATTGTGCAGAAAAGGTTTAATGTTGTAAATAAGGTTTTATTAGTTATGATTTCATTTTTACACATGATTGAACACCCAATTTTTAGAATATCACATATTCTTGATAATATCGACATAAAGAACAAATATTATTTTCTCCCTCAAATATATGAACTTATTTCTATCAGATGCAAAGATCTGATAAAATAAGACTTGAAAATTTCTTGTTACTAATTTTTTAGCCCCAGTGGCAGAAGGCCCAGTTCAGCCACTGGGGCTATTGTCATGGCCTTGTGTCTGTCATGCATTCGTCCGTGCCTTGGGTTGTAAACTTCTTTAGCTCACCTGAGCACGAAGTGCTCATGTGAGCTATTGTGATCACCTTTTGTCCGGCGTCCGGCCGTCGCTCGTCGTCCGGCGTCAACAATTTTTTTAAACAACATCTCCTCCTAAACTACTGGGCCAATTAACACCAAATTTTACGGAAATGTTGCTTAGGTGGTCCCCTTCAAAAATAGCTAAAAGAATTGAAATCCGTGAAAAACCCTGGTTGCTATGACAACCATAGGTGAAATTTTAAGAAAATCTTAAAAATTCTTCTTCTCCTCAACCAGGAGTCCTAGAGATTTAAAATTTGGCATAGATGATCAGTTCATAGACCTGAATTAAAATAGATAAAATCGTATCTGTTGGGCCACCAGGTGCGGAGCACCAGGGTGGAGGGGGTAGAACTTTGGGTAAATTTTGTAATCTTTAACCTTCTTCTTCTTTTGAACCAGGAGCCTTACAGACTTGAAAATAGGCATGGAGGATCAGTTCATAGACCTGATTTAAAATAGCTAAAATCATTACTGTTGGGCCATCAGGTGCGGAACACCAGCGGGAGGGGAGTAGTACTTTGGGAAAATTTTGAAATCTTTAACCTTCTTCTTCTTCGGAACCAGGAGCCATACAGACTTGAAAATTGGCATGGATGATCAATTCATAGACCTGAATTAAAATAGCTAAATTCATATCTGTTGGGCCACCAGGTGCAGAGCACCAGGGGGGAGGCGGTGATACTTTGGGTAAATTTTGTAATTTTAAACCCTCTTCTTCTTCGGAACCAGGAGCCTTACAGACTTGAAAATAGGCATGGATGATCAGTTCATAGACCTGATTTAAAATAGCTAAAATCATAACTGTTGGGCCATCAGGTGCAGAACACAAGGGGAAGGGGGTAGTACTTTGGGAAAATTTTGAAATCTTTAACCTTCTTCTTCTTTGGAACCAGGATCCCTACAGACTTGAAAATTGGCATGGATGATCAGTTCATAGACCTGAATTAAAATAGCTAAATTCATAACTGTTGGGCCACCAGGTGCAGAGCACCAGGGGGTAGGCAGTGATACTTTGGGTAAATTTTGTAATCTTAAACCTTCTTCTTCTTCAGAACCAGGAGCCTTACAGACTTGAAAATAGGCATGGATGATCAGTACATAGACCTGATTTAAAATAGCTAAAATCATAACTGTTGGGCCATCAGGTGCAGAGCACCAGGGGGGAGGCGGTGATACTTTGGGTAAATTTTGTAATCTTAAACCTTCTTCTTCTTCAGAACCAGGAGCCTTACAGACTTGAAAATAGGCATGGATGATCAGTACATAGACCCGATTTAAAATAGCTAAAATCATAACTGTTGGGCCATCAGGTGCGGAACACCAGGGGAAGGGGGTAGTACTTTTGGAAAATTTGAAATCTTTAACCTTCTTCTTCTTCGGAACCATGATCCCTACAGACTTGAAAATTGGCATGGATGATCAGCTTGTAAACCTTAATTAAAATAGCTAAAATCATGACTGTTGGGCCACCAGGTGCAGAGCACCAGGGGGGAGGCAGTGATACTTTGGGTAAATTTTGTAATCTTAAACCTTCTTCTTCTTCGGAACCAGGAGCCTTACAGACTTGAAAATAGGCATGGATGATCAGTACATAGACCCGATTTAAAATAGCTAAAATCATAACTGTTGGGCCATCAGGTGCGGAACACCAGGGGAAGGGGGTAGTACTTTGGGAAAATTTTGAAATCTTTAACCTTTCTTCTTCTTCGGAACCAGGATCCCTACAGACTTGAAAATTGGCATGGATGATCAGCTTGTAAACCTTAATTAAAATAGCTAAAATCATGACTGTTGGATCACCAGGTACAGATCATCTGGGGGGAGGGGGAAGTGCTTTGTTGAAAATTTTGAAATCTTTTACTGTCTTCTTCTGATGAACTAGAATCCCTACAGCCCTTATTTTTGACATTAATGATCAGCTCATAGACCTTATCTAACATAGCTAAAATCATGAATGTTTGGCCACCAGGTGCAGAGCACCAGGGGGCAGGAGGGTAGCTTTTCAGAGCAATTCTTAAATATTTAACCTTCTTCTTCTGATAAACCATGTGCCCTACAGACTTGAAACATGGCAAGGATGATCAGCATATGGACCATAATTAGAATAGCTAAAATCATAACTGTTGGGCCACCAGGTGCGGAGCCACCGGGGGAAGAGGGGGGGGGTAGAGGGATTTTGTTTTTTTAAAAAACTTAAATCCATGACCTTCTTCTTCTGAACCAGAATCCCTACAACCTATATATTTGACACAGATGATCAGCTCATAGACCCTATTTTACATAGCTATAACCATAAATGTTTGGCTACCAAGTAAAGAGCATTGGGGGAGAGGGTAGTATTTCAGGTCAATTTTGAAATTTTTAACCTTCTTCTGATGATGAAGTAGGAATCTTACAGGCTCTTAATTTGGCATGAGTCATCAGCTTATATACTTTAATCAAAATAGATATAGTCATGATTGTTTTGTCACCAGAGGCAGAGACCCAAGGGGAGGGGGTAGTGCTTTGTGGTAAATTTGACATTTGTTAAAAATTCTACTGAACCAGAATTCCTACAGCTTTTTCATTTGATATAGAATAATCAGCTCATAGAACTTAATTCAAAAAGCTATTATGATTGTTGGGCCACGAGGTGCGGAGCAACAGGGGGGAGAGGGTAGTACTTCAGGTCAATTTTAGCATTTGAACTTTTTTTTAAGCTCACCTGAGCACAAAGTCCAGCTTCCGTCCTTTGGTTGTGGTCTGGCGTCTGTTTCCGTCAATTTCTTTA
This sequence comes from Fragum whitleyi, assembly GCA_948146395.1. NCBI lineage: Eukaryota > Metazoa > Mollusca > Bivalvia > Cardiida > Cardiidae > Fragum > Fragum whitleyi. Next base: position 46,361,025 of record OX411543.1, on the reverse strand, counting down.
AATGACATCTTGTCCTAAACTATTGGGCCAATTTACACCAAATTTTACAGAAATGTTTCATAGGTGGTCCCCTCCAAGATAGCTTAAAGAATTGAAATCTATGAAAAGCTTTGGTTGCTATGGCAACCAAAGTTGAAATTTAAGAAAATCTTTAAAATTCTTCTTCTGATGAATGAGAAGCCCTTTGGAATTTGCGCTGGATGATCAGTTCATAGACCTTAATTATGAGAGCTAAAATTATAACTGTTGGGCCACCAGCTGCGCATTACTAAAGTTATCCCATTATTCTCTTGTAAAATGATCATGCAAAAACCAACATCTTATAACAGTTCCATTTTGGATCTTGTATTTTCAAACAGAAATAGTAAAACTGAGACTGTGGAATCTTACTGGTCTGACCAAAAGATTATTTTCCTTTATACATAAATTTGTTACAGTTCAATAACTTTTTCAAAAGTAATGCAAGGTACCCGTAGGTGCTTTGACTCAGGTGAGCGGACCAGGGCCAAAGGCCCTCTTGTCTTTAAAAATCTGCTCCTCAGAAACTACTGGTTGAATTTCAACCAAACTTCACAGGAATGATTTTTTGGTGACCCTATTTCACAGTTGTTCAAGGAATTTGGATCCAATGAAAACAAGGCTTTAATGGGTGTGGCTAATTTCTATGTAAGGTAATATGTGACTTTATTAGTCCCCTACCGGTGTTCACACCTGAGGGGACTATAGGTTTGCCCTCCGTCTGTCCGTCCGTCTGTGCGTCCGTCCGTCTGTCCGCTCAAATCTGGATCCCGTGATAACTTAATAACTAAGCAAGCGTTTTTGATGAAAGTTGGTATATGACTAGATGGCAATGTGTAGATTATGCACATCATTTTATTTTTGTTTTTCGACTTAAATTGAGGTTGCTATGGTTACAGAAATAGTGAAAATATGGCCAAAAATGGGATCCTGCGATAAGATAATAACTAAGCAAGCTAGTTTGATGAGACTTGGTATATGACTATATGGCAATGTGTAGATTATGCACATCATTTAATTTTTGTTTTTAGACTAAAATTGTTGTTGCTATGGTTACGGAAATAGTGAAAATATGGCAAAAAATATTGGATCCTGCGATAAGTTTATAAGTAAGCAAGCTAATTTGATGAGACTTGGTATATGACTAGATGGCAATGTGTAGATTATGCACATCATTTTATCTTTGTTCTTTGACAAAAAGTGTGGTTGCTATGGTAACGGAAATAGTGAAAATATGGCAAAAATTGGATCCTGCAATAACTTAATAACTAAGCAAGCTAACTTGATGAAACCTGTTTTAAAATGTAAAAAAAATTATAAGCCATGTTAGTCAGGGTGGTGATGCAGCAGTATTAATCACCTCCAGTGAAAGTTCTCATTTCTTACCAACAAGACTGAAGAAAAACATCTTGGATCAGACAAGGTAACTGTTATCGATACTATTTCTTGCATCTGTCTATTGCTTGCATGAATTGTATAGTGGGCACAGCAGAGACAACAACTCATGTAAGTCTTGTTTAACCCTTTCCAAAACAAGACCTGGTTTTGACGTCCCTGATAGAATTGGCGTGGGAAAACATTGAGACAAACGAAGCGGGTAGGGGACTTTATGTGTTGCATACAACACCAGATACTTGTTAGAAGTGATCCTTTATCAGTCTACAAAAAATTATCGTGATTGGATGAAAAATATGACTTATGGGGGGAGGTCATTTCTCTATATGTTATAAAGTGTAAACTTTGAAAATCATTTGCTCAGAATTTAAATGATGGATATCTACCTTGAATGTTCCTTAAGTGACACTTTATCAGTCTACAAAACATTATTGTGATTGAGTTAAAAATATGTATCTTATGGACAGAGGTCATTTCTCTATATTTCAATATAATGTAAACTTTTAAAATCATTTTCTCCAAACCTAATTGATGGATATGAACCAAATTTCCCTGGAATGATTCTTAGGTGACCCAGTATCAGACTGCTCAAAATGGTCTGATTGGAGGTAAATTGTGTATTGAACAGACAGAGGTCAATTTTATTTATGTTATTCATTTATTTGATCTTGAGTTTTCTTTGTAGAAATATTTCAGAATTTGACTCTTAAGACATTATTTACTTCAGGAAAACGTTCAATACTTTAATTCTTGTCTATTCATTTCAGTAGATTCAGGCCTGTGGAGCAAATCAGCTGCTCAAGTAGCTCTAGTTTATGAGAAGGAAGTATTCTTTGATAATCATGTAATACTATTATGCAATAAATATTTGTAACGTATTGTGCATCATGTCTTGTGCATGGGCATTTTGAATAGGATTCTTAATGCACTTGATTTAATAAAAAAATTCTTTTAATTTATTTCTTTTGTCTTTTATGGGGGAATGGTCTTTAAAAAAATGGTGTTAGTTTGTTAGAGTTTCAATTGCTCAAATGTCAGTTTTTTAATAACATTCACACTACTGGATTTTGTTGACCTTGGTATCCCCTGAAAAGGTCCACAAAATTATTCTCATTGCAGGCTCGGTGCAAAACAGTTGTAACTGCCCTTTAACATATTGGCAGTTACAACTGTTTCCCACTGAATCATTGACATAAGCTTCAATTAAATATTTGTCTCTGTTGGGTATGAACCCTGGATCTATCTGACCCAAATCAAGGTCTCTTCCATGTCACTATTAAAACTAGCATGGCAAGGCAGTACGAACACCAAAAACACCACCTGGCTACATACAAGCCCCTCCACAATTAAGATTTTTCCACAAATTTTCGTTATTCAACATCCTCTACTACCTATAGATCCACAAGTTTGGGTGAGTGATCAAAGGTCAATTTTGTCTATACACTGTCTGTATAGACAAAATTGACCTTTGATCACTCACATGAAATTGTGGATGTACAATTGTCTATCCACCACACCATGTAGGCTATGATGGACTTCAAATTCAACCCTAAAATAAATAATCAAGACTGTCCAGATTCAGACCTGGGATCTCTCTGTTCCAAAGTGGTTGCTCTTCCGTGTCTCTATAAAAGGTAGCTGGTAAGCAGTAAATACCACTCAGCTACACATTGTCAGTAGAAAACCAAAACCTAGTAACTAAAGCTTTTCTATCTATAGTTACATCATTTTGTTCATCCTATGACAAACTGTGAAGTATAAAATTATGAATTCATTTGTTTGAATAGGATTTAAAGTCTCAAGTAACAATTTGTGTTAGGCCAAAGGATGGACTGTATTATAATCTCCTCCGTCTGTCCACAGGCATATCTTGGAGAAAAAAAAACAACAACTCTTCCTTCATTTATGGACTGATATGATGTAACTTTTGACAGAATTATCCAAGGCACCTAACCTTGCGCATATTGACTGATCTAGCCGCATCTCAAGAAAAGCTGCCTTCATATGAAATTTTCCCAACTATAAAGCAAATCATATAATGAAGTCGACATTATTGTGGCAAAATAAATAATTGCTTGTTACAAGCAATTTCTTCTTTTTCCACAATATTTTCTCATATCATATCTCATGTCTAAAATTAGGAGGATGTAAAATTCAGGGACTGTACTGGAAAAGGATAATATATTTCTATTTGACACAGCATGGTGTATTTTTTCAAATACTAGTGATGTCTCCTCAGTCCTGAACATGACATAGGGGTAACTCAGACCTCGAAATTTATACACAATCAGAAGGCAACCACCAAAGACTAGTATAGGATAAAGACTATAATATTATGTGGACTATCACTAAAGATAAATACTCCCCCTTTTTAGCTCACCTGAGCATGAAGTGCTCAAGGTGAGCTATTGTAAGCGTACAATGTCTAGTGTCAGTCGTGAGTCGTCCACAATTTCTTTAAACATCTACTCCTTTTAAGCCACCGGGCCAATCTTGATGAAACTTGGCAGGGATGTCCCTTGGGTAAAGCTCTACCAGAGCTGTTCAAATAAATGAAATCCGCCCTTAAATTTCCCTTTACTCTTAACAACAAGAACCGTCAGAGACGGATTATGCTCCCCGAATAAAGCATTGTCACAAAAACAAGAGCCATGTTGGACATGGACATCCCCAGCCACGAAAGCTTGATAGTAAACTGAAGCCTAATAGATTAAAGATTCTTTTGTACTGTCAGAGATTTACCTCCTAAAATCTAAGCATCAACAATAACAAAAGGCAATAACTCCAAAATTATGCAAGTAAGAGTTGTAGTTCTTGTGCACTGCACTTCTCCTGAATGAGATCAACCCAAACATAAAGTTTCAAGTTGATAGCTATTATACTCTAGGAGTTGTCCTCCGAACAATATCTCAGTATCAAAAATAACAAAGGGCAATAACTCCAAAATTATACAAGCAAGAGTTGTAGTTCTTGTGCATAGCACTTCTCCTTCATGAGATCTATCCACCCATAAAGTTTCAAGTTGTTAGCTATTATACTTTAGGAGATATGCTCCAGACATAATCTAAGTATCAAAAATAACAAAGGGCAATAACTCCAAAATTATGCAAACAAGAGTTGTAGTTCTTGTGCACTGCACTTGTCCTCCATTAGATCTATCCACCTATAAAGTTTCAAGTTGATAGCTATTATACTTTAGGAGATATGCTCTGTGGTCAGATTGTAAGGACTCAAATAAGGTGTTATCTTATACAGCTAACATAAAGGTAACAAACATTAAACCCTCTTTTTGCATGACATATTTTTAGAAACAAATTTCAAAAAGTTTATGGTAAAGGGCATCAGATTTGCTACTCAAATGTGAAATTTCATTAAATTCTGAGCATAAGACTAGGAGAAATGAAAGATTAACTGTATTTTACATGCTAAGGTAAAGGTAACAAACATTTAGCCCCTTTTTCCATGATATATTTTTTTATGTTAATTTCAAATCGTTTATAGTAAAGGGCATCTGATTTGCTACTCAAATATGAAATTTCATTAAATTCTTAATGTTAGACTAGGAGAAATTTGGGAAAAACTGTTTTTAACCCCAAGTCCCCTTTTCCCGTGACGAAGCCTCAGATCCAAAAACCTTCACAGATGCATCAACACTATATCATAGTAAGTTCACATGGTAAGTTTCATTTGATTTTATCCAAGGGTTATGGGGAAATAGGTGGGGACGGATGGACGGAATTACGGACGGACGGACAGACGAAGCGGCAGCTATATGCTCTCCTTTCGGGGAGCATAAAAAGGGTGAAAATAGGAAAATGTTCAAAAATCTTCTCTGAAACCAGATGGCAGACAGCTTTCATATTTGGTATGTAGCATCATCTAGTGGACCTCTACCAAGTTTGTTCATATCAAGACCCTGGGGTCACATTTGGGCTCCACCTGGGCGCAACACTTTTTACATAAAATCAGAGAGAGAAGATCTTTGAAAATCTTAATTGCTGAAATCAGATGGCAGATAGCTTTCAAATTTGGTATGTAGCATCATCTAGTGGGCCCCTACCAAGTTTGTTCATATCAAGACCCTGGGGTCATGCCAGCCCGAGCTCTGCACGGGCATGTCCCTTTTAGCTCATCTGAGCATGATGGATGAAATTAGGAAAATCTTTAAAAATCACATTCTCTGAAACCAGAAGACAGTCAGCTTTAATATTTAGTATGTAGCATCGTCTAGTGGACTTCTACCTAGTTTATTCATATCAAGACCCTGTGCTCTCATTTAGGCTCCACCTGGGTGCATCCCTTTTTACACAAATTCAAAGAGCGAAAAGGCACATCCTCCTTGCTCTCGGCTGAAAACATTCCATGGTATTGATCTTATGAAGAAATTATCTCCTTGTTGACATCTGCCTATTTAATTAATGTGATGTCCCAGGGGTCAAAGAGACTCAGGTAAGCGATCTAGGACCATCATGGTCCTCTTGTTTTATGATTTGAGTGTTGGTGAATTATCAAAATATCTGGCAACTACAGCTCGAACAAGCTGTAGTAATAATGATGTTTTGATCATTCATCAGCGACTTTTTTCGAAAGAGGGTTTATTTGTATGACGCATAATGGTAGTTATGCCTTTGGGAACAACTTTCCGAAAAACTGGTTTTTTGCAGCCACTCTCTCTATCCGTCTATCCAATTTATCTCCTTTCCAGAAAATATTGTACAAAATCTTTTTTGCTTGTAATATAAGTTGTCCCAATTTTTCATTATCTCTCTCAATTTGGACTGGTGGAATTTTGAGAAAGGGCTACATTTAATATATAATTGCATCTTAAAATCTTGATAGAAAAGAAAGATCTAAATCTATTGAGGGCTTTGAAATACAACAAATCTCTTTTCTTTAACTTACTGATGATTTTAATGTGTAACAGCAAAGAAAATAGAGAACAAAATAAGGAAAAACATTTACATAATGTACTTTACAAAAGAATTTAATTGCTGGAAGGCATTTTGATAAACATTTAATTAAACAAAAATTTAACATGATACTACAACTAAATAAATGCAAAATCTGTATTGCGATGCCCATGTGCAAAATTAGACAAGAGCTCAAACTATAGCTTGATCTGATTTCAATCTTAACATGAACCCATTTTGAAACAATACAACTTTTAAAATCGCCTCCGGAGGAAAAAAAAAACACAGCTAGCATGTTTTAGCCTGAAAGACAAAACAACAAAAATTCTGTTTAAATTTTTGTCTGAAATTCTTTTTTGAATTTTGACCATTCTAAAATAGTGTTGTCTAGTGATAAATTACTATTAAAAAGCTGTTTGAAGATTAAGAGTTCATAGACTTTTTTTCTTTAATCTCAAATAATTTGGTAAATATAAATAATTCAAACTTTCACTCCATCCAACATTAACAGGATATGAATTTCCGAATATTATGCACAAGTGACAATAAATTAGAGGTACACAAATACATTGCAACAATAATTAAGATTGTAAAAATATAAATCTCATAAAAAAATAAATGATTTTTTTTCAATGTCATATACACAAGATAAATAATTATTGCAGAAATTTGATACCAGAGCCCTAGTGATTTACCATACAACTTTTTTTATGCATGATTGTGGTGGTGTATTTTTGCCATACATTGTTGTTGGGTGACCAAAATTTGAGCCTGTGCGCGACATTTCCAACAATTTCACATGTTTATGAAGCCGAAATATTGGGCAGCCAGGACAATCACATGATACATTTACAAGATTACCTGACTAGCTAAAGGTACTTTGAGACCAAATCTTTCTACAAATTGCAGAGTAAAGACCCTGGTCAGTCTGTGCAGATTCACAGACTGGCCAGTCTTTGCTTCGTGCACATTTGAAATTGTTGGAAATGTCACGCAGAGGCTCATTTCATATCAACAGCTTGTTAAATCTATAGATTAGACATTCTTGTCAGCCACTAACTATATCATTTTCTCCAAAATATGATTTTCATCCCAAATTATACAAATATTAAGAAAATACCAAGCCAAAATCACATTTCATAATGAAGACTATTTACAATACAAAACACACCAGTATAATTGTGTGGACATATTTACAAAACAATTTCACAATTTTAATGCAAATTTTTTTGAAATATCACAGTCTTGCCTTGAAAGAAACAATGCAACAAATATTATTATAACATGAGTAATAATGTACAAGGTAGAAAGAGGACGGAATGATACTAATTAAGAGATCTAATTTTTGCCAACTTCAGGCTTGTAAAAAAATGTCATCCATTGATATAAGTCATCAGTTATAACATATTATTGCTGGAGACCAAAATTTCTGAACTACAGCTTGAATAGAGCTGTAGTTTTGAGGTCTGGTCATTGATGAGACAGCATCTTTTACATAAGCAAAATATAATAAATAGGGACTTAGATCTGCTAATATAAATGATCATGGAAATGTTTTAGTTAATAATGAAATGTATGACTAAATAACTACAATCATCTCTGTTTAACCTATACCTGCCAAGATTAATTCAATATAAAACTATAATCTTATTCTGTCAAGAAAACATAAATGGAACTATTGAGAGAAAGGAGTAGTTACTTCTTAAATTATCTTCCTCTCACTTTTTCTACACGTAAAAATACCCATTTTCTAATTTACAAATACTTTGATGGCTCTTAAAAGTACCTGTGAAACAAATTTTGTTTGTTTATTGGCTAAACATTTCCATGATTTTTTTTTTGAGATATAAAAATCTGATATATTCTATTTATTCACAGATTTTTTGAAGCCTGGTATTTGGTTAAGAGACTCATCTGATGTAGGTTTGTAAACATATTTTAATTTACTGATAAAGTTTAGCAAGGAAATGAGCCTGCATAGATAATTCATTATTTACATACAAAAACAAAATATATAAATGTTATTGCCATTCCAGTAGTTATAGGAGTCAATTTAAAACAAGTAGTTCTAGTATTATATCAATTGCTCAGCATGAAACAGTTGTAACTGCCTATATATTTATAGGCCATTACATCTGTTTCGGGCTTAGCCACCAAATTGTTCTGAAAACTATGGACTATTATATTTTCATTAATTTCTGAGCACATTTAACTCTGTTTCATAAAAAAACGGCACTTATGTCTTTTAAAACTTCTTTCCCTTTTTGAGAGATAAGAAATGAACTTCATTTTTATCCAAATAGTAGTATTCTATAAATCTGTATCACTTTCTGTTTATACTCCAAGTTCATTTATTTTATCCACAATTTGTTGTTTCTCCATTTCTAATCGAGTGAGCTCTGCCTTCAAACTTGAAATCTCACTACTCATTGGTGCCATAATCTCAGTTCGGGATGTTTGAGCTTTACTCTTTTCAGCAATATTTGTCTTGGTGCTCATTTCTTCTGTTAACTGTTTGATTTTCTCTCTTACATCAATGATGGATTTGTTGACTTGGGCAAAGTCATAAGTTAGGTTGTCGTGTTTGTCTTCTGGTGACATCTGGAATTAGAGATGATATTTTTCAGGGGCCCATTTTACTAAACTTCTTACATAAAAATTGATCAGAAGTCAAAATCTCAAAATGTACTTGGTGTTTTCATTTATTGTTAGATTCTGCCTAGCAATATATCATTTGAATCATCTTTATGAGACGATTCCAATGAGATGATGAATGGCAGAATTCCATATTTTGTTTCTACTGTAGAAGAAACTCTCATTTTTGACCTACGCAAAATGATCGTAAGATGTTTAGTAAAACAGGCCGAAGGTTCAGAAAATTATGATTGATTCAAACAATGCAGAAAACCTTCACCTAATACAGTACCCGAAAAGTATGGAAAATACTCATGAGTTCTCAGGGGAAGAAATTATCTGAGACTGTTTTATCAGTTCAATATGCAACAGTTAGAATTTTTTTATTGAAAAGCAATGGCAATGCCTCATTGGGTAAAAACCATTGCAAGATAAGAAGAGATCAAATGTCAAAAGCAATTTCCTTTCTCATTTTTTGCATCATCTTATTGAAGAATGGCCTGGTGTAAGATCAAGCTTTAATGAACAAGAGATGTTTGTAAAACATTTATGCCCCCGGCCCATTCTTTGTCAATCATTAAAATAACTTGTGCAGTGCACTTCTTTTCAATGAGATCTATCCACCTGTGAAGTTTCCTGATTCTAGCTTGCACACTTTTTGAGATATGGACAAAAAGGTCCACAGACAGACCGACATACTAACTTAACTATCAAGCGACAAGTGGAAAGCAATATACCCCCTCTTCTTGGAAGGGGGCATAGTTATCTTAACATTACAGTTACTACAACAGAATTACCCACCTGTTCTGGCATGGAGCCTTTATCCTGTTCTCCATCCTCTGTCTGGTTAACAAACGTCTGCCATAAAGCATGGCCAGTCATATTGGAGGTTACAAATCTCAATGGTAACTTTCTGTTCAGGGGACAGTGGGCTGAAATTTACAATAGCAGGTAAGAAAACTTGAAAGGGAGAGGGGATTGATAAATAATTTCTAGGATCAAATGCCATAAGTAGAACTTTGCATTTTGCCATAGAATACCACAAAACTTGATCTGTAACTACTGGAAATGAGAGTGTTTTTCTGTCAAAATGATTTATTTGAGAACAATAGAGAAATAGGTCTTAAAATACACCCACAGTGAAACGAAATGCACAAATATGATGGTAAGAATTTAAACCTATGCACATTTAATTTTTTCATTGACCATAAATATTCAGACAGATAGTCAAACACTGTACATCCAGATAAAGCTACTCCTGAAGGATCAATTTGATCTGGGTCAGCAATGTCCATCTTGCTTAGAGCCTTATTTAGATGCATTAACATATTTTGATTTCACTTTTCAAGAAGTTAGAACAAAAATTGTCTCTCTTTTGTGTGTCAAAATAATAACCATGAGTTTTTCCCCCAGTATATTGATAGATATATGCATACTTACTATTTGGAGTGTATTTGTGACTTAGTGACAACAGATTATTGTCCACTCTGTGAGTTGTACCCTGTGATTTAGATTGCTGTATTTTCTCTTCCATACTACCCAGCATGGTGTGCAGTTTATTTGTCATTGAGAATCTTGAGTACTTGTCCAGTCTGAAACACAATTACAATGTCAATTGAAATCATCATGCAACTTATTATGCAGCTAGAATGGCTGTCCAGGGATAACACTTGTCAAGCCAGAAAACAGCTGACCTTGAAATTTGACCTACAGCCATAAATAGTTTAAATGGCTATCAAACACCATAAAGGAACACCTGTGACATATTCTTTTGAAATCATCAAATAATGATAGCAAACACTTTGAGAATGAGTTTGTTAAATATATATGTTTATTTGTACAGCATATCCCATGAAAATTTTACTAAATATAACAATTCCATCTTGTTTACCTAGCGATCAAAGATCCAAAGTTCCCATAGTCTTCATAACTTGTAAAAGAATTTTGTTAGAGTCAACCTACCTTTCTTTTAATCGCTCTGCATTAAAGTGAACACCTTCATTAGTTGTGGATGGTAGAAGTTTCACATCCAGTAGATCATCCACCATTTTGACCTTCTCATCCTCAGTGTGACATTTACCAAACATTTCCTGTAATAACTGTACCCCGCCGGCGGGGCTTGGCTCATTCTTGATGGATCCTGCAGTAGACTTCCTGAACCTTGCAAAGAACAGGTCATCACAGACTACAGCAAGAGCTCTGTGGTATTCTCGCAGGAAGTCTGGGTTATGGTCATCTCTCAAGTCACCTATAAATTGAATGATAACATTGACTCTGCCAAACAGCTATTTCAAATATGCTTTCCTATAACTTCTAAGAACAATACTATTATGTCCTTGGAATTAGAAGATAATAAAAATTGCTTATGTAGAGTGTCTTAGCTTAACTTAGTCTGGATAAGACAAGTTATTAAGCTATTCTTGCTCTGTCACAACTTTTCTGTTTTTTACTAAGTTAAGATGAGCTTTATTATTCATAACATTAGTGTTATGTGCTCTGTTAAGATTATATATGTCAGATGCAAGCAGTCAAACTATTATATGAGCCTGTGCGTGGCATTTCCAACAATTTCTAATGAGCACAAAGCAAAGACGCTGGCCAGCCTGTGCATCTGTACAGTCTGATCAGAGTCTTTACAGTGCGATCTGTAGATAGATAAGGTACCAAAAAGCATTTGGACTGTCAGGTAATCTTGTAAATGCACTTTGTAGATGTCCAGGCTGTGCAATATTTCTGCTTCACGCACTGGGCAAATTGTTGGAAATATCACTCACAGGCCCATATAATAATTAAGATATATAAATGAGATTGAAAATCATTGGATAGCTTTTACAAGATGATTTTCGTACAAGTAGTGTACATCTATACAAATTTGTTATAACTGTAGCAACTATGAAGTTAAATGAAACAAGCTTTCATGAAAACATTTCACAAAGAATATTCATACAAGCTAGCAGCCTGTAGTGTATACCATACCTGATTTAATGTGGGCCAGGGTGTGAACCAGCACAACCACAAATTCTCCCACACAATCAAGTCTTGCTGCTCGTATATACAGGATCTTGTTGTTCCCGTCAAAATAGAAGGAGTTTCTGTACGGGTTACGTCTCAGTCTCTCATTCGGTGGTATCTTGTTGGCCAATAGAACAATGACCGGAGAATGTTGACAGTGGTCAGCCACTAGCTCGGATACAAAACAACCAAACTTGTACACAACAAACCGTCTGGCATCCAGCTTGTTCAGATCTACTGGCTCTAGTTTGGAGTCGTTAGACCATTGTAGGTCTTTAGGATCTGTGTAGCCGTCCCCTGATAGAGAAAGGTTAATACTAGAGACAGGAGAAAGATTCCATGGCAAGGCCCCAGACAGAATGAGTTATTTCAATTTGATTTAATTTCAAACTGTAAAATTAACATAGTGTCCACAAAATCAAATTAAGAAGGTACAACATTTTTTTCTTCTATTTACCAAAACTTCCTCTGAATTTACCCAGGGGTCAACACTTTCAGTTGTTTTATGAAAACTTATCCAAAATTGATTTGTACCTAGATTTCTTTTTCCGTTTTCTTTTATCGAATTCTTAACAAAGTCCTACATATGAAATTTCCTCCATCTTTATGTTTTACCCTTTGCTGTTTAATCCCTGCTTTTTACGTGCCTATGATTTTATGATTGAGAAAACATTGTGAAAAAAGAAGAAATTGCTTCCGACAAGCAATTTCTTCTTTTTCCACAATATTTTCTACCCTACTGAATGGTTACTTTCCAAATTAAATCAACTTATAATTTTCGTCTGCAAAACCTTTGAATTTGGACAGGTCCAAAATTTTGTAAAACAGGAAAGAGTTAATGCCTTACCATCAACCTTACTGTCTGGTTGTTTATTATGAGCTCCTTTCTCTATCATTTTCTTAATGTTCTCCATTTTCTGATACATGGGTGAGTTTGTCAACAGGTTCATTAGTTCTGTCTCATCCAGTGGGGCGGCCATATTGTATGAAGGTGGTAATGACTGGGCTGTTGGCTCACGCTCCATTGCTGGTGGTACTGATGACTCAGCAGGAGTTCTTGGACGAGCTTCGACTCGTGAAGTCAGCACATCTATGTTGAGTGCTTCTTGAATTGTCAAAGCCTAAAGATGAGAAAGACAAATAAACACAACATATTTTACGCTAAAACTGATCAAAAGTGGCCCTGTACCCGAGTTTTTCCTGGATTTTACATCCTTATGAATTGAATTTTAAGGAATAGATTTTGTAGGAAAATAAATGCTTGTAGAAAGCTATCATAAGCTAGATGTATAAAATTTTCGTGATAATTTCATACAGAAACGATTCTTTCAAATTTCACTCTTTTTTCATTACCATCGGCAATCTCTTTCAGCATTGACCAGCCTAAAATTTCGAAAGCAGTAAAGCAAGGGCGTGGAATTCCTTTGCCGGGCTTGTCCAACATTGGCTTTTCTACCTACAGACAAGTACATTTTGCAAGGCCACTTGTCCATAGACAAGTAAATACCAGGGCAAATCTTGGTATGGATATAGATCAAAGAGATTAATAATCTTATTGGTTGTATCAAAGAGTAGAAAACACTGTTTTTAATGAAGAAAATGCTGAATTTAAGCATTTTCTTCTTTAAAAAACAATATTTTCTTAAAATCTTTCTATTCTATTTTTTTTGCAGACAAGTTCATTTCAATCCTGGACAAGTAGGAAATCACAGTTTAATTGTCAATGGACAAGTGGAGAGAATCCGTATTTTTACACCCCTGGTAAAGGGTTAATTACCTCATCATTCTTCATCCTCTGCATCTGGCTTTGTTGTTTATGATCAAGCTCTCTCTTGGCTTCATTGGCATTATCTACAAGCTCGTTCTGTTTGGCTCTAAGCTTTTCTTCCCGCTTCTTCTGTAGACGTTCCTGCAGATTTCCCTTCATACGTAGTCTCTCAGCATCAATCTTGTTAACAAGGTTCTGTAGATCCTTTTCATGCTGCTCTAGAAGTTTACGCTGATCTTCTTCACTAGCTCCCTGTCCCTTCAGTTTCTCTACTTCTTCCTGCAATGCAATTAATAGGGCTTATTAGGCTCGGTCACATTTCTACCAGTTTATATTTCAGTTTAAATTTGATTAAAATTCTTTAGAATTTAGGAATTAATTATAAAATATCTTAAGAAATTCATATTCTTTCTAACAAATCCCTTTCAAACAAGAGAGCCATTGGCACAATATACACTACCATGGGACAATTTTATAAAATTAAGCCCATTTTTCAGTGAAACAGTGTCATAAATTCCAGACAATAAATGCATGGTCACATGATGAGGAACATTCTGTGAAAGTTTCCTGAAAATCTGTCCATAATTGAAGAAGTTAGATTAACAAGAAATGGACGGACAGACAGATAGGGATTATGATACCAATATAGGACCTCCAGCAGCAAAAAAAAAATACATGTGCATGTATTCTTTGTTTTCAATATTCATATGGAAAAAAATCTTAAATGCAGTGATATCAGTGATTGGTTTTGATGTTATTTCATAATTACTTTGGCTATATTTTATCAAATAAATCAATTACCATCATTTTCTTCTGCTTAACTTTGATGATTTCATCCCTGCGTTTACTAAGAGACTCCATATTTCTTTCATGTTTCTCCTTTTCTTGTCTTGTTTCCTCCTCTAATTGACGAGCATAGATTGCCATTTGATCTTCCATTCTTTTCTGTTCCTCACTCTGGAATTCTGTGGATACAAAAAAATTCAACCTTATTACAGGACAGCTGAAAATCAATACTAGGCCATTATTACCACTGAAAGAAAAGAAAGAAATAAAAATTAAAGTGAGGATTAACAGAAGATTATGAGAAAGTCCATACAGTGGCAGAAAATATTATTTGAAAAAAGGCATTATCTGACCAAGTCAACAAAACGCTAATAATGGGAAAATATGTTTATTTCTTTGTATGGGTATGATGCCCCCAAGGTTACCCATGTTTTTTCACCCCCAAAGAAAAAGAGTCACTAGAGCCTCCAGCTGTCCTCTTAGAAAAGAGCTAGGGAGATCAATGTAAAGGTTACATGATAATACCTTCTTGCTCCTTTTTGAGCAGATCCTCTTGTTTCTTGCGTTCTATCTCTAGTTGGTCTCTCATTAGTTTGAGCTCCATAGCAGACTGTTCTGCATCTTCAGCTGCAGCCTTATCAGATACAAACTCACGTAGAGCATCTGCAAACTCCTACAATGCATTGAAAACAGCACATGTTATTTATCATTATTGAATTTTAGACAATTCCATCCACTTATACATTCTGATTTGCTGAAAAGGTTTGTTTCGAAATGAAAACAATTTTGAGTAATTAACCCTTCTCATGCTGAACCCAGAATGTTCCTGCTTTGGCAGGAGCTATAGACAAGCATCAGCCTGCACATAATGTGCAGTCTGATGTTAGTCTACACCACCTGTTTCTCACTTTCAAAACCAGAATTGTCAAAAGATTTTGTTTTTAAAATATGAATTGACCTACAGTTGATACTTTCAGTGCTTTTTGCCCTTTGACTTTGATGAAAATTTTTAGCCAAAATTTATTCAGCATGACAAGGGTCAATGAAAAGCTACTGTTGACAGGACTATAAACATGTTCAGACTTCAATAGACAGTTTTAGAGGTACTACATATGAGCCTGTGAGTGACATTTCCAACAATTTGAAATGTTCATGAGGTGAAAATATTGAGAGGCATAGACAGACACAAACTGTAAATATAGTTACCTGATGGTATACAGATACTTTGAGACCTTTTCTATCTATTAAGTGCATAGTGAAACCTCTGGTCAGACTGTGCCAATGCACAGGCTGCTGAGAGTCTTTGCTTTGTGCATATTTGAAATTTTTGGAAATCTCATGCACAGACTCATATGACATTTAGACTATGAATTAATGGTTTACCTTGTAGTGTCTCTCTTTCAGAGATAGCTTAGCCTTAGCAAACTTGAGTTCCCAATCAGCAAGAGCGTTTCTCTCTGCAGTGGCTTTGTCATCAGCATGTTTACGATCCAGGGCCAATAGTTCATCCTGCTGTTTGCTCAACAATTCTGAACGACGTTCATGAAGCTCCTCTGGGCTAAGACCTTGCTTCTAAAATTGCAAGTAAATGCAAAGAATTAATATAGTTTGAAATTTCATTGCAGTTATCATTATTTGTATTTGTAACTGGATCCCTTATAAAGTTTATTTACTTTTCATGAAAATTGAAAAGGAGCACTTTCTTTGTAGAAGAGTGTTAAGGTAGTGGACGCGTAATAGTTCCGCAACATTTTGGAACTTATGACCTCTCACAATGTTGACTGAGATTTCCTAATGAAAAACATTAGGAAACCATGGTAAACACTGTTAAAGTTCATTGCTCCTGAGGCGTTGCACAACTATTACGAGTCCACTTTCTTCACAAGCTAAATGATTGACATCTTATACTTTAGGTTTAGACACGATTTTGAGTGCTCAGGATGAAACAGTTGTAATTGCCTATATGTTTATAGGCAGTTACAACTGTTTTGCATTAATTCATTGTAATGTTTTCATAAACTTTAGGTAACTACCACAAAATTTTACTGCTATATGATCAAAATTCTACATAACTATTAAAAAAAATACCTGTAGATCAGCCAGCTCTTTGTCATGCCGTCTCAACATGTCCTCTCTGAGTTTGTCATATTTGTTATTGACATCATTTACTGCTTCATTCACCATAACTCTCTTTTCTGCTGCAAACTGTTTGTCTAGATCAGCCATTTCCTAGCAGATTGAATATTTAAGATTTGATAAAACTGTGCTGATGATTTCTTTTGTACCTCAAACTTAGATACTGAAACCACTAAAACTGATTTTATCTTAAACATTGAAACCAGGTATCTTCTCTGGCGAGAGTTAAATATATACATAAAACTGATTCAAGGGTCACTGAAGTCAAATTTCGTGGAAAGTCTTTTGAACGCCCAATGCCAGGATTGACACAAACTTCTTTGAGTAAGGAGTCCATTGGACTTCCAACTTACAAAATCAAGGAATCCAAGCTCAAAGGAAGTAGTCAAACGTTTTGTTATGGGAGAACACTGTGGAAAAGAAGAAATTGCCTCCTTCAAGCAATTTCTTCTTCTCAACAAGTTTCTCCCCCAAAATAAGATGATTTTCTTTCAAGCTACTACTACTAGATGCAAGCTTATGTTATCTTCAATAACTTTTGTAGTGAACAATTAACAGTTTTCCCAAGAGTTGAAATGAAATTAGCCCTATGCATTTGTTTTTCAAAATATTCTGATATATGATACTCAGAGTCCATTGGTCTCCTTACTTGCAAAATGAAGGAGTCTCAACTGATGTAGGAAGAGTCTCGGACTCCCCTTAGTGTCATTCCCTGACACTGATTAAATGTCAGACATTTTTCAATTTTTGAGAAAACAAGATTTATTTTGTCATGCCAACAATGCCAAGACTGGCATACTTGGAACAGGAAAGGCAATTTTAAATGATTAATTTGAGCAATTTATTTGCCTTATTTGAACAAAATGCTGAGTATAGCATCTCGTTAATATTCAAAATATTCATAATCGAAGGAAAAGTCTCACCTGTGCATGACGTTGAGCCAGGACTGCTTTAATGACCTGTTCACTCTCATCAGCACCATTATCCTTAATACCCTTCTGAATGGCTTCTCTCTCTGCTTCTTTAGCTTTCTTCAGTTTGACTTCATCTAGCTGCTTCTTTTGTTCTAGCATCTCTCTTGTCTTCTCAATGTCATGTTTACGCTGAAGGTCATCCAGTTTTCTCATGCGTCTCTTTGCCAGTTTGTCACGTAACATAATCATTTGTCTGTGTTCCTCCTGGGCTAACTTGTCATTCAGACTGTCTAGCTCACTCTGGTGTTTGGCCATTAGCTGTCAATAAAAATCAAGTGTTATAAAACCTACAAGAAAAGACAGTTTTGGCTAAATCAAACTGCAGTGCTGTGCAGAATGATCTAAGTATATACAGTCAAACCTGTCTTAGTGGCTACCTGTATTAAGCAAGCGACCTGTAGTTCCCAAATGGAGCAATTGTACAGAAATGTACTTGTATAAAGCAAGCACCTGTCTTTCACAAGCACTTTTTAAATGTCCATTTGGTGCTTATGTAAAAGAGGTTTGACTGTTCTGTCTGAAACAGGAATATTCTATGGATAGCATGAGAAGGGTTAATTTTTTTCCATTTTTTAAATACTTAGAGCAAAACTGTTTAAAAACATAAACATATTTAAATTTGATTATAATGTATCTTTTTCATAGAGTCAAGGAAATTCTAGATGACTTTTAACTCTGATGCCCTTAAAGACTATTTCAGGTAGTGGACCCATAATTGTTCCGCAACGTTTCAGGAGTAATGAATGATTTTCATTAGGAAAATTTAGTTAACATTGTGAATGAACATGTGGTCCAAAATGTTGCTGAACTATTACAGTCCCACCACCTAAAAGTTAAGCTTTAATTGCATAAGCAAATGACCATTGTACAACTTATTCCTTTATAACTGTAATACTTACAGCATTGATCTGATCTTGATTCAGATCAGGTTGAGCAGCTAGCTCTGCAGCATGCCTGGACTTCATCTCATGGACCATCTTTTCATGATCCGCTTTAAGAGTGTTCTTCAAGTCATCCTCTTGTTTCTGTGCTTCAGCTGTCAGCTTCTTAGTCTCCTTCTCATACTCAGACTTCTGGTTCTTTGATAACTCATCTTTCTGCTTGGACTACAAAGTAACAATTACCAATTAAGCCATTTTCCAGTAAAGAGATATATTGAAATGTTAAGTTTCAGAAATAATTCTTAATTTCTTATCTTTTTTAATTTTCCTGAAAGACTGTATTGGATAGAAATTTTTCCTTATATTGTCACAAAAGTGGTAGAAAAAGATTTCTACTCTATTCAATTAACATATTCAACATGCTTGAAAACAACTACTAAGGTCTTGATTCTAAGGGGTTTTCGAGCATATTGTATGGAACAATGGTTTGTTTATTTGATTGGGGCTGTGGAATTTCCATGCCCAACTTATCCGACATAGATTTTTCTACCTGCAGACAAGGAGGATTTTCTTTGCCACTTATCCATGGACAAGTAAATCAAGGACAAATCTTTGAATGGTCCTTGTAATTATCAATTCCTGACACAAAATGACATTCAATATGTTTACCTGAACTTTTCTGACTGCCTGTTCCTCCACAGACTCTCCTGTAGAGACTTTAGGAGCTATCAGTAATCCAGAGTCAGGTATTCCTTCACCACTGTCCTGTCCTGTGTTACCTTGCTGCATCTGTTTCTTCTGCTCAGCCACAATACGCTGGGCCTCAATCTCTTCCATCTTTCTGGCAAACTCTGCCTGTCTCCTGGCCTTTCTGGCATCTAGTTTAGCCTGCAGCAGGAAAAGACTTACAGAGAAAGTTCTTTAATCCTAATCCTGCTGGTTTTAGATCTTGTTCAAACAAAGTTTGTCAAATTTTGTTCAAACAAAGTTGATATCTTGTAATTTTTCAATATTTCTGGCGAAAAAAAAAATAGATAGAAAGATGAAAGTGTAGGCTTAGATCAGATGGCAAAACTGCAGACTGGTCCTAGTCTATTCTGCCTTCTAAAGCTTTGTGTACAACAGGAATATGTTTTATACTGTTACAGAAGGGTTGAAATATCTTTCAATTCTGCACTATTTTATTAATTTGTACAACCAAACTTGAAAGAAATTATTGTCAGTTTTCTTAAACCTATTTCAATAATAAATCATCTAAAATCTTGTCTAATGACTTGTCAACCTTTCCCTTTGCAAGCTGTTTGCAAATTATTCCCTACTTTCCATGCAACAGCATGTTTTCTCTGTTTTGCCAATACAGGCTTCTTTGCATAATAAAAGATTATTCCATACCTGTAGATCACCCATCTGTCTATCCCTCTCCAGACTGAGTTCCTGTTCAACACCCTCCACATCCTTTCTGTGTTGATCCATCAGTCTCTGAAGGGCCACTTGCTCTGCAGCGGGACATCCGTCACGTACAGTCTTTAGTATCTGTCTCTGGGTCTCCTTCAGTCCGGCTGTATGATCCTCATTCACAGACTTTGTCAGTTTATATACATGCTCATTCTCCTCTGCATCCATTTCTGCTTCAGCTGCTGCTTTCTCGCGTTCAAAGAGGAGTTTGAGAGCTTCAAGTTCACGTTCTAGCTCATCGGTCCTGCCTTCTTCAATTATCTTGTCAGAAACCTGAAATACAGAGTTAACCCTAGTCATGCTGATATGTAAATTGTGTTTTTTTCTAACCCTTTCCTGTTTTACAAAATTTTGGACCTGTCCAAATTTAAAGGTTTTGCAGACGAAAATTAAAAAGTGGATTTAATTTGAAAAATAACCATTCAGTAGGGTAGAAAAAAGTGTGGAAAAAGAAGAAATTGCTTGTCAGAAGCAATTTCTTCTTTTTTCACAATGTTTTCTCAATAATAAAATCACAGGCACGTAATAAGCAGGGATTAAACAGCAAAGGGTTAAAGTGCTGCAAACACTGGATAATCTTATTGGGAGTCAGTGTTTACTTTTAAATGTGATTTTCAAAAATTTCTGTTTTAAACAGGAAACTTCAGGCTGTATAAATTAAGATCAGACTGCGTATTTGATCTTTGTCTATGGATTAATCACAGAATCTGTGAAAAATCTAATTCATGCATTCCATGATAATCTAGAAATTGCTAGTATGAGCTATGCCATACATGGACATGCACATGCAGCTTACATTTGTGCTGTATCAATTATCCTGCTTATCTAAAATTTTGTTTGAATCAATTTGCCTTTTTTTTAAGCCTGTCAACCAGCTTGGTCAATGTTTTTATATACTTAAGTAGAAAGCAATGCAGTTTACGCTAAGATTAGACTGCAAATCTATACAGGCTATTCTTCGTTTATACTGTCTGCCAAAAGCTTTGTATAATGTTGTGAACAGTAACAGAAGCTTTAAATTTCAAAGCAAGATATTGTGTAAAATTGATATTTTGTTGCATTGTTTGCTTTAGGACAATTCCCTTTAATCATTCAAAATGATAAACAATCAAACAGTCAGTGGCGCAAAAAATTCATTGTTCAATTAAATTCTTGGTCATAATATACAAAATCAGGTTTGGTATTATCTTAGTAGTTTGATTAATTACCTCTGTCTTGTATCTTTCCTGTTCATCCCTGAGTTTGTCTAATCTGCGTTTACGTCTTTGAGCCATTTTTTCCTTCAAGTTTCTCAGCTGTTGTTGTTTGCGAGCTTCATGAACCTTTGCAAGTGATGCTTCAGAGGCTTTTTGTTGTTCAAGAAGTTTGTCTCGTAATTCTTGTGGAATGACTCCTTGGGTAGCAAGACGATCCTGTAATATAATAATACTTTGACCTTGACAGATGACCTTGTCACATGACCATAACCTTGGTATCTGTAGGAAAATTCAAATGTACTATGTATTACATATTTCAAATCTAGAAACAACAAGATGTGCTGGTGAAACATGAATAGCCCCTAAATTTCAATATATCAATACTTTGACCTTGACAGATGACCTTGTCACATGACCATGACCTTGGTATCTGTAGATGCACACCATCGAGAACCAAATATGAGCATTGTATCAGAATAGCCTTGAAGCAGGTTAACATTTCACAGAGACATGGCTCAGTGCGAAACAGTTGTAACTGCCTTTATATTTATAGGCAGTTACAACTGTTTTGCACTGAGCCTTGGAAATGTTTTCATCTTAAACTTGGTGCAGTTTTACTTACCAAGTGTTCCTTCATTTTCTCTGATAGTTGTTTCCTCTCCTGTTCACCAAGGTTATTATCAAGCTCAGTCTCCAGCTTGGCTGTACCAGCAGCCTCCTCAGCTTGTAAACCATCCAGAACATTCTGGGAGATCTTCAGTTTAACCTCAGAACTGTCAAATCTATCTGGTGCAGGGGGAAGGCCAGCTTCCTCCGCCTGTAATCGTGGAAGATTCATAGGCTTGAATGGGGTTAAGTGCCATTTTGAACCATATTTGGTTATAATGCGCTTTAAAAATTTCTCATTTGTGACTTTGACGCACAGGTCAGGATGGATATTTTCAATCATATTGAATCAAACACAAGACCAATTAATTTGAAGTTTAACATGCTACCACCTGCACTATGGTCACAGTAGAAGAACAAGAGTGCTAGTCACAATCTACGCCGCTCAAACAGACAAATTTTCAACATGAGCCCCTCCTTCTGTGATGCAGCATAGTATCAGAAAATCGCAACGATATGTGCATGGTTACATGATAAGAAACATTCTGTGGAAGTTTCATACAAATATGTCCAAAATTGAAAAGTTGTGTTAACAAGAATTGGAGGTACAGATATACAGCTGAATAACAGACTTGTACCAATTTACGATCACTTTTTATGGCATATGAAATAATCATTTTGGCTAAAAAAAGTCAGATTCTCAAGGATTTTCAAAAACAACCGATGCATACCTCTTTTTCCTGTTTACGTCTCAGTGTCTCTTCCTTGGCTTTTCGTCTCATGGCTAATTTGCGCCTTAATTCCTCTGCCTGTCTTGCCTTTGTCATGTTTTGTTTGTTCATTGTGTCATCTAGGCTCTTTCCATAGGCATTCATTACCTTGGCAATTTCATCAGCATTCATGTTCTCGTCTAAATTACAAAGTTCTAAACTATCAGTCATAACTTTTATCACCACTATTTCCATTTCAAAAGAAAAATGGTACAGATACTATTTACTTTCAATACTCTTTAAATTATTTGAGTAGAAAATAGCACAGTGAATAGTACGGTGAACAATTTTCTTATAATTGCCTACCAAATATTTGGAGTTAAGCAAAGACTTGTCATAAAATAAAACCAAGTCAATCCTCGGAAAAGGGGTAATACTTGCCACACTTTCTACCAAATATGCTTTTTATTTTACATTTCAGACACACATCCAGTTTTTGTTTGTAAAACAATAAAATTGGACCAGTCGTACATATATTACATTAAATCAGCTAACAATTTGTTTAAGACATTCAATTCTACCCTACCTTGTAGTTTAGCAGCCAGATTGTCAGTCAGACCATCAACCGTTTCTTTCCGTTTGCTCTCCAGCTGATCTAGTTCCATTCCTAGAGCATCTTGTTCTTCTTTCATAAGTTCTCTTTCCAGTTTGAGTCTTTCAGCATTTTGTCTGCGCAGTAATTCTGCCCAAGCTTTGCTTACCCCACCCTGTAAGATATAATATCTGTGTGACATTTCCAACAATTTGGCATATGATTGATTATTGTTTGTATAAAGCCATTTTGTATAAGCCTGAAATTTTGTCAAAAGACAGCCGAGTTAAATTGAAAGTGCTATATTCTTGCATATCTTAAATTGAACATTATGAGAATTTTTGGTTTGCTTTAATGTTGTGGTCTTTAAGAAACAATAAAAGTTATATTACCAAGCTTCCAGGAGCATATTTGATTTCAGTGGTATCTGTAGTGACACCAGCTCCTCCAGCTGCCCGTTTCTGTAATTGTTCCACAAATGTTTTGTTAACGGGTAGATTTCCTGTGTTTAGACGATCCAACAACTGCTGTAGGGCTGCCATCAACTCATCTTCTCTGTTACCTGATCTGGCTCCTATAGGTAAAAAATGATTAGGTTTAAAGTGGACCCGTAATAGTTCTGCAAAGTTTCAGAAGTAATGAACTTCAACAGTGTTAACCTATGCTTCCAAATGATTTTCATTAGGAAACCTCGATCAACAGTGTGAAAGTCGATAAGTTCCAAAATGCTGCGGAACTATTACGGTTCCACTACCTTAATTTAAGATGAAGATTTTATATCTTGGTCACTCAACAATGAAGTGCATCACAACCATAATATGAGCCTGTGCATGAGATTTCGAACAATTTCTAATATGCCCAAAGTAAAGACTGATCAGCCTGTGCATCTTCACAGTCTGACCAGAGTCTTCATTATGCGCATAGTAGATATACGAGGTCTCAAAGTACCTGAAATCTATCAGATGATTCTATATTTACTGTATGTGGTTGCTACTCAGTGTTGGCACCTAACGAAGATTTCAAATTGTTGGAAATGTCATGCACAGGCTTGTTTAATATTCTGTGAGAGTCAATGAGAAGAATAAAATTCTGAGTCAAGGAGCTTTAAAACCACAAAAATTTTTTTGCATAGAATTTAAGGAAAAAAAGAAAAGTGCACTGAGTCTGTCTATGTCAAAAGAATACAGAAGTGTCTACATTATTTGAATAGTGACCAAGATATTAAATATAATAAATCTAATAAAGGGTTAATGTATATCTCATTAAAAATCATAACATTGCTATTCCTTTTGTCTTCTATTTGATAATAATTCATACCAGCAAATTTGCCTTTTCCTCCACCAAAAGCCAGACTGGCATTAATTATTGTAGGTCCAGCATCTCCGGCACCATCTAGACCTGCTTGACCCATAAGTCTTTGTCTTTCTT
Source organism: Fragum whitleyi (assembly GCA_948146395.1). Lineage (NCBI taxonomy): Eukaryota > Metazoa > Mollusca > Bivalvia > Cardiida > Cardiidae > Fragum > Fragum whitleyi. Next base: position 46,336,524 of record OX411543.1, on the reverse strand, counting down.
CCATCTTCTGAGCCAGTTCTTCCATTTTGGCAGGGTCCAAGTTATTCAGGAGGTTCTTGAGACCCTCATTTTGTTCACAGATCTTCTCATAGAAGTTCTTGAGGTCTTCTCGTTGTCTTGCAAGTTGTGAGGCCAAATGGAGGTTCTGGTCCTCAAGTTTATCATACAACACACGGACATTGAAATCTTCTAGAGTGTCTTCACTGGCTTTCATACCACCAGCAACTGTAATGAACAGCACATAGTACACCATTTATCCCAATAATTTTTCATAAATGCTTTCAGGAACTATGTAAAACATGGACAATATTTCAATTGATACCCATTGATAGAAGCAAAAATATTTGACCAAGCATGCAAAAAGTGACCATCTGGGAAGTGCATAACGTATTGTCCCTCATCGGAATGCCACACAACTAGGGTCGAAACTTTTCACACTTTACTAACTTTCTGAATCCAGTATAATCAATCTACCTTCTTGTGAGATAATTCATGAATTTTGACCTCTGGTTGGCCCATTCTAGATTCAATCTGTTTTTCAGAAATTTATTTTAACAAGTTCCAAGAAGGTCCCTTTTTTCTCATGAAAGGTCAAAGTTATCTATCAGATTGATATATTTTTGCTTTCTCCCTTGAATTTGAGATATCCCTATCAAGGTAGTGGATCCGTAATAGTTCCGCAATGTTTCAGAAGTAATAACCTTTAACAGTGTAAACTGAGGTTTCCTAATGATTTTCATTAGGAAACCTCAGTCAACATTGTTAAAGTTTATGAGTGCCAAAATGTTGCAGAACTATTACAAGTCCACTACCTTAAATTCTCAAAATTTAGGTAATTTCAATCCACTGGAATGGGAGTTTCATACTAATTTGATTTTGGGAATGCTATTATTAGAGGTAATATAGTATTTTCAACTGTAAACTATATACCAACTATTTTTTTGTTACTAAATTCAGCTATATTCCTGTCATTCACAAATTCAATAATCTCAGGCTATTACCAGAAGGCAAGGTTGTAACAATTTTAGAATTGCTTATATGGAAACAGCATCATGTAAAATAGAATATGTTGGCAAACTATCATATTCCAATAACTAAAATTCTTCCCACTATCTTTAAAAATTTTTTTAATTTTTTCAGAGTGAGAAAAAATGAATGACAGTCTATGTGTATACAAAAAAAACCCATTCCACTTACTGAACACAGGAGCAGACTGGTCACCAGCACTTTCTCCATCACCTTCTATCCTGGGCCCAAGTGTCACCTTTGTATCACTCATGTCACTGAAAACAAACGATCAACTGTAATAATAGAGATCATTGAGGTATTTCTAAAAGTATTCTATTCACCAGACACAAAACTGAGATATTACACATACTGTTGTTAAAGCATGACCATTGAGGTAAAAGTAACAAGAGCACCACCAGAGGGTGCCTACGCTTGGCTGTTGATTGCTGGATGTTGGAAAAAAATTTAAATCAATATAGGGGCATAATTTGCACAAAAAGCATCTAGAGTTATCCCCCTTGAAATTCTAGGTTGCTCTTTTGATGGTGAACATGTGTGCTGAATTTCAAGGAATGCCCTCAGTAGAACCAGAGATATCACAAAATGTCAAAGTTTTTGCACGATGATGAAGACAACAACGATGACAACGACGATGACATCAAGGCTATAGCAATACCTCAGGTTTTCTATGAAAACAGCCGAGCTTAAAATTTGTTTTTATAGCATTAAATCATATTAGAGTTCATAAGTGCATATCACTTACATGATATGTACTTTTTGAACTTTATCAATTCAAATAGCATTTAAAAGTAAAGGACTAGAGTATGACTTGCTTTTTAACATAGTAGACTTGTATTATTTCTGCAACGTTTAGTAAGTCATGAATTTTTACAGTGTTAACCAAGGTTTTCTAATGATTTCATTAGGAAAACTTGGTTAACATTGAGAAAGATCATGAATTCTGAAATGTTGTGGAACAATTACCTGTCCAATACCTCTTGAAATGTTTGTTCTATTCCAGTATACAAGATCTACTTTACATCTACTAGCTGGATCTGACCTCTTATCAAAAATTCATAAGGTTGAACAACATCATTTTTTCTCCAAAAACCTTGTCACTACAGCTTTATACAAGACAAGGTTTTGAAGAAACATCGACAATTACTTACGTAGCTTTCTCAGGCCAATGATCTGGATCATATCGTAGATAGTAGGGTACCGGTGGTGGTTTTCCAAGACTTCTGTATTTTGGCGCCCAGTGTAACATAGGATGAAGCCCAGCGTGTTTCGGTAACCAGATGATGATGAGGACAACGAGCAGGACCATTAATACCACAAATAATCCAAGCATTCCTGAAGAATTAAAATATTATCTTGATCCTTGTCATGCTGAATAAATACCTAGGCAAATTTATATGTAAAATCAAATTGATGAAAACTCTAGATGTACTCATTGTTAGTAAGCATTTATTTTGAAAATACTAGTTTTTAAACTATTTTTGTTTAAAAGTGACATCAGGTGGTATATACCTAGATCAGACTGCAGGCTGATCTTTGTCTTTACCTCCTGCCAAAGCAGAAATATTCTGGGTTCAGCATGACAAGGGTTAAGCACATTTCCCAAAACTTTAGTGTTACAAAAGGAATGATTCTAGTCTTGTCTAAATAATAATTTTGTAGTTCAAATTACTATTTTTACATTAGTACAATTTTCTCCCTTTTTTGGTTGATTGTTTGAATGGAGGTACGCCGCTTTCAAAATTTTTTCAGTAATATTGCGGCTGGAGCACCTAACAATGGATTCAGGGTATTTTTCTCACCAGTGCAACTATCACATCCGTTCCTAGCCTCCAGCTGCTATCTCACATTGGTATTCGATTATCAACCCATTGGTGAGAGAAAAATAATCGGGAAAGAATGAGTGCCACTGTCAGGGATGGAAACCGGGACCTTTAGATTGACAGTCCAATGTGCTACCAACTGAGCTATGATGGCAGCCTTTTATATTTCCTTCTTATAGGAATTTTCATCTTTTTCCACGCTGTTCCCCAGAGGGTTGTAAAAAAGTGATTTTAAGTTGAGACAAAATGGCTTTTAATATGACTTTCAACAACCTTGCACGTATATACACTTAGTACAGTCTTGCACTGACACCTTGATTTGTATCAGAGAAGTAAACTCATCTATGCACTTCCTTGGTATCACTAGGTAACGGTTGGGCTCTGAATTACCTTACCGATGAACATACCCACATGAGCTGTGGAATAGCCAGGGGCCTGTTTACTAAACTTCTTAAAAAAAAAAATATTGTTAGTCAAAATCTCATATTGTACCTGGTATTATCATTCATAGTTAGATTATGCCTTGCAGTATCTCATTGGAATCATCTTTAGAAGACGATTTCAATGAGTTCATGCATGGCATAATTCCATATTTAGTTCCTTCTATAGAAGCAACTTAAATTAAGTTTTATCTTACACAAAATATGGTCGTAAGATGTTTAGTAAAACGGGCCCCTGGATTCCAGCCAAAGATGTAGTTTCATTTATCTTTTCTTTTTAAAGCAATAACTATTTATCACAATTCCTTCTGTTTTGTTGCTAAACAAAATTTGTTTCTATCGATATTAAAAAGAGATAAATCAAAAACAATCTATGAAATATGACTTTACCATAGATAAGCATCCAATCAGGAGCCTCATTGTTCACATCCTTTGTGTAGAAGCCGAGAGCCAGAATATTACCATTTGTAGCTGGTTTGATACGAGAACCAGTGCATGAAGATCCTGTTGGCTCCACTCGAATCAAAATTTCACTGAAATCAAGTAAAAAATTTAATCAAGTTTCTTCCTTTTTCAATCTTATTAAGCTTGAACTATATAAAAGTGTCACATACTTAGTTGCTCCCATGTATGATGCTTTTGCCAATTAACAAGCCAAGCAAATAAAACAGGATATAGTCTATCTATATATTGATTATCTATATTTATACTTCCTTTTTCCAAAAATTAGGTTTTAAAGTTAAAGCTTAAATCATCAAGTGCCAGCTCCCTGTGGTAAAGGCATAAGATCTGTCTTTTGTGATTTCAACTTGACCTTGGAATCACCTTTAATGGGCATTAATCTATATACAAATCAAAATATCTGTACCTTACTACTCAGCCTTTGTAAGGTATCAAAACCAAAAGAACTTGTTTTGTTTCCCTAGAATAATTTTTAATCAAATGAAACAGATTTCCAATCATAAATCACTTAATTGAATTTGTAATGAAAGAATAAATGGGCCTGTGTGTGACATTTCCAACAATTTGAAATTTTCATGAGGAGCAAACATTGGATAGCGTAGAGAGCCACAAACTGTAAATATAAACTTACCTGATTGTCTACAGATACTTTGAGACCTTATCTTATTACTAAAGGCATAGTAAAGACTCTGGACAGATTGTGCGAATGCACAGACTGGTCAGAGTCTTTGCTTTGCGCATATTTGACATAATTGGAAATGGCACGCACAAGCTCAAATGTGAAATGGTTTTATAATTACATGGTGTTGTCCTGTGAATCATAGAAGACATAATTCCCTCCGTCGGTAAATATATGTGCAAAGCTGGTAATATTGGCGTTAGTGTTGACTATCTGGTATTGCAGCTGGGTGAAGGCTCCAAAGTCAAAACTCGGGTTTGTGCTGAACAGATGATCCTTATTGTAGATTGGGTAGTGACTCTTACTGCGATCTGTGTTATCTATCAGTAGCTTAAAGAGCACCATCTCACCCGCCTCAACGCACATCACTGGGTTTGTGATCTCATTGGTGGGAATTGTGAGCGTCAAAAGTCGACGCCGGCCTGTATTCTGGCTTGATAACTCTTGTACAGTAACTAAAAAGGAAGTAAATTCTTAGACTTACCTAAAAGGCTATAAGGATACATGCAGTTGCATCAATTTATGAGAAATAAATGAAGGACAGGCTTATCATAGTTTATTAGAAATTATAAATCTGGTATTATCTCCATTAGACTTTTTTCTCAGATACTATGCTGTAATATAAATCTGTTCTATTGTAATACTGAAAGCTTGGTAAAATTAGAAATTGCTTGTAACTAGCACTTTGTCCACAAACAGAATTCTAAACTGATCAAACACAAACATTTTTTTTTCAGTCAACACAATAATTTGACTACATTTTTTTTTTCACATTACTTTCATAGGAAATCAAAATTTGCAAAACTTAAAAAGTGTCCTCCGAATATAACCTGCAGAAATCTACAAACAATTCATTGTGGTAAATATTTCTAGTTCTAGTATACAGTTGATATTGCTTGAGCAACTTTTAATAAGCAACCATCATAAAGAGCCCCTTCATTATAAACAAATCTTGGATGAAATGGACATTCATAAATGAATGATTCTTTATTATTGAATACTTTGTTTTTGGGGCTCAATGAGACAATTCTATTGGGTTCCAACATCATAGGATTCTGTAAGACTTTTTCAACAATCTATATATCATTCCAAAATGACCTGTTTTATTTATCATGAAATTGGGGAATGGCCAAACACTACATTGTAAGAACTAGTGGCCAAACCCCTTTGCTATTTTTTGTATTTATATATGATATATGTCATGTAAATGTTTTGGGAACAAAAATGATAATAAATATATGTTTTAACTAAACTATCATGAAATTTTGTATTAAGTAAGTTAACCCTTGTCACGCTGATCCCGGAATATTCCTGCTTTGGCAGGAGGTATGGACAAACATCAGCCTGCACATATGTGCAGTCTGATCTTATTCCATATAAACTGATTTTCCTTTTTAAACCAGAAAAGTTTCAGAAATTACATTTTCAAAATCAAATGCTGACTCACAATTAGGAAATACAGAGCTTTGAGCACTTTTATTTATATATAATTTTGCCAAGGTTGTTTTTTATTCAGCATGACAAGGCTTACACACCCATTCCCATACAGGACAGCTTTTTGGTGGTACAAGTATATTAAAATAAGTGACAATTTTTGATGGTCCCCTAAGTGGTCCCATAACACAAGTTTTACAGCACTTACATCCAATATAGTTGATAGCCTCAGTGAGGTTGGTATAGATAGTTCCTGTTACAGCAGTACCATAGAAGGCAGCTACCAGTATATTAGAACTAGTGCCTTCATATTCATCTGTTGGTCCATACACATTAGGTATTGTCTGGTGGTGAAAATAGGATACAAAAATGGTTAATATTTAAAATTAATTGGCAAACACAACATCCAATTATACCTACAATTATATGCCCTGGAAACAATGAAACCTCTTGCCTATTATCACTTAATTAGTAATTCCAGTATAGTTTCTTGATTTTAGGACTCTACTAAGGATTAATTTACTGTATAGATAAAGATCAGACAGAAAATATTTTTCAAATGACCTACAGTAACTGGTATTATCATTAGCATATTCAACAATTTTTTTAACCTAGACATTTGCAATCGAATACCATAAGGGCATCTCAATGAACCAAGTTATAAGTGAATTAAATATCAATAAGATCATAGAACAAAGATTAACGAATTTTTCTTATAATTTAAATGAAAGATGTTTGTAAAATATTTACGTCCCCCTAAAGAGAAGGTTATTTGTACATTCCTTGTTTATACATCTTGGCATTCAGATTAGCTTTCAGAATAACGTAAAATATCCAATGAGCAAGTTATACATACTGGAGCACAAAAGAAACTTCACACTAGAACAATTTTATTTGTACACATTTTTTTGTGAAAGTGCTTATTTTTGAACTTTCAAAGAAAAGTGTTTTTTTTTCCAAATTGATGTTAAACATGAATGATAAGAATAGTTGAGATAACAGCGATATGCTAGTCTATGTCAAGCTCAGTATTAGGACCTTTAAGGTAAGGCAAAGCCAAACTAACTTAAATCTAAACAGTGGTTGGTAATGAGATCTTTGAATGGATGCATGTGTGAAAAGGAAGGATTTTGAGTAGACTTTGGTCTTTTTTCATAAGCTGATTTCAAAGACATTGATGAACAACTAAATTTTCTTGGAAATGTTGTTTCTTTCCTTAGGTGAAAAACTTTGTTCTTGTGTAATTTAATTGTTCTAATTCTATAGGTGAATAAATCGATGGCTCAGCACAAACAGTTGTAACTGCCTATATGTTTATAGGTAGTAACAACTGTTTTGCACTGAGCCATCAAAATGATTTCCACCAGATAATGCTTGGCTTTTTCTATAGCAAACAATTTTTGAATGCATTTTTCCTCTGATTTGGGAAGGTATCTCCCAGGCACTTTCATGAAATTTGACATTGATAATCAAAACTTTTTTATGTTGTTTAAGCCCCAATACCTACTCATGAGAAACGGGAACATTTGAATTTTGTGTAATTCCTCTGACAATTACGTCCCATCTAATTCAGTGAATACCAGCGCTTGTACAACCAATTTCTTAAAGTTGGAGCCGACTTGAATTCATTTACACCTATTAACATCAAATAGTTCTTAACTTTCACTATTTTCTGCAAATCTAAATACTGCAATGTTTCTTTTGTGGTACAGTATATTTAACAAACAAGAGGGCCATAGTGGCCCTAAATCGCTCACCTGAGTGAACTGTCAAAAATTGTTCAAAGTAGACGTAGAAAGGATGAAGAATTCTGACCAAATTTCAGGTTGATTGGGCAAAAAATGATGCCTCTACACTGCTTACAAGGTTTTTCTAAGATTTGACCCCACTTGACCCAATTTCAAACTTGACCTAGATTTCATCAAGACAATCATTCTGACCAATTTTCAGATTAATTGAGCAAAAAATATGGCTTTCAGAGTGTCTACAAGGTTTTTCTATGATTTGACCTAGTGACCTCGTTTTTGACCCCACTGGACCCAATTTCCAACTTGACCTAGATTCTATTAAGAATATCATTCTGGCCAATTTTCAGGTTGATTGAGCAAAAAATACAGGTTTGAGAGTGTCTACAAGGTTTTTCCAAGATTTGACCCCGTATCCTCATTTTTGATCCCACTTGACCCAATTTCGAACTTGTCCAAGATTTTATCAAGACAATCATTCTGAAAAAATTTCAGTTTGATCAGGCAAAAAATATGGCTTCTAGAGTGTCTACAAGGTTTTTCTAATATTTGACCCTGTGACCTCAATTTTGACCCCACTTGACCCAATTTCGAACTTGTCCGAGATTTCATCAAGACAATCATTCTGACCAAATTTCAGCTTAATTGGGCAGAAAATGTGGCCTCTAGAGTGTCTACAAGGTAAATGTTGACGACACGATGCACGACGGACATCACTCGACCACAAAAGCTCACCTTGAGCACTTTGTGCTCAGGTGAGCTAAAAAGCAATAACTAAAAGAAATGTGAAGAGTAGAGCTATGGTCATTGTGCATTGCACTGACCTCCTAAATGATATTCATCTGTAAAAATCCGTATTTTTAGTTTCTTTACTTTTTGAGTAATGCTCTGGAAAAAAGTGCAAAAAGGGCAGCAAAATCAGCAGTTTGAATATGGAACTACATACCACAGACAATGAATTTCCATTTGGATCGGTTGCTGTTACACTGAAAGTTCCGTCGGTTTGGTTTCTCGTTCCGCTGACAGTTGGTTGGGTTGTTGCCTCACATGTAGCATCACAGATACTGGTCTCCGATGTGTAGGTTTGACAGGCACATCTAAATATGCAATAAAAGTTCCGTAACATTTCGGAAGCAATAAACTTTAACAGTGTAAACCGAGGTTTCCCTAATGATTTTTATTAGGAAACCTCGGTTAACATTGTGAAAGTTCATGAGTTCCGAAATGTTGCTGAACTATTAGACTATTCCACTACCTTAATGATAAATTTACAAATAATGGTAAACCGACCCTTGTCATACTGATCCTGAAATATTCCTACATTAGCATGTGGTAAAGACATAGATCAGCCTGCACAAATGTGCAGTCGGATCTTAAGTCTTTACCACCTCATTTTCCTGTTTAGGGCAGATAAATTAAACACTGTATACACTTTTTATAGTCATGTGCAACATTACTAAATTACACCAGACTAAAATTTCCAAACAAGAGCACTGCATACAGGTGCCAACACTCAGCTGCAGGTGCTGAGTAACGCAAAGAAGAGTATTGTTGACTCAAGACACGACGCCAAAAGTATTACCATTAAAATATTAGCCCCTTTTACTGTGATGGTGCATAATTAGAATGAAAGGTGGAATTATGCTCCTGTTCACAAGATGATACCAAGATACCTTTGAAAGAATCAACCAAATCAATTCTTAAATGGAGAATTGTTTCCAACTCAAATGTACAATTTGTGTTATACAAAAATTTTCAATAAGGCCACTTTTTCCATGACATAGTATTGTTCATTAGATCAAGACAATATGCATATGGTCATATGACAGCAATTTACACATGGCCATATTGATATCGAACAGTATATGAGTTTCATTGAAATCCATCATCCATTTAAAAGAGGAATTGCTTTTACAAGAACATTTTATTTTACAACCTTTTTCTGCTTCACTAGAACATAGCCACAAAAATCCCGACTGTGTAATGTCAAGTGACTGGAAGCATTCTGAAGATATTAATGTACAGACAAAAAATTGACATGAAGGCCCACATTTTCTCTGACAGGGCAGAATTTCACAAAACCCAGACAAAATGCACAAGGTCAGGTGAATAGGAACATTTTGTGAAAGTTTAATCTAAATTGGTCCACAAATGAAGGAGGAGTTGCAAAAAACTGACATGAAAGCCCCTTTTACCATGACAAGGCAGAATTTCACCAAACCGCAACAATATGCACAAAGTTAGGTGACAAGGAACATTATGACAAGTTGCATTTGCAAGAGAATGTCCATGAAGGCCCATTTTTCCATGGCAAGGCTGAATTTCACCAAAACACAACAAAATGCGCAAGTTGAGGAGACTAGGAACATTTTGTAAAGGTTTCATCAAAATCTGTTCATGAATGGAAAAGGAGTTGTGTTCACAAGAATTTTTACATGAAGGCCCCCTTTTTCATGACGAGGCTAAAATTCAGCAAACTATGACAATATGTGCAGGGTCAGGTGACTAGGAAAAATTTGTGAAAGTTTCAACAAAATTTGGTCCAGAATTGAAGGAGGAGTTGAGTTCACAAGATTGTTAGGTATGGACTTACATACGTATGTACAGACATTCTGACATTGGGACGGACAGACAGGGAGGATAATACCAATATATGTTCACTTTTGGCAGCGTATAAAATCTAAATCAAAGAGGGGCCTAACTCTTTCAGAGGTATAACCAAAGTTAAATTTTTTCATGCCAACACCAACACAAATGTCAACAACTACACAAATGCCAACTATACCACAGGTGATGACATAGAGGATACTCATTTGTTTCAGTGTAAGATTGATTTATATTTCATTGAGTGAACATCAAAAGCTATATTTTCACAAGAAAATATAGCTTTTGTTATTCACAAAATGAAATATTAATCGATCTTACTTGAAAAACAAACGATTATTCAATTTCTTTCATGCAAAAATGAGACAAAATGTGAAATTTCTAGGACATATTTTCGTAAAGCGTTTCATTTTGCATGTGATTGCTATGCAACGTTCATTGTGACGTCACTAATTTTGCCCCGCATAGATGACGTCAGATACGGTGAAATGCACAAAAGCAGGGTATAAGTTTTTGATAATTTCACTGCTTTTGCAGTGAGATTATCAAGTGATAATCTACCGTTATTTCTCGATAAACCACAGAAAAGCATTAAAGAAAATAGCTTGTTTCTCAAAAAACAACTCAGCTGAGATTGGAATGGGTTGAATAAACCAAAAGATCTCCTGTTGAGTTAAGCCTACCTGTTTGTGTCTGTGTCTAAGTAGCCATCATTGTTTGGACATCCCCCAAGGCCGCTGCACGTAAAATCAGCTGGATCTACACATGCTCGAGTAGCAGCAATACGAACTTCATTAGTCTCACAACGTTCATCCACAATTTCTTGACAATCCTCTGAGCTACTGATGTCAGAAACCTCAGTATTTGTCTCATCAAAATAGATATATCCTGCTAGACATACACACCCACCAAAATCATTTTGATGGTACCTATAGGCTCCATTACATGTGCAACTTGCAGATCCTGCTGGAGCTGAAGAGTGACTGCCACATGGTTGACACACTGTTGCTGGGGCTTCTCTGTTGTAAGTATTAGCAGGACATGCTTCACATTCACCAACTGCAGTTGCTCTTTCCTTTACTCCATAGGTACCTGGTGGACAGTCAGTCTCTGTTCCTGACCCAACAGGACAGTAAAATCCAATCTTACATATATTACTATGGCCATGACCGGTACCCTCCGGACAGTAATACCCTGCAGGACAGGTCTCGCAGATCAGCCGCTCTGTATGGTTACCATAGGTTCCAGGTGGGCAGATACTACATGATATATTAATGTCATATCGTATACCAGCATGGGGTAGAGATTCATAACCGAGGTCACATATCAATGGGAATGCACTACCTTCAGGACAATAGTATGGATTGACACACAAAGTTCCATTGATAACACCCGCTTCACAGTAATATCCTGGTGGACACAGTGGAGGGTTACCAGTAACTGCAGGACAATAATATCCAGGGTCACACAGTGTCTCTAGAGCCGATCCCTCAGGACAGTAATACCTCTCCCGACAAGGAATACCCTCTGTGTTGATGGTGTCATTTGGACAGTAGTAACCAGCCCTGCATAATGGACAGTCGGCAGCTTCTCCAGCCCCTGTGGTGTTTCTCATCCTTCCTGCTGGACACAGCTTGGGCTCTTCACCACGTACACAGTAATAGCCCATAGGGCATGGATAGAGGGAGTAGTCAATCATTCCTACAGAAAATATACAAAACTTATCAAACCCATACCAAGATTTGGCAATAAGAGCTTTAAATGAAGAAATTGCTTCTATTTCAATTAAGCATCTGCAAAACAATATTTACTTTTACTACATACCATCAACTAAGGAAGCGATTATGACCAAAGAAAAGTTTCACAAGCATTCTGTTCCTTTCCTTAAAGCATACCAAACCTAAGAATGCATTTAGTCTCAAAATTATGTCCACATTTTATTTATGTTTTTGTTCTATAAAGATTTACAGAGGTGATCAAAACAAAAAGCATTATCTATAATAACCAACCTGTTTCATTGCAGATATATCCTCTCTCACATGGTATACAGTCAGTTACATTGGATGCCCCAGTCGTGTTGAGGTATGTGGTCACTGGACATGGTACAGGGGTCAAACCAGTACCTTGTGGACAGTAGTGACCAGCAATACAAGGGTCTGGTTCTGATGTTCCTGTAAAACAAAATTTCTGTTTATGTCTGTGTACATACACATATTTTGGCCTGCAGTTATATACATTTTTTGCAATTCAACTGAGAATTTTTTTTCAAATTAAGAATTCAGATTAATGCATGAACATTCAAGATAATATTAATAAGTTGTTATTTATAACATCTTATTGATATCATTGTTTATATTAATATTACAAGAGAATTACAGCCATTATCTTCAAATGAAATTTGAGAAAAGCTCGAGCCCGAATCTTGAGATTGTGCTTGAGGAGAGTAAGCTGCATATCATAAGTTGACTTTTATTGATCTTACTTAATGATAAATTTCTTTAAAATTGTCATCTGCAACTTCTTTCAATTTGACCCATTAAAAGTTTTATTGTCTGTTAACAGGTAACTTGACCACTTACCATTATTACACATGTATCCTGCAGGACACAAATCACAATCGGTCTGTTGTGACGCCCCTGTGTTGTTTCTGTACGTTGTCTCTGGACAAGGAGTGGGTATAACTGTCCCGTCCAGACAGTAGTGACCAGTCGGACAGAGTCCGGCACATTCGTCATAACCGATACACGCGGTAAAGTTAGTTGTTGTTGTAGGCATGTCATCTTTAGCTCCAGACTTACAGTAATATCCTGCTGTACAAGTACTGGACAACTGACCACTGCGACAATAGTAGGACGTCTCACATGGCAGACATTCAGAGGCTTGTTGTAGACCCGTGGTGTTGTCTAGAGTATATGTACCATTTGGACATAGGTTTGGAACTGCTGTGCCTGGTGAGGTGAAATAAAACAAGTTGATAGCATTAATATTTTAGGAGATATGCTCTGAAAAAAGTCAATAACTCAAAAAATAAAGCAAGCAAGAGTTATAGTTCTGTGCACTACTATTCTCCTCAATGAGATCTATCGACCTGTGAAGTTTCATGTTGATAACATTACATTTCAGGAGATATGCTCCAGACAAAGTTAGTGACGGAACGTTGGAAGGACAGATAAAGACCATTACTATATTTCCTTTGTCAAAACGGCTGGGGACAACAAAGTGAGGTCTTTTGGGATTTTAGTCTGACATCAACAAAACAGGGTTCAATGGACTCATTAGTTGCGATGGAAGGGGTCTTTTCTTAAAGTTTTGAAGTCCCTGTTAAGATATAGACTATTTCTTTTAAGCACTATACTTGTTCTTATATGAATTAAGAGCTATTCCCTACTTAAAGTTAATGACAGTATTAGATATATTTTGACTATTTAGGCCCAACTTCAGGAAAGAATTAAAGACTGCTTAAACAGTCTCTAATTCTTTTCTGAAGCTGACCCCCTGACGGTCCATGTGACTCACATCAGGTGGTTTTGAGGGTCCTTGCAAATTTTTGATAGACTCAAACTGAAAAAAAGCACTCCTCAAAAGCCTGGTCTTGAAAGGAAGAGGGAATGCAGGTCAAATATTGTAATTTATCAAACTAAACTTAAGTTGTGAAAGCAATATTCAAGGATATGTGGCCATTTACTGCTTTGTGAATACAGTCTACACTCTAGAAAATGTGTAAACCAAAATTTCAATAATTCAGTTGTGGATATTTGTTTGCAAGATGGGGTCTTGTCTGTTTCTTTTTAAAAGTATCTAATGCAAATGATCTCTCATTTAGTGTATCCCCAAAGAAAGCAAATTAATGTTATATACATAAAAAACAATTCTTTCAAAAACATTATGAGGAAAGGAAAAGGTACCTTCAGGACAGTATTTGTAGGGTGGACAGATAATTTTGTCCGGGGTACTGCCACTAGTACAGTAATATCCAGCCGGGCATGGATCACACTCCCATTGACCTGTCGTCGTCGAAAATGATCCTATAGCACATGGAGTTGGTGCCGAGGATGCCTCAAGACAGAAGAAACCTACTGGACATTCGAAACCTGCAAGAAATATGATTTATATAGGCTCTGCCATGAGACTTGGAGACAAGATAATCTTATTTAAGCCTTGAATAGAAAAGTAATTAAGCCTAGGCAAGCTAAATAACTTTTTTATTCTAGATGATGTTAAGATCAGCTTACCTCATCAAAATTTTAGTAACAGATTTTATTCCCAGATAAACACCAGTTTTGTATGTTAAAAACAATTTTGGAATGCTCATATGATAGAAATACACAATAACATCCATTAGAAGACTTCATGATGAAGTCATTTAGAACGTGATCCTACATATCGATGGCTCAGTGTGAAACAGCTGTAACTCCCTATATGTTTATAGGGAGTTACAACTGTTTTGTGCTGAGCCATAAATTTATTTGTTTAAAAGGATATCTCTGATGGCTGTTCATTATAGAAGATAAGGTTAGCTAGGTGAGAAAACAAGATCCCTTCATGTTACTTTGAATACTATATTTTTCTGATATTTCCTTACATATCTAATCTAAGCAGATTGACATGTTATGTAAACTAAACAAACATATCAATCGTTGAACAATAGTTTAAATAGAGGATAATCATTTGTTTCAGTGTAGGATCAGTTCTTATTTCATTGAGTGAACAACAGAAGCTATATTTTCACGAGGAAAATATAGCTTTTGTTATTCACGAAATGAAATATTAATCAATCTTACTCAAGAAACAAACGATTATTCTATCACTTTATTGCAAAATTGAGACAAAATGTGAAATTCACTGCTTTTGCAGTGAGATTATCAAGTAATAGCCTACTGTTATTTCTCGATAAACCACCAAAAAGCTTTAAGAGAATACTGTTTTTGGCTATACCAATAAGTGTTCAATACTAGCAATTTTAAGAAGAAACAAACTTATCTGATGAAACTCATAACCAATAGTATTTTTTTCTAGAATCAATTGAAAAGCAGAAATATTTTAAGGGGTTAGTGCCAAACTATTATAAGTACCTGTAAATACATAGGCACTTAAAATAGTTTTTCACTGATGCCTTAAATTTTACGCAACTGGTTTTTCAAAAAGTCATCATCATCATCATCATGATACAGCAATAGCATACCTGTGGGTGTAGGTGTGCTGATAGACTCGTTATCTGGACAGTAGTAACCACGTGAGCAGTTACCAGTAGGTGCTGATAAGCCATCTGTAGCACAGTATTTCCCTCCAGTACATGATTGACAGTCTGATACATTTACACCAGCTGAAACATTCAATAGTATACTTTAGCATTTGATGGGATCTCTTTAAAGGCTCAAATACTCTTAAGTTTCTGATCATATCTTAAATCTTTCAAATATTTTTGTTGTTTAAAATGCATGAAACACAAAAATACTCAAGTTTAAGGGGGGAGGGTGAGAAATAAGACTGATATTTCCCTTTAAGGTTTATTGCTGATAACAGATTAAAGGGGAGAAAGTCTGACGTTTTTCATGTAAATCCATAGTCTTTGTTGAAAGTCAGGTATTATTTCAATGCATTGAATGGCCGTCCAAGCTGCAGAGTATATATCCATCATACACAAAGTTGTTGAGAATGTCATGCACAGGTTCATTTGTGACCAGTCATGCAAAATGTGCATAAAGGTGTTGACCCTAGTCAGACTGCGCAGGCTGCATTGAATGGCTGTCCAGGCTCAGAGTATATATCCATCATACACAATGCAGAGGTTCATTAGTGACCCATCACATGAAAAGGGACCATCCGGAAAGTGTGTGCAGTGTTGACCCTAGTCAGTCTGCACAGCCTGTGCAGACTGACTAGGGTCAAAACTTCTCACATCTGGAATCTAGAATTATAAATCTACCTTCCTATGAAAGAATTTTTGAGATGCGACCTTTGGTTGGCCTATACTTGAATTTATCTTTTTTTTTCTCTAATCTCAAATCTTTATTTTACAGAGTTTCCAGATGGTCCCTTTTTGCATGACAAGTCACATTTGTGTATTACTATTCCACTTACTTGTAGTAGCCCTGAAGGTGCCTGCAGGACAAGCCACAGGGAATTTGGTACCAGATGGACAGTAGTGACCAACTGGACATGGTCCATTCTGTGTATAGGTTGTGTGGTTGTCTGGAGCACTTGAGTTAGCTCCGCCCTCACAGAAATAACCTCCAGAACAGTCACCTGCGTAGAAAAAAACAAGAAAACTTTCACCTTATGATTGAATACACGGATTTGGTTATTCTTAGCTTAACAATAAGTTCATTCATGACATTTACCTACTCTATAGTTTGACTGCCTTGATAGCTAAATAGTTGAATCAGCAAACAAACCATGTGTTCAGGATGACAAAAAAAGCAAACTGTTTGTAAATTACACCATGCTCTGCATAAGCACTTGGGTTCAAAACAGGGTAAAATTGGCAAATAATTTGCACCATTCATCCTGAATGCTCTGCTTGTATTTCTGACTACTCCATGTGTTTAATATATACCCTTCTTTGAAATATTTGATGGCTGTGAAAAATTGTCGAATTTCAATGTCATGAATTCCTGTACTTGATAACATATAGATGGAGGTAGTAAATTCTCAAAAGATTTGCTTTCGCACTGCTGGATGTCCAAGTATGAACAACAACAAAGGGAAATAACTAAAAAATTAAGGTAGGCAGAATTGGTACATCTGCACTGTTCTCGGTAGTAATGAAAAGATCATAATTGCAAAGTTTCAAGTCAATCAGACAAAAGATGACAAGAGTTAGGCTCTGGAGAAAGAAGTAGCACTGTAGGCTGCTTTACACCATGTGTGATCACATAATTTAACAGGCATATTGAGGGATCAATGCAACACTATTGTAAGTGCCTATATTTTCATAGGCACTTACAATAGTGTTGCACTGACCCATCAATATAAAAAATCAGCAATATAGTTTACCATCAGGTAGAGTGTTGCCTGTTCCCTCACAGTACATTCCCTTTGTACAGTCTATACAATCTGTGACCTCATCTTGACCTGTAGCATTGTTGTAGGTACCGGCAGGACAGGGGACAGGATTGGGGTCACCCAGTACACAGTAATGACCTGAAAATTTATTCAATTTTTAAATTCATGAAAGGTACAAGCTAATTGCTATCATATCACCAGATTAACTTCAACACATTATATTTAAACTTGTCAAGTTTTTTTTTAATTTGCTAACTTCATTGGTTTAACTCAAATTTGTTCTAATTAGTTAATTAGCTCAAGATGCAAAACTTATGTAAGAACCTAGGCTCTGTAAAAAGTTTCTCTTACTCAAACACTGCCTGTCTCAGATTATCTGAACTATATGAATGACCACTGTAAGTATAGAATTAAAGTTATCTCTTAGCCTACAATGATACATCTTTTTGACAAACTTTAGACATTAAAGATATCAATTAGGCATTTTAGAACAACTAAGATTGCCCAACACCAACTATTGTAAATGGCCCTTTTGATGAGTTAATTATCTGAAGCCAGACAAAATTTTGAACATGCTGAGGCTTTTGTACATATATAATACACACTTAGTGTTTTGTATGAGAAAAAATATCTAACGAGGTAGGGAGAATTGATCATTGTCCAGGCTCTGCCGAGACAATTATCAATTCTCACAACCATGTTTGATAACTTTTTCATATAATACATTAAGTATGTATTATATTTATCTTATAACCTCTATTTGTCTTGTTTTCGTTGATATTTCTAGCTGAAATGCAAGTTTCTAAAAATGCCCTTATTATATCTATGTTCTAAAAATAACTTTGTGATATCATAAAAAACATCATACGGGATGTTATCACACGGATATTTGTATAGTTATAAGATGAATTATATTTACCTGTTTTACATGGTTCTGGTTGTGTTATATTTGTCTCGAGACACATAAATCCTGCTGGACACGCTGTACAGTTGTCTTGACCTTGACTGGGCTGGTATGTGCCCACTGGGCAAGCTTCTTCATATGTAGTACCAGCTGTACAGAAGAAGCCCGCGGGGCAGATGTAGCCCATAACATTATCATTGGGGGTGGGGGTTGTGCTGCCTTCTAGACAAACATATCTGAAAATATGAAAACATACAAGCCCTCTGGTCAAGAAACTGAAATGCTATATTTTTAAATGTATTCATTGAAAATAAGAACACCACCTACAGGTGCCAATGCTTGGCTGCAGGTTCTGGATGATTAAAAAAAAATCTAGGTAGAAACAGGACATAACTCTTACAAAAATGCCATAATAGTTATCCCCCTTGATAGCCTGAATAAGTCTTTTAATGACACACTCTAAGTTTCATTAAGATATCTTTAATTTTAACATAGATATGACCAAGGTTAAAGTTTGTTACACTAACACCAATGCCAACAGGCAACACCAACGCGAAAGACTCCAAGGTTACGACAATTTCTCAGGCCTTCTCCAATAATAGCCAGGAAAAATACAAAATGAGCCTGTGCATGAGATTTTCAACAATTTCTAATATACGCAGAGCAAAGACTCTGACCAGCCTGTGCATCTACACAGTCTGACCAGAGTCTTCACTCGGGGTTAAGTTTATAGCTAAGGTCTTAAAGTATCCATAGACCATCAGGCAAGTGTTTATTCACAGTATGCGGCTGACAATGTTTACACCTCATGAAATTTCAAATTGTTGGAAATGTCACGCATAGGCTCATATTTTGATGACAACCCCAGCCCAATCCCACAATACATTTTTCTAAACATCACCTTGACATTAATCTTGAAAACTTGACATATTAAAATTTTAAGCAGGCAAAAGCCACCTTAGACAGCAAAGCTGACATTCACGATAAGTGTAATCAAGCTTTAGGGAAGTCATTAACAACATCACTTACCCTGGGTCACAAATAGGCATGGTAGAGTTATGGATGTTAGCCTGAACATTACAATAGTGACCTGGTAGACATGGAAGACAATCATTGACAGCTTTTACCCCAGTACTCTGAGAGAAAGTTCCAATTGGACAGGGTGTCGGGTAACTAGTGCCCTCTACACAGTAATATCCCAGAGGACAGACATCGTTCCCTGTGTATGAGCTGTTGTTGCTAGAATTCACCTGAATAAAACATAATCTTTATAATAAGACAGGAATTATGCATGTATTTTGTCGTAGCGTAGCGATATTTGCAATCCAATGGCTTTTTCTTGAAAAATTCCTACTGATAAATAGTACAAAAGATGAAGATTAATTCATTTTTTTTTTAAATAAAAGTATGATGCCAAATATTCAATCACTCTGTGTGAAAGACTTAAGTTGATCTTTCATACATTATATGACAAGGGTTTTTACATACTTGGGTAAAACAGCTTTGTAAGTAGTTAGCTAAAAAGCCATTCTAAATAGTTTAGACTCAAGCACAGTTACATTATCTAAGCATTTATATTGGCATATCAAGGGGTTCAGCGCAAGAATTTACTTAGTGTATATACAATGTATGAACACTTGGTACACTCTTGGGCTAAACCCTCAATACATTTATAAGCGAAAGCCAACTTTACACTGAAAATGAGAGTACACGTATTGTACTTTGAATAATCCTAAAGTTACTAAAAAAGCACAACTATGAAGCTTTAATAAGCCTAAGACAGACCCAAAGCCAGCTTAACAATTATAAAAACACTCTAAACCTTGGAAAGAATTCTTACATTATGGTTGACAGGTGCAGCCACTTCAGCGCCGGCGGTACAGTAATGTCCAGCACTACAGTTAGCAGTTGGTGCAGATAGACCAGTGGTTTCACAGTATGAGCCAGCCGTGCAGGGTGTACAGTCAGTGGATAGGACCAGATTTAGTGAATTACTGAAGGTTCCAATCGGACATGGGTCAGGTATACTGGTATTGGCTCCACAATAGTGACCAACAGGACAGTCTGTTGGTATGGTGATATTGACACCTATAAAAAACAGAAAAATGATAACTTGCAGGACCATCAATAAAAGAGTATAGTCGTTTGGTACACCTTTTGTTTACAAATAATAAACATGTTTTTTTTTATAGAATATGTATATTGTGGTGAATTTTATACTACAGTTAGTTACTTTGTGACATTGACATTCATCCCAATCAAAACCATTCTAAATCTCTCACATAGCGCTCCATTCATTCATTCCAAACACTCTCAAACCGTTCAAAAACTATCAAAACTCACTGAAAAACATACAAAAACAACTACGCTCAAAATAAAAATAGCTGGGAAACAAGATGTTTTTGTGAAACACGAATGCCCCCCACGGCATTTTTTTTCAAAGTTTGACCTTGACAGATGACCTTGACCTTGTCACATGACCTTGACTTTGGTACCAGCGGATGCGGATCATTGAGATCTATCATCATGCCAAATATTAGCTTTGTATCTTGTAAAGGCTTGAAGATATTGGCAAGGTTAAGTTTTCGGGTTAAGTTTTTTCAAAGTTTGACCTTGACAGATGACCTTGACCATGTCACATGACCTTGACTTTGGTACTAGCAGATGCGGATCATTGAGATCTATCATCATGCCAAATATTAGCTTTGTATCTTGAATAGGCTTGAAGATATTGGCAAGGTTAAGTTTTCGGGTTAAGTTTTTTCAAAGTTTGACCTTGACAGATGACCTTGACCTTGTCACATGACCTTGACTTTGGTACCAGCAGATGCGGATCATTGAGATCTATCATCATGCCAAATATTAGCTTTGTATCTTGAATAGGCTTGAAGATATTGGCAAGGTTAAGTTTTCGGGTTAAATTTTCGGACAGACGGACGGACAGACGGACGGACAGACAGACAGACAGACAGACATGAGTAAAACAATATGCCCCCGATCTCTCGATACGGGGGCATAAAAAGTTGGGATTTCACTGAATTAATTGAAATTGTAAGCATCTGATTTTTTTTTGAAGAAAAAGCAAGCTATCTATGGAACATATATGCAAATACTTTAAAGGGAGGTAATTAATATCACTAATTTTGATCATTCTGAACAAAATTTACAATACTGGATTACCTCCCATTAAATTCACTCAAACCTTGCTCCACAAACCCATTCAATTTCATTCCAAAATCATTCCAGAATCATTCATCTTGTCAATTTCATGATGTTCTTAACTGTAATCCTATGTTGTACAAACTCATTAGAATTGTCACATTGAGAGGTTTCTTTTGAGTTGAACAGGTAGGATTAGCTTTCAATATATAAGACCAATAATATTTATTTGTAAGAGATTTGGTTTCAGGTAGTGGAACCGTAATAGATCCCCAACAATTGGAAACTCATGAACTTTCACAATGTTGACCGAGGTTTCCTAATGAAAATCATTAGGAAACCTCGGTTAACACTGTTAAAGTTCATTGCTTCCATAACATTGCAGAACTATTACAGGTCCACTACCTTAAGGAATGGGATTTTGAATAAGGTGGCACAATAAAAACGGTTGCTGACTAGATGTGAAGCTTGTGCAAGATGGACTGTATACAAATTTAGGGTTTACAACTTGATGGATCACACAAAATAATTTTAACTGCCTCTGTATTTATAGGCAGTTACAAATGTTTTGAGCTGAGCCACCATTTTGTGTCTTATTTGTTAGAAAGATAATTGTTTACATGTCTTAGGTATATTACAATGCTTATTTCATTCTGATTTTAAAAATCAATTGAACAATAGACTATGAATTACAGTGTTTAAGATCCAATTAAAAGGAAAGGAAACAGAAATATTCATCATCCTATCAATATCCATTACTAATTCCAGAATTTTAGGATACTTCCCATTATTTTTCAAAAATTCTATATAAACTCTCTATCTTAAAGGAAAAATAAAGGCAGTGAATTCTTACCATTGCAGTAAACATTAGATCCTGAAAATAATAGGAAAAAGAAGTTATGATTTCTTCTCATTTTATCACTGGTGAAATCAATTTTATAAAGTTTCAAAATATTTGAGTAAAAACAGCTCAACATGTATCAAAACAGTTTTGTGTTGTGTGATTAAATTGAACACAGATACCAGCTCCAGTAATTTGTTTAATTTCTACTAAAGTAGATATTAATCTATTTAAGAAGGAAAAAAGATGTCTATGTAGTATTAAAGAAAAAACAAACATCAAAATGATCATCAAAGATGCATTACTACCTTTCACAAGAACCATTTGTATACTCTTAAATATTTATAAGGGAAAAAGGGAGAATCGTTAGATTTTATGGAGATTTGAATCTAAAAACCTATAAACATGGAGGAGATTAGATTATATGTTTCATAAGTCATTTTCTTCCTATCTTAATATCTAATGGCATCCGATTTTAAAGTAAAGACATTATCATCATAAGGCAAACTTCTGTGACTACTTAGTGCTCAGAGTAAAATAGCTTATAATTCAAAATTGTTTTCATGCAGACATGAAACCAATTTTTTAACCAAACAGAATGCACAAATCTTGACAGACAGTAACTAAATTAAATTTCTTAACCTAATACAGAATGTCTTGACCTTGGCCCTGTTTTACTAAACTTTTTGAGAAAAAAAATAATCATAAGTCAAAATGACATATTGTACCTGACTTTTTCATTCATTATTTGATTCTGCCTTGCAATATCTCATTGGAATCGTCTTTTGAAGACGATGCCAATGAGATGATGCATGACAGAATTCCATACTAAATTTCTACTGTAAAAGCACCTTTAATATAACTTACATAAGAAATGATTGTAAGATATTTAGTAAAACAGGCCCAAGCCTTTAATTGGCAACGATCAAGAGGTGTTTATTGGTTACCTACCAAGTGCAAAGTTGCAATAGAATCCAGGAGTGCATCCATCACAGTAAGCCTGGCCAGTATTTTGTTGGTAGGTACCATTTGGACAGAAGACAGGGGTAGGTGAACCTTCCTGGCAATAATGACCAGCCCAACATTCCAGTCCAGTGGGTGTGGCTGAACTTTGACCTCCAGGACAGTAATAGCCAGGTGAACAAAGTCCACTAGTTGTTGTGAGACCAGTACCTATAAAGGGAAAACAATGATAGTTTAAGGATAACATCATCATATGATTGTTTAATTACACAAATTTTGCACAAATTTTTGCTGTTTTATAGACATGACTGAATAAACATGAAAACTATAACATTCAAAAGTTGCTATTTTTTGTAAATATATAAATCTAGGCATGTCGAAGAAATCTAGGCATGTCGAAGAAATACTTGATCTCATAGGACTCTCTATATACTGATTCAATGATTGATTGATTGATAGATTAAATTAGGGTTAACTACAACTTTGTATACTATTTCATTTTAATTGTGTCAGCCAGAGCACTTACCATAAATTCCTTGTAATTATCATGCCTCTCAATTATGCTCTCATAGATATCAAATGCGACAAAGGATCAAGATAAAAAGTACTTAGGAAACTATAAACATCTGTGCATAAGATTTCCAACAATTTTAAAAAATATGCACAAAGCAAAGACTCTGACCAGCCTGTGCATCCACACAGTCTGACCAGAGTATTCACTATGTGTATAGTAGATAAGGTCTTAAAGTATCTGTGGACCATCAGGTAACTTAATATTTACAGTATGTGGCTGTCTACTCTACTCGATGTTTGCGCCTCACAATTTTTTTAATTGTTGGACTTGTCAAGCAAAGGCTCATTTAGAATATTATGGCAATAATTGGGTGATTCAACCTCATAAGTTTTGCTTTAATTTGAATTTGAATTGGGGGTTTACGTCGCTTTCAACAATCTCTCAGTTATATCACGACGACTGGAGCACATAACGATGGATTCCTGGTATTTCTCACACCAGTACTACCACCACATCCCTTTCCTAGCCTCCAGTTGCTATTCCACATAGGTTTACGATTATCTACCCATTGGTGGAAGACAAATGTTGGAAAGGATAAGTGCCGCGGCCGGGGATCGAACCCGTGCAAATATAGACCCCTGGATTAGAAGTCCGGCGCGCTACCAACTATGCCATTGCCGCGGCTAAGTTTTGCTTTAATTAAGGTAGTGGACCCGTAATAGTTCCACAATATTTCAGATCAAATGAACATTCACAATGTAGACTGAGGTTGCCTAAAGAAAATCATTAGGAAACCTTGGTTAACAATGTTAAAGTTCATTACCTCTGGAACATCGCAGAACTATTACAGGTCCACTACCTTAAGATTATGACAACAATAAACAAACCTCCACAATAGCTTCCAGCTGTACAGTTGTTACAATCTGTAGGATCATCATTCCTGATTACATTGGAAAAGGTTCCAGCTGGACAGGGTGTAGGTTGTTCTCCCTCTAGACAATAATGGCCGACAGGACAGTCATTCTGTAGTGGCGTGTCACTGGTGTTGGTGCAATAATAACCTGCTGTACAGTTACCTATAAATGACAAATGATATGTTAAATATTGTTAAAGAAGGTACCAGCAGGACACCGTGTAGGTTGTTCTCCCTCTAAACAATAATGGCCAACAGGACAGTCATTCTGCAGTGGTGTGTCACTGGTGTTGGTGCAATAATACCTGCCCATACAGTTACCTGTCAATCACAAAATATGCCACAAAATTCTTGATTCGTTTTGGTCTTTTTTTTTCTTTGAATAGTTTTTTTTTTATCTTTAACTTTTTTCTTCTTCATATTTACAAGACAACAAGATGTGTTTGTGAAACACGAATGCCCCCGTAACAGCGATCTGTCGAAAAGGCAAAGGTTAAGTTTTCAGGTTAAGTTTTCAGACGGAGGGACGGACAGACAGACGGACAGACGGACATGAGTAAAATAATATGCCCTTATCTCTCGATAAGGGGGCATAAAAATTTCAAAGGATTTTCCAGTAGGCAATAATTTGCTAGATTCAAGAAGATTACAGGCATTAGCTTGATTCTTATCATTGCACTAGTCAAGAAAGAACTCGAAGCACCTCACCTTGATAATAAGAATAAATAAATAAATAGAAAACAAGATGTGTTTGTGAAACACGAATGCCCCCGTAACAGCAATCTCTCGATAAGGCAAAGGTTAAGTTTTCGGGTAAAGTTTTCGGACGGACTGACAGACGGACGGACAGACAAACGGACAGACAGA
This sequence comes from Fragum whitleyi, assembly GCA_948146395.1. Classification (NCBI taxonomy): domain Eukaryota; kingdom Metazoa; phylum Mollusca; class Bivalvia; order Cardiida; family Cardiidae; genus Fragum; species Fragum whitleyi. Next base: position 46,311,145 of record OX411543.1, on the reverse strand, counting down.
CAGACAGACATGAGAAAAACAATATGCCCCCAATCTCTCGATAGGGGGGCATAAAAAAATAAATTTTGTTGTACTTGATGTTAACTTTTTAACCAAGTCGACAACAAGGACTGTATTCTTCATCATATACAGTACCTAAATTTCTTAAATTTCCCCCAATGGTTTGTCTTAAAGCTTTCTCATACAGGAACTTTTATGCTTTTACACTATCACATATGTAAAGTTAAAAGTTACCTGTAGGTAGAGCCAGTCCAGGAGTCTCACAGTATTTTCCACTATCACAGCGGGTGGGGTATGTAGAACCTTGAGGACAGTAGTAACCCATAGGACAAATACCTCCAGACGTCATGTCAAAACTGGTACATACACAATCCCAGGTGGGGGCACATGTATCATTGGAATATGGCAAGCTATAAAAAACAGGATAATTTCTTCAACATTGTGTGATCTGTTAACCAAGCCATATTCTACATAATTCAAAATTGTGTAAGTTAAATGGAACTACAGTTAAACCTGGTCATACGGCCACCTGCATTCAACATGCACCTCCAGTCAGCGGCCACTTCAATGTCTCCCCAACAATTTTTACTGTATTCAGCAAGCAACCTGTCAATGTGGCCGGCAGCCACTTAAATAGTGTCCCAATCATCAAATTTACCTGTGTATTACAAGCAGCCGAAAGTTTCGGTGGCCGTTATGCTTAAATTACCGATCGCCCTATTTTTTCCTCCAATGAAAGGCCGCTATTTCGTTTGAAATTCAAAAAATATATCCCGTAACCTGACGATCTGCTCGAATAAGTGAGCTACGTGACTTTAGGTCATAATGGGCGGGGACTACATTCAAAACCAGACAGTGACGTCATAATCTTGTCGGATGAACTGTTCCGAAAGACCCTTAACTTGTAATTGAGTATTTATAAAAAAAAAAGTTTTGCGAATGTTTTTTGAATTATGCCTATACACAATTACTCACTAAAAGGAGGAGAAATTCTAGAATAATTTGTCTGTATGTTTATCTATAGAAGATTTAGCTGATAAATCAATGATTCTGAAAATAAAATACTAATCTACATAGTATACAGCAGTAAGAATGACATCGACGAGTTTGCTCGAACCTAACCTTTCTGTACTCAACATTTTCACATTGACATAGAAAAGAAAAGACGACAGGGTTGAAATGATAAAAAAAATCTCACTTCCTCTTGAAAATGAATACTCTGGATCTTTTGAACGACATTTTAATCTGGTTCTCAGAGTCCAAATCTTAACAAAATGCAATCAAATGTTCCTATGAAAGGTACATGTATGCAAATTAATTGTAGAAAAAATATAAAATGCCAAGATCAACTTCAAGGATTCTAGGTATACAAATATTAGCGGAAAGAACGTGATTCAGAGCATGTTAGGCCTATGATAGCTGACAAATATCGAAAGCCAACATGACCCGTTTAACTATGACGTATGGGTGGGGAACCAAAACTTGGTAACTGCAGCTTTTCAATACATTATGAATGTTATTAACTTACGTCTTGTTGCAAGCATTATTTAATTGATAATGAAAATTCCGTGTTTTGTTTGTTTTGTTTTTTTTTTTTTTTTGTATGGGGTTTTCACACTGCTTTTAACAATATTTTAGTTATATCTCTGCGGCTGCATGGAGCACCCAACAATGAATTCCTGGTATGTTTTCGAACCCGGGACCTTTTGAATGATAGTCCGACTCGCTACCACTGCGTGGGAGGCATTATGTCCACAAAAAACTAACTAAAGATAATACAAAAACCACTAGCAGCAACAACGTGGTTGTGCTCACCGAACGTTCTCAACTAATATCGGTCTCGCCAAATGACAAAACTATTACAGAAACCAAATGGAAATTAAATTCGCTCCTCCCACTTTTTGTTTACCTCGATTTGATTGATGAATGTATGACGCAACATAAATGACTGACATCATTGATTGACGCGCAGCTCATTTGACCTGGCGTTATTTGATGAAAAAATAAGTCGATCGGTAAAACAGTTATAGTTCATATTCTGACAATTTACGCGTATAACCTTGCGCTCCGCTAACGCTCCGCTTAGGTTATATCGCGTAAATTGCCAGAAATGAACTATAACTATTACGTATATTTCACACTAATGGGGTTTTCACGACACGCATTCATTTTGGTCTGTCAACTCAAGGGTCAAAATCAATAAAGAATTGGTAAAAATATGATTGCACTTAATTTATGATTGGTAATTTGCTCTATTACCGTGTTTGATCGTAGAATTTTAGTTGGTGATTACGGCTTTTTTTAAACGTCCACATAATTTACGATTGTTTGTCTTTATAACCAATCATGTTATGGCTATTGGTTGGTTTTGATTGGTTTTGATGAAAAAATGATTTTTCGTGCCTTTTACGTAATAAATCTGTCTATTGTAAAATTGACTCACAACTGTTATCATCTGCCGTACATGTAAACTGGAATCATGGTCAAAGAAAAGACAACCAATACCAGCATTCATGAGCAACCTGTCTAAAGCAAGCACCTGTCTTAAGCAAGTGATTTTTGGAGTTTTCTTGACCGCTTGCTTAATACAGGTTTGACTGTATGTTATAAGAATCTTACAGTGTCATACAGCCTCACAGTCAAGTTCAAAGCCAGTATACAGCCTTTAAGAAAAGTTGAAGGCAGTTTACTGCTTTAAATACTTTTTACAATGGAGTACAAACCTTGAGTTGAGTTGACCTGGATCATATGGCCTGGCCACATTGGCCCCTCCAGCACACCAGAACCCAGCATCACACAAACCATCTGGTACAATATTACCCGTACCTTCACAGTAGAACCCAGGAGTACAGGCAGTGCAGTCTGATGAACTAGAGGATCCTGCACAGAAAGTGAAAAAAATTTTTTTTCAATAATGGTGGTATGAAACAGATAAGTATACCCACTTCCTTAGAATTCTGCATTTTTTAACAATTTCTTTGAAATTCAATACAAGTAATGGTTTCTAGGTTTCGGTCATCAAGGCTGATATTCTAAAAAGCCATGCAAAGCACCAAGCCCTTCAAAACTACAATTAACTGTTAAAGGATTTTTTGCAACAAAAGCATTTTCATGTCTTCTGACTGAACACCTTTTGACTATAGTAGTTTACACACACTCTTTGTTCAGAAGACTAAACTATATTTACCTGTGACATTATTGTACGTTCCTGGTGGACATGGAAACTCATTCATGGCTGTTGTATTTTCCAAACAATAGTGACCAGCTGGACATGTGACTGGGGTAACTGTCACATTCTCACAGTAATATCCTGAAAAACAAACATGCGTGGTAAAAGAATGTATACCAGTTTTATCATCAAGAGGTTTTCCGATAAACAAAACCTTGACAACAAACTAGACAAACTTAATGATTTACATATAAAATTTGTTATAAAATTTGTGACATTGAAAATGTATTTAAACCCAAGGAGATTATTGCATTGTTGCCAATCACAGACTTGGATCAGCAACAAATATACACAGTCTAATATTTATCATTCTTTTGCCAGTCCACATTTTACACAGTCTTATATTTATCATTATTTTGCCAATTTCACAATTTACACACAGTTTTATTTTTATTATTATTTTGCCAGTATCACAATTAACACACAGTCTTATATTTATCATTATTTTGCCAGATTCACACTTGTTCCAGCATCTTACCTTGAGGACAAGCCAGACAGACACTCAGTCCTCCTGTTGGCGAGTATGATCCAGGATTACATGGTACATAGAAACTGGAACCAGTAGGACAGATGTAGCCTGCAGGGCACAAGTCACCGGTACCAGTATGACTGCTGTTGGATCCAGGCACTGGTGTATTTACACCTAAAATAGTACAAATCAGGTGAGTGTTTCATTTCAAGCTCTAAATGTAATGATTTAGATAAAGAAAACTAAAAAAAATCTGTGTCACCTCTTTCAAATAGTATACAGCTAATCAATTTGTCAAATTGAGGCTGCTTTTCTGTTTTTATCAACAAGGTGGCAAACTACAAGATTCACCAAACACTCTGCTAGATATCTAAGTGTGGAAAAACAAGAAAGGGGAATAACACAAAAATCAAGCAAGTTTGAGTTCTTTTGCACTGCACTCTATTTTCATTCAAGGAACATAAATGCCAAATTTCAAGCCAATTAGACCTAAAGTAATAGAGTTATGCTCCAGACAAAGAAAGGACACCTCCCACCTGTCAAATGGACACTACTGGTGATCACATGATTTATCCCATCTTTCCCAGGCATATAAAAAGCTTTTAATGCTAAAAACTCTTAACACAAAGGGAACAATTTTAAGCATAGTATTACTAACAAACAACTCAAATTTTGAACTTACCGATACATGGTCATTGTACAAACATGAAACAAACAAAAGTCAACAAGTTATCCCTTTTTATAACTTCATTCCATACAAACTTATGCAAGAAGTTACAAGCAACAAGAGGTTATATTTACCTATAACACAGTAATGACCAGCGTCACAGTCTCCAGCTGGTGTGGTGAGTCCCGTAATGTCACAATATTTGCCTCCATCACAATCTGAACATTCTGTAGAGTTACTGAGGCCTGTCGTACTGCCATAGGTACCTGAATATATACAACAGTGTCCACTAAACTTGGTATTCTTAGATTAGACTTACATGCTGAATAAACATAACCAGGCAGAAAGATATAATATACAATAATAAAGCTTAAACTTTCACAAATAGAGTTTCTTTAGTACCTGATTTGTTCTTCAGGCAGGAATCTTTCGATAATGATTAGAAGAAAATAACATGTGTTTTTTTATCAAAGAAAAAGAGTTACTCAAAAACATAAAAGTTTAAAACAGTTTAAAAAGAGGTCATCCTGTTAGATATAAAATATTAACGAAAAGGTGAAATCACTTCTTACAAGCATTTTTTTCTTTTTCTTTTTTGTTTAAGTCTAGAATCAAGGAGATTAAGTTTCTGATACTTTTTTTTCTGATTTTAACGTGATGCATTTTCAAGAATTTTGTCTGTTTGAAAAAACCCAAATGATCACCCTCATTATTGGAGAGAGTTTCTACCTACCAGAGGGACATGGTTGAGTGGTGAGGCCTGTACCCTGGGGGCAGTATCGTCCCTGGGGACATGGGTCCACAGTTGACCCTCCTGTACACTGGAATCCTGCTGGACAGACGGCACACACTGCCTGCCCTGTGTCGTTGGTATAGGTGCCCGGTGTACAGATACTAAATATAGATGAACCAACAGGGCAATAGTAGCCTATAGGACAAATGTTGCCTGTAGTGTTGTCTGAAATGAAATAATGAATGATTATAATTCTGATTAAAAATTTGTATGTTTGAAAGGAGTTTTATGTCACTTTTTACAGTATATCAATCATATTTTAATATCTGGAGCACCTTACCATGAGTTCCTGTTATATCCAAAGGTGTAACTACGATAACACACTACAACACACATTACGCAAGTTCGTAATAGAAATAAATCCTCTTTCAAAAATGTCAATGATGAAAGATCATTACATGGAAACTACAGCTTATTCAAGCTGTAGTTATGATGTTTTGATTATTCACCCAAAAGCTAAAATCATAGAAAAGGGAAGCAAATGGAGGACATTCATCTGTTTTGACAGTTCATATAGCCTTCATCCTATGTATTCTATGTTGGTTGCCTGCTGAGAGCATAAAAATTTCAAAATCCAAGTTACGCATATAATATCTCATACCAGTACTACAACATTCTTTTTGAGCCCCCAGCTGGTCATCCAAATGCCTAAGTATTATCCACATTTTGGTGAAAAGCAAATATCAGAAAGGATATTCACCAAGGTATTTAATTCATTAAAAGAACATAATATTTTTTTAGCATATTTTAAAAACGGCCCAGGAGAGGACTGGTATAGACTGTTTTAAGAAGGATACCTTATCCATTTATCAAAAAGAATTATTCATAGTATACTTAGCGATAAAAATGCAAAAGACAAAATTACCAATTGAAAGAAAGCTTTTTGGCCAAACTCAACCCTTGATTTTATACAGCCAGAGGTATTACACCTTAAAGATTGACTCAGGTAGGGTCCCCAATTTATTTTGCACCAAGTCACCAATTTTTTGGCATGTAAAATTATGACTACTGTACCTGTAGGGTTGCTTTCCTGTGCTGATCCGGTACAATAATATCCAGCATCACACGGCCCTGTGTAGTTGTTACCTCCAGTTGTTAAACAGTAAAATCCACTTGGACAAGAGACACAGTCAGTCTGGTTTCCTTTACCTTAAGATAAAAACATTCAAACTAAGTTTTTTCTTATAACAAATGTTACAACTTATTTTCACAATTATATATCAAGTCTATCAATGTCCTTCTGAAAACATATAGCAATTAGATCAAGAATGAAATAGGTGATTATGAAAAGTGATTGAAAGTTAAGAGTTATCTATACTGAGAAAAGAAATCGCAAATTTTTGCATTTCTAACAATAAACATCTGTGTAGAATTGATAGTGAATTGTCTCATAAAACCTATACCCAAAAAGAATTTGTTCTGTAAAAAAAGTATATAAATATTAAGAGGTTTAGTTGATATTGTATTCACTTAAAATTTCTAATGCATTTCTAAAATTAAACAAATTTATAAAGTTTTCAATCCGCTTTTAGTTGTGAATAGGGAGCTTAAGATTAATTTACCTGTCTCTGAGTTGTAAGTTCCTCTGGGACAGGGTGTAGGTGATGGGGTTCCCTGCTCACAATAATGACCTGTCGGACATTTGTAACCGTAACTCTGGTTGTCTGGTGTGGCTTCGATAGAGCCCAGCGTACAGAAGTATCCGGCAGAACAATCACCAGATGGTAGCACCAGTCCTGTATTTCCACAGTATTTGCCAGGATCACATGGAATACACTGTGTTGCATTCTCAAGTCCAGTGCCATTGTTATATGTTCCAATTGGGCATTCAGCAGCTGCAATATAAAACTGATTTTTAAACTTCATGTAAACTGCTAATTGAATCAACTAGCAGCCTTTTTTTTTGATAACTATAGAAACTAAATGTTTAAATCCAATCCCTGTAGTTTTCAAGTTGTATTTTATTTAAATATTTTTGATATATTACAAAATGGACAATGTTGAATATTTAATGTATTTAAATTTTTCTTCAAATCAAGTCAAAACTAGTATATGATATTTGTAAAAAATGTGAAAAATTTACTAACGGTTAAATGTACCAACAGGACAATATCTTCCTTCAGGACATACATTTCCTGTTGTACCATCTGTAGGGCTGGGAGTGCTGGCTCCGTCAAGACAGAAATATCCTGCAGCACAGTCCCCTTCTGGGGCTGTCAAACCAGGGGTCATACAGTACTTCCCTCTGTCACAGGATGTGCACTCAGCTAGATGTAAAACAATGTTAATTATTACCTAATCTCCTTTATAAATTAACCATTTCAAACTGTTTCATTGCACTATCCATCATGTAACCATGATCATTTAACAGTATGAGCTGTTTCATCCATGCGCACTAAGTACCAAACTGTTGCCAGCTTTCAAAAATGCTATCATTTTGTTACACATGTAATAAACATTGTTAATCTTCATTGGAACAAACCCTCTTAACTTTACTTAGTTCCAAGATGTGCCTATGTTTGCGTGACAGAACATAATTATTCAATTTTAGTTATCAATAAACTTTGACTCAGGTAATAAACATGTTACATTAAAAAATTATAGTATGCAACTTTCTCTTAAGGTAGTGGACCCGTAATAGTTCCGTAATGTTTCCGGAGTAATGAATTTCAACAATGTTAATAGATGTTTCCTAATGAATTCTATAAGGGAAACCTCGGTCAACATTGTGAAAGATCATTACTTCCAAAAGGTTGCGAAACTATTACAGTTCCACTACCTTAAGACTGCTCAAAAATCCAGTAACAATATTTGAAGGCATACTTACTTGCAGCCTCTAGTTCTGTAAGACTACTGTATGTACCACTAGGACATGGGTACTCATTGCTGGAGTTGGTGCCAGTCGGACAATAATAACCAGGTGGACAATCCAGGGGTGCAATGATACCCGTCGTATTCGATGCTCCCACCTCAAATGGATCACAATATTTACGAGACGGGCATGTTTTACATGAAGACTGTTGGATCTGATCTTGGTAAGTTCCTCTATCACATATAGTTGGCTGGGCACTCCCCACTGGGCAGTATGAGCCCTGGATACATTGATAGTCAATAGGGTTGGGTGTTGCTTGACCCCCTGGACAATAATAGCCAGCAGAACATTGACCAGTCGTTGTGGTCTGGTTTGGTGATACACAGTAGTATCCTGGTGGAGAAAATACAATATAATATACAAATATAATTGATAAGGTAAACGAAACTTACCAGTAAGTTGAAGTTTGCTGTATATTTTGTTCATCCCTATCTACCAGAATCACATGAGTGAGAATCTGCCATCACGTGACCAAGACCCTTCAGACCTTTAGCGCTAGCCGACGAAATTCTTGACATACACGTAACAATGGGCGGGCGTAATTAATGCATTGGGCGGGCATGTGATTCTGGTAGATAGGGATGAACAAAATATACAGCAAACTTCAACTTACTGGTAAGTTTCGTTTACCTTATCAATTTTGTTATCCCTATCTACCAATCAGAATCACCATGAGTTTTTAGAGTCCCATGTCAAGGATTTTGTTTTGCCCATCAACAATGCTGCCCGAGCTGCCCAAGCCTGACAAAATTCACAAATAATACCACTTATAATATTCCAGAGCACAATATGTACACTTATACAGTTACATAAACAATGAATAAAATAAATATCATACTCGTTTAATTCACATGTTCATCGAGTACACTATGAGTGAATTCGGAATTATTTGTCATTTTACGATCGTAAAATTTCCGAAAAGTACATTCCTTCTGCCATCCCGCTGTTCTTAGTATAGTATCTATCGGTATTTTTGAGGCCGCGGCACTAGTGGACGCACTACGCGTACTGTGAGGGGTGAACATTGTCATGTCAATGCCGGCACCCGAAAGAACCTTTTTAATCCACTTTCCTAGTGTCGAGGTTGTAACAGCTTTGTGTGGCTTTTGATAACTGATAAACAATCTATTTTCCCCTGCCCGAATTTCTTTTGTCTTTTCTATGTACATTTTCAATACAGAAACTACGCACAACGCAGGTTCGTGTTCATATTTTCTAATAAACAATTCAGATAAATGACGCCCTTGTTTGGAGGTCTTCAATAAGTCACCCACTCTTATTTTTACAAAATCTGTGGTTAACTCTATATTATCAAGCAAAATATTATACAGAGTTTGTAACCTTTGTCCAGTTGTTAACGCAAGTAAGACCACTAATTTTAAACACAACTGTTTCAAATTGTCACAGGACACGAACTCACTTGCAATATAACGTAAAACAGTTCCAACATCCCATGTGCCATTGTAATGGGGTAAAGAAGGGTTCGTATCATAAATCCCCTTCAGAAATTGTTTAATTAGGATATGATTCCCCAAGTGCACATTATTTACAATGTAAACACTGCTCGATACAGCAGATTTAGCTGTATTTATGCCGCTGTATCCTAATCCATTTCTATGTAAATCAGTGAGAAATGTAAGTAGATTATTTACAGAGGGATTAAACACATTAATTTCCCTTTCACTACAAAACTTGGCCCATTTTGTGATGTAAATTGCATATTGTTTCTTTGTAGAATCTCTCCAGGAGGAGAGGATAATGTCGATAGTGTTTTGTGATATGCCTCGGACAGACAAGCTTTCCCCGAGACTCTGAAAACAGCCAAGTTCATAGTTTTTAGTCTGTGTTGTGACCCTTTTGGATGCCACAGACATTCTTTCACAGGTGGGAGTATCCGCGGTTGATCGACTGTCATTTGTAGTAATCGGGGAAACCAAGGTTGCGTCGAGAATAAAGGGGCTATTATTACCGCCTCCGCTTCGTCCTGTTCCAATTTCTGGAGAACATTCCCCAGAACGCTGAAAGGAGGAAACATGTAAGATTGGTAATCTCCCCACTGTAAAGAGAACGCATTTACAGCCTTTGCATTTGCATCCGGTGTATATGACACATACTTTTTCATGCGAAAGTTGTGTTTTGAAGTAAACATGTCAATGTTACATGGTGAAAATATCTGCATTATTTGATCAAAATATATGTCTTTCAACGACCATTCCATGTCATCATTTAACTTTTGCCTACTAAGGGCATCGGCTCGAGTATTAAGCTTTCCAGGAATGAAATATGCACTGAGCCATATGTTTCTCTCGGCACACCATTCCCACATATCTTTTACCATTTTGTTTAGTTTTGGTATCCTTCCCCCCATTTTTGAAATGTATTTGATAGCTGTTGTGTTGTCAAGCATCAAGCGGATGTGAACATTTCTATTGTTATTACAGAAATATTGTAATGATAAGAACGCGGCTTTCATTTCAAGCACATTAATATGCTCCTGGCGATCTTTTTCATCCCATATGCCACTGAACTGTTTAACAAATGTCACATCACGCGCACCATACCCTATTAAACTACTGTCCGATTCAATTATTCTGTATGGTTGAGGAAGTAATATCGGTTTAAATGATTTGTCAATGTTTGTTATCCACCATTGGATGCAAGAACGATTTTCATTTGTTAAAGACATTTGTTTGTCAAAATTCCCACAATGATTTTTGAGTTCGTGGTCCCTTTGTATTTCAAGTGATTTATAATACAAAGGGGCATATCGTACCCCAGGCTCACTTGCCACCATTTTGCCTATCACTTTCGCGAAATCCTGTATGGATATTGAAGTATGTTGTAATATATTTTTGCATTCCATTACGATATTTTGCATTTTGCTAGGTGTTAAGCGAACCGTCATGTCAACAGAGTTTATAAGAAACCCAACGAATTCTATGCATTGCGAAGGTACAAATATTGACTTAGTGGGATGTACTGTGATGCCTAAGCTGTCCACTAATGAAACGCTTCTTTTGACCCCGCTGTCACATTCTGAACTTGTACTTCCAGTTAATAAAGCATCATCTATGTATGCACAGTTCATGTGTCCTTCTTTTCGCAAAGTTGAAAAAACTGGTTTCATGATTTTTGTAAAGATTCTGGGGGCACTGCTAAGACCGTTAGCCAAAGCTCGGAACTCCAGAGTCTCATTCTTCCATGTGAAGCGCAAATATTTCCTGTCAGATTTTGCTACCGGTATACTAAAATATGCGTCTTTGAAGTCTAACTTAGCAAAAAAACAATTTTTTCGAACAAGCTGTAATGCATTTTTTAATTTTTCCATCTTAAAATGTTTCTTAAATACATGTTCATTTAATTTACTCAAATTTGAAATAAGTCTGTATGACCCATCAGGCTTAGGTCGGATAAAAATGTTCGACAAAGTTTGATCTGGTAATGGGCTTACGCTTTCTATAATCCCTTTAGCCTTGAACTCCATAATCAGTTTATCTATAATTAGTTCTTCTTTTCCCGAAAATTTAATTTCTGATCGATTGCAGTCTAGACATGGACTTGAACTAAATTCTATCTCGTAACCGTTTGCAATTATGTCTAATATATATTTGTCACCAGTTATTTTTTCCCAATTTTTATAGAAACCTGATACTTTTCCCCCATAGAAATTTTCAGGTGTATTGGTTAAAGAACTTACATTTAATGTTTCTGACTTCTCTGGAATTTTTTCTGGCCCTGATCTCCCTTTTTGTACTTTGGTTTTTGTTGACTGAAGTGGGTCAGGGCCCTTTTCCCTAAAAAATCCTTCGACGTACTTGGTATATTGCGTCCCGTTGTATCCCTTGAACCCCATGTTGATTGTTTGTATAGTCGTGTTTTTCCCGGTGTAAGCACTGTCAAGCTTTTACTAAGTTTTTGGCTTTCGTCGATTTCTCTCAATCGTTTTTCAAGGTCTTTGTCTTCACCTAACAGATGGGTGGGAAACAAAATTTTCTCACTATCGCTACATAGAGCAGCATATCGACTCGAGATCGCAGGTAGAAGTGATCGGCGTCTTTGTACGGAGAAATCCCGATGTGCATGAGCAAGAAGATTAAAAGCATCGAGGGACCAATCGAACAATTCTTCTGCATCTTCGGATTCCATAATAAGCGTTTTATTCATAATCTGGATTAAAGGTATCATACCCTTAGTCAAATAATTTTGGGTCCTTTGAAAACCCTTATCTGTTTGCTTAAGATCTTTACTTGTTTGTTTGTTTGTCCACAGTAACTTATTTACCTTAGGGACTTCAAGGTATTCGCAGTTACCCGGTCTATTGTACTTTTTAGTAGCTCCTGTATGATCGCCGATTGATGATCTATTTTCTCTGAAAGTCCCTTATTCACGGTCGATGCTACAACTTCATGTACATCTGAGCTCAAATCTTCCTTTTTAGTGAATTGTGCCTCAACATCTTTCAGCCTTTTGAGTTTTTTATTGCATGTTTCTAATTCTGGCTCATCACTAGTTTTCCTTTTCCCTAATTGCATTTGGTTTTGATCCACCATTTCTTCGTCGGAAGAAATAGTTTCTAATTGACAATCTTCCTCGTCGGATAAATCCAAGCCCTTGTCATAGTCATTGTCATCTTTTCCTACTTTATTTGCTAAACTCTGCACAGCTTTGGTTAATTTATCTAACGACGCCTGTTGTTGGTTACACTGCGCCTTTGTTTCCTTGTATTGTTCGATTAAAAATCCAAACAAATTGTCGTTAGGGAAGCCCGCCATCTTGAATCCCGATTCATACGAGAGTCCCGTATTGTTGCCTAGCAACCGACTGTCCGAGTTACTGATAAGCGGTGTAGCATTCGCGGACACAGATGTATTTGCACGCACACCAATATCATGAGTGTAAGACGTGCTGTTATCTCCGGCATCTGAATAACACATATGCGGGCTCGTAATCGTAGAGGTGGCTGGAGAAAGTCCAGCAAACACCCTAAATATTCCTCGCCTGCTCTGACTTGCGGCGACATTTTGTACTGCACTTTGCGAGACTCCAGGCGCCGGTAAAAGCTGCAATCCCTGAAGAGACTCGTTTTCTCCCGTCGAGGAATAATCCTGACTTTGGGAAGAAGGGGTCAATTCGACCCCGTCGGCCATTGTTAATGTTCCAGTGCAGACAAAGACACTAAACAAAATCCAATTAATCCTCCGTTTTTCCTTATACGTAATTGTACACGAACTACGTTAACCAACAGAAGCACTATCTACGTATATTCCAAAACTATTTTGACAAATTATATCCTCTTTTTCACTTTATAATTTAACTCGATTTTTTAAGGAATTCCCATAAAGGTCTTGGTCAATTCCCTAGCATTTTATCTCTGAAGGGTCTTGGTCACGTGATGGCAGATTCTCACTCATGGTGATTCTGATTGGTAGATAGGGATAACAAAATTGAATACAGAGATGAAACAATTTTCCAAACTGAAACTATAAGACACATTGAGGGTTTAGTGCAAGACAGTACTAAGGGTATATACAATGTATATACACTAAGTACAGTCTTGCACTAAACCCTCGACATAAAGAAAGCTTTTAAATAAGATTCTAAATGAAAAAAATACCCTTAAACAATAAGCTTAGGATTGATCAACAGGCACTCAAGCAATTTCTCTATAGCAATCATTCAAATTACGATATAGTTTTTGATGACTGTTACCTACCAAACCTAATTAGAAAATGGAGACTCCTAAGTTCCCCCAGTAATTTCAATTCATCATGGCGTTTGACAAATTTGAAACACTATTTGATAATATATTTTCAAAGAGTAAACAGGTTTGTTAACTTGTTATTCTTCTTTCAAAATCTTCCTCAATTTCAAAAGGTTGAAATGGTCCAATAATTGTAATCAAGTCTTACCTGCTGTGCAGTTCAAGCAATCACTCTCTTGAGTAAGCCCTGTAGAGTTTGAGAATGTGCCTACTGGGCAGGCTGTAGGGGCTGCTGATCCCGCGGGGCAGTAAGAGCCCTCTGGACACACTGTGAGGGGTGGGTCCGGTCGGTCATCGCCTCCAGGACAGTAATAACCTGGGCTACAGTTTCCTGAAATTTTTAATTTATTGCTTGGGTTAATTTACTTACTGAGGGTTCAATACAAGACTGTGCAAAGTGTATATACATTATATATACACTAAGTACAGTCTTGCGCTATACCCTCGATACACTGTATCATATTAATCACCATACACTTCTCAATTACTATATGATTCAGTTATGATAAATAAAAACATAAAAATGAAAACATGCCACATTTGGATAGGTTTCACTTTTGCTGCATTGCCTTTGATATTAATTGCTTATTGAAAATAGTTGATTTATAGAGGTATGAGTTTTATGAAGACATTTGCAGTTTATTTTATCAAAATCGATTGAGAAATAAGGAAGGTATTGAAGTTTAAGGTTTGCCGATTACCTTCCCTTTCCTGTCACTTGATTTCATGTTTCATGTTTAAGTTCATAAATGCGCTAATAGCAACTCAAATACGCTCATATCCACACTAGAGCAGACTATTGGAAACTCCTAATTCCTTTTGTCAAAACAGGAAAGAAGTTAAAAATGAAAGGTAGCTTCAACATTTTGTCATGAAAGTGAACAAGGGTGGTTGCCTCCCTTGATTCCATCCTTTGATATGGCTAGTTTAATAAAAATACAAATGACTTTCTTTTTCAATACATATACTATTTTTAAAATGCAACGAATTTCCCGAAACTTTGCTTGATTTGGTATGGACAAGACCTAGAGCTTACCTGTGGGAGTAGCCAGTTCATATGTCTCACAATATTGTCCAGGTGTACAGGCTGTTGGAACCTCAGATCCTACAGGACAATATGTTCCTGGCTGGCATTTTCCTCCCGTCACATTGTAGTCTGGGCATGTGCAGAGATCAACAGAACTGAAGTTACCTGTAAATATGTAATGGAATTTACTTTATATTTTAAGTAATAGGAGTAATTTATTTTGTGTTTTTTTTTAATGCAATAACAATGTATATACATTTATATTACGTATCAAGGGTTCAGTGCAAGACCGTAGTAAGTGTATATACATTGTATATACACTTACTACAGTCTTGCACCAAACCCTCGATATGTCACATTATAGAATAAAAGATTTAAATCTATGCAGCCAATTACACAGTGTAATCAAATAGAATGTACTTTGACTAATTTACAATTTTTCAAGTTGGTGTTTCAAACACATGTATATTGGCTGAATTCACAATGGTAAAAATGTGTGTAATCTAGAATATTATGAGGAATTACTTTTGGTTGGATATCATACATTTATCCAAAAACTAGGCAAATTAGTAAAATTGAATCAAGATATTTAGGTAGACAGTAAATTAATTAATATTACAAAATCCTACCAATAGCAAGTGGTGTTGGTGATGTAGCTCCGCCCACACAGTACCATCCTGGTGCACATTGGCCAGCTGTCGACGAAGATCCAGTACCAGAACAGTAATATCCTGGGTCACATGACCTACAGGCCGAGGAGTTTGTGGATCCCGTATCAGGGTTGTAAGTGCCGTCCCAGCATGGGAATTCATCATTACGTGTTGTTCCAGCAGGGCAGTAGAAACCCTGTTGACACACCCAGGCTGAGTAATCAGTTGTTCCAGCAACACAATAGTAACCAGGTGGACAGGTAAAACAAGCACCTTCACCTACGAATAAACGAAATACAAAATAAATAACAGAATCAAATATGTCTTAAGACTGATCAAATACTCTACTTTCAAGGTATATTACAAGACTTCAATTTACTTACCTTTTAAATGTGTAAACTCAATATAAAAAAGATACACAAAATAACAAAATACTTGAAATAGAATATTTTTTTTTAATTACAGATGACCTTGCAAGCTGTTTGGACAAATCTGGCTTTGCTATGAAAAATTTGCTTGTGCTTTACACTCAGACGTTAAATAATTTTTCGGGTCTCTGCAAATGTTAATGCCTCAAAAACATAGAATTAACCCTATACTAACAATAGTTTTGTGCAGGCCCTTCTTATATATATACCTGTAGTGTCAGTGTAAGACCCTGCTGGACACTGTATCTCAACTGATGAGTTCTGTGGACAATAGTGACCGATGGAGAATTGAAAAGTCTGTTTTATTGTTGAGATAGTGCAAAACTATTGTATTACTTTATGTCTGCATATTTATAGGTACTTACAATAGTTTTGTGCTGACCCCTCTTTTATATATAACATATTTCCCCTAATAATAGCGCCCTCCCTATTAGTAGCACCCAAACTTTTTCTTACTAAGAAAACCCACTTCATATGCCTAAATTTTGAGAACTTGGTGAAACTTCTCCTCTAATTTGATTTGAATTCCCTCTAAACAATCATTTATATGATTGTTTAGAGGAAATTTACCTTAAATTAAAGGGAAAAGGGCCTAAATGATCTTTTTATATAAAACAAGGTGCCAAATTGTCACAAGATACGCCCGTCACACTGCTAAGTATAAACTGGGGGTTTGAATAGAACTGAGGTTATTTTGAATGAATGTTTTTTGCACCCATGAAGTTTCATGATCCTAGCTGTTATACTTTTAGAGATATACTCCGGACAAGATTCAAGTCTGAAAAACAACAAAGGGCAATAACTCAAAAAATAGGCCAGGTAGAGTTATGGTTCTTGTGCACTGCACTCCCCCTTGGTGAGATCTATACACCCATGAAGTTTCATGATCCTAGCTATTATACTTTAAGAGATATACTCCGGACAAGATTCAAGTCTGAAAAACAACAAAGGGCAATAACTCAAAAAATAGGCCAGGTAGAGTTATGGTTCTTGTGCACTGCACTCCCCCTTGGTGAGATCTATACACCCATGAAGTTTCATGATCCTAGCTATTATACTTTAAGAGATATACTCCGGACAAGATTCAAGTCTGAAAAACAACAAAGGGCAATAACTCAAAAAATAGTCTAGGTAGAACTTTGGTTCTTGTGCACTGCACTCCCCCTTGGTGAGATCTATACACCCCTGTAGTTTCGTGATCCTAGCTTTTATACTTTAAGAGATATACTCCGGACAAGATTCAAGTCTGAAAAACAACAAAGGGCAATAACTCAAAAAATAGGCCAGGTAGAGTTATGGTTCTTGTGCACTGCACTCCCCCTTGTTGAGATCTATACACCCATGAAGTTTCATGATCCTAGCTATTATACTTTTAGAGATATACTCCGGACAAGATTCAAGTCTGAAAAACAACAAAGGGCAATAACTCAAAAAATAAGCCAGGTAGAGTTATGGTTCTTGTGCACTGCACTCCCCCTTGGTGAGATCTATACACCCATGAAGTTTCATGATCCTAGCTATTATACTTTTAGAGATATACTCCGGACAAGATTCAAGTCTGAAAAACAACAAAGGGCAATAACTCAAAAAATAGGCCAGGTAGAGTTATGGTTCTTGTGCACTGCACTCCGTAATGATGAGAAGAACCCAATTGCCAAGTTTGAAGTCGATCGGACTTCAAGTGACAGAGTTATGCTCCGGACAAAGAAGTGGACGCCGCCGGACGCCCGGACGCCCGGACGATCCCATAATACGTTCCGTCTTCGACGGGCGTATAAAAATGCATACTAAATAAAGACCATGTTATGTATAGCACCCGGGAGCGTTCATTAGGAGAAATACTATACCTGTAGTGTTAGTGTAAGATCCTGCTGGACACTGTATCTCAACTGATGAGTTCTGTGGACAATAGTGACCGATGGAGCATTGACCACCTGTCCCTGTATGACTGCCCCCTGTAGCCGGTGTGGCGGTGTCGACACCAGATGTACAGTAGTGACCAGCGGAACATGGGCCGTCTGGTGCTGCACCTCCTCCAAGACAATAGTATCCTCCTAGAATTGATCAACAAACATAAGAGTAAATTCCTAGTGAAAACACAATGGCCGGTGTGGCGGTGTCAACACCAGATGTAAAGTAGTGACCAGCAGAACATGGGCCATCTGGTGCTGCACCTCCTCCAAGACAATAGTATCCTCCTAGAATTGATCAACAAACATAAGAGTAAATTCCTAGTGAAAACACAATGGCCAGTGTGGCGGTGTCAACACCAGATGTACAGTAGTGACCAGCAGAACATGGGCCGTCTGGTGCTGCACCTCCTCCAAGACAATAGTATCCTCCTAGAATTGATCCACAAAAAAAGAGTAAATTCCTAGTGAAAACACAATGGCCGGTGTGGCGGTGTCGACACCAGATGTACAGTAATGACCAGCTGAACATGGGCCGTCTGGTGCTGCACCTCCTCCAAGACAATAGTATCCTCCTAGAATTGATCAACAAACATAAGAGTAAATTCCTAGTGAAAACACAATGGCCGGTGTGGCGGTGTCGACACCAGATGTACAGTAGTGACCAGCTGAACATGGGCCGTCTGGTGCTGCACCTCCTCCAAGACAATAGTATCCTCCTAGAATTGATCAACAAACATAAGAGTAAATTCCTAGTGAAAACACAATGGCCGGTGTGGCGGTGTCAACACCAGATGTAAAGTAGTGACCAGCAGAACATGGGCCGTCTGGTGCTGCACCTCCTCCAAGACAATAGTATCCTCCTAGAATTGATCCACAAAAAAAGAGTAAATTCCTAGTGAAAACACAATGGCCGGTGTGGCGGTGTCAACACCAGATGTACAGTAGTGACCAGCAGAACATGGGCCATCTGGTGCTGCACCTCCTCCAAGACAATAGTATCCTCCTAGAATTGATCAACAAACATAAGAGTAAATTCCTAGTGAAAACACAATGGCCGGTGTGGCGGTGTCAACACCAGATGTACAGTAG
Organism: Fragum whitleyi; assembly: GCA_948146395.1. Lineage (NCBI taxonomy): Eukaryota > Metazoa > Mollusca > Bivalvia > Cardiida > Cardiidae > Fragum > Fragum whitleyi. The sequence goes on along the minus strand of OX411543.1, from coordinate 46,292,247 downwards.
TGACCAGCAGAACATGGGCCGTCTGGTGCTGCACCCCCTCCCAGACAATAGTATCCTCCTAGAATTGATCCACAAACATAAGAGTAAATTCCTAGTGAAAACACAATGGCCGGTGTGGCGGTGTCGACACCAGATGTACAGTAGTGACCAGCTGAACATGGGCCATCTGGTGCTGCACCTCCTCCAAGACAATAGTATCCTCCTATAATTGATCCACAAAAAAAAAGAGTAAATTACCAGTGAAAAAGTGATGGATAGTGTGGCAGTGTCTACACCAGGGGCCTGTTTTACTTAACATCTTACGATTATTTTTTGTTTAAGTCAAAAATTTACAATACTTATAGATTAGTACCTAAATATGGTAATCTGCCATGCAATATATCATTAGAATCGTCTGTAAAAGACGATTCCAATGAGATATTGCAAGGCAGAATCTAACAATGAATGTAATCAACATGTACGATTTGTTATTTTGACTTACGATCAATTTTGTCGTAAGAAGTTTAGTAAAACGGGCCCCAGATGTACAGTAGTAACCAGAGAAACATGGGGTACTAGTTAGATAATGGAAATTTATTTTAGTTCAATTGCGATGAAAGCCTAAGCTTTTTAAGTTGCTCTTGAACACCTTATCCTGCTTATTTCACCTTCCTGAGAGAGAGGCCAAAACCACTGCTACCCACTTTTTACAGATGAAGGAAGTTGTGCTTGTTTTTAAGAGTTTTGAGCCAAAAGCACAATCTGGCAACAAACAGGTTCAAACCATGGACCTCCAGGTTACAAGTTGAGCACCTATACCACAACTCAACCGAGGCGGTCAGCAAATTACTAGTTGAAGGCTCAGTTGAAAAAAAGTTGTAACTGCCTATATGTTTATGGACAGTTACAACTATTTCACAATGAGCCATGGTTGTGAAAAAAGACCGAGAAATGGAGTTTTTTATTTATTCTCATTGACATCATTTTGCTATAGTTATTCTAAAACCTTTAACTAATGTTTTCATAAAATTGTGGTTACAAGGAATTTTTATAATACTTTCATTGTCCTATCATGTCAAAATGATGCAATGTTTACTTATTCATGTATACTGCATTATATCTGACTCAATGTAGCTTTTGTATACTTACAGTAACTTATTTTAAACTATCAAAACGTAATGATATCCGAGAATTTAAATTATTCATTTCTCATCACTATATCAATGGCCTAGAGCAAAATCGAACTGTGTGTCTATACCCTGTATAGACATACAGTATGTTACTGCTATTAGCCCCAAATGTTGTTGTTTTGGATACCAACACTGATGCTAGATCATTTTTTCTCACTATATCTATTATTCAGAATGGTCTTTATTCAAATAACATGTCATACAATATGAAAGTGAACCTTATCCTCAGCTAGATCTTTATTTTTTAAGAATAATCAGGGCTACTGATAGAGGTAGTATTTTTTTTATGTTATATCAAATTATTTCAACAAAACATGCGCAAATCCTATATTGTGGGTAGTTATGGGAATCATTTGATGAAGCAATTGAAATGAGTACCCACAATCAAAGGTTTCAGTGAGAAATAAAGATTTAAAACTTGCAATACTTTATCTTTTCTTACTTTCAGATAATGCTATCATTACAAATTTGGAAGATACAGTTACATACAGAAATCAAAACTATTCTAACCTGTACAGGTTGTACACTGTGTACTAAGGGACAGTCCAGGTGAAGCCCCGTATGACCCTACTGGACAAGGTGGTCTTGTTGACCCTGTGTTGGCTGGACAGTAGTCTCCCTGTTGTATAGAATATGGAAAATATCACTCTCGCAAACTGAAGTAAATTAATCCCTGTCAAAGCGACTCAAAAATGCAACTTTGGTTGTTACAAACATTTTTTTATCATTATTAAGCTTGTCATGCTGAATCTGGAATATTTCTGCTTGAATGGCAGGAGGTAAGAACGAAGATCAGCCTGCACATAAGTGCAATCTGATCTAAGTCTACACAAACTCTTTATCTTATTGGATGGAAAGATGTGTATAGACTTTGTTTTAGAGAGAAATATTGGCATAGAATTTCTTCTTTAAGAGACTTTAGCCTTTCGATTTGTGTGTAATTTTGCAGAGAATTTTATTACGCATGATAAGATTTAAATCTAAATATCCAAGGGTCCGTTTTACTTTTTTCGAAAAAATTAATAGTGAGTCAAAGTCAAAAAAATTGTACCTTAAGAGTTTTCATGCATTATTTTATTCTGCCTTGCAATATCTGATCAGAATTGTCTTTAGAAGATGATTCCAATGAGATGATGCATGGCAGAATTCTACATTTAGTTACTTCTGTAGAAGCAATTTCAATTTTTGACTTACGTGAAAAATAATCGTAAAATGTTTAGTAAAGCAGGCCCCAGATTATATAAGTCATTAAAATGCAAGAAATTTAAAAGTTTATCCCTTTAAATAAATAACCTTGACTTTAACAAATGTCCATGATCTGGACAAGATGAAAAATGTGGAGAAATACCTATAAACTAAGAAAATGTTGTCAAAATATTTTTGAAATTAGATTTATAGGACAAACTGAGCAATAATTTGCCTTGTCTTTCATTGCCAATTATCATCAATTCTAATTCCCTTCTTATGTCATTGTTTCTGAATCATAGAGAAAACAGTTCAATAATTTTATCATTCTATGAAGATGTTACTGACTTGATATCACCTGCCTGATGATATGAAATGATGAAATGATATATATACTATTCTCTTTATATATCATACCTGGGGACAGATGGTGATATCAGTTGCCCCAGCTGGACAATAATTCCCTGCTAGACAGTTGAGACAGGACGAGGCCCCTGTAGTGTTCATGTAGGTTCCATCAGCACAAGGGGTCTGATTGATGGACCCTATAGGACAGTAGTGTCCTGGCTGACATATATTCCCTGTGGACCCATCAGTAGGGGTACTGCTGTTTGATCCCAGAATGCAGTAGTATCCAGCACTACATTGTCCTGTTGGCTTTGTCAGTCCTAGAGCATCACAGTAGGAACCTGAAATAAAATACAATATGCCATATAAGACCACTGTAGCTTGAATAGTGTTGATATCATGGGAAAACATAGTTTGGAAGTTTCACAGACAGATGGAAAATTCAAAGGACAGACAGGCAGACACTAATAAAACAATGTGCCCCAAATCTATACATGTATATAGCAAAAAAAAGTTCTACAATCCCAGGCATCTCAGGCATTTGAGAGATTCAAAACTGTTTTGTAGGTACAGTTGAGCCAGAATCTAATTTAGTTATACATAGCTCACTGCACATAATTCTACATGAACATAAAGAGGTTATACCTGCTGTCCAGGGAATACAATCTGACACTTACCATAAGGTCAATAGTGGCCAATTTGACGGTATTCTTTTACAACACATAAAGACAAACCTGCTGTACAGAGTGCATATCTGACACATAAATTGCTGTTGGTTGATTCAGGAATGTTCCTGAAGGAGATGGTATAGGGGATCCTTTAGCATAAGAACAAAACTTCCCACTGTACAGAATTCTATATTAATACATAAAGGTTCTACCTGCTGTACAAGGAGTACAATCTGACACATCTCCTGCAGTTGTCTGATTCAGGAATGTTCCAGAAGGACATGGTATAGGAGATCCTGTTGCATTAGGACAATAGTGTCCCACTGTACACACATCTCCCCAAGACTGGCCTGTTGGGTTGGGTGATTCAGCTCGTAGGGTACAGTAGTGTCCTGAAAGATAAGAATTTATCATCTAAGGTTATTTTATAAAATATGTATGCTAAAAAAATTAGCAGAAAAGAATAATTTCATCTTGAAAATAGATATCAAGCAGTTAAAAAATTCTCTTTCATTACCTCAATGTTTAAATTTTTTACTCAGGGTGACTGTTTCACTTTCTACAACTTTCACAGTTGAAGCATGAAATAAATCCTTATTGAAATCTATTCTTTCAATTTTGTGAGATCACCCTTTTGTTATAAAATGGTTTTGTTTGCAAAAAATGAACACATTACAATAGCAGCAAAATCATTACCTGCCCAGCATGTGCCTGCCACCTCTCTGAGACCTGTTGTGTCACAATAATAGCCTGGAGTACATGGTGTACAGTCACCACTAGACTGGAGACCTGTAGAGTTACTGAAGGTGCCAATTGGACAGCCTTGACCTATAGAGCTTCCTAGTACACAGTATTTACCCGGCAGACATTCATTGCCTGTTATACCATCTGTTGGTGTAGAGTTGTAGGCACCTTGTGTACAGTAGTAACCTGCACTACACTGGGCTGTTGGTTCAGTATTTCCTGAAAATTTAAAGGGTCAAAATTGAGCTCATAAGTTTTCATTGTCCATAAACATTATTAATTCTAATCAGTGAGCTATTCAATATGGAATATTAATTACTTGTTATAAGCAATTTCATCTTTTCCCACAATATGACCACATGGAATTTTTTCTTTTCTTATTGCATCCATTTAAATTGCAATTTGCAGGGGTGTGGAATTCCCATGCCTGACTTGTCCGACACGGGCTTTTCTACTTGTGGGCAAGTACATTTTTCTAGGCCACTTGTCCGAGGACAAGTAGATACCAGAGCAAATCTTGATACAGTACTAAATGATCTAGGAGAAAAGTCATCCTTTTGTTTGTAAAAAAAGGGAAGATAACATTGATTCTAATGAAGAAAATGCTGGGTTACAGCATTTTCTTCATTAAAATCAATGTGTTCTCAATATTTATCTACCAACTTTTTGTGGACAAGTTCATTTTGATCCTGGACAAGTAAGAAATCAGTTTTTACTTGTCAAGGGACAAGTAGAGAAAATCTGTATTTCCACGCCCCTGATTTGTAACCACTTAAAATGGACCAGTTCAAAAATAGGAAAAAGTTTAAGTACCTTCTCCAAGGCAATACCAGCCAGGTGAACATGGTGTGCACTGTGAGGCGTTCCACAGTCCTGTGGTATTACTGAATGTTCCAGCTGGACAGAGGTATTCTGTAGCAAATTTTGTCTGGGATGGACAGTATGAGCCACCTGGACAGTCTGTTGGTATGGAAACACCTCTGTAACTACGGTAACGACCAGAATAGTTACCACTGGTTGATATGTTCTGAGCATCTAGGACTTCATAATCACCTATCAAACAATCAAACACTCCTCTAATGATATAATTCAGCAATTAAAACTTTGAATAGTTTTACCTAATTCATTATAACACTTACGAAGAGTTCTAGCCTAAAGGCCTTGTGTTACAACAATAGTCATAGGTTGTAACAACATGAAGATATAGTTTTTTGCAGCACTGGTATTAAAGGGGGATCCAGAGGAAAAGTCACTCAAAATTCCATATAACCAGGAAACAAAGCCCCTTTCTTTTATGTTTGAACACCCATTACAAAAATGTTAGATTTTACTTTACTTTAGAAGAAAACAACAAAATTGCTAAGACCATTTATAAGATTTACAGATTAAGCTGTACTTAGTTTGTCATACTCATCATGTTGAAGTCTCTTTATATTCTTGTCAAGTTATGGGTTCAAAGTCATTTGTCTGCAGTATAACTTACCAATTGCTTTACAGTAAGCTCCTGCAGGACATGGATCACAGCTTCCCTGTCTCCAGAGTGATTGATAATCTCCAGATGGGCAACCAGTCTCATTGTGACTTCCTCCATAACAGAAATGACCAGGACTACAGCCATATAGTGCAGGTGTGGGGCTATCTTGACCACCAGGGCAGTAATACCCGATACTACAGAGTCCAGTGGGTTCAGAGAGACCATAAGATTGGCAGTATGACCCTGGTGTACATGTTATACAATCTGCTACAGACTGACCCCCAGTGGCATCTGAAAAAGTTACAGAGAAATTGTTATGGACAAAATATAAGACATTCTTATTTGAAGAAAAGCTGTAATTTTTTTATTCAAGTTTATAAGTGTTATAAACAAAATATGATTTTCTATATACTCACTGAGATATGTTCCTGGAGCACATGGTATCTCTGATGTAGTACCTGAAGGACAATAATGTCCCAGACTACATGGTACAGGGTTTGGTATAGACTGGCTACCATTACAGAAATATCCGTCTGAGCAGTTCCCTGTAGGGGCTGCCAGGTTATCTACGTCACAATACTGACCAAGGGGACATGGGATCTGGGCTGAACTTCCTGTTGGACAGTAGCTTCCTGAAGACAAAAGGGTTTCATATTACCATGATTTTTAAATTTCATTTCTTGAACAATGTCAAAGAATTTATGATAGAAGTCTGTTCTTAATAATGTGGAAGTTCGGTCACTCTTAATTATGACACAGAGGAAAAATCACAGGAACATTAAAGTTTTAACTTATCTGAATAAAACTTTTTGTACTCAAGCATCTTTGGTGTTGAACATCAAGTTTTTATTTAAAGTAAATTCATCATGGCTCTCAATTTGAATTTCATGCAATATAACTAAGTAAAATTAACTTTTGCATGTCATTTTAGCAAAAATAAAGCCTTTAAATTGATGAAAAGTATATCTTCTTGACAGTGAAAATTTTGCAAAATTGGTTGTTTACAATCAAACGTACCTGCAAGGCAAGGACCTCCAGTTTCATTGGTCAGATATGTTGGACATGAGATGTTGATGGTAAATGTGATAGATGAGTTAACATAGGGTATTGGACGATTACTGTATGCTCCTCCTGAACAATACCATCCAGCATCACAATCTCCTGATGGCTCGGATAATCCATCCATACCACAGTATTTACCAGCTGTTAAAAAAGAACAAAAAGCACTGTAAATCAGATTTTTTTTACTTTTGCTGATATAAGCTACCAAATGAACACCCAGACTTTAATTTTTTTCTCTCTAAAAAAAACAGATTAATAAATTTTCCCCTCAGCCCAGTGTTAAGGCTTGAAAAAAAAAAGTTTCTGCTTTACATGTGAGTACACATGCAAAATGTTTTCAAATGATTTTGAGAATAGTCCTGATATAAGTTGATAGATGACCGGATGGTATAGTGGATTTTCATAGATTAGATATAAACAATATTTTCAAATATTCTGTATGTTACAACTTTACTCATACGAATTACAATAGTGATATAACATAACATCAAGATATCATTCTCCTCTCCCCCTCCAGTAGCATATCACCAGGCTATTTATGCAAATTCAAAATGTCTATAATATTGGACAGTACTCTTTTCTGGTTCTCCTTTTATCGATCCCAGGTAATATTGAAGAATCAGTGCCTGTTACCACAAAGCATTACATATTAAGTTTAAATACTATTAGAGTATAGACTGGATACCTGTACAAGATTGACAATCAAACACTGCATTCATTCCTGTCATATTGTTGTAGGTACCAGCTGGACATGGCCATTGGTTTGGATCTTCTGTACCAGACGGGCAATAATAACCTGAAAACAGTTATACTTTAAATTAACTCTTCAAGTACAGTGTGAATGGATTGTTTGAGATTTTTTGAGGGAGTGGACCCATGAAAGTTCTGCAGCGCCTTGGAAGTAATGAACTTCAACAATGTTTACCGAGGCTTCCTAATGAGTTTCATAAGGAAACCTTGGTCAACATTGTGAAAGATCATGAGTTTCTAAATGTTGTGGAACTATTACGGGTCCACTACCTTAAATCAAAAACCAAGTGAGGATAGAGCAATCATCATTTATAACCAAACATGTTGAATTCAAGCTTTCCCTTAACTCAAAGTTAGCTCAACTATTAATCATCTGTATCCTAAATCCTAAGAAAAGAAATTTAAAGACCATTTCACAAAAACAAGGTTGGCCAGCATTCTTTTAAACATTGGAAAACATCATTGTTATGTTAGAAGTCAGTTTCAATGGATAGAAAGCACAAGTTGAAAAGCAGCTGCAAAGACTCAGACTTAGTGTTACAAGCATGCTTGTTTACAAAATTATTAATAATAAACAAGGAATACCAATATTTTTGGTCTATTTCGAGGGAATATTCTCCAAAATAGGATACTTTTGTATTGATACAAGCAAGTAAATGTAAATTCATACTAGTTTATTGTGATACTTTTCTAAATGCCTCTACACAGTATAGTATACATAACCAAACATTAGCTAAGTTTAAACGTTACTAACCTTTGGGACATACAGCTGATGTATAATTGGTTGCTCCCAGGTAACAATAGTATCCAGCGGGACACGTCTTACAGAGTGCCAGTCTCATCTCATCTCCGTATGTACCTGCTGGACAGCTGATCTCAGCTGATGAGCCTGTTGGGCAGTAGTTACCAACAGTACATGGTCCTGTAAATAACAATATTACCAGGGTTTCAGTCCGGCATCAACAATATGGAGTCACAGGGACTCAAACAGGATCAAATGGGTTCTTGGTTGAATTTTAAGAGTCCCGTCTTGAAATGTAGACTACTTTATTTTAAATATCATCTGTTTTTTATGTAAATACCAATCTTCTCTCTGATTAAAGGTGAATATCTCTGATTTAAGGTGAATAAAGTATTCAGTGCTCCTATGAACCATTTGGGCTCAGCTTCAGACAAGAATTGAATTCAATTCTTTTCTGAAGTTAAACTGACAAGAAAGTCCATTTGACTCATACCTGATAGCTTTGGAAGTCCTGGCTACTTATATGTGAGTCTCAGACTTGCAAAAGCTATGTCGCTTTTGTGTAACATAAGTATTACATCATAGATCTACTCAAAATTCTGTCAAACAAAAGGTTTGGTAGTAAAGTAATTGGTGTTCATTGAAAAGGAGTTTAGATTGGTAATATTACTTTGTATAGATAGGCGAGAGCAATATTTTTTAAAGTATCAGAATTTCACCAAACCGCAACACGATTCAACTTTTAAGACCAAATTTAAGTTGTTAGAACTTTTGGCCTGACCATTTTGCCAAAAAAGTAGGTGTATTTATTTTTTATGACTTTTAGAGTCATGGCAGTAAATATGCTTAAGCTTAACTGTTTTGAAATAAGAAAACAAAAGAATGTGCTTATTGCAGTGATAATGATAAATTATGATGATAATTAATTCATTGGATCAATTATCATGATGGAATACCATTAATTTTAGTATAATAAAGAACAACAAACAAATATTAATTGCTGTCAGTCCTGAAGAGATGAAATTTATCTTAAATGTAACTGATCAAATTAACTTTTTTTTCATAATTATCTGTTAACAGACCTCCAGTTCCAGTGTTATTTCCTTCTGGTGAAGAAAGGTCAACTCCAGAGGCACAGAAATAGCCAGCTGTACAATTTCCTGTAGGGGCAGACAACCCTGGTGTCTCACAGTACATCCCACCATCACACTGCACACATTCTGTCACATTCTCCAGCATTGTGGTTGGGTTGTAGGTACCCGCTGGACATAGGGAGTAGTCCAGACCATTAGAACCTGGGCAGTAGGCTCCCAGTGGACATGGGTCAGCTCTGTCCTGATTGGTACAGTAGTAGCGAGGTGGACAAGGGTCACAAAGTGAGGCTCCTGTTGTGTTCATGTATGTACCTGTAAGACAAATGGTTAAATTGAATTTCCAGATTTAACCCTTTGCTGTTTAATCCCTGCTTTTTACGTGCCTATGATTTTATGATTGAGAAAACATTGTGAAAACGGAAGAAATTGCTTCTGACAAGCAATTTCTTCTTTTTCCACACTATTTTCTACCCTACTGAGGGTTAAGCTTTCACACTAGATGGGCCTGTAGATCTAGAGATCAGGGTAAAACTACTGTAAAGGCATTATAAGTACTTACACTAACTTTTTCTGGTTGACCCCTCGAGACATTCTGACTTACATGAATTCTGGTTGATTCATAACAGAAAAAGAATTCATCAGGCACTTATCTTTTGCCAAGGCACATGCTTTTGAATACCATTGATTTCTCTGCTTCAAGTTAGCTTTTATTCATTTGAATGTTTAAGTATTTGTAAGGTGTTTTTATCTGCTGAAATAATTCTGGCAGGTGTATCCCAAGAAGAGGTTGTTAGGTTTACCAAGAAACCTGAAGATCTTTATACATCTTGCCAAATGACAAGCTATTGCACAGGAACTATGTTCTTTTTTTTAAAAAAACATACATTTAACCATATTTTTACTTTCTATCACACACAATCTGTAAACACCTGGGGCCCGTTTTACTAAACATCTTACGATCATTCTTTGCGTAAGTCAAAAAATTAAAGTTGCTTCTACAGTTGTAACTAAATACGGATTTCTGTCATGCAATATCTCATTAGAATCGTCTTCTAAAGACGATTCGAATGAGATATTGCAAGGCAGAATTAAATATTGAAAGAAAACACCAGATTTGATTTGTAATTTTGACTTACGATCATTTTTTCCAAATGACGTTTACTAAAACGAGCCCCTGTTCTAAAAACAGATAAAAGTAGGAGATACACACCATCAGCACAGGGTATTGGAGCATCCGAGCCAACTGGACAATAATGACCAGCTGGACAGCGGTCACCTGTAACACCATCTGTGGGCGTACTGGTACTAGCATTGGATGAACAGTAGTATCCTGCCTGACAATCACCTGCAATATTCAAAATATATATGAGGTGAAGGATGTCCCTTCATACATACAAATAATTCAACCTGTTCCCTTTTAAAAGATTCTATATCCAAAGCTACAGATAGAGGGGGTATTTTTGATTTCAAATTTAATCATTTCGACTATAAATCCTATATTGTGGGTATTCATTATTCATCTTGATGAGACCATTCAAATGAGTAACCACAACATAGCACAAATCCTTTATTGTGGGTATTCATTATTCATCTCAATGAGACCATTCAAATGAGTAACCACAACATAGGGTTTAATGAGAAATAAAGATTTTGAATTGCAAATACCCCTTCTTATCTGTACCTCTGATATCAAGGTATCAAAGCAATTTATAGATAAAATCTGAATTTTGCAAAGAATCATAAATGTTCATAATATCTTACATATATATAAAGATAGCATACGAAAAGTTTATTAATTAAATCATGACCAAAAATGTTCTTAAACTTTCTGACTGTCCAATGTGATCAAATATTAAAACCAAAACAGGAGATGTTCGTAAATCATTTATGCCCCTGAATAAAGAAAGCAGGTCAATAGCCTATTCTTTGTCAATCAACAAAGGGCAATAACTCACAAAATATGATGTGTAGAGTTACTTTTCTTGTGCACTGCACTTCACCTAAATGAAAGCTATCTATCTGTGAAGTTTTGTGATCCTGGCTTGCATACTTTTTGAGACATGCCTTGGACAAAAAAAACAGTATATGGACGGACTGACAGACTGACCAACAAGTGCAAAGCAATATACACTCTCTTCTCTGAAGGGAGGAATAATAATTGCATAAATTTACATAATTTACAACATTTTTCAGCAACCAAATCATCATCTACTGATACACAGAAACAAATAATAGTTTTGTATTTGTATATTGTTTTGTAGGTAAAAAGAACTTGAATAATAAATGAGCTTCAAAGAGGATTTTTGTCCATCTAATGAAATTGAGGATTAAACCCTTAAAGGCGACAACTTGGAAACTACATGATGCTAAACAAAATTTGATCGGTAAAATATTTATCTATTCTCTTCCAAGGGAACATAATAATACAAATGCACAATATCAAAATAAACAAAAGGACCATGATGGTCCTAGATCCCTCACCTGCGCCTCTTTGACCTCTTGAACATCACATTAATTAAACAGGCAGATGTCAAAAAGGAGATAATTTCTCCATAAGATCAATACCATGGAATGTTTAAGCCAAGAGCAAGACAGATATGCCTTTTCGCTCTTTTACTCTTTGTAAACGGAATGCACCAGGGTGGAGCCCAAATGTGACCCCAGGGTCTTGATATGAACAAACTTGGTAGAGGTCCATTAGATGATACTACATATCAAATTTTTCAGAGAAGAAGATTTCTTAAGATTTTCGCTCTTTGATGATATGTAAAAAGATGGAGCCCAAACATTACCCCAGGGTCTTGATATGAACAAACTTGGAAGAGTTCACTAGATGATGCTACATATCACATATGAAAGCTGTCTGCCTTCTGGTTTCAGAGAAGAAGATTTTTGAAGACTTTCATATTTTTACCCTTTTTTTAAGGGTAAAGGGAAAGTTAAGGGTTGATTTCATTTATTTGATCAACTTTGGTAGAGCTTGACGCAAGGAACATCCCTGCAAAGTTTCATCAAGATTGGCCCACTAGTTTAGGAAGAGAAGATGTTTAAAGAAATTGTGGACGACGCACAATACACGACGGACGACGGACATTGCATGATCACAATAGCTCACCTTGAGCACTTCGTGCTCAGGTGAGCTAAAAAAACAATTAAAACATTTTTTATCTAAAATCAACTACATGTATACCTGTTCGTTTGTGTTAATCAAAAAAAATTGATACAAGAAGGTACAAGATCAATTAAGTACAAAATAAAGCAGCTTACTTAAAACTTTCTGTGTGTGCCGTTAAACTACTATGCTGCTTATTTTATTTGGCTTACACTTACATTTTTCAAAAAATCATATTTTTTTTTTTAAATTTGTGACTGTCATGCAAAAAAATACAGTATGAGAACTCTGTAAAATAAATATTTAAAAAAGAGATTGGTTCCAGTGTCAAGTTGAGGTTGTATTTAAAAAAAATGCTTTCATATGATTATAGAATGATTATTTTAGATTCAAAAAGGTCTCAAAGTGTGTAAAGATTCTACCCTAGTTAGTCTGGGCAGTCTCAGCCTGACTGAGTGGACACTTTATACACTTACAAGATTGTCCCTTTTTGCGTATCAGGTCACATTAAAACAATGGCAAGCATGCATTAACAACAATAGAAAATATGGTTTATTCCTGATTCTCCAACATTTGAAAATGTCTATAAAACCAATACAGCAACAAGGGGGATGATAAGGGGAAAATATATGATCGCAATTAAGTACAAATTGATTCCAATACTAACTATTAATTCAGATGAGTTTTACTTAAATTTGTTTTAATTCAAATTAACAAATGAATGGAATAGAATCATTATTTAACTATATCATTCCGTTTGATTGTTAATTTGGATTCAAATTACAACAAATATTTTTAATAAACCACTAGTGAATTGATCAAGAAATAGGATTTGAACCTAATTATTTAACCCTTTACAGCCCTCTTTAATCAGCTATGTAAATAACAACAATCTTTCAAATGTGGGAGACTCGGGAAGACACCAGAAATAAGTTACAATATATAAGTGTGGGAACATTTTTTCACCCTGACTGTGTCTTACAATTTTCACACACTGTCAAAAATAGAGATATACAATAAAATTAAACCTGTGTTTAAGGTAACAATAATTATTGCCTGTAATTACAATAGAATTGAAGTAGTTAATACCCCCAGTAAACATCATTTTTAAAATGCAAAGCTAACAAAAATTTGTCAGTATTTTTATTTGGAAAAAAATATCTGTTGACTTATTACATGTTAAATAAGAAATTGTCGCAAAGTAAACTAATACCCCCTTATCCAAAACGCGCTCATGGAATTGACACTAACACTAGACCTCGGGCCCAAGGCCTGTGCATTTTACGGAGGACTGGCAGTATACCTACAGTGTTGCATGTCCTACAGGCCTGTATTGGTCAACTTTATTTCTTAACTTCAAAGATGTGAATAAATAAAATTGCTGTTTGCTATACTCAGACTTTCCTAATACCCAAAGTAAAACTGTGTAAAAAGAAGAAATTGCCTGTCACAAGCAATTTCTTCATTATAAACACTGTTTTCCTTCCAGCTTTTTGTTTTTCATTATGACTTGCAATAATATTTAGTTTTGATGCCAAAGAATGCTTTTCTTTGGAGGACCTATGTACTAGGTAGGACCTGTAAAAATTAGAACCTGAGTAGGATCTGCAGGCTTTTTGCAAAAAAAACTTCAGGTGAAACCCTGAGCTCCATATATAATCAGGTGCCAATCTCTACAGGATATAATTGCTACAAATATAATGCTAAGTCTGCTATGAAGTTGGAATCAAATCCTTCTATTAGCTGCTGAGAAATTGAGTGGGTAAGATTTTTCATAAAAGGGCCATAACTCTATCAAACCTTAAAGGACCTTTTAATATATTTTACTTTATATGGCAGATAATGCGTTTCATGAAAAATTCAATGTTTGTCGATTGATTTGTATTTTTATGTAACTCATCTTTAATTAGATTAAATCAAGAAAAAATATTCAATGAATATTCATGACAGAGTGATTTTTTACTATAAACGCAGACTGGGGCTTTAACCCAAATATGACATGCACATCTGTGGTTAGTACTGATCATATCTTTAAGGTAGAATAGAATCTGTCCATTTGTCCATGAAAAATTGAGCAGGCATGAAAACCTACAAACAGAAGGGAGGGCTAACTGACTGACTGCTATAATATACCCCCTAAATATAGGTTTTAGGGGTATTAAGAACATTATTTACAAATGTCATAATTTGATTAAAATCCACTAAAAGTGCAGAAATTATGAATTGAGGTTGTGGACCAATAATAGCTCTGCAACATGTTTGACCTCACAATCTTTCACAATGTTAACCGAGGTTTCCTAATGAAAATCATAGGTTTTAGGGGTATAAAGAACATTCTTAACAAATGCCATAATTTGATTAAAACCCATTAAAAGTGCAGAAATTATGAATTAAGGTAGTGGACCCACAATATTTCGCAACTTTTTTGACCTCAAGATCTTTCACAATGTTAACCAAGGTTTCCTAATGAAAATCATTAGGAAACCTCAGTTAACACTATTTAAGTTCATTACTTCTTAAATGTTGCGGAACTATTATGGGTCCACTACCTTAAGGTTCAAACATGCATATTTAATTTAGCACAAAGGATTATACTTCCTTTGAGGGGGAAAAGGGGGGAGGGAATCCTTTCATGCAGTTAAATCAAAGGTAATCAGAGCTGTTAGCAAATATTAAGAAATTTATCATGCATTACAGCTTCATACAATGTCATAATTTTCTTGATAAAATGAATAATTTTAGAGTCTTTCCAGTGAATATTGTTACATATCATGCAGTTTTTTAATGATTACAATGAAGGTACAATTCCTGTTAAAGCATGTGAATTATGCTGGGTATAAACAAGGTTTATCAGTTCCTCTACATTACATTGTCATAAGAATAATTCCTTTGTTAAAAAAAAAAGTTTTTAATTATTTTCAAAGACCTATGAAGAGGCAAATGAGCCTTTGCGTGACATTTCCAACAATTTGAAATGTTATTGAGGTGCAAACATTGGATAGTGTAGACAGCCACACACTGTAAATTTGAAGTACCCCCATGGATGGTCTACTGTTATTTTGAGACCTTATCTATCTTCTAAACACATCGTAAAGACGCTAGACTGTGCAGGTGCACAGGCTGGTCAGAGTCTTGGCTTTGCATGTATTTCAAATTATTGGAAATCTCACACACAGGCTCAAATGTTAATAAATATCAGACCCGTCTGGTAAAAAGGGACTACCTTGGTAGAATGTTAAAAGTGTTGGTCCTAGTCAGACTGTGTAGACTGATTTTTCGAATATATATTTTAATGATTATTCCTTCTTTATAAGGGTTTTTGACATGCAACCATTGGATCTATTTATTTCATGTTGTTCCCAAATGGTCCTTTTTTATGTGATGGGTCTCATTTTTTTTGATACATTTATTTTTTTCTGTGCAGAGAACTTAATATGTCTAAACTACAAAATCCTCCAAAAAAAAATTATTTTTTTTTCTTAAAATAATGTGTATTCTTGAAAATTACAACAATGCTATGATAGAGGAACTGGTGCATTCAGTTATTTTTTGTTTATCATTATCATTACCAACTACGCCGCCGCCTGAAACAAACCACTCTGGCTGTTAAATCTACATTAAATTGTCTTCTGTACGAATCATATCTTGTATCAAATATCCTTAAATTGCTATATTCAGAAATAAGAATGACAATAAATATCAATGACAGTTATATTGATTCCATAAATAAACCAACCTTCATACAGCCTACAAACAATCAACATTTTTGTCAATCCTAAAGATTGGCAAAGTTATCAATTGTAAATAGGCAATATTTAGTTTTCTTTAACCCTTGTCATGCTGAAACTGTAATATTCTTACTGCTTGTTCCCTTTCAAGGCGTTATTCATTAAATCAATTTTTGATAAGAAACATTTCTAAACCCCATTGATTTTAGGGCTTTCAGTACTTTGATATAAGTGCAATTCTGAAAGACGATTTTAATTCAGCATGACAAGGATTAATATCAATACCAATAATACTGATAATTTTGGGCCACTTTACAAACTATTAGATACAAGACTCATATTGCCAAAAATAACTTTTGCTTCAGAGGCTTGATCTATTCTTTTCCTTTTAATCACATTTAACAAGATAGACTACCATTTTACTGGTCATTTCTTTTTTACTAGATATTTTTCATTTTTTAAGACAAATATTTTCACTCATTATCATTTTCATCATCTTTTAGATGAGCTTTATATTGTGATAATACAGCCCTGCGTTCAGGATGATGAAACAGTGCAAACAGATTTCCAATTTTCCCCCGCTTTGCATGTGCTCTTGAGTGCAAAGCAGGGGGAATAATTGGAAAACTGTTTGCGCTATTTTGTCATCCTGAACGCAGGGCAGTGTCTTACTATGACGTACCTGTATAATTGGTTAGACCAGCTGATCCACAGAATCGTCCAGCAGGACAGCTGATACATTCAGATAGGGCCTGGGCTCCAGGTGTGGACAGGTATGTTCCTATTGGACACTGTATGGGTGTACCTGTACCCATGGGACAATAATGACCAGCCGGACACACCTCCCCAAAGTCCACGGAGAGGTTCGTGGGGTTCTGTATGGATGCTCCTCCGCTACAGTAATATCCAGCACTGCACTGTCCAGTAGGCTGGGTCAAACCTGGAGTTATAGTGGACTTAGATGTTAGACCAATCATTTGATAAAAACCAATTAATTGACATTTTCTTTAACCAAATGTATCAAGCCAATTTATTCAAAACACAGTAAGAATGTGCCAAAGCATGACTACAGGTGTTGTATAATAATTAATTTGAAATCTATCAAAAATGCTATCAAAAAATTATTATGGTCCTTGATAGTCTGCACAGCACTTGTGATAGTGAATAAATAGCCAAGTTTCAAGAAGGAAACTTTGATAACAACAGAGATTATGACCAATGCTAACACCAAACCAAATGAATACCGCCATCACCTAGGTGATAACAATTACTCAACTTTTTGTTCCAAAACAGCTAAAACTGTGAAAATATCAAGATAAGCAGAAAGTGAAAGGTTCATTTTCTTTGTTTCTTTTAATTATTAGATACTAAGTAAAAATAGCATAAACAAGTTTCCTTGCACAACATTTTGATGTCTTATGCTCAAAAGTTGAAAGTTTCTATAAAGTATATCAATGGCTCAGCACAAAACAGAAGTAATTGCCTATATCTGCTGAGCCATCAGCATGGGTACTTGTTACCTTTAGCGTAGTGGACCCGTAATACATCCACAACATTTCCACAGTGATGAACTTTAACAGTGTTAACCAAGGTTTCCTAATGATTTTCATTAGGAAACCTCAGATAACATTGTGAAAGATCAAAAGTTCTGTTATGTTGTAGAACTATTACTGTTCCACCATAATCAGGACTGGATCATCGAATTTTAGTATGATGTGGAAACTATCCGTGTCCGTTGTCTAGAGGTAGAGCGTTGGCCTCTTGACTCAAAGGTCGTGAGTTGATTCCTGAGAGCCGCTAGATCTATCGATCTTAATTCTTTCATTGATCCACACATTTGGCACGAGTACTCGGACTTTTTCGAGGAAGCAGAATCAAGAGGGATTTATCTATGTTATAAGAGCTTGTTTCAAAACTATCAAATTCAGCCATATCCACTCACCATTTGCAGCACAATAATATCCAGGTGTACAACTCTGACATGATGTTTCCATCTGTAACCCAGTAGTGTTGGAGAATTTACCCACTGGACACGGGGTTTCAACACTAGAACCAGTAGGACAATAGTCACCAGCAGGACATATATAGCCGGTAGTACCGTCAGTAGGGTTAGATACATTGGCTCCTCCTAGACACACATACCCTGCACTACAGTTTCCAGTCGGAGTTGATAGACCTGTGTAAAAATAAGGGAAATATGAAATATGTTATATGTTTTACGAGATAATTATAAGAAATGCCATAGAAAGAATAGATACTTTTTAGCTGACTACTTTCAAAATACTATTAAGTTTGTGAAAGTTAGTTTTATAATTTAACTAAAAAGTAAAGTTGACCTTAAATTGATCAACAAATCTTTTTCAAATCTCTGTCTAGGTCACGATTGCAGTTTTTCTATCTTGCTTCAAAATCTGTAAACTTATGTGGGAGTTCCTAGTTTTCAATGATATTTTCTAATAAAGACACATATTTTCATACAACATTTCAATTGTGTAGTAGTTACCTAAAATTTTCTATTTGAAGTAGGCTTTCCACAAATAAATCAATTAATTTAATTGAAATTTAATTGAATTTTAACCTGTTGAAGCGCAGTAGGATCCAGCTGAGCAAGGTGTACATTGGCTCTCCATCAGTAGACCTGTCTGATCATTGAAGGTACCAATAGGACAAGGGTACAAATTGGCCGAGGTTGTATTGTCCAGGCAGTAGTGACCAGTAGGACAGTCTGTAGGCGTGATGACCCCTGTAGACATGTTGAGTGTAGCCGTTGCTTCTACTGGGTCACAGTATCTATAAAAGAAAATGGTATCATTAACCCTCTACCTGTTGATTTTAAATTTCATTCTCACAAATTACTCATTTTTTAGACTTTTCAACCAGTAAGGCATAATGATTAATTAGAAAGCAGACAGTATAGGCCAAGAGCAGCATGCACAACTGTGCAGGCCTATCTATGTCTATAGTGTAGGTCAGGGTTTCAGGTACACAAAAACCCAATGTATGGTCAATACATGTACTTAATGACTTAAAGAAAGATTGATTCTTAGCTTAATATATTTTGTTATGTGCTTTAAGTATTCATAAGTATTCATACACACAAATTAAAAGATCCTTCAAAATCAAATTAGTTCATTTTCTTTATAAACCAAGTTTTATCATAAATTGTAATCTTGAAAATTATAAATAGCAAAACATTTAACAAAGCCATTCACTCTGTCCAAGTTCTTTTTCAAAACTTAAAATTGGGCTAAAATGTAGGAGGCTGCAGACAACAACAAAACTTAAAAAGATTTAATCCCACATGGTAGAAAACATTGTGGGGAAAGAAGAAATTGCTTGATAGAAGCAATTTCTTCTTTTCCACAATATTTTCTCAAGTGCAAATCTACTCAGATGTAAAATCCTGGTACCGTACAGGAAATAGTTAAACTTACTTTCCAGCAGGACATCCCAGACATTCTGTTTGGGGTTATCAAACATTATCTTCTTTTTCCACCAAACATTATATAAGTATGAATGATATCTTGAGTACAGGAAATATTTAAACTTACTTTCCAGCAGGACATCCCAAACATTCTGTTTGACCTGTGTTGTCTTGGTAACTACCAGCCGTACACTGTAGGGGTGTACCAGTACCACCGGGGCAATAGTGACCAGCGGGGCATGAATGATTGGCTGGGGCAGATGAACTTTGACCTGCGGGGCAATAGTAACCAGGGGAACATGGTCCTGTGATTCCATCAAAACTTGCACAGTAGAATCCCGCAGTACACAGATCACAGTTGGTGATGTCTATATTGCCTGTGTTGTTGCTGAAGGAGCCCGCAGGACAAGGTGTTGGGGCATTGGATCCAGCCATACAATAATGGTTGAGTGTACAGAGGGTGTCATTTGGAGTGGTCGCTCCACCTGTGCAGTAATAACCTGAAAACAAGGAATAAATTTTCAACAATATATAGTGCTCATTTATATCATTTAACTTGTGTCTCTTGTTATTCTGATTAACTTCATTGTATTTTACCCTTTGTTTGTATCATATCTTGATGTTATTAATTAAATATTTAAGATCTTCTAAAATAATCATATTCAGAATTGTTTCAATGAAATGATTGGAACATGCATGGAAATAACTTGGCTTATACAGTTTCAAATTCATAGAAAACAACATACATGTATTGTTGATGGTGGGCCAAAAACTTTATAACTCCAGATTATTCAAGCTATGATTTAGGGGATTTGGTTGCCAAAAGATATTATCTATTGATCAGTGAAAAATGTAGTTGTAACTGCCTATAGCCACATTGGCAGATACAACTATTTAACCCTTAGCCATCAATATGGAATTTGCCTGTACCTGCACTACATTGTCCCTCTGGTGATGCCAGGCCCCACTGGCTACAATAATATCCTCCATCACACGATATTGGATAGTTGGTTCCTGTAGGGCAGTAGGTACCAGGCCAGCATTCACCTCCGGTATAGTTGGTTGCCGGACATGAACAGTTGGACACATCTGTAGCGTTGGAGTATGGTATAGGCATGGCCTGATAGGATTGTCCAGTACAGAACCAGCCTCCAGAACAGTTCCCTGTTGGGTTTGATAAACCATCAGCTGTAAATAATGACATATAATAAATATAGGATCTGTTATCAGATACTGAATACTTGATCACTTACTTTAAAGATTTCTTAAATGATCTTCATCTATTATCAATACTCCCAACAACATATGGCTTATTTTGATCCAAGACTTTTTTACTTGTATTTGCATTTGCCACGTGCGATTTCTATACATAATTTTGAAATCTGAAGGCAAGCTGGTCTTAATTTAATGAGTCTACAAACGAAATACTTTTAAGCAAATCTTGGTACATTGAGTAATTTCTCTATTCTAGAGAGAGTAAAAATCAGTATGTCTTAAATAAAATTGAGTAAGACTCCTTTCCTCACATTAACAACAGTTTGTATATTAAAAACATATTTTTATTATGGGCAGATTGTTGATACACTTCAAAAACATATGTTAGATGACATTGTGATGACGTTATTTATAATGTGTTTATACACAGGTATAAGTCAATGATATATCTAATGGCTATTCCTCAAACAAGAAAAGGGAAGCAATGAGAGAATACAATTTCTCACATAGTCACTCTTGTCATCTATAATAAACAGCTTTCACGCATGTGTCTTACACATGTATGAGATCACTCTGGAAATAACTTCATCATGACATCACCGAAAGTCATCATTACATCATCCAAATAAATGTTTAATGACAAGATAAAACGTCACTTACCGTCACAATATTGCCCAGCTGGACATTCAAGACAATCATTTAGAGCATCTGACCCTGTAACAGGGTTATAGTAACCTTTAGGACATGGGTATAAATTGGGTTCTGTAGTGTTGTCGGGGCAGTAATACCCAGCGGGACATGGGTAAGATAAGTAGGATGTTGTGTTCTCACGGCAGAAATAGCCTGCAGGACATGCATTACAACTGGACTGGCCTTCAGTATCACTGTAAATAGAATTACATGAAACTTTTCAATGTATTCATCTTTTTCCCCGAATTCCATACTTATATCTTCATACAATACTTGACCTAAAATTATGAAGGATCATAGTTTACTGTGCTAAAGATCAACCTAGAGATAGGTCACATCCATACCTAAACTCTTCCCTTTAACAGGTTTGTAAAACGCTTGATATTCCTTATCAATATCTTTAACAATGTCAGGAAAACTCAAAGTATCCAATGAGCAAGCCATATATTGAGCAAAAACTGAAAAAAGTATGAAGGGTAGAAGATGTGATTCTTGTGCTCTACACTCTTCCTCAGTGAGATCTAACCACCCCTGAATTTCATGATTTTAGCTTGCATTCTTAAGGAGTAATGCTCCCAAGAAAATAGGTCTTTGGACAGACTAACCAGTGCAAAGCAATAAACCCCTCTTCTTTGAGGGGGGCACAACAATCATTCTTCTATGGCTAAATGTTCTATGAATGAATCTACTATGCCTTAATTTTGTTAAATCAGCAAGTGGCTAATTATTCTAATATTGTAAAGAAACTGACCTGTAGGTCCCTGGAGGACAGGATGTAGGACTTGTACTTCCTGTGGGGCAGTAGAACCCTTGTGGACAGATATCACCAGTTCCTGTATTGTTAATAAGGCTTGATGGGTTGGAAACATCCACTCCTACAAAAGGAAAATATATTGGTATCAAAATAATGAAGTGATTCATCATCATAGGTCATTATTTAAACTTCAGATTAGATACATACCCTACCAGATAATTATTAGAAATCACATTTGATATCAGCATTTAAAAATGCTAAAGACTCTTACAAATGCAGCATCTAACTAATTAAAGCTGTCAGAGTTTCCAGCAGTTATATCCAGACAAACAGTGTCTGAAGTGTGGAAGAGTTATGTTGCAAGTCCACTCACAAGATATAATGTAAGACATACCCCTATCAATCTGAAAATGTTTGGTTCTCGTGGGGAAGAGACAGAAAAGCTGCTCTTACCTAACTGACAGTAATATCCAGCGCTGCAATCTCCTGTAACAGCAGACTGGCCTGGGAGTTGACAGTATTTACCACCAGTACACTGTGTACATTCAGATTCCTGAGTCAGACCAGTTGTGGGTCCAAACTTCCCTGCAGGACAGGCCATGATGTCAGCCCCAGTACCCTCAGGACAATAGTATCCCATGGGACATGGATCAGCCCTGTCTTTATTGGTGCAGTAGAATCCAGCAGGGCATGTATAACACACTGATGCTCCTGTGTGATTGGTGTAGGTACCATTAGGACAGAACAGATTAGCAGTGGAACCAGTAGGACAGTAGGAACCAGCTGGACATATATTTCCTGTTACGCCATCTGTTGGTGCATTTGTGGTAGCATTGATTGTGCAGTAATAGCCTGAAATAGCAACAGAGTTTGATGTGTAGAATAAAACTGAAACATTACAAAAAAGATCAATCTATAGTAATTAGGTCTATATTTTTCCTACTCTATCATAAATATAAAATTATTAGGAATAATTCGAAGGTATCAAATTAACATACAAATATTTACTACATTTGATAGTAAGTAAACTAGAATGCACATTGAATATAGAAACTGACAGAAAATTTTAAATCTATCAATAATCAAAGTGCTGTCAGCACTGTAAATCGTACATCATTGAGAGGCTGGGATAGTGCAATAGTTCGCCAATCAAAAGGGCTCAAATTTGGACAATAAAAGTTGGTAAAATCTTTAAATTTGTGAGTTTTTTGTCTTAACACTCCATCTTTTTGAGGACATCGCCAGCTCATCCAACCTCGTGGGTCCGATTTTGAAAGTTTGCTGATTCGATAGCCCTCTGCTAGTCTAAATTATTTCTTAGCAGATCTTTACGTTGTTATAATGAGCACGCGCCAAGCTAAAAGCTTGTCTGTTAATATTATTCCTCTCTCTTTAGAGTTTAAAAGCCTGTTTAGCAACAAACATTTTTCATTAAACTATTTACAATTTTGATTACCAACATGTTTGTATTTCAAGCATTGGGTTTTCCCAAATACTGTAAATGCATTTTCCCTCAAGAAACACGTGAAATCGCCAACTATGCTATTTATATCTTTGGTTTCTGACCAATCGATTAAATCTAGCAGCACTCTATGATTATTCATGAGTTGTTCTAAAAATAGATCGCTCTTACTGCTATCCTTTACAGTTGTACAATTTATAGTGAGGCGTCAAAGATCAATTTTACATTGAAAATGATAGGCAATAACGGTTTCTCGATACTCACATAAACTTGCGGAACTATACCAGTTTATCGTATGTTTTTGTCGGTTTATTTGTTGTTGAATAATTTTTCTTCATACTCAAATTTGAATTTATTGAAAATAGGATTGGAGCGTGATCAGAGTGCTCATTGAAATCAAGTATTTCAAAATTACAAAATTATTTCTATTTGTTAACACATGCGAACAAAAAGTAAACCTTTCACGCTCCCTGTTTGAGTGCAGACGACTATTGACTAATGACAAACAAGTTAATTGACACACTTCGAGCAGACGATGTCCATCTACCACGTGGTCTGAATTTACGCGTGGGTTTTGACCCAGTGATAATCATAACAGAATTTGATTGGTTGTCAGCCCTACAACTGGTAAATGACCGTTCGAGAAAGTTCAGAGCAGTAATATTGTAAGTGCTACAAATTAATTATACAGTTAACCTATTGTACGTTTCAACTCCTTTACTCAACCGAAAATCTTGTTATAAACACTGAAACTACTAACTGGTAATTACTAAAAGCGAAAATTGCATCAAATTTTGTATTAGCCTCTTCTCTATTTGTCGAAAAGTAAATAAGGTATAAACAAAGTTTGTAGATTGTGACTGAAAAGGCCGTTTCTTCGGTGTTTGAAAACACATAATTTGGTTTGAACACATTGCTCAGAAGATAATGGTAAAAATGTAGTGGGTCAAACAGAGTGGATTTCTGAAAAACGGTAGATATAAATCTACTGCTTCGCAGTACGATTTAAAAACTAAATAATTTTACTTGAAGTATTTCAGGAAACTGCGCCAGTTGCATAACAAAATAATTTGCTTTTATTTGTGTTCATCAATATTAGTGCATTCTGATTGGCTGAAAAGTTGGTTTTATCACAGGTAGCAGTATAAAAAAAAACAAAAATAAAAAAAATGTAATTTATTATATATAGAATATAAATTATATTTTTTTGTATTTTTTTTTTTTTTTTTTTTTTTTGATACTGCTACCTGTGGGTTTTATTCCCGAATGAAAATAATTTTGAGTACACAGCTGTTGTATAAGCTTCCACAAAAATTAGAGCCAGAAGAAATCTGTTTCTTAACTGACTAATTTTTGGATATTTGTTTCATGATATTAAATTATAAGATAGATAACAAAGATAATATTTGTTGATTTCATGTAGGTATGAAACTAAAATCACAATCACAGTCATATATGAAGTCCCTTACCCTATTCATACAGTGTGATAAGGTTTATAGTTGCATACCTCAATGAAATCAACAAATACTCTCTTCATCTCTAAAGGTAGTAGACAGGTAATAGTTTTACAATGTATCAGATGTAATCAACTTTAACAGTGTTACCTTGGTTAACATTGTGAAAGAACATATATGGTCCAAAATGTTGCAGAACAATTACGGTTCCACTACCTTAAAGAAGCCCTTCTTAATCTTACCTGCTAGACAGTCTCCGGCTACAGCTGACATGCCTGTTTGATCACAATATTTTCCTGGAGAACATGACAGACAATCATCCAGTGAGATTCTTGAAACATTGGGCTGATAAGTCCCAGCTGGGCATGCTGTAGGTTGATAACTGGCAGTTGGACAGTAGGATCCACTCGGACATTGGTCACCATATGTTTTGGCCACTGGACTTGCTTCCTCTGAAGCATTACTACAATAGTAGCCAGCATTGCAGTCTCCCACTGGGGCTGTGAGTCCAGCAGTATCACAGTATTTACCTGGTGGACAGAATGTACAGTCAGCTAGAGCAGTCAGCTGGGGAGCTCCACCATAAGTACCTTTAGGACAGTTAACAAAGTTAGGTGAGGCTATGACACAGTAAGATCCCTGTGGACACTGTCCACCATTACTGGTAGGGTTGGGGTCTGTGGCGCCTCCAGTACAGTAGTATCCAGCTAGACATTGTCCTGTTGGCTCTACCAGGTTCTGTGTTTGACAGTAATAACCTGGGGTACACTGTATACACTGGGACTCGTTTGTCAGGCCTGTTGTATTGCTGAATGTTCCTATTGGACAGGGATACTGGCTGGATGTCTGTGTACCTTCAGGACAGTAAAATCCAGCTACACAATCTTTGGGTGTGACAACTCCATGACTTGCTTCTCCTACACCACTCTGTTCCTCCAAAATAGCCTCATTTTGATCACAGTACTTTCCAGCAGGACAGATAAGACAGGTGGATTGTTCAGCTGTAGGTTGGTAGTATCCTGAAGCACATGGTGTTTCCATAGAACTTCCCACAGGGCATTCATGACCTGGGAGACATTGGTTTGCAGGAGGCTCTGGCACGATACTTCCAGCTGGACAGAACCAACCAGCACTGCAGTTTCCATTTGGTAAATCTCGCCCAGTTCCAGAGCAATATTGACCAGCAGTACATGGTAAACAGGCAGATGAATTTTCATTACCATACACATTACTGAAGGTTCCCTCAGGGCATGGTGTTGGAGCCTGGCTGGCTAGAGGACAATAATTACCCTTAGGACAAATGTCACCGAAAGTTTCATTGACAGGGTTTGGCATGGTAGAGGAGAGACTACAGTAATAACCAGCCAAACAAGGTCCCGTTACTGCAGACAGTTCATCGGTTTCACAGTAATATCCACCTGTACACGCTGTTGGTACTGAAGAACCATTGGGACAGAATGTGCCTGCTCCACATTTTCCACCAATACTAGACGCTGGACAGTGACAATCAGCTCCTGTATCATTACCCACCACTCCTGGTTTGTCTGACCATGATCCCAGAGTACAGTACCAGCCACCAGCACAGTCACCAGCAGGGGCAGATAACCCTAGAGATGGGCAGTATTTACCAGCATCACACAGCTGGCAAGATGTGTTAGTTTGGGCCTGTGAGTTGGGGTTGTATGTACCATTACCACATGGATATTGGTTGGCGAATTCTGTATTAGTTGGACAGTAATGGCCTAAAAAGAGAGATAAAATCAAATCAAGTATAGATTTATTTTTTCCGATGGGGTTCAATGCTGCTTTTAAAAACTTTCAGTCATATTACAGTGGTTGTAGCACCCATCCATAGATTCCTGATATTTCACTTACCAGTATAACCACAAATTATTTTCCAAAACTCCAACTGCTCATCCCACACAGGTTTGCAATCATTTACCCTTTAGTGAGAGACAAATGTCCAAAAGGACATGTTAAGGAGTCAGCGCAACACTATTGTAAGTGCCTATCAATTTATAGGCACTTAGGATACTGTTTCAATGACCCCTTGATGTGTTTGAGTCGGAGAAAAACCATTAAAAGTGCATATACATCAATAGGTACTTACAACAGTTTTGCACCAACCACAAAAATGACATAAGCTTAGCAACACTTAGGCTCAGTAAAAGTAATTATCAACAATTTCTGATTAAGATAAGATGAGAAAAAATCGACCCCCACACGATAATTTTCCTACAGCTAATTTGTTTTTTCCTATCTTAAAGGAAATCTTTGAAATTCAAAGTAGATTCAATCATCAGCAGAAAAACACAAAAAGAATAGATTGTCGTTGTAATACCAAAAGCTTGAAACTACAGCTCTTACCAAGCTGTAGTTACGAGATTTTAGAATTACATCGACAAGATAATAGTGAATTTGAATCATTCTTACCACTTGGACAAGCCACAGGACTTGCACTCCCAGTCACACAATAGAATCCAGGTGGACAGTTGATACATGACGACTGCTGTTCTAGATTGTTGTAAGTACCTGCTGGACAATCCTGTGCCGTACCTGTACCGTTCAAACAATACTTTCCTGTAGGACATGGTCCACCTCTGGAGTCTGTGGACACTGGTGTTGAGGTATTGGCACCGCCGGAACAGAAGAATCCTGCAGAACACATTCCTGTAGGCTCTGTGAGTCCAGTAGAAGCACAATAATACCCTGGTGTACAGTCTATACAGTCTGACAGATTGGTCCTCAATGTGGTGTTGCTGAATGTACCTACTGGACATGGTGTGGCACTGGTACTGCCCTCTGGACAATAATGACCAACTGGACACACATCTCCTGTACCAACTAGCCCTGGTGGTGTAGGTGTGTCCACTCCAGTCTGACAGTAATATCCAGCACTACATGGCCCTGACACGGCTGTAAGGTTGGCCTCTCCACAATAAGATCCACCAGAACATTGTGTACACATAGACAAAGCTGAAAGTCTAACACCAGCACTGAATGTTCCAGCCGGACAACTCTGCCATACACTGCCTGTGTTGGCTGGACAATAAAATCCAGCAGGGCAGTCTAACTGGTTGATTCCATCATCACAATAATACCCGGCTGTACACGAGAAGCATGCCTCAGCCAGCGTGTTTGGCATGTATGTTCCTTGAGTACATGGTAGAGGATTGGGTCCTGTACCCCCTGGACAGTAATGACCAATGGGACAGACATTACCAGTAACACCATCTGTGGGTGTCCATGTAGTTGCATTGGCGATACAGTAGTACCTGGCTGAGCAGTTACCAGACGTGGCAGTAAGACCTGGACTATCACAGTATGTACCAGCATCACAGCTTCTACAGTCACTCAAACTTCCCATACCTAAAATACAGAAAATACATTAACTCCTACTAAAATGTTTAAACTTGTGAAAGGTTCTTTTCCTTTAAGACTTGTATACATCATTATACCTATAAAAATGTTACTAAAAACAGACTCAATCCTTGCATTTTATAACTCATAACCTTTCCCTGCCGTTATTTTGGGTTTGAAACAAGTTGCTTTTAATTACTGTCAAACTTGCAATTTCTATGAGCCTAGATAGTTTTTTCCAACTTAAAGATTTATATTCATTTTTTCAGTCAACCCTTTTTCCACTGTGTATCACTTATATCTTTATTTTTAGTAGATTCTAAAACATATTCCTCACCTTGATCAGGATTATAAGAGCCAGCAGGACAATCTTGTGGTTCATAGGAACCGGCAGGGCAGTAGGTACCAGCTGGACAAATATTGTTTGTGGTGCCATCTGTTGGATTACTCTCTGAAGCGCTCCCTGTACAGAAGTATCCAGCATCACAGTCTCCGGATACAGCAGCCAGTCCCTCAGCACCACAATACTTCCCTTGTGTACAGGATACACAGTCTGATAGCTGCTCCTTTGTTGTTTGGGAATTAAATGTGCCATTTGGACAAGGATATTCATTGGAATGGTTAGTTCCAACTGGACAGTAGTAACCAGCTGGACATGGAAGTGGGTTCTGTACACCATGGGAACAGAAAGTGTCATTTTGTAAGGTTCCATCACAGTAATAGCCCTTTGGACATGTTTTGCAGGTTACCTGAAATTATAATTACAGAATATGTTTATGAGGTAATTCAATTTCATACTTTTACCAAATTTAACTGACAATCATGATCCTGCACAAGAATCAATTTGAAAAACAATGTTACAAAGAGGATAAAAAGACAACTTTGATGGAAAAGTGACCAAGTTGAATAGTTTATCCTATCACAAGCTGTCTTCCAGGCACAGCTGCAGAATTTATCTACCTCAAGTCACAAACCATCTATTCTCAATGTCATAGCTGTTTTTTTGTATATTAGTAGAAGAATAATCCTGATAATATGTGATAGAGTAATGATAGAAAATAATTCATTCTTTAGGCATTTTATTTTGAAAAATTAAACCTAAATTTAGTTACCTGTCCAAATTCATCTTGGTATTCCCCAGAGGGACAAGCCAGTTCTGTTGCACTTCCAGTAGGGCAGTAATGACCGGGTGTACATATATACGCATTTGGTCTGAAGACAGTCTGACCACTTGGGCAAAAATAACCACTACCACACTGACCTTGTGGCTCCAGCATTCCAGTTGTAGGACAATAATAACCTATACAGAAGGGAAATTAGTTTAACTAAAAGGAAGATAGTTGTTTCAGTATAAGATTGATTAATATTTCATTAAGTGAACAGCATAAAACTATATTTTCACGAGTTGGGAAGTCATAAGTGATAAAAAGCTTTAGTTGTTTACAAAATGAAATATTAATCAATCAAACAGAAAAACAAACAATTATTTATTTTTTTAATGCTAAAAAGGGAAGGATTTTAATTAATTGTTTGATTAAGTGGGGTTTTACACCATTTTCAACATTTTTTCAGTTATATTGCAGCAACTGGTAAACCAAACAATGGATTCCTGGTATTTCTCGCACCACTACAACCATCACATCCTTTCGTAGCCTCCAGCTGCTATCGCACATAGGTCTATGATTACCAACTCATTGGTGAAAGACAAATAGTCGAAAAGGGGAAGGATTTTGAAAAGTTTAGTGCAAATTCACTGAAAGTGTGTCATTGCATGCGATTGCTTAGGAACATCATCATGACTAAATCATCATAACTAGATTTTTTGTATATTGGGCTCCACTCTGATAAAATTCAATAGAATAAAATGAATCAAAGTAGGGTATAATTAAATTCATTTAGACTTTTTTTGTCCAAGTGAAAGTGCTGCCCTGCTATCAGGATGACATAATTGTACAAATTGTTTGCAAATTATTCCCCCTTTGCATGTGCACTTGCTCCTAAAGTGGAGTAAAATTTGCAATCAATTTGCAATGTTTTGTCTTCCTGAATGAAGGGCTGTTATCATTTAAAAGAAAACCAACCTGCAGTACAGTTGTTACAGTCAGACAATGCCTGGTTCCCTGTGCTGTTACTGAAGGTTCCAGCTGGACAAGGAGTTGGAGATGGGGAACCAGTTACACAATAACTTCCTGCCGGACAGATATTCCCAGTGACCCCATCTGTGGGGTTCGGTACAGTGGCATTGATGGTACAGTAGTATCCAGCAGTACAAGAGCCAGTCACAGCACCCAGTCCATCAGTGGCACAATAACTTCCTGTAAATAGTATTTAGAGGTTTTACCCCTATCATGCTGAATTTGTAATTTTGTTTCAAACAAATTGCTTTTCTTTTATTTTTTAGACACTCTTGGTCAGGTTTTCCCAGAAAAATTCAGATAAAAGCAAGCAGTCTAGACAAACATCAGACTGAACATTTGTGCAGTCTGACCTTTGTCTATACTGTCTGCATAAAATTTAATTGTACAGCAGAAATATGCATTGAACAGTAGGGGGAGGGTTAAGGGGATGAAACAATAAATTTTCAAACTGTTTCTCATTCCTAAATATTATATAATACTTGTGAATTTATAGGATAAATGGGGAAAACCTTCGATAACATATTTCTGTTTCAAAAATTATGCCAAGAATTTTAAATTGAAAATAAACTTAGTGAATTTATAATCACTGTTTGTTATCACTTTATGATATAGAAAAATATATTTGAAATCTCTTCTTACTACAACATAACTTAAAACAAGAGCTGTCAGAGACGGATTATGCTCCCGAATAAGGCATTGTCACAAAAACAAGAGCCATGTTGGACATGGACATCCCCCGCCACAAAAGCTTGATAGTAAACTGAAGCCTAATAGATTAAAGATTCTTTTGTACTGTCAGAGATTTACCTCCTATTAAATGTATTAAAAATAACGAAGGGCAATAACTCCAAAATTATGCAAGCAAGAGTTATAGATCTGGTGTATTGCACTTCTCCTCCATGAGATCTATCCACCCATAAAGTTTCAAGTTGATAGCTATCATACTTTAGGAGATATGCTCCAGACAAAATCTAAGTATCAAAAATAACAAGTATCTGGTGTTGTATGCAACACATAAAGTCCCCTACCTGCTTCGTTTGTCTCAATGTTTTCCCATGCCAATTCTATCAGGGACGTCAAAACCAGGTCTTGTTTTGGAAAGGGTTAAACAAGACTTACATGAGTTGTTGTCTCTGCTGTGCCCACTATACAATTCATGCAAGCAATAGACAGATGCAAGAAATAGTATCAATAACAGTTACCTTGTCTGATCCAAGATGTTTTTCTTCAGTCTTGTTGGTAAGAAATGAGAACTTTCACTGGAGGTGATTAATACTGCTGCATCACCACCCTGACTAACATGGCTTATAATTTTTTTAACATTTTAAAACAGGTTTCATCAAGTTAGCTTGCTTAGTTATTAAGTTATTGCAGGATCCATTTTTTGCCATATTTTCACTATTTCCGTTACCATAGCAACCGCACTTTTTGTCAAAGAACAAAGATAAAATGATGTGCATAATCTACACATTGCCATCTAGTCATATACCAAGTCTCATCAAATTAGCTTGCTTACTTATTAACTTATCGCAGGATCCAATATTTTTTGCCATATTTTCACTATTTCCGTAACCATAGCAACAACAATTTTAGTCTAAAAACAAAAATAAAATGATGTGCATAATCTACACATTGCCATATAGTCATATACCAAGTCTCATCAAACTAGCTTGCTTAGTTATTATCTTATCGCAGGATCCCATTTTTGGCCATATTTTCACTATCTCTGTAACCATAGCAACCTCAATTTAAGTCGAAAAACAAAAATAAAATGATGTGCATAATCTACACATTGCCATCTAGTCATATACCAACTTTCATCAAAAACACTTGCTTAGTTATTAAGTTATCGCGGGATCCAGATTTGAGCGGACAGACGGACGGACATACGAATGAGGGGGTACTTTCGAGGATAATGACTTGTGAGTTGCTTAATGTACAAAGCTACCTTCTGAGTAGCACCTTGAGTGGCCATCACGTGGCTCTATTTGTCCAAAACTGTTCTATATTTAACACAAGTATGGCCATGTTATCATTGTTATTATGTTTATATAATTAACTCTTGTCGTGCTGAATGAAATTGTCGACAAAAAAAGGGAATAAAAAGGGCTTTGAAAATAATCTAGAATAATTCTGCTTTCCGAAAGTATTTTCATTTTCTTCCTGTTCTTGAATTATAAACTAGGACTTGTCACAGTATGTGACTAAATACCTAGCAAGTGCTTTTAGTGTATTGAGAGCTTTAACAATACAAGGACATTGCTACTGACTGCTTTTCTAGAAAGGAGGAGTTTGTGACACAAAATTGGTAGTACAATTAGCTGTATATATCTACAAAATTTAAATAATGTCTAAGTTCAAGGGGAGATAATTCTTGAACCAAGGGGAATTTAGTCTTCAAAGTTGCGTCTTGCAAAACTTCAACATGATGTTAATCTTTGTATTATGTTTCAATGGTTTTGAAGCAAAACTGAAGGAGAAGTTTGTGACTCAAAATTGGTAGTATTTTGTACAGATAGATGGACACACGGACAGACAGGCTGATTTCTAGTTTACCCAAAAAATCCTTTTGTGGGGGTATAATGTGGTAAGTGTTCACATTTGTAGATCCTATGAGGAGATTCTTCTTCTTATCTTCTGAGGTAAACGTGTTCATAACTTCTGGGTTAAATTGTCCATAACTTCCACAATGACTTTACTGTTGTCAATTTATCCAGAACTTCTGATGTCGGATTGTCCAAACTTTCTGTTTAGTTTGTTTTGGCCTTCTGGGGTAAAACAATCTAAACTACAGAGTTGATTTTTCAGAATCCTTAATGACTTTTTGGTTTCAAATTTTGAGGTCAGCTTATCCGGGAGTTTGGGGTATTTTTAAATTTCTTGGCACATTCTATCAAACTCCACTAAGGTCAATTTGTCTGAAATTTCTAAGTGCATTATGTTTTGTTTGTTTGAATGGGGTTTAACACTGATTTCAACATTATTTCAGTAATATTGCAGCGGCCAGAGAACCTAACAATGGATTCCTGATATTTCTCGCACCAGCACTACCATTACATTCTTTCCTAGCCTCCGACTGCTATTCCACATATGTCTACGATTATAGACCCATTGGTGGAAGACAAGAAGTCGGAAAGAATGAGAGCCGCCGTTGGGGATAGAACCCGGGACCTCTAGATTGGCAGTCCAATGCACTGCCAACTGCGCTATGACGGTGCCTCTAAGTGCATTATGACTTGAACTTCTGATATTACTGAGGTAGGCCAAAATTTCTCAGAATTTGTTGTAAATCTATTCTAAACCACAAATGTCCTTTTGTTATTTCTTCTTATACTCTTAGGGTCAGTTAAAGAACAGATAAGTTCATTTAAAGAGTGATTCTACACATATTTAAGTGATTAAAGATGTCATGCTGGTTCACTAGGGAAACATTTGAGATGTGATGGAAACTTGTGGGGCAGATTTTTCTAAGAACTACCGAGGTTAATTTGTCAAAAACTTCTGATGTCTAGAGGCTTGAACTTCTGAGGCTTGTTTATATAAAACTTCTGATGTTATTATATCCTGAACCTTCCGGGTAAAGCAATCAATAAGTTTAGTAGAAAGTTGTCTTTGTGTCATTAACAAAAGAGTCAGTACAATTTAATGAATGATAATGATTTGCAAATTTACAAAGAAAATGGAAAAAATGAGATTTGATGAAGATAACTTGTGGGTAAAATTTTTCTTAAAACTACTGTGGATAATTTGTCAAAAACTTCTGATGTCTATTTGATTGAACTTCTGAGGTTTGTTTGTCTGAGTCTTTTATCCTGAACCTTTCAGGGTCAAGTTACCCAGAAGTTTAGTAGAAATTGTTTTTTTGGTATCAAATGAGTCTGTCCCATTCATTAAAGATAATAATGTGCAGTTTGACCTACTGACATAACCTGATACTATGAGTTATTATTCACTGATAAATACCATTTAACTTGATTAAAGTTATGTGGAAAAATGCTTGCCTTTAATGCTTAAAATGCCAAAAATTGTGTATTGAATCTGATCTATATATACATCTAGATTATCTCTAAATATAGAAAGTACACTCTTAATATAGAAAGTACAGCTCAAAATGCACTTAGGTTATGGCATTAATTGACGCCAGAATTTAATCTAAAGTACAAACAATATATATGTTATACTTTAAATCTAATTAAGGATGCACACGAGCTATATCTAAGTTTTGATCTACCCCTTTACGCCATGTGACCAAAAGCTTGTCTAAGTTTTCACAGAGACCAACATACTGACCAATTTTCAAAATATAACACTTAAATTGTAGCCTGTAAAAAGCATATAAAATGTTAGTGACAAACAACCAACAACAGACACAACTAGACCACAACAAGAGGGCCGGAATGGCCCTAAACCGCTCACCTGAATTGTCAAGTGGATCTAACAAGAAACTTTCTGGCAAAGTTTCATTCACATTTGCCTAGTTGTTGACGAGCAGTTATTCCAAGACTTCAAAATGTCAGTCAATGATTTTTGGCTCAAAATAAGCCCAGCATGGCACCCCAATATTTGGGGGTCAATCAAAATTTCAAGAACAAGATTTGAGAAGGGTCACCCAAGGAAATTTCTTCCAAGTTTGGTTGAAATCAGCCCAATGGTTAATTCGTAAAAGATGTTTAGATTTCAGGGTCAAAAACTGCCCTGCACTAATATGCCCATATTTGAATTCAATCAAAATTTTACAACCAAGATTTGGGAAGGGTCACCCAAGGAATATTTCTGCCTAGTTTGGTTGAAATCAGCCCAATGGTTACTCAGGAGATGTTGTTTGAAGATTTCAAGGTTGAAAACTGCCCCGCCCTGCCATGCCCATATTTGGGGGTCAATCAGAATTTCAAAAACAAAATTTGAGAGGGTCACCCAAGGAACATTTCTGCCATGTTTGGTTGAAATCAGCCCAATGGTTATTGAAAAGATGTTAAAAGATTTCAGGGTCAAAAACTGCCCTGCCCTGCCACAATCCCTATTTCAGGGTCAATTGAAATTTCACAAACAAGTTTTCAAAAGGGTCACCAAAGGAACATTTCTCACAAGTTTTGTTGAAATTAGCCCAATGATCACTGAGGAGAAGATGTTCAAAGATTTCAGGGTCAAAACTGCCCCGCCCTTATTTGGGGGTCTATTTAATTTCACGAACAAGTTTTAGGAAGGGTCACCAAAGGAACATTTTTGCCAAATTTTGTTAAAATCAGCCCAATGGTTACTGAGGCAAAGATGTTTAAAGAATTGTTGACGACTTTTAACAGACGACAGACAAAAGGTGATCACAAAAGCTCACCTTGAGCATGTTGTGCTCAGGTGAGTTAAACTCATAGAGCTGAAAACAGTGCTGTGGTACATCAATAGGACTGTCCAAATTCCCTTTTTCAAAATACTTGAATAATTGCCAATGTTCATAGAATTTGCAGAAGAGACAATTCTGATAGTCAACTTTGCTGTACTCAAATTATAGACCATTCCAAAATCAAGGTATTTAAAAAATATTGACTCCTGAAAGTTGAGTAAACTACTTTTTCTATTACAACATTGCACGAAAAGAAGATTCCAAACCAGCTATTTCTCCTTTTCTACAATGGTTGCAAAATCATCATCCCTAAGAATGTTAAAACCGGATTTAATTTGTTAAAGAGTAAACGATAGGGCAACCCATGTTATGAAGACTAGGTCATATTTTGGAACTGCATCATTTAAGGCATTAATCAAATTAAGTTAAGAAATAAATGTAAGGTTCCTTTATTCCCTTAAAATAATGAACAAAATTCGCAAATAGAAATATAACTGAAAGAACTATCAATTACAGTAAGTAATACCACAAGAAAATATCTTGACAAGGAAAATACTGCTACACATTAATCGATGAAATGCCATTGTCAAAGAATCAATCACACTATTCATTTATACAACATAAATGCCATAGCTACAACTTAAGGTTGTAAACCAACCATTTTACTTTTCACTTAACCCTTTACTGTTTAATCCCTGTTTTTTGCATGCCTGTTACTTTATGATTGAGAAAACATTGTTGACGCCTGACGACGCACATTCAAGGATCACAAAAGCTCACCTTGAGCATGTTGTGCTTAGGTGAGCTTAAAAGTTATGGTTCATGACTAAGGTAGCAATGGACACAAGTCGCTATTTTTTCTGCCTAATGAATTTTTTTCTTGTTCACATATGTTGTAGATTAACATTGTATAGTTGTTATATTAATATTTGAAGTTACCTTTCCATGCTTGTTTTCAGGCTAGAGTTGATTGATTGAATGGAGTTTTACGCCGCTTTCAACATTATTTCAGTTATATCGCGGCGGCCAGAGCACCTAACAATGGATTCCTGGTATTTCTCTCACCTGTACTACCATTACATCCTTTCCTAGCCTCCGACTGCTATCTAA
The DNA here is from genome assembly GCA_948146395.1 of Fragum whitleyi. Taxonomy (NCBI): domain Eukaryota; kingdom Metazoa; phylum Mollusca; class Bivalvia; order Cardiida; family Cardiidae; genus Fragum; species Fragum whitleyi. Next base: position 46,255,226 of record OX411543.1, on the reverse strand, counting down.
CATAGGTTTACGATTATCTATCTACCCATTGGTGAGAGACAAACGTCTGAAAGGATATTTGCCGCCGTCGGGGATCGAACCCACGACTTCAAGATTGGAAGTCTTATGCCTAACCAACTGCGCTATGGTGGCGGCCGGGCTAGAGTTAGCCCCCCCCCCCCCCCCCCCCCTGATCTAATGCTGGGTTGTAATCCTTTCAAACTTAGTTACCGGTTCAATTTCCCCCAAAAAATTCTTTCAACACAAATGACTTGTAAGCCTTTTCTAAACTCCAAATCAATTACTATTTCCAGCTATCTTTTGCTTTATCGCATGTTTCATTGAAAGGAACATATCGCTGCTTTTCAACAAAAACCTCGTAACTGCAGCTTAAACCAAGCTGCAGTTACAAGGTTTTCGTTGAAAAGCCATGATATGCATTATCAATTTAATTGATTGGCATGTATTTCCATTAACCCTTTCAAACAACAAAAGACCAATGTTTAAGATTTTTCAGTAAATAGTAGATATATTTACTAATGTCTTTGTGTTTAACACTTTCCCGAACAAGACAGGGTTTTGATGCCCCACATTGGCGAGTATTTGGAAAATATTGAGATGAAAGAAGAAAATGCTGGTCAACATGGCCTCAATACCTTATGTTATTTTGCTCACATATCATTTCTTTATAAAGATCATCTCACCCTCTCCCAACTTATTCCAAGCTATGGGATCTAAAATGCATATTAAATCTTTGTGTTCAAATAAGCAATATTTTCTTATTAGCTCCTAAAACATGAAGTCCCAGCTCCCTTAAATTTGGGCTGATTCCAAGATTCACCACTCGTACGAGGGTTCAGCAAAAAGTTTGTAAATGTTGTAAGTTTCAATGAGATTGATTGAAATATGGGGGAGGGTTGCCATGACTCTTTAAAAATATAAGGAATCGGGTACCCGGGGCATGCTGTGACGTTTGTCATTTTTAGCAACATCGTTTGACGCAAAATAAGATATTAGAAGTTTTGCTTTGGCATGATTTGAAAATACTTGTTTCATTGAGCTTTACAACTGTGGTTTTACATCGTGCTCCTGAATATTGTGCTTTGACCTTTGAACGAAAAGAAGAAATATTGTTTGCATTAATAAAGACATATGATAATTACATAGTTGACAAAAAATGCAATCAGATAAAAGGTAAAAAAGATATGATGAAATAATACAAACTTTTTGCTCAGCTCAATACATAGGAAAAAATATATCTTAAAGAAAACATAGATTACTTAAGTTTATCAATCACTATAAATACTTTTTTCTTTAAAACATCCTTTTCCTATGTTGAATTTATACTCCATTCTGTTTGCTTTTGGCAATAGCCTTTGACCCTTTGCTGTTTAATCCCTGCTTTTTACGTGCCTATGATTTTATGATTGAGAAAACATTGTGAAAAAAGAAGAATTTGCTTCTGATAAGCAATTTCTTCTTTTTTCCACACCATTTTCTACCCTACTGAATGGTTATTTTTCAAAGTAAATCCACTTTAAATTTTTGTCTGCAAAACCTTTGAATTTGGACAGGTCCAAAATTTTGTAAAACAGGAAAGGGTTAAGCGAAAACTTGGTTCCGGTCTAGTATTGTTTGAATAAATTTTTAAAATTTGTTTAATCTCTTCTTCTTCTTGTTCAGTTCACATAGTTTTTTTAACTGCCACTTTCCGAGATTTTTTTTCTTGAAGGCCCAAACTCGTTCTTCTCTTCTGCAAAGAATTCTTCAGCTTCATAGAGTGCTTCCTGTATACTATCTAGGTCACTATCATTGTTTTCAATGTCACCACCACCTTCAAGGTGAAAATTGGCTTGTTCAAGAGTGGGTGCAGACGTCTGAGAACACAATGTCTGCAATGAATTCAAATATAGCTTGTAACAAAGTGAACTTGAGTAGAACAGTTTACACGCAAATCATTTATTATTCAACTTATGTATGCTGAGGTTACATATTCTAATCATCTACACTTACAATAAAATTCTTGCAGACTAAAAAATCCATAACAGAATAAAAATCATCATTTAGATGCCCAATAGACACTACTGTTAAAGTTTCATCAAACTGAGTGTGACACGTCAAGTGCATACTCAAGCGACAAAATACATAACATAGATCTATATACGTAAGTAAAAACAATTATTATTATGTATGTAAATATTTACCACTTAGGTGTATGTCTTCAAGCTTTTTGTTGCAAAAGTCCCCAACCCTGGCATGGTCCTGCAAGAGCAGAATCTTTGCAGTCCTTTCAAGAATATCACTTGTAGCCCTGCAAATAAACATGTGTTCATTTTCATTTATAGAGCTTTTTTTGTCAGTGAATTTAACTTTTATATTTAATACTCAGATTACAAGAGCATTGCTATTCTCTAAGTCCATGTCTATCAAAATGTCCTTTGCACATTTGTAGGTTAAAGTCTTTTTATAATTGGAAATCATTGTTTAACAGTATCACCAAGATATTATGCCGAAAACAGATTACTTCTCTTCTAGGAATATTGCGATTTATGTTGTTTTTATGTTATTGAAATTATTGATGGAAACAGACATAGACTGATCACAATAGATCACTGTGAGCATGATGTGCTCAGGTAAAATAAATAACCCTAAACATTTAAGTTAAGAGAAACACTGACTGTATAGAGGTATAATTTGGCGCCCTGCAATCCCAACAGGTCAGAACATGCAAAATTTTGGTTTAAAAATTCAGCTCTTTTTTCCTTTTAAAAAGCTAGTTATCATGGGTATGATGTTTTGAGAATTATCAATCTGTTATCAGATGTCAGCAGACAGATTGGCTTATAAATGGAAGGCAAAACTATAGTTCCCCTGTGTACACTCGGCAGGGGACTAATTACTTCAAATATTTGCACTTAATCATCGTTCGATTAGAAAAAATTGACTTGGGACCATTGAGGATGAATCTTTACTTACCCCATATTGCCCATTCTATGTCCGACGAAAAGCATTTGAGTGTTTCCAACTGTTTTTTCTTCTTCAAGTAAACTGAAAATAATTATTTTATTAAATAAAATGCACCAATATAAAGTGCGGACATCTGGGTCCTCAAGTTGTGGACAAAACATGATACCCAAAAGTAATGGACAAAAAACCTCACAAGATTTAGCTCAAGACAGCATGGCCAGTTGTAAGAAAAGACATTGAGTATTTTGGCCAAGAATTGTGGGTTTCATTTTTTCTCTCAAGTTATGGACAAGATATGAAACCCAAAAGTAATGGACAAAAAACCTCACAAGATTTAGCTCAAGACAGCATGGCCAGTTGTAAGAAAATACTTTGTGTATTTTGGCCATGAATTGTGGGTTTCATTTTTTCTCACAAGTTATGGACAAGATATGCAACCCAAAAGTAATGGACAAAACCCCCACAATATTTAGCTTTTGACAGTACAGCCAGTTGTAAGAAAATACATTTTGTATTTTGGCCAAGAATTGTGGGTTTCATTTTTTTCTCACAAGTTAAGGACAAGATATGCAACCCAAAAGTAATGGACAAAAACCCCACAAGAGTTAGTTTACCACAACATGGTTTACATAAAGTTTCATGGTATTAGCTGAAATACTTTCAGAGATCTGCTCTAGACAAAGTCTAGGTATGAAAAACTTTTTTGTCATAATTTATTTTGGTATTCAGAACTTGAAAAAAAATCTTATATCTGAAGTCATTTTTTAGTGCCAACAAAACAAAAACACAAATTAACCCTTTTTTGTTTTACAAAATATATGACTTGTCCAAATTCAATGGTTTTGTATATCAGACTTTAAAGCGGGTTTAATTTGAAAAATAACCATTCGGTAGGGTAGAAAATGGGGTAATTTTGGCGGTGGTTTTATTTTGGCTATATTGGCGGTCGAGCTAAGATGCGCCAAAAATAATCCACCGCCAATATTTGCCATTGTGAAATGAAAAATTCGTTTACTGTAAGGAAAATGTTATCTTGCGCGATATACTTTTAAGGTTTTATTGATTAACTTTTTTTCAAAGATATTCAGATCATTCTTATTCGAATATGAATAAGAAAAATCGGCTGACAACGTTCGTAAATGTCTTATAAAATTAATTCCAAAATTGCAGATTCAGGTTGGTTTAAGTATTGGTAACGAAAATCAAGGAGAAAATGTGTGAAAAACTGGTACATGAATTATTACTCTTACGAGAGGTGTGAAAACAAACTATTGTTTAGTTTGTAAAAAAATGACACTACTCTAGAAAATTGGCTTTCTTATATTTTCAAGGTTTAAAACGAGAAATGAAAAATAGATAAGACGTTTTATTTTGGCGTTGCATGTAAGATGCGCCAAAATTAATCACCGCCATTAAATCGAAACTGAAAAACCGCCAAATGTGGGCACCGCCAATATAAAGCCGTTTACAGTAATGTGGTATACAAATTTCTTGTGACAAGCAATTTCTTCTTTTTCCACACTGTTTTCTCAATCATAAAATCGCAGGCACATAAAAAACAGGGATTACACAGGAAAGGGCCAGGATGTCAGAATGTCAGGATATAAGTAATAACTCAGGGCCCTGAATACTGGTAAAATGAGTGGTCAAGTAACAATATATTGTTATACATACAATATCGTGGCCTTTTCCTGTATAATTCAAAGAACATTTATAATTGAAAATCAAATTTTTTATTTATTTGCTTATATATATATTGTTGCGAAATTTCATCTCCAAATTTGCACAAATGCAGTTTTTAGGGTATATTTATCTGTATTGATCCTGAGATGGTTTTTTTAGCAACTTATTTTTCATGATTTACCTGTTGATTTTGCCTGACAGGTTACGGTTAGATTTGACTTTTACCCTTCTACCCTTTTCTCTTCAATCAAACTGAGGACAGAATTTTTGTCGTGGGGGGAAGAGAGATATCGAAGCGCTAATCTTTGAATTTGGACCGTTTTGGGTGGTACTCTGACAATGTGGTGATGGATTAGACTAGGAACTGTGACTCGAGTGATGAAATCAATAAGTGAACTAGACTGTGTTGTGCACAGAGTTCATTTTAGTTAGGACAGTGTTTATATGTAAATTAGGATTTTTAGGATAAAGATAAGGATGTTGATCTGTAAGTAGAATTTTATTTGTATGCACAGCCCCTGAAATAACATTTTTCCATTTTGTTTCAATAATTTTTGAACAAGAAACAAAACAATTTTCAGACCGATCTACTGAATTGACGGATTTCTTCACTTCCCAAGATATTTTGGTAGCAATTTATTAGTATCATCTTGTTGTTGCGATTACGACAATCTAACCAACAAAAGGATATAGTAAGCTTCATAATGTTGTAAATGTAACCTGAAGATAAATATTTGACTCCACTGGGATTCGAACCCGGGACCTCTCTGTCCCTAAGCGAGTGCTCTACCATGTCACTATAAAAGCAAGCTTGTACGGCAAGAGAGTACAAACACCCCTTATACTCAACCCTATTACATTTTCCAAAATGACAGAAATGATTAACTGTTACAATGCATTTTGGTAAAAAATAAAGTGCCGGACATTCGGACTGACAGAATCATAAAGGTTATTGGACCTGGAGAATTTTTGTCAGACATGTTGGCCAGACCTTCGCCATGACTGAAGTGGGACAGCCGCCAGGGGCAAGAAAAGGGTGCAGTCGTAGTACTATTTTGAGAAATGACAAGGGCTCATTGTTTGGTGCTCCAGCTACTACGATATGACTAAACAAGAGCCATGTAGGACATGGCCATCCCCCGCCGAGAAAGCTTGATAGTAAACTGAAGCTACAAAATCTAAGTCTTTAAAATAACAAAGAGCAATAACTCAAAAATTATGCAAGCCACAGTTATAGTTCTTGTGCACTGCACTCCTCTTCCATGAGATCTATCCACCCATAAAGTTTCAAGTTGATAGCTATTATACTTTAGGCAGGGGTGTGGAATTCCCATGCCCGACTTGTCCGACTTTGGCTTTTGTACTTGAGGACAAGTAAATTTTTCTAAGCCACTTGTCCAAGGACAAGTAAATACCAGGGCAAATCTGGGAATGTTACTTAAAAGAATTAAGAGAGAAATCATCCTAATGTTCATATCATAGGGTAGAAAACATTGTTTTTAATGAAGAAAATGCTGGATACCAGCATTTTCTTCATCAAAAGGCAATGTTTTTTTCAATTTTTTCTATTTACTCTTTAGCCGACAAGTTCATTTTGATCCTGGACGAGTAGAAAATCCGCTTTTACTTGTCCAGGGACAAGTGGAGAAACTCGTATTTCCACACCCCTGCTTTAGGAGATATGCTCCGGACAAAATCTAAGTCTTAACAAGAGCTGTCACTGTAAGATGACAATGCCCCCGACACCGCTTTGATTAAGAAGTTATGGCCAATGTTAAAGTTTTTGGACGGAATGACGGACGGACGGACGGACGGACAGACAGACGGACGGACAAGTCAAATTTATGATGCCTCCCTATCGGGGGCATAAAAATAACAAAGGGCAATAACTCCAAAATTATACAAGCCAGAGTTATAGTTCTTGTGCACTGCACTTCTCTTCCATGAGATCTATCCTCCCAAAAAGCTAAGTTGATAGCTTTAACCCTTTGCTGTTTAATCCCTGCTTTTTACGTGCCTGTGATTTTATGATTGAGGAAACATTGTGAAAAAAGAAGAAATTGCTTCAAATTAAATCCACTTTAAAATTTCGTCTGCAAAACCTCTGAATTTGAAGAGGTCCAAAATTTTGTAAAACAGGAAAGGGTTAATACTTTAGGAGATATGCTTCAAGTTGATAGCTTTTATACTTTAGGAGATATGCAAGAGTTGTAGTTCTTGTGCACTGCACTTCTCCTCCATGAGATCTATCCATCCATAAAGTTTCAAGTTGATAGCTATTATACTTTAGGAGATATGCTCCGAACAAAATCTAAGTCTTTTAAATAACAAAGGGCATTAACTCCAAAATTATGCAAGCAAGAGTTGTAGTTCTTGTGCACTGCATTTCTCCTCCATGAGATCTATCCCCCCATAAAGTTTCAAGTTGATAGCTATTATACTGTAGGAGATATGCTCCGGACAAGTTTAGTGACGGAACCTCGGAATGACAGAATGACGGAGTGACAGAATGAACGACGGAGAGCATTACTATACCCCCTTGCTGAAACGGCAGGGGTTAAAACTGTTTAAATTGGTGTAAAACCCCATTAATTCATTTTTTTCTACTACATTTGTTGCTTGTGTTTTTCAACAATAAGAAAAATGGGCCATGTTTACAGAAGCCATGTCATTTAACAGAAATAAGAAAAATAAGAATTCCCTGTTCAACCCATTCAAAAACAATGACACTTTAAGGCACCCCTAAGAAAAACTATTGGGAAAACATTGTGTATAATAAAGAAATTGCTGTGACAAATGTTTTCTTTCTTTGCTACAATAGTTTCAAGAAAGGTAAAAATTGGATTTGATCATATAAATGAACCATTCAGTTGGGTAGAAAATATTGTGGAAAACGAAGAAATGGCTTATTACAACCAATTTCGACCTTTACTACAATATTTACTCAAATTTAATTTCTAAATTAAAAGAAACAGGTATAGAACGGCACAGGGTAAATATGGATGCAGTGATTCGCGTCGTAATTACACAGGACCTCGATTCAAAACCAGGTTCATTCTATCCACGAATTACCATTGCAAATCAGAAGGGGCAAAGTAAAACAAGAGGACCAAGATGGTCCTAGATCGCTCCCCTGAGTCTCTTTGACCGACATCTCATCAATTAAATAGGCAGATGTCATAAAGGAGATAATTTCTACAAAAAAACAAGTTTCATGAAGTTTAGACCAAATTTGTAGCCTCTAGAGTTACAACAAGAAAATTATCATAAAGACCCCTTTTACTGTGATATAACATGGATATTTCCCATTTAGAATAGGGTTCATCCTTATGATCTGACCAAAATTTTGACCATGTTTCATGAAGATTGGGCCATATTTGTGGCCTCTAGCAAGTAAACAATAAAATTGTCATTAAGGCCCCTTTTCCCGTGATATGGCATGGATCCTTCCCATTTTCAATAGGTTTTATCCTTGTGACCTGGCCAACATTCAGACCAAGTTTCATGAGGATTGGGCCATATTTGTGGTCTCTAGAGCATTAACAAGAAAATTGGTCATAAGGCTCCTTTTCCTGTGATATGGCATGGATCCTTCCCATTTTCAGTAGGGTTAATCCTTGTGACTTGGCCTACATTCTGACCAAGTTTCGTGAAGTTTGGGCCATATTTGTGGCCTTTAGTGTGTAAACAAGAAAATTGTCAATAAGGCTCCTTTTCCTGTGATATGGCATGGATCCTTCCCATTTTCGATAGGGTTAATCCTTGTGACCTGGCCAACATTCAGACCAAGTTTCATGAAGATTAGGCCATATTTGTGGCCTCCAGAGTGTAAACAAGAAAATTGGTCATAAGGCTCCTTTTCCCGTGATATGACATGGATCCTTCCCATTTTCGATAGGGTTCATCCTTGTGACCTGGCCAACATTCTGACCAAGTTTCATCAAGATTGGGCCATATTTGTGGTCTGTAGAGTGTAAACAAGAAAATTGGTCATAAGGCCCCTTTTCCCGTAATTTGGCATGGATACTTCCCATTTTCGATAGGGTTAATCCTTGTGACCTGGCCAACATTCTGACCAAGTTTCATGAAGATTGGATCATATTTGTGGTCTCTAGAGTGTAAACAAGAAAATTGGTCATAAGGCCCCTTTTCCCGTGATTTGGCATGGATCCTTCCCATTTTCGATAGGGTTCATCCTTGCGACCTGACCAACATTCTGACCAAGTATCATGAAGATTGGATCATATTTGTGGCCTCTAGAGTGTAAACACTTAAATTGTTGACGCATGACGACGCACGACGCACGACGCACACCGCACGACGGACATCCAATGATCACAAAAGCTCACCTTGAGCACGATGTGCTCAGGTGAGCTAAAAATATACAGCTTTCATTAGACAATCGTTTGCTTAAAAAAATTGATTATAATGTTTTAATAGGTTAAATGGGTTTAAAAAAATCGAAAGATTTTTTAAAAGATCGAGTTATAATATGAAAGTTACCAGATATTACAACATGGCGGACATAACCGGAAATGCTCGATTAGTTTTTTTTTTTTTTTTCCGAAAATGTTCCAAAGATTAATCGATTTAATTTGATCGATCATAAATTCTATTAAAAAATATACCTAATAAACTAATCTTAAAGTGTGTGACTGTTCTTTTGTTTTATATGTATGTGTTTTCTTGTCAAGAATCAAAAAAGGAAACGGTATAAATTCACGGTCAGGGAAATGTTGAAACGAACCGACTTTGTTGAATAATTACTGCTCAAGCTGTAAACTTTCAATCTCGACGATCAACTGGGAGGTCTTTCTTCTAAACTGTTGTGATTTTAGGAGAAAGATATAGATGCTTCTATGAAATATTTAAAATAATAAACGATAATAATGCTTACCACTCGTTTTCTGCCGGCAGCTCCTCTGCCTACTAAGAAAATGGCCGCGGAAACACTTTCCCGCGATTTTTGCCGACTTCTTGGCTGGTACCCGTCTTATCAATAATGAACATGAATGAAGCAGGTCTAAATATGAGCAGGTGCTCTTACAAACATACAATGCGCATGCCCAAAATTCTTTATTCCCGCCAATTTATTTTGGTACAATATTAGAGGGCAAACTTGAAAAAAATGTGATCTTGGCCGTAACTAACGGCCATGTCCGATTGTCCAAAAACTTGTGATGATTGACAAACTGTCCATCCCTTTAGAGCTGATTGGCCCAAATTTGTGAGTTTTTTAATGCTACTTCTGAGTTGCAACTCGGAAATTGAAAATTTCATCATAAGTCAGAAGTCTACCTATACGTCTCACCAGAAATCACTCCCCATGAGAGCGGACAGACGGACGGACGGACAGACGGACGGACAGACGGAGGGCAAACCTATAGTCCCCTCCGGTGTGAACACCGGTAGGGGACTAACAAGGGCAATAACTGCAAAATTATGCAAGTAAGAGTTGTAGTTCTTGTGCACTGCACTTCTCCTCCATGAGATCTATCCATCCACAAATGTTCAAGTTGATAGCTATTTTACTTTAGGAGATATGCTCCAGATATAATCTAAGTATCAAAAATAACAAAGGGCAGTAACTCCAAAATTATGCAAGCAAGAGTTGTAGTCCTTGTGCACTGCACTTCTCCTCCATGAGATCTATCCACCCATAAAGTTTCAAGTTGATAGCTATTTTACTTTAGGAGATATGCTCCAGACATAATCTAAGTTTCAAAATTACAAAGGGCAATAACTCCAAAATTATGCAAGCAAGAGTTGTAGTTCTTGTGCACTGCACTTCTCCTCCATAAGGTCTATCCACCCATAAAGTTTCAAGTTGATAGCTATTATACTTTAGGAGATATGCTCTGTGGTCAGATTTCAATGACTCAAATAAGCTGTTATCTTATACAGCTAACATAAAGGTAACAAACATAAACCCCCCTTTTTGCATGACATATTTTAAGACACAAATTTCAAATAGTTTAGGGTAAAGAGCATCCGATTTGCTACTCAAATGTGAAATTTCATCAAATTCTGAGCATAAGACTAGGAGAAATGAAAGAATAACTATAATTTATGCGCTTATGTAAAGGTAACAAACATTATTTAAGACACAAATTTCAAATAGTTTAGGGTAAAGAGCATCTGATTTGCTACTCAAATGTTAAATTTCATCAAATTCTGAGCATAAGACTAGGAGAAATGAAAGAATAACTGTAATTTACGCGCTTACGTAAAGGTAACAAACATTAAGCCCCCTTTTTCCATGATATATTTTTTTTTACTTTAATTTCAAATTGTTTATAGTAAAGGGCATCTGATTTGCTACACAAATATGAAATTTCACTAAATTCTGACTGTTAGACTAGGAGAAATTTGGGAAAAACTGTTTTTTACCCTAAGTCCCCTTTTCCCGTGACGAGGCCTCAAATCCAAAATCCGTCACAGATGCATCATCACTATATCATAGGGAGTTTACATGGTAAGTTTCATTCAATTTGGCCCAGGGGTTATGGAGAAATAGGTGGGGACGGACGGAATTACAGACAGACGGACGGACAGACAAAGCGGCGGCTATATGCTCTCCCTTCGGGGAGCATAATAAGGGCAAAACCTAAGATGCCTACTCTCAGCTATTCGGTGCTGGATAGTGGATAAAAAATCCAAGTCAAAGGGGGACGGGCATAATCTGCACAAAATGCATCTAGAATTATCCCCTTGATAATAAATGATAATAATATTTATCCTATAACTATACAAATACCTGTGTGATAACATCCCGTATGTTATCTTTTATGATATCACATAGTTATTTTTAGAACAATGATATAATGCAGTTATTTTTAGAAATTTGCATTACATCTAGAAACATCGATGAAAACTAGACAAATAGAGGTTATATGATAAATATAATATGTACTTAGTGTATTGTACCAAAAATATCTAGCTCAGTTGTGAGAATTGATACTTGTCTCGGCAGAGCCTTGATAATTATCACCTCTCCCAACCTTGTTAAATAATTTTTTTCCATACAAAACACTAAAACACGGCGCAGACTGACTAGGGTCGAAACTTTTTGCACCGTTCTTATTTTCTGAATCTAGAATGATCAATCTACATTCCAGTGAAAGAATTTTTGAAATGCGACTTCTGGTTGACCTATGCTGGATCGAATCTCTTTTTCAATAATTAATTTTACAGAATTCCCAAATGGTCCCTTTTTGTGTGACGGGTCACATATATAACCCAAACATTATATCACAAAATGTCAAAATTTTCACAAGAAGAGGACAACTGTGATGACAACAACACCAAGGCTACAGCAATAGCACATTTTTTTCCAAAAACAGCTGAGCTAATAGTAAAGGCATTAAATAGGAACAAATAATTATGACAATCCCTTACCTCCTGTGCATGGTGTAGGACTCCCCGATCCTGTAGGACAGAAGGTCCCCATGTTACACTGGCCTCCTGTCTGGTTGTTAGGACAGTAACAATCCGGATCTGTGTAGTTACCCAGATCCATTGGTTGGTTAGACCACGCCCCCTGGATACAGTACCACCCTGCCTGACAGTCCCCAGTAACAGCAGCTAAACCAGCAGAGCCACAATACTTCCCTGATGGACATGGTAAACAATCATCTACACTGGTACTCCCTGTGTTTGGGTTATAGTAGCCCTGGTCACATGGATATTGGTTGTTGAACTGGGTACCATTAGGACAGTAATGGCCGCTAGGACATGCGTTTGTTGAATAGTCTGTGGAGTTTTCAGGACAGAAATAGCCACCTGGGCACAAAGTACATGCAGAGGCTCCAGTTGATATACTGGAATACAAAGAAATCAAATGAAATAGACTAATTCAAATTTGACATAAAAATATTCCAAAAGTTTGTTTCAAACCCAAAAAGATTTATTCTATCAAGACTTTTGGTTATTTAACACAACCTCATATTTCATTGCACTTAACAAACTCATGAGAAATATTGTGAAATGGTCAAATAGCACAATTATTTCTTTTAAATGTCTTCTTTCTAGAGCTATGTTATCTAATAAGATAAGGATAGCAAAATGCACAATTTTCAAACCAGCTTAACATAAGCATTCTTTGTATGAAGTCTAGATGATTCAGGATTACCGCACATTACTTTTTTTTGTAGTTTCATTAATAGAATCCTTGTTCCATTAGTTCAACTTATAACTTAAATAGCTGTGGGAAGTAATGACATAAAAAAACAACATCTTCAAATGCATGCATTAAAATGGCTCAACCATAAATTGGATAAGTTTTAGCCCAGAAATTCTACAAATATTCTGATATAAAACAACCTTTAAATTTAATGGAAAGTTGTTAATCTCAAAAATTAACGAATCACCAAGATGAGACATTACCTATATGTTCCTGCAGCACAACCAAGTGGATAGCTAGTTCCAACTGGACAATAGTGGCCAACTGGACATGGTCCACTGGTGGAATCTGTTGTTGGATTGTTTGGTGAGGTTGCCCCCAGTAGACAGAAGAAGCCAGCATCACAGTCACCTGTGGGCTCTATCAGACCTGTAGACCCACAATATTTACCATATGAGCACTGTGCACAATCACCAGGGATAGTAAGTCCAGTTGTGTTACTGAAGGTGCCTGTAGGACATGGAGATGGATTCACCGTCATAGATTGACAATAATGACCAGCTGGACAGATACCAGATGTACCATAGGTTCCTGATGGAGTGGCAGACTCTGCGCCAGATGTGCAGAAGTATCCTGGGTTACAGTCTCCGGCCACACTGATGGCTGCTGGAGTATCACAGTATTTCCCGCCAGTACAGGGTGTACAGTCTATCTCAGCAGCCACACCTGTGACATTGTTAAAGGTTCCTACTGGACACTGCTCAAACACTGTTCCAGTCCCTTCTGGGCAGTAATAACCTACAGGACAATCTATAGGGTTGATTCCATCCTGACAATAATGTCCTGCTGTACAATTATCACACACTGACGCTCCTGTATTTGGCATGTAGGTTCCTGGTGAGCAGCTGACTGGTGTGGCAGTTCCTGTTGGACAGTAATGTCCGATTGTACATATATTACCTGTAGTACCGTCAGTGGGTGTGGCAGTGGTGGCGCCACTAGTACAATAGTAACCAGCAGAGCATGGACTAGTAGGAGTTATCAAACCGGTTGTCTCACAATAACTTCCCCCAGTACAAGCTGGACACTGCCCTTGAGTGGCTAGTCCAGTGCTGTTAGATGATGTACCCACGGGACAAGGTGTGGGAGCTGTGGTCCCTGTTCCACAATAATGACCCTCTGGACATGCTTGACCGGTTGTGCCATCTGTTGGTGTTGGTGTTGAGGATCCACTAATACAGTAGTATCCAGCCATACAGTCACCTGAATGGAAAATAACAATGGATCAGCACAAAGCCTTTATAACTAAAGTATCAGCTCAGAGCGTATAGCAACACTATTTTGTTACAGCAAAAATGACCTCTTATGTATATATTGAGACATCAGTTTTAAACGGTGTTTTAAGTTTCGCGGAAAATTGAAAGGTTGAGTTTCAAGAATTTTGACAATTCTTCTCAAAAATTCTGGTCATATTATAGATAGAATATAAAAATATGTGCTAATAAAATACTCCTAATCAAAGGGAGTTATATGTTACATTGAAAATTCTAATTAATACATTTAAATAATTTGACAATTTTTCACAGAAAATTGAGTCATTTTATAAATAGAAAAGCAATTTATAAAATTTGTGTTGATAAAATACAAAATCAATGAAACTCGTCATATACAACAAATAAAAACTTGGAAATATGATTGTAGATTTAATTAGATTTGGCTTATTTAATAAATTCATTATTTCATGACCGTTTTTTCAATATAGGCATTTGCAGTACTCCCTATAGTTTTATTATAACAAGACTATAATATATAATGTATATGACACTACAGCGGCATGTTCAAGATGAAAATGTTCACAAAATGTTTTGTAAATTGTATCTACTTTGCTACTGCATTCATATACAATCTGGGGTATCAAAACATTCTAACTACAGCTTATTTAAGCAGCTGTTACGATGCTTTGATTATTCACCAACCCTCTAATCTGAATTTTTTGTCACAGTGCACATATCACCTTTATCTTGATTTTTCTTTCAAGGTCACGTTCTGAGTGCGAATAAATTTCAAAAACTTAGGGCCAACTTATTTCTGACCCGAATCCTAGCCGGGTAAAGACTGGTCCTACTTTCAACTATCAGAATAGCCTTTTCTAGGCTATTCTAATGGTCGATAGCTGGACCAGTCTAGAGCTGGTAGCCTACTGTCTGAAAAATACTCTGATATAGCGGGCAACAATATCTACCCGGGGTCAGAAATATTATAAGTTGGCCCAGGGTACTTTTGTCAAACCATAGTCATGCTGAATAAAAATACTTGAAAATTGAAGACAAAGAATCGAAAAGCTGATAGCACTGGGTACTTATAATTCTGTTATTGCTTTAGAAATGTAATTTCTAAACTTCTTCTTGTTTTTAAAATAGAAAGCTAGGTGATATAGACTAAGACCAGACTGCACATATGTGCAGACTGATCTTTGTCTATACCTCCTGCCAAAGAAGAAAAATTCCAGGTTCGTCATGACAAGTGTTAAAAGTTTGTGAATATTTCTAACATTCTGAATGCAAGGCATGTATAAATTGACAATTATCATTATGCCTCATTAGCTCAATTGGTAGAGCTTTTGACCCATGACCCAGCAGTTGTGGGTTCGAGTCCTGGTGAAGGCGAGATGTTTCCTTGGGCAAGAGACTTAATAGACTATTTGCCTCAGTAGTCCACCAAGATGTAATTTGGTAGCAGTTTTTAGAATCCATTGCCTCTCTCTCTAGGATAGGTTAAAATCTAGTATGGGCTAAAAAAAAAATATATAGGCCACCTGTTTGCATTTGTATATACGTTGGTGGGACTATGCATATACCATGACCTTGGTGCTGGGTTGAATATGATACACCAATAATTGCAATCCAATAAAATAAAGAACTCTGATTGGTTTAAATCGCATCACGTGAGGAAATCCATTGCACTTTATTTCTGTATAAAATGCAATAGGTCTTTGGGGAAACCCCCAAAATTCGTTCTACAAGTCCTGTGTTGTAGGAACTCGAATTAACCTAGTTCCTGATCATCAACGTAACATTGCTATTCAATCTATTTTGAATTAATATATTTTCGAAAGAATTTACGATAACAAGCATGCGGTTCTGATTCTGAGCCGACCTAAAATTAATAAACTGCGAAGACCTTCAAGCAACCCTCTCAACAAAGACCGACCACGCCGTTTTCGTTCAAACTTGGCAGAAACAAGCTTATTTGTCATAAGTACCTCTACGATTTTTAATGTTGTCTTTTATTTGTGTATCATTTGTTTTACTATATGACATTTCACTTCGATAGCGAGATAAACAATACACGATCTAAAAATAGATCGTGTAATTTATACGCGCAAAAAGTAGACTTGAAGCTTTAATGTTTGGCTGAGTATTATAAGGGACAAGTGTCTTTTTCACTGTGTTTATTGGGGTATTGGGGTATAAAGTGCAATTGCCTTAGCACATGGCATAATCATAACGCCTTATTTGCCATGTGCTAAGGCATTTGCACTCTATACCCCAATAAACGCAGTGAAAAAAGCACTCATCCCTGTAATAAGGGGGTGCGGCAAAAAGTCAGCCGCAGAATTTACCAAGAACATTTACCTGTGACAGCAGTGCTTCCGATAACATTACAATATTTGCCAGCATTACATGGTGTACACTGTGAGGCATCTTGCAGGGTGGTAACGGTGCTGTAGGTTCCACGAGGGCAGCCATACTGGGTACTGAACTCAGTACCATTAGGGCAGTAGTATCCAGCAGGACATGGGTATAGAGTATAGTCCGATATTGGGGCATTGGAGATGATACAGTAATATCCTGTAAGAAATGAAAAACTTTTCAGTGGATTATCAAGAAATAATGGTAGATTATCATTTGATAAACTCACTGCTTAACTATTGAAATTAAAAAAATCTTATACCCCACTTTCAAAATAACATGCTTAAAGAATTCCGTCTTAAAAATTTCACATTTTTCCTCATTTTTGCATTTAAGAATAGAATAATCTTTTCTTCTTTGAGTGATATTAATTGTTTTTTTCATTTCGTGCACAATAAAAGCACCTAACAATGGATTCCTGGTATTTCTCACACCAGAACCACTATCACATCCTTTCCTTGCCTCCAGCTGCAATTTCACATAGGTCTACGATAATCCACCCATTGGTGGGAGACAAATAGTAGGAAAGGATAAGTGCCACCATCAGGAATTGAACCCCAGGCCAATAGATTGACAGTCTGACACGCTACAGACTGCAAAATGACTGCGGATCAGGAGCTATACTTAACAAGGACAAGGAGAATAAGTGAGTCCTTCAGCTATAAATTGTACAAAAACAAGAGCTTTAATTTGGAACTGTTTTTTAATATGATAAATCAAACTAAACAAAAATGTCTTTGTTTTTCCTAATTTAAGGATTTGTTCTTCTACAACCATTTTGAAATTATCTTAAAGCTACAGGAAAGTTTTGTAAATGTCATGGAAGATGTTTTTATGAAGATATGTACTGTATAGAGTTTTGTTATACATGTATTATATATCAATAGATACGAAGTACCACTTAATGAAACCAAGCCATTCTCTCATAAATCATAATCTAATATGATTTGAGCCTTGTGTGACATTTCCAACAATTTCAAATATGTACATAGCAAAGAACCTAACCAGCCTGTGCAACTGCACAGTCTGATCAGAGTCTTTACTATGCATTTAGTAGATAGATAAGGTCTCAAAGTACTTGTACACAATCAGGTAACATTATATTTACAGTAGGTGGCTGTCTACACTGCTCAACATTTGCACCTCCCATTTAAAATTGTTGTAAATGTCATGCACAGGCTCATTTAAGTGTAATGAAATAAAAAAATTCTAACCCATGCTTACCTGCAGGGCACACTTTACATGTTGATTGTCCCAGTTCATCCTGGTAGTAGCCAGATTCACACTCGGTTCCCTGGAAGTTACCTCCAGCACAGTAATGCCCAGCCGGACATGGAATCTCTGTACTGGAACTGGAACCAGTAGGACAGTAAGAACCTGCAAACAGAGGTCAAACAGCAATATCTTAATATTCACACATAATAGCAGAGACTTGCAGCCTTTAAAAGATATAGAGCAGGAACATAAGCTGACTCTCAAAGCTCAGTTTACAAAGAGAACATGATTTTAAAAACTAACTTTAATTGTACCAGATAAATTCTTGGTTATATCATATATTTACTCAAATCATTCACCATTCATATGACAGACACAGACCAAAAATGTACTAGACCTTCTCAAAGCGGTCTATTACCCTACAAGTGCTTGTCCATAATGAAATGTCATTTTCCATCAAAGGGCCATCACATTGTCAAAAGTCAATGGTTCGTACCCAAAATATCACGTGCACATCTCTTCTTGATACTGATGACTTCTGTGAAGATTGAATGAAAGCCCCTAATTTGACGCTTAGAAATTGAGTGCGCACAAAAAGCTATAGACGGACCACCCAACTGACAATCTGACTTCTATATGTCATGGAGAAAGCAATTTTGGGTTCTAACTTGAACTTTTACCCAGTAGTACTCACAATAGAGTAAGCATAACTTGAGTTAATGAATATTATCAATATTAAAAGTAACAGTTCATGTATAGTATAAACATGTTTATACATTTTTCTGTTACATTGGCCCTTAGCAAATTTGACCATAAAGCCTCTGGAATTGTCTGAAATAGTAGTTACCCTATATTTCAAGGAATATGTTTTGTTGTCAGTGTTAGGATTGTAACATATATGCATACCTGGTGCACAAGCTCCAGTAGGGGATGTTAATCCTAGACTTCCACAGTAAAACCCCTGTGTACAGTTGTCACAGTCTGCAGCCACCTGGTTCCCTGTCTTATTGGAGAAAGTTCCCAGTTGACAACGGGATGGATTGCTGGTGGAACCAGCACCTGAAAGAGGATTTTTGTTAACCTTTTGGGATTCAAACTCGCAGAATCTTTGAACTATCAAGCACAGAATATCAGCTAATATTCAAATGTTAAGTTTCAGTAAAAACAATATATTTTAATGACAACAAGAGAACCACGTGTGGGCGCCTATGCTTGACAATGACACCATGGTTGTAGCAATACTTCAGGCTTTGTCAAAAACATCAAAGGTAATAATGATGCTGACAGCTTAAGGCTAAACCGAATTATTTCAGGTTAGCTCCATTAATTGACAAAAAAATAATGTAATAAAGAATTCAAATAAATGAAAATTTACAATGAGTACTGACTTTCACCTTAAATAACTAACAGACTAAGGCAAAACATCAGAATACAGATTTTGAATTGATCAGCAAAAAAGACGATCCTACATGCAATTTATACTAAAGTTTAGTGAGGTTCACTTACCACAGTATCTACCAATAGGACACACATTACCCATAATGCCGTCTGTTGGATCTGCTCTGTCAGATCCAGCATTACAATAATACCCAGGATCACAGGGACCTGTCACTGCAGACAAACCTACAAAATAGAAAATAGTATCATGTCTTTAATGCTTTTTGATAGATTACCAAGAAATAATGGTGGATTATCTTTTGATAATCTCTCAGCCAAACCAGTGAAATTAACACAAACTGACCCCCTGCTTTTGTTCATTTTACACTATTTGATATTATTAAATCTCAGCTCAATAAACAAATGATGTCTTGGTGTTGAAAAGCAGCCACAAGCCAAATGACATGCTTTAAAAAAGCACTTTTTTGTCTCATTTTTCATTCAAGAAATAAACTAATCATTTAGATTTTAGTAAGACTGAAAAATCATTCATTTCCTGAACAAAAAAAAGCTATACATATATTTTCATATGTATCTTCGCCACTTGAGAAAATATAGCTTTTGTTGTAAAGTGAATGAAAGATAAATCAATCTTATATTGAAGTAAACAATAATTCTCTATGTCTTTAAATTATTTCATAATATGACCAACATCGCAGGAGGGAAATAAACCCGTTGAATATTTTTGATATTACACGGGTGTTATTACACTAGTGGAATATCTATTAAATGACGTCATAATATATATATTGTTATGTCAGTTTTAAACGGCGTTATAACAGTTTCGTGGAAAATTGAAATATCGAATTTCAAGAATTTTGACGATTTTTCCCGAAAATTCGGGTCATTTTATAAATAGAATATCAAATTTGTGTTCATAAAATACCGAATTTATTAAACTTGTCATCTAAAACAGATAAAAACTCAGCACAGCCTTGTTTTTATCTATTTATAGATGACTCGTTTAATAAATTCGGTATTCAATGACCACTCATTCAATATCCTCTATGTGTACCTCATGATGATTTTTATGATAATGTTTCATATAATTGTATAGAAACCTTTTTAATCATTCCATTACACTATCGAATTCATTCAAATAAATGGACTTGGTAACAAGATACCTTGTGGAAGACTAATGCTCCCAAAACAACAATTTTACAGAAGTTTGACCTTGACAACTGACCCAGACATTGGCATATTAATGGAGTGTTTTGATGAGAGGAACATTCATGAAAAATATGAAAACTGTAGCTGAAATTTTGTTAAAGCTGCAGGAAATTGTTTATTTTCAAAGAAGCCTCACCTGTAGAAGCACAATAAGACCCCTCGGTACATGCAGTCTTGTTACATGATCCCACAGAACACAAATGTCCTGCCGAACACAGATTACCTGTTGTACCATCAGAGGGAGTTGCAGATTCAGCACTTCCAAGGCAGAAATAACCTGAAATATTCACAACATCTTGTTGGCCATTTCAAAGGCATACTGGCTTATCAATGAAAGTAGCATTCAATGATTTTTTTTAATGAATCTGTTGCTTTTTTTAAAAAAAATATCTCACAATAAATAATATATTTTATTTGTTTTTAAAGGCCAAGTACTTCTTAGTTGTTCCAATTATATATTTATATATATCAAATTAGTACACTCCACATTTCTTATTATATGATCAAAATTAATGTGCCCTCCTTATTGGCAAAAGTACCGTAAAACCAAACGTGTTTATAGATCATTTTTGTTGTCAAATTCTTAGAGCTGAATCAAAACATATTTATGCATCCAAATGAAGCTTAGAAAAAAGTAAACAACATTAGAAAAAACTTTTCTTTCTGATCTGATCAATGTTTGCTTGGACATATTTGTTTGAACACTAAGGGTCAATACAGATGTAATATGTATACCTGCATCACAGTCCCCACTTGGAGCGCTGAGTCCCGTATCGTTACAGTGTTTACCACATGGACACGGTAAACAGTCAGCCACAGACACCCCACCTTCTGTTGCCCTGTATGTCCCTCTAGGACAGGGATATTGTGTAGCAGACTGGGTACCATTCAGACAGTAATGGCCGACAGGACAAGGATATATCTCATATGTGGTGGTATTGGTAGGACAATAGTAGCCAGCGACACATTCAAAGCAGGAAGACTGGTGTGTGATGTTGTTCCATGTACCAGCATCACATGGTATGGGTGTTGATGTCCCAGACGGACAATAATGGCTGGCTGGACATGGACCTCCTATTGTATCATCAACACCTTTAATGGATGAATAGATTATGTTGAAAGCTTTATCCTGCTGATTCTAAAAATAGTAACTTTAGACAAAATTGTCAAGTTTGGTGACATTTCAACCTCTGTTGATTAAGTTTTTACTGCAACAAATAACTTTAAAGCATGAAGTGCTGGCTAAGATCAGACTGCACACTTGTTCTTTATTCTCTGCTATAGGTTTGTTTACAGCAGGAATATGCCTTGAACAGAATACAAAGGGTTAAGACGTTGATTCTTTACATTATAGAAGGAGTCAAGCAAGGGTAGCAACCTTACTTGGTCCTCCATTACTTAATTTTTTCATTTTTTTCAAACACAATTGCTATGAATCATAAAATCAAATTTTCCAAGAATTATTCAGATGGAAATCAAAATAAACCCCAGTAAAATTGAAAGCTGAATCAAATTGTATACATAATTGATATGGCCAAACTAAATGAGACTTTCTTTGAATTGAAAATTAAATAAAGCTCCAAAATAGCCATATTTTACTTGTCAGATATATGTCAGAATATTGTGAAATGGCAGCCAATTTGGGAAGCCAATCTTGGAAATAGCAAATCCAAATGTACAAAATTGGAATCATACAAATCCATACATAATAAAAGTACAGATAGGAAGCTTGATATCAGTTAACTCTTATAATTATCATAGAAATTGAAAATTTACCTTAATTCACAAAGAAAACGTTGCATGAGAATAGAATTTATGCTACATAATTAGACAGCAAGCAGTCTTAAAATAAAGCCATTTGACATATGTTATATCAAGTACAAATGTAATGCAAGGCAAGAAAAACTAAGGACATTAAACACCAGTTTGAATTTTTGTACTCTCAAATTTACAATTAATAATCTGACAATACATAATAAATATTATTGACAATAATTAATGATAAATCAATCTTCAGTATCAACAACTCACAATTGATATTAATAACCTTTTTTTGACAGGAGCTATAGACAAAAATCAGTCTGCATATATGTGCATTCTGGACTTTGTTTACACCACCTGTTTGTCTTGTTTGACCAAAGATTGTGTAAAAACTTACTTTTCAATAGAAGAATTGGCATACAATTTTGACTTTCAGAACCCTCAGCACTTTGATTTTAGTTTTATTTTGCAAATTCAATTATTTAGCATGACTAGGATTGAACTATTGAATAGGCAATGTTATTAAATAAGCATTGGCAAAATTGAAGATTAATATAGGTCAGTCTGCGTGGATGACCTGGCTGACTTGGGTCCAAACTTCTTGTACTTTGGTAATTTTCAGAATCTACAAGAATCATTCTACTATCCTGTATGAGCAGTTGTCTCCAAGTTGACCTCTTCAGAAAACAACCTCTTTTGCAATACATGTATCTATTATTACAGATCTCGTAGATGAAACTTTTTCACGTGACAGTGCACATTTTTTTCACATGCAAAAATGCTGTCACAGCATGCCACAATGTTATTCTTTTGCAATGAAACATTTGAAATGAATTGTACAATCATGACATATAACATATGCCAGGATTACTAGAAAATTCAAACACAAGCTTTTGGCCCAACAGCTGTCTTCCTCAGCTAAATTTGCAGGATTCACCAGAGGAAGGTGGCTCTGCCTCCAAAAGACTGAGTGTAATGTAAGAAGAGGACTTTGATTCATTCAGAGCTGTTTCATAATTTTACTAGTGACAATTGTGAGGAAGACATTTCATGTGTAACAATTTGCCTAGTCTACCCTGCATTCAGGATGAATAAGTTTGCCAAATGTTTTGCAAATGATTCACAGCTTTTCACATGTTTTTTTCAAAACAATTAATAGAGAATGTAGTGTAGGCTGAGATCAGACTGCACATCTGTGGATGCTGAGATTTACTATACCGTCTGCTTAAGCTTTGTGCATGGCAGGAATAAGCTATGAAGAGCATTAGAAGAGTTAATCCCCATCTTAGCACTGGTATCTCTGGTATATTTCACAAGATGACAATATTTGAATTAAGCTGCATATGTAAAGCTTATGCAGAGGCAGTTCTTAGAAAATATGGTGTTTTGAGCTGGTTAACAACACTTTATTCAAATCACACATTTATTTTCTATGCTATATTCTATGTCCATCAAAAGTAAATCCTACGAGGAATACTTCAAGATCTTTTGCATGAACTAGAAACACAGTAATCTATCAAACATTCAAAAGTCATGAACCTATCAGTATTTGCATGCACTAATAGACTTGTTGTTAGTAGAAAGCACAGCCAAACAGTAGTATATGGTTTCATGCAAAAGTTTTTGTCTCATATTTCTATCCATTCACTTATTTGAAGTGACAGAAAAGGGTTTAATTATTGATTTTTATTCTTAGTTCTAATTTGCATTTGAATAAGGTTTTAAACCACTATTAATTAGAGCTGGGACAAGCAGAATTTTTATTCCTGGGTACCGGAGATCCTGTTACCCGCGGGTACTCGAGTATCTGATGATATCCATACATTTTTCTGTGAGCAAGTAGCAGGGACTATCTAATATCTGAATATCTGATGTAAGTGCATAGGAACACCTAAAAATCAATTTCAGAAAAGAATTGATAACTGTTTAAAAGTTGTCAACTCTTTTCAGAATTTGATCTCCAAAGGTGCATAGTGCTTGCACAATAGTTGGGTAACAGTGAATAATTCATGACCCAAGTAGGAACATTACCCTACTAAAGTCCTTGAGTGCTTGTCCAAGCTCTAATTTTTTACAGCACCTAAGGATAGATTCCTGACATTTCTTCCCAGTACTACCGTGACATCCTTAATAAACCTCTAGATAATTTTTTGGATTATGAATGGAAAGAAATTTTAGTATTTATACAGCATACATGCATGTGTTAATCTCAGAAGCAGCGCCATTTCATCTATTTGGTCCATTCACTTTTAACACTGTCTCAAATTAGTACTTTTCATTCTATACAATCATATGATTTCAATAAAGCAAACTTCAGGCAATACAAGAAGCTTTGATTGACTCTATAGGTACCACAGTAAAAATGAAAAGGCATCTATTTTCAAATATCAAAGTACATATTGTACATGATAGCTAACTGGAAATGTAAAGCAATTGACTGTATCCAGACAAATTTCAGTGTAATACTATGGGTTTCCAACAACCTTTTCATTTCATCTGGTGCCACAAGAGTTCACATATATACATGTACCTGTCCCATTAGTTTCTTCCCCTATAGAAACATACCATTAATTTTGTGAGAAAATATTTATGACCTATCACGCAAAAAAAGGATCAGAGAAGTGCATAAAGTATCGATCCTTGTCAGACTGCACAATCTGCGCAGACTGACCAGGATCGTAATTTTTTGCAAATAATTATTTTCTGAATCTAGAATGATTTTCTACCTTCCTGTGTAATCAATTCTGAAATTCTATGTAGTTGACCTATGCTGAATCCAATCCCTTATCAAATATTTATTTTACCGAGTTCCAAGATGTTTCCTTTTCACGTGATTGGTCCCATATCATAATAATACAAGAAAATTAAACTTACAAACAAAAAGATAAATAAAGCAAGCCTATAGCACCCTCTCACTCTAACTTTTGGCTCCCACACATGTTTTATGTATTCTCCGTTTAATTTTGTCTCAAAACTTTTACCATTACAACCTTTTCAATTAAATCTCAAAGCCTGCTTAAAGATTGATTGATTGAATAGAGTTTTACGCCGCTTTCAACATTATTTCAGTTATATCGCGGCAGCTGGAGCACCTAACAATGGTTTCCTGGTATTTCTCTCACCAGTACAACCACCACATCCTTTCCTAGCCCCCAGCTGCTATCTCACATAGGTCTACGATTATCAACCCATTGGTGAGAGACAAATAGTCGGAAAGAATGAGTGCCGCCGACGGGGATCGAACCCGTGACCTCTGGACTGACAGTCCGACGCGCTACCAACTGCGCTATGACGGCGGCAACCCTGCTTAAAGAACTTAGCCATTAATGCATCATTATCTAATAAACTGTAAGCCATTAATGTATCATTATCTGTTAAACTGTAAGCCATTAATGTATCATTAACTGTTAAACTGTAAGCCATTAATGCACCATTATCTGTTAAACTGGCTTTTTTAATAAAAATCAAAGGCCTGAAAGGCCTGAATTAAAGACAGGACTGAATATTAACAATTGGAATGAAAATTGTGGCGTTTTGAGAAGATCTCTTGAGTGGGAATGAAAAATTTAAAACAATCATTGATGGTTACATATGGAAACTGCACCTTCCTAACAAATGAATATTCTTTACTTTGAAGACTCATCACTTCCAGATAAACCTATCCCTCTAGCCAATTCAAGCTTAAAAAGAGGGTAACTGCCTTCATAATCGCTATTCATCCCCAAGTGTAAGTTTTCAATATCCTAAATGAAAAATATTCATTTAACCAACAGAAATATGGTGGCAATTCCTGTATTCTAAAAACTCATATGAATTATTGCAACCCTGTTTTATAAAATTGTACAGATTATCCCCAGCAATCCAATATGATCCAAATCCGATTTTTTTCCAGTCATACTTATTCAGTGGATGTGTAAAAATCTTAAATAAAATGTTAATCTACATGACACACATTGCGCACCCCTTGATGAAGAGCTGAACATTTCATTGCCATGGGGAATATTGCCCTGAATTGGAAATTTGTTCAAATTTCTTTTACATTTATTATCTGATCCAGGATTTGACTAATTATCTCCACATAGAAGAAGCAATGAAAGTAATACCAATATTCTTATACTTTTACTAGTCAAAGTCAATACCAAGAAGAAGTATTTTCCCGTACAATAGCTGTAGCTTTTCAGCTCACCTGAGCACGAAGTGCTCAAGGGAACTATTGTGATCGATCGCTGTCCGTCTGTCTGTCACGGCGTCAACTTTTTCTTTAAACGACATCTCCTCCTAAACTTATGGGTCAAAATCAACCAAACTGGGCAGAAATATTCCTTGGGTGGTCCCTTATGAAAATTGCTCAAATGGAAAGGATCCGTGCCATATCACGGGAAAAGGGGGCTTAATGACAAATTTCTTGTTTTCACTCTAGAAGCCACAAATATGGTCCAATTTTTATGAAACTTGGTCAGAATGTTTGTTAGGTCATGAGGATGAAGTCTATTGAAAATGGGAAGGATCCATGCCATTTCACAGAAAAAGGCGCCTTAATGACAATTTTGTCAACAATATCTTTAAACGACATTTCCTACTAAACTTATGCGTCAAAATCAACCAAACTTGGCAGAAATATTTCTTGGGTGGTCCCTTATGAACATTGCTCAAATGGAAAGGATCCGTGCCATATCACGGGAAAAGGGGCCTTAATGACAAATTTCTTGTTTTCACTCTAGACGCCACAAATAAAGTCCAATCTTCATGAAACTTGATCAAAATGTTTGCCAGGTCACAAGAATGAACTCTGTTGAAAATGGGAAGGTTCATGCCATATCAAAGGAAATGGAATCTTAATGATAATTTACTTGAAATATCAGGTGAGTGATTTAGGGCCCTCAGGGTCCTCTTGTTTTATGAATACCGTTTAAGTTTCTTCCAAGAGTGAAACATTCTATTTCTATTTTTCCATTGAGATATTTCGATCTCCATTTCAGGTTATTCTCCTTGCATATGGTCTTACTTAGTAGAAAATTATTTTTACTACAAAATAATATATAAACCTGTTAAGACAACCAACCATTCAGGCCTTTTCCACGGGACTGCTTTTCTAGATCAAGATTCGGATTGAACTATCTGGTGAACTATCAATTTTGACAAAACTGCCAAAATGACAGATCGTTAAATGAAATCCCGAGCTACAGCATTTATCACTTTGAGTAGAATTCTTTCAAAGTCCACTCCAGAATGTTACAAATAAATACATTCCAGTTTCCAAAACAGTTTTTGTTATTGTCAGAAAATTGTAGAAAACAAAAGCGGAAACTTAAAACCGGGGTCGCGCATTCATGGTACTACTGTATAGGCCATTCGGAACACCACTCGGCCAATCTAACGCATTCGTCACAACTCGGCCGATTCCGTAACCTACATTTAGATAGATCTGAGACTTCGGAGATCGCCCGATGATTGCCGAGTGAATATCACGATCACGATCTGTTGCCGTTTACGGAAATGACCGAGTGATGTTCCGAAGGCTGTACAATATGGATAGACAAAACAAGCCTAATAATAAAGTAATTTGATAATCGAAATTTCTCCGTAAATCCAAGTAAAAATTCAAACCTAGGAAATTCCAAGGGTTTACGAGTTTATTCAAATAGCCTTTTGCTATTTTAGTTTTTATCCATTTACACTACGACAGGCCCGGGAGACGGATAAATAAAGCAACCTTAAGGACACACAAACACACAATTTTACGAGAAATAGGAAGTCTAAAATAGGGAACTGAAAATAGCTTGCCAATGCTATGCATAAAAACAGTTGTAGGATGCAATTGAAAATTTGGAGCAAATGCAAACGATTGCAGCCGAAAACGCCCTTAAACAGCACCACTTTCGAATGTAAACACGTTTCTGCAGATCACGTGTTCACTCCCCTAAGGTACCGGCCAGAATTTAGGTCAGCACCAAAATTTTACGGTATATTGCAACACTATTGATTATTTTTGCCGCGTTTATTTTTATGAATGGGTCTACTTTTTTGAGCGTAACGACACATGTAGGTTTGTTATTAAAATCCGATGGCGACGATCCCTATATTGAAAGACAGGTAAACCTGTCTTCAATAAAAAGGTTACTGACAAGAATGTATTTTCAAAAGACTTTTTTTGCAAGTATTTCATTCTTAATTTTGAAAACAACCTTAGTATTTGGTATGTGAAGATTGAAGTTTTCTTTTGTTTTGAATTTTCGATACTATTTTTGACATTTTGAACAAGTTAAACTTCAAGTAAATAAGGAAAGCTTTTATAAAATGTGCTAATTATGACACTTTCAGAAAATGACCTACCTGTTGGATTTGGAGCAGCATTTCCCAGTTTGCAATAGTATCCTGGGTCACATGGTCCTGATGGAGTACTCAGATTGGTTGATCCACAATAGTTCCCAAGTGTACATGTGAAGCAATCAGATTCTGCCTGCCCCAATTCTATATCCCTGTATGTGGAGTTTGGACATGCTATTGGGTCCTCCGTCTGAGCTGGGCAGTAGAACCCTGGTGGGCAGGGTCCACCGTCACCTGTTGATGTACCTGTCGTTGGGGTACTGGAATTCACACCTGCAGACAGAAAATTTGTACAATTTATTCACAAATTTTGATAAATGAACAAAGGCTAATCATGTAAACGGAAAGTTGTGACTAAAATAACTTCATTTATATTTTGCTATTTATTTGTGACCTGTCACATGAAAAACCATCTGGGAACTCTATTAAATAAAGATTTGGAAAGATCCAGCATAGTTCAACCAGTAGCCGTAATCTGAAAATGATTACTAAGGGAGATAGAATAAATATTCTAGATTCAGAAAATTTATGATTTATGAAAAGTTTCCACACTGGTTAGTCTGCACAGATCACGCAGTCTTACCAGGAGCAACACTTTGGTACTTTCCTGGTGATCCCTTTTCATGTAATAGGTAATGTTTACAAATCTTATTGAGTGATAAAAGTTCAATTTTGGGTATACAAGTGTAGACAAAATAGAACTTTGATCACACACTAAAGTCACTAAAAATTTGTGAGTCAGATTCTGCTTTCCCTAGCTCTATTATTCCTGTGCATGGATTTAGAAATTCCATAGGGTCCACTATCTGTTCTGAGCAATAGAACCCTGGGGCCCAATTTACTAAATATCTTACGATCATTTTTTGTGCAAGTCAAAAATTAAAGTTACTTCTACAATAGTAACTCACTATGGAATTCGGCCATGCATCATCACATTGGAATCATCTTTAGAAGACGATTCCAATGAGATATTGCAAGGCAGAATCTGACAATGAATAAAAAAAACAGGTATGATTTGTGATTTTGACTTATGATCAATTTTTTCATAAGATGTTTAGTAAAACGGCCCCCTGGTGGTTAGGGTCCACCATCACCTGTTGATGCATGTGCCTGCTAAGAACGTATAGCAACACTAAAATTTCGTTGTGAAAATGACATCTTATTGCATTTTTGTAATAAATGTATGAATAAAATGATAATATTAATAAATTGTTTTAAAAAAAAAAACTGATTAATATTTCTTTTATTTTCATAAATTTATTCAAATTCTAAATTTGAGATAATTTCCTCAGTTGACAATGAGAAAAGTTTTATAACCTCAGGCAAATAAGCAAGATTTCATGAAGGTATGAAACTAAGAACCTAATCTAACTTCTGTATGAATCTGCTTTGCCTTTTCATATACATGTAATGTAATTAGGTTTTTAGTTCATACCTCCATATAATCAACAAATACTCTATAAATCTCTAACATACTTGAACATGAAAAATACCTGATTTGCAGTAGTATCCAGCAGAACAAATTCCGACTCCTGTTTCTGATACATTCTTTGCAACGTCGTATCCAGTCGCTCCTTGTTTGTGACAATAGTATCCCCCTTCACACTGTCTGCAGTCCGTGACGTCGTCCATACCTAAATAGGAAAGAATTTTCATAGGTAAATATAAGAAGGGGTAAAGCAAAATCTTGATCATTCAATGAAACTCTATGTTGTGGGTACTCATTTGAATTATCTTGATGAGACAATTCCAATGAATACCAACAACATAGGACATGTGTTGTAATTTCTGAAATACTCTGATCTTAAATCTAAAATACCCTCTCTATTCTGAGGCTCTGAATATTATCAATGTCATTATAATATAACAGAATATTTTACTTATCATTATGGCAACCAACAATAAAGCCTAACTGAAACCAGGCTTTTTTTTCCAGTAGAATCCCTTGAGTTTTATGACTTGAACCTATGTATGACAATTCCAACAATTTCACAGAGGTGCAAGGCAAAGACTCTAATTTCACTGTTAGACTGGCTAGGCTGCTGATTATGTACACCTAACGTATGATTCACATTGTTGGAAATGTCACAAACTGGCTCATTTCATATTTGAACCTTTGTGTGAAATTTCCAACAATTTCAAAGATGAGTAGATGACTCAGGCCAGCCTGTGCATTTGCTGATCTGACCAGAGTCTTTACTTTGCATTTGCTAGATAGATAAGGTCTGGAAGTGTCAGGTAATTTTTATGCTCCCCGAAGGGAGAGCATATAGCCGCCGCTTTGTCTGTCCGTCCGTCCGTCCGTACGTCCGTACGGCCGTAATTCCGTCCGTCCGTCCGTCCGTCCGTCCGTCCGTCCGTCCGTCCGTCCCCACCTATTTCTCCATAATCCCTGGGCCAAATTAAATGAAACTTACCATGTGAACTCCCTATGATATAGTGATGATGCATCTGTGACGGTTTTTGGATTTGAGGCCTCGTCACGGGAAAAGGGGACTTAGGGTAAAAAACAGTTTTTCCCAAATTTCTCCTAGTCTAACAGTCAGAATTTAGTGAAATTTCATATTTTTGTAGCAAATCAGATGCCCTTTACTGTAAACAATTTGAAATTAACGTAAAAAAGATATATCATGGAAAAAGGGGGCTTAATGTTTGTTACCTTTACGTAAGTGCGTAAATTACAGTTATTCTTTCATTTCTACTAGTCTTATGCTCAGAATTTGATGAAATTTCACATTTGAGAAGCAAATCAGATGTTCTTTACCCTAAACTATTTGAAATTTGTGTTTTAAGATATGTCACGCAAAAAAGGGGGTTTAATGTTTGTTACCTTTATGTTAGCTCATCAGTATAAGATAACAGCTTATTTGAGTCTTTGAAATCTGACCACAGAGCATATCTCCTAAAGTATAATAGCTATCAACTTAAAACTTTATGGGTGGATAGACCTTATGGAGGAGAAGTGCAGTGTACAAGAACTACAACTCTTGCTTGCATAATGTTGGAGTTATTGCCCTTTGTTATTTTTGATACTTAGATTATGTCTGGAGCATATCTCCTAAAGTATAATAGCTATCAACTTGAAACTTTATGGGTGGATAGATCTCATTGAGGAGAAGTGCTATGCACAAGGACTACAACTCTTGCTTGCAAATTTTTTGGAGTTACTGCCCTTTGTTATTTTTGATACTTAGATTATATCTGGAGCATATCTCCTAAAGTATAATAGCTATCAACTTGAACATTTATGGGTGGATAGATCTCATGGAGGAGAAGGGCAGTGCACAAGAACTACAACTCTTACTTGCATAATTTTGCAGTTATTGCCCTTTGTTATTTTTGATACTTAGATTTTGTCTGGAGCATATCTCCTAAAGTATGATAGCTATCAACTTGAAACTTTATGGGTGGATAGATCTCATGGAGGAGAAGTGCAATACACCAGAACTATAACTCTTGCTTGCATAATTTTGGAGTTATTGCCCTTGTTATTTTTAATACATTTAATAGGAGGTAAATCTCTGACAGTACAAAAGAATCTTTAATCTATTAGGCTTCAGTTTACTATCAAGCTTTTGTGGCGGGGGATGTCCATGTCCAACATGGCTCTTGTTTATGTGACAATGCCTTATTCGGGGAGCATAATCCGTCTTTGACGGCTCTTGTCTAATTGAAATATGTACTGCAGGGAAAAAGACTAGCATGGGCCCAGTCACCCATGGCCCCTACTTTTTGAGAAAATGCCTATAACCATAATGTTACATAGGAAATTTTGGCATTCTGGGCCCCTAGCTTGAAATTGTTAGTCTTTTCCCATATACCTGTGTTATCCCTACAAGTGCATGTCAAATTGTTGGAATTGTCACAAAGAGTCTCATTTACGATTTACTCTTGGTTAAATATGACACATAGGCGTTTAAGAAATATGTTCAAGTGCATAGCTGAAGTGGAGAGATGGATAGAAAAAGCCAAATCAGGAACTCTTACTTTTCCTACAACCTAAATTATCATTATTCAAGGGGTCATTGCAGATCAATTCTAGGTGTCTATATGTATATCTATAGGCACTTACAATAGCATTGCACTGACCCTTTAAATTAGTGTATATTTTAAATCAATGAAAGATAACTTCAATTAACAGAAAAAAAATTACCTTTGTCCGGATTGTATGTGCCAACGGGACATTTGACCTGACTGGCCCATGATGTGTTGACTGGACAATAATGACCTCTATCACACTTGTGGACATTTTCATCGCCATAACAGAAGAATCCAGCAGGACAATCAAAACACGAATCCCTGGTGGTATGGTTATTATAGGTACCAGCAGAACAGTTCAGAGGATTTGCTAAAAAGTATGGAAAAATCTAGAATTATACTTTATTCATTTCTTAGAGGTTTGGAATCCCCCTTTTCAACTTGTCAAACATAGCCTTTTCTACCTGCAGACAGGTGCATTGTTTTGGGTAACAATCTAATATGGAACAAAAAAATCTCAAATATGAAATAACCTTATGCTAAAGGGCAGGAAAAAGTCTCTTTAATCAATTAAATACTAGGTTCCAGCTTTTTCTTCATTTTCAAAAGTTATTTCTCAAAATTTGTCTATTCAATAAAGAAATCTGCAAGTTTTGCAGTTAAAGTTAATCACATAAACCTGTGCAATAGGAATCTTTCACATTTTGGATTTTGTTCTTGCAGTAGTGTACACTCCTTGTTGTTGGTAAGACCAGAATTCAATAGGTCCGTGAAAAACAATTGTAAGTGCCTCTATATTTATAGGCACTTACAATAGTCTTTGCAATGACCCCTGGAGATAAAGTCTATGAAACAGAGCCAGAGCTACAGATAGAGGGGGTATTTTGATTTAAGATCAAAATATTTCAATCATTATAGTACTAATCCTATGTTGTTTGCACTCATTGGAATCGTCTTGTCAAGACGATTAAAATGAGTACCCACAACATAGGGTTTTATCAAGAAATAAAGATTTTAGACTGGCTTTATCCCCTCTTATCTGTACCTCTGGATAGAGGAGAGAATTAAAAGAGTATAATAGACTAAGTACTCACATGTTCCTGTTGGACAGTATTTTCCAATTGGACATGGATCACCCGTGGTCCCTCCATCTTCTGGAGTTGTGGTGTAAGCCCCGGATGTACAGTAATATCCAGCTGCACACACAAAGTTTGGTGCAGTCAAACCCTGACCAACACATGCCCATCCTCCATCACATGCTGTACAATTCTCCTCTGCTAGATTTCCAGAGAAATTGGAGTAGGTTCCATTAGGACAAGGGTATAAATTGTAATCATAGGTCCCTATAGGGCAGTAGAATCCAGGTGGACAGAGGTCACCCCAGGCTTGACCAATTGGTGCTCTGGTATCAGATCCATTGAGACAATAATGTCCAGGTGAACAGTCTATATCGGGAGCTATGAGTCCATCTTGTTCACAAGCTTTACCCTGTGTGCATGAATCACAATGATCTAGTAGGTATTCACCTTCATCTACCTGGTAGGTACCATTAGGACATGGTGTGGGCCATTCACTTCGTAACGGACAATAACTACCTTGAGGACAGATGATTGGTGTGGTTGTGGCTGTACCATTACAGTAAAAACCTTGTGGACAGTCTATACACGATGAGGACAGTCGAGAGTTCTGATATGTTCCTCCTGGACATGGCTCCTGTTTATATGCCCCAGATAACGTGTAGTATCCAGCCTCAGTTTCATGTTGGGTTGGTACCCCAGCTCCACCTGTACAATAATATCCAGGAGAGCATTCTTGTGTAGCATTCACACTGCTGGAACCAGCACAGAAGAATCCAGGGTCACATGGTATACAGTCATACTGGGTCTTGGCACCTGCATAGTTGCTATAGTAACCAACTACACATGGTGTAGGTGTAGCTGAGGCTGCGGGACAATAGCCACCAGCTGGACACAAACCTCCTGTCAGACCATCTGGAGGTGCAGACGTGTAGGCCTTCTCTCGACAATAGAATCCTGAAAATATGAAATTCATTCCAAAATTTATAGAATTACATGTCCAAATAATATAAATTCTTTAAATTGTAGGTTTTTGATATCATGTTTCTTTTACTATAAACAATACCAATGTATCAATTAAAATAATTTGGATGATATATAAAAATTATCACACAGGTGGCATTGGCCTTAAATCTCAGAACTATGGCATGAAATATGTAAACAACAGCGTTAAAAGAACCATAAACAATCTATTAACATATTCTAAAAGTTAAATATACCTTTCAAAAATTCAATTTGCAAAGTTATTTCCTCCAATTATTATAACCGGTTGACTGAAGGAGTATTTAGTCGATATTCTTCCAAGACTCAGAAACAACAGCTTTATACAAGCAGTAGTTACTAGGTGTAAGAGGAAAACCAACTATAAATTGCTATATGAATCTTACCAGGATCGCAAACATCTGTTGGTGCAGTTCTTCCAATGCCGTCACAGTAATAGCCACCTGGGCAGGGTGTACAGTCATCGCTACGACGCAGATTTGTCGAGTTACCATAGTGACCCAGTGGACATGGAGTACTGGAGGTACTACCAGTGTTACAGTAGAAACCTGTATCAAAATAAAGATGGAATATTAATCAAACCTTTACCATTTTTCAAAATTTTAGATTTGCTCAAATTGAAAGGGGTTTGACAATGATAAGTAGGTGGAATTTGAATGTAAACTATTCAATGTGGTTGAAATATTGATGGAAAGGAGAAATTTCTTGTCACAAGCAATTTCATCTTTTTGACAATATTTTCTTAAGAATGAAAACTTTTATCTGGTTTTTATTATTATTAAATTTAGAAAATATGCTTATTGTCATTATGGTATCCAAGAGTTCAATAATTTTGTTCATAAAGCATAGAATTCCCTCCAATTAACCAAATCCTTAAGTTTCATAAAAGAAAATTGCACTATCCACATGGCCCAGTTTTAAACAAGAGCACAGCCTATGGTTGCCTATGCTCAGCTGTTGAGTGCTGGATTGTGGAAAAAAAATCTAAGCCGTAAAGGGGCATAATTTGCACAAAAATGCATCTTGAGTTATCTCCCTTGATAGCATAGGTTGCTCTTTTCATGGTGAACATGTGTGCCAAATTTGAAGTGAAAGCCTTCAGTAGAACCAGAGATATAATAAAATATCAACGACAACAACTGGCTATAGCAATACCTCAGGTTTTCTCAGAAAAACAGCCAAGCTAAAAAGGACAAGTGTTCAACTGTTATGCAGAATAGGTCCATACAAAACTTGATTATAATAGATCTTCAACAGGGAATAAATGCACAGAATGGAGGAGATATCAACTGTTTTTATGATTTTTGCCTTCTAAAGTAAACAAAAATTATAAATTTCTGTATAAACAATACCCTGAGAAATGAAGTAATACATATCTGGTACATAGTTGTATCAAGTTATGATATTTCTAGAACAGTTCACACGAGGACCACTATATCAATTTCTTGTTAAAGATGACTAATGATATCAAGCAATGTTGCAATTAGCAGTGTTCACTGTATAACAAGTGAGACCTGACAAATCACTCACCTCTAGGACAATCTTTTGGGGTTGCTAGCCCAAGTTCATCACAGTAGTACCCTGCAGTACATTCTGCACAATCTTGAATAGATTCACTGGCAGAGCCATTCCTATAGAAACCAATAGGGCAAGGGTAGGAATATTTATCCCCTGTACCTCTGGGGCAGTAGTACCCGCCTGGACAGGAGCCTGCAGTTCTGTTCAATCCCTCAACATCACAATAAAATCCAGCAGTACATGATTCACATTCGGACACCTGTTGAAGACCAAGCTCTGCATTGAAGGTACCAATAGGACAAGGTACTGGGTAAGGATTAATGTCACCACGGGGACAATAATGTCCGACTCTACAGGGGAATGTCACAACATCAGGCTGCACGGACATGCCACCGGCACATTCTGTACCAGCAGGACACACCATTTCTGTATCCATCAATGTTTTGGACGTTGCGTTTGCATTACAGTATCTTCCAGGATCACATGATGTACAGACACTGGCCCCACTCTCTGAGAAATTTCCTTTTCCACACACTAGTGGGTCTGTGGTAGCTGTGGTAGGACAGTAGTAACCAGCAATACAGTTGTAACAGAACGCCAAACTCTCACCCTTTGTGTCATTCCGGTAAGTTCCTCTGAAATTATAGAGGAAATATTTATAGAGGATAATTGCTTGTGTCTGTGTAAGATTTATTTATCTTTCAGTGAGTGAACAATAAAAGCTATATTTTCATGAGTGGTGGAGTCTATTTTGTTCCCAAAATGAAAGTTTAATCGATCTTACTTAGAATAATTATATTCTGTATATCATTTGCCTAATAAAGTTTTTAAAGATGAGCATTTTTTAATGAAACATCAAAATTTCAGATTAAAAAATCTGTAGTAAAGATGATTCTAACAATCCAAATACATTTATCAACCCTTCTCACGCTGTAAATATATCACATTCCCGTAATGAACACCAATCTTTGGTAGACATTAGACAGTTAAGACTTGCAGAGATGTGCAGTCAGATCTTAGCATACATTACCTGCTTTCTACCTAATTATTAATGTGTAAAAAGTATGCCAGACTGAACAAAGTATGCCAAAAATAAGCAACAGAGGTACAGATAGAGGGGGTATTTTTGATTTTGGATCAGTGTATTTAAATAATGATAGCACAAGCCCCATGTTGTGGGTACTCATTGGAATAGTCTCATCAAGATGATTCATATGATTACTCACAACATAGGTTTTCATTGAAAAGATTTGAGGCTGGCTCTACAAACACTTAATTGTACCTCTGAGCATTTTGTTTTGGACAAATTTAAATTCAGCAGGATAAGGCTTGAAGTATAACTTGTATTTATTGACCACTTTCTGTACCACCAAAAAGCAGTCGTAAAATAAAATAGTTGCTTAGTACATGCTTTGTTTACAAATAAGAAAAAAGATTTTGATGAATATGTGCATTATTGCAAATTCCTCAATAACTCTATGTTGTGAACACTCATTAGAATCATCTGAATAAGACAATTTTATTGAGTTTTAACAACATAGGGTTAATTAATAATAATCTTAAAACCAATATTATCTACTTTTTAAGATAGTTTGATTTAAAAAAGGGTATTTTTAAAAAGGTGGCACTATAAAATTGGTCGCTTAATAGACATTGTAGCTTGAGCAAGATTGACTGTATGTCAAGGGGTCAGTGCAACACTTTTGTAAGTGACTATGAATATATAGGCACTAACAATAGTCTTGTGCTAACCTCTCCATATTCAATCAGGCATAAGTTAGGCACTTGTAGATAAAATTTCTTACGCAGGACAAGCAGCCGGGGCAG
This sequence comes from Fragum whitleyi, assembly GCA_948146395.1. NCBI lineage: Eukaryota > Metazoa > Mollusca > Bivalvia > Cardiida > Cardiidae > Fragum > Fragum whitleyi. Next base: position 46,217,472 of record OX411543.1, on the reverse strand, counting down.
TGGATCCAGCGATACAATAGTGTCCCTCTGTACAATCTTTACACTGTTCCCAACCCGTGAGACCATATTCTGGAGAGTACGAACCTGCGTGACAAGGATTTGTTGTAGCCGTCGGTGTACCTGAAATAAACATTTATAAGCCATGTGCGACATTTCCAACAATATCAATAGTGCCTACAGAGGAGGAAAATTGATCAGCCTCAACGGCCATACACGGCATGTGGATATTTGTTTATCATCAGAGAAACTTAGAGTCAGTAGCTATCAACAGAGCCTGAAATGATAAAATCTGATCTGACTGTGCAGATGCTCTTCACCCATTAGCAAATTCTAACCCATCTCTTTAAATCCCTCATCAGTTTACTTTAGACCTGTTTGTATCATTAAAGAAACTGAATCCATATTTCAAAGTACATTGATGAGCCTCACACTGCCAGACATATCCAGCAATCTTTCAAACCTGCTATGATGAGAGTCCAATACAGATGTCAAAGGTTAATGTCATGAGATGAAATATCCCTATACAAATTGGGCTGTTTATTGAATCCAAGTCATTTTCCTTTTAGTTAATTTTTCTGGTTTGATATGGAAAATCAGGGGTAAAAATTGAGATCAGACAGCACATGTGCAGAGCTTTTAGAGGGGTAGAGCAAACAATCTTAGCTTCTATGTAATTATAGGCATTTTTAATCATTTTGCATTATTCCTTTCTACTGTATTTCACCTAATTAAGGCGCCCTCCCTATTAAACACGCCCACTCCTCCATTAAATACAAATCCTGGAAGTCTGTGAACTACGACACCAACACCCAACCTTACATGGTCCATTTCAAATGATCTGGACTGGAAATTAATTTTCCCAAACTGTTCTAAAATTCATGCTTTAACTATCATCTATCCCTCTCCGACTAAGCAGGATTACAAAATTGATATACATCTTCCAAAGATCATTCAACTTCTGTAAAAAAGCGTGTGAAAAATCGCTCATTTTTCAGAATGCAAAAAAGGAGAAATTTTAAACAGAACATCTTTTAATTCTTAAAACAATTATTGGAGGAAGGTAGGCTTGATGATATCAACCAAGTTTAATTCCTCAATTTTTTAAAATTACACCAAGGTAAATGAAATTTTTTGAGTTCCTCTTCCTTCACGTTTAGGGAAAAAATTCTTAAATCATTTTACCTTTTCCAAATATTAAATTAAATCCGAATCAAAAGTAAAATCGAAGTGGAAAGTTCTACTGATATAAGTTGACATGAGAAATCCATAAAATTCCTGTCCAGGTTTCTAAATGATGTCACTGCAAGATACTTACCGGGTGTTTTCCCTTTTTTTATAGGGGTAATAGATAAATGGAAATGCGTTTCATGAGCCCTCATCTTTCAATTGATAATTACCTACGGGTTTGCAGTTTGCCAGTGTTAAACTGTTTTCACCCAAAATTACGTAAGTCATTGGAATTGAGAAAAAGTCATATCTAAAGTTTATTCAAGCAGTCTCTTGATCTATGATTTGACACATGTACTTGGAATTATCCTTGTCCTGATGTTCACAATATTATCCTGCCTCACATAGAGTTTTTGAAGCCAGTATAGTTAAAGACCTGTCTGCACAAACATGCAGTCTGATATTAACCAGACAGCCTGTTTACTCTTAAGCTACTATGAAGCCAGAATAGTTGGAATGCCCCAAAAATTGTTTATTTGTTTCAAATAAAATCTCTAAGTTCACAAGGAAAAGGGTAAGATACTTCAGAAACAGACAAAAATGTAATGAAAACAACTTACTATCAGGACACCAATGTCCAGGGGCACAAAGTCCTGTAGGTGATGAAGATGCCTCTAAACAATAGTAACCTCTCGGACAAGGAATACAGTCTGCTACCTCATTGTAGTTGGTCAGGTTACCATAGGTTCCTGCCGGACATGGGAATTGTGTGGGGGACCCTGTACCAGCTGGACAGTAGTAACCCAGCCCACAGGGTTCTGGAGCTTTCTGTTGACCCCCTGTACCACCAGTACAGGCAAACTTTTCAGGGCAGGTGTCACATTGAGAGGCATGAGTCAGGTTGGTGTAGTCAGTGAACAATCCAGCCGGACAAGCATATTCTGGTTGATTGAAGGCGTAATTTCCTCCAGGACAGTAGTACCCAGGTGAGCAGGGTGAGTCAGGCTCACTCAGACCTACTACAGTGCAAGCTTTACCTGCTGTACAGTTCTGACAGTCATTCAAACTGCCTTTCTGTGTGTCTGGGTTAAATGTACCAGATGGACAAGCCAGAGGAGATGAAGTCCCTGAGGGACAGTAGAAACCGGCCGGGCACGATTTACAGTCTAACTGATCATCAGAGCCTTCCTCCTCTGTGTACAGACCAGCCGGACAGGGTGTTGGTGTACCACTGGATGCTGGACAGTAACTGCCTTTTGGACATTTATATGTATCCTCCATCTGATCACCAGTACCTTGTGGACAAAACCTTCCAGCCATACAGGGTAGACAGGCACTGGATGCTGTTTGTCTCTGTTGATTGTTGTAAGTTCCTGCTGCACATGGAAACTGCTGATAGTCTCCTGTCCCAGCTGGACAATAGTGTCCCTCCTGACAGCCCAGAGAATTACCAGGGATACCAGCTGTTCCCTCCGGACAATAGTAACCTTGTGGACATTGTTTACATTCTGTGTCAGTGGCGTAACCTTTGGCATCACCATAAGTTCCAGCAGGACAGGGTGTCTCTGTTTTACCATCACTACAGTAGTATCCTATTGAACATCTAGCTAGAAAGGGATCAGTTTGTTTGCTTCCCTCTGGACATGCATACCCAGGGCTACATGCTGTACAGGCTGTCTGCCCTGTGGAGGACCATTCACCTGCAGGACAAATTACTGCATCAACAGTTGGATCAGCACATGAATATCCAGCTGGACAAGTACTACAAACTGTGAGTCCTCCTAAACTGTAGGTTCCAGTTGGGCAAGTAGTTCCTTGTGCATTCTTGTTAGGACATTCTCTACCTGCCTCACATTCGGTACACTGTATTGCACCAGCTTCAGAGTAGAACCCAATGGCACATTGATACACCAGATCTATGTATATGGTAGGACAGAAGTATCCTGCAGGACACTGTACACAGGCAGCTCGACCACCTTCACTGTAATATCCTGGATTACATTGGGTCTCTGTGTTAGCTGTGGTGGACGGACATTCATAACCAGGTGGACACAAAGTACATGCCATCTGTTGTCCAGTTGAGTAAGTCCCAGCAGGACAAGGGTTTTCGAAGTTGAAATTGATATCAGGACAATAGTGTCCAGCTGGACAAGCTGTGCAGGCTGTAGCTAGACCAGCAGCATAAAAACCCTCTTGACAGGGGGCATTACTCTTGCCATCTGTGGTTGGACATTCCCAGCCATTAGGACAATCTGTACAACTTGTGGAAGCAGGGAGAGCATATTGTCCTGTACTACAGGCTACTGGTGGAGCGGAGGTACTAGCACAGTAAAACCCTTCTGGACATGCATTACAGGTACCATTACCAGCGGTTGTATAATAGCCTGAAAAATAGAAGTGAAAACTTGATTAACCCTTTCCTGTTTTTCAAAATTTTGGACCTGTCCAAATTCAAAGGTTTTGCAGACGAAAATTTAAAGTGGAGTTAATTTGAAAAATAACCATTCATTAGGGTAGAAAATAGTGTGGAAAAAGAAGAAATTGCTTGTCAGAAGCAATTTCTTCCTTTTTCACAATATTTTCTCAATCATTAAATCACAGGCATGTAAAAAGCAGGGATAAAACAGCAAAGGGTTAACCCTTGTCATGCTAAATTATTACCTTGGCAAAATTTGAAATAAAATCAAAGTGCTGAAAGCTCTGGATGCATTTACTATGAGTAAGTATTATTTTTCAAATATAATTTTTAACCTTTTGTGGTGTAAAAAAGGAAAAAAAGGTGGTAAAGACTATGATCAGACTGCACATATGTGCAGGCTGATCTTTGTCTTTAACTCCTGCCAAAGCAGGAATTTTCTGGGTTCAGCATGACAAGGGTTAATACATTCTTGCTGACCATCAAAAAAATTAAAGGTCCAAAAATATATGGACAGTAATAATCAGGTACTCATCCATGGGTAACGAAATCTCAGGTACCAAGGTACAAAATCCTAGCTCTAGTCTGAAGTGCCTTTTTCTTATAGTTTTTCATTCAGCAATAAATATTTTACAACAAACTCACCACTAGGACATGCTGTAATGGAACCAGTTGGAGAACATGAGGAACCAGCTGGACATGGAGTACATGCAGTGGCGCCACCTGTTGATGATTCACCAGTAGGGCAGAGAACTGGGGATGCACTTGTGGTTGCACAAAAATAGCCAGCTGGACAGGTGATACATGCTGTTGCTTTGGCCAGAGAGTATTCACCAGGATTACACGCTGCTGGAGCTAGCCTAGAGTAAATATAGATTTTGGGTTTGAGTTACAGTTATTTCATAACATTTGATAATTATGCTAAATTTAAATTGGCCTTTTTAATTTTGTTTCCATGCAAAATCAACATTGAATACTATTTCAAATTCAATACAAGCTCAAATGCGCAGGCTCGAAAATCTTGATTATATTTTGATATATTACTGTTAAGACTTTGCGCCATTTGTCCATTTATTCCCAAATAAGAAATTCAAACAACTTTCCAGGGTTTGACACTAACTTCTATTTGCTTACCAACCTGAAATACCTATTAGCCCTAAATATTACAGATCCTCCCTGATAACATCAGGTCCTACATGAAAACCATGTTTGATTCTTAGCAATTCAAGGATAAATTACAAGGAAAATATTGTCGGAAAAATGAAATTGCTTTTAACAAGCAATTTCTTCATTTTCAACACTGTTTTCCATCGGTAAGGCAAATTTCAGTTTTTGAAAATCAGTTATTTTTCAAAACTGGGCAGATTTGAAATACTTATCACTGCCATTATTAGCAGGCCTCAAAGACTTGCAGCATGGTAACATCTATCAGTCCTCCCTAAAATCCACAGGTCTAGGGCCCAAGGACTGGTGTTAGTGTTGATCCCTGCTTTCTTACACATAGGTTTCTCTTCAGGAATAGGATAATCATATCACTAAGCATACCATTAAAAGGATGTCAGAAACAAAATTTATTTTTCTTATTTTCTACTTACGCTGGATCGGGACATTCAGAGCCAGCCGGACAATCTGTACAAGATGTCTGCCCAGTGAGAGCGTCTGTGTGCTTGCCACTGGAACATTCTATGGGTGGAGTTAGAGTTGATGGACAGATGGATCCTGCTGGACAGATGGTGCAGGTCATCTCACCCACTTGACTATAGTAGCCCGAGCTACAGGCTGTAGGGCTGTTTGGATCTGTCACACACTCAAACCCGGCAGGGCATTGTGAACACTGAGCTTCTCCCTGTAAACACATACGAATGATTTAACCCTTGTCATACTTAAACCAGATCATGCAAGCCTTGGCAGGATTTATAGTAAAGATCAGTTTGCACATATGTGCAGTCTGATCTTAATCAATACAATCTGATAATCCTTTTTGCACCAGAAAAAGATTTAAAAAAATATTTTCAAAACAAATACTTAATCGCAATAAGTGTATCAAGTGCCTTTAGCACCTTGATATTTAAGGCCAATCTTCCAAGAGTTTTATTGAGCAGGAGAATGGATTAGATCTCAAATTTAAAATAAACTCGGAGCAAAGTTTATGAATTTGAAAGGCTTTCATCATGATCTTGATAGAAATTTCACAGTAAGACAAAGTTAATATGAACAAAATTTAACTATCAGTCTGGTTGGCTTAAAAGAGTTACTTTACTCAATGAAAACAATTTGGAGTATGCAGCTACTTTGTAAACTTACTAAATAAGTATTACTCCAAAAATATGTCTTATTTTAGAGAAATCTTTACTTTGTATACTCAGAATACTTAATTAAAAGATATAAGGAGATTGTAGCTGAATTCATGGAGATATGGAACTAAAAACCTTATCACAGTCAAGCATGAATGTGCTTCGTGTATTCATAGAGTGTGATTAAGTTTTAAGTTTGATACCTCCATAAATTCAACAAATAGTCTCTTCATCTCTTAAATCAATCTTAATCAACTTAAACAGAACCCTCCTAATTTCTTTAGAAAAATGGAATAGCATACACAGTTACATACCTACTAAATGTCTTAGCCCTTTCCTGATTTTGATTTTTAATTTCAAACTTGATCTGGTCCAAATTGAAAAAGGTAGCAGACAACAATGCAAAGTGGGAGAAAATTGGAAGAAGATCACCAAATAAAGTAGACAATATTGTGGGAAAAGAACAAGGTCTCGTGCAGAGAAAATTTGATCTACGGTCTATACATTATCTGATGAGCCAATGAACTGTTTGATTTTTGGTGAACGAACGTTGTTCACCAGTGTTATATACCATGTCAGGAAAATCGTGTAGGATGTTAATACATTCGAAATAAAGTAGCGCCTCTTAAAATTCAATTTAGTATCTTTCAACATTTTTCTCCGCAAAATCACTTTTTATTTCTTTAATGGCGTGTTTCTAGTTTTCTTTATCAAGTGAAGATAATGAAAATTCGCCTTGAAAAACACAAAATGATCTTGCAATGTTTATCAAGGGAATTTTTGATCGGCGTAGGCTTGTCGAGAGTTTAAAGCAAAAACAAAGTTTGTGTCTAAACACCGAAGAGACAGATACTATGTTTTTGACCCAAGCCTTCGCTGGTGCAACTTGTAGTAATTAGCCGGAAATACGTGTTTATCTAAGTCGTGTCCTCTTGAACTTACATTCGGCAATACTCGGGCGATCTCCGACGGCTCCGAGTTAAATGTAGGTTACAGGAATCGGCCGAGTTGAGACGAATGACACATCAAGACACCTTGTGTCATTAGAACGCGGTTTTACATAACTTTTCAACTAGCGACAGTCAGTCTCGAGACGGGTTTTAAGAATGATTCGACATGTGTTTTACATGTACAACCTTTCTTGTATCTTTTATTTGAATAGGGGTGAACATCGCTATTAAGATTTTTCTGTAAAATTGCGTTGGCTGAAGTAGGGCTTATTCCCAGCGAAAACGTTTCGTATTCGTCTATCTCAGAAGCGAATATTGCCGAATACAAAATGCGACAGGCATGGGAGATATTTCATTTGGGCCATTCTACTTTGCATTTTTATGCCCCCGTATCAGAGATCGGGGGCATATTGTTTTACTCATGTCCGTCTGTCTGTCTGTCTGTCTGTCTTTCCGTCTGTCCGTCCGTCTGTCTGTCTGTCTGTCCGTCTGTCCGTCCATCTGTCCGAAAACTTAACCCTCAAACTTAACCTTTGCCTTTTCTCCAAAAGTATTTGACATACAAAGCTGTACACCAAAGTCAAGGTCATGTGACAAGGTCAAGGTCATGTGACAAGGTCAATGTCATCTGTCAAGGTCAAATTTAAAAAAAAAATGCTGTTCCGGGGGCATTCGTGTTTCATTTCAATCTGTAAAACCATATCAATTCAAAATTCTATTTGAAAATTAAATAAATGATAGCTTAATATTCAACCCTAGATACCACTCCAATTGACGAGTATATATTGCCGTGGTCAAGGGGGGACCAGATCCGTCATGCACTTGTTTACAATTCGACAGGCGGGTTTAGTTGTTAAATTATTCGGAAAAGTCATTGCGTTTTTTACAGAAATCATAAAAATCTTAATCGATGAATAAAAACTGGTTCCATCCTTTCCAAAATACGTTTAGAATTGGTTAACTACAGTTTAAGAAAAAACTAGCTCCGAGAAGAAAAGTCTAATATCAACCGCAATACTGTAATAAGATATTTATGGTGAGTGATTTTACAAGCATCCAAACTCTTGAATGTAAACAATAGGTTCTCGTGCAAAAAATAAACCGACAATTGTAAGGATTTTCAATTCTTATTGGGAGGAAAGTCGGGAGGAAAAAAACAGGGTATTATACTTAAACTATTTGTTCATGTAATTAATACCTCCCTTTAGAAAAATAAACTTCTTAAATAAGATTCTTATTCGCTTTTGACGTGGAAATTACGTTACAAAAATAATATTTATAAAGACTGTAAGTATGCAATTTACTATGAAGCAATTATTTAATATAAAAAGTTATACATGTACTTTAATTTCTAAACCTTAAACAGAAATTATCTATGAATTATACTAATAAGGCACTAGACCTCCTTTAACCTATACTCGAATCCCAACCCAGGCAGGAATTTTCAACTAGAAGTGAACTGGTAAGAAACCCAGAGGTAGCTTCGCGAGTATCTGTGCTTTACACTGGGCACAATAAAGAACCAAGGAGGTCTTTTCGTAGAAGAGCTAGGGGCGTATGAACCCGGATCTCCTCGTATCCGCTTCTTTCTCTCTCTCATGGTCCTTACCATATATGCCTAGAGCACGGAGGGACCAAAATCCTACAAACACACACTTTAACCTATACGACCAGCATGATTAGCTCAGTTTGTAGAGCACCGGACTTCAAAACCATTGAAGTTCGACCGCGTGGGTTCGGTTCCCGGGCTGGTACACTAACAAAAACTACTTGTCTTTCGGATGAGACATTAAACCGAGGCCCCTTGAGACGGTGCTTTACACCGAGCACGTTAATGAACCATGGCGGATCTCAGCAGTAGATTCGTCATGTATCTTTGCACTATCCCCCGTAACAACTAACCGTCTTCTGGAGGCGTCGCTCATATGGTCATATGCTACGGTAGAGACAAAAATAAACGGAAATACACACTTTAACCTATACCTAAATATTTCTCATCCTGCAGTGTTATAAAATTGAATAACGACATAAGTGTCAACCACGGAAGTGGTTTTGGCTTCCTATATGATCAAAATGAATCTCTCAGGTTATGGTTCAAAATACTATTAATAAGTTAACAAATCATAACTTTAAACAATGAGTACAGTTCAGGACTGACTGATATTCATAGGTGTTTCTTTGGTTGGTACTCAAAGACCTTTTCATCCTCTGAGAAGAAACAAAGATAGAGAAAAAAAAAAGTTAAAACAAATACAACAAATTTACTTGAAATAAGCTTAAACATAATAACAATTACTTTTGTAACAAGAGGACCAAGATGGTCCTAGATCGCTCACCTGAGTCTCTATGACCCCTGGGATATCACATTAATTAGATAGGCAGATTTCAAAAAGAAGATAATTGCCTAAGATCAATACCATGCAACGTTTTTAGCGAAGAGCAAGACAGATATGCCTTTTTGCTCTTTCATTCTATGTAAAAAGGGTTGTGCCCGGATGAAGCCCAAATATGATCCTAGGGTCTTGATATGAACAAACTTGGTAGAGGTCCACTAGATGATGCTACATACCAAATATGAAAGCTGTCTGCCTTCTGGTTACAGAGAAGAAGATTTTTGAAGGTTTTCATTTTTTTACCCTTCATGCTCATAAGAGGTAAAGGGATGCATCCGTGCAAAGCCCAAATATGACCCAAGGGTCTTGATATGAACAAACTTGGTAGAGGCCCACTAGGTGATGCTACACACCAAATATTTAAGCTGTCTGCCATCTGGTTACAGAGAAGAAGATTTTTAAAGATTTTTTCTCTTTGATTCTATGTAAAAAGGGTTGGGCCAGGGCAAAGCCCAAACATGATCCTAGGGTCTTGATATGAACAAACTTGGTAGAGGTCCACTAGATGATGCTACATACCAAATATGAAAGCTGTCTGCCTTCTGGTTTCAGAGAAGAAGATTTTTGAAGATTTTCAATTTTTTACCCTTCGTGCTCATAAGAGATAAAGGGATGCACCCATGCAAAGCACAAATATGACCCAAGGGTCTTGTTATGAACAAACTTGGTAGAGGCCCACTAGGTGATGCTACACACCAAATATTTAAGCTGTCTGCCATCTGGTTACAGAGAAGAAGATTTTTAAAGATTTTCGCTCTTTGATTCTATGTAAAAAGGGTTGGGCCCGGGCTAAGCCCAAATATGACCCAAGGGTCTTGATATGAACAAACTTGGTAGAGGTCCACTAGATGATGCTACATACCAAATATGAAAGCTGTCTGCCTTCTGATTTCAGAGAAGAAGATTTTTAAAGATATTCATATTTTCACCCTTTTTGTTAAGGGTAAAGGGAAAGTTAAGGGTGGATTTCATTTATATGAACAACTTTGGTAGAGCTTGACCCAAGGAACATCCCTGCCAAGTTTCATCAAGATTGGCCCTCTGGTTTAGGACGAGAAGATGTTTAAAGAAATTGTGGACGACGCACGACGCACGACGGACGACGGACGACGCACGACTGACGACGGACGACGGACATTCTACGATCCCAATAGCTCACCTTGAGCACTTCGTGCTCAGGTGAGCTAAAAACAAACACCATTGGATATAGGTTGAAGACAATTTTAGATAGGATTAAATCGTTCTCTCCATTTATGTTTAATTAATAAATGTACCTATTTCAGGTGTGTAAAAGAAATTTTCACAGAGTAACAACTCATATTCTAACAAATATTTTTCTAACAGGATTTTCCCCATCTTTCCCTTTCTTTGAATTTGCATTGAAAATTCCGAATAACGGAATTTTTTTCAAGACAATTCCTCCCCCCCCCTTTTTTAAATTATTTTTACATTCATAGTTTCTCTTTTCTAATTGAATTCAATATATAATTCTAGAATGCCACCAGGTTCGTTCACCATCAGTACTTTCAGTGCTTTGATTTTACCATAAGTTGCTTGATTAAAAAACCTTACCAATGGACTATAGAAGCCGGTATTACAGTTGACTGGTGTAGCTGAAGGATCCAGACAGGACTGACCAGTTGGACACTGGGTACAGTCTGTAGCCCCGGCTCCTGAATATGTACCAGATGAGCAAGCTACTGGAGCAACATTGTTGGAGGCACAAGATGACCCTGCTGGACATTGTGTGCAGGCAATTGTCTGGAAAAAATATCACAATATTTCATTGCATACAAAGCTACAGATAGATAATGTATTATGGAATTTAGTTAAAAATATTTCAAAAAATTAAAATTAAGACATTTTCTCAAGGACAAAATCAAGGGTAAAATATTATACGAGCCTTCATGTGACATTCCCAACAAATTATGATATGCATCACATGGTGTTAAATTTTGCAAAATAGTCTAAAGAAATTTTAAATAACAAGCTTTCTCAACACAGTGCAAAATAAAGACTGTTGCTTGTTTATGAAAATGCATAGATTGATCTTAGTCTTAACCTGGCACATATCAGTCGCTCAACATAAATCATTTGATACAATTTATAAATATATTTAGCAAAAAAGAAACTTTACATGACTTACTGAGGGCTGTAGTATCGCTATGAAATGATGAAATGAATTGAAAAATATGCAATGGTAACATGGCCTCTACATGACTTCAAAAGTGGCCTATCTCATCTGGGCCGACACTTCATGTGGTTGTAACTGATTTTTGTTGTTGTTGTTAATTAATATGGGTTTAAAGGTCACTTTCGATAATTTTGCATTTAGAATTCGACCGCTGGTGCACCTATCCATAGTTTCTTGCCGTTTCTCACAGTACAACTAGAACTTTCATTTGAGGCACCAGTCGCCATTCTCTCCTAGGGGTATCACTTGCCACTTGTGTGGGAGAGAAATGACACTTATCACAATGCTTTTTGTCAAATATGGGATGAAAGACGGCCGAGCCAGAGGTCGAACCCATGACACGATGAACAAAAACCAGACGCGTAACCGATTGTCCTAACCGGGCGCGGCAGTTCTAAACCGAGATGTTTAAATGTAAAATGCCTGTCCCGAGTAGCCAAACTTAAGAGTGGCATTATAAACAGACATTCAAGCTCTATGTATACTTGTAGTCTGATTCCTGCCTTTATTCGATTATTGTTACACACCTGTTTCAATAAAAATGTACAATTAATTTTGTTTTTTCGTGCCAATGCTAAGAAATGAGTGTGACTGTGTAAGAAAAATCACTCAAAATGAACTTTGGGTAGCTCAACACAAGTATGTGACCAAAACCGGAAGTTACAGACGCATTAGCTCAGACTCACTTCAATCGCGCAAAACCCTGCAACTGTGTAGTCTCTGTAGCTAGTCCAACTAACACATGTAAATAAAGTTGGCCTATAGCCACTTTGGCCTATAGCCACTGAAAGTTATTCAAAACAGACCAATAAGTATGTAAAGTTTCTATTTTTGCTAAGTATATATTGTCCATTTTCTTCCAAAATCTCCTAACTACAGCTTTAAATAAGCTGTAGATATGTGATTTTAGCAGAAAGCTGTTGATATAAACACCAACAAATGTAACATGCTGAGAAAGCAGTTTGTAAATTTTTGAAAATGTGACCCATCACGCAAAAAAGGAACATCTGGGAACTCAGTAGATAGTTGAAAAAGAGATGGGTACAGCATAGATCAACCAGAGGTTGGATTTCTAAATTTCTTTCAAGGGAAGGTAGATTGATCATTCTAGATTCAGAAAATAAGCAAAGTGCGAAAAAGTTTTTATCATAGTCAGTCTGCGCAATCCGCGCAGACTGACTCGGATCGACACTTTACATACAACCTAGATGGTCCCTTTTTGGGTCACAAATGTTTTCAGAGGTTGGCTGGTTAACTACAGCCTACAAATAACTTTTATTTATTCTGTAGTATATGAACTGTGATTTATATCACTTGTATGTTCTTACAATATCCTTATTTCTAAATGTCATTTTCTGTTAAGAGTCCAATGACAATATCCTTACTAAGAGAATAATTCAAGAAATTGTTCTTTTTTTATTTTTTTGTTTGTAGGTTCTACAATGATTATGATTAGCTGCTTTTTGCAAGTACACAAATAAATTTCATAACATATGTTTTTAATATTCATGATACAAAATTGATTTGGTATTTTTCCTGGGAATGTATGAAATACATGTTCAATGCAATTCCAATATAAAACATCCTATGGAAACACAATAACATAATTTTGCCTTCAATTTTTTACAAAATAATTGTGTTTTGTTTCTGAGTTTTAGACCAATGTACTAACATTTCCTTCAACAGAGTAATAACCAGTGCCACAAGCCACAGGATTGGCTGGATCAGAACAGTGGTACCCAGCTTGACAAACTGAACATGCTGAGGAACCAGCTACACTGTAAGTTCCTGAAAATAGTTAAATTCAATACATGTAAAGGAACAGAATCATAGAAGCAATTTATTTATACAAATTATAAGAATAATGCCTTAAAGAGAAATAAAAACTTATTGCAATTATCTATTTGTGAGAAAAAAGGTAGTTAATATTTCCTGTTATCTAATTTTGGCTCTGAACTTCATTGTGCTTTTTTCTATTTACATTCATTTTTAATCAAAATATTAGCCCTTTCTCAGTTCTGAATGGTCTTAAATTTTCATGTTTTTAAATTAATTCATACACAGAAAAACACAGAAATATTTAAAATTTGATCAATTTAACATTAATATTGTTCTTTAACCCCCAGTTAAAATCATACTTCATGTGGTTTTTGTTTTTTTTAACACAAGTTCCAAACTTAAAGGGAATGCAGAAGACACATCAAAGGTTGGTGAAACATTTGCGATGAACCCATCTTACCAATGGTAGAAAATTTTGAGGAAAAAGGGATGAATTACAAACAATATTTTCTTTTTTCACATAATTCTTTGTACGTATCAAGTCACAAGGACATAAAACTCAGATATTGTACACGAAAAGTTTAAGGTACCTTGAGAGCATAGTAAGCACGAAGCATCTCCAGCGGCACTGTAGGACCCGGCTGCACAGTTTGTTGGGTTGATGAAATGTGATCCATTATAGCAATATTGACCCGCTGGACACTGGCTACATGTAGCTGCTGGTCCTATACTGTAAAATCCACTGGGGCAAGCCTGGAAGGAATTACTGTACTGTAAATCAGAGTTTATTGGCAAGTTTTATTTCTCAAATTGGTTTCAACCTATTTAATTAAAATTGATTGGGAAACAATTTCTTACAACTTCGATTAATCCCTCTCTGTTTAATACAGCTTGAATAAGCTGTAGTTACTATGTTATGATCTTCATCAACGACATTTTTCGAAAGAGGATTTAAAGCTATTACGCACTTGCTAAATATACATAATGATGGCTAAGCCCTTGGAAATGTTGCAGAAACTGGTAAAATGTATGGAACAATGTTTAAACTAAGCAGCCCTGCATTCAGGACTACAAAACAGTGAAAACTGTTTACAAATTATACCCAGCTTCGCATGCCAGTGCATGTGCAAAGCTGGGTATAATTTGTAAGCAGTTTGCATCATTTTGTCATCCTGAACCCAGGACTCATGATACTTACAGTACATGTACTCTGTCCTGTTGGACTAAAGAATCCATCTGCACAATCTACAGGGCTGCCATCTTTGGTTGGACATTCTTGACCAGCTGGACAATCCAGGCAGGATGTTTGACCAGTACTTGGCTGATAGGTTCCGTCAGCACATATCACACTTCCTACAGTCGGGTCAGCGCAGGAGTAGCCAGCTGGACAGGGGATACAATTAGAGCCATTGGAATAGGTACCAGTCTACAAAACAACAATAATAGAGATACATCTAATTAAATATACAACACAATAAACATTTAGAACACGCAGAATGTTGTGCTTGAAGCAAATTGATGGTTCAGTGTGAAACAGTTATAACTGTTTATAAACATATAGGCAGTTACAACTGTTTTGCGCCAAACCATGTAAATGTTCTAAAAAACTTGACTTGAATATGAGTATGTGTGTGATATTTCCAACAAATCGTGATGGACAGGCATTGTACGGCTTGGACAGCCACATAGAACAAAACAAATACCAACAAAAATAACAAAAAAGTATCAACTTCTGGTGTCATGAGTGCATGCAATTACCATATGAGGAATTAGAGAAAAAATGTGTTTAAAGAATTCATGTACTAGAATAAATTGTCTTTTTGGTGAGGGATATAAGGTATTGACATATAGCCTAAGAACATTTAAATCACGCTGACAGCTTGAATAGGCAAGTAAAAAATCGAACACTCAAATTTCCAAGAAAACCGACAGCACACCAAAAAGTTCTCATAATCAGATATTATATATTTATAGGCAGTTTCAACTGTTTCACGCTGAGCTAGCAATTTTAAATTTGTGTACTTACACTACACAATGTGGCTGTTCCTCCAGTACACGTGTATCCAGTTGGACATGGATCGCAAGCCGTGCTGCCAGATGAGGAGTACTGAAATGATCAAAATATTGGTTAACTTAAATCTTCATTCTTAATTTCAACAAGTTTTTTGTTTTTCATTTACTGGCAAAATACTAGATAATGAATCAAGTACGATTCAAAATAATCTAGGTCAAAATAAACCTCATTCATTTTTTCGCAAGTCTGTTGAAAAAAAGACTGAAATGCACTTTAAATGTTAACTTGAATTACTCACTAATTTAAAACTAAATCACAGTCCTTTTCAAAGGATAGATTTTTTTATTTCAGCCAGTTTCAGTATAATTTAGAAGTAAAATCTAATATTTTTGGACTCTTAACAGTAGTTCAATTTAGACATTTGCCAGTGAATGAATTTATTCCCAGGCTCTAGCCTGACAGAGACAATATAAAAGACACATTTAACAATATCTATAATTACATTACATTGACATTTTATTATACTTACAGTAGTTTTTAAACTAGATCGCTTGAGCATCAGATTTGCTCCACAGGCCTGAATACACTGATAATGATCACATATTTTTAATCCAATCACATGTATTTTGGTAGCCTGATATAGGGTTACTCTAGGATCATTTCAGTAAAATTTTGTCCATCAATTAGATCATGAGAAAATCAATCTCAAATTTCATCATATAACACAAAGAGATTTGACTTCTGCTCATAAAAGTCATAATATTTCATCCAATCAAAACAATTTTTGTAGACTAATAAAGGGTCACCCAAGGATTATTCAGGTAGAATTTGGTTGATATACATTGATAAGATCCTGAGAAAATCAAATTCAAAGTTGCCACTACATAACAAAAACAGAATTGACCTCCGCCCATAAAAGACATATTTTTTGTCCTATCACAATGTTTTTTTTTGTAGGCTGATAGGGGGCCACTCAAGGATAAATCATAAGATTAGTTTTTGAGAAAATCCAACTATAACCATTTATGGAAATTAGCCATGCCTACTACAGCCATGATTTACAATGGATTAAAATTCTTTAAAGGAATCTGATATAGGGTCACCCAAAGAACATTCCTGTGAAATTTTATTGCAATCCATCCAGAACTTTTTGAGAAGATTTTTTAAAGTAAAAGTTTACAGACAGACGGATGCACACACACACACATGGAAGATGGATACCTCGCCATGACAATAGCCTGCTGGCCTTTCAGCCAGGAGCTAAAAACAAACTTAAATTTACAACACCAATAAATAATAATTACTATATATCACAACAATAAATATTCATAAATAACTTTTGTGGGTTTATGATACTTAAAACTGAAAGGACCATAAGATTATGTCAAATCTTCTATAATAAAATCAAAACCATTATTAAATACATAAATTTTGTTCGAAATAGGGATACTAAATGATCAAGAAATTATAATTGTTGTGAATATAAACTCTAATGCATAAATATCAAGTGCCGTTAAATATGACAATTAACTAAGGATAGAATGATCTTTATTGATATGCAAACTTAATCAGCACTGCAAAATGTTTTTGTCAAGATTTCGTGAAAATCCTTCATCATGAAATAGTCTTGGATTGGGTGGCATTCACAAATAATAAAAACAACCTTTAACAAAAGTTTTGGGTAATAAAGTGTCCCAATATAATGTTCCTGAATACTACAAACTTTAATTGGTTAACAATTATTCAAATAAGACCTCTGACTTATTTTTAGACCAAAAAGTTCAAATTATAATTTCTTTTGATTGAAAGCCACCAAGCTATAAGTCTTAAAAAGAAATTCTTGAAGTGTAAAAATTAATAGTTGTAATCATTGACTTTGATGAAGGACCTTGTCATTTAAACAAATGCCAGAATACCACATTGAATTGATAACTCATTATGAAGGAGAGAAAACAGTGCAATATGATAAGTATGTAAACAAACAAACAAAATGTAATGAGACATAAAAACAAAATGATTATGTTCTGGTTACATGGAGTATATACATTGTTTTATACTATAGTCAAAATATCAAAAAAAGTAAATGTGCAAACAGTATTTGAAATATTACATAATAATGGAGTGTCTATCTTACATTTGCCTCCAAATGTATCTAAATATATGAATTATTAGTAGTGTATTGTCAATAGCTTTTTAATAAATCATTGAAATTATTTGAATTGGTCTGTATGTTTGAATGGGGTTTAACACCACTTCAAACATTTTTTGAAGATATTATATTGATTGGTATATCAACCCATGGTTTCCTTTCCTTTATCCCATAGGTAAAGGAACCAAACATTTTATCCATAAATGATACGCAAATTTATGGGAGACAAATGACTTGTGGCACAATTACTTTTGTCAAATGTCAGACAAAAATAAATTTGCTGAACTCAAATTACAGGTTTGAAAGCTAAATGGTCATTCTAATCAGACTGGCCACAACAAGAGTAACTTTGTTTAAAACAGAGCTACAGATAGAGGAGTATTTTTTTATTTCAAATTAGATTATTTCAACTATACTTACACAAATCATATATTTATGGGAACTCATTTGAATCGTCTAATTAAGGCAATTCAAATGAGTACCCACAACATAGGGTTTCAATGTGAAATAAAGATTTTAGACTGGCATTACCCCCCCCCCTCTGTATCTCTGTTGAAATATGTATATTTGTTTGCTGCCTTTGTCTTTGGTACACTTATCGGGAGGTATGTACTGTATTTCCTCTAATTAGAGCCCCAATAAGTAACAAAAGTACACTGAGGTTCAGCCGTTTCTGAACTCAGATACCTTATGAGTGCAAAAAAAATCCACATCAACTAAGCCACCGCAAAGCATTATCAAGGAAGAAAGCTTGGTTTTTTCCCTCATTGCAAAACTAAAATGATTCAGCATCAGCCAATTTAGCAGGACTCGCTATTTATCTGTCATTAAAGGTCCTTCAAACGTAAAAAAGTAACAAGCTGGAAAAGAATCACACAGTGGGAAAAGCAAAACTAGTGCAAGCAATTACAAACCTGCAAAATGAAATAAAATGAAAAGACGCAAAGGATTAATTTCTTGTTGGAATGTATTGACCTTGTTTATTTGATAAGCTCTGTCATCAGTTACAAAGGTTTTTTTCTAGTTTTACCTGGTACCATAAAGATTCTAAATCTGGAAGAAAAAAAGGGATGGCAGTCTCCTCCCCCCCCATCCACCCATCCTCTTTTGCACACACATACAAACACCAATACCCACCAACCCTCCCCAAAAGGGGCAGAATAAAAATCTAAGGAGTTATTTGGCAGCTATGGAGATTTGGCAGCTATGGAGCTTTTGAATTCCCATATATAAGGACATCCAGACGGTTACAGATCAATGTCTCTTGAAAGAGTAAGAGTAGACGGGAATTACTGCCTGGAATTAAAATCTAGGCTATTACAACTAGACCATATCGAATTACATTTATGATTTCTCATTGAAAAAAAAAAAAAAAAAAAAGAGTTGTGAAAAGTAGAGTATTCAACAGAACTAGTTCGAAGCTATAGGTTTGTAAAATTGAAAAAAAATATTCAAAATTTGAAGCAAGATCAGTTAGTTGAATCTTAAAAAATGTTAGTTATAATAAATACATGAAATAAAAT
The DNA here is from genome assembly GCA_948146395.1 of Fragum whitleyi. Lineage (NCBI taxonomy): Eukaryota > Metazoa > Mollusca > Bivalvia > Cardiida > Cardiidae > Fragum > Fragum whitleyi. The sequence continues at coordinate 46,198,593 of OX411543.1, read as the reverse complement.
GAAAATCAAAAAAAGAAATGTGTGATATAGCTTTGAAAATAAATCTTACATTAGCCACGACCTGTCATCATGTATCAGTTCAAATAAATATAAAATATAAGAAAAATTAATCAAAATAAACAAAAGAAAATAACAATTATGGCCCTAAATACCTCACCTGAAGTTCACTATATATTGCAACTTTTAAAGACTCATTTTATTTTCATGTTGTTCCATTGCTTTATGTTGTGAAAATAAAGGCTAGAACAGTTTTCTCAAACATTTCATATTTTTAAGTAGAATTGAAAATCCCATAATGTAAGGCTGTTTTGCTCTAAAAGAAATTATTTTTCTTACAACACAGCCTTGGGTGATGCTACATGCAAAATCTGGAATCTACGAGCTTAAAGCTTTGCAGAAAGACCTCCAAATATTTTCATTCTTATCTCTGTATAGAAACACATAGTTGAAGTGCAATTTTGATGTATTTAAGAAATATTATTATTCTTCACAATTTTTTTTTTGTCTTAAAGGTCTGACATACAAAGTTGGTCTATTATTCAAGTTAACTTTGAGCACTTGATATTCAGGTGAGCTTAAGAATATATAAAAGAAACAACAACTAAAAAGAAAAAGAGAAAACAAGTGTTTGTGAAACAAAAATGCCACTGAAACTGAAAAAATGTTTCAGAGTATTGTCCCGAAAAGATTCCTTTGACCATATGGATGGCTCAGCGCAAAACAGTTGTAACTGCCTATATGGTTATAGGCAGTTATAACTGTTTCCCGCTGAGTCATTGATATAACATAATCTTGAATGAAATACCATCAAATCTGAATCATCTTGAGTGCCTATAATATGCCAAATATTGAGCATCATACCTTAAACTGGCCTAAAGAAAATAGATCTTTCTTACTTTAAAGACGCCTGACCTTGAAAGACAGCCTTGACCTTTTGATATGACCTTGATTTAAGTATCAGGTGTGTTTCAATGTGAGCTATAATCGTCTAAATCATGGGTACTGTATATTGGGTAGAACTAAAGTAGTTCGAGGGTTTAGTGCAAGACTGTACCAAGTGTATATACACTTTATATATACTGAGTACAGTCTTGCACTAAACCATCGAAAAGTTGTAAATGTTCCATATTTGGATAGTTTATGAAGGCAGTGACAATGGATAGAAGGACTGACAGAAAGTTTGACAGTAGTAAAACAATATACCAACTATCTATCAATGTGTGAGTATAAATATCCTTACAGAGGAAAACAAAACAACAAATAATAGCAAAACAAAACCATCAGGCATTAATTATTTTTTATGAAGAAAAGAAAAAAAATAATAAAAAATTCAAATGATTCAAATTAATACTAGGTCGTAAAAAAAGGAAAGATAAAAAAGATAAATTTATATAAAAACAGCGGGATGGTGTGATAAATCAAAAGATAAAATATATGGTAAAATTTCAAATAAAGGAAAAATGTTTTGTTACATACAAAGACAAATGGACAAAATTCTTGAAATTCAACATTCAAATATTCCGCAAAACTTATAACAATGTTTAAAACTGACATCACATTATAAATATAATAACGTCATTTTCGCTGAACTAAGAAGCGTTGCTTTTTGCTCTGAGCTCATTTTCATCATTATTCCACTATTGTAATAATACCCATGTAATATCAAAAATATCCAATGGGGTTATTTCACTCCTGTGACGTAAGTCATATTATAAAATGACTTTCCAATACTGCCTTAATGATGCCTCATTTAAAATTCAAATTTCATTTGAGTGTTAAATCTTAAGGTCTATAAGTTAACCTACAGGCAAGAGAACTTATTTTTGACAAATAACTAATATCATTTCAAAGAGTAGTTAACATGTGCCAGATATAATAAATACATGTAATGACATACAAAAAGAACAAGACATGAAGATATCCAATGTAAGGCCTTTGGAGGCTAGAAATTACGACGTCATCTGTACAAATACTTTTAAATTTTGATGATTTTCTTTAAAAATATGATATGTTGTTCTCTAACAATCAACCATAATTGAGCCTGTTTGTTAAATTTCGAAAACACAGGCTGACCAGAGTCTTTGCTTAAGACAATTTTGAATTGTTTGAAATGTCAGCCTAACGTTCATTTATTGTTTCCATCAAACAACTTCAGAGTTAGGTGAAGGATTGGGGTAAACCAAATGTTAGAAGACCTAAGAAATCTTACATCAGATCCTGTGCAGGGTACCGGAGAAACAGTTGGGTCAGAACACTGGTTTCCAGCTGGACAGATTGTACATGTAATGGAGCCTGTTGAGTCTGCATAGTAACCTGATGGACACTGTAACAAAGAAAAATACCTGACATTTAACCCTTTCCTGTTTTACAAAACTTTGGATCTGTCCAAATTCAAAGGTTTTGCATACGAAAATTTAAAGTGGATTAAATTTGAAAAGTAACCATTCAGTAGGGTAGAAAATAGTGTGGAAAAGAAGAAATTGCTTGTCAGAAGTAATTTCTTGTTTCTTCACAATGTTTTCTCAATTATAAAATCACAGGCACGTAAAAAGCAGGGATTAAACAACAAAGGATTAATGAGATTTTGATGAATGTTCAAATTTTCATAACACAGAAACTCAGATTTCAAAGTTTTTAAGAAGATGTCAAAAAAAAATCAAAATATTTATATTAAACAGGAACTGTCGTAAAGTGCTGTCTTAAGGCAGGTGAGTTTTTTAATGCAGGTCAACTTCTATGTATTTTCTTCATTTGGGAATTGAGAAATGTTGCCTAATTCATGTAGCCCCTTCAAGATAGCTCCATGCTTAGAAAAATGATGCATTAAAGAGTGCCCTAAGTTTGAAACTTGCATTTGATGCATAGTAGCTTTTCTGTGGTGCTTTCTTGTGCTTTGGTAGCTGGAATGCAGGATAAGTTTCACTTATCATCTTTAGATAGTAAGCAATAAAAAAACAACATTTTTTCTCAAAACTTACAGATATGCATGCTTCCATTCCATAACCATTTTGATATTGTCCAACTGGACATGGGGTAGCAGCAGATGTCTTACTTGTACATTTGTTACCTAAAATCAAAAACAATTAAACTTTTTCTAAGAAATTACCCTAAAGACTTACATAGTTATATTCATGTTAACTATAACATTAGTTAAATTCAATGCTAATTTCAACATTATTTCAGCTGTATCTAGCAAGTTGGAGCACCTAACAATGGGTTCCTGGTATTTCTCACACATCAGCTACGCCTACAACCTTTTTGAGCCTCCAGCTTTCTACCCACTTAGGTTTATAGTTATCAATGAAATCTTCATTTTTCTAGAAGAGTCACTTCTTTATGAAAGTATTGTTAAGACATATACTTATATAAATAATAAATTTCATCAGTGTTACCTTGTGGACACTGTGTGCAGCTTGTCTGTCCTGTGCTTGTTTGAAAGTACCCAGCTTGACATGCTACCTGGGCCTCGAGTCCGTCAGACGGGCACTGGTACCCAGCATCACATGTTGAACAAGCAGTCTGTGCACTAGAAGCATAGGTACCAGCTAGACACAAGACGGGGCTCACTGCAGGGTTTGAACACTGGTGACCAGCAGGACATTTGATGCAGGATGTTAACCCAGTAGTGTTGGCATAGTAACCAGAGGCACATGCTGACCCTGAAATAACAAATCAAATATATGTTTAACATTCTTTCATCATATATAAACAAACATTTGATGAGAAATTTTCAACTTTTTATCTTGAAGTATGGGGAGCTTGAAGTCAGTCCGTTTTCCAAGATAAAAACTTATTTAGCCTTAGTTTGTTTACCTTATATTTTGAAGAAAACAGGATACCTAGGTCAGAATAAGTTTCCCCTTACCTCTGAAGCTTTTAAATAAACAGCTTCTTTGCTATCATCTGTCATTACCAAGAAATTACAAACACAAAACTAAAATAAACATTAGCAATTAACCCTTGCCATGTTGAATAAAAAAAACTTGGCAAAATTATGTATAAATCAAAGTACTGAAAGTTCTGTATTTCCTAATTGGGAGCCAGCATTTGATTTTGACAATTTAATTTCTAAAACTTTTCTGGTTTAAAAAAGGAAAATCAGGTTGTATGGACACATATGTGCAGGCTGTTTGTCCATTCCACCTGCCAAAACAGGAATATTCCAGGCTCAGCATGACAAGCATAAACATGTTTCTTAATTGTAAGACTTACTAGCTGTAGTTGTTGGACACTCAAAACCAACTTCACAAGTGGTACAGGAACCAACACCTGATGTTGTCTTATAGGTACCGCTTCCACATTGACTACAGAAGGCCTGGCCAGCAGAACTGTAATACAAAGATCAAACAATATTTAGATAATCAAATGAGAGTAGAATTTTTGCTGAGCAGACTTATAACCCCAACCAATGATTTGTAGGAGTGCTATCAGTGCTGGAAAGTCAAATACTGACCAGGTTAAGAGTCATGAAAAATCTTTTGGACAAAGTTAATTGTTATCTTGACCTTATCAACCCAAAAATTATAGGACATATCCTTAAGTCATGGACAAAAATCATGTAAAATTTTATGATTCAAGGTCAATTTGTTCTTGACAGAAAAGGCTCAATTAAGACCTTGCCCTTAATGTCCTTCTCTTTACAAAGCAGCGAGGACTATTACAAAAAGATACACTTAATTTGACATATATTATCAGTCAAGTCAGTTAAATAAAACAATTGCCTCCAGATTATCCACTTTGTAACCCTTTCAAGTAAACCATTAAGATTTTTGCTTTTTGGGTTGTTTGAATGGAGTGACCTAACAAGAGTTTCTTTTTATGGTAAAGTCTTGAAATTGTTTTTTTTTTTTTTTTTTAATCTTAATAATGAGATGAAAAGAGTATTTATTGATTTCATGGAGGTATGAAACTAAAAACATAACTACACTGTATGCATCCATGTAGCGTATTCATACATGAGTTGGGTGAGGTTTTTAGTTTAATACCTTTATGAAATAAACAATTATTATCTTCATCTTTTATATTTTAATATCAAGCAGCAAAAATGTAAAGAATTGTCAAAAAAGAGACAGATTTCTAATTGGGCTATTTTCTGCGAACAGAATAGCTGCATACTCAAAAGTATTTTAAAAAAATAATAATATAATATATATAATATATTATATAATAATTTTGATAAATAAAACCGATTTTTCATCCAATCAAAATGTCCAAATTTTGATGGACCAAACCAAAGTTAAATAACATAGCATTGTATACCTGTGTTCCCCAGCTGGACATATTGTAGGTGCACTGAATACATTGTTACACTCATAGCCCTCCGGACATGTGATACAGCTGTCTTGCCCTTGTTGATCCTGGTATTCTCCTGAACTACAGTTCATACAAGTGGTCGTACCTAGTGGACTGTATGTACCTTCTAAACATGTGACTGGACTACTGGTAGGATCTGTACAGGATTGACCTAGACATAATAGAAAGTCACACAATATAATTCCCATGAACTACAGTTCATACATGTGGTCGTACCTAGTGGACTGTATGTACCTTCTAAACATGTGACTGGGCTACTGGTAGGATCTGTACAGGATTGACCTAGACATGGAAGAAAATCAGACAATATAATTCTTCTGAACTACAGTTCATAAAAGTGGTCGTATCTAGTGGACTGTATGTACTTTCTAAATACGTGACTGGGCTACTGGTAGGATCTGTACAGGATTGACCTAGACAAGATATATATAATACGTACTTAGTATTATGTATGAGAAAAAATATCTAACGAGGTTGGGAGAATTGATCATTGTCAAGGCTCTGCCGAGACAATTATCAATTCCCACTACCGAGTTAGATATTTTTTCATACAATACACTTAGTATGTATTATATTTATCTTATAACCGCTATTTGCCTTGTTGTCATTGATGTTTCTAACTTAAATGCAAGTTTCTAAAAATAACCGCATTATATCATTGTTCTAAAAATAACTATGTGATAAAATAAAAAATATCATACGGGATGTTATCATACGGATATTTGTATAGTTATAAGATAAAGAAAGTTAGACAATATGATTCTTCTGAACTACAGTTCTTACATGTGGTGGACTCAGGGATCATTTTGGGATGAGTTATTGAGAAATTCTCTCATTTTTCTGCTAAATATCTAATTGAACTTGGCTTAATGAGAGAGAAATTTCAAAGCAGAATGTAATTTATGGTTTATATAGGGATTTGGTTAAATAACTTGCAAGACATTCTTAATTTCTCTTAGAGTAAACTATACAAGATATTTTTTTTCATGTTGTTCTCGCAAGAATTATCCCTGTGGACTGAATGTAATATAATTCAAAATATGAGACTGGTCTACTAGTACAGGCTGTGCAGGATTGATTTCCTTTCTAAATATTATTTTTGCATTCTTTTAGAGTCTTATAAGGCTTTTAGTTTCATACTGCATGAATTCACAATTACCATAATTATCTTTTAACCTTTGCCCTGCTGTTTATGGTAAATTCTTGCTGAAGACAAGCTTTGGCAGATAGTCTAGACTAAGATCAACACAGACATGCAATCCAATCTTAGCTTTCACTGTCCCCTTCAAATCAAAATGTTGGAAAACTAAATTCAGACTAGTTAAAATGTTTCCCAAAACCTGCTATTAAAAGAAATAAAATTTGAATTTATCAGGAAAAGGGTAAAAGTTTAAGTAAGAGACCAATTACCTGCAGGACATGACAAACAGGTGCTCTGACCAGTACTGGACTGATATTCTCCGGCACCACAGGCTATCGGGGCTGCCATACCATCTGACGGACACTTATACCCTGCTTCACATGGTGTACAGGATGCAGATTGAGCTGCAGCATAGGTACCAGCCAGACATTGAGTAGGTGAAGCAGTTGTTGTTGAATCACACTTGCTGCCAGCTGGACACACAATACAACTTGTAGCCCCTGCTGAACTGTAGTACCCAGTACCACATGGTGTCTGTGTTGTAGATGTGCAACTGTTCCCTGCTGTACACTGTGTACAAGAACTAGCACCTGAGCTAGAGTAATGACCTGCAATGAAGAAAGAGCCAATTTTAACAATAGTAACGCTGAATTAATATCTTGGCAAAATTGGTTTAAAAGCAAAGTGCTTAAATCAATGAATTCACTGGTTGTAAGTCAATATCTCTTTTGAAAATATAATGTTAAGCTATTCTGGCTTGAAAAATGATACAGGTAGAATAGACTAAATTAGCACTTGTGCAGGCCAATATATGTCTATACCTTTTCAAAATCATAAATATTCCTGGTTCAGCCAATTAGATTTAATTATGCTGAAATAAAATTATCAAACTATTGATTAATGTACATTGGAACTCATTGGAATACTATTGTTGATACCATTCCGATGAATATCTTAACTCAAACTTAGCATTTTTCAGTTGCCAAGCGTCTTTTTTTTATTTTTGAAAATTGATTTTTCTTTGTCATTGTTAGTCTGCATCTGCTAAATGGCAGTATAAGTCTTAAATGTTTTTTATTTAATACATATTATTGAAAAACTTACATAAACCTTACAACAAAAATATAATAATTGTAGTAGTCCAGTTATTTAGTACCTAAAACTTTATTTATCAATCTTGCACTCATTGATCTTTTTTAATATATATAACAGTCAGTAAAAAACACTATATGGTATTTGTTGTTTACAGTATTTCTTGTATGATTATTGCTTTTTTGAGATTATATTTAAAATCAGTGATCAAAAGTTAAGATTATATATCTAACTACTATATTATAATTCCTAACCCATCCAAGATACAACAAACATGCAAACAATTTTATTATCTAATACATAAATATACAATGTATATTAGGTGACAGACAATTTACAAGACAAACAATTCACTGTGCCTTATACACAAAGATATGAAAATATTAAACTAATAACTAATTAATTTAAGGAAGCAAGATCAACAAAGACTATGTTGAAACTTAAATCATATGTTTTTTTCTCCTAACAGCAAATAGAAGTTTGAATATAGAATATCATGATATTGCATTTTGATATGTTTTGTATTTCAAGGCTAACTGTATTCTTCCTAGCTGTATAGGGGTATTCTGCAGGTTGTTTACAAACAAAGCACTCACAGTATACTACTCCCAGAAGACTTGCCCCAAAATAGTTTTTGGAAATGCATAATGTTGACCTTCATTCTCACCTTGAATTTCAAATCATTTGAAATAGAATATCAATGTGAAAATACCCTATTTTATGCGATCTAAATCTATTAAGTATACAACATTAAATTATAAAGGAATATTAGAACAGCTGCAACAGTTCACAATCATGCACACATACCAACACATAAAAATATCAAGACATAAATACATGCAACACCAACTGCAAAGTATCATTCAAAAGACAAAACAGAGCAACACGATGTTAAATTCTAATTACTTAACAATTATTCCTAAAAATATGATGTAAAGAATTTGCCATAAACAGGCAAAGTCAATATTTAATAGTGCTGTACATGTATTATATAATATTTGCTAGTGTTTGAAAGGGATCTTAAACCTTATCCATGTACAGAGGGTATAGGGCAAACTCTGGTCATACTTAGTGGATGCACAGATTGACCAGAGGCTTTACTTTGCACACATGTGAAAGCCTTGGAAATGTCCCGCACAGACTTGTATTCATCATGTTTCTAATGCATGAAACACTGCAAGAAAAAATGGTTTATTTGAAATACAAATGATTTGGAAATGATAGAGTATTCATCAATAAGAGGGTTTATCCAGAAATTTATAAAATGGGGTTTTAAAACTTAAGACAATTTTACTATTAAACTAAAAATTAGAAGTTCATTTTATGCAACATCTGTGTAACTAATGTAGAAATTTTTCAATGTGTGAGTTAGGGGCTGTATGATGGCTTATCTAAGACGTATACCCCTCATGTAAGAGGGGAGCAAGAACGTCAAATGCATCATTGTTATTAACTTTTTTTCTATACATAGTCTCCGTTTGCTGGTATGCCTCTCTATGCCTGATAAACCAACTTCCAAAAGTATCCACATTCCATCAATTGGGTTGGGACGACTTCGTTTATTGATAACTCCATTTAAAGAGTCCATTCTAAATCCTCTAATAAAGCTTGACCCTCTTTGAATAACCGAGTTAACTTAAGAAAAAGTTATCTTTTTCACATAATTATTATGTTTCTAAATCATCTGAAATAGTTGTTTGGTAGAATAACATAGATCATGACAGAATTTGGAAAAAATAAACATAATATCGCATTTTGATGTTGAAATTCTCTTGAATACTCAGTTTTATTTAAAATACTCTGTGTCCCCAATAACTCATCCAACAATGTTAAAAATATGAAAATTTATTTCCTATTTGTGTCTTTTACTTTTCTTACTTCTGCAAAAGATTTCCAACTTATGCTTATTAACAAATTGATTTATGAAACAGATTTTCATTATTTTTAACACTCTCCCTGTTACAATGGTAACGAAATATAAGGTTGCTAATTATAATTTTGTAAAATCAATAACATTTGTGCTCATTGTACATACTGAACTGCATGGTTGATAATTTATACCATGAACAAGCTAGAAATGTGTTTGTTTATGGGCCAATTTTATGAATTTCTGGATCATCCCTCGTTTATAGGCATTATCTTCATTATTCTTAAGAATCATGAAGAAAGATATCATAATCACTACAAATGAAATAAATTATCTCATCATGTGGCCCTGTTGAAACAATCAATGTACAATTGACAAAATAAATTACATACACATGCAAATCAACACATGTAAATTTTAACACAAAATACCAAATCAATCATCTCAAACTTCCTTACTATATTGAGAGGTCAACAGAAAATTATTGTAAATGTCTATATATCTATAAGCAATTATATATCTATAAGCAATTACGATAATTTGTCTGTCCAAAACTATTGTAAGTGCCTATATAAAGGATATTTAATGTGTGGTCAATACCGAATTTATTAAAAAAGTCATCTATAAACGGATAAAAACGAGGCTGTTTTTTAGATGACGACTTTAAAATGAACAGATTTTTTGCGAAACATCCTCAAAATCCTTGAAATTCAACATTTCTATTTTCTGTGAAACTAATAACGCCGTTTAAAACTGACGGCATCATACATAAATATGATGTCATTTTAGCGTTTACAAAATAGCATTGCTATTCGCTCTAAGCTCATTAGCATAGTTATTCTACCTGTGTAATAACACCCGTGTTATATCATAACTATTCATTGGGGTTATTTCACTGCCGTGATGTAGGTCATATTATAAAGGCACTTACATTAGTTTAGCACTATCCCCTTGATAGATCCATTATAGTTAATCTTTGACTGCTCTTTGTAGAATAAGATGATTGAAAATTGGTAAATTAAAAACAACATATACATGCAACATAAAATAAAACTACATGAGATGGTCTCATAGTAAATCATCTTCAAGTTATTATGTGTTCATCAGTGTCTATTCTAGGAGGGGGATTGCGCATTTTAGCACATACTTTTGAATACCCCTGTTTTTGAAGATGATGGGTGTTTTTTTTTTCACATAAAGAAAGAGCAAATGTTTACATCTTTTTTGGAATGTTGATGATTTTCCACAAAATTCCCCCCCTTCTTTTTTGAATCCTAGAATAGACACTGTTCATCACAATAATCAATTCTATGAATGTTGTTTCAATTATTTACTTTTGAGGACAGATGATAAAGCCTTATTTGTCAATAGCTGTCTTTCCTTTCCATTTTCATGTAGTCTCTTTATAGTTAGTAAATGTGTTAGAGAGATTATATTTACAAATATGAATACAAAATACATAAGTATATAATATGACACAAAATTAAAATCCAACAGATACCATTTCAGAGCATGCTTAAATCAACAGTTAGACTCACCCACTGCACAATTAGTGCAGCCATTTGCTTTTGAAGCACTGAAGGTTCCTGCAGGGCAGTTGGTGGGAGCAACAGTTTGATCTGAACAATTTTCTCCAGCAGCACAATCAGCGCATGATGAGTTTCCACCTAGACTGTAAGTTCCAGGAGCACAAGCAGTGCACCCCTCACTTTGACTAACACTGTATGTGCCAGCAGGACAATCAGGTGGGTTAATTCCCCTGTTTGAACAGTCTTTCCCACCAGGACATGGTGTACATGAAGAAGCGCCCTCTAGACTGTAATATCCTGCCTGGCATTGAGTACACAAACCATCACCATAAGCACTAAATGTGCCAGCAGTACAGTTGGAAGGATCAACAGTTGGATCAGAACAATCTTTCCCCCCAGGACATACTGTACATGATGAAGATCCTGGTGAACTACTGTAAGTTCCATTTGGACATGTTTGGCATCCAGCCCAGCCTGCTTCACTGAATGAGCCAGCTGGACAGTCAGGTGGAGAAGCTCCAGTCACAGCTGAACTTGTGCAGTCTTGTCCTGCACTACACTGTGTACAGTTTGGGGATGCTGTTGTACTCCATTCTCCTGCTTGACAGTTGGTACATGCAAAATCTCCAAGTCTGCTAAATGTTCCTGCTGGACAATCAGGCATTCCAGATCCAGTATCTGCTTGGCTTGAACAATCTTTTCCAGCTTCACATTGTGTACAGGATGAAGCTGCTGCAGCACTGTAGAACCCCTCTGGACAGTTATAGCACACTGTATCACCAGCAGCACTGTAAGTACCTGCACTGCATGTCTTTGGACTAGCAGGATCTGAGCATTCCCTTCCTGGGGCACATGGGCTACAACTGTTACTTCTGGCTAGACTGTAGTAGCCTGTAGGACAAATTGTGCACCCATCTGATCCGGCTATACTAAAATAACCAGCATTACAATCTGGAGGACTGATGGACTGGTCAGAGCAATCAGTTCCCTGTGGACATATGGTACAGTTTGCAGCTCCAGTCAGACTGTAGTAACCACTAGGACAGTTTCTACAAGCGCTATCACCAGCCTCACTATAAGTACCAGCAGCACAATTAGGTAGTCCAGATCCGGTGTCAGATTGTCCAGAACAATCTTTCCCTGCCTCACATGTTGTACAGCTGGATGCCTCAGTCACACTGTAGGTTCCTGCCGGACATGTAGAACACCCAGACCATCCTTCCTGACTATATGTACCTGGTTCACATCCTGGAAGACTTATTCCCGTGAGAGCCCTACTAGAACAGTTAAATCCTGCAGGACAAATTGTACAGTTTTCACTACCAGCTGTACTGTAGTATCCCTGTATACATGACGAGCAAGCTGACACTCCTGCAGCACTGAATTCTCCAGCTGGACACTGGATGATATTTGATGTATTTGTACAGTCATATCCTGCCTGGCAAACAGTGCATGAACCACTTCCTGGGGAGCTATATTGACCTGATGGACAATTAGTACATCCTGCATCTCCCTCCTGGCTGTAGGTATTCTCAGGACAGTCTTGTGGGGTTCCAACAATGGCAGGGTCTGAGCAGTTCTGCCCTGCACCACATCTCGTACAACTAGATTGACCTTGGTCACTATAGTAACCTGTTATATTCATAAAACATATGATTAGTGATAACACTTTTTATGGTAACAATCATTCATACCATCAAAGATATACTACTCTGCAAAAATAACACATAATTTCAAAAGAAAATCCTAATAGTTATCTATTAAGTGACTTAAGATAAAGACTGGCAAGTTAAAAAAGAAATTAATAGAAGTTCATTCAAAAGTTATTGATAAAAACGTTTGTGTGTGAAAATCAAATTACACATATATGGTCACTATTTTTTTACAATAATATTATACTTATGTAATATTTAATCTTCAGTATTGTTCATAAGATCAATAACATTTTTTTTAATGCTTTTAAGTTGTTCATTGAGGAAAAATGGTAGATTATCATTTTGATAAACCAACCGCCCTACCAGTGAAATTATGGCAAACGTATACATTCCTTTTGTTATTTCAACTCATCTGACACCTTCTAAACAGAGTCCTTAAAGTGACATCATCATGCCAATTGCATAGCAATCACTTGCAAAATGATGCTATTTATGTAAATTTGTAAGATAATCACATTTTGTCTAATTTTTGCATTATAGAAATAGTATAATCATTTGTATTTTTAGTAAGTTAAATAAATATTTCATTTCATAGCAACATAAGCTATACTCCACTCTTGAAAACAGCTTTCATTGTTCACTCAATGAAATATAAAGCAATTTTACATTGTTCACTAAATGAAATATAAAGCAATCTTTCACTATTAACAAACAATTATCCATTATGTCAATCCCTTTAATTAATTATTGATCATGTACAGGCAATATTGAAAATTGGTTCACTGTTATTGGCAATATTATTGTCATTATAATTTATGATGTAGGTCATTAGATATTGAAGCTATTATAATTTTCATTTCATTTGTAATTCCTTACTTAGTAGAAATTATCTTACTTGAAGTAACTGATATTTTTTTCATTTTTATTTTAGCATAATTAAATGATGGCTCAGCGTGAAACAGTTGTAACTTCCTATATATTTATAGACAGTTACAACTGTTTTGCCCTAAGCCATATATATTAGGGTTATGTAAAATTCCTTATTGTCCTTGGAATGACTGATATTTTTTTCATTTTTATTTGAGCATATTAAGGTTGAATATCTCAATGTGATATTGTTATATATTCAAAACGAGAAAAAGTGATTTTATTCAACCCTTTCAAATAAAGTGAGAATTTATATGTTGTCAACTATAAAATAAATAAAAAATAATGAATATGTGATTCAACTTTATAAGTTTGCATAACTTAACATCAATTTGCTAAATGCCAAATTTTGACATGAAAGTCAGTTTGTTGTGAAACAGAAGCTATATTTTATTTTTCATTTTTTGAAGACTTTGGTGTTTTAGTTGGAATATACTTCAAGTTGTCTTTAATTCATGTTGACTATGTTTGTCATCTGGGGACAAATTTCACAGTTGAAATAATTTGTCTTAATTGATACTTGTGAGGATTATATTGTTCCATTAGGTGATGTAATATATATTTGTGAGCCATTAAACATAAAGGGACAATAACTTCAGTCTAAATGTAGCCTTAAATAAAGCAGCTGGTGTGTTCACCGAAAACAATTAGCCAAAAGGCAATATATACCACTCATGTGACATTGAATTGATATTAATCATTTACCCCTAGCAATGTCCTTGACCTTGATGATAAATGTCAAACTATGTAAATTGTACTAAGTAATGTATGAGTGCATTGTATCATTTAATGTTCAATCATAATTTATCTTATTTCTGTATTATGTTGATATATTATAACAGAGAAAATTATCAGGTAATTTCAACCTTGCTAAAAGGGGCCTTTATAAAATTAACTAGGTTATTATAAATTGTATAAATGGTTCCTTATTTGTCCCTTTGTGATTATGGTTCTCAATTTGATGTAGGCTATATATTGCTATGCAAGTTCAATATATCTATTACCTAGATAGCAAGCTAAACAGAGCATGACCCCTTGTGGACTAAATGTTCCAGCTGGGCAGAGTCTAGGGGCTTCTATTACTGACCATTCCAAGGACTGGCACTCTTTGCCACCAGGACATTCACTACATACTGAAGCCCCCTGTAAACTGTAATACCCCTCTGGACAACGTTGACAAGAAAACATTCCTTCTAGACTATACCAGTTGGTTAAACAATCAGTCAAGTCCTGAGTATCGTTTAAAAGGTAAACACTACTACAATTTTTACCAGGAGGACATAACTGGCAGTTATTAGCTCCAGCATAACTGAAATAACCAGATAGACAAGAACTACAATTCAATTCTCCTAAATTACTGAATGAGCCTGGTGAACATTCTGACAACAAAGTGCTATTAGAACCTATTTCACATGAATGACCACTTGGACAAGGTGCACAGCTTGCTGCCCCAGCATTGCTATAAAAACCAGTTTGACAATTAATGCAGCTATTGGTACCCTCTTCACTAAATGTACCAGGAAAGCAAGAATTTATTTGAGTAACATTTTGATCAAAGAGAGCAATACATGAGGCACCAGCAGGGCATGGAAAACATTCAGATGATCCTGTATTACTATGGTAACCATTTGTACAATTTAAACAGGACAATGTTCCTCCTGGACTATAAGTCCCTACTAAACACCTAGAATCTTCTACACCATCCATAAGTCTTTGACAGTCAAAACCAGCAGGACAAATTAAACATGATCCCCAACCAGTCAAACTATAATATCCACTAACACATGATGAACAATCTAGTTCACTTTCTGGACTGAAAGTTCCAGGTGGACAATCAGGAAATGTTTCCATGATAACTGTGCAGTTTTTACCTTGTGGACATACTGCACAAGCTCCAGAGCCTACATCACTATAGTGACCAATCTCACATGAAGAACATTGGCTCATTCCATGTTTACTAAATTCAAACTGTTGACATGGAGTTAGGACACTTCCATTACAACTAAAACCTGCAGGACATATAGTGCATACTGTCGCTCTTGAGTTGCTATAATAACCATTTGGACAATTTATACAATAAACATCTCCTTCAATACTATAAGTTCCTGGATCACAATCTATTGGGACAACATCACTACAATCTTGACCACCTGGACAGATTAAACAATCACCAGACCCTATGTTGCTATAGTAACCATATGGACAGTTATAGCAGGGACCATCCCCTTCTCTACTGTATGTGGATGCAGGACAATCTAATAACTGGGCATCTCTAAGGCCTGGGTCCGAACAGTCTTTACCAGATGGACAAATGGTACAGCTTTCTGATCCAGCTATACTGTAGTAACCAAGGCTACAATTATAACATAAACTGTTACCAAGGGGACTATAGCTACCAGCATCACATACAGAAATTATGATAACAGTTGAATCCTCTATATCAAATATTTCACACTGCTTCCCAGCACCACATACAGTGCAGGATCCAGAGCCTGGGAAGCTATAGGAGCCAACACTACATTGAGAACAAGTCACATCTCCATGACGACTATAGTACCCAGCTGGACAATCAGAGGGACCAGCTCCATTTACTGCTGAACTGCAGTTTTTTCCTGCAGTACATACAATACATTCTGATGATCCTTCAACACTGTATGATCCTTATGGTGCATGGTAGAATGGAAATATATCAATAATCTATCAAATAGGCAAATTATCAAACTTATTTTGAAGTTATAAAAACAAATGATTCCAAATATAATTCAAGACAAGTATTTTAAAAGTTTTAACAAAAGCTTTTATTAACCCTCACCTTGCACTTAAAGTCAAATGTGATAATGTATAACTTTGTAAGTTTCTACAAATGCTTTGTTCTTTTACTTCAAAGGTACATGAACTTTTTAAAAGTTCTGATAAGTAGAGGAGCCTTAGTGTCAAACATCTCCATTGCCATTACTGGATTAACAGCAATTTTTCCATGAACAAAGCAGGATGAGCAAAGTGCATATACAGATGTCTATGGAGCATTTCTTTCCATGTTATATACTTCTTTCAAAACAATAAGGGAAGCAACTTAACTACTAACCCAGCCAATAAGAATTTATTATCTCCCTGTATACTTTAATAGGGGATAGAAAGTTTTGGGCAGTCAGGCTGTAAGCTCTTTTCTGAATAATTTTGAGAAAACTTCAAAAGGTAATAAAATACCTATTAAGCATTGAGAAGATGATTTAACAACTCTTTGGTAGATATGTAATCTTTGTAAACTATTGAAAAATAATAAAGTAAAATATTAGCACAAACTTTCTTTCAGTGTAAGATTTGTAAAGCCAAATCATGGACTCAGCACAAAACCAGGGTTTTAAGGGATGCAGGTTTTGCCCATCTGAGGCATCAAAATAAGTAGCCAGAATACTCAAAGAAATGTGTTGAGAGTCCCAAAGACCCTCTGGAGATCAACTCCAGAAAAGAATTGAAGACTGCTTTAAACAGTCTTAAATTCTATCCTAAAGTTCGCCCCAAATATCAATGTACTTCTATTGATTTCTGTACTTTTAACCAAGAAATAGCTCTAAATCTACTAAATACAAGATCCTAGCCTAAAAGAAAAAGTCTATTACCTAAAGCAGGGACTTCAAAAATTTAAGAAAGGACCCCTTAGATCCAAATGATCGAGTCCTTTGGACCCTATTTTGCTGATTTCAGACCGACACCCTGCAAAACTATTGTAAACGCCTATGAATATAAGGTAGTTGTAATAGTTTTGTACTGGCCTCTAAATAAGGTCTCATGTTTAGAAGTATAATGGTGGATTATTCAGTATGGTGTCATTACTTCCTTGTTTGTATTGAAATTTGAATATGAGATTCGCAGGTATATTGAATCAACCTAATATCATCAAATTACAGTACTGATCAATGTAAAATCAATGCCTTTTAATGAAAAACATCTCTCTCCTGGTAAGTGTTCAAATGATCTCTAAAGGCAGACACTTAAAGGGAACTTTTTTTGTTTTGTGTTTGGTATAAATAATACCATATTTCCTTTAGTTATAGCACCCTCCCTCTCATTTTTATGATTGTTTAGAGGAAATTCACCTCATCTTAAAGGGAAATGGGCCACAAAGACATCAATTTTAATGTTGTTTTTTTTTTAAATCAGAAAATGCATACTGAATAAAAGCTCCAGGACCATGTTATGTATAGCCCCCGGGAATGTTAATTGACAGAAATACAGTAATAAGCATAATACCCATCAGATAAACATTTGTCAGCACTCTTTTCTCATTACAATACAATATTACAATACAATAACCTGTAATTCCCTTTAAATAAACATTAATTTTTGGAGGCTGAAAGTGCCCTCTTAATGGAGGAATAATTAGAATCTATTGATACCATTTTTTTAAGTAAAAGAGTGCGGAATATTGATTATTTGTAATAATACATGTAATTTGTATTTTCAATTGGGAAAAGATTTTAGATAAAAAAATATATATTGATTCAAAGATTGATTTTTTAGACAAGGACGCTTACTCTAATTAAATTCTCAAATCACTGCATCTGTGATCTTGAAATGGAAAAAATGCACTAGCATTGCCCCAGTTATAAAACTTTTCTCATACTAAACTTAGAATTTTCTCTGCAATAGGAACTTGAGAATAAAGCGTTAATCAGGTTGCAATACCATAATTTAAGTATGGACACTGAAGATAACATAAATAAGTCATCACAAATAACAACTTATTAGTAATATCTTTTATGTTCATACATTTATTCAAATTCTAATTTAGAGAAAACTCTGAGTTGAGAATGAGAAAATTTTTCTAACCTCTGGCCCAGAAGCATTACATGCCAATGCTAATATCAGCGGCATGTGCTTTGATATTGAATAATTCATATTAAGTCTGAAAGGGAACTTTATCTTTACGAAAATGTATTCAACTGTTTGCCTTGATAGTAGGGAAGCTAATTTTTAACTGAATAAACTTGCCAAGTTTCAATAGATATCATCAACAATTACAGAGACATGACCAATATTACAATTTGTTTTATAACCTACATGTTTATAACAATTTCATTTGATTTTCATTTAAAAACAGCTGGACTAAAATGAATATTCACTTTATAAAAGGGTTCCATTATTTGTTAAAAGAGTTTCAAACTATTGAGAAATCGCAATGGAATCTTTAAAATCAACACTATGGTCTACATTAAGTAATTATAATCACTTAGAAATACACTTCCTAAAGGGGGCTTGAAAACAGTTATAGAATAACTTAAAATTTATCGCAAAAATAAAGATATAAAGAATACACATTTTTCAGAGAAGGACAAAATATTCCGGGGATTATTTAAAGGGGTTCTGTTTCAGGAAACAGGATTCAAATAATTCATCCCTAGGTATCCATTTCTATATAGATAGGGAAAGTAAGGGACTAATTGCTCATATTCTGTACATCAGATATCTTTCATTTGGAGTTCGGAGTTGATTCTTGAATCAAGAAATTTAGATTCAAAGGGGGTTCATCTAGAGTTTCCTCTGTATTATGATTTTTGAAATTTACCTATTTGTTACTTCCACTGAATGGATGGCTTGAATTCAACAAATTTGAGGCGTGAAGTATAGTTCTAATGGTTTGGTATCGGAGATGTAAGGGTTAATTATATAACAACTAGAGATAGACAAAAATAGTAACTCTATTTAAATTGTAATCTTAATGAAAATCTTGCACGAAAGACCTCTCTTATTGAATTGTCATATCGTTCTATACATCAATGACTTGATAACTTTATTATAATCTTATAGTCCGTTTGACTTCTATATGGACCATTATTTCGCCGAAAATCTCAGAAATAATTAATGAAACGCATTTTTTTCTTGTCATATCATTTTTTCCAGCTAATACCATGATGACTTTTGTTTTTCAGAATTTTTGAATGTAAAATAATGATTTTGTTCGTCCGTCTACATGTTAACTTTCAGCATTTCATACCTACTTGTTATTTTATTAAACGGAACAGCGAATTGTATAACCAAAAATAGTACTGATTTGCATAGGGGCCGAGTCAAAAGAGTAAGATTGTAAGTGAATTGTATTACTATAAAATCGAGTTTTTAATATAATTTAGTTTGTCAAAGATTTTTGCCACCGTTGGATATCAAATCTGTGTATATTCTCTCTTTCATCAAAAACTATTTGACCAGATAATTGATTATTGATTTTATTCATTCTGAGATGAACCCTATATTTACATCTTAAGACCAATCAAAAAGCATTATTAAACGTAGTAGTTGGGAATTTCACGAGGAAAACTTGATGAAAAGGCGAGTACTAACGGTAAAAATCACGCGCTTTTTAAGTTTAAGATGACATGACCGTCGATATGCTAATTAGCATGTCCAAATAAGGAATAATGGACATTTCATCTGTCAAAAGTTCAGTATAAAACCACGTGTTTTTACTGTATATGTTGACACTTTCTTACTATTGAACAGCCTCCATCACCCCTCGTGTTTAAGAACGGAAAATGCGAAAATATTAACATTAACTAGATAGACAAAATCATTATTTTGAAATCATTTTATTTTCAAAAAATATTTTTTGGAATGGTATTAAGCTGAAATTAAGATTTTACTACATACAAATCCTTTATTCAAACACAATTTTATGTAATTGATGAAAAGGTTGGTCCATATAGAAGTCAAACGGACTATAAATCCTTGTAATGCTGTATAAAAAACCTAGCAAGGGTGTAAATCAATGTGCTTAAACAAGGTTTTAGTCTGAGATCAACAAAATAGGGTTCAAAGGACTCAATCATTGGGATCTTTGGGGTCCTTTCTTAAATTTGGGAGTCCCTGCTTTAGTTGTATACTGTTTCTTTTAGGCTATTATCTTGTATTTGAGGATTCAAAGCTATTCCCTTGTTAATGGCAAAATAATTGGTAGAAGTATATTAATATTTGCATTGGAGCTCAACTTCAGGAAAGAAAACTTTTAAAAGAAGTCTTCAATTCTTTTTTAAAGTTCATCCCTAAAGAGTCTATGGGACTCGCATCCCATAGTTTTCAGGGTCCTTGCTACTTATTTTTGCATCTTAGATGTGGAAAACCTACATCCCTTAAAACTATGCTTAAAGCATTGGATATACGTATAATAAGTCAATAGTTTTTTTTGAAGATACAATTTTTTAAGTTTTCAAAATAGAAAGGACAATCGTGTGGTATATACCATGCTAATATCAGATGATGCAGTCTGACTCGAATCAGTACACTCTAGGCAAACTTCAATCTAATTCATCATATTAATTGTTATACAGTTTCTTGCCGGGGTATATGACAATTTATTCCCGAAGGGAAAAAATGATGTCACCCAAGCCGCAGGCGAGGGTTGACATCATTTTTACTGCCGGGAATAAATTGTCATATACCCCGGCAAAAAACCTATTACGAATTTATTATACTTCAAAGTTTTAGGGCTAAATATCCGTCTTTTGCCTATTTTAGGCCTTGGTATAAACCGAATTCTTTTAAACCACCAATATCCCTTAATGCGCCCCTATGAAAAGTAAACAGGTACAAAGTGACATCATATATAGTTGTGACCTCACACTACTACACTCCGCAATGTTGTGATATGACAGCGGTTCATGGCTGAACCTGTAAGATAGTTGGCACTTTAAATGGACAGATTTATAAGATGTGAAGGTATTTATTGACATCTATATCATTTTTTATTTGCACATTATTAACTGGCATGCTTTTAGACTGTAGCCTAATGTGAATACTCGGTTCGTGTTATCAGCGAAGCGAGAAAATCATGGCTGCCATTGCCGTTTCGATTTTTTGTCTATGTTCACTGCGAGGCGCCTTTAGGGAACATTAGATGTTACATGGGAGCAGCCGTAGATATCAATGTTTGTCAGGTCAGCATTAACCAATGAAAATGCTAGAATTTTCTTTGCAATATGTTTTCTATACAAGGCTATAACTAAAAATTTCCCTTAAATGATTATATAGAAAAGAGCTGAAATAAAGACTTTGATTATTGATGGCCCTAACAGTATACTGGTACCTGCAAAATGAATGCTTAAAATGAGTGAAACATTTTAAATACCAAGGCATTTCTGTCTATATTTGCACACTGATGGAAAAAGTCACTTAAACTAACCATCTTTCATTCTTTTAAAAACTAAAAATCAAAAACTTCATTCTAGAGGAAATGGTCAAAACGGTTTTCCTTCCATTTCTTTTTTATCTCAAAACAGTTTTTTTTAAATAACATAATTTACTCAGTAAACTATTTGTGCAAGTAACTGATACATGCAAATTTAGATATAATGTGGATGTGGTATCCATAGTCTAGAGGTAGAGCGTCGGCCTCTGGACCAAAAGGTCATAAGTTCCAGAGCAGCTATCAATCTGGGTTCTTTCATTGCCGCACACACTCAGCAGAGAGTACTGGTGAATTTTTCAGGAATCAGAATCTAGAGGGAATAATATAAGTTTTAAGAACTTCTTTCCCAATTGATGTAAAATAAAGGCTGACCAAGAAATAGTGCATTGTACTCCTAATAAGAATAAACAACAAAGCAATAAAATTAACATAGGACAGCATAACAAGGGGTCAGCACAAAACTATTAAATAGGCACTTTTGATAGTTTTGTACCAACACATCTATACATTCAGGCTCATTTTTGGTTTGGTTAATTACTTAAGAAATAATTGTGATTAAAAAAGGAAGGGGTTTTATATGTTTTGTAAAAAAAGAGTATGGCTCAAAACTGTTGTAAGTGCTGTTTATCAAAGGTTCAGTGCAAAACTATTGCAAGTGCCTATAAATATAGGCACTTACAACAGTTTATCACCTTCCCCTTTGAAATTTATAAATATCAGTAAATGATTTTGCAAATATACAATAATTTTTTGCCAAACCCTCTTAGCAAAACTTTTAAAGGATTGGTTACCTGTAGCACAAGCAGTACACGATATTGATTTCCCTCCACTGTAGGTACCAGCTAAGCAGGTGGTTGGGCTTCTTGTTTTATCTGCGCACTGACTTCCTGACGGACAATTTAAGCATGTTGACTGACCGGTGTTTGGTTGATAATCACCATCTGTACACTCTTGTGGTGCTGCTTCCCCATTGTTTGGACAGAAGTGACCTGTAAGTGACATAAAAGTATGCCCCATTCATGATGTTGCTTAAGTCCCAGTCCCACTGCACTTGCATAGGAATTACTCATGCGCATAAAATTTTCTTTGTGCGTGATTTGCCAGTGATGTGCCAAAATCCCATGTATTTCACATGTGGACCATCAGTTTTTGTAAGTAATTGTATGCGGATATGGGTTTGTGCGTGAACGCTGGTTTTGAACGGTTCATTTTTTTTTTTCCATGCTCGATGTGCGCAATTATACGCAGTTTATGTGCAGTTTATTAGTAATTTGGATGTAGAGGGTATGTGATATGTTCATGTTCTGTCAGTGTTCCGTCAGTGCTTGTGACGAATCACTCGAAGAACACACACATATTACTTACAAAACACACACAATCCACATATGTTCCACTTACAATCACTCACTATAAATTATTAACGCAGGCAACACCTATGTATGAAATTGTATTGGGTTTGGGCATGTGCGCTAATATGCATCAAATGTTCTTTGTCAGTGATTGTAAGTGAAACATGCGTAGTTGATACACGATTCATCGGTTATTTGACCACGCATATCCCCTGAAAATGACCAATTTCTCCACAAACAATCGCGAAAAAAACCAATTCTATGCGTGATTTATGCATAATTTATGAGTCATTGGCATAGGACTCCACCTTAAATTACAGTAAGAGGAGGTATTTTAGATTTTAGGTTTGAGTTTTTAACAAGCAAATTCGTTGAATTGATATCCCCCGCCAAACATATTTTCATTGTCAATGGAGTTAATATCAAACTTAGGTACAGGTTATCTTTTATCTACATCAACCTAAAGTTTTCAAGAAATAGCGGGGAAACGAACATCACTCTGTATGTATATGGCTTAAACAGTCAGGGGCAGTAACTCTTAATTTGACAGTCGAACTGGATAACCCTGATGATATGCACATGTCCTCTTTGTAGTGAAGCTGTGTGCCAAGTTTCATTGAAATCCGGTCTATAGTTTTCAAGAAATAGCACAGAAACAAATATCATTCTGTATGTATATGGCTTAAACAGTCAGGGGCAGTAACTCTAAATTCGACGGTCGAACCGGGTAACCCCAAGGATATGCACATGTCCTCAATGTTGTGAATCTGTGTGCCAAGTTTCATTGAAATCCGGTCTATAGTTTTAAAAAAATAGCGCGGAAAGGAATGTCGGATGGATGGACGGAAGGACGGACGGACATGGCAAAAACAATATCAACCTCGATGATTTCATCGGCAGGGGATAATTATACTTCTATGAAACCTATACTGTCAGTACTGAATATAATTGTCTGAATGTAATGATTCAAATGAATACCCACAACAAAGGGTTTCATTGAGAATTAAATATTTCAACTTGATTTCACACACTCTTATCTGTACCTCAATCTATTGTTGGCAGCTGTTTGCATTTTTGCAAACTTTCATGGTAGCATGTCTTAAAATATTGATATATTTTTCATTTTACTAGTCTTTTAGATTTGCTTAGGCAGAATTTAAAAAGGCTGAACAAATGTGTGTTGTTAAAAACACTTTTGCCCTCAAACTGTCTTTTTTTGGAAATTCTGGCTAAGTTAAAAGACGGCATTAAATATCTTTTTAAATTACCTTAACTTTGTTAGGATTGTGTGAAGAATTTATCAAGAGAAGAAAGATGGTTGTTGTCTCTGTTATCATTTGTGCATGTCACCAAGCAATAGAATTACTGTTATCTGGACCAAGGATCTCTTGGAATCAAGCAGGCACAAATTAGTTATTTTACTAGAATGAGGTTTTCTTAAGCAATCTCAGTTTATCAGAAGTCTGTATCATTCACTCTTCACATAAATCAGACATGTGTGGTGGGTTCAGAGTTTTCTTAGAAAAGTTTCAGTCTATTAGTTTGGTTGGGTGTTCAAGTTGCTCTAAACAAGTTTTTAGTCATGTAGCAGCTGGAGCACCTTCCAAGGATGCCTGGTATTTTACACCAGTACTACCATAACATCCTATCCCAGCTTCCAGCTGGTATCCCACTAATGTATACAATCTACCAACTATTGGTAGAAGAATGGAAGAAGCTGTTTTATAACAGTAAGCTAGATTGTAAGGGGCTTTTTTGAATTTCTTGATTTTACATAATTTGATTTCAATATACAAGTGTACACCTGATTTTCCTTTTGAAATCATATAAGTTTTCTCAAAATAAATAAGGACTCACAATCAGAGCATAGAATACTTTTAGCACTTTGATTTTAAAGATAATTTGCAGAATTGTTTGTTCAGCATGACAAGGATTTAATTCAGTCTAAATTCCCTTAAAAAGTGTCGGAGAATAAAGTTTAACCCTTTGCCGTTTAATCCCTGCTTTTTACGTGCCTGTGATTTTATGATAAAGAAAACATTGTGAAAAAAGAAGAAATTGCTTCTGACAAGCAATTTCTTCTTTTTCCACTTTATTTTCTACCCTACTGAATGGTTATTTTTCAAATTAAATCCTCTTTCAATTTTCGTCTGCAAGACCTTTGAATTTGGACAGGTCAAAATTTTGTAAAACAGGAAAGGGTTAAATTGCATGACCAGTAATGGTGGCACTAGAAGAGATGACAATCCATTATTAGACTTAATTGAGCTTTTATGTCTTCAAGAAAAATTCTTTGTTACCTGATGAGAACATTTTGCCTCAAGCTACCTGTGATTGAAGTCTTTGTTAGGAAAATTCTCATTATTAAGCTTTTTAAAACTTGCAAGACAAATTAACAGGACTTATTGCACAAAATGTATGTTTAAAGGTTGTTATAGGCATTTGCTAACGGACAAAACCCGGGTGTTAACGAGCAAAAACATGGATTTATAAGTATATTCATGTGCCCTTAACACCCATCTTTACTCACTTAAATATCCTCAGTAAGGGCCTATACAATTTTATCAATTATTTTGCCTAACATTAATAAAGAGAAAAAATAAAGAAATTTATCCTTTTCCCGCATTTACTTTTTGTGATGTCATTAATTTACCAAGCAATGTCAGTATAAACAAAAGTGACAGTGCAATGCATAACGTAATTTTTCTGGCACATTATTGGTATTGAAGCTAGTTTTAAAGTGTTCATATAAATTATTTTATATATCTGTTTGTATAAATAGTAAAGTCTTTCTTTTTATGCAGTAATAGCATCAATTCACATTCTTTCAGGCATGAACATTTGCAGTTACTCTCAAAATGCTTTAACACCTAAACGCTTTTTCCAGTCTCTGCAAATGTTAACGCCCACAAGAATGAGAATTAACCCTATAATCCATCACATGGAACCTCTCTTTGCCCATCTAAAGGCCCACAGCACCCATTACATGTTTTTGCCAAGCAAGATACAAGAAATCTGAAAGAGCATGACCCAAGGATCATTTACATGAGATTTGGTTGAACTTTGTTTCATATCTTTTGAAAAGAATGTTTCCTACTTAACTGTTTGGGACAATGTTTTTGCTGACTCAGTAGTCCATAGAACCAATGATTTTTGGCTGACATAAAATCAGTGAAAAAAATCTCATAGAGCATATCCTAAGAATCACTATTTTGCATAGACCTTATTTTAAAAATATATAGTAACAAGCTTCTAAGTCTAGTAAATTACAACTTCTTGCAGCCAAAATGGAATTCTAGTAGTTGGCTGTCTGACCAGTGTGAAAATTTATCACTAATTAATTACAATTGTACTAAAACAAGCAAGACTTGAGAATAAAATGTGGTTGGCAGAACAATTATCAAAGTGTTCACCTACCCTTTGGACATGTGATGCAGGCTGAGCCATCTGAGCTGTAGGTACCAGATGTACAGGATTGACAGGCAGACTGACCAGAGTTTGGCTCCTGACCAGAAGAACATGTCTGAAATAAATCAACAAAGATTGACTTAACAGTAATACGCACTAAAAGATATTCAAACAGCCCATCTGTTACTGGTTGCTATAGTTAAGATCATATTCTTGCCCAAAGATATGTGTGATGATATGTGATTAATTCTGGTAACATTTATCAAAAGTTATGTGCATAACAGCTGAATGTTAAAAATCAATTACAATTGTTTTGTGCTGAACCATTGATATGGTGATTTTGCAATAATGGTCAGTTTTCACTAATTTCTGATTGAAATTTAACACAAAAATGAGATCAACTTATCTAATTACGCTCAATATTACTGGTAGGTATGTTTAGTTTTCATGTTTTTTTTTCCTCATTAATGCATGAACTCTTCAAAACTGACTAGCTATAAAACTGCTTCATATTTTGCCAGGGGTGTGGAATTCCCATGCACGACTTGTCTGACATGTCTCTACATTTTTCTAGGCCACTTGTCAGAGGACAAGTAAATATCAGAGCAAATCTTGATACAGTACTAATAAGTTTTAAGAGAAAAGTCATCCTTTTATTTGTATCAAAGGGAAGAAAACATTGTCTTTAATGAAGAAATTGCTGGGTTACAGCTTTTCTGCTGTATTGTGGACAAGCTCACATTGATCCTGAACAAGTAAGTAATCAGCTTTTACTTGTCCAGGGACAAGTGGAGAAACTCTGTATTTCCACACCCCTGATTATACAATAACAGGTGTTGTTCATATCAACAAATGTATAAACAAACCTGTGGGCCTGCATCTGTAGTTGGACAGTATTTGCCTGATGGACATGTAGTACACGTTGTCTCCCCAGTCAAGGAATAAGTCCCAGATGAACAGGCATTAGCTGTGGATGCATCGGGACAACTGTATCCTGCTGGACATTGCTCACAGGCTATTGAACCAGCACTCAAACTGACTTCACCACTAGTGCATGCAGAACAATCTCCACTTGAAGTTCGGGATCGTAGCTGGTTGTAAGTTCCTGTGGGGCAAGCTGTTCTAGATCCCCCATTTCCTCCTGGGCAACTGTAAATATGGGGAAAGATTTTGTTTAATTCAATGTCCCTCCAGTAAAAGTTGAATGGTTGAATGTTTATATCTTCATTATAATTCTTAAAACCTTGTAACTACGACTTTATTGAAGTAGTAGCTATATGTAGTTATAATAAAGCTACAGTTTACTGCCTTTAAGAGTTTCTCCAACAAAATGTGTCAGGTGTCTCAAAGAACATTTCCAGGGATCTAAGTAATATGACCCATCATACAAACAGGTTCCACCTAAGAACTGCATACAATTATTCTTCAAAAAAGAATGATTCAGCACATGAGGGGTCAGCCCAATACTATTGTAAGTGCCTATGAAAATATAGGCACTTACAATAGTATTGCGCTGATCCCTCAATATAGCATCACAGTTCATTGACAACCATGTTTTTTCAATACTAATCAGAATATAATGGGTAGGCAAAACAACTTTTGTCTGTCAACGAACCCTTGACAAAGCCAAAACCAAGAGGACTATGATGATCACCTGAAAAAGGAAGATTGTTCCTACTTCCATTTTCATTTTCTTTGTAAAACAAGTTTCTGTCAGAGACAACACAACTCCCCAGAAACTGGTATTTAAGAATTTGTTGCATGGTTGGTCAACCTTTAGCTTTGATCTTTATTACCTTTGGCTTTATTAGGGGACCAAATCTTCCACTCTGCACACAGCCTCACACTCTGCACACAGCCTCACACTCTGCACACAGCCTCACCAAGTGAAAGAAGGAAGTTTGGTATTTTGTCCTTGAACTGTGACCTTGGTCTTGAAGATCAGTCATCAAATTTTACACTCTGAACATCCTTCATCAAGTTGCAAATTTATATGAATTTTTTTTTATATCAATCCAAAAATTATTGAAGATAAGCACCAGAAAAGTTGTAGAATTTGGTTATTTGACCATAACTGTTACCTTGAGATTGAAGGTAGGTCATCAAATCTTTTTTTCTGAAAACAACTGCATTCAAGTTGTACTAGTTTATCATTTAATTTTAGTTTTGTATTTCAACAATCATGCATTTTGATTGGCTGAAAAGTTGGTTTTATTCCTCAATGAAATCATTTTTGAGTACATAGCTGTTTTATAAGCTTTCTCAAAAAGCAGTCCCATGAAAAATCTAACTCATTATGAAATACTCTCAACACTTTTGCTTCATTATATTAAATCATAAAATATGAAGAGAGTATTTGTTCATTTCATGGAGGTATCAAACTTTTTCCTTTTCTCCTTCAATGGAGACAGGTTGAAAAATAACATCAGATTCAAACCTGGAATTGTGGGTACCCAATGTCCCTGATGAAATTTGTAAAATCCATCATGGTATATCATATTAAACATATTTATTACTGTATATTTTGTATGTTAGGGAAATAGCTCAAGTGAAACAAGAGCCATGTTGGACATGGCCATCCCCCGCAATGAAAGCTTGATAGTAAACTGAAGCCTTACAGATTAAGGATTTTTTTTACTTAAAAGATATCCCCCCTACAAAATCTAAGTCTTTAAATAACAAAGGGCAATAACTTCAAAATAATGCAAGCAAGAGTTATAGTTAATGTGCACTGCACTTCTTTTCAATAAGAACTATCCACCTATGTACTTCCAATATGATAGCTAATATTCTTTAAGAGATATGCCCCCTACAAAGAAAAAGAGTTTGAAATAACAAAGGGTAATAACTCCAAAATTATGCAAGCAAGAGTTGTTGTTCTTTTGCATTGCACTTCTCCTCTATGAGATCAATCCACCTGTAAAGTTTCAAGTTGAAACCTATCTCAGGCTGTCTACCAGGTCTTCTAAAAAATATAGGAGTTTTAATAGGAATTTTTTTTTTAAAAAATAGGAGTTTTTAGCTTATTTAGAGTAAAAATATAGGAGTTTTTCCAGTGAAAATTGTTTATCCTACGCTCTTATACTAACAATCCTTACCTCCACTCTTGCTTTTTCTATGTTAATTAATGTCTAGATAAAGTAATCTTTCAGTTCCATAGCATCACAGTCCAGACAGGAGGCTGCTGTAGAGCATCATCATGATCATCATCACCTGAATTGGCACCTTAAAGGCTGGTGTCCTATTCAACTGCCTTGTAGGTGACCAAACAGGTGACTAGGAACAGATGAAGTGCACCAAAGCATTATACAGGATGGTGATGCTATAGAAGACATAGAGATTCTCTTACCTGAAGAATAAAGAAGCAAAGAGCAGTATCAAAGCAATATTTGCTATCTGATCATATATCGGCAATACATTTTCCTAAAAATATAGGAAATATTTTCAAAATATAGGAGTTTTATAGGAATATAGGAGGTGTTTAAAAATATAGGATTTGGACCCAAAATATAGGAGTTTAATAGGAATATAGGAATGGTTTAGACAGCCTGCTATCTAAATTTCAAAAATGCTGAGGACAAAGTTTAAGTATTTAATATAACAAAGGACAATAACTCCAAAATTATGCAAGTAAGAGTTGTAGTTATTGTGCACTGCACTTCTCCTACATGAGATCTATCCACCTTTAAAGTTTCAAGTTGATAGCTATTCAGGTTTTTATACTTTAGGAGATATGCTCCAGACAAGCTTAGTGACTGAATGACAGAACGATGGAATGACAGACGGAGACCATACTATATCCCCTTTGCAGAAAACGGGGAATAATAACCCAAATAATAGTTTATAAAAATTATAGGTACTAGTGTAATGACTTTCCAATTCAGTTGCATGTGTAGATCATAGAGTGGGGAATGAGACCTCTCATTGAGTTTGACAAAAATATGGTTATCCAGTCTAATACCAGAATATTTGTTAATCAAACCATCATTTGGCCAGTGGACAAAGCAAAACTTCTAACTACAGCTTGTCAATATTTTCCATGCCAACTGGAGAATATCATTATATATTACATAACGAAATTACAATTTCCGCCCCCCCCCCTTCCCCCATTATAATGAGGATATAGAGAATGATATAAAAGTGAAGAAATTTAACCATTCTAATCTATTTAGAAAGAAAACATTGTGAACAACAAAGAAATTGCTCAAACAAGCAATTTCTTCAATTTCTACTTTTTTTTACAATATTTTCATAACTTTTTTTTTTCTTCAAGAGCATTAAAAAGTGAATTGATATAAATAGGTTTGTTCATCAATACCTTAAAATGAGGGCCTGAGGTTGATGTATTGAATACTAAACACTTATGAAAAAGGAGAAATTACTAGTACAATTGATTGCTCTTTTTCTTTCAGTTTTCAGTCTTCAATTTTATTAATAAGAACCATAAATGGCTAGCTGTGACCATCATATAAGGTAAAAGGATTTACTAGTATTTGACCTCCAAATATATATTTTGTTGAAGTACTCCAGGTTTTAATCTCTATTTAAATATTGACAAAAACACCTTCTGAGGGTCCAAGTCAACTATTGAATGACCAGTTAGTAATGTATCAAATTTGTACTTTCTATTGATCTTGCTCCAATACAAAGAGATCATATTTCAATACATCTGAAACTATAAAAAAAAGTTAATGTTAAACAAACTTTGGCTCTATCAATCTCATTCTGGAGCGCTTAGAAAGAATCTGCTAGTTCAAGTTTTTTTATGTTCCAAATCAAGTACAGTAAAACTTGCATTAAACTTCCTCTAAGGAGACCACTAGAAAGTATTCATTTATGGGAATGGTCGCTTAATGCAATACAATGTATTTCATGATAAACAAGATGTGTTTGTCAAACATAAATGCCTCAAGATCTGAAACGGCAAATTTTTAAAACTTTGATCATGAGGGATGACCTTAACCTTGACACATGCTCCTGACCTTGGTATCTGTAGATGTGCATCATTGAAAACTATCATCATGCCAAATTTGAGCATTGTATCATAGCCATGAAGTCATTGGCAATGTTAAGTTTTTTGGTTAAGTTTTGCAGACAGACAAAAAAGACAGACGGACAAAGGTAAAACAATATGCTCCCGATCTATGATAGCAATTATAGATTGCTGCATAGGTCTTACTAAAACCTACGATGTTCAAACCCAATTGAATTGTCTCATTGAGACCATTCAAATGGGTTTCAACAATAAAAAAAGATCCAATAATAAACAAATTTTTCTGAGATTTGAATAATGTTGCACCGGCTTTTCATAATGGTCACTTGATAAAATTAGACATTAAATAGCAGTGGTCACACAAGCAATATTGACTGAAATGGCACTACATGATTCTTTGATAACATGTTCAGCCTACTACATGTACATTGTTGAAAACATCTTGAAAAGAAAAGCATGTTAAATAGTGAATGGATGGTGGAAAATACTTAATCTGTAATGATTGATGATTGAATTCTAATCCTAATCAAGCTGAATTTTAATTTCGTTTCAAACAATTCACCAATTTTGTCTGTAATCCTTGTCATGCTGAATAAATTTTGGCTAAAAATTTTCAGCAAAATCAAAGGGAAAAAAGCACTGAAGTACCAAATGTAGGTCAATTTCATTTAAAAAACTAAATCTATTGACAATTCTGGTTTGAAAGTGAGAAACAGTCAGTGTAGACTAACATCAGACTGCACACATGTGCAGGCTAATGTTTGTCTATAGCGTCTGCAAAAGCAGGAATATTCCGGGTTCAGCATGTCAAGGGTTAACATATCAACAAGTCTGGCTAAGGCTTTCCCACAAAAAAGTAGAAAGTAGACCGGTGTAGGCCAAGATCAGGCAACATGTTTGTGCAGGCCCATCTTGATCTATACTGTCTGCCAAACAGTCTGCTGTAGGAATATATGTTATGAAGAGCATGGGAAGAGCTGATTCAAATAGATACACTTTTTCAGAAAGGGATTTTACAGTGGATTAAGACTTTCAATATGTTTTAATGAACCTTTTTGTGCCCATTTGGTAGGAATTTAAATGCATTCATACATATTGAATTCAATCGATTATAGACCAAGAGCTTCTTTTTAGTATAACTCTTCAAATTATAAGGAAAAAAATCAACCCTTCTCAATACAATCTTTTATCAAGGGCCCCTTAAAATGAAATAACTTATGAAAATATTGTTAAAAAAAAAGAAGAGGAAAATACATGTCAGTCAAGCCATATTATTTAAACAATTTCCCAGTTTATGAATTTTACACTGTTAAATTCCCAATTTAGACCATACTTGGAGCAAATTGGCCAATCAGAGAACAATATTTCAAAAGTATATATCACAGATACAACTCCAAGCGTTATATTTACAGATATACGGCGGTAGTGTGTCTTGCATGTGAATCTCGACAGGTTTTGGGGACAGAGCCATTTCAAAAAGATGACCAGCATTTTATACAGCTCTTTTTCCCAAAGACTTTTGACCGTCGCAAAAGTGCAAAAGATCTGAAAATGGTAACGGAAATTGATTCATAAGTAATTTCAGCATATTCTCACTTGATAAGAGTAATAATATCGCAGGGAGAATTACTCTTTTTCATTATTTACAGGTTGGGATAAAAAATATAGACAATGTTAGAAAAGAGTGCTCTAAGTCAGATAGAAAATCTTGTGCCGCGGGTTATGGGAAATAGACGCTTGCTGACGCTTGTGTCTATTTCCCACATACCACACACTTGTTTTCTATCCTATACGTACCCCTTCCAATAGATCATGTGTGATTTAAAACTCATGACTTGAAGCAGTCTAGATATCCTAGATCTATTTGGTTTTAAGCCTTGTCATGCTGAATAAATTTTGGCTAAAAATTTGCATCAAAATCAAAAGCAAAAAGCACTGAAAGTACCAACTGTAGGTCATTTTTTATTTCTTGAAAAACTGAATCTATTGACATTTCTGGTTTGAAAATGAGAAACAGGTGGTGTAGACTAACATCAGACTGCACATATGTGCAGACTGATGTTTGTCTATAGCTCCTGCGAAAGCAGGAATATTCCGGGTTCAGCATGACAAGGGTTAATTTCATGGAATGAAACAAAAGTTATCTTAGTAGAGTAAACTCAAATATGAGTGTACCGGTGTAACAGGGTAACGTGTCCCCCTGGGTAACATGTCCCTGGGGACAGGTTACCCCGGGGTAACCTGTCCCCCCCTGGGGTAACATGTCCCCGGGGACAGGTTACCCCGGGGTAACGTGTCCCCCCGATGGAGAACATTATTTCTTATCAAAAATTTAATTTTTCATTCATGCTATTTTGTATATCTCTAAATCAATTTAAAAAAGACATAAAAAAAGTATATCTGTATTTTTGATTGGTTTTCAATTCCTCAAACCAAAATATAATTTGCTTACTATGATTTTTTTTATCAAAACAATTTTCCTTTCTTTTTATTTTTTATTATTACAGTGGTCAATCTTGGTATTTTATGCAAATATTTGAAAGTTTAATGAAAAAAATATAAAAAAAAAAAACTTTAGTGGGGGGGACACATTACCCCGGGGTAACCTGTCCCCGGGGACACGTTACCACTGGGTAACCTGTCCCCCTATTCAAAATGCTTTTATTAATTTGATTCCGCCTTCCAGTCATTCATTTTTCTTAAGAAATTATCATATGATATTCATTGAAAAATATTTCATTCATTTTTTTTAAAATTTGATGCTTTTTTTAAAGAAAAATCTTAGCGCTTGCATGTTTTGATTTTTTGCAATATTACTTTTGCAATATCTAAATTTTTTCCAAGTCCATATTTAGATTGATAAATAGCATTTATTAACATATCATGTTAATTTTGCAGTTTTCATAAGAAAGCAACATGACAAATTCATTCAATACTTCTTCTTTTGAAAGGGGGACAGGTTACCCAAGCCAGGGTAACATGTCCCCGGGGGACAGGTTACCCCGGGGTAACCTGTCCCCCTATTCCAAATACTTTTTTCATTAAAGATATCACCTTCCAGTCATTCTTTTTTATTAAGAAAGATATTCTTAGAAAATTTCCTCAATGGCTATGTATGTTTATATTTTTTTTTTTGTACCTTTTTAAAGAAAAATCTTAGCACTTGAATATTTTTTCGTTATTGCATCATTTTAATTTTTTCAGAGGCCGTTATTAGATTGAATAACAGCTTTTAAAAAGACAACTATCATGTCATTATTGCAGTTTTGATAAGAAAACAACATGTCAATTGACAAATTGTTTAAATCTTGTATTTTGGAAAGGGGGACAGGGTACCCAAGCCTGGGTAGCTTGTCCCCGGGGGACATGTTACCCCGGGGTAACCTGTCCCCCTATTCCAAATGCTATTTTTCATTAAAGATTTTTGGGGGTGGGACAGGTTACCCAGGCCTGGGTAACGTGTCCCCAGGGACAGGTTACCCCAGCTTGGGTAACATGTCCTGTCCCCCCCCCCCTCCCCCCAATTCACAACATCAACTCTCAATGAATTTTCTAATAAGTGAATAATTTTTGTAGTAAGAACAGTTGTGATATAATTAAGACTATAAAATATCTTTCAAGGAAAAGAAATTGTTTTTGTAAACTTTTGTGAAAATTCCTGGTTAACATGTTAGCAATGTTTTCCAAGGCTGGGGTAACATTTTTCAGAGACAAGTGACCACAGATTGGAAAATCTTACATGTACCCAAAACAATTTAGAATAAATAAGAAAAAGAAAATATTTTGGTAAATTTGTGCACAGATCATTGTTGACAACCTTTTTAGAGGTGGAACAGGCCTGGGTAACATGTCCCCGGCGACAGGTTACCCCAGCTTGGGTAACCTGTCCCCCCCCTAGACATATACATACACTCACAATAATTTTTCTAATAAGTGAAAAACTAATTTGTATAACAGTTTTGATATAAATGAGACTATCACACAGTTTTCAAATAAAGAAAAAGTATTTGCGAGTATTTTTGAAAAAAATCCTCATTAACAAACTTTTTTTGTGTTTTCACTGGGTTAACAGGCCTGGGTAACATGTTTCTGAGTCAAGTTACCACAGCTTTGGAAACCTTACCCCCAAACAATTTGAAATATTATTATATAATTGAAAACATATGGGTTTATTTTTGCATATATCATTGCTGACAGCATTTTTGGGGGTGGGACAGGTTACCTCAGCTTGGGTAACGTGTCCCCCCCCCCCCCAAAATACACACAAAGAAAAAAATCATGCTTTGAATAATTTTTCTAAAGACAATATCATTCATAGATATGTCCATAGTCATGATGACATTAAACAATTATTTTTCTAGAAAAAAAAAGTTTAATTGTTATAATACTTATCATGAAAAATATAAAAATCCTTCAGAACTGAAACAGTTCGAAAAACAGATTAAAATTACATACAGATCAAAGAAAGAGACTTGTAACGCATAGAATAAAAATATCTTGGTAAAAGAA
The DNA here is from genome assembly GCA_948146395.1 of Fragum whitleyi. NCBI lineage: Eukaryota > Metazoa > Mollusca > Bivalvia > Cardiida > Cardiidae > Fragum > Fragum whitleyi. Next base: position 46,162,631 of record OX411543.1, on the reverse strand, counting down.
ATGTGACTATATATTGGTTTACAATATCTGTAGGGGGGGACAGGTTACCCCGGCTGATTTCTAGGGTAACATGTCCCCGGGGACAGGTTACCCCGGGGTAACCTGTCCCCGGAGACACGTTACCCAGGGGACAGGTTACCCTGGGACACCGGTATCTGCCATAATGACAATTCTTTCAATTAAAGGATGACACTATTTTAGAGATTACACTATTTTAGAGATGACACTATTTTAGATAGAAAGAAAGATCCAGATACTTCCTAAATAAACCCTTGTCATACTGAATAAATAATTTGGCAAATTTGATTAAAATCAAAGTGCTGAAAGCACTGGATCCACTCATCGTTAGTCAGTATTTGTTTTAAAAATAGTAATTTTTAAAACTTTTCTGGCTTTCAAAAGGAAAATCAGGTAGTAAAGACTTAGATCAGACTGCACATATGTGCAAGCTGATCTTTGTCTGTATACCTTCTGCCAAAGCAGAAATATTCTGAGTTCAGCAAAACAAGGGTTAAGAAAATATGAAGCCAATTTGATTGTAAAATAATTGGTTTAAACCTATTAGATTTACATCAATTGGGAAACAAGTTCTTACAACTTAGATCAGTCCCTCTCAGTGCTGCTTCCTGCAAAATTCAACAGTACTTGTACGGAATGTGTGGGCCAATGAAAGATCCAAGTTTGATAGCCACTCCCAGGAATCTTACTCAGGACCTTTGGGACAATAAACCAATGTTCTACCTCTAGACCACGGACACCATGAAAATAATGTATGACACCTTGTAAAATAATTCAAAGGATAGATGTTTCAAACAGAATTACAAAATAATTGATAATAGTACAAGTATTTGACAGGCAAACACTGAAACGGAGTATATTAAGGCTTACTCAAACACTTAATTCTCTGATACCTTCTGATAAATGACGATTGATTCATTCTATGTCAATAGAAATATCGAGTCTTATCAGCTATAGATTAAAGTTAGAATGCAATTTCAGGGCCCAAGATTAAAAAACTTTTTTTGTACTCAAAAAAGAGAATCTTCTCAAAATTAGAACTTAATTAAATGTGTGGATATGCAAGATAATATTAATAAGTTGTTATTCATAACAACTAATTAATATTATCTTTTATATTCATATATTTATTACGGTATTTTTAAAGAATTAAAGCTTAAATCTCAATTTGAAATTTGAGTAAATTTTGATATGAGAATGAGAAAAGTTGTATAACCTCAGGCCCGGCCTCATTTTCAAAAAGAAACTTTTTACAAAAGATATGTAATGTGATTATTATGCCCCCTTATCGAGAGATCGGGGGCATATTGTTTTACTCATGACCGTCTGTCTGTCTGTCTGTCTGTCCGTCCGTCTGTCTGTCCGTCTGTCTGAAAACTTAACCCGAAAACTTAACCTTTGCCTTTTCTCCAAAAGTATTTGACATACAAAGCTGTACACCAAAGTCAAGGTCATGTGGCAAGGTCAAGGTCATGTTACATGGTCAAGGTCATCTGTCAAGGTCAAACTTTAAAAAAAAGATGCTGTTTTGGAGGCATTCGTGTTTCACAAACCCATCTTGTTTTAAACTTGCTTAACATATTTCACTAGTTAGAATTGCTATTTCTGTCTTTCATGATCTGTGAATCCCATACTGATCTTTAAGATGAAATGAATTGCCACCAAAAATCATCAGAATAGCTCAGTGCATAAAATATCATTATTTGTAGATATGATATTTTGGTGACCAGGTTGCGATATCTATAGATTTAGATTGAATTTGTGAAGTCATGCGTTGGGCTTCATTCAATAAAAGAATCATTAAAATTTTGTTCTTAGTTTGGCATAAAGTCAAACTTTTGTATCTAAAATATACATTTAAATTGCGGCAATTATTCAAGTTTTATGACAATGCCTCTGTGCCCTATCCTCTTTGGGATTAGATCCTTTACAAACATGGAAATTCCTGATCCTTTTGAATATGTGATCCCCTCAGGCAAAATGGGACCATCCAGGAACTCTGTAAAATAAACATTTGAAAAAGAGATTGGGTCAAGCAGAGGTCAACCGGAGGTGGCATTTCAAATATCATTCAATGGAGTGATCATTCTAGATTCAGAAAATATGCACATTTCGGAAAAGTTTGACACTAGGCAGTCTGCGCAATCCGCACAGTCTGACTAGGGTTGACAATTTACACACTACCCTGATGGTCCCTTTTCACGTGACAGGTGACATATTCAATATCATATTTACTCCAAGAGTTTCAATGGTGCAGATATCAGAAAAGGGTGTTATGGCCACATTTTTTTTACAAAAGCATGAAACCATTTTTATTGGTTGTTTGGTTTAAACCTATTCAATTTACATCCATTAGGAAAAAAGTTCTTAAAACCTAGATTCCTCTCGATTCTGCTTCTTTGAAAATTCACCTGTACTTGCACTAAATGTGTGGGCTGAGGAAAGATCCAAGATCAATAGCCCCTCCCGGGAATCGAAATCAAGACCTTTGGGTCAAGAGGCAGACACACTTCCACTAGAGCACAGACACCACACAGACCACGGACACCACATTTGTTGTGGAAGTCCTATGCCAGATATTTGACATGGGCTTTTCTACATGCAGACAAGTGAAAAGGTCTTCGGACAATAAAATACCATGTCAAATCTTGGAATGGTAAATAGATCTAAGAGATTTAAAACTATCCATACTTTTTTTTTACATCAAAAGGACATTTCATGATAGAAATTATTGATTTCAATGAAGAAAATGCTGGACTCTTTTTAAAGACAAGTTTATTTTCATCCTAAACAAGAGGAAAATCATCTTTTACTTGTCCCAATTTCCACATCCCTGATTCTAACTTTTGATCACTTTAATTCTTAAAATACAGTGCAGTCAAAAATCAAGTATGGGCAAGAATCAACCTTTTTATCTAAAATCCTATGAACAACATTTAACACATAGTGTTGAGACATGTAAATGATAATGGAAAATATGATTGGAAAAGGGAAACATTTCCTACATAAAAAAAATTTCCTTTCTCACCTTAATTACAATAAAATGATAGTGAACGGTACTTTTCAAGCTTTAACTCTGAATTTTTGTCTGCTAATTCTATTACATGAACTTAGCTGAAGAATTTAACGAATAATTTTCAAATTTTAGTTGTGTCCAACAAGAATCATGCATTCTAATTTGCTGAATTTTTTTTTTCATTCCTCAATGAAAATTATTTTGAGTAAGTAGCTAATTTGTAAGCTTCCTCAAAATGAAGTCAAATATCTGTATAAATGTAGTAAATTCTTGATATTTTTGCTAAATAGTTCATTACAAGATATGAAGAAAATATTTGTTGATTTCATAGAGGTATTAATCTAAAAACCTAATCACACTTTCGGTATATGTTAAACCCTTTAGCATATTCATAGGGTGATTAGGTTTTTTGTTTCATACTTCAATGAAATCAAATAATACTCTCTTCATCTTAGTAATTAAATGGGAGAATTTTAACCCTTGTCATGCTGAACCTGGAATATTCCTGCTTTGGCAGGAGCTATAGACAAACATCAGCCTGCACATATGTGCAATCTGATGTTGTCTACACCACCTATTTCTCACTTTCAAACCAGAATAGTCAATAGATTTAGGTTTTCAAATAAAAATTGACTTACAGTTGGTACTTTCAGTGCTTTTTGCCCTTTGATTTTGATGACAATTTTTTGCCCAAATTTATCCAGCATGACAAGGGTTAAGATTAACACAGAAATATACACTGGCAGCACTCCCTTTCATTGACGTAGACTTCTGTCAATATTTTCTCTATGTGTTACAACACCTCAATTATTTAAAATGAATACAATTTGTATAAAAAAATAGACCTTTTTGATCTGGCAAAGTAAATACATGTATCAATATATAAAAGCAGACTTTTTTTCTCTGGCAATCATGATTTAATTTTGATAAGATCATCTGCAAATGAGTAACATGTCAATCTGTCAATTAATGAAGAACCAACATCCATTTAAGAGCGCTTTTAAAGAAGTAAAATGAAAAGCCAATTTATATAAAGCAGATGCACTTATTGTGAGTCAGTATTTTTTTTTTTTTTAAGAAAATATGAATTTTTCAACTTTTCTGGATTAAAAAGGAAAATCAGGAAGTATAGACTAAGATCAGACTGCACATATGTGCAGCCTGATCTTTGTCTTTACCTCCTATAAAAGCAGGAATATTCCTATTCAGCACGACAAAGGCTAATGCGTCTTTTGTCTAATATTGATGGACTGATAGTGAGAAACACATCCTATTGAATATACAGCAGAGGAATTTAATTAAGGGCAATGTTATAAAACCTATTGATTTAACCTATTTACATTGTACCTTAAATAACTTATCCTATTTCGTTAATTGATTTGCATTTTTCACCATTTTCAACAAATTTCTTGGCAACACATAATGGCATACTAGTTATATAATCCACTGTGCTGTAATTTTACGTTCCTGTAATTTAATACTTAGTCAAATATTGTGGAAAAAAGAGGACCAGTCTAAAATGTCAAAAATCAGATGGGAGTTTTACTGATTCACAAAATAAGCTGGCATTGTGCGTAATTGACTTAGGTTAAATGTAATATGACATTATATTTCTGTTTATTCAATGTCGCAACCGTAGCATATACTCCCATGCTCATAGGCCCCAGCTAGAAAACAGTAATTGTTACAGGAGATGAAGTTAGAGTATAAGACAAAGCTTTTGCAGGGATCTGACTGATTCTTTAATAACATGCTTTATGTTTGTTTGTTTGAATAGGGTTTTACCCTGCTTTCAACAATCTTTCAGCTATATCGTGGTAGCTGGAGCACCAAACAATGGATTCCTGGTATTATTCACACCAATACAACCATTACAGCCTTTCCTATCCTCCAGCTGCTATTCCACATAGGTCTACGATTTTCAACCCATTGGTGGAAGACAAATAGTCGGAAAGAATGAGTGCCGCCATCAGAGATCGAGCCCGGGACCTCTAGCTGTTGCAACTGGAGCATCTACAAGTGGATTCCTAATATCTTCACAAGTGAAACAACTACATAATCTCAAAGCTTCAAGCTGTTCATTACTCTTCTGCTTATGACTGTCCTACTCCCTTTGGTCAAAAAACAAAAGCTATGGGGATCATGATTGAGGCTGATATACTACCAATATTAAATTTGAAGAGGCCCAATACCTGTAACCTTGTGAGCATTCATCTTTTCCTTCCTTTGGATAGATTATATTGATTGAATGGAGTTTAACGCCGCTTTCAACATTTTTTCAGTTATATCGCGGCGGCTGGAGCACCTAACAATGGTTTCCTGGTAGTGCTGCAGTCGGAAATAAACCCAGGACCTTTTGAATAATAGTCAGACATACTACCACTGCGCTATGACGGCAGCTAACATGCTTTACGTAAAACACTGATAAATTCAAGGGGCCATTCAAAAGACAACTAGTTTTTTAGATGTGCCAGAGCAAGAATCAAACCCATGATATCTTACTTAAAATAGTGATTTAAAGTCAGGTGCTCTACCAACTGAGCTAATGGGTCTGACTGTAGTGATCGAGAGTGGGTAGACTCATGACCAGGTGCCCAGTTAGCTCAGTTAGTAGAGTGCTATGCTAGGGGGTCATGGGTTCAAAGTCTCATGTCCGGCACAACTTTTCCGCCTTAATTTACTTTATGACAAAAGTCACAAAGCATAACCCTAGTTTAATAAAAGGGACCATATGGGAACTCTGTAAAATATATGACCCGTTAGGTGAAAAGGAACCATCCGGGAACTCTGTAAAATGAACATTTGAAAAAGAGATACGGTCAAGCATAGGTCAACCAGAGGTCACAATTCTAAAATTCTTTCGATGGAAGGTAGATTGATCATTCTAGATTCACATTGGGAGAGGTTTCGACTCTAGTCAGTCTGTGCTATCCGCGCAGTTTGATTGCTCAGACTGGCTAGGGTTTGACACTTCTTGCATGACTGGTCACATATATATTTAAAAAAGAGATTGATTCTTGTAGAGGTAAACAAGAGATCACATTTCAAAAATTATTTCAAGTAAGGTAGAATGATCATCCTGGATTAAAAAAACTAACAAAGTGCGAAAGGTTTAAACCCCAGTCAGCCTGTGCAGTTCCCGTATTCTGACTAGATTCAACAGTTTACACACTACCCAGATTGTGCCTTATGTCTGACGGGTAACAAATAAAGGGAGTAGTACATTTGCAATTATAAATAATTTGAAAGCCCTTGTTGATTACAGTAATTACTGACAAGAGATAAACTACTAATTTGATTTGATTTGAATAGAAGTCAAAATTCCTTAAGGTCAGTCTTTATGTGAGACGCCAGTAATAATTGATTTACTGGCACAAGGCCTTGGTCTGACAGCAGACGACTTCAACTTGCATTTCCAAATTGTTTTCTTTGCAGGATGAAACAGTAAACAGTTATTTCATGGTGTTTCATTTAACAGAGAAAACTGTTGTCCCAAAGTGGAGGGAATAACTTTCTGAACTGTTGCCCATAGTCGAAGGCATAGGGCAACAGTTTATTTTGTCATCCCCCACACCAAGGGCAGTGTTTTTTCATTGTGATTATCACCCCTTGGCACAAGACGAATGAGCCTGTGTGTGACATTTCCAACAATTTCACATATACGCAAAGTAAAACCTCTGGCCAGCCTGTGCAGGTGCACTGTCTCACCATAGTCTTCACTATGCACTTTATTGAAAGATAAGGTCTTAAAACCTCTTTGGGAGGTCATCAAATACTCTATTTGAATGTTCTGCTTCCATGACCGCTTAATAATTGTGCCTTGACCGCTTGTAAAATTGTTGCAAATGTCACATACAGGCTAAAATATCAGAAAGAATTATGTGCTTCTGCATGCAGTGATTGAAACCCATGATTTGATTATTGAGAGTCTAGTCCGCCAGACTTAACCCAGGATATCTGCATATGCAATGATCCCACTATGTGAATGTTTTCTCAAACCACTCAACTAATGGGAATAACAGACGGTAATTAATTTGTACCTTGTTAATATCAGTGAACTATATTGTCTTTAAGTTTCAGTTATAGAAGTTTCAGTTGTTTCGGTATGCATCTAACTATTCTCTAAGGAACAATCACATGAAAGGAAAAACTAGCAGTCTTTGCTATATTTCCACCTGGACTCCTCTGAATGGGCAATCATCATTTATTCATAGGACAAAATAGTAAATCAGGACCATAAACATACAAAACTGACTTCATACAGACTTCAGATCAATACTAACAACTTAAACAAGTGCAGCCTTATGTTTTCAACTGTTGAGTGCTGGAGAGTGGATAATGAAACAAGAGGACCATGATGGTGCTAAATCACTCACCTCAGTTACGATGCAGAAAAAAACACCAAACAAGAGGGCCATAGTGGCCCTAAATCGCTCACCTGAATGAACAGTCAAAAATTGTTTAAAGTAGATTTAGAAAGGATAATGAATTCTTACCAAATTTCAGGTCGATTGGGCAAAAAATGATGCCTCTACACTGCTTACAAGGTTTTTCTAAGATTTGACCCTGTGACCTCATTTTTGACCCCACTTGACCTAATTTCAAACTTGACCTAGATTTCATCAAGATGATCATTCTGACCAATTTTCAGGTTGATCGGGCAAAAAATATGGTTTCTAGAGTGTCTACAAGGTTTTTCTAATATTTGACCCTGTGACCTCATATTTTTTACCCCAATTGACCCAATTTCGAACTTGTCCGAGATTTCATCAAGACAATCATTCTGACCAAATTTCAGGTTGATTGGGCAATAAATATGGCTTCTAGAGAGTCTACAAGGTTTTTCTAAGATTTGACCCCATGACTTCATTTTTGACCCAACTTGACCCAATTTCAAACTTGTCTGAGATTTTATCAAGACAATCATTCTTACAAAATTTCAGGTTGATTGGGCAATTAATATGGCTTCTAGAGTGTCTACAAGGTTTTTCTAAGATTTGTCCCTGTGACCTCATTTTTTACCCCACTGGACCCAATTTCAAACTTGTCCGAGATTTCATCAAGATAATCATTCTGATTAAATTTAAGGTTGATTGGGCAATAAATATGGCTTATAGAGTGTCTACAAGGTTTTTCTAAGATTTGACCCCGTGACCTAGTTTTTGACCCCACTTGACCAGAATTCAAACTTATCCAAGATTTTATCATAACAATCATTCTGACCAAATTTCAGGTTGATTGGGCAAAAAATGTGGCCTCTAGAGTGCATACAAGATATTTCTAAGATTTGACCCTGTGACCTAGTTTTTGACCCCACTTGACCAAATTTCGAACTTGTCCGAGATTTTATCAAGATAATCATTCTGACCAATTTTCAGGTTGATTGGGCAATTAATATGGCCTCTAGAGTGCATACAAGGTTTTTCTAAGATTTGACCCTGTGACCTAGTTTTTGACCCCACTTGACCCAATTTCGAACTCGTCCAAGATTTCATCAAGACAATCATTCTGACCAAGTTTTAGATTGATTGGGAAAAAAATGTGGCCTCTAGAGTGCATACAAGGTTTTTAAAGATTTGACCCTGTGACCTAGTTTTTGACCCTACTTGACCCAATTTCGAACTCGTCTGAGATTTCATCAAGACAATCATTCTGACAAAATTTTAGATTGATTGGGCGAAAAATGTGGCCTCAAGAGTGCATACAAGGTTTTTCTAAGATTTGACCCTGTGACCTAGTTTTTGACCCCACTTGACCCAATTTCGAACTTGTCTGAGATTTTATCAAGATAATCATTCTGACCAATTTTCAGGTTGATTGGGCAATTAATATGGCCTCTAGAGTGCATACAAGGTTTTTCTAAGATTTGACCCTGTGACCTAGTTTTTGACCCCACTTGACCCAATTTCGAACTCGTCCAAGATTTCATCAAGACAATCATTCTGACCAAGTTTTAGATTGATTGGGAAAAAAATGTGGCCTCTAGAGTGCATACAAGGTTTTTCTAAGATTTGACCCTGTGACCTAGTTTTTGACCCCACTTGACCCAAATTCCAACTTATCCGAGATTTTATCAAGACAATCATTCTGACCAAATTTCAGGTTGATTGGGCAAAAATGTGGCCCCTAGAGTGCATACAAGATATTTCTAAGATTTGACCCCGTGACCTAGTTTTTGACCCCACTTGACCAAATTTCAAACTCGTTTGAGATTTTATCAAGACAATCATTCTGACCAAATTTTAGATTGATTGGGCAAAAAATGTGGCCTCTAGAGTGCATACAAGGTTTTTATAAGATTTGACCCTGTGACCTAGTTTTTGACCCCACTTGACCCAATTTCGAACTCGTCCGAGATTTCATCAAGACAATCATTCTGACCAAATTTTAGATTGATTGGGAAAAAAATGTGGCCTCTAGAGTGCATACAAGGTTTTTCTAAGATTTGACCCTGTGACCTAGTTTTTGACCCCACTTGACCCAAATTCAAACTAATCCAAGATTTTATCAAGACAATCATTCTGACCAAATTTCAGGTTGATTGAGCAAAAAATGTGGCCTCTAGAGTGCATACAAGATATTTCTAAGATTTGACCCCATGACCTAGTTTTTGACCCCATTTGTCCCAATTTCGATCTCATCCAAGATTTTATCAAGACAATCATTCTGACCAAATTATAGGAATATTAGGTGAAAAATGTGGCCTCTAGAGTGCATACAAGGTAAATGTTGACGACGGACGACACACGACGGACAACACACGACGGACGACGAACAACGGACGTCGGACATCCACCCAACCACAAAAGCTCACCTTGAGCACTTCGTGCTAAGGTGAGCTAAAAATAAAGACGAAGTTTTAGATGGAATTAAATTCTTTTATTTGCTTTGGTAGTTAGCTAGAGCTTTATCCAAGGAAAATACCTATCCAGTTTCAGCTTGATTCTTCCAGTGTTTTAAGAGAAAAAGATGTTTAAAAAAGTTGTAGATGGACAGACATACCTGTATGATGGCAAGACGACAGACTATGGGCAAATAACCAAATAAAACTATATGAGAAGGTAGAGTTATCATCCTAGATTCAGATCATCATCTCGGTTTAAAAAGTTTTGACCAAGTCAGCCTGCACAGTATGTGCAGTCTGACCTGGGTCAACACTTGAACTCTGATGTTCCCTTTTGGATGGCGGGTTACATGTATTTACCAACAACCCACAGACTTTGCCTCAGAATGAATGGTTCTACACAGTACTTAGATGACAAGTGGTCAAACTTAGCAAGGCTTGGATGTTGATTTAAGATAGTTCCATATTTGAAAATGCATATTAAGGAAAAACAAATTTGTGTCTAGATGAAAGGGTACAACAAGCAAATTATCATTTGCTACAGTGTTATCCTTATTTCTTCAGAGACATCTTGTATTTATATATTGTTATAAGCAATCTCAATGCCACTATATCATCTAATGTATTCTTATTAATTGGTGAAAAAATAAAATAAAAAAATCCCTAAAAAACTGAAAAAAAAACCCTGAAAAATTGTTTTAGTTCTCCCTTAGAATGAAACATAATAATAAGCATTTTATGAAAGATTTTGGTACTAAACGGAATAGAAATTTCATCAAAATTTTGGCTTTGATTTCTGGGTCGAGCAATTAAATCAATTCTTCCCAGTGATTAGTTTTTCTGAAAGGTGGAAAAATCCAATGATTTGGGTGAGTGGGTGCATCAATGCTCTATGAATTCCTAATAAGGTAACCGTCCAACAGAGCTCTAGTTAACAGATTTAATGACATTCTAAATCTGTTATTTCTCCTATTATTCCTACATTGTAGGTACTCATAGGTATTGTCTTAACATGACAATTCCAATGAATACCAACAACATTGGGTTAGACTGATAAAGAACAAAAATTTCACATTATAAGAAATAAGGGAATACATTTATCCCATTATTTGTACCAATAAAACTGAATTATTTATTGATACTGAGGACATTTTGAGGTCATCACTTTTCTATGCCTTATTATCCATAAAATGCTGTTATAAATTGGAACAAAATATCACTTAACATTAAAAATTCATTGATTGATTGAATTATATTTAGTCTTAATGCAAATTGATTACTTTTAATTTCAATTCTTATAATTTTCATTTTTATTTACTAAATTTATACAAAAAATTCTCTTTGACTTCTGAAATCCTCTATAACTAGACCCGCCTGAATTTTAAATGAGAAATAAACAAGGGTCATGTGTGTAGTTCTCTGAATTCAAAAAACAATGAAAATATAGAGAGAATAGGAGCAATTGCATATTATAGGGTTAATTAACGTTTTTGAGGGTGTTAACATTTGCAGAGACCCGAAAAATAGTTTAACGCCCTTATGCTCTTTGCACTCGGGCGTTATAGAATTTGAGGGTCTCTGCAAATGTAAACGCCCGAAAAAACGTGAATTTACCCTATTATTGCATAAAAAGATAGATAAGAGTAAAAATAGTTTCATAGAAAAGATATAAAACCACTTACAAACCTCCTTACATGCCGTCATGCATTACGCCATCCATCTTGTTCTTACCAACATCATTTGGTAAATTTATGATGTCACACAATTTAACGCAGGATTTACAGCAACGTCTTTAGGTATGCTTTATTATAATGTTGGACAAGGAAACTGATAAAGTGTATAGGTCTAGACATAGAATATTTGAATTAAAAAGCCGGATGTTAACGGCATGTGAATTTACTGACTTAAATCCATGTTTTCTGCCGTTAACGCCCGGGTTTTGTCCGTTAACGCATGCCTGTAACGCCTCGAAGTTATACATTTCATGCAATAATTAAGTAATAGTAACTTTCATAACATAATCTTTCTGTCCTAGAATTAGGACTTTCTTGAAATTATTCGGAAATATGAAAATATATACTGCAAAGGGTTGAATGAGAATTTGGTTTTTAAACAAGGAAATAACCTATCAATATTACAATCAAATCATTCATTTCAATCCCTTGTTTTGGTGAAAAAAATGTATGAATTACTTCCCTTTAAATCTCAACTACCAAATCCATATTTTGAACATAAAATGAGCCTGTGTGTGACATTTCCAACAATTTCAAACATGCGCATTGTTGAGTCTCAGATCAGTCTGTGCGGCCACACAGTCTGATCAGAGTCTTAACTATGCGCTCAAAAGATGGCTATGGACCTAAAATCGCCATTTCCAAACCCAAAAATAATTCCAATGCACTGCATGCACTCCAGGCTACTAAACGTCTGTCCATCACTCACACATGAAATTGTTGGAAATGTCACGCAAGGCTCAAATGTTTTTTTTTTTTAATATATCTGAGGCTGTGTGCGGTTACGGAGGTCAAGGGGCAGGGCAAGAAATCAGTTTATTGAACAATCATGAGCATACTAAATGAAGTACTTTGATACAAAATTAAAGTCTAACACACAAAGATTAAGCAATTCCAATCCTCATAAATATTGTATATTTGATAATTATATTTACAGTTCAGTGTTCAGACTGTTTACAAGGACCATAAATGAATTATGACCAACAACACCCTGATTATTAATGTCAATAAATTATGGGCCACAACTGACACAAGAGTTGATTTACTCCAAAAACCTCATTACTGCTGCTTGTGTAGAGCTGTATTTTAAAGATTTTGTTCAACAAAAATAAATGATTAACAATTGTGTTCTGGCAAAATATTTCACTGAAGGCAATGATTAATAAGTATTAATTATCATAATTTATTTATTTTCTTATGAAAATTGTATCAAAAATACAAAAATCAGATTAAGGTTACAAAACCTCATAAAACCCCATTCAGCAGAAGTTACAACATTTGGGTAACTGACATTGACAAAATGCCTCACAATTGCCATCCTATACCTTGACCTCTAGGATATTTTTTTGTTTCTTAATACATGACTTTGTCTATTGGAACATAACATCTAAATTTAAAATCTTGTGAAACTAAGTTACACTATTATGTTTCTTTAAATTCATTACAGTTCCTTCTTTAAAAAAATAATCCCCTTTTTTGAAACCATGACTGGTCATAATAAAGGGAGCTTGCAGCTGACAACGAAAAAGTGGATGAAGTTTGAAAATAAACCAACCTCTGTTGCAAGAATCTAAATATTGTTGAAAAACAAGAAATTACTCGTAATTTTCAAGGAATTTCTTATTTTTTTTCCACAATATTTTTTTAAGAATAAATCGCAGAGGTATTAAGGTCCAGTAAGGGCCCAAGACAAAAGGGAAAGTTAACAGGACCAAAAGTTCAAAGCCAAAAAATCCTATATTGATTTTTAAATGGCTTTTTCCCATTTTCTTTAGTTCTTTAAGCCTTACCAATTTAATGGCACAAAAATGTTCGGTTTATTTCAAGTTCTTTTGTAATACCTTCTTTACAAAATAAATTAGATCTTAAAACATAAAAGGAACAGGACTCCTGCCAAGAAAAACATCTAAATGTTAATGTCATATGTAAACTTTTTTTCTTCTTTTGTAACACATTTCATTACTTAACTTTCTTATATAAAAAGAAATTCAACATAATCTTATTTAACTTAATAGAAAAAAAAATCATTTTAAAGAATAGTCTTAATTTCAACTTGGCCATTCCAAGGAGTCAGCGCAAAATATTATCAACCCTTGTCATGCTGAGTAAAACCTCAGTAAAATTGTATCTAAATCAAAGTGCTGAAACACTGGATGCACTAATTGTTAGTCAGTATTTATTTGAAAAGTTTTTAAACATTTCTTGTTAAAAATGACAGGTTGTATATACTAAGATCAGATCAGATATTCAAGCTTCAAAAGGACAAGGGTTATGAGCTTATAAATGTAAGCTTTGCACTAACCTGTCAACATTGCTCACATGGGTATGGGAGCTCTAAGTTCTACAAACTACGTTATTTTTCTCAATGATGTATGTATTTGGAAACCCATCTATCCATTGTTAGAAAAATACCATGAAACATAATGCAACAAATTTTGAAAATATATATCTTAGGTCTAAAATTTTAGGTTGTTAACCCTTTGCTGTTTAATCCCTGCTTTTTACGTGCCTGTGACTTTATGATTGAGAAAACATTGTGAAAAAAGAAGAAATTGCTTCTGACAAGCAATTTCTTCTTTTTCCACACTATTTTCTACCCTACAGAATGGTTATTTTTCAAATTAAATCCACTTTAAATTTTCGTCTGCAAAACCTTTGAATTTGGACAGGTCCAAAATTTTGTAAAACAGGAAAGGGATAAAGATTATATTATGCCAAAATGCAGATGCACAACATCAAGACCTTATTGTTCAGTAAGAGAAAATAGTTGGTTCATTCTTCTTTGTCTCTTTGTAAAATCTAGTATCCAACAACAAAGGATCATTCCAGTGAAATTTGTTGGAATCTGAGGTCAACCAGGTAGATTGGGAGAAGATCTTTTCGTTATTAGGGGTGTACAGACAGACAGTCTCACAGATGGACAGCTGCTGGACATTGATTCATCACAATAGCTCAACCCAAGCACTTGTAATCAGGAAAATTAAAAATACTAATCAGGAAAGTCTGCATAAAATTGCCATGGCTCAGCACCAAACAGTTGTAACTGCCTAAATATTTATAGACAGTAACAACTGTTTCATAATTTAAGCCATTAATTAGTTAAATCAAAAGTGGTGATTTCCTATTGAGCCATCATTTTGTTAAATTAAAAGTGGTAAAGGTTTTGGTTACATTCTAATCTCTCATTCCTCCTTCAGTTAATCACAACCATAAATATTTTTCAAGTGGAGAATTTTTCAACAACACTTAAATAGGGTTGTGCAACCTATACTTCTTACATGTACAAAGTTTTCAGATAGTTTTCAAAACCCTTTCAAATATAGTCATTGGTCTTAGGAAACTTGATTATTTTATTTTTTTATCTTTTTTCCAAATATAGAACTGGTAGATAAACAAGATGTGTTTGTGAAACATCAAAACCCTATAAGCAGCAACTTTTTCAGAAGTTTGACCTTGATAGATTACCTTAACCCTTTTCTGTTTAATCCCTGCTTTTTACATGCCTGTGATTTTATGATTGAGAAAACACTGTGAAAAAAGAAATTGCTTCTGACAAGCAATTTCTTCTTTTTCCACACTATTTTCTACCCTACTGAATGGTTATTTTTCAAATTAAATCCGCTATTAATTTTCGTCTGCAAAACCTTTGAATTTGGACAGGTCCAAAATTTTGTAAAACAGGAAAATGTTAACCTTGGCACATAACCTTGACCTTGCACCGGCAGATGCACATCTTTGATATCTATCATCATGCCTAAATATGATCATTGTATCTTGTCAATATAATTCTAATGAACAACAAAAACATGGGATTTATGCAAGTATAATTTAACCCTCACCATGCTGAATAAAAATCTAGACAAAAATGAATTACAAATGAAGTACTGAAAGCACTGGTAGTGCCAATTTTGAGAGAGAAATTATTTGGAAATACAAATTTTAAACATTTCTGGTTTAGGAAGGAAAATCAGTTGGTATTGACTGAAATCAGACTGCACATAATATGCAGGCTGGTCTCTGTTTATACCTTCTGCCTAAGCTTGAATATGAGCTAAGCATAACAAGGGTTAAATGATCAAATCTAAAAATCCAGGAGCTCTGAACTTACTAATATCCTTCTGTACAGTCAACACAAGCAAATCCACTACCAGATGATGCAAAGAAGGTCCCAGCTGCACAGTTATCTATACAGTCCGCTGATGTACAGGTGCATGTTTGAGCCTCTGCTTTGTCTGAAAACAGTATATGCAAGTAATGAGCAAATGTTTGACTTGTAGATATGATAGAATTGTCTGGAGAAGATTTGGGTTGAAATTGATAATATCATTTAGTAAATAATTCAAGTTGTAGTACCTACATCTACAGTGTAGACTTGTCAACCTGATTAGCTCAGTCGGTAGACTTTAAACAATTGAAGGTCCATCGTGTGAGTTCAATTCCCAGACTGGCACACTAACAAATTTTATTGTTTTTCGGACGAGACATTAAGCTAAGGTGCTGTGTGAAGGTGCTTTACACCAAGCACATTAAAGAACCATGGGGGATCTCAGCAGTAGTTTAGTTTCATCATGTATGCTTGCACTTTACCCCATAACAACCAATAGTCTTCTGGGGGAATCATTCATATCCATGGCTTAGCACGAAACAGCTATAACTGCCTATGCTATCAAGGGGGTTAACAATAGAATAATTATGCCTCTTTTTAAATTTAGAATTTCTATCAAGTATCCAGCATTCCACAGCTGAGTCTTGCATGGTGACTGTATACTGTGCTATTGTTAACAAACTCAAGAAGAATTTAATACAGAAGTTTGCAACAGATTAGGCCTACTGTAGTTTGGATTTTTTTTGATTTTCAAATATTTTTAATATACTTATTTGTTTTTTTTTTTATCTAAAAAAAGATAGGTGATAATGAGGTATTATCTTCCAAAAGGACAATAATCGTCATAAATTCAAAGAAAGAATAGCAGAAGATTCAGATAACTCAGGATATCAAGATATTGATACACTAGTCTCAATTTTAATAAAAGACAAGCAAAAATTTAATGTTTACTTGTCCAAAGTTTTTAATTTCTTCACCCCTAATTCATTTCCATTTAAGTTACACAACAAAATTATATGCATTAAAATCTATTTTAAAAGGGTAATCAGATTAATGTATAATTATTAACTGCAAGCATATTATGGGTACTTTGGATTATTGAAAAAAAATGAAAAGAAGATTGAAGAAAGAAAAACAATTTTTACCTTTTTTATAAAATTGGAAAATTGTGACAATGTGTGTCCACTAATTTATTTTTAGGGAGGCTTTCTATTTTTCTCCACAATTCATTTTTATTCAATATCATAAATATTTATTAACAAATTTTAAGGTAAATTTCACAAATCCTTGAAAAGGTCCTTTCATAAAACACCACATTTTTTTTAAATATCATTGCAGGGGTGGAAATAAGAATTTTCTCTACTTGTCCATAGACAATGATGATTTCCTACTTGTCCTGGATGAACTTGTCTGTAAACAAGAGTTGTCAGCGAACAACGTAGCTCGTCCAAACTGCTGCTTGTCACAAACAGCACTTGACCATAGATCTAAGTTCAAGGTCAATATTTTTTGATAAGTCCATGATGTAATATATATCAGTCTGATATAGAAATAAGAAAGAA
Organism: Fragum whitleyi; assembly: GCA_948146395.1. Lineage (NCBI taxonomy): Eukaryota > Metazoa > Mollusca > Bivalvia > Cardiida > Cardiidae > Fragum > Fragum whitleyi. Next base: position 46,145,353 of record OX411543.1, on the reverse strand, counting down.
ATATAATGGTATAATGACCATAGGTATAAGCACTCAGAAGATATAAGCAAGGTTTAAGATTTTTTGTTAAAGTTTTTATAAGTACATGTACATAAAAGGTCAAGGTCAAAGTCAAAATGTCAAGGACCTTGGTAACCAATGAAAGCCTATCACCTAGTAAGCAAACTTTTCTAAGTCCATAAAAGGCCAAGGTTGAGGTCGAAATGTCAAGGAGCTTGGTCTCTGGTGTAAGCATATCACCTGGTGAGTGCATATATGAAGTAATGATGTCCCTAGGTAAAGCAATAAAAAAAAATAAGCAAAGTTAAAGTTTTTTGGTTAAAGTTTTTTTGGTTGAAGCTTTTGGTTAAAGTTTTTTTACAAGGGTCAAGGTCACTGTCTCAAGGTCATTTAACATCGGTGCTTGTCTTAGATGAAAGCCTATACCCTAATGAGTGTTTATGTAAAATATAAAGCCTCTAGGATTAATATTGATGGAAATAAAAAAAACTTTAACCAAATGCGGACACTGACACTGACGCCATTGCCCATACTGACGCTGACCTAGCCGCCGATGCCGACATCTTTTCGTCCCAGGCGAGCTAAAATAATTGAATCAATGAATTTCGAGAAAATATACTGATAGATCTTCACATTCAATCAAGAAGTCAACAGACATATTGAATCAGTGGGTTTTTTTTCATGATTTCTGTAAAGAATGCAACATTGACTTTTAATCAGATCTTCAACATTAATGTCAGGTACTCATGAATAACTATTTAAGGTGGCAAATATAGGCAGTATGTTGATTGTTCCCTGTGTAGTTAAAAAATAATAGATATCAATATAGAAAAATTTAAAAATAAAAAATAGAGTCCCTTTTTAAATTTTACCATTTTTCAAGATTTTATAGAAGTAATGGCAATTTATAGTTTATGATTATCTTATGCTAAGTTTGACTTGATAAATGACCCTGTCCCTTGACCTTGACATTAGTACCTGCATATGAGTATCCATACAACACATAATCATGCATGGTAAGAAATAGCTGCTTGAATAAGCTTAAGTTATTTCAAAATGTCAAGATTTTTTTATAAGTTTTGCCAAGATGACCATGCAAGATGACCTTATCCTTGTCAGATGACCTTGACTTTGGTATCAGCAGATAAAGATCTAAACATGGCAAATACAAGTATAAAATTTTTATCTAAATGAGCTTCGAGGTAATTTCAAAATATTTTTGTTTTTGTTGTTGTTGTTAAGTTTTGTTATTTTTGACCTTGATGGATGGCATTGACCTAATCAAATGACCATAAACTTTAGCATCTACAGATACATATCATTTAATCTTTTACCATGCTAACTATGAATATTGAATCATGAATAGATGTCTATGCTTGAACTTTATTTTATTTTTTTTTTTTTTTTGTTAAGTTTTGCAGACAGGAAGAAAGACATATTAGATACGATAACGTATCCCTCCTTTGATAATCTGATGTGGGACCGACCGGCAGCACATCAGAGAGAGGGGTACATTATTGCAGCTAAAGACGGATAGACCGTCGAAACCACAGGTGGCAGTATCAAAGAAATTATATATATATATATAAAAAATCTTTAAATAATGACTTTCTTTAGCATATATAAACGATTTATAAAAAAATGTTTTGATACCGCAACCTTTGGTCACGAACGCGATCGAAGTTGTCACGAACCATGCAGAACTGTGATCTTAATGCTGATCTAAATCCATTGTCTTTAACAAGATTATTGAGAGAGCACACTTACCTGACTTTTACTGTATTTATTTAGATGTGATAAATGTGTGTCTTTAATATACGATGGAAGTTTTAGAAAGTAATTTTGCTTGATCCTGTCCCCTCTGTCGTCTGCAGAATGAGAATAATCCTCATCATTTGCCGCTTTGGGGGTTTGGGGGAAAACTCGTGCATTAGTGTCGTCCCGTAATAGAATAAATTCGACTTTGAAAATTTGAAATGGTTCTGTATTTTGCTCAGTGAAAGAAACTGGTATATTAGTTTGTTGGAAGAAAGACAATCCCCCCATCCCGAAAGCTATGGCGGATCTAGAATTTCTGTGAAGGGGTTCAAACATACTAATGGGGGCGTTTCCTAGTATTGCACAAGTTTGGTCGAATTTCTGCAGCGTAAACTCAATTCAAACAAACAAACAAACAAACAAACAAACAAACAAACAAACAAACAAACAAAAGCATTAAATGATGCAATTAGGCTTAAGGAGTTGCCTTCAAGGACCACCCTCCCGAACTTCCACTGGATCTGCCACTGCTGACATTGTTCAGTGATGATCCAGCTTTGTAATGCCAAGCACTCTCAATACATATCTATAAAATAATTCATTACTAGTCACGTATGAGATTAAAACCGTAATTCTGTCTCATTACTCATTTAAATGTAAAAACATAAAAGATGATATTAATAAGTTGTTATAAATAACAACTTATCAATAGTATCTTTTATTTTCTTACATTTATTTTTATTTTTTTTTTTTTTTTATAACTTCGGGCCGAGATCTTAGCATAAACTGTCTGCCATCTTGTTTTTTGTGAAAACTATTGAGACAGTCTTGATGACATGTCAAAAAATGGGAAATTTGTTCAAACAATAAATAAATTCAGCAGGAAAATGGTTAAAATTTGCAATTGTTGTACTATTGAAAGCAAACAACCTGTTGTACGTTCGAACCCAACACAGAAATCCTGGATCGACAGCAGCAAGAAAGGCCGGTCATGTACTTCTGGGCGCCCAACGGTATTAAAAAATGAGGAATAACTCAAAAATTAAACAAGGTAGAGTTACGGTTCTTGTGCACTGCACTACGTTATCATAAGAGGAACATAACTGTAAAGTTTCAAGTCAATCGGACATAATGTGACAGGCTTACCATACAAAAAGGCCTCTTTCTCTGTGGCGGTTCAATAGGGGTTCGTGGGTTCAAAATAACAATAATAGTATTTTATATTCGTGGAGAAGTTCTGTCAAAAATTTTGTAACAAGAAAATATAGCACTAATATTTATTAACCCCCTTTACAGAAATCTCGGATCTTCCGCAGTTCCTAACAAAAATTCTACTGGAAGAGAAAAATGTCGTAAGTACAGCCTTGATGTTACATTTTTTCTCGCACATTCACCAAATGATATGTACATGCGATAAACAAAAACCGGATTTTTTAGCAGTTCTTCCATTTGAATCTATTCTCTAAAAAATCTGTAGTAAATTTGAGCGTTCATTAAATTGTTTATAGTTATGGTTAAGTTTATTTATTAGAAATTTGTAGAAGTGCGTAGATTACCTGGACCGAGGTTATAAAAGTTTTCTCGTGGTCAAACGAGAAATTCCTCAAATTTCGACTTGAGATCATTTGTAGTTCTTTCATTATACTATTAAAATGTTTGGAAAAAAGTTTTTGATAAGTTGTTATACATAACTTATCAATATCCTTCATGTTCGAACATTTATTAAAACTCTTGTTAAGTTTGAGAAAATTTTCATGCATGAGAAAAGTTTGCTTATAACAACCGGACCAGGATCAGAATGTTATTCAACATTATGTATATGCATCTCTCTGTTTAAATAATTTTATACACAACTTATCGATATAATTTTACATTCTAATTTTACCTCATCCTAAAATATTAGTGCAATGTCGTCTGTTAATCACAGACACTAGTCCCATAGGTTTGAACGGTCAACCACAGAAAATTATCCGAATTTGATAATAATAATAATAATAATAATGATAATAATGTAAATATATAGGCCTAATAAACTTTATGACGAATATCGGATTATTACACAACTGCCTGTGTTTCGAACAAATCTGAAATATAGTTGCATTCAGATTGATTCGTTAAAAAATCTAAAAAGAGGTTATAACCCTCGCATCTTACCTATGGCCAGCCACAGCACACAAAGTCCGAATATCCAGTTCAAACCATTTATTTTCATTTCTCGCAGAAAACTCCGTCACGAAACTGCGAGCTTACGTAAAATACTAGCAACAGCGAACCAGCGCTGTTCTCGCTATTGTCACATAAAAGAAACCGAAAAAACAAAAATAAGTAAAATATCACATTCTAAATTAAAATCCAGTTTTCACATGTCGAAAATTTTGTGATTTTTATCCCGTTGAAACGCGAGCTGTTTATTTTGTTTATTACACGAGACAATCGGAGAAATATTGATCGAAATGCTCGCTTCCTAGTCCAACTAACGGCAACTAACGAAAATTACCTATACATCTACCCGATAAAATTAGCCCACCTGTGTATTGTGATTCGCACCCGCAGAAGGAATTAAATTGGGGCCCCGGATACCACAACCAATAACGTAGCCGCTTATGCAATCACGAACTGACCAAGGACCACACGACAAACTTCAAAACGTTAGCGGAACACAGACGTCGCTTACGGTAATCTAACATTAATGTAGTGAACCCTTAATCGTTCCGCAACATTTCGGAACTCATGATCTTACAAAATGTTGACCGAGGTAATGGGAATGTTAACACACATGTGATATCGGTTTTAGTTTCATGCCTCAATGAAATCGACATATAACTTCTTCATATCTTATAATTCAATATCATGAAGCAGAAAACGCAACGATTTCTCCAAAGTGAAACATATTTCTTATGGTATTACTTACAAATTGGCTGCGTATTCCAAGTTGTTTTCATCAATAAAAAAAAGCCATTTTCAGCAAATTAAAATGTACGAATCATTGTTCAACAAAAATGAATGTGCGTAATTGTTTAGTATTGAGGTAGTGAATCCGTAATAGTTCCGCAACATTTCAGAACTCACGGTCTTTCACAATGTTAACCGAGGTTTCCAAATGAAATCATTTGGAAACCTCGGTTAACACTTTTAAAGTCTACTACTTCCAAAAAGTTCATACAGAGGTTTCACAAGAATGGAACTTTTTATATTATGCCATTTCTGTCCCCTTTTAACTTACTGCATCCGATTGCTGTCGAAAAATGCTCTTCCTGTTACTTTGATGTTTAAACTAACAATATTGTTTCTTTTGCGTTATTTAATAAGTTTGTGTATGGCAGGATTTTTCATTTTTATTTATTTATTTACTTATTTATTGTTTTGAATCCGGCCATTTTCGACGTTTAAACCGAAACCAAAAGCTTTAAATTGATTGTTTTACTGTTTGGTCTTCTTTAAATGAAGATATTATTATAAGGACTACACAAGAGATGTTTGTAAAACCTTTATTCCCAAGAACACCCCCCCCCCCGATAAGAGCAGGTCGATGGCATGATATTAGTCGTTTAATAAAAGAGAAATAACCAAAATGGTTCTTGATCACTGCACTTCTACTCAATGGGATCTCAGTTTCCACCTGTGAAGTATCATGATTCTAGCTTGCATCCGTTTGAGATATGCTCCGAACAAAAAATGTTCTACTTACGGACGGGCCGACCGACCGATAAGTGGAAATCAACTTACCCCCTCTTCTTCGAAGGGGCATAATGAAGAACGACTGCTTCAAAAGCGGACCCGGGGTTCAATCAAGGGAAAAGTTTTCGATTTCAAGTTACAGACTAATTTTGTTTGAAATTTAGCAAGTGAAGCCTACAGAAGGAGTTTCGAACGAACCCTTTCTTGACCCGCCACTGAGAGCTCCATGGGCGATATTGCCTGCAAGTGCGTTCAGGATGACAAAATGGTGAAAACTGTTAGCCACTTTATCCCGAATTGCACGCACGTACACATGCAAAGCGGGGTAACATTTGCAAACAGTCGCATCGTTTAGCCAACAGGAGCGCAGGGTTGTTTTAACCCTTTCCTGTTTTACAAAATTTTGGACCTGTCCAAATTCAAAGGTTTTGCAGACGAAAATTTAAAGTGAATTTGAAAAATAACCATTCAGTAGGGTAGAAAATAGTGTGGAAAAAGAAGAAATTGCTAGTCAGAAGCAATTTCTTCTTTTTTCACAATGTTTTCTCAATCATAAAATCACAGGCACGTAAAAATCAGGGATTAAACAGCAAAGGGTTAACTGACCAGTCCTTGTGGTCACCGATCTTTACCAAAATACCGGGAGCCCCTTATTATAATCACGTGGTGCATCTAGCGTCATGTTGCCAAGAGATTATTCAAGTCACTGTCCATGTCGATTTTAGAATTAAAATCCGCATTAAAAGGATATAGAATTTTTGATACTCTATCGCATGTTTGTTTTACGGATTTTCGTTATCTAACTTTGTATACTTTTTTCCTTCGAATGTCTTTAAAATCAAACTTTCCGAAAACCAAGATGATGTCTTAAATATGTTTTATAGAAAGGGTTTTTTTTCGATTATGTAGACTATTTTATCTTGAATTCGGAGAAAACAATAACCTTTTATATTAAGCGGGCGAGTTTTTTCCTAATACGTTCTTCCAACAGTCGAAACAAAGGGTTTTATTCACGATTTCATAATAGGTACATTCTTTCATGCCGGATTTTCAATAAACAATTAAAGGTTCTATTATAAAACGCACATCGATATTTAGCCAATACGTAGAAATTGTATGGTCTTTTGTTACCATTTGTTAATGTGGTTTATTTTAAATATTTCATTATAAAACAAATTCGGAATAGCCATTACACTTCCTCTTTTCAATAAAATGGAAAAATAAAACATAGTTCTATAAAAAGTTTTTTTATGCAAGGAATAATGAAAAAGGATGGGTAAACTTGTATTGTCGCTTTAAAATATCGTAGTTGCAGCTTGAGTTAACTTGTAGTTACGATATTTTGGAACTAGCTAGATGAGCCTGCCCATGATCATTATATAGGGTTGCAATGGCAAGGGCGTAGCTCCCATTACGCAAGTGCGTAAAAGAAATAATTCCTCTTTCAAAAAATGTCATTCGTGAATGATCATAACATCGAAACTACAGCTTATTTAAGTTGTAGTTACGATGTTTTGATTATTCATCAACGCTCAAATCATTAAATAGGGGAACGGACGGAGGACATTCATCTTTTGTTACAATCCACGTTTCGACTTTATCCTATATATTCTTTGGTGGTCGCCTTCTGAGTGCGTAAAAATTTCAAATTCCTAGTTACGCCTATGCAATGGGGCTAATTCCTCGACTTCTAGCACGACATCAACGCCCCTTTATAGAAATCCTGGATCCGCCGCTGATTTCTACAAAAGTTGACCGATTATGATAAATATATAGAGGATAATCGTTTGTTTCAGTGTAAGATCGATTTATATTTCATTGAGTGAACAACAAAAGCTTTATTTTCACGAGTGGCAGAGCCACGAGTGAAAATATAGCTTTTGATGTTCACGAAATGAAATATTAATCAATCTTACGCGAAAAACAAACGATTATTCTATTTCTTTTATGAAAAAATGAGACAAAATTTGATTTTTTCTACGACATATTTTCGTAAAGCGCGTCATTTTGCGCTTGATTGCTATTCATTGTGACGTCACTTATTTCGCCCCGCATAGATAACGTCAAATAGGATGAAATGCACAAAAGCAGGGTATAAATTTTTGATAATTTTACTGCTTTTGGGGTGAGATTATCAAGTGATAATCTACCGTTATTTCTCGATAAACTACCGAAAAGCATTAAAGAATGGCATGTAGTTATTCCAACTGAAATGCCCCGAATGTGTGGGCCAATGAAAGAACCAAGATCGATAGCCGCTCACAGGAAACGAATTCTGGACCCCTTGTTCTAGAGGCCACACTCTTCCTCTAGACCACGGACACCACACCCATGACATCATGATGTGTCCCTCTATGTAATGACGAGAATGAATTATTTATCTTTCCGTATTCAAGTTGAGTTTTATCACAAGAAAGCCACCACAGGCTTGAAATTCTTGTTATAGCAAATCAAGTTTTGACCAGATTTTTAGATATTTTGGGTTCTACTGATGTTGAAAATGATTTTGAAAGTTTCCACTACATAACATATAGCAAAATGACCTCTGCCCATAAAATACATATTTTTCATCCAATGACAATTATTTTTGACTGCATGATAATAGGTTACCCAAGGATCATACCAATGAAGTTTGATTGATACCCATCGGTAACATTCTGAGAACGATTTTCAAATTTTACTCTATATTACATATTGAGAAATGACCTCCGCCCATAAAATACATATTTTTCCTCTGATTACAATAGTTTTTTGTAGACTGATAAAGGGTAACCCAAGGATCATTCATGTAAAATTTAATTGGTATCCATCAGTTAGAATCTGAGAAAACTCACTTTTTACCATATTTGGAAATTAGCCAGGCCCATTTAATTCATGATTTTCATTGGATCGAAATTTCTTGAACAACTTTGCAAGAGGGTCACCCAAGGATCATTCCTGTGAAGTTTTGTTGAAATTCATCCAGTAGTTTCTGAGAAGAAGATTTTTAAAGAAATAGTTTACGACTGGACCCACATACGAATGGACGCACGTACGTTGACGGACAACGGACACAATGCCATGGCAATAGCTCCAGTGGCCTTCGGCCAGTGGAACTAAAAACGAACAGAGGGGTTACTCTAATGTCTGAACTGAACTTTTATGCAGTTGCTAGACAACCGTTCAAAAGTAACCCAAGTGGGAAACGACGTGCTTTCATGACTGCGCCCTTATAATTCCCGATGTCTATTCTGTTGAATTGACGAGGGTTCCAGATTGCCTTTTATGGCAATTTTCATTGGCTATCTACCTGGTACCTCTCATCAAATAGTTGGTTTTAAGAAATCATAAAGGTACATAACTACTTATTTTAATATGTCAGTACTCCAGTAGTATTGTCCCTTCTACTTCTTCTCTCATATTGCTAAATCAAGCATTAAAATTGTATTCTCTTCAAAACATTAGATGCAACAATGTTATCTTTTTATATGTATCTTGTCTTAACGGAAAACATTTCTTTATATGTATCTTGTCTTAATGGAAAACAAACTTCACACTCTGACAAAACAAACCTATGATGTTCTTATCCCAGAGTTGTAAAATTTACGTTTCATCGCATAGATAGTGAAGTTAGAAGTCGAACCTCTGGTATCTGATTCCACACTTTCTGCGGGTGATCGGAAGTCCTTAACAACCTAGATACTAAAGATGTCTTGGAACTTGCCATGAATTGAGTGTGAAAATGAATTGAGTGTGAAAAAAAGAAAATATTGTGTCAATATGTGTCACCCTCGACATTCATTGTAATTACCAGGTAGGACAGACCTGGATTCGGCTCAAAGGATGCCAGAGGGTATAAATGGTATTAAAAAGAGCCATGTCCGACATGGCCATTCCCCACCGCAAAAGCTTGAGAGTAAACTGAGGCCTAATAGATTAAGGATTCTTTTGTACTTAGGAGATTAACCACCTAAAAAATCTAAGTAACTTAAATAACAAAGGGCAATAACTCCAAAATTATGCAAGCAAGAGTTGTAGTTCTTTGGCACTGCACTTCTCCTCCATGAGATCTATCCATCCATAAAAAATTTCAAGTTGATAGCTTTTATAATTAAGGAGATAAGCTCCAGACAAAATCTATGTATTAAAGTTAACAAAGGACAATAACCTCCAAAATTATGCAAGCAAGGGCACTTCACTTCTCCTCCATAAGATATATCTACTCATAAAGTTTCAAATTTATAGCTTTTATACTTTAGGAGATATGCTTCAGACAAAATCTAAGTATTCAAAATAATAAAGGGCAAAAACTCCCAAATTATGCAAGCAAGAGTTGTAGTTCTTTGGCAATGCACTTCTCCTTCAAGAGACCTACACACCCTTAAAGTTTTAAGTGGATAGCTTTTATACTTTAGGAGATATGCTATGGACAAATTTAGTGACGGGACCTCTGTCAAAATGATGGACGGAGACCATTACTATATTCCCTCGCCGAAAATGGCAGGGAATAATGACAATAAAAAGCATTTTCATGAGGTGCCGGCTTAAAATGACCGTGTCAAAAAGGTCCAGGTAAAAACCCCACAATCAGAGTCGACCAAAAAGTTACGGTCCAAAAGGCCCCCTTTAAACCTGACAAAAAAGCCACTTAAATTGATTTTCAATGCTCCAAGTACATCTTAGATATAGGTATATGATTCCGTTATAACATTTTTTTTAAAAATCAGTCTATATCATTTGACTAAAAATCATATTATTCATCTTTTTATTTTCACCTAGTACACAAGGCTAATTGTATATAATAATTTTACAATTGTAAATCAGAAATGGCGTTCATATTTACCTGTTTGTCAATGGTATCATGAGCACAAATTTTAATGTCATCATTTTTTAGCATAGAAAACATGGTAGACAATGCAAAAATTGCTTGTAATAATCTTTAATCACTGAGATGTCAATTTGATGCTTTATGTACAATTCCTTTATTACATGTCTCTGTGGTTTCATACTTTAGAAAATATGGAACTAAAGCACTGCCTGCATGTGCAACGCTTGGCTGCAGGTGCTGGATAATGCATTAAATCAAAGTTGAAAAAAAAAGCAAAATGCAAAAATACAAAAATTTTTCTGAAAAAATGATTCAATAGCTGACAGTCTGAATAGCTCGTGATGGTTGAACACACATACCAAAATGATATGACCAAGATTAAAGTTTGTCATGCCAAAGCCAACAACATCAAGGTGACCACAATACCTCAGTTTTTTTTCGAAAACAGATGAGCTTTTAAGAAGAAATTGATCCCTTAACCCACATTTTTTTATAAACCAAATGGTTTCTCTTCTAAAATGCAACCCTTTTTTTTATCTTCAACCTCTTAAAGAAGACATCTCTTAAACAAGCCTGTGTGTTACATTTCCAACAATTTCACACATGCACAAAGCAAAGACCATGGCAAGTCTGAACACCCCCACAGTCTGATCAGAGTCTTGACTATGCTGATTGTATTCAGATAAAGTCCCTCAGTATCTGTAGACAGTTACGCAATCTTCTAATTACACTATGTAACCCCCTTGGATGCTTAACTTCTGCATCTCACACAGCTGTCAAATTGTTGGGAATGTCACCCACAAGTTGAAATTTCAAAAACAGAGAAAAAATTAATCACTGGCAGCTGAAGTCCATGTGATGTTTTATTCCTCAAAACTTCAATCTTCTAAAAAGAGCACTATACATAACTTAGTTAGTACCAATGCGTTTTTCGTTTTTTAGGTTCAGTATACAGTCCATGAGATCTTAAAATATCTTCTTCAAAGGTAGAATTGCCTGGTTCAAATGTGACCTTTTTCAGTGTCTCTAAATCTGTATCTTTGTTAGTATCTGTAAAAGAAAATAGATACAGTTAATATTGCTCGAGCAACCACGACTATATTGCGACCATTTTCATTAAGAAACCGTTTTCAAAATTCCCTTCTTTGAATCTCAATATCTTAAAAGTAGGTATTATTGGTCTAACATTTATTGAAAATGAATCCCTATGTTGTTAAAATTCAACAGAATCGTCTCAGTGAGTCGCTTCTATTGAGTTTTAACAACATAGGATTATTGAGAATTTTGCAATCATATGCATATTCAATCAAAATGTATGTTTCTAATTTGTAAACCAAACATGTATAAAGCGGCCATTTTCTTTAACGACCGGTTTTTGGTGGTCCCGTAAGTGGTCGCTTATTACAAGTTTTATTGTACATAGAGAGATTAGTTGTTTGACTTCAGTGCAAGATCAATTTATATTTCATTGAGTGTGCAGAAAAGTGTTTTTTTTCAAGAGAGGCAGAGTTACGAGTTAAAGTAAGCACTTATTGTTCATGAAAAGAACTATTAACCAATTTACTCGAAAAACAAATGATTATTATATTTCTTCAAGGTATAAATGATAAGAAATATGAAAAGATCAAGACAATTTTTTTATGTGCATCATTTTGCATGTGATTCCGATGAAAAATGATGATCTCACTGATTGGGCCGTTTAACATGCTTGATATCAGATAGGGTGAAATGAATTTAAGCAGGGTATAACTTTTTGATAATTTCAATGGTAAAGCAGTGGGTTTATCAAACTGTTTCCCCAACATTACTGCTTGTTAAACTACCCAAAAGCATTAAAGAACCAATGTTATAATAAGCAGTTTCTTATTTGAACTAATTTCATTCACAACTAGAGGCACCCGAGCCCCTGACTTGCTCTTCAGGCCCCTAGTCGTTTGGTAATGATAAGGGGAGAACTGTAGTAAACATAGCTGTAATAACAGCATTTTGGTTTCATTGAGAAACAAGATCCATCAGAGACTGATTATGCTCCCTGAATAAGACATTGTCACAAAAACAAGAGGGCCAAAGTGGCCCTTAATCGCTCACCTGAATTAATACTCTAACAACAAAGGTATTTCTAAGATAAAACCCAATGACCTAGTTTGGCTAAAAATATGGCCTTTAGAGTGTCCACAAGGTATTTTTAAGATTTGTCCCCCTGACCTAGTTTTTGACCCCACTTGACCAAATTTAGAACTTGTCAAAGATTTCATAAAGATAATCATTCTGACCAATTTTCAGGTTGATAAGGTTAAAAATATGGCCTCTATAGAGTCCTCAAGGTTTTTTCTAAGATTCGACCCTTTGACCTAGTTTTTGAGACTACTTGACCCAATTTCGAACTTGTCCAAGATTTAAACAAGATAATGATTCTGAATGATTTTCAGGTTGATTTTGCTGACCAATTTTCAGGAAGATTGGGCTACAAATATGGCCTCTACAGTGTCCACAAGGTATTTCTCAGTTTTGACCCCGTGACCTAGTTTTTGATGCCAATTGACCCAATTTTGAACTTGTCCAAGATTACATCAAGATAATCATTTTGACCAATTTTCAGGAAGATTGGACTACAAATATGACCTCTAGAGTGTCCAAAAGGATTTTTCTAAGATTTGACCCAGTGACCTAGTTTTAGACCCCACTTGATCCAATTTAAAACTTATCCAAGATTTCATCAAGATAATCATTCAGACCAATTTTCAGGTTGATTGGGCCAAACATATGGCCTCTAGAGTTTCCATAAGGTTTTTTTCAGATTTGACCCTTTGACCTAGTTTTGACCCCACATGACCCAATTTTGAACTTGTCCAAGATTTCATAATGATAATCATTCTGACCAATTTTCAGGTTGATTGGGCTAAATATAAGGCCTCTAGACTGTCTACAAGGTAAATGACGACGCACAATGCATGACGGACATCAAGTAACCCCAAAAGCTCACCCTGAGCACTTTGTGCTCAGGTGAGTTAAAAATGTATGCAATCAATGGATAAGTCTGCTGATGATTGCTTCTATAGGTTTCGGGACTTGCTAATGGGACTCATCAGGCAAATTTTCAAATAGTTTAGGGTCAAGGGCATCTGATTTCCTACTCAAGTATGAAAGTTCATCAAATTCTGAACATAAGACCAGGAGAAATGAAAGACAAGAGGGCCTGTATCGCTCCACTGGCTTTTAAAACCCCAGACTTTTGTCCTTCCACGCCCATATATGGGGGTCAATCAAAATATCTTGAACCTTAAGTAAAGGGTTATCCTAGGAACATCTATGCTAAGTTTGATTGAAATCTGCCCAATGGTTTGGGAGGTGAAGATTTTTAAAGATCTTTTCGTGAAAAAAATGCCCCATCCTGTCATGCCCATATCTATGGGCCAATCAAAATTTCTTGAACAATTTTTGTTAAGGGTCACACAAGGAACATCCATGCAAAGTTTCATGGGAATCAGCTAAACGGTGGGGGAGGAGAAGATTTTTAAAGATTTTAACATAAAAAAATCCCCCCCCCCCCCCCTGTCACGCCCATATTTGGGGGTCAATCAAAATTTCTTGAATGATTTAAGTAAAGGGTCAACCTAGGAACATTCATGCCAAGTTTCATTGAAATCACCCTGTTAGTTTGGGAGGAGAAGATATTTCAAAGATTTTAACGTGAAAAATGCAACACCCATATTTGGGGTCTATTAAAATTTCTTGAACAATTTGATAAAGGGTCACCCTAGGTACATTCATGACAAGTTTCATGAAAATCATCCCCATTGGTTTGGGAGGAGAAGTTTTTTAATGATTTTAATGTGAAACAAGAGCTGTCGGAGGACAGCAAAGCTCGACTATTCCTAGTGCTGGATAGTAACAGCAAATCAATATCGACATTGGAAATTCAATAAAATGAAAGTCAAGAGAAAAGAATCTTTGTCTAGAGGCTGATATTATGGTCACAGAACCTTGTGTAGAGTTTCAAAGCAATAGCTTTAGTAGGAACAGATATACAACTAACATAAAACAGTTGCACATAAAAACATAACCAAGATTTTTAAGGCCGAAAAGGGTTAAAATTCCACTAAATTAAATATCAGAGTAATGAATCTTTTTCTGTGGGATAATATTATGGTAAAAGAAGCATGTGTAAATTTTCCAAGCAACAGCTGTAGTAGAAATAGAGATATTACAGAAATACAACATTTGCACGTAAAAACTTAACCAAGAATTTCTAGGTCCATAGAGGGTTATAAATCCACTAAATTCTATACCAGAGAATTGAATCCTTATTAAGAGGCTGTTGTTATGATCATTGAAGCATGTTCAAAGTTTGAAAGTGAAAGCTTTAATAGAATTAGAGATATAACTGATGTACAAAATTTGCACGTAAAAACTTAACCAAGAATTTCTGAGTCTGATAAAGGTAAAAATTCCACTAAATTCAATATCAGAGTAATAAATCTTTGTCAAGAGGCTGATATTATGGTCACAGAAGCATGTGTAGAGTTTCCGAGCAAAAGCCTTATGTAGAAATAGAGCTATAACTGATGTACAACATTTGCACGTAAAAACTTAACCAAGATTTCTAAGTCCGAAAAGGGTTAAAATTCCACTTAATTCAAAATCAGAGTAATGAATCTTTGTCTAGAGGCTGATATTATGGTCACAGAAGCATGTGCAAAGTTTCAAAGCAATAGCTTTAGTAGAAATAGAGATATTACAGTAATACAACATTAGCACGTAAAAACTTAACCAAGATTTTCTAAGTCTGAAAAGGGTTAAAATTCTATAAAATTCAATATCAGAGTAATGAATCTTTGTCAAGAGGCTGATATTATGGTCACAGAAGCATGTGTAAAGTTGCAAAGCAATTGCTTTTATAGAAACAGAAATATTTCAGATAAACAACATTTGCACGTAAAAACTTAACCAAGATTTCTAAGTCCGAAAAGGGTTAAAATTCCACCAAATTCAATATCAGAGTAATGAATCTTTGTCTAGATGCTGATATTATGGTCACAGAAGCATGTGCAAAGTTTCAAAGCAACAGCTTTAATAGAAACAGAGATTCTAAACACTTGCACGTAAAAACTTAACCAAAGCATTACGCCGACGCCGACGCCCGGGTGACTGGAATAGCCCCCCTATTCTTCGAATAGTCGAGCTAAAAATGTCACGCCCTGCCACGCCCATATTTGGGGGTCAAGCAAACTTTCTTTAACAATTTAAGAAGAGGGTCACCAAAGGATCATTTATACCAAGTTTCATTAAATCCGCCCATTGGTTTAGGAGGAGAAGATTTTCAAAGAAAAAGTTTATGCATGGACAGGCGCACACGGATGCACGACAGACAATAGCTCACTGGTTTTCCACCAGTGGAGCTAAAACAAGAGGACCAAGATGGTCCTAGATCGCTCACCTGAGTCTCTTTGACCCCTGGGACATCACATTAATTAGATAGGAAGATGTCAAAAAGAAGATATTTGCCTAAGATTAATACCATGGAATGTTTTCAGCGAAGAGCAAGACAGATATGCTTTTTTGCTCTTTGATTCTATGTAAAGAGGGATGCACCCGGGTGGACCCTAAATGTGACCCCAGGGTCTTGATATGAACAAACTTGAAAGAGGTCCATAAGATGATGCTATATTCTAAATATGAAAGCTGTCTGCATTCTGGTTTCAGAGAAGATGATTTTTGAAGGTTTTCCTATTTTCGCCCATCATGCTCAGATGAGCTGAAAGGGATGCGCCCGGTTGGAGCCCAAATATGACCCAACCAGGTCTTGATATGAACAGACTTGGAAGGGGCCCAAAAGATGATGCTAGATACCAACAAGAGGGCCATAGTGGCCCTAAATCGCTCACCTGAATGAACTTTCTAAAATTTTCAAAAGCAGGGTTAGAAAGAGAATGATGATTAAATGTCACTTAGCTAAATAATGCTGTTGCTTCAATAAACATTGAGAATCCTTTTTTACAATTTTCAGGTTAACTTACAAGTTTTTTCTATTATTTGACCCCACGACCTAGTTTTTGGTCCCAGTTGACCCAATTTCAAAGTCATCCAAAATTGCATCAATTCAATCAATTTTGCCGAATTTCAAGATGGTCTGGCAAAAAATGTGGCCTCTAGCGTGAATACAAGGTTTTTCTAAGATTTGACCCGGTGATCTAGTATTTGACCCAAGTTGACTCAATTTCGAATTCATCCAAAATTTCAAGAGACAATCATTCTGACCAAGTTTCAGGTTGATCGGGCAAAAAATGTGGCCTCTAGAGTGCATACAAGGTTTTTCTAAGATTTGACCCTGTGTTCTAGTTATTGGCCCCAGTTGACCCAATTTCGAACTTGTCTGAGATTTCATCATGACAATCATTCTGACCAAATTTCAGGTTGATCGCGCCAAAAATGTGGCCTCTACAAGGTTTTTCTAATATTTGACACCACAACCTAGCCTGTAACCCCAGTTGACCCAATTTTGAACTTGTTCAAGATTTTATTTGGACAAATATTTTGATCACATTTCAGGTTGATTGGGCAAAAAATGTGGCCTCTAGAGTGCATACAAGGTTTTTCTAAGATTTGACCCCGTGACCTAGTTTCTGACCCTAGTTGACCCAATTTCAAACTCATCCAAGATTTTATCAAGACAATCATTCTGACCAAATTTCAGGTTGATCGCACCAAAAATGTGGCCTCTAGAGTGCATACAAGGTTTTTCTAAGATTTGACCCTGTGACCTAGTTTCTGACCCTAGTTGACCCAATTTCAAACTCATCCAAGATTTTATCAAGACAATCATTCTGACCAAATTTCAGGTTGATTGGGCAAACAATGTGGCCTCTAGAGTGCATACAAGGTTTTTCTAAGATTTGACCCTGTGACCTAGTTTTTTACCCCAGTTGACCCAATTTCATACTCGTCCAAGATTTTATCAAGACAATCATTCTGACCAAATTTGAGGTTGATCAAGCCAAAAATGTGGCCTCTAGAGTGCATACAAGGTTTTAAGATTTGACCCCATGACCTAGTATTTGACCCCAGTTGACCCAATTTCAAATTTGTCCAAGATTTTATCAAGACAATCATTCTGACTAAATTTCAGGTTGATTGGGCCAAAAGTGTGGCCTCTAGAGTGCATACAAGGTTTTTCTAAGATTTGACCCAGTGACCTAGTTTTTGACCCCAGTCGACCCTATTTCAAACTCGTCCGAGATTTTATCAAGACAATCATTCTGACCAAATTTCAGGTTGATCAGGCTAAAAATGTGGCCTCTAGAGTGCATACTAGGCAAACGTTGACTACGCACGGCGGACGACGGACATCCACCTAAGCACAATGGCTCACCTTGAGCACACGTGCTCAGGTGAGCTAAAAATGAAAGCAGTATGCCTTCTTGTTTCATAGAAGATTTTTGAAGATTCTCAGTTTTATACCCTTCGTGCTCATAAGAGATAAAGGGATGCACCTGTGCAAAGCCCCAATATGACCCAAGGGTCTTGATATGAACAAACTTTATAGAGGCCCACTAGGTGATGTTACATACCAAAAATGAAAGCAGTGTGCCCTCTGGTTTCGATAAAAGAAGATTTTAAAAGATTTTCACTCTTTGATTCTATGTAAAAAGGGTTGCGCCGGGGTGGAGCCCAAATATGATCCTAGGGTCTTGATATGAACAAACTTGGTAGAGGTCAACTAGATGATCCTACATACCAAATACAGAAGCTGTCTGCCTTCTGGTTTCATAGAAGAAGATTTTTGATTATTTTCATTTTTTTTCCTTCATGCTCATAAGATATAAAGGCATGCACCCATGCAAAGCCCAAATATGACCCAAGGGTCTTGATATGAACAATATTTGTAGAAGTACAATAGGTGATGTTACATACCAATTATGAAAGCTGTCTGCCATCTGGTTTTGATTAAAGAAGATTTAAAAAGATTTTCACTCTTTGATTCTATGTAAAAGGGTTTGGTCGGGCAAAGCCCAAATATGACCCCAGGGTCTTGATATGAACAAACTTGGTAGAGGTCCACTAGATGATGCTACATACCAAATATGAAAGCTGTCTGCCTTCTGGTTTCAGAGAAGAAGATTTTTAAAGATTTTCATATTTTCACCCTTTTTGTTCAGGGTTAAGGGAAAGTTAAGGGTAGATTTCATTCATTTGAACAACTTTGGTAGAGCTTGAGCCAAGGAACATCCCTGCCAAGTTTCATCAAGATTGGCCCACTGGTTTAGGAGGAGAAGATGTTTAAAGAAATTGTGGACGACGGACGACGCACGTCCCACGACTGACAACGGACATTCTACGATCACAATAGCTCACTTTGATCACTTTGTGCTCAGGTGAGCTAAAAAGGTTACAAACATTTAGCCCCCCCCTTTTTCCATGATATATTTTTTGTATGGAAATTTTAAACTGTTTACAATTAAGGGCATCAATTTGCTACTCAAATGAAATTTTCAGTAAATTCTGACCGTTTAACTAGAAGAAATGAGAGAAAAATTGCATTTTACCCTTAGTATCTTTTTCTGACGATAACACAAATCTAAAAACCAGGAAAGACACATCAGCATTATATCATAGGGAGTTCACATGGCAAGTTCCATTTGATAAGGCCAAAGGGTTATGGAGAAAGTACTGTAATATGAGACACAGAGAGCTAACATAAAGGTAACAAACATAAAACCCTCTTTTTGCATGACATATTTTTAGACGCAAATATCAAATACTTTATGGTAAAGGGCATCTGATTTTGTACTCAATTGTGAAATTTCATCAAATTCTGAACATAAGACTAGGAGAAATGAAAGAATAACTGTATTTTACAAGCTAAGGTAAAGTTAACAAACATTTAACCCCTTTTTCAATGATTTATTCATTGTACGAAAATTTCAAATTGTTTATAGTAAAAGGCATCTGATTTGCCACTCAAATATGAAATTTCATTAAATTCTGACCATTTGACCAGACAAAATTTAAAAATAACTGTATTATACCTTAAGTCCCCTTTTTCTGTGACACTGTCTCAAATACAAAAACCGAGACAGAAACATCAACACTATATCATAGGAAGTTCACACGGTAAGTTTCATTTGATTTGGCCCAGGGGTTATGGAGAAATTGCTGGGGACGGACAGAATTACGGAAGGACAGATGGACGGACAAAGTGGCAGCTATATGCTCCCCTTTAGGGAGCATAATAAAGATTTCACATTGTCTGTACCACCTCTTATCTGAACCTTTGTTAACATTGATATTCACCAACCTTTATAAGTTTTTGTATTGACTCCATCTTCCCAGGTGTCACGAACTTTCAATGGTATTGGGATAATTCTGCCTGTTCGTTCACTGACTCGGACTCTTTCGCCGTCTTCATCATACCTCCATTCTATATCGCATTGTTTCCTATAAAACATATACAGTTGAATCTTCTTAACTGGGTCCCTGATAATAGCCACAAACTGCTTAATTGCAACTGACCTTGGGTCTGTTTCTTACCAAAAAATAAATCTTTAGTCAAAAACACAAATCTTACCTGGGCCCTGTTTTACTAAACGCCTTACAAATAAAGCGATTGTAAGTCAAAAACTTAATATCATAAATGGTGTTTTCAAATGAGATATTACATTGCAGTAATCAATACTTTAGTTACTTCTGTAAGAAGCAAATTTAATTTTTGACTTTTGCAAAAGATGATAATAAGATATGGTGCACAAATAATACAAGAGGACCATGATGGTCCTATATCGCTAGCCTTCGTAACTTTATCTTACTTGATAATTTTCAAATTTTCCAGTGAAAGTGATATTTGTATTTTTATGATGTGTGGCCTCAAGAGTGTTAACAAGAAAATTGTCACTAAGGCCCCTTTTCCTGTGAAATCATGTGAATCCTTCCCATTTTCAAAAGGGTTCATCAATGTGACATGACAAATATTCTGACCAAGTTTCATGAAGATTGGACTGTATTTGTGGCCTCTAAAGTGTGAACAAGAAAATTGTTGATAAGGCACATTTTTCTGTGATACCATATGATTCTTTCCCCTTTTCAGTGGGATTCAAATATTCTGACCAATTTTCATGAAGATTTGTATATATTTGTGGCCTTCAGAGAATAAATAAGAAAATTGTCATTCAGGCCCCCTATTCCTGTGATACACCACACCTTTTCATTTTTAAAAGAGTTCATCATTGTGACTTGGCAAATATTCTGACCAACTTTTATGAAGATTGGACTATATTTGTGGCCTCTAGAGGGTAAACAAGAAAATTGTCATTTAGGCCCCATTTCCGGTGATATGGCAGGGACCCTTCCAATTTTCAAAAGGTTTCATCCTTGTGACCTGACAAACATTCTGACCAATTCATATAAGATTGGACCAGATTTGTGGCCTCTTTTCCCGTGATATGGCACAGATCCTTCCTATTTTCAATAGGGTTATTCCTTGAGACCTGACAAATATTCTGACCAAAATTCATGAAGATTGGACAAAATTTGTGGCCTCTAGAGTGTAAACAAGACAAGAGGACCATGATGGTCATAGATCGCTCACCTGAGTCTCTTTGACCCCTGGGACATCACATCAATTAAATAGGCAGATGTCATAAAGAAGATAATTTCTTTCATGAAGTTTGGCCCAAAATGAAGTGTGGCCCCTACATTAATAACAAGAAAATTGTCATTAAAGCCCCCTTTCCCTTGATATGGCATGGATCCTTCCCATTTTCAATAGGATTCATCCTTGTGACCTGGCCAACATACTGACCAAGTTTTATGAAGATTGGGCAATATTTGTGGCCTCAAGAGTGTAAACAAGAAAATTGTCATTAAGGCCCCTTTTCCCATGATATGGCATGGATCCTTCCAATTTTCAATAGGGTTCTTCCTTGTGACCTGCCCAACATTCTCACCAGGTTTTATGAAGATTGGATTATATTTGTGGCCTTTAAATTGTTGACGCATGACGACACAGGATGGACAAAGCACACCACACGAAGGACATTCAATGATCACAAAAGCTCACCTTGAGCATGTTGTGCTCAGGTGAGCTAAAAAATGCTTGATTTAACACAGTGGGAGGGTTCTTTTTGATCAAAGGCATAATTTGAATAACCTAGGAAGAGAACCATTTGGCAATAGTCTGAACCAAATATGAAAGCACTAGGTTTTGTAGCGTTTGGGAAGAAGATGCTTTTTTAAAATGTCATTTTTTTTATTTTTGGTAGCCATTGCAACTACAGGTTGGATTTAATTTCTTTTTATAATTTTGGTGATGTCAACCAATGGAAATCACTGGTCAGGAGTTTTTAAAGAAATTGATTACAGACACACAACAGTGATGTTTAACAATGCATGAAGAATGACATTGGACATTCACAATAAATACTGACTCAAAATGAGTTCACACAAGCACACATGCAAAGCGGAGTAAAATTGGAATACTGTTTGCAGCGCTTTGTAATTCTGAACGCAGGGCAACTCTTTCAGCGCTCCGATTTTCAGGCAATTTTTTAAATCAGCATGACAAGCGTTAAAACTTACATGTCTGATGGATCCACAAGTTTAACTTCAGATGTTACGAGTAATGGAGCTTCTCGCAATGTTAATAAATCAGCATTAGGATCTACCTTCTGCAATTACAAATGGAGAAATCAATATGTTACCCCATTCGGAACATCACTCCGCCATTTCCATGAACTGCAACAGACCTCGGATGTATGTAAGGCAGATGGGTATGTAACAAAATCGTGCATTTTGTTAGGTGGAAACAGTGTAAGAAAAACTAGCACTGTAGTTTTATATCTTTTACAGTAAATAACTGCTGAAACATCCTTTTTTTTTGAGAATGATGAATCATTCTCAAACAAAAAGATTTTTTTCAGCTGTTACTTAAGAATCTAGAGATACTTATATAAGTCTACGATGGCTTCTTGTCAGTGACTTGAACGAGAAGCGTTGGTGATGTCGAATGTTTTCACTCAAATTTTCGAGGGCCAAAGCCATTTTAACTGACGTCATCAAGTATTTCCAAGGGTTTCCCGTAATTTGTAAAAATAGTCTGTCTATGTACATCCAAGGCTGATCGTGAGATTTGCAGAGTGGTGTTCCGAATGTATGTTACCCGTCACACAGAAAGGGACCACCTTGGAACTCCGTAAAATAAACATTTTAAAAAAACAATAGACCTATTTCACATAAGTCTACGCATGCGCGGAAATCTGCCGACTCCGCCCCTTTTACAAACGAGGGGGCATTGTCATTTTAGTACAGAGATAGTTTATAGAAAAATAATGTATTTTAAACTACAAAGTATTCCTCGTTATAAAATAAATCAAAGTTATTTTTACACATAATTAGAATGTAGTTTTAATGCTTTAATTCTTCATGCTTATTTTTGTCATTTTTCTATTTTTTGCTTTTGATTAACTTATATTAATCTTACCCTATTTCGCGTTCCTGACCTATGAAGAAGTATTTTGTATTTCTTGTTGGTAATTATGTACTGACCTTTATTTGAATTTTGTAATCAAAGTTTGTCTTTGAATTATAATTATTCGTATATTATTCTTTTTTTTTTTAAATTCAGATCTTATCAATTATTTCGCCCTTTTCATTAAAATACCAATACATGTATTACTAAAACAACAACAACAAAAAAAAAAAATACGTAGCCTTCTCAATCATTTCTTTATATAGTAATTTCTTTGTATAAAACATTATTACCATCACATCGTAATTAACACACTGAGACAAGGAAATGTATTCTTGCAAAAAGTAATAATAAAAAATAAAATAAATAAATAAATCGTTGAGCGAATAATCCAACCAAATACGCCACCTCGTTTCATAGATTGTTTGTGATATTGCGCTGTTGAAACTTCGTGGCAAAGAGAAAACTGAAACCAACACATTGATGATCTTTCACTCTGTGAATCATGATTAAGGAAAAGTAGACCTATGTGATACAATGTATTTTGACCGTGCAATTTATATTTCTTTGTGAAAATGTTATCTATTCACAACAGCGGGTTTTTTTTTTTGCACAAGAAATTTTCATACTAAGGAAATATTTAATGATAATATTAAATAGATAAATGCGTGGTATTTTTTAAAAAAAGCACAGAAAGACCAGACTTAGTTAAAGTTAGATTAATGTTTTTATCGTATAGGGGCCATATATCTGATACTCATTTAGAATCGTTGAAATATTTTAGCACAAGCCCCTTGCAGCACTGTTGTTTTTCATATTGCTTGATAAAACTTAAGCGTTAAAAGATGTAGGGCTGAATTTAATCTTCATGTTTGTTTATGATTTTAGAAAGGGTTTTTCAATATGCCATAGACCCCAGATCAAAGAGCGGTAAAACACTAAGACAGCAGTTATAAGTTACAACACGTGCGCTAAATAAACAATGTACCGGTGACAATTAAGCGTCGTAAGTGACATATGGTATTACGTAATCGTATTTAACTTCTATCACATCTTCAAGATCAATATATCCATAAAAGGGGTATCTAAATAATGCGTTCAATAATTCATGAATTTGGAAAATTAATTGGATTCGTAAGAGGTGAGTGTTAAAAAAAATCTGTACGAAAAGAAATCAAGTGAAATTCAGAACTACAAATCTTTAATTTCGAAACAGCGAATGCACGTTTTCAATGTATTTAAAAGCCCTTCTCAATGTAAGTATGTGTTCAAATTTGAATAATTATTAAAATGGAATAGCAACTCGTAATAATAAACCTACGGTGGAACTATTTCTCCCCTTTTCACATTATCTTTCACTCTCGACATGGTTTCGTGTTTTTTTATTTTTCGTTAGAGAGAGAGAAAAAAAAAAACATGTGTCGAATTTGCATTCTGTCGTCTGCCGTTTTTGTGGTCTGTTTTTATTATCTCTTTATTTTAATCTCTTTTTTTTTTGGTATTTTTTAGTTAATCAATTACGATTGATTTGTGACGAACAATGACTAGTTCTAGTATTGAAATAATGAAAATGATTAGTCAAAATGAAAGAAATCCATACAAACTATCATATTGAAGTGATTTCTCAAAACGGTAGATTTTCAATGAAGGATATCTGTTTCGACCAAATATAAATTCATCAAGTGCATAAACTCTGAAGAGATATATCTGTAATCCATTCCACCCAACTAAAATCAAACGTCAATATTTAAACATAAAAAATACTAAAAGCGGTCGAAATAGTTTCTAATGACATTTAATTATTGGTTTGAATTATAAAAGATTAATGTTCTATTTTATTAATAGTTGAAATCGACGGATAAATTTCAATGAAATAAAGAGTGGAGAAAAGAAGGACGCCCCCTCGTTTGCATTGTTATGTAAATTTGACTGGAGAGTACGCAAGGGAGATAATTACGTGAAATACCTCTATTGGTTCTATGATAGGCCATTCACAGATTGCATTTCAAAAAATTCTTTCAAAAGAAGGTAGATAAGTTTTTCAAGAATAAGAAAATTAGTAAAATGCCAACAAATTCTACCCTAGTCACTCTGACTAAGGTCAACACCATATACACTACCCAGATGGTCCCTTTTCACATAACAGATCAAATATATTTCGCTATTTAAATAAGTCCATTATTCTCCTTCCACTTGGGCACAAAATTTAAGCTTGCAATATTTGAAACAAGAGTGCCAGAATGGCCCTAATCCTCTTGCCTGAATTCTATTTATTCAGTGGATTTTCAATAAGTTTTTCATAAAAATTGATCTGTCCTACAATGCTCCTACTTGAAGGGTATTCAAACTAGCACTCAACTCTAGACAGCTAAGTCCGTATTTATTGGCAAAACATTAGTTTGCCAGCATTTTATTGAAAAGATTACCACAGAAACATTCTGACAAAGTTCTTTGATATTGGCAGAGGTACATATAGGAGGGGGTAAAGAAAGTCTTATAATTCAGTTTCGATGAATTTTGCCAAACCATATAGGAAGAGGAATGATTTGCAGAACTCGGAAGGCAAAATTTATAGCCTGGTAGGGCTAGGCCAAAACATATGAGTTAATCATAGTTTTACAGACAAATTTCTGAAATATTGAAGTCATAAAATGAAATCTATCATCATGTCAAATTTAAGCACTGTATCTTGAATTAAATATAAGTAATTTGAAAGTTAAACGTTTTTTTTTTTTTTTTCAACCCTTGTAATGCTGATTCCAGAATATTCCTGCTATGGCAGGATTCCTGCCATGGCAGGAGCTATAGAAAAACATCAGCCTGCACTTATGTGACGTCTGATGTTAGTCTACACCACCTGTTTCTCACTTTCAAACCAGAACTGTCAATATATTTAGTTTTTCAAATAAAAATTGACCTACCTTTGGTACTTTCAGTGCTTTTTGCCCTTTGATTTTGATGCAAATTTTTAGCCAAAATTTATTCAGCATGACAAGGGTTAATTGGTTTAGCTAAATTTTACCTAGATATTGACTTCAATGAAGTCAGAAGTTGAGGGGTCAGTACAACACTATTGTTAGTCCCTTTAAATTGCTCAGTGTCAATAGAAAGTTACCTACAACAATAACTCCCATACAACATAGAACATTTTTTTGTAGCAAATTTGTTATTTTATTTACCCTTGTCATGCAGAATTAATTTTAGCTTAAAATTTTCATCAGCTGATTGATAGCCATATTGGGAGTTTGGATGAAATTAGGAAATCCATGTGTTATTCTTTGAGAACAATATTGCACATGGATCCAAGCTCTATCAACTTTTCCTGAACAATAGAAATTTGTTGTAATTTCAACATTTTGATTTTGGGGGTTGTCATCTCTGAGTTTGAAACTCTTCAATATGTAAGTATACGATGTCATCCTTTATGTCACAAATCAATAATTGCTCTATGTCTATTTTGGTAAAAATATTCTTTCAAGCTTTGTATTATGAAACAGTTTCATCTTTAAAATGAAGTGATGCGTTATTTTTGTTGTTCAGGATAGATTACCTGGCAATAGGTTATCTGGCAATACTACCACATAGGGGATATTTGTTTGTTTCAGTGTATGATCCATTTACAAGGGTTGATTAAGAAATTTGTAAAGGGGTTAAAAAACTTCAGAAAAGTTGACTATCATAATGAATACCATACATCCTTCTTATGCTTCATCTGTGTAATAGATGTGCATATTTTTGAAAGTGCTAGTTCAATCGCAGCTCCAGATTGGCTTATCTAAGACATACACCCAGCACATAAGCTGGCCGGGGAGCAAAACGTCAAAATGTGACGTCATAATTTACTTTTTTATTTACATATTCTAAGTTTACTCCTTTGCTTTTTTATGCTTGATAAACAGAACTACTACTTTCAGAAAGTAACCACATTCCATTTGGAATCAGATTTTTCTACAATTTCTTTATGGATAGTATTTCTGGAGATCCAGAAATAGGCCCTTTAAATTGGGAATATAAGGAGAATGAGTTGGGACAACCTGGTTTGTTGAAACTACAATAGACTATTCTAAATCTTCTTCTTAAGCCTGGCACTTTTTTAATACCTGAGGTAACTTTAGTAAAAGTTCTTTTTTTGCATATTTATATTTTGTCTTAATCATGTGAAATCTTTACTTTGGTTAATAACTTGTATCACCGCAGATTCAGGGAAAAAAATGGAATTTGTATTTTGGTTGCTATTTCCTAGTTAAAATACTAATCGGGGAGAAAAAAAAGGAATTTGTATTTTGGTTGCTATTTCCTAGTTAAAATACTAAGTGTCTGTAAAACACTCTCAAAAATATTTTAAAATTGATAATTGATAACGTATCTGTGTCTTATTAACTTTTGCCATGATTTTTATCTGCAGCTTACAGACTCTTTCAGAAAATTTGATTTACTTAAAAGATTTTCATTATATTTTAACGCTACCCCTCTAGGCATATGTTGCTATGGTTTCAAAATTTAAGGCTGATACGATCATACCCTGGTAATTATAATTTTGCAAAAGAAATAACAGTAAAGCACTTCATGCACTAAACTGCACAAGCAAAAAATAATACAGAGAACTAGCTAGAAACGTTACAGGCCCTCTGTACGAATTTCTGGATCATGCCTCATATTTTTATTGAGTGAACATCAAAAGCTATACATGTATTTTCTTGAGTGACACAGCCACAAGTGAAAAAATAGCTTTTGTTGTTAACTCAATGAAATATCAATCAATCTTACTTGAATAACAAATATTAATCTAATACTGAGATGCAAAAATGACACAAAATGTGAAAATTTCAAGATAAATTTACTTAAAACCTTGGCTATTGCACATGATTGCTATGCAACCTACATGATGACTTAACTTATTACGTTCCGCTTAGTTAAGTCAGATAGGATAATAGAAACAAAGCTGGGGTATAAGTTTTTGATAATTTCACTAGTTAAGTGGTGAGTTTATCAAATATAATCTACCGTTATTTCTCAATTATCCACTGAAAAGCATTAAAGAAAACTACATCCTTACCTTATTTAGTCCAAAGACAAAGACCCAGTTTCTCTCCTTCACAACTGTAAAGACTTCTCCAGTTTTGCCTTTGTCTGGTCCAACTAAAATTTCTACCTGTAAATTGAACAGAGGCATAACACACTGGTGCCAAAATTAAGCTCTTAGATGCTGGATGTATTTGTAGGTACAAGTCCAACACTACAAGATTTGTTTGTTTGTTTGACTTGTGTTTAACACTGGTTTAATCAACCTCTCAGTCATGCTGCTTTGGCTCGAGCCCTTAAGGTAGTGGAACTGTAATAGATTTGCAACATTTCAGAGCTCAAGATCTTTCTCAATGTTGACTGAGGTTTCCTAATGAAAATCATTAGGAAACCTCTGTTAACATTGTTAAAATTCATTACTTTCAAAACAT
Organism: Fragum whitleyi; assembly: GCA_948146395.1. Taxonomy (NCBI): domain Eukaryota; kingdom Metazoa; phylum Mollusca; class Bivalvia; order Cardiida; family Cardiidae; genus Fragum; species Fragum whitleyi. The sequence continues at coordinate 46,117,197 of OX411543.1, read as the reverse complement.
TGCCAAACTATTACGGGTCCATTACCTTAACCATGGAATCCTGGTATCTATCACATGAGTACTTCTATTACAACCCTCCAGCAGCTCATCCAACAAAGGTCTTACATTTATCCATTGGTGGGAGACAAATGTCAGAAATGATGTGTGCCATCATCCAGGATCAAACCTGTGACCCCTTGAATTGCAGGCCAACTCACTACCAACTGTGATATGACAACAGCATCCCAAATGACAAGAAAACAATGGCTCAGTGTGAAACAGTTGTTACTGCCTATAAAAGTACAGGCAGTTATAGTTGTGCTGGATAATGCAAAAGTTCTAAGTCAACAAGAGATGTTTGTAAAACATTTATGCCTCCAAAAAAGCAGGTCAACAACCTATTCTTTGTCAATCAACAAAGGACAATAACTCACAAAATATGATGAGTAGAGTTATGGTTCTTTTATACTGCACTTCTCCTCAATGAGATCTATCCACCTGTGCCGTATCATAATTCTTTCTTGCATTCTTTTAGATATGCTCTAGTAAAAAAAAACAGTCTACAGATGGACCAACCAACTGCCGCACTGACCGACAAGCACAAAGGGGAGCTTAGAAGAGGGGGTTAAGCCAGTCTCAAATTTTCATTTCTCATAGAAAACCGTAGTTGTGGTACTGATTTGAATCATTGCCCAGTTGATTCAAATGAGTACCCACAATATAAGATTTGTACAAGTATTCTTAAAATAAAATATATATTTAGAGTTCAAAATACCCCTTCTATCTGTAGCTCTGAGACACATTCAAGCACATTCACTGTTGTTTCTTGCTCATTTTGAGATGTCCTCCATCAATTATGTATAGAAAAAACAAAACTTATGGGGCTTTCTCTTTGGTTTAATGTAAATTCACTTCAAAAACAAAATAAGAAACTAGGTTCTATAAATACTATGTAGGCGAGGTAAACTTAAGTGGCTGTATTGCTCATTCTGAAATCATTAACCAATTATAATTCAGTCCTATATTTAACTTAATAAGCATACTTTATCAAAAAAGCTGTGAAATTCAAAGATTTTTCTTCCTCCACAATATTTCTATCCTCAATCATATCTGCATATTTCACAAAGTAAACAAAAATTTCCATCTGCAATCTCTTTCAAACTGTATTACAACAAGAGGACCATGATGGTCCTAGATCGCTCACTTGAGTCTCTTTGACCTCTGGGACATCACATTAATTAAATAGGCAGACGTCAACAAGGAGATAATTTCTACATAAGATCAATACTATGGAATAATTTCAGCAAAGAGAGGTAGAGTTCCATTTGATGATGCTGAATGCTAAATATGAAAGCTGTCTGCCTTTTGGTTTCAGAGAAGGAGATTTTTGAAGATTTTCCTATTTTAACCCATCATGATCAGAAGAGCTAAAAGGGATGTGCCTGGATGGAGCCCAAATATGACCCCAGGGTCTTGATATGAACAAATTTGGTAGGGGCCCACTTGATGATGCTACATACCAAATAAGAAGAAAGTTGTCTGCCTTCTGTTTTCAGAAAAGAAGATTTGTAAAAAGGGTTACGCCCGGGTGGAGCCCAAATATGATCGCAGGGTCTTCATATGAACAAACTTGATACAGGTCCACTACATGATGCTACATACCAAATATGAAAGCTGTCTACCTTCTGGTTTCAAATAAATTTTTTTTTGAAGATTCTTTTCTTTACCCTTCTTGCTCAGAAGAGCTAAAAGGGATGCACCTTGGCAAAGCCTAAATATGACCCAAGGGTCTTGATATGAACAAACTTGGTAGAGGCCCACTAGATGATGCTACATACCAAATATGAAAGGTGTCTGCATTCTGGTTTCAGAGAAGAAGATTTTTTAAGATTTTCCTATTTTCACCCTTTTTGTTAACTGTTAAGGGAGAGTCAAAGGTGGATTTCATTTATTTGAACAACTTTGATAGAGTTTGACCCAAAAACCATCCCTGCCAAGTTTCATCAAGATTGGTCCATCGGTTTAGGAGGAGAAGATGTTTTAAGAAATTGTGGACGACACACGACTGACGCCAGACATTGTACGATCACAATAGCTCACCTTGAGCACTTTGTGCTCAGGTGAGCTAATAAAATTTTTTCAGAGAATGATAAAAATCACTAAATAGATTACAAACAAATGTATAAATCCATATTACAATCATTTTATTTAAAACAGCAGAAAGGCCTTGATTTAGACATCACTGAATTAAATTTGTAGATTCTTTGAAACAAATATCCTTGCCCTAGGTGTGAGACTAGTGGGCAGAATGGCCCTACATGACTGACCTGAATTTAAATGGTCAGCAGGAAATCACACAATAAACATTCTGGCAAAGTTTCATTGAAATTGGCCAAGTGGCATATTCTTAAGGTTCATGTTTGAGACCCAATTTTTAGGTAGTTTAAAGAAGTAGTTTAATTTGAAAAATATCCATTCAGTAGGGCAGAAAATAGTGTGGATAAAGAAGAAATTGCTTGTCAGAAGCAATTTCTTCTTTTTTCACAATGTTTTTCTCAATCATAAAATCACAGACACGTAAAAAGCAGGGATTAAACAGCAAAGGGTTAATGTTGCCAATATTAAGGGACATTTCTGTGGGCAATTAAAACTTTGCAAACAGGTGTCTGCAGTTGTAGGCAGACATGGTGAAACAAATATATACCACCCTCTACTTTGTAGGTGTATGTGGGGTATAATCACAAACAATTTTTTCTTTTCTTAACCCTTTGCTGTTTAATCCCTGCTTATTACGTGCCTGTGATTTTATGATTGAGAAAACATTGTGAAAAAAGAAGAAATTGCTTCTGACAAGCAATTTCTTCCTTTTTCACACTATTTTCTACCCTACTGGATGGTTATTTTTCAAATTGAATCCACTTTAAATTTTCGTCTGCAAAACCTTTGAATTTGGACAGGTCCAAAATTTTGTAAAACAGGAAAGTGTTAATTACCAGGTACATGCTCATGTATCACTGGGATATGAAATCATGGGACTGTTCAAGAAAGTATTAGTTTAATAATGTAGATTACAGAGCTCGTGTTTGACCACTAAACCAGGGTTTTGACCCTTAAAAATTAATAATTATCCTATTTTGACCTCTAAATTTGGTGTCAGAAGTCATTTTGACCCTTTAAATTTGAATGAAGTTTCTTAAAACTACCGCAAATCAAGAATTTATTGTCTCCATCATATCTCTTATAAAGGTATGATGGGGATACATATCATTAAAGAAATCAATCAACATTACCAGAAATATTTACTAATTATCTACTTATTTTGTTATTTTGACTACGTCAAGACTAATTTTTACCCCTTATAACAAAAATATAGAAAAATGACCTCCGCCATAAAATAATTTTTTTTTATCTGATCACAATAATTTTTGACAGACTGATGGAGGGTCATTCAAGGATCATCACAAAGTAATTTGGTTGATATCCATCAATTACAATCTGAGAAAATGATTTTCAAAGTTTCAACTATATAACATATAGAGAAATGACCTCCACCCATAAAATACATAGTTTTCATCTGATCACAATATTTTTTGTAGACTGATAAGGGTCACTCAAGGATCATTTCAGAATTTGGTTGATATCAATCACATTCTGAAAAATGATTTTCAAAGTTTCCACTATATAACATATAGAGAAATGACCTCTGCCCATAAAATACATATTTTTCATCTGATCACAATAATTTTTTGTACACTGATAAAGGGTCACTCAAGGATCAATCATGTAAAATTTAATTGGTATTCATGAATTAGAATCTGAGAAAACTGACTTTTCACCATATTTGGAAAATAGCCACGCCCATTTAAATCCATGTTTTTCATTGGATCAAAATTTCTAGAACAACTTTGAAAAGGGGTCACCTAAGGATCATCCCCGTGAAGTTTGGTTGAAATTCATCCAGTAGTTTCTGAGAAGATTTTCAAAGAAAAAGTTTACGACTGGACGCACAGACGCACGCACAATGGACACAATGCCATGACAATAGCCCCAGATGCTTTCAGCCATTGGAGCTAAAAACAGTCAAGGGGCCAATGACGACTGAATTTGAAAGGCTAGCACAAGCTCTGGAAGAAGCGTGTACAAAATGAGGTGGTAACATAAAATGGAAGACAAATGGTGAACCATATCAATCACATAGATATTTCAACACATTAATAAGAAGGCTTTTCTGGGTAACTGCAACCAAAATATTGAATGACAACTTTAGATGCATAGAATCCACAGTTAACACAGTCTGATATAGGTTTCCCTTGAGCAAGTTGAGATAGAAACCCTCCTACGAAAGCATCCCCACAACCGTTTGTGTCCTTGATAAGACTCGGATCAACAGGATCAATGTCATGCTGTGTTACTTCGTTTCCAATGGCAACCACAGTGGGGTCACGACCTTGAGTAAAAACAACAATTCTTTTCTTAGATTGATTAAGTTTAGGCAACTTGGCCGTTTGCAAAGCCATTTCTTTCATATCTGATATGTCAAAATTCATCAGTTTTGCAAATTCAGTTGCTTCATCACCGTTGCCAAACAAAACATCCACGTATTTTATTAAATCTGCATTTGAGTCCGCAAAATACTGGCACAGAAAGGTAGCATGTAAGTTCATTATAACAGTTTTGTTATTCTCAGAAGCATGTTTCACTAACTTCATCACAGCTGGCATACTGACAGGTAAAAAAAATCCACCAATGTAATAATACTGAGCTTTTTGAACAAGTTCCCAATTTTCCATAACATCCAGAAATTCAGGATGAAAATGTTGAGCAGCACCCAGTTCAGTTACAAGTGATCTATCTTCTCCTGTAATTATTGCCGCACATCGTCCCGTATCAAGTCTGTCAACAACATCATATCTCACATTAACCCCTACTGACTCTGCTGTCGATTTTAAAATTTCACCAAACTTATCATTACCAACACTCCCAAAGAAAGTTGTTGCTTTGGGTTTCTGCAGGAGCCACTGGGCTACCCGAATACTGTTCTGTGTTGCACCACCTGGAAGATAGGTTGGTTCAAACTCGGCCAATATTGTCTTGTATATATCCTTCTGCTTTTCTCCTGCTATTATAGCATTGTTTGCCTTTAAGTCAAATCTGTCCAGGAAGTTTTTGTCAGTAACGATTGTCATGTCAAGAAGTGAGTTCCCTATTCCCATCAGGATGTCCTCTTGTACATTGGCTGCCATGGTTGTGTATAACCTCTGAAATACAGTAAAACTTGTATTAAGAGCCTGTCAAAAAGTGGTTGCTTATGGAAATGATTGCTTAATACAATAATTTATGATAAATATATTTGATAGTATAAGCTGAATCCAAAGATGGTGCAACCAACGTCCATCTAAAAGCTTCTAAGAACATAATATTCAATATCTAAAAAGTTTTTGTTTGGAAATGTCCACTTTTTCAGAGATTTTTCTTACAGTGCAATGCCTTTTCATGATAATTACTTGAGTTAATATTGACTGCATGTAATAAAGAGAATCAAACAGAGTTTGTTTGCAAATTTAAAATAAAATCAAAGATGTGGAATTCCTATGCACCACTTGTTCAACTCTGTTTTTTGCCAAGGCTTTACCTTCACACTCTTGAATTTAAAATTTGTCAATTTAGGGAACATTTCTATGAGGATGGATCAAGTTTTCATAAAATAATGAAGTAGAAAGCAGGTTGTATAGACCAAAATCAGACTGCACTTCAGCAGGGCTCGTGCTAGTGCTTGAAAATGAGGCGTCATTGACTCCAAAACCATGATATTCAAGCTTCATTTATAAGGGGTCAAAACAACAGAACTGGAGTAAAGAGTTCTACAGGTTTCAGTGTTGTTGTAATGATTTTAAGGGAAAAATATTTCAGTAGAATTCTAAAAAGTAAACAAGATACATCAATGAATATTTGAGTGATTTACCCCAGTTTTGACCCTTAGAATTGTCTCACAAGGGGTCAAAACGACCTCTTGGGAGTTATTTCTAAAGGTCGAATAGGATATTTTCACATTTTTGAGGGTCAAAACCCTGGTTTAAGGGTCAAACAAGAGCCCTGCTTCAGCATTAGAAGGGTTAAAATATTTGAAAGTTACTGAGTGATCTTCATTTTAAACGGACTCTAAAATGAAATCAACATTTAAACTTTCTCTTAGCCTTGGGCACTTTTATAAAACCCATCACTAAAGATGCTTTGGAAAGCTATCATTTCTAGGGTTTAGTGCAAGACTGTACTAAGTGTATATACATTGTATATACACTTAGTACAGTCTTGCACTTACCCCTCCATTTCCTCCCTAAAATTTTCCAGACTAAATATGAATTGAATTAGGGCCATCAGAGATTATGCTCCCAGAATAAGGCTTTGTCACAAAATTGTATGCAATATTTGAACAAAAGAATTCTTATTAAATGCTACCATAGTTTGAGAGCTCTGTTCACAAAAAATATAAAACCTGAAAAAAATCAAGGAATCTCACATGCCTGAACCTACAAATATTGATTACAGATAATTATTAGGGTTTTTCTTACAAAGCTTGAAATTCAGTGCTACCACTCTTTCAGAGATAATACTCTTCACATTTTCTTGAAGAATTTCAAGACCGAACCATGGAGTAAAGGGTTAAATTCAAAAAATGAAGACTCTAACTTGAGTAGTCTTATATAGTCTGATTTATTTTAGAATCCCAAATATACAAAATATTAAAGCTACATAGCAATAACTTTATTAATAAGCCTCTTATAAGCATTATATAGCATTATCTAGTCATAATATGAACACCCTGTATGTGTACTCATTTGAAACTTTTTGTCAAGATAGGATTGCAGTTAATTTCAAAATTCTTACCATTTATCTGTTGACAAAACCTTTTTTAGAGCCATTGAGGGTACAGATCTGATTGAATTATGACGGCAAGACTATTCAAATTGATTATATATATACAACACAGGGTTTGTTTGAGCAGGACTTGAAAATTCTTGAAATTTCTACTCCTCCTGCTATACAAGAAAATATAGTGATACATTAATCTCATATGTAAAATTTTGCAAAATCCACTCGTCCTGCTTATATAGACAAAGAAGGAAAAAATCATGCAAGACCAGCGGACGAGTAGAATTTTCAAGCCCTGTTGAGTATTAATTAAATATTTCATTCTAAAAAACTAAGTACCTGCTATATTTCAATATTAGGAGAATTGAGTGGGAGACTGTACAGTTAGTTTTGATGGATGATACAGAATCATAAAATCAAGTTTATTGAAAGATGTATGACATGGTGATTTATCATACTTCAATACTGTAGTCATTTACAGACCAGACAAAAACTCAATAATCATGTCTGAGGCACAGATAAGAGAAGGTAACGCCAGTCTAAAAATGTTTCTTTTTTCACCAAAAAGCTATGCCTGTTAGAACACATTTTAATCATCTTGGTGAGACAATTCAAATGAGTAACCACAACATGGGGCATGGACAAGTATAATTAGAAGGAAAATAATAATCTGAATCAAAATACCCTCTATCTGTAGCGTTGAATTTTGGGCATGCATCAAAACTTGGCAATGATTCAATTTTCAGGTACTGGTTTCATGATCATCTGAGCCAAGTACATTTTAAAAAAGATTGACCTCAATTCCAGCAGCTTACAAATCAATGGCATCTAATAGCTAGCACCAAGATCATTGTACATATAGATAGAGGAGGGTAATTTGGACTTCAATGTAAAATATGTCATTGATCCTTAATTAAAACCCTGTATGTGTACTCATTTGAAACTTTTTGTCAAGATGATTCAAATGAGTACCCACAACAATGGGTTTCATAGAGAAATGAAGATTATTATGTAAAACCGTATTTTCCATTTTATCTACCATTTCTAAAATTAAGTTATCGAGCTATTCCCTCAGCTCTAGTAAACTTCTCATGTCAGATTGAGGGGTTGCAAGTATGATATGAGCCTGTGGGTGACATTACCAACAAGTTCACTTGTGTGCGATGGACAGACGTCGGGCAACTTTCACAATGACACAATGCAATAATAATATATGCTGACAGCCAGAACTGGGCTTAAGAACTTATCTCTTATACATTGCACAGTGGAGATTCTGGTCAGACTGTGCTGCTGCACAGGCTGCCCAGAAGCTTTGCTTTGTGCACATTTGAAATTGTTGGAAATGTCACGCACTGGCTCATATAAAATTTTTACCATAAACCTCTATTCCCTTCCAAACTTTTCCATGTGCGCAGAATGAACAACTGTTTCCCCAGTATATAATCCACGGAAACTGTGGCTGCTTTACCTGTATCCACAAACTGGGTCAACGTGGCTTATCTCTGAAAGCTTATTTACACATAATGTTTGCATTATCAGCAAATCGATCTAACTAGTTCACCTACAACAACAACTTACCCTGAAATGAAAGTTGGAATGTCCAAAGTTGTGAAGCCGATTCGTCGGTGCAGCCAGTGAATTCCTCAGTATATTTGCGATTCTCGCGTCAGTTCTGAATTTCAGGCGAACTCTACAAGCCGATATAGGTAACAGAAATCTTTGTAGAGGCATCATTTTTGTCTATTAGGAATTTTTTCGGTTCAGTGAGCAGTAAGGTCAACTTTTTGACAAGCTGGGAACCAAAAAGAATAATTATTTCGTACCAACATTTGTTCGCACCTGAGATTTAGTTACTTATTTGTTTATTTATTTTTTTTATGCAGCATAAGTGTGTTTTAGTCTATATTAATCCATATATCTTAAAATTATTTTTAATAAATGTAGATTAAAAGACTCACTTTTTTATCCGTTTGCCTATTCATCTATTACAATACAATCATTACAATACAAGAGGACTATGGTGGTCCTAGATCGCTCACCTGAGTCTCTTTCACAATTAAATAGGCAGATGTCGTAAAGGAGATAATTTCTTCATAACTAGAAAGCCATGAATGGCTTGAGTCACTCCACAGGCTTGAAATTCTTTTAAAAGCAAATAATAGTTTTGACTAGATTTTTAGATATTTTTGGTTCTACTGATATTGAAAATGATTTTCAAATTTTCAACTATATAACATAAAGAGATATGACCTCCGCCCATAAAAAAAACATATTTTTCATTTTCTTTCATAAAATTATTCCGAAGAGAATAGAATAAACAATTTACAAAAACACTCAGTATTTCAATATTTTGACAAAATTTGCCTTTTTCAAGAAAAATATTTTAACACTAAAATAGGAGTTAAAATATCTTTAATTTTTCTTGAAAAAGGTAAATTGTGCCGAAATATTGAAATACTGACTGTCTATAAAAATAATTTATGGCTGCATGATAAAGGGTCAGCCAAAGATCAAATCAAAAATGTTTGGTTGATATCCATCAGTGGGTTGTTCCCACTTCGTCTAATCCCATTTGGTCTAAAAGTCAAATTCCCATTTCGTCTAAAACCTATATTTCAATAAATTCCCATTTGGTCTAAAAGTTCATTTACTCATTTGTATAAAAAAAATTTGCTTTATCTAATGTTTATTTCATTTTTTTTTTATAATATCATAATAAATAAGTTGACCTTCATGTTTTAATGCATAGCAAAAAGGTTTTGAATATTACTTTTAACTTATTTCCTAATAAACTTTTATTTGAACCAATAAAATATTTGTTGAAAGTAACATATACTTTTAATCCTTAAGAGGTTATTATTCAAAATTATAAATTGATTTTATTTATTTATAAGAAAATTACTTTGTATGTGTGTTGGGGAGAGGCTGTATATGACACCTTTGTGACATTAACACCTCTATGACACTCATAACATGCCAAAAGCCATTTTGTAGACGAAATGGGAAATTGATACAATAAGGTGTTAAAATGTTTTAGACCAAATGGGAATTTTTGGTCTAAACCAATAATTTTATAGTGTAGACGAAATGGGATTAGACGAAGTGGGAATAAACCCCATCAGTTACATTCTAAGAAAATGATTTTCAAAGTTTTCACTATATAATACCTCCACCCATAAAATACATATTTTCAATCCGATCACAACAATTTTTTGTAGACAGATAAAGGGTCACCCAAGGATCATTTGTGTAAAATTCAATTTGTATCCATGAATTAGTATCTGAGAAAACTCTCTTTTTACCATATTTCGAAATTAGCCACGCCCATAAAATCCATGTTTTTCATTGGATCAGAATTTCTTGAACAATTTTGAAAGAGGTTCACCCAAGGATCTTTCCTGTGAAGTTTGGTTGAAATACATCCAGTAGTTTCTGAGGAGAAGATTTTAAAAGGAAATTGTTTACGACCCCCTCACCGACACACTGACACAATGCCATGACAATAGCCCCAGTGGCTTTCAGTCAGTGGAGCTAAAACCAAGGTTCATGAAGTTTAAGCCGAATTTGTGGCCACTTGAGTTATATCAAGAAAAATCAATAAAGACCAATTTTCCTGTGATGGATCCTTCTCATTTTCAATAGGATTCATCCTTGTGACCTGGCCAACATTCGGGCCAAGTTTTATGAAGATTGAACCATATTAGTGGCCTCTAGTTGTAAACAAGAAAATTGTCACTAAGGCTCATTTTCCCATGATTTGGCACAGATCATTCCCATTTTCAATAGGATTCGTCCTTGTGACCTGGCAAACATTCTCACAAAGTTTCATGATGATTGGTCCATATTTGTGGCCTCTAGAGTGTTAACAAGAAAATTGTCTTTTAGGCCCCTTTTCCCTTGATATGGTACGGATTCTTCCCATTTTCAATAGGGTTAATCCTGGAGATCATTCTGACAAAGTTTCATGATGGTTGGTCCATATTTGTGGCCTCTTGAGTGTAAACACTTAAATTGTTGACAACACATGGCGGAAGACGGACATCCAATGATCACAGATTAAGATTAGACAAACATCCTGAGCAAGTTTGATAAAGATTGAGCCAAAATTTTGACTCCTCTAGCAAAAACAAGATGTGACCTTTTGATCCCTATTCAAAATCTCTGAAGTATTTTGAAAAAGCATGACTCAAGGATTGAATCTGTGAAGTTTTGTGTAATTCTGGGCAGTAGTTGTTTAAGGGCAGACAGATAAGACCTTATGATGGAAATTTATCACTCCCATTAACTCAACTTGATGGCTTTGGGCTCAAGTGAACTAAAAAACTTTTTTCAAAATTGAAGTCTTTAAGTCAGGCTTTAAGCATTAGATGCTTTATAATGTGAGTTTCTAGTTGAATGAGATAAAAGAAGTGGTATAGACCTAAAGATCAGACTGCTGACTGCATTATGTTGATAATCTTTGTATATCTTTGTCTTTACCTCCCTCAAAAGTAAAAGTATTTCAGGTTGTCCAATAAGACAAGTGTTGAAAAGTGTACCATGTGTGTTCAAGACAAAGTGTTATTTCCAGCAAGATTTTTTAGCTGCCAAGTAAGAATCTTCAAAATTCTAAATTAGAATACAAAGCTTACCTTGGTATTGGCCTATACATGAGGCCCTTGAGGGCTTGTATTGTTTTATTTACTCGCCTGCCCTGCCAAGCCCATTTTTGGGAAGCAATCATAATTGTACTTGAACAATTTAAGAAAAGAACAAAATCCTAAGGAACATTGATGCCTAGTATCATTGATTTCAGCCCAATAGCTAGGAAGGAGAATATATTTAAGCCAAAAATGCCCTGCCCTGCCATGCCCACTTTTGGGAGGTCAATCAAAATTTCTTGAACAACAAGAGCCGTGTCGGACATGGCCATCCCCCGCCGAGAAAGCTTGATAGTAAACTGAAGCCTAATAGATTAAGGGTTCTACTTTAAGAAATTAAGCCCCCTACAAAATCTAAGTCTTGAAAATAACAAAGGGCAATAACTCCATAGCAAGAGTTGTAGTTCTTGTGCACTGCACTTCTCCTTTAATGAGATCTATCCACCCATAAAGTTTCAAGTTGATAGCTTTAATACTTTAGGAGATATGCTTCGGACAAAATCTAGGTCTTAAAAATAACAAAGGGCAATAACTCCAAAATTATGCAAGCCAGAGTTGTAGTTCTTGTGCACTGCACTTCTCCTCCATGAGATCTATCCACCCATAAAGTTTCAAGTTGATAGCTATTATACTTTAGGAGATATGCTCCGGACAAGTTGAGTGACGGAAGGTAAAATAACAAAGGGCAATAACTCCAAAATTATGCAAGCCAGGGTTGTAGTTCTTGTGCACTGCACTCCTTTTCCATAAGATCTATCCACCCATAAAGTTTCAAGTTGATAACTAAAATACTTTAGGAGATATGCTCCGGACAAAATCTAAGTCTTAAAAATAACATAGGGCAATAACTCCAAAATTATACAAGCCAGAGTTATAGTTCTTGTGCAGTGCACTTCTCTTCCATGAGATCTATCCACCAATAAAGTTTCAAGTTGATAGCTATTATACTTTAGGAGATATGCTCCGGACAAGTTTAGTGACAGAAGGACGGAATGACGGAATTGGAATGATGGACGGAGGGCATTACTATATCCCCTCGCCGAAATCGGCGGGGGATAACTAAAGAAGAAGGTCACCTACGGGACATTCATGTAAAGTTTCATCGGAATTTGCCCAATGGGAGGATAAGATTTTGAAAAGTTTTAAAGTGAAACTATGCCTTGCCCTGCCATGCCCATATTTAAGGGGCAATCATTATTTCTTGAATTACTTTAGAAGATGGTCATCAAGGGAAATTTCTTGCAAAGTTTTATTGAAAAAAGCCCAATGGTTCGGGATGAGATTTATGAGAGAAAATGCCCAGTCCTGCCTTGCCCATATTTTTGGGACAATGAAACCCATCCGATTAGAAGAAGATGTTTAGAGACAAAGTTAACCCACCGGTGCAGGCCGGACACACCGTAAGGACAATAGCTTGCTTGCCTTTGGCTAGTGTAGCTTATGAGTAGTCTTTACGATATCGAATGTTTACACTCAAACTTACAAAAATCCAAGAATGTGATATCTCAAAAAAATATTAATTAGCAGAAATTTACATCTCATACATGCAAACACTCATCTGTACTTACAATATCTCCCTTATAGAAGCTCCATTCTTTCACTGGTTCAACAAGAGGCATCTCCATCATAATGCTTAAATTTTTACCCATTTCTGTGATGGGATCATAAGCTGTATATGTAAATTTTGAAGGCTTGGATCCCTTGAACTTCCATCCTACTAATGGTTTGAACACATCAATGGACTGTAGAGAAAAAAAAAGTGAAAGTTATATCTATGCTTTAAATCTTGTTATACTGAACCAGAATATTCCTACTTTAGCAGAAGCTATAGACAACGATCAGTTTGTTAATTAGTGCAGTCTTATGAAAGTGAAAGTGAGGAGTCATTGACTCCTATACCATGAAATGCTATGAGCCAAAGCTGATGCCACAATACCAACAAGAGGATCATGATGGTCCTAGATCGCTCACCTGAGTCTCTTTGACCACTGGGACATCACATCAATTCAATAGGCATGTCAACAAGGAGATAATTTCTACATAAGATCCAATACAATGGAATGTTTTCAGCAAAGAGTAAAAAGGATATGCCTGGACACATCCCTTACATAAAAATATGGGCAAGAAATGAACAAACTTCATGAAATACAATTAAATGAGACTATTATGAAAAGTCTCTGCCTTCTGGTTTTAGAGAACAAGTGTTTTAGATTTCCTCCTTTGTGTAACAAGTTTTTAAGATTTTCTCTTTTGTGTCTATATAAAAAGGTTTGGTTCATTCAGAGCCCAAATAAGAACCTAGAGGCATGACATAAAAACATTAGTAGAAGTTCACTTAATAATATGAGCCTGTGCGTGATATTTCCAACAATTTGAAATGTTAGTGAGGTGCAAACATTGGGAAGCGTAGACAGTCACACACTGTACATTTAACCCTTTGCTGTTCAATCCCTGCTTTTTACGTGCCTGTGATTTTATGATTGAGAAAACACTGTGAAAAAAGAAGAAATTGCTTCTGACGAGCAATTTCTTCTTTTTCCACACTATTTTCTACCCTGCTGAATAGTTATTTTACAAATTTAATCCACTTTTAATTTTCGTCTGCAAAACCTTTTAATTTGGACAGGTCCAAAATTTTGTAAATCAGGAAAGGGTTAAAGTTATGGTCTAGTGATACTTTGAGACCTTATCTATCTAATAAACAGTAGTGAAGACTCTGCACAGACTTGTCAGAGTCTTGGCTTTGTACATATTTGAAATTGTTGGGAATCTCACACACAGGCACATATTACAAACAAAATATGGAAGATGTCTGCCTTTTGGTTTCAGAGAAGATGACTTTTGATTTTGTTTCCTCTTTGAAACTATGTGAAAAAAGGGCTGTGTCCAGCTGGAGCCGAAAAATGATCCCAGGGCCTTGCTATGTACAACTTGGTACAGGCCCACTAGATAATGCTACAAACAAAATATTAAAGCCTTCTGGTTTCAGAGAAGAAGAGTTTATAGAACTTTTCGCTCTTAAGATTCTATGTAAAAAGGGATGCACCCGGGTGGAGCCCAAATATGATCCCAGGGTCTTGATATGAGCAATTTTGGTAGAGGTCCCCTAGATGATGCTACATACTAAATATGAAAGCTGTCTGCCTTCTAGTTTCAGAGAAGAAAATTAATGAAGTTTTTCCTATTTTCACCCCTTTTTTTGATGCCATTGCAACCAGAGTTAAGGTTTGATTTCATTTATTTGAACAACTTTAGTATAGCTTAACCAAAGGAACTCTCCTAGCAAGTTTCATCAAGATTGACCCATCTATTAAGAAGATGTTTTTGGAAATTGTGGATGATGCATGAGGGACAACACACGACAGATGTTGGCTGATCACAATAGCTCACCTAGAGCAAATAGTGCCCAGGTTAGCTTAAAAGGGCTTCAACCCAGGCAGAGCCCAAATATGACCCCAGTGTCTTGATATGATCACACATGGTAGAGGTCCACTAGGTGATGTTACAATCCAAATATGAAAGCTGTCTGCATTCTGGTTTAAGAGAAGAAGATTTTTGAAGATTTTCCTATTCTCACCCTTTTTGATAAGGGTAAAGGGAGAGTTAAGGTTGGATTTCATTTATTTGAACAACTTTGGTAGATCTTGACCCAAGGAACATCCCTTTAGATGAATTACAACGGCTAACAAATGACATTGGACAATCGCTTTTTTTGTTAGAATTGGTTTTACGCCGCTTTCAACAATTTTGTAGTTATATCGCGGAGGTCGGAGCACCTAACAATGGATTCCTGGCATTTCTTTCATCCCTATTACCATTACACCCTTTCCTAGCCTCTGACTGCTATCTCACATAGGTTTACGATTATCTACCCATTGGTGAGAGACAAACGTCGGAAAGGATATTTGCCGCCACCGGGGATCGGACCCATGACTTCCAGATTGGAAGTCTTATGCCAAACCAACTGCGCTATGGTGGCAGCTTTGGACAATCGCAATAGTATAGCACTTCTAGCTCAGGTGAGCTAAAAAGAGAAAATCATGAGTAGAATTTTCAAGGTCAATTGACCCTGTCTTGAGATGAAGTAAGTCATCAATTTATAAAATTTTAAATAAGATACATTATTGATATTATTGATATTTTTCCTTGCCTCTAGCGATTGTTGGGGAATTTCAAGAACTACTTTCAATGAAAAATGTTGGACTTGGTGTCCACTTTCATGCGCCAAAGGCAGTAGTTTGTGAATGAAAACCGCTCAATTATTTTTTCTACAACCATAGTAAAAGTTAGCGGGAATCGATATAAAAAGATAAGGTCACATTCATATAACGTTATAGAGCCAAAATCAATTTTCGAAATAAAGCAGAATATGCAGACTTTAAGAGATAGTTGATGGATAACCGAAATGTCATATCTTCAGACTTTATTATTCATTTTCTAGGGACAGCATTTAGTTTGAACAACAATGAAGTGTGAAGGCTATGTGATTTTGATGTTATAGCTTTTTATCTGAATCACAGCTTAAAAATGTAATAGTTCACATTGAAAGAAAATGTGCATACATTATTGGGGTATCTAGGACATCGAAATTTATTTGCACTCAGAAGGTGTCAACCAAATAATATAAAGGCTATATGTGGACTAAGACAAAAGATGAATGCCCTCCATATGCTTCCTTTTTATGATTTGAGCGTTGGTGTATAATCAAAACATCATAACTACAGCTTAAATAAGCTGTTGTTTCAATGTTATGGTCATTCATCAATGATATTTTTCAACAGGTGATTATTTTTTTTGCCAAATTGCCTAACGGGAGTAACGCCCTTTTATAGTTTAAGAGATTATGTCTCTGTAGAGAAAAGGCTTATTGTTATTTTATGACCGGTGTAACAGTGTAACATGTCCCCCTGTCCCCCCTGGGGTAACATGTCCCAGGGGACAGTTTACCCCGGGGTAACGTGTCCCCCCCATGGAAAACATTATTTCTTATCAAAATTTTAATTTTTCATTCATGCTTTTTTTGTATGTATCTCTAAAACAATTTAAACAAGAGGGCCATAGTGGCCCTTAATCGCTCACCTGAATGAACTGTCTAATTTTTTTCAATATTGTTCTGCCTCTGTACAACTTGATAATACCTTTTTTAAAATGATCAGGTTGACGTACAATTGACTTACAAGGATTTTCTATTATTTGACCCCGTGACCTAGTTTTTGACCCCAGTTGACCCAATTTCTAACTCCTCCAAGATTTCATCAAGACATTCATTCTGACCAAAATTCAAGTTGATTGGGCAAAAAATGTGGCCTCTAGAGTGCATACAAGGTTTTTCTGAGATTTGACTTTGTGACCTAGTTTTTGAGCCCAGATGACCCAATTTCAAACTCCTCCGAGATTTCATCAAGACATTCATTCTGACCAAAATTCAGGTTGATTGGGCAAAAAATGTGGCTTCTAGCGTGCATACAAGGTTTTACTATGATTTGACTTTGTGACCTAGTTTTTGAGCCCAGTTGACCCAATTTCAAACTCATCCGAGATTTTATCAAGAAAATCATTCTGACCAAAATTCAGGTTGATTGGGCAAAAAATGTGGCCTCTAGAGTGCATACACGGTTTTTCTAAGATTTGACCCTGTGACCTAGTTTTTGACCCCAGTTGACCCAATTTGAAACTCATCCGAAATTTTATCAAGACAATCATTCTGACCAAAATTCAGGTTGATTGGGAAAAAAATGTGGCTCTACCATGCATACAAGGTTTTACAATGATTTAACCCCGTGACCTAGTTTTTGACCCCAGTTGACCCAATTTCAATCTCGTCCGACATTTTATCAAGACAATCATTCTGACCAAAATTCAGGTTGATTAGGCAAAAAATGTGGCCTCTACCATGCATACAAGGTTTTACTATGATTTGACCCCGTGACCTAGTTTTTGACCCCAGTTGACCAAATTTCAAACTCGTCCGAGATTTCATCAAGACATTCATTCTGACCAAAATTCAGGTTGATTGGGCAAAAAATGTGGCCTCTAGAGTGCATACAAGGTTTTTCTAATATTTGACCCTGTGACCTAGTTTTTGATCCCAGTTGACCCAATTTCAAACTTGTCCGAGATTTCATCAAGACATTCATTCTGACCAAAATTCACGTTGATTGGGCAAAAAATGTGGCCTCTAGAGTGCATACAATGTTTTTCTAAGATTTGACCCTGTGACCTAGTTTTCGACCCCAGTTGACCCAATTTTGAACTCGTCGGAGATTTAATCAAGACATTCATTCTGACCAAAATTCAGGTTGATTGGGCAAAAAATGTGGTCTCTAGAGTGCATACAAGGTTTTTCTAAGATTTGACCCTGTGACCTAGTTTTTGACCCCAGTTGACCCAATTTGAAACTCATCCGAAATTTTATCAAGACAATCATTCTGACCAAAATTCAGGTTGATTGGGCAAAAAATGTGGCCTCTAGAGTGCATACAAGGTTTTACTATGATTTGACCCCCTGACCTAGTTTTTGACCCCAATTGACCAAATTTCAAACTCATCTGAGATTTTATCAAGGCAATCATTCTGACCAAATTTCAGGTTGATTGGGCAAAAAATGAGGCCTCTAGAGTGCATACAAGGTTTTTCTAAGATTTGACCCTGTGACCTAGTTTTTGACCCCAGTTGACCCAATTTCGAACTTGTCCAAGATATCATCAAGACATTCATTCTGACCAAAATTCAGGTTGATTGGGCAAAAAATGAGGCCTCTAGAGTGCATACAAGGTTTTTCTAAGATTTGACCCTGTGACCTAGTTTTCGACCCCAGTTGACCCAATTTTGAACTCGTCCGAGATTTCATCAAGACAATCATTCTGACAAAAATTCAGGTTGATTGGGCAAAAAATGTGGCCTCTAGAGTGCAAACAAGGTTTTTCTAAGATTTGACCCTGTGACCTAGTTTTTGACCCCAGTTGACCCAATTTCGAACTCGTCCGAGATTTGATCAAGACAATCATTCTGACCAAATTTTAAGTCGATTGGGCAAAAAATGTGGCCTCTAGAGTGCATACAAGGCAAAATTTGACGACGGACGACGTACAACGGACGACGCACGACGGACGACGGACATCCACCTAACCACAAAAGCTCACCTTGAGCACTTCGTGCTCAGGTGAGCTAAAAAGACATATAAAAATTATTCTGTAATTTTTTAGTGGTTTTCAATTCCTCAAACCAAAATATAATTTGCTTACTATGATTTTCTTATCAAATCAATTTTCCTTTTTTTTACTTTTTATTATTAAAATAATCAATCTTGAATTTTTTGCAAATATTTGAAAGTTTAATGAAAAAAAATATAAAAAAAATAGTGGGGGGGACATGTTACCCCAGGGTAACCTGTCCCCCTATTCAAAATGCTTTTATTCATTTGATTTCACCTCCAAGTCATTCATTTTTCTTAAGAAATTATCATATGATATTCATTGAAAAACATTTCATTCACTTTTTTTAAAAAATTGATGCTTTTTTAAAAGAAAAATCTTAGCGCTTGCATGTTTTAATTTTTTGCAATATTACTTTTGCAAGATTTCAATTTTTTCGAAGTCCATATTTAGATTGAAAAATAGCATTTATTAACATATCATGTTAATATTGCAGTTTTCATAAGAAAGCAACATGACAAATTCATTCAATATTTCTTCTTTTGAAAGGGGGACAGGTTACCGAAGCCAGGGTAACATGACCTCGGGGAAAGGTTACCCCAGGGTAACCTGTCCCCCTATTCCAAATACTTTTTTCATTTATAAAGATATCACCTTCCAGTCATTCTTTTTTATTAAGAAAGATATTCTTAGAAAATTTCCTCAATGGCTATGTATGTTTATATTTCTTTTTTTGTACCTTTTTAAAGAAAAATCTTAGCACTTGAATATTTTTTTATTATTGCATCATTTCAATTTTTTAAAAGTCTGTTATTAGATTGAATAATAGCTTTTAAAAACACAATTATCATTTCGGTATTGCGGTTTTGATTAGACTAGAAAGCCATGAATGGCTTGAGTCGCTCCACAGGCTTGAAATTCTTGTAAAAGCAAATAAATGTTTTGGCTAGATTTTTAGATATTGGGGTTCTACTGATGTTGAAAATGATTTTCAAAGTTTCAACTATATAACATATAGAGAAATGACCTCTGCTATTAAAAGACATATTTTTCATCAAATCAAAATAATTTTTTGCTGCATGAGAATGGGTCACCCAAAGATAGATCATACCAAAAATGTTTGATTGATATCCATCAGTTACATTCTGAGAAAATGTTTTTCATAGTTTCCACTATTTAACATATTGAGAATTGACCTTCACCCATAAAATGTATATTTTTCATCCAACCAGAATAATTTTTGTAGACTGATAAAGGGTCACTCAAGGATCATTCCAGTGAAATATAGTTGATATCCAAAAATCAGATTCTGAGAAAATGATTTTCAAAGTTTCCACTATATAACATGTAGAGAAATGACCTCTGCCCACAAAATGTATATTTTTCATCCAATCAAAATAATTTTTGTAGACTGATAAAGGGTCACTCAAGGATCATTCCAGTAAAATTTGGTTGATATCCATCAGTTACATTCAGAGAAAATGATTTTCAAAGTTTCCACTATATAACATATAGAGAAATGACCTCCGCCCACAAAATGCATATTTTTCATCCAATCAAAATGATTTTTGTAGACTGATAAAGGGTCACTCAAGGATCATTCCAGTGAAATTTGATTGATATCCATCGGTTACATTCTGAGAAAATGTTTTTCAAAGTTTCCACTATATAACATATAGAGAAATGACCTCCGCCCATAAAATGCATATTTTTCATCTGATCACAATAATTTTTTGTAGACTTATATAGGGTCACCAAAGGATCATTCATGTAAAATTTAATTGATATCCATTGATTAGAATCTGAGAAAGCTCACTTTTTACCATATTTGGAAATTAGCCACGCCCATTAAATCCATGTTTTTCATTGGATCAAAATTTCTTGAACAACTTTGAAAGAGGGTCACCCAAGGATCATTCCTGTGAAGTTTGGTTGAAATCCATCCAGTAGTTTCTGAGGAGAAGATTTTTAAAGAAAAGTTTACGACCGCACGCACGCACGCACTGACGGACGCACGCACGACGGACACAACTCCATGACAATAGCCCCAGTGTCTTTCAGCCAGTGGAGCTAAAAAACAACATGTCAATTGACAAATTGTTTAAATCTTGTATTTTGGAAAGGGGGACAGGTTACCCAAGCCTGGGTAACTTGTCCCCGGGGGACATGTTACCCCGGGGTAACCTGTCCCCCTATTCCAAATGCTATTTTTTAAAGATATCACCTTCCATTCGTTCTTTTTTTGGATAAGAATGTATGGTATGATATAGTTTGAACATTCCCTCAAAGAATATGTATGTTTAAATATATTTTGAAATGTGTTCCTTTTCAAGAGGATTCTTAGCCAGTGCAATTTTCTTATTATTTGCATCATTTTAATATATTCCAAGTCCATAGTTTGAATGATACAGAGCTTTATGAACATGTTATATTAATATGGCAGTTTTGATAAGAAAACAACATGACATATAATTCAAAACTTTTTCTTTTGAAAGGGGGACAGGTTACCCAAGCCAGGGCCGTGTCCCAGGGGACAGGCTACCCCAGCTTGGGTAATGTTCCCCCCCCCCCTACATACACATACACTCTCAATGAATTTTCTAATAAGTGAATTACTAATTTGTTAAACACAATTGATATAAAGGAGACTATCAAATAGTTTTCAAATAAAAAAATGTTTTTGCAATTTTTGTTGGATAAATCCTTATTAACAACCATTTTGGTGTTTTCACTTGGTTTAAGGGCCTGGGATACATGTTTCAGTGAAAAGTGACCACAGCTTGGTAGAGCTTACCCTAAAGGCCTTAACAATTTGAAATATTAATAAATGATTGAATACATATTGGTTTATTCCTACACAAATCATTGTTGACAGCATTTTTTGGGGTGGGACAGGTTACCCAGGCCTGGGTAACGTGTCCCGGGGGACAGGTTACCCCAGCTTGGGTAACCTGTCCCCCCCCCCTGACATACACATACACTCACAATAAATTTTCTAATAAGTGAATAACTAATTTGTATAACAGTTTTGATATAAATGAGACTATCAAGCAGTTTTAAAATAAAGAAAAATGTATTTGCAAGGTTTTTTGAATTAATAAATCCTCATAAACAATCGTTTTTGGTGTGTTTTCACTGGGTTAACAGGCCTGGGTAACATGTTTCAGAGACAAGTGACCACAGCCTTGGAAACCTTACCCCCAAATAATTGAAATATTATTAAATAATTGAAAACATATGGATTTATTTTTGCATATATCATTGCTGACAGCATTTTTGGGGGTGGGACAGGTTACCAGGCCTGAATAACGTGTCCCCGGGGACAGGTTACCCCAGCTGGGGTAACATGTCCCCCCCCCCCCCCCCCCAATTCACACAAAGAAAAAATTCATGCTTTGAATAATTTTTCTAAAGACAAGATCATTTATAGATATGTCCATAGTCATGATGACATTTAACAATTATTTTTCTAAAAAAAAAAAGTTTAATTGTTATAATACTTATCATGGAAAATATAAAAATCCTTCAGAACTGAAACAGTTTGCAAAACAGATCAAAATTACATACAGATCATAGTAAGAGACTTGTAACACATAGAATAAAAATATCTTGGTAAAAGAAATGTGACTAAATATTGGTTTACAATATCTGTAGGGGGGGACAGGTTACCCCGGCTGATTTCTAGGGTAACCTGTCCCCGGGGACACCTTACCCAGGGGACAGGTTACCCTGGGACACCGGAATATTGTATTTATGGCTTTATTTAAGCTGCAGGTACGCCATTTAGGGTTGCACAACCACAAAATGAGAAAGCTGTATATTTACAGGCTTTTGTCTGCATATCCGAATCACACCATTCAGTTAATTACTTCATTATTTTGACATTCACCATGATTAAATACCATTCTAAATTGCTCACTCATCGCTCTATATATTCAGTCCAAAAACTCATCAAAATCATTCAAAACTGCTCCAAAGTCACTAATAAGAAGAAGAGCAACAACATCTTTGAAAATTATAATCGCGATTTCACCGACCAAGTTTAATCCGTAAGTGGATGATTTAATTGATTGTTTGAATGGGGTTTAACACTGCTTTCAACAATCTGTCAGCTTTATCACGTCGGCTGGAGAACCTAACAATGGATTCTTGTTATTTCTCTCACCAGTACTCCGATTACATCCTTTCCTAGCCTTCAGCTGCTATCCCACATAGGTCTATGGTTATCAACCATTTGGTGAGAGACAAACAGTCGGAAAGAATGAGTTCCCATAGGGGATCAAAACCTGGAACCTCTAGATTGACTGTCTGACGCCCTAAAAACTGCGCTGTGACTGCTGCTGCTAATTGGTTTGTAAAGACCAAGACAGCTATTTATAGATCTTATAGGCATGTTTTGCGAAAGGGGATTAGAGGGGGGGATTTTTTTTTCGCAAAGACAGGACTTGGTAAGTGTTGTACAAATCAATGTAAAACTAGAACTGTCGCAGAGCGGACTAATACCCCCCACAAGCGCTTTGTCAGAATGTAAGTGCTATTAGTGCAGGATGTGTTTGTAACTAATATTGAGGTCATATGCAGCATTTGCATGAAGTTTTATGATTCTAGGTCACTTGGTTTTTGAGTGAGTCGAGAAATGAAAATTGAACGAAAATTTACAGTGACCTTGACCTTTGACCTATGTAACCCGAAAACAATAGGGCACTTCCTTGGGTCATAAGCAACATTTGTATAAAGTTTCATGATTGTAGGCCACTTGGTTCTTGAGTTAGAGTCCGGAAACGAAAATTGAACGAAGGCTGACTGTGACCTTGACCTTTGACCTATATGACCCAAAAACAATAGGGCACTTCTTTGGGTCATAAGGAACATTTGTATAAAGTTTCATGATTGTAGGCCACTTGGTTCTTGAGTTAGAGTCCGGAAACGAAAATTGAACGAAGGCTGACTGTGACCTTGACCTTTGACCTATATGACCCAAAAACAATAGGGCACTTCCTTGGGTCATAAGGAACATTTGTATAAAGTTTCATGATTCTAGGTCATTTGGTTCTTGAGTTAGAGTCTGGAAACGAAAAGGTCTACGGACGGACGGACGGATGGACGGACGGAGGGACGGACGGACAGATGGACAGACAGACAGACATGGTGAAACCAATATACCCCCCTCTACTTCGTAGGTGGGGGGTATAAAGAAGATATGACTTGGTTTCTACTAGGGATGGGAACGAATGGATAAAATCATATTCGAATATATGTTTTGTTTTTGTTGCATTCAAAATTGAATATCCTAATCTTGGTTATATACGTTGACTATTCATTTATGATAGAAGCGTATGATAGAAGCAGACATACTGGTTACTAAAATGGACATACCAGAATCCGTAAAATACATTAAATATTCAATGAACAACCAAAGTGTCATAACTACAACATGATTTCAATGAAAGAGTTTAAAAAAAATTGGTCGCCCGACGACAAATTTGCAAATCATTGGTGGTTGCTCACTTTACTAAATGCCGGTGTATGTTAAACTATCTTTTTTAATCGAGGGGAAAATATAGCTTACGCCGTTTTCAAATATTGTTCGCTCAAGAAATAAATTTTACACCCAAAGGTGTAATAATTAACACAAACAAATTCATCGATGTCTCACTGACAGTCTTCAATAAGAAGATTTGCAACCTGTCATATTATTTTGACTTTTCTATGTTATCTTGACACTTACATGTATTTACACATGGCTGAAGAAAGGTGTGTGAAAATCGTTTTAAATGACAGAAATAACTTTCCCTTCTTTTACTTCTCTTTCTAGAAATTTATGGCAAAAGCTCAAATACAATCTTTGAAAAATGAATATTCGTATTCGAAAATCGTATTCGAATATTTGCGGGAAAAACTTATATTCGAATATCCGAATATTCGTTCCCATCCCTAGTTTCTACTAATTTATTTTAGTTCGATTGGGATGAAAGCATGAGCTTATAGAAATGCTCTTAAACACTCAATCCTGTTGTTGTCACATCCCTGAGAGAGAGAGACAGTGTATTAAACCAACAGCTACCCAATTTTACAGCCGGCTGAACTGGCCTGGCTATTACACGTTTTGCCCATAAACACACCCCATGGACAGTGGGGCTTGAACCATGGACCTCCAGGTCACAGGTTGAGGCAGTCACAAATACTTTTTCTATTTCTTTAATGCAAAAATGAGATAAAAGTGAAATTACAGGACAAATTTTCTTTAAGCCGTTGTTTTGCATGTGATTGAAGTTATGACTTGTTAACAAGAGGACCATGATGGTCCTATATCGCTCACCTGAGTATGTCACTCATAACTTGTCAACCATGTTATGAAAACCAGAATTTGTTTGATGTACATTAAGGTTGGTTAAAATTGGTCCTATTGCAACTTAATTTTTTTTAAATTTCGTAAATTTTCAACTTTTCTCTTATCATGGGAAATTCTTTAACAACTTTTGAAGACCTTCTACCAAGAAAATCCCTGCCAAGTTTCAGCTTGATTGGTCCAGTGGTCTAGGAGGAGAAGAATTTTTTCTAAGATTTTCAGCCATTTTCGGCCATTTTCAGATTTTCTGTTACCAGGGAAACTAGAGTTTTGGATGAAATTAAACTATTTTAACAATTTTTGAAGACCTTCACCCAAAGAACATCCTTGCCTAGTTTCAGATTGATTGGTCCAGTGGTTTAGGAGGAGAAGACTTTTTCTCATATTTTCAGCCATTTCCGGCCATTTTTCAGATTTTCCGTTACCATGGAAACTAGAGTTTTTGATGAAATTCAACTCTTTTAACAACTTTTGAAGACCTTCACCCAAAGAACATTCTTGCCTAGTTTCAGATTGATTGGTCCAGTGGTTTAGGAGGAGAAGACTTTTTTCTAATATTTTCAGCCATTTTTTGCCATTTTTCAGATTTTCCATTACCATGGTAACTTGAGTTTACGATGAAAATCAATTCTTTTAACAACTTTTGAAGACCTTCACCTAAGGAACATCCCTGCCAAGTTTCAGCTTGATTGGCAAAGTAATTAAGGAGGAGAAGACTTTTTTCTAAAATTTTCAGCCATTTTCGGCCATTTTTCAGACTTTCCGTTACCATGGAAACTAGAGTTTTTGATGAAATTGAATTCTTTAAACAACTTTTATAGACCTTCACCCAAGGAACATCCCTGCCAAGTTTCAGCTTGATTGGCCCAGTGGTTTAGGAGGAGAAGAATTTTTTCTAAGATTTTCGACCATTTTGGGCTTTTATGTAACCATGGCAACCAGAGTTTTTGATGAAATTAAATTCTTTTAACAACTTTTAAAGAGCTTCACCCAAGGAACTTCCCTGCCAAGTTTCAGCTTGATTGGCCCAGTGGTTAAGGAGGAGAAGATGTTTAAAGAAATTGTTGACGGACGGACGGACAGACGGACAGACAGACGGACGGACGACGGACAGTGAGTGATCACAATAGCTCATCTTGAGCACTTTGTGCTCAGGTGAGCTAAAAACTAGAAAGCCATGAATGGCTTGAGTCGCTCCACAGGCTTGAAATTATTGTAAATTAAAGCAAATAAATGTTTTGACTAGATTTTTAGATATTTGGGGTTCTACTGATGTTGAAAATGATTTTCAAAGTTTCAACTATATAACAGATAGAGAAATGACCTCTGCTATTAAAAGACATTTTTTCATCAAATCAAAATAATTTTTGGCTGCATGATAATGGGTCACCCAAAGATCATACCAAAAACATTTGATTGATATCCATCAGTTACATTCTGAGAAATTGTTTTTCATAGTTTCCGGTATTTTAACATATTGAGAATTGACCTCCACCCATAAAATGTATATTTCTCATCCACTCAAACTAAATTTTGGTACACTGATAAAGGGTCACTCAAGGATCATTTCAGTGAAATTTGGTTGATATCCATCAGTTACATTCTGAGAAAATGATTTTTAAAGTTTCCACTATATAACATATAGAGAAATTACCTCCGCCCATAAAATGCATACTTTCCATCTGATCACAATGAATTTTTGGTAGACTGATGAAGGGTCACTCAAGGAGCAATCCAGTGAAATTTGGTTGATATCCATTCGTTACATTCTGAGAAAATGATTTTCAAAGTTTCCACTATATAACATATAGAGAAATGACCTCCGCCCATAAAATGCATATTTTCCATCCGATCACAATGATTTTTTGTAGACTGATAAAGGGTCACCCAAGGATCATTCATGTAAAATTTAATTGGTATCCTTTGATTAGAAGCTGAGAAAACTTACCTTTTACCATATTTGGAAATTAGCCACGCCCATTAAATCCATGTTTTTCATTGGATCAAAATTTCTTGAACAACTTTGAAAGAGGGTCACCCAAGGATCATTCCTGTGAAGTTTGGTTGAAATCCATCCAGAAGTTTCTGAGGAGAAGATTTTTAAAGAAAAAGTTTACGACCGGACAGATGGACGCACGCACGGACGGACGGACGCACGACGGACACAAAGCCATGACAATAGCCCCAGTGGCTTTCAGCCAGTGGAGCTAACTAGAAAGCCATGAATGGCTTGGGTCGCTCCACAGGCTTGAAATTCTTGTAAAACCAAATAAATGTTTTGACTAGATTTTTAGATATTCTGGGTTCTACTGATGTTGAAAATGATTTTCAAAGTTTAAACTATACAACAGATAGAGAATGACCTCCGCTACCAAAAATGTTTGATTGATATCCATCACTTACATTCTCAGAAAATGATTTTAATAGTTTTCACTATTTAACATATTGAGAAATGACCTCCACCCATAAAATGCATTTTTTTCAATCAATCAAATAAATTTTGGTACACTGATAAAAGGTCACTCAAGGATCATTCCAGTGAAATTTGATTGATATCCAAAAATTAGATTATGAGAAAATGATTTTCAAATTTTCCACTATATAACATATAGAGAAATGACCTCTGCTAATAAAATGCATATTTTTCATCCAATCAAAATAATTTTTGGTACACTGATGAAGGGTCACTCAAGGATCATTCCAGTGAAATTTGGTTGATATCCAAACATTAGATTCTGAGAAAATGATTTTCAAAGTTTCCACTATATAACGAATAGAGAAATGACCTCTGCCCATAAAATGCATATTTTTCATCCAATCACAATGATTTTTTGTAGACTGATAAAGGGTCACTCAAGGATCATTCCAGAGAAATTTGGTTGATATCCATCAGTTACATTCTGAGAAAATGATTTTCAAAGTTTCCACTATATAACATATAGAGAAATGACCTCCGCCCATAAAATGCATATTTTCCACCCAATCACAATGATTTTTTGTAGACTGATAAAGGGACACCCAAGGATCATTCATGTAAAATTTCATTGGTATCCATTGATTAGAATCTGAGAAAACTCACTTTTTACCATATTTGGAAATTAGCCACGCCCATTAAATCCATGTTTTTCATTGGATCAAAATTTCTTGAACAACTTTGAAAGAGGGCTACCCAAGGATCATTCCTGTGAAGTTTGGTTGAAATCCATCAAGTAGTTTCTGAGGAGAAGATTTTTAAAGAAAAGTTTACGACCACACGGATGGACACAGGACGGACACAACGCCATGACAATAGCCCCAGTGACTTTCAGCCAGTGGAGCTTATAATAAAAATCCTTCTTTCAACAATGTTCGTCACAGGAACAAGAAGCTTTGGGTAATATATCTTTCCACAGACTTCAATTGACCACTTTTTTAAGTTCTCATCTAACAAATTTAAACATTTCCAGGCCTTCAGTACCATCAGAACTTTGATTATTTTTGTTTTTGCAACAAATCAAAACAAAGGAAATTAAATTGAAAATAAAATGCCCTTAATCCTGCAGTTTGAAAAACAGCAAAAATTTAACTGAACAAGATGTGTTTCAGAAATATGAAAAGCCTCTGCAATGCCATCATTTTGACACATAGGTCTTGGATTATCCACCGATTGGTTGGAGACAAAAAAGTCTGAAAGGATGAGTACTGCAGTCGGGATTGAACCTGAGACCTCTAGATTGATAGTCTGACGTACTACCAACTACGCTTTCATGGCAGCTCAAACTCTCTTGTAATAACTGTTGATGTGTCAATTATTAAACACTGATTGGTCAATTCCTTACAAAAACTTGAATATTTTCTAAAGAATCAAATCCCCTGACTGTGAGGGATTTGGTTCTTTAGGAAATATTTAAGTAATACCTATTTACCTTAGATACCAGATAAAAGCATCCCATTGAAGGAAATAAAAGAAATCGCTCACCTGAATTTTATTGGTCCAGTGAAACTCATCCAAGTAACTTTCTGACAAAGTTTCATTTACTTTGCCTAAATGTTGAAGAAGAAATGTTTTTCAGAGAATTTAAAGGAAAAATAGACCCTGCCCACCAATTCACTACTGAAGAGACTCAAGATAAGCACCATCCTGCCACGTTAAAATCATAGATATTGATACATTCTACTTCTATATTCAGAGATACAGATTAGAGGGGGCAAAAACTCAGTCCAAAATCTTCATTTTTCATTGAAATCCTATGTTGTGGGTACTCAAAAAAATCATCATGATAAGAAGATTCTAATTAATATGGATAACTTATCTTAACCCCTGTCATGCTGAACCCGGAATATTCCTGCTTTGGCAGGAGCTATATACTAACATCAGCCTGCACATATGTGCAGTCTGATGTTAGTCTACACCAAATGTTTCTCACTTTCAAACCACAATTGTCAATAGATTTAGTTTTTCAAATAAAAATTGACCTACAGTTAGTAATTTCAGTGCTTTTTGCCCTTTGATTTTGATGCAAATTTCTAGCCAAAATTTATTCAGCATGACAAGGGTTTAAATCAATTTGTTTGAATGGGTTTTACGCCGCTTTCAACATTTCCGCAGTTATATCGCGGCGGCCTGAGCACCTAACAATGGATTCCTGGTATTTCTTTCACCTGTACTACCATTACACCCTTTCCTAGCCTCCGACTGCTATCTCACATAGGTTTACGATTAATTACCCATTCGTGAGAGACAAACGTCGGAAAGGATGTTTGCTGCCACCGGGGATCGAACCCACGACTTCCAGATTGGAAGTCTAATGCCTAACCAACTGCGCTATGGTGGCGGCGGTTTAAATCCAAAATACCTGATCTATCTGTAGCTCTGTAAATGAATATTGCTTACATTTTTTTTCACATCTGCTTCATAACGCTTCCAATATAAGAATTCTTCTCCTCTAGTTTTGTACACCCGAACTTTTTGTCTTAAACTTCCAAAAAACTTGTTCATCTCAACTCTGAAAAAAACAAGATGTGTTTGTGAAACACAATGCCCCCGTTACAGCATTTTTTTTTTTAAAATGTTGACCTTGACAGATGACCTTGACCTTGTCACATGACCTTGACTTTAAAACAAAAAGCTGCGGATCAATGAGATCTATCTTCATGCCAAATATTTGCCTTGTAGCTTGAATAGGCTCGAAGATATTGGCAATGTTAAGTTTTTTGGTCAACTTTTTGGGTTATTTGACCTTGACAGATGACCTTGACCTTGCCACATGACCTTGACTTTGGTATCAGCAGGTGCAGATCATTGAGATCTATCATCATGCAAAATATGAGCCTTGTATCTTGAAAAGGCTTGAAGATATTGGCAATGTTAAGGTTTTTTTGAGTTATTTGACCTTGACAGATGACCTTGACCTTGTCACATGACCTTGACTGGTATCGGCAGATGCCGATAATTTAGATCTATCATCATGCAAAATATTTGCCTTGTATCTTGAAAAAGCTTGAAAATATTGGCAATGTTAAGTTTTTTGGTTAACTTTTTGAGTTATTTGACCTAGAGAGATGACCATGACCTTGTCACATGCCCTTGACTTTGGTATCAGCAGATGGGGATCATTGAGATCTATCATCATGCCAAATATGAGCCTTGCATCTTGAATAGGCTTGAAGATATTGGCAATGTTAAGTTTTTTTTGTTAACTTTTTGAGTTATTTGACCTTGAGGGATGACCTTGACCTTGTCACATGACCTTGACTTTGGTATCAGCAAATGCGGATCATTGAGATCTATCATCATGCCAAATATGAGCCTTGTATCTTGAATAGGCTTGAAGATATTGGCAATGTTAAGTTTTTTGGTTAACTTTTTGAGATATTTGACCTTGAGGGATGACCTTGACCTTGTCACATGACCTTGACTTTGGTATCAGCAGATGCGGATCATTGAGATCTATCATCATGCCAAATATGAGCCTTGTATCTTGAATAGGCTTGAAGATATTAGCAATGTTAAGTTTTGTGGCTAACTTTTGCAGACAGACAGACAGACAGACGGACAGACGGATAGACGGACAGACGGACAACAGTAAAACAATATGCCCCCGATCTTTCGATACGGGGGCATAAAAACTACAAGAAACAAATTTGTTTGTGGAACACTAATGTCCCTACAGTACCTTCTATAAGTAAGGAGCCCATCCAACTCCCAACTTATGAAATCAAGGAGTCTAAGCTCAAAGTTAGGAGTCCGAATTTTAATAATCACAGAATATTGAGAGAAAAAGAATAATAATCAGAGAAAGTGTATCATTCCTGTGAAGTTTGGTTAAAATTGATTCTGTTGTTTCTGAGAAGATTTTGAGCAGATGCTCTTATTCAAAGGATTCAAAACGAAAACAGGCTCTGACCTGCCATACCCATATCTATGGTCTAATCAAAATGTCATGAAATTTATTGAAAAGGGTCATCAAAAATACATTCTGGCAAAAAGAAATGTTTTATTTAAAATGGTCTTTTGGATAAGGAGGAAATATTGTTCACAGATTTAACTAGAAAGCCATGAATGGCTTGTGTCGCTCCACAGGCTTGAATTTCTTGTAATAGCAAATCTAAGTTTTGACTAAATTTTTAGATATTTTGGCTTCTACTGATCTTGAAATGATTTTCAAAGTTTCCACTATTATAACGTAAAGAGAAATGACCTCCGCCCATAAAAGACATTTTTCCTCAAATCACAATTATTTTTGGCTGAATGATAATGGATCACCAAAGGATCATACTAATGAAGTTTGATTGATATCCGTCTGTTACATTCTGAGAATCGTCGCGATATAACTGAGAGATTGTTGAAAGCGACGTAAAACCCAAATTCAAATCAAATCAAAACATTCTGAGAAAATGATTTTCAAAGTTTCCACTATATAATATATAGAGAATTGACCTCCGCCCATGAAATACATATTTTTCATCCGATCACAATAATTTTTGGTAGACTGATAAAGGGTCACCCAAGGATCATTCCAGTGAAATTTGGTTGATATCCATCAATTAGATTCTGAGAAAATGATTCTCAGAGTTTCCACTATATAACATATAGAGAAATGACCTCCGCCCATAAAATACATTTTTTTAATCTGATCACAATAATTTTTGGTAGACTGATAAAGGGTCACTCAAGGATCATTCATGTAAAATTTGGTTGATATCTATCAGTTAGATTCTGAGAAAACTCACTTTTTACCATATTTGGAAATTAGCCACGCCCATTAAATCCATGTTTTTCATTGGATCAAAATTTCTTGAACAACTTTACAAGAGGGTCACCCAAGGATCATTCCTGTGAAGTTTGGTTGAAATCCATCCAGTAGTTTCTGAGGAGAAGATTTTTAAAGAAAAAGTTTACGACCGGACGCACGGACGCACGTACGGACGGACGCACGACGGACACAACGCCATGACAATAGCCCCAGTGGCTTTCAGCCAGTGGAGCTAATAAAGAGACACCCATTTTGGGAGGAAATCAAAAATCACAAACAAGTTTTGTGAAGAGTCACAAAGAAACATTTCTGCTAAGTTGGATTAACTGCTTATCTGCCTATTGGTTACTGAGAAGAAGATGTTTAAAGATTTTGGGATCAAAAATTGTCCCGCCCTGCCACACCCATATTTTGGGGTCAATCAAAATTCCAAGAAGAAGTTTTGAGAAGGGTCAGTCACCCAAGGAACATTTCTGCCAAGTTTGGTTGAAATCTACCCAATGGTTACATAGAAGAAGTTGTTAAAGATTATTATACTAAAATAATTCAAAATTTCACGAACAAGTTGTGAGTAGGGTTACCTAGGCTAAGGAACATTTCTGCAGAGTTTGGTTGAAATCTGCAGTGCCCATTGGTTATTGAGGAGATTATGCTTAAAGATTTCAGAGCTCAAAATCTGACCGACCCATATATGGGGGTCAATCAAAATTTCATGAAGTTTTGAGAAGGGTCATCCAAGGATCATTTCTGCCAAGGTTGGTTGACATCCACACCTTTGTAAGAGACAATTTTTCAAGATTTAAGGGGCCAAATCTGCCCTGCCCTGCCATGCCATATATAGGGGTCAAAATTTCACACAAACAAGTTTTGTAGAAGGGTCACCCAAGGAACATTTCTGCCAAGTTTCATTGAAATCTGCCCATTAGTGAATGAGAAGGTGTTAAAAATTTCAGAATCACAAATTCTCCTGCCCTGCCATGCCCATGTTTGAGAGAATATCAAAATTTCATGAACAAATTTTGAGAAGGGTCACAAAAGAACCATTTCTGCCAAGATTGGTTGACTTCCATTGACTGGAAAATGAGCAGGGCTTGTGCTAGCTTTTTAAATTTGGGAGTCATTGACCCTTTGAACGTAAACTTCTGGGGGTCAAAACTGGTTTTGTAGGCGTCCAGTTGCACCACTGGAAATTAGGTGGGTCAATATGACACCCTGCAGGAAATTTTTGAGGATCAAAATGAGATTTTTGGGAGTCAAAACCCTGGTTAACACGAGACCTGATGAGGAGAAGATGTTTAAAGATTTCAGGGTAAAAAACTGCCCAGCTTGTCATGTCTGAATGTCAAGACATTATAATGTGACATCATGATGGACATTGCCATGCAATCTCCTGTGAAATTATGCGCTTTTAAGAAACAATCCTTCAATTTCTGCATTTCATTTCATTTTTGCATTTACAATAAGGGAAAAGGAATAGGATAGCCGTTTTTTTTAATTTTCAGGTATTGTAAGGTTGATTAATCTTTGGTTTATTGAACACCAAACATTATATTTTCTTTCCTAGCCCAAACGCTCTTGAAAATACATTTTTTTTTTTTGTTTTCTAAATTTAACATTAAGCCTTTCGATTTTACGCTGAAACAAAAGTTGCAAAGCTCGACATTTCCTAGTGCTGGATAGTAACAGCAAATCAATATCGACATTAGAAAATTAAATTTAACGAAAGGCAAGAGAAAAGAATCTTTTTGAAAAGGCTGATATTATGGTCACAGAAGCATGTGCAAAGTTTCAAAGCAAAAGCTTAGATAGAAAAATTAGATATAACTGATATACATAATCAACACATAAAAACCTCATCAGGAATTTTTAAGTTCGAAAAGGGTTAAAATTCTACTTGGTTCAATAATAGAGTATTGAATCTTTGTCAAGATATTTGTCACAGAAGTATGTTCAAAGTTTCCAAGCAATAGTTTAGGTAGAAATAGAGACATAACTGAAATACAACATTTGATTGTAAAAACTTAACCAAGAATTTTTTAAATCCGAAAAAGGGTTAAAATACCACTAAATTCAACATAAGAGTATCGAATCTTTATCTAGAGGCTGATTTTATGATCACAGAAGCATTTGCAAAGTTTCCAAGCAATAGCTTAGGTAGAAATAGAGATGTAACTGATAAAAAACATTTGCACATAAAAACTTAACCAAGAATTTGTAAATCCAAAAAGGGTAAGAATTCCACTAAATTCATTATCAGAGTAATTAATCTTTTTCTTGGGGCTAATATTATAGTCACAGAAGTATGTGCAAAGTTTCCAAGAAATAGTAGAAACAGAGATTTTAAACACTTGCATGTAAAAACTTAACCAAAGCCTTATGCTGACACTGACACCTGGGTGATCAGAATAGCCCCCCTATTGTACGAATATTTGAGCTGAAAAGAGATAAAAGTCTAGAATATCTGTAGTGTGGTAGATTTCATGGTGGGCGATTATCACAGCATAAGGTGCTCGTGACGTCATAGCCTAGCAGTTTTCGGGAACACGTGAATGACGTCACCAGCACACCAAGCGTTCCTTCCTGGCCGAGCTCTCAAGACGGTAAGTCGTACTTTTTATTACTCTCATTGATGTTCACGGAATCCTAGGGCTAGGATGGTAAGTCCGCCCAGATACCTGTTTGTATTGATTATGTGTTAGGTCACAGTGTAATCTTGCTATAGTAATGTTTTTCTTTTTTGTTTCCGTTTTATTCGCAAACAACTATGAGTAACATCAACTGGAATATGGACATTTAAAATTCATCTTCTCTTCATTTCTCTTCTTCTAAACCCTTGAGGTGTCACCCTCCTAGTAATTGTTATTTATGCTCAGTTACCCTATTACCGGGGTATACCAATTACCAGTGTAGTAATAAATTTCGAATTTCAAATACAGAAATACTTCAGACAATGTTTCAAAATTTTAGTTAATCCTTTTTATACAATAATTTAACTAGGGTGGTCCCTGATAGATCGTGTTAAAAATTTTATAGCATCCGTATATCAATTTTACAATTTTACAGAGGAAAACAAAATCTAGACATGGTGGTGTATGAATTTCTCTTGTTAGACTTAAGTTAAGCAGTGTTTGGAACAGAAAATATGATGAATTATACCTAAATAGGCCAAAGAATGTATATGATGTATAGAAAGTATACAAAAGGGATTGTAATTTGTGAAGTTTGAAGGTTTTCCTCAGTACACCGGTAATTGGTACAAAAGTAGTTCCGACAAATCTTGAGGGTCATGTTGTTTCCAACCAAAGACTTTTGTTAAAATACATTTTCCTAGAAACAAAAGTACTGATTTTAATAAAGGAATGATATGGCTATGTGATGACATTGAATATTCTAAGAAAAATTCAAGAGATTCTTAAACACAGACAACTTTAATTAAGACCACCGGTAATAGGGTCAAGGAGTATAATTCATTACATTGGGATGTAATTCGCACCATCCCCGAATGGCAAAAATTCTATCTAATTTCAGGGAAATAAAAATATATTTCATTCAACTTTTCATTTTCATCAAAGCAAGTTTGTTTTTTTTTAAAAAAAAATAATAAATACTATGGCTCATAACTTTGACGACCTGATTATTTATTTGCAGAAATACTGCAGGAATCCAGAGAACTCGCATGATTTCCGACAACAACAATAATCCAAACTGACATACACTAAAATTAAAAAGTCTGATTGCACATTCAATAAAAAAGAATAAATATAAATTTATTTATTAGATCATAATGTCAATCTTAAGAACTGAAGCCTTATTCAGGTGC
This sequence comes from Fragum whitleyi, assembly GCA_948146395.1. Lineage (NCBI taxonomy): Eukaryota > Metazoa > Mollusca > Bivalvia > Cardiida > Cardiidae > Fragum > Fragum whitleyi. The sequence goes on along the minus strand of OX411543.1, from coordinate 46,081,150 downwards.
AAATAAAACAAATTACGAAACCAATTGGGTACGAATCTGATTAAACACAAAATTACCTATTACTGACGCGTATCGCTTCTCGTTTAACTTTGAAAATTTATTCTTATGAATACCACAACAATTTATGACATTCAACTTAGATTTTATTAGTTTACGCAATGAAATACATGTTGTTGTTGTTTTTTTTCGACCTTGAAACGGAAACGCTTTTTAGGAATTGGCTGTTTCCCCGCATGAATTCAAATTAAGGAGGTTCGCTTAGACTGGTACTACTGTAGACTCATTTATGATAGTCGACAGTGGGCTCAGTCTAGAGGTTCGCCGTTGTCTGCGCATGTCATTTCTCCGAAGATTGATAGTATTTGAAAAATGCCATCTATCGGAAGATAACGGGAAATTGGCTAAGTTTACCCTGTCCTTAGCCAATTTAGCCATTGGCTAAAATTCTGAAACTTGGCTAAAAAATAATCTATTGGCTAAAATGCTGGCTAAGGGTGGGTATCATTTTGTAAAGTCAATAAATCTATAGAAAAGAGAAATCAAAGTGTTACGATCATTGGTAGAAGTTAGAACAATTAATAAATATATATATACATATATATATACATTTTGTAACAGTAAATGATTATTGAAAGGTATATAAATAAGTTAATGGTTCATGAAAAAAATATTGCAAAAAAGAATATTGCAAGGGTTTCTTTTCAACTTCAGAGAACAAGATGGCTACAATCTAGTCAATTTGGCCAACATATTTTCAAATTGGCTAAAAGGTTGGCTAAAAGAAATTTTGACCCATGGTAAGCCCTGAAACTTTTCTTTAAACCATGGACTCTCATTATACACTTAGGGTCAGTGTTTAGTTCGAATGTATTAAACAGATCTAAATGTTTTATTCGGATTTTTGAAAAGAAAAAAATGGGACCACCGTGCTAATTCTTCCCTAGGGCTTATCGAAAATAGGTTCTTAAAAACATTGAGTGCATAGATCTAGAGGTTCGTTTTTTAGAGCGGTGATGAAAAATCCCACTAAAAAGATTATTTAGACGTCATAAAAAACGATTTCGTTTTTTTTTACTGAAAATATTGGACGTCGTCAAGGGCTTGGCTACTAGTTCAATGCAAAACTATAAATCATTTCCTTATCTAAATATCGTAAGATTCTTTTTAAGCCCGCATAAAAATCGTAATCTAAAAAACTCTCCATCTAAAAAATCTTAATTAGATTCTTAAGAATCTTAATCCAAGAAACGCTCATCTGGAGTTGTTTCCCCTAAATTTCTTTGAAAATTACACCCTTGATTTAAAGTTACTTTTTATGCCCCCGATATGGAGGCATCATAAATTTGACTTGTCCGTCCGTCCGTCTGTCCGTCTGTCCGTCCGTCCGTCATTCCGTCCAAAAACTTTAACATTGGCCATAACTTCCTTATTACTTAACATATTCGCATCATACTTTACCACAACATTCCTTGGTACATTACCTTTCTGTAGGCACATACTTTGGTGACCTTGACCCCTGGATGACCTTGACCTTCAACATAGATTGGCCATAATTTAAAATCAAAGCGGTGTCGGGGGCATTGTCATCTTACAGTGACAGCTCTTTTTTGACAATTTCATGAATATACAGACAGCAATTGATTGGCTATCCTGTCTCCATCTATCGATACAGTATCGGAAAGTAGCGTGGATAGGACAGGTTTACCAGTCTAAGACAACGATTGATTGACGTTTTGTTTAAAAACGACAACCCCTTCCACTAAATTTGTCCATAAAATATGGAGATTTAAAGAAGCAAAGGGAAAATATGACATCTTAATTCGTTTCTTTATAGAAGTATTTTTCATTGATTATTGGGAGCTAAGTAGGCCTACTAATAGGTATAAAATGATGATGCTATAGTACAAGGATTGAATAATTAAACTCACCGAAAAAGATAACAAATTTGTTTTGTCTTTCTCAGATTCATTTCTTTTCCAGTTCTTCCATTTGAATTCATTTCCTTTTTTTTCACTTTCGGAATTTTTACTCGAAATAGTGCTCAATCTAGTTTGCTGCCTTTCCACCTTTTCTTGTTTCTCCATGCCAATCGGTTCTAGTGATTTCAACCGACCCAGTATTTCCTTCATTAACGTCATATTCCCCGCCTCTGCATTCTGTTGCATGATATAAGGCAGATTGCCGAGGACCAGATTCCCCACTCATTCCATTCTCTTCTGTTAGATCACTTTTAACCTTAAGTCCTAGAAATCATCATGACGCGGTGTCGTAACACCACTTAAGCTTTCCACTATTCAGCTTTCTCCAGAATCTATTACGGAGCATCCCGTCATATGAACCTGTTTTCATTAGACCTTTGTTCATAGCTGAACGCAGCATGTCCTCCAATCGTATACCCGAGTGAGAAACTGACTCATCCTTCATCTACTTTGCCGAGTAAAATTCGGCTAGAATAGCTTCCCGTTAAACACTTTCAAGCTTATCAACTATTTGCCTGACCAAAGTATCGGGACTAAGGGATAAAAGAATTTTCCTTTTAGTGAATTTATTACTGCCTGTTTTAGTATTTCCTCGTGGTATAAGCCAGACCTAATCATGAAATCTATCTAAAGTTTCTTCAGTCAACAAAGGATCCGAAGGCTTCTTTTAACTTCAAGTAATAAACACACGACTTTCCATGATTTTCTCTTGTGTCAAAATTTTCCAGCTGACTCAATCTACGTTCCTTCTCTCTGAGGCTTTCTGTTCAACTTATCTCTCTCTCTCTCGCAATTTCTGTATGCGGTCCTTCTACACTAATTCATTTCATCATTTTCAGAACTTATGTCGAAGTCAATTACGCCTTCTTTTCTCAAAGGGCGGAAGTATGTCATAGGGCAAGGATTGAAGAATTAAACGAACCGAAATGGATAGCGATTTTAATTTATTTATTTATTTATTTCATGGCCCTTGAGTTGTGGTCCTTTAAATGCTTCATAACTGACTACATCTTACTTACAGTGTAAGGTAGATAAATGTTACTCTTTAACTGGTGTTTGTTTTTGATGCGCAAGCGTTGTTGATTCATAATGCCTCGTGTTTGCATTTGAAAAATATTTTTTGAAGAAATCTCTAGATATTTTATAATATATTCAGGTAACTACCAAAACATTTTGAAAAATGATCAATTACATAATCATATGTTTCAGTGATTGATATGTCGATTGGTTAGCATTGTATAATTGTAACCGTTATATGTATATTTTGTCAATTTGAAAGATCGCGCTAAATCATCGCTAGAGCGATACGTTCAAATGCTTGTCTGTATCGTCGATGTCAATACTTGTTTTCATTTCACAATGAAGAAAATTTTGATATGAAAAATGGGGTCTCAGTCTTACTTTTTTTTTTTACATAATTTGACTTTTTTTGTTAAATTAAAGGGAGGTGATTCACAAAAAATCGTTCAAATTTATAGACATATTTGCAATATTGAGTATACCAATTTAATCAATATTTTGGTTCAGGTAAATGCTTTCTCTCCAAAAAAAAAAAAAAAAAAAAAAAAAAAAAAACCTGGCCATAGGTAATGTTGAATACTTGCTTGACGTTTTCTCAGAATACTCAATAATGGGGGGAAATCAACCCCCCCCCCTTAAAAAATTGCGAACAAATTACATTTTTGATTACATACAAATGTTTGTGATTTTTTGTCAACATGTTGATTTGCAAATACAAATATCAAATTTGGATTCAGAGTCTTATAACAATCACACAAACGCAAACATTTCTTAATTGACGAACAATCCGAAACCAGGCGTCCTCAACGCGGGTAAATGACACATAAAATAAAAGAATGTCCTTCATCGCTTGAGCTTGATTTTGAAATTACGATTTTTGTGTCGTCTTTAAAATGTGTGTTTCTATTTCCCGTTCTCTAAAACAAGTACATATACAAGACTAAGTCATTTATTGATTGATGTCCTTTTTAATTTTGATTTTGAACCCCCTACCCATTAATTCACCCATAGGCCGGTTCAACATAGATTGCTCCAGGTACCCCCTTTTTCAAATCCAGAGTGCTTTGATTGGATTCTGGATCCATATCTTACTCCAAATTTGAAGACCAACCGGCCTTTGTTCAGGACAGACGGACGTTTGAAACATTCTGAATGGTACCCCGTCTCGCACGTTAGTCCACTTGCACACCGGGTGCCATAGGAAAACATTTTGCGGACGTTTGTATCCGTCGAAGGAAAGTTATTGCTTATCTTAAATCGCTAGGTTTACCCATACATGTACTTTCATAATTGAAGTGAAGGAATCAGGTTAAATTCCTATCAAATGCTTTTTAAATATACCCGATATACCTATGGTAATGGACTGGGCGCCTACGCCAGAGATCAGTTGTGAAAATACACCTATAGAGATATGTTGAATGGGACGGTCTTAGATGATAATCTATCTGTGATGCAACAGTCTACACGACAGAAATCTACGATCGCAATAATTATTAAGAAAACGCTGATCTATTTTTGGTGAACGAAATTTTCGTTCACCAGTGGTTACTATGTAAGGAATTAAGTAGTGTCCCTTTAGAATCAATTAGGTATCTCTTAAGACTTCTCTCCGCAAAAACACTGTTAATTTCGTTAATGGCGTGATACTAGAATTCTAGTGAAGTGAAAATAATGAAATTCCCTTTTCAAAACAAAAATTGAGGTTGCAATATTTAATGGGGCATATTAATAATCCGCGTAAGCTTGTCGAGGGTTTAGAGCAAAAACAAGGTTTGTGTCTATACACTGGGTAGTACCTGGGAAGTACTTTGGACTGTACTTTGTTAAAATATGAGCCAATTTTATCCAACTGTCATGCAGTTGCTTGTTCTGTACAAAATGACCATTCTCCATGTTTTGGCTTTACCGCTATAGCTATGACGGTCTTATGTTGCTCAACTGCTTGTGCTCATAAATAGCTTCTTTTTGATATACAATATACCTGACCACACTGCTTTTTCTTGGCTAATGAAGCGCCCTTAAAATTGGGTCTCAAACTCTAAACATGAACCTTAACCTTGTTGCAAACAAGCTGTCGTTGTAGGGGACATTTTAACCAGTCTACCTCAAGTTTATATTATGAAAAAGTAGAATGCACTTGGTGTAGGCTAAGATCAGACTGCAAATTGTGTAGGTTGAAATATGTCTATATTGTATTTCAAATTTTGTGCACAACGGGAAAATGGCATAACTCCGATATCAGCAAGAGAAAGATAAAGCTTTAAATATTCTTTTACTCATTTCGAGTCAAAAAGCTCCTCGAGCTAATATACTCCTTCCTGGAGAAGTTTGAATGACCATAAACTTATTGACAAGCACGTGTATTAAAACAATAAAGTACACATATAGTACATTTTACCCAAACATTTACTGAAAGTCACAAGGTAAAATCATATTTATTAACGTCGCAGCTACTGGCTCGTTGGCCGAGTGGTTAGTGCGACCGTATCACTTATCCAGATTTGGATAAATATTACTACCTCGTAGGTATAACTCCGTATTCTATCGCCAAAAAGTAGTAAATGAAGAATTTCAATTCAAACTTGATTTTTGTGGAAATCAAACTTAATTTTGCCTTAAATCAATTGACAAAAATATTGGTTTAAATTAAGAGGGTATTTTTTTTTTAAGTTGCTTTCTTGAGATCTATTTATACTGTACACAGTTTCCTAATATAGATTTTGGGGAAACCGACAAAATTGGAGCATTTCATGGCCGCTGACATTTTGAAAGCAGATCGACGGAATCGGCCGAATTGTCACGAATAACACTACCCAGAATGCTCAAATGAGATAGGTCAGTATTTGAAAAATGCCACATATCGGAAGATAACGTCAAAGTTTATATTGTTTAAATCGAAGCACTGAAAGTACTGAACGTGGACGTTTCTGGTATCAAGGTGGGGATATAAACGAGCCGAATAAGAAACTGTGGACAATCTAAAAGTTTAAATTCTAAAAATTCTAACATTTAGAAATGACATTGAATTTGAAACCAACAGAAAAAGTCATGTCACAAGCAATTCATATGTGAAATATGAAGACTTCGTGTCTAACCAAACAAAATTTATGGCCTATTTAATTTTTTTCATGAAACGGCTAACAACTGAAGCCCCTTTTCTGCATTGACGCATTTTATGTACTTATTTTCAGATAATTTTTGGTGAACGAAATTTTCGTTCACCAGTGTTATATACTGTGTATGGAAAATCCTGTAGGATCTTAATAGGTTTTAAATAAAGCAGTACCTCTTTAGATTCAATTTAGTATCTCTAAAGGCTTCTCTCTACAAAATCACTGTTTGTATCGTTAAATGCATGGAACAAGCTTTCTTCATCAAGTGAAGATAATGAAAATTACACTTTAAAAACACAAAAATATCTTGGAATGTCTATACGGGCGAATTTTTGATCCGCGTAAGATTGTCGAGACTTCAGAGCAAAAACAAAGTTTCAGTCTGTACACTGTATAGGCAGATACTATGTTTTTGATTTAAACCTTCGCTATTGCAACTTGTAGTAATTTGCCGGAAATGTGTGTTTATTGAGGTCGTGAACTCTTGAACTTCTACACACCCCTGATTGGCCATATCAAACGTGATGACCTACTACGATTTTACCTGCCTCCTTATGAATGAAGTCTTTGCTTATAAGTTACGAAAGGTCAAGTTTACAAACGAATGGAATGTTCCTGCCGTATTTCTCCTATTACACGCGCCCGAGCGCGGTGCAAAACGTCGTGGGGCGCTATTATTTCAGACTCTTTTACTTAATTAAAAAAATACGTATTTTTGGTACCTTAGAGAAGCAAACTGTTAACATGTTCGTAATTATCGATTGAAATACGTATGCTGCCCAATACGCTTTTCTATTTATCTATTAAGGCTATTGATTTAAAAAAATGAAATAAAATGTTAGCTAATGAATTGTAATTCTGTCATTTTAAGTCATGTATCGAAATACGGTCACCCTGGACCATTAATTGCAGCTTTCAAAAGCAAGTGATTGCGTTATTAAGCAGAAGCCGAGATTATTATTATTGTTATTATTTGTACAAGGTAGGAAGTTCCAGACGATGCAATATTCAATGTTCCGCTACCGATGGACAAAGCGGTCTAATAAATCATTACCTATTCACGTATGAAATAAATAATCCTGTATTAAATCCTAAAATTTCGTGATGTGTAAATGCACCAGGTACACGAAATGAAAGTGTTTCGTAGTGAAAACACAACACGTCTGGAGCTAGCTGGGTCACCGCCTGTCGGCACGCTTTGAAGTCCCCAGATTCTTGCAAGCGGCGACGTCGCTTTTGAAATAAGTCACACACGAGATTTTACGGGGTTTTTCCTATTTTAACAGTATGAATTGTGACTAGGATTTAATCATTTGACTTGGATATTTTGTATATTTGCAGAAGGTGAAATGATTTCAGAAATATTTTCGTAACAACGAAAGGGGGTTTTGTTCGCATGTGACTTATTAAGAATAACGAGAAATAGTTTTAATTTTGTGTTAAATTTTAACCTTTCGCACTTCCGGAAGACTGCGCGATTTAGGACGCGCTAGTTTTTCGGACGTTGAACGATCTTTTAATGACGCAACCAGCCTTATCCTGATAGGAATTTAAGATAGTTAACCCACAATCTATTGAACATTACGTCGTGGAGTAGCAGCTTTTGAAATTAAATTCGAGACCGGATTTTTCACCACGGACCGTGGATGGTTGGATGATGTTGGTCGGATGGGCAAGGGCCTAGGAATCGTATTTATGGGGGAGCGCGTTTATTAGGGAGGGCGCGTCTAAATTATCATTGAAACATAAATACGCACCACTTGACATTGACCAACCTTGATATTAAATGAAATTTAACCCATTACCAGACAACTTATGTTCTCAACTACCAAATTTACACCTCTTGCTTAAATCCCTTTTTTATCTTAAAGCTTGTTGTTGCATACTTGTGTAATGTAAATATCTTCGGTTACGGGTATTTTTGTATCATAATACCCAAATCCCATTCCCTGTTTTTTTTTCGTTTCAAACAAGGCCGGAAAAACAGGGGATATAGCAATCTCGGTACGATTTACTGTTTATATATGAATGTCGTGAATAGATAAATAATTAAAAGAATCAAATGAACAAATATCCCAACACGATAGACCTAATTTCAAATTTTAACATCGAATGGATTTTTTGTTCAAAGTACTTGACATCGTAACTACAACTGTATAGTAGCGCTTCTATCCCTCGGATGGCTCTAGAATTTCCTCAATACAATCATTCATCTATTTGTTTTACGGGAAGTATGTAAAATATTACAAAAAAACGAAACTTGGATTGTGAATCAATCGTCTGTGGACTGGAGCACCTTTACCTTAATATGCAAATTGGTATTTCTCGCACCAGAACTATAATGAGCATACATCCGTACGTAGCTGCCATCTTCTACCCTCTTAGGTTTACGATTATCTGCCGTTTGGTAGGAGCAATAGAATTTAAACAACGACTAAATTTGGACAATTCATTAGCTGTACAAAATACCTTCCTACATAGATTTCATCGAATTGTTTTTTTTTTTAATTCATTTTTACGCAATGGCATCAGATAATTATTCTTTCACGAGACTGAATATTACGGAAAGAGACCAAAACACAATTACGAAACAGCGGTCTTTTAATTCGGAGGAGGGGGGGGACCCATTCAGGTCGTACCAGAGCCATAGCGGATAACGTTTAAAAGTCAAAATGCAGAAAGACTGCTGTTTAATCTGCTAAAATATGGGTTCCGCATGTGGAAATTGAATTACCTTTCTGACTGCTAATTTTTGAGTTAAGAAAAGAATCATTAGTCTAGACACTATAGTTGCCTGTTTTCCTTTCTCTAGGCTTATCGCTCTCTGTCTATTGGTCTGTCTCTGTCTGTCACTCTCTCTACCTTTCTTTTCCTCTCTTTCTCATTCTTTGAATTTAGAATTTTGACGAGATACTTTCCCTTGATTATTTTTTACATTTATAATTTCTCTTTTCTCAACGAATTCAATATATCACTTTAGAATGCCAACAGATTCGTTCACCATCAGTACTTTCAGTGCTTTGATTTGGTCAAGGGCATCTGATTTGGGTTTTTATGGATTTACATTGAATTTTGACCATTAGACAAGGAGAACTTTTGGAAAAACTGATTACTACATTAAAGCCCGTTTTCCGTGACGAGGTCTCAAATTCAAAGCGGAAGAAAAATATCTACATCATACCTGCAATAAATCATAGAGAGTTTATATGAAAACATTCATTAAATGTGGGAGTATGGAGAACTCAATTCGGACGGAAGGACAGAATTGCGAACGAAAGTACTGACAAAGCGGCAGCTATTATCAGTTATACAGTTTCTTGCCGGGTATATGACGATTTATTCCCATCTTGGTATTAACAACATTTTTAAAACCACCAATATCCCCTAATGCGCCTCAAATGAAAAGTAAACATGTACAAAGTGACGTAGTTAACTGTGACGTCATATTACAACATTCTACAATAATGTGATATTAAAGCGAATCTTGACTGGACCTTCGCGAAAGTCGGCACTTTAAATAGACAGATTGGTAAGATTGAAAGGTATTGATTGCCCTTTTTAGCATATTCTATTTGAATGTTATTAGCTGACATGCTTTTAACCATAGCATAATGTGTATCATGGCTGTCATTATCGGCTCGAATTTTCGTTTATGTTCCCGGCGAGGCGCCTTAAGGAAATAATAGAAATTATCCAGAGCAACCGTAGATATCAATGTTTGTAAGGTCAACACTAGCCAATGAAAATATCAGAATTTTCTTTGCAGTAAAATAAATGCTCCCCTTCGTGGAAAAAAGAACAACGATTTATCATCATCACCACCATTTTTCAAAGGATTGTGCTAATATATTTAAATGATAAATTGTTAGATTAAAGGTACACAATATCAAAAGGCACCAAACATCTATATTAATATGAAACAAATCAAATCTCGCAAATACAGCTGAAGTTTAAAGGCTAGCTTCGATTATTGAATTAACATATCACGTAAAAGTTCGCATTCGCAGTATCTTGGGCGACTTAATTGTGTTAAGAATTTAAACAAGAGGACCCTGAGGGCCATAAATCGCTCACCTGATATTTCAAGTAAATTATCATTAAGACTCCATTTCCTATGATATGGCATGGACCTTCCCATTTTCAACAGAGTTCATTCTTGTGACCTAGCAAACATTTTGATCAAGTTTCATGAAGATTGGACTATATTTGTGGCGTTTGGAGCTCTTACGAGAAAATTGTGATTAAGTCACCTTTTCCCGTGATTTGACACGGACACTTCCCATTTTCAAATGAGTTCATCCTCATGACCTAACAAACATTCTGACAAAGTTTCATGATGATTGGACCATATTTGTGACTTCTAGAGAGTAAACAAAAAAATGTCATTAAGGCCCCTTTTCCCGTGATATGGCACCTATCTTTCCCATTTTCAATAGACTTCATCCTCGTGACCTAACAAACATTCTGACCAAGTTTCATGAAAATTCGACCATATTTGTGGCTTCTAGAGTGTAAACAAGAAATTTGTCATTAAGGCCCCTTTTCCCGTGATATGGCACGGATCCTTTCCATTTGAGCAATTTACATAAGGGACCACCCAAGAGATATTCTGCCAAGTTTGGTTGATTTTGACTCATAAGTTTAGGAGGAGATGTCGTTTAAAGAAATTGTTGACACAATTGTCATTAAGGCCCCATTTACCGTGATATAGCACGGATCCTTCCCATTTTCAATAGAATTCATCCTCATGACCTAACACACATTCTGACCAAGTTTCAAGAAGATTGGACCATATTTGTGGCTTCTAGAGTGTAAACAAGAAATTTGTCATTAAAGCCCCTTTTCCCGTGATATGGCACGGATCCTTTCCATTTGAGCAATTTCATAAGGGACCACCAAAGGAATATTTCTGCCAAGTTTGGTTGATTTTGACCCATAACTTTTGGAGGAGATGTCGTTTAAAGAAAAAGTTGACGCCGTGACGGACAGATGGACAGACGGACGCCGGACAACGATCGATCACAATAGCTCCCTTGAGCACTTCGTGCTCAGGTGGGCTAATGAGAAAACGAAGCATGTCCATCATTGTCTTATATGGGTTGTCTTTACGACATCGAATGCTTTCACGCAAAATACCGAAAATCGTTTTTTATGACGAAACAAAAATCTTTTTACGTTTTTTTCTCAACTTTTTCTATTGAACGCAGCCCTGGTTACTAATTTCTACAGACAGTGAAGGAACAAAGGGTATTCCACAAAGCAAATGTATTCTCTGCTTCTATTTGCCCAACTTTATCACACAGGTGGTCCGAAAAAGTTTATATTCAACCTGTTGTCTCTCAGACAGCGGGCTACAGAATTAGTCAGTTAGTTGTTATCTCCCTTAGACCACAGGAATTTGCAAAAGGCGAATCAACGCCTTGTCGCAGACTGGTCCTACTGGCGATTATGATAAAAGCCAGTAGGACCAGTCTACGCATTATCGTTGTGATTGTTATACTGGTACGAATGATAAATAAAAAATCTAGCCCACAAAAACACACCGGTTTTTCGTCCAAAGTCTAGAGACCTGTCCTCTATAAAAATAGTCTTTAAATAATCAGCAGACTGCATATAATATGTAGCACGAAATTTTCAAAGTACAAAGTTGTCTGGCGGAGACACATCCTGAAATATTATGAATTGAACCAACGTGGGAACGTCCACCAAAACTGAAGATGTTTCGTTGGACAGTCAGAAATCGTCTACACAAGCAATATTACATTTTCCTAAAATGTTTTTACATGATTCGTTTCCTTTTGCATTTGCATACCACTTCTTTACCGATTGTGTTTTGTAATTTAAAAGAAATCTTTCAGAAGGGTTAAATAAAATATGAGCCTGTGCGTGACAATTTCCAACAATATGACATCTGCGTAGGGTGCAAACATTTAGCAGCCAAGACAGTTACTTAGTGTAAGTAGATGATTGTCTAACTGTCTACAGATACTTTAAGACATTATTTATCTACAAGTCGCAAAGTGAATGCTCTGGTCAGGCTACGCGGATGAACAAACTGGCCAGGGTCTTTCTTTTGCGCACATTTGAAATTATTGGAAATGTCACGCACAGCGGGCTCATAATGCCAAGATGTTTTTAGAGTCACGGATAGTTTAATAACGTTGATAACGGGTGATAACGTTGGTTCGATTCTCTGCCTGGCACACTTAAAAACTTATTGCCTTTCGGATGAAACCGAGGCCCCGTGTGACGATGCTATAAATCGAGCATTTTGAAGAACTATGGTTTCGTCATGGACCCTTACACTATCCCCGTAACCGTCTTCTGAGGGCGTTGCTCATATGGGCATATGCTACGGACGGTAGCGGCGATAACTAAACGGAAATAAACTCACACTACAGAGCGGCCGCCGTCAAAGCATAAAGGTAGCGATGGACTAGCATTCATCCTTTCCGACACTTTGTCTTCCCCAAACGGGATTATTATCGTAGACCCATGTTGGATAGCAGCTAATGGCTAGGAAATGATAAAATGGTAGTGCTGGTGTGAAAAATACCAGGAACCCAATGTAAGGAGTTCTTTTCACCGCAATATAATTGAAAAGAATTATTGAAAGCGGCGTAAACCCCCTTCAAACAACCAAACCAAGATGACTTACATGAGAAATTTTAAAATAATTACTGATTTTTTCCCCTAAAATCTGTAGCTTAACCTGTAAATTGCCGACGTTACACATTACACATGTTTACCACTTTTTTTTTTTCAAATAAAAAATATTAAGTGCATTTCTTAGGTAAAAGAGAGAAAAAGAAAATGATCTGGAAAGTTCTTTGACGCCACACTTCATTGAAACACACACACATATATTTATGCATTGTACTTTTGAAGTTGCTCATTGAAAATTAGATGGTCCGTTTGCAGGAAAAGTTGCCCTAAACGACAACGGAATTGATAATAGGCTTAATCTTGATTTCTAAAAAAATCAAATCATTTATTCAAAAACATTTTTTCTTTGAACCTTTGAAATGTTACTTTTTATTAAATAAAAAAAACACATATTTTTGCACTGATAGCAATATAAGATGAAAACATTGATGAAAAAGAGAAATTGCTTGTTTCAAGCAATTTCTCCCCTGTTTCTTTACTATTTCAAAACACCAATATACAGTTGAAAGTCTTTGAATTTAAAAAAAACTAAAACAGTTCGTTTCGTATAATATGGGTAATACAGCTTCTATTACCAAATGACGTCGTTCAAGCAGTTTTTCCGGAATAAAACGGATCAGATATATGATGAATTTTGTCGTGGTTTTTATTCCGCATTTCCAAGCCAAACAAAAGATGAAGAAGAAATGGCGAGAAGTTCTGTGGATAGGTCATGATTGTGTCACAATGCGAGTCGGTTCACTGTATTTCAGCAGTTTGAATAATTTCATTTGATCTTTGGCTAGAGTAACAACACCAGAGAGGTCGATTTTGTCGTCTGATATCCTCAAATAGCGAGTTTTGTTCATGTCTTTCCACAATCTGTCACCTCTTTCCTTGTAAGCCTCCTCGGAGGTAAAAGTTCTTCCATAATCGAACTCGTGCATCATGCGCATGCGTCGACCGAACGCGACTTCCGGTTCTTCGCCTTCCTCGTCCACGTCTGTAATACTTGGAAGTAATGGGAATGAGAAAAATGGCGAGTCGAAATGGACCGGTGGATTTGTCTCTAAATATTCGTCAATTTTCACCATAAAATCGTTTTTTCGTTTCTGAAGATTCGAATAGAATAGATTTTCCTCTTGTAGGAGTTCTAAGCGCCTTTCTTCGAATAAATCAGGACCGAGATTGTTTTCGAAGTTATCGTCTGCCGTTATGAAGGATTTCGTCGTATCGTGTTGAGATCGGTTAGTGAATTGACCTTGAGCATCTTTTTCTGTTGCATCATGGGACGAAAAAGGGGCATTTTGAGGTACAGGCTTATTAGAATTCGACTGAAATGACACTTTTGGTCCTGGAGACTTTTGCGCCCCACTCGTTGTAGACGGTCGACTTTTCTGGCTTGATTTGAGAAGCAGACGAGCTTCTCCGTTATCTGGTAGATGTGCACTGCTTGGTCGCATTGTGATATTGCCTTCTATTGAATTTCGACGTTCAACATTGTCCGGTGCTGGGGCGTCGATGAAAACTCCAGTAACCGAATTACTTCTGTTTCGCTTTAGAATATTATCTTCCGTCTGAGCTCGATTTTGAAGTAATTTGACTTCCCGTGGACGGTTTCTCGAAACTGAAGCACTTTTAGATCTGTTGATACCCTCAGGGTACAGATTGAGTCTGCGGGCTGCGGCAGCTATTTTCATAGCGGCGTTCAGATTGAAGCTATTTACTGGTTTCATTTTACCTTCAATTTCTAGCTGCCTAAGAGCAATGATATCATCTGGGGACAAATTAGACCGAATTTTAGAAACCTTGTCCTTTAGATTCCGGTAATTTGATTTTACCGTCCTTAAATGGAGATCTAGTACATTGGTGGCAAATTTTCTCTCTAGGTCGAGTGTTCCGAAAGTTTTTGCCAACACACGGTCCTCCTTCTGGTTCAATGTCATAGCTTTCAGCACTTTCTCTGAAGTCAGCTTCCGGTTTGACATATTGGAACCTCACGGTTTTTATCCCTTGCTTTCGTTAAACTTGGGTCAAACTCAATCTAGTTACCTGCAATTATTTAAGAGAGATAAATGTATAAGTATATTGAAAGTTTATTCTGAAGCGTTTCAAATTCATCCTTGTAATTCAAAGGGTCGTGCATTCATCATTTTTTTCTTTTTTTCTGTTTTTTTTTTTTTTTTTTTTTTTTCTTCTCAAAACGGTTCAGAGGGAGTTTTTTCTTCCATAAAAGTGAAAGCAAGATTTACATAATTCTATAATTTAATATAACTGACGGTCCTAGAGTGCATATTAGGTACATAGATTTCTTATTTACAATATGTTCACTGAGTTGTTAGAAAACCAGATCCATTCATTGTGTGGGATTTTAAAGCCGCTTACAATATAACAACTGATCTGATCGTGTATTAGTTATGTATAATGATGTAATGTTGTAGAATATTGAAATCAAACCGCTAACAAAATTAATGCGTTTTCAAAACAGTTTTCATTTAGGAATAAATCAACTTTCCAACCTAACAGAATAACGGAATCTTGATTGAAATAACTGAAATTGAATCATTCTGGTTTATACCTCATCATGGCTGATAGATTTTTTTGGAGGGGGGGGGGGGGGGGGGGGTGAATAGGGTTCAATGTTAATCTACAGAGTTACAACGCTTAATCAAATCAAATAATCAAATGACCCCTAATCCTTTCATTTAGCAATTCAATGCAATATTTTTTATTTCACTCAGTTCCTTAACAGAAAACACGAGGAATAACATATACATACACAAATGTAACAGTGTGAAGGTAAAATAAAATGAGTTATTATCATTACTATTTGTGCATAAGCGATTTGGTCAATATACGGTCCGGGACGCACCCAAAAGACGGAACTGCATCCGCGAGGCTGAAACAAGTATATCAAATTTCATACGTATTGAATAAAAGAAACAAGTATGGTTTAGTTCATCCGACCCCAGATTGACCTTTAAGGAGAAGTTGTTTAAATATCAATAACCATTACTTTTGGCAATCTTTAGAATATACATATAATTCTCTACTGTTAGTAGTTTTTCCTGGTAGTAGCACGTGTATTGCTATGTAGAAATTATATTTAAAAAAAATGAATAAAAGTATTGCATCCTTACAGTGAAGGTCAAACTCAGCCAAGGAAACCAACCTATACTCATAGATTTGGATAGATAATTATACATACGATCTTAGGTACAAAAAGTTATTCACAGTGATATGAGAAATTCCACAGGCCAATGTGTAGGGTTGTTTGTTCAGTTCATTAATCGGTTGTTTAATTCATGAGTAGAAGTACTGTTCATTATAAGATCACATTTTATTACGTTAGGATTTGTTATGTATTTTGATGGTAAAAGTGGTTTTCGTTCTTTTAAGATACCTTCAAGTAAATAGTGGTACTCGTCTACTATGCTTTTCTTAAACAGATTACAAAGTCTATCGTTTATATCTATTTTATTCCATCACCCTTGTTCGATTGGAAGTTTATTTTTATTCGTTCTAAATTTGATTAGGTTTTTTCTTAGTGCTGGACGATTTCAATCAAGTACTTTTCAATCCCAAATGTATGTTTGAGTAGTCTATAAGTGGTTAGACTATGGCCATTTTCAATTGCACTATTTAAACCATAAATTGAGGAATAAATCGTTTAGCTTCTGTTTTATCGTAAGTTCTAGCCATTTAGGATTGATGTTTAAAAAATCATTCCAGACATTGATAAGACCACAAATGTGTTTTTGATATTATTTACCCAATTAAATAAAGGTAAACAATATGAGATGGTGAGGATTTTTTGGATTTAGGATATACTTGAAGAAACGGAGCTGAACTTTTTCCAAGATATCAATTTCCAAATCCATAGGTAAAGAAAGCCTTTTTAATTTAAGTCAGTAAAATATACGTTGCTCTAGTTTCTTTTTTTTTTAAGCACCTGCTTAGCTTTAAAGAAATTACAGGAACTGCTGAAGATTATCCCAAGATATTTATATTTGTTCACAACATTTATTTGTTCATTTTCGTACTTAACGTTATAATGCGTATTACTACCTATATAAAATACAACTATTTCTAATTTGTCGTTATTAACTTTAAGATGCCATTCTTTGCAGTATATATTTCGTATAAATTAAGTGCATTTTGTAAGTCATCAGCACTATCACCTATCAGAACTGTGTCATCAGCGTAAATTAGTACAAAAATCTGGAGATATTCGGTTGCAGTGCTGATCACGTGATTTGGTAGATGAACTCCCGTATCTCTAAGAGGTAGCTCTAAGAATATCAGAGTTTTAGAAAAAACAACAACATATAAATCGTTTAGGTAAAGTGAAAAGATTATATGTGACATATTTTCCCCTTGCCGTAGCCCAATTTGACAAGAGAATAGATTTGAACAAACACCATTAAGCATAACACACGATTTAACGTTGTTGTACATACTTTTGATTAAATTGAAACATTTACCATTTACCTAGTATTGGAATATTTTGAGCCAAATTCCGCTTCTCCATACTTTGACAGTCAAATGCAAGCAAGACTATATAAGATCATTATAATATATCATATTTGAGAACAAAGGGCCTTCACGGTTTTGGTAGTCATAACATTCTACGAAACATATGACGTTCGAACCGTTTAGAATCGTCTCATTGGGGCGATTCTAATTGGTTCAAACGACATAAGTTTCAATGATAAACAGTTTTCCTTGAATAATGTCCAATTTTTCTAAGATTTTGCATACGACGAAGGTACTTTTTATGACGGTCGCTTAATTTAAGCGGTCGCCTCATAGAAGTGGTCGTTCGAGTTATATCGTCTATTATTCTATTTTAAAAACAGCACATGTCGCCTTTGATGTTTCTCTAGTCCTATGTTTGTGGTACTCATACCAGTCGTGAATATTAAGTGGAAGAAGATTTAAATATTCTGCGTTATTGATGAACTGGCAGAGCGGGGCTTAGCCGTGACGTTATTTGGCGAGTTTACTTTAAGATATTTTTGGTCCATTGAAAAAATAATAGGCAATAATCGTGAACGTGTGCAAATAACTGTAACCTAGAACCAAAAGGATTCACGTGCTTAGAGAAAGAGAACACATTTCATCTATGGGTTACTAAAGCCTAGTAACTTCAGCTTGGACAAGCTGAAGTTACGAGGCTTTGGTTACCAACCTACGCTTCACGGTCTCAAGTTAATTATATCGACTATCTTTAGAAGTAAGGTATTTTAAATAAAAGCTGATTTCCCTTAACCTTAAGTGCAGCGATCCGTTACTTAGGCTCCGCCCTGCCAGGGCATTAATTATGGATAATACCAGCCGTGTTAATACGTAGAAGAAGATTTAAATACTAGTACTATTTTATTTATTTAGCAATAAACTGTTTCGCCATTAGCCTTCGAAATGAAGTGAATAATGAACGTTTTTATGGAAGAATTGAGTCAAAAAGCCTTACCATTATAACTTTACAATAAAAACTACTCTAGGCGTTATTGACATAAGACGACATAGTTTGCATTTCGGATTTTAAAAGCTTAACTATTTCGTGGTGAACAGAATTTGAATGGTGTTGTTTGAGAGGAGTCATTACTTCTACTTTCTCTTAAATAATTTATCGACTTTTTACTTGAAACATAAGAAAAAGACAACGATAAACTGCGTGTAAAAAAAGAAAGAGTTTTGTTCTCTCCCCATGCTTTTTCTTTACAACGGACCGATTGAGAATATTGTCCACATTTCTGAAAACTCAGCTGTTTACGCAAAGTTTAAAAAAAAAATACATGCTATTAATATCCGAGATATTTCCGAGTAATTTGTGAAACATCATAATCAATTAGCGGATTAGCCTCAAACCCCAAAATTCATCGAAGGTATATCAATTGACTTTTTTTACTTTTGAGTATGTGTGCATTTGTACGTGTGTGTGAGCGAGTGTCGTATGTGTATGTTTTGTAATTGATATACAGTCAACTCTCGTTATAACGACCACATTTGTTCCCAGATAATTTGTCGTTGTAACGAAAATGTCGGTGTATTGAATGAACAGTGGGTCAATATGGAGGATTGTCGGAAAGCAGCATACATAATATTACATATTATGTATAGTTCATAGTAAATACTAGCGGAAATATTTTTTTCAGTTATAATTGATAATTTGATTATCTTAATTGAACCGATCTTTTAATACTTTATTTGACATATGCATTTCTATCAAAATTTAAATGCGATCATCTTAAAACTACCATTTTCTGTGTAGAAAAATAGAGTAAAGCTTTACAAACAAATGTAGACCTTACCTATATAAAGTGTAAGGATGAATGTGTTAAAGGTGCTAATTTAACATTGTCATTGTTTGCATTTCAAACAATTTCACACATTTCAAAGTTAAAGACTTGTTAATTATCAACTAATTTTAGGTGTTTTTCTACCATGTATATACATGTATAGTTCTGCGTAATTAACCATGATGACCAAATTTTTTGTGTCGTTGTAATGAACAATCTTATATAGGGAATATGCACTTTCGTTCCCTGAAAACCAATGTCAGTGTCGGAAAACGAGAATTCCGTTATAACGAATGAAAAATGCACTGTGCAAATCCGTTCCCGACAAATTTGTGTCGTTAAGTGAAAATGTCGTTCTATTGAGTGTCGTTAAATCGGGAGTTGACTGTATGTTGATTTGTAAATAGGTCAGATGTTGTTGCCACTAACCCTTTGACGGGTATTTCAGAGAAATGATATAAATATTCTATTTATATATTTTTATCCAGAAAACGTATGACCAACCAGCAATATCGACTACTTTCAGATATTTTGTACTTTGTCTGGGAATATATAATGCGTTTAAATTGGGACAAGAATGTTATTTTTCCTAATTTTCATTCGCCTTCTTAAACTACATGTTAATCTTAAGTAAATGATAGTATAGTTTTACAAAATACCTAGCTTCGAAAATCAAAAGATAAGTAAATGTTATAGCCAACAGCGATATTCCACTTGCTAAAAGTTCGTGATCTTACTATTAAATATTTTCTTAATGGATTATAGATCCTCAAAATTGAATCATATACCGTTCAATGCTTGACCAATCTCTGACAGATGATATATACGCATCAAGCGGTTCAGTGTTGAGTCTGTGTAAGTCTGTCTTTGAAACCTAGTTTATCAATGAAAACGTGCATTTTTCCATATATATAGTTTCTTTTTGTGCTACTTTTTACTTAAACTTTTCATGCAAGTGTCAGACATACTGAATGGATAAATAAGTATGTCAGCAAAATCAGCACCGTGTGCAATTCAAAACGTGGCAAAATGTTATCATATCATACCCCGCTTTGTACGTGCCTTTGCGTGCAAAGCGGGGTATAATAAAATAATAAATAGTTTGCACCGTTTTGCCATCTTGAACGTTTTGAGGGTTTCAGAACTTACACTTCGTTAATTGATGAAATGGATTCATATGAATTATTTTTTGCTTAAATTAGCGAGCGTGCGAGTTTTTGTCCAACATTCGAGGGGCCAACGAAAGAGCATGACCAAGTGTTTCTTGAAGCATGCCTTGGTCCATTTCTATGATTATCTTCAACCCATATGATTTACAACATTGTTAGTTATTGATTATCTTAAACACCTACATTTAAAGCATTGTCGGTTTTGGGCTTAAGGTAAGAAGAAAGAGTGTGTTAATTAAAACTGAATTATGCACCCATTCACATATTTCCCCTTTTCATAAGTACAAATTGTTATTTTTGTCACCAATTCTACCGGTTCAAATATTTATCTTCAAGATTTTCGATAAACCCTTAATATTTTTTAAAAACTTTCTCTTTTGCTATATACCCTGGTATTACTTAAAGCATCTTAGCCGTTACTTTTTGAGACCGACAACAACAACAACAACGATAACAACAACGATGACGACGAAAGAAACCACGAGAACGATAATAATAATTATGATAATAATAACATGAATATCAATAGAAAAAGAGATAAGAGATAATAGATAATAAATAGACTAGTTTAGAATATAGTAGAGTGACTGTGATAACAGAAAAAAACGTTATATATACTGGAAAAATTCAACTTTTTAATGTAGACTAGAATAATAAAGTAAAACGAATTCTTCAAATATATGTGACCCGTCAAGCGAAAAGGGACCATCTGGGTAGTTCGTAAAGTGTCGACCATAGTCAGAGGCTGCGCGGAATGCGCCGACTGACTTGAGTAGAAACTTTTCGCAATGTTCTTATTTCTTGAATCTAGAAAGATCAATCTACCTTCTAGCGGAAGAATTTTTGAAATGCGACCTCTGGTTGACCTATGCTAGACCCAATCTCTTTTTCGAATATTCATTTTAAAGATTTCTCAGATGGTCCCTTTTCGAGTGACGGGTCACATATATATTTGACAGGTCAAGTACATTGTTAATTGTAATGGAACTGTGATTTTCTTTGACTTTCACTATGAACATGTCGTGAATAACGACTTTAATGTTTTTGAAAATAAACAATGACATTGTCTTTCAAGTGTTTCTTTTAGTTTGTTCTATTTGTTAGACACTAAGATTGAGTTCTGTTTCGACATTCTGAATTGAGTCAATTTACATAACATTCGTCTAAAATTTCAATTGTTTTAAGTACTTTAAAATGGTTTAAAAGTTTGTACAAGTTCTCAGTTAATTTCCGGCACTTTTCTAATATTCAGAATCACCAAATAATTGTTAATGTGAGTACTTACTCGCCATTGACTATTTCCATGTATTTCCCAATCCTCAGTGTTTAAGATTCAGGAAAACAAGTGTATGATAACTTTCATTTGAAAATAATTAATTTGATAGCTAGCTATGCGCGATAATTTTAAAGAAACGCCAAATGAAAACACATGTTTTGGACAAAGATTAAAACAAAATTTCGTGAAAGAAAAAAATGGAACCTTATACTGACGCAATCAAACAGCTAATATATTTTTGGAAAAAAAAAAATTGACCCGTCACGCGAAAAGGGAATGTGTTGTAAACACGCAAAGTGTCGACTCTTGTCAGACTGCGCAACAGGCTGACTAGAGTTGAAACTTCAAGCAATTTGACGATTTCCTAAAAAAAATAATCATTCTCCCTTCCTGTAAAAAAATATTAAAACTCGACTGCTTGTTGAGCTCTGCTGGATCCGATATCATGATCAAATTTTTAATTTCCGTAATTCCTAGATAATACCTTTTCGCTCGATGTGTCACATTGATAAATCATACCTTTTCATTTACACGCTACCTATTGCTCACATTTACGACCTAAGTCCAGATCAGTCTATCACAAACTGCGAGAGGTACTATAAGATTTTTAGTAGGTATATCTTTATGGTCCACCCACCGACCAATGAAGTGCAATAGTGAGAGAGAACTATAACCCTTTTATAGTAGACTTCTCACTTTTGTTTATAGTATCGGACAATAACCACACACGCTTCAACAGTCGCTCTTACTGAGTCACTTAAAAATGTACCAAATATTGTCAATAAAACAATCAACCAAATACAAAAGAAATTTATTTCAACCGGTACAGGACGAGCCCGGCTAGCTCAGTGGGTAAATGCATCAGCAGCCGCGATATAATTGCAATTTAAGGTTGAAATTTGCGTTTAACAACAACAACAACAAAAAAATTATAATAATATAAAAAACATACAAACGAAAAAAGAAAGAAGAAAAAAGATAAACAAAAAATCGGTACAGTTGAGCAGTTAAGATTATCATGAATTTTACAAGGTGAATGATTTTGGAATAAAGTTGGAATGAAGTTAATTGAGTGGGCTGAGTCAGTTTTGAATGAAATTAGCAGCCGTCATAGCGCAGTTGTTAGCGCATTGGACTGTCAATGTAAGTCCCGGGTTCGATTCCCGGCGGTGGCACACATCCTTTCCGACTATTTGTCTCCCACCAAAGGGTTGATAATCGTTGACCTATTTGGGACAGTAGCTGGAGCCTAGGAAAGGATTTGATGGTAGGAGTGGTGTGAGGTATACCAGGAATTCATTGTTAGGTGCTCCAGCCGCTGCGATATAACTGAAATAATGTGCAAAGCGGCGTTAACCCCCTCATACCCCGCTTTGTACGTGCCTTTGCGTGCAAAGCGGGGTATAATAAAATAATAAATAGTTTGCACCGTTTTGCCATCTTGAACGTTTTGAGGGTTTCAGAACTTACACTTCGTTAATTGATGAAATGGATTCATATGAATTATTTTTTGCTTAAATTAGCGAGCGTGCGAGTTTTTGTCCAACATTCGAGGGGCCAACGAAAGAGCATGACCAAGTGTTTCTTGAAGCATGCCTTGGTCCATTTCTATGATTATCTTCAACCCATATGATTTACAACATTGTTAGTTATTGATTATCTTAAACACCTACATTTAAAGCATTGTCGGTTTTGGGCTTAAGGTAAGAAGAAAGAGTGTGTTAATTAAAACTGAATTATGCACCCATTCACATATTTCCCCTTTTCATAAGTACAAATTGTTATTTTTGTCACCAATTCTACCGGTTCAAATATTTATCTTCAAGATTTTCGATAAACCCTTAATATTTTTTAAAAACTTTCTCTTTTGCTATATACCCTGGTATTACTTAAAGCATCTTAGCCGTTACTTTTTGAGACCGACAACAACAACAACAACGATAACAACAACGATGACGACGAAAGAAACCACGAGAACGATAATAATAATTATGATAATAATAACATGAATATCAATAGAAAAAGAGATAAGAGATAATAGATAATAAATAGACTAGTTTAGAATATAGTAGAGTGACTGTGATAACAGAAAAAAACGTTATATATACTGGAAAAATTCAACTTTTTAATGTAGACTAGAATAATAAAGTAAAACGAATTCTTCAAATATATGTGACCCGTCAAGCGAAAAGGGACCATCTGGGTAGTTCGTAAAGTGTCGACCATAGTCAGAGGCTGCGCGGAATGCGCCGACTGACTTGAGTAGAAACTTTTCGCAATGTTCTTATTTCTTGAATCTAGAAAGATCAATCTACCTTCTAGCGGAAGAATTTTTGAAATGCGACCTCTGGTTGACCTATGCTAGACCCAATCTCTTTTTCGAATATTCATTTTAAAGATTTCTCAGATGGTCCCTTTTCGAGTGACGGGTCACATATATATTTGACAGGTCAAGTACATTGTTAATTGTAATGGAACTGTGATTTTCTTTGACTTTCACTATGAACATGTCGTGAATAACGACTTTAATGTTTTTGAAAATAAACAATGACATTGTCTTTCAAGTGTTTCTTTTAGTTTGTTCTATTTGTTAGACACTAAGATTGAGTTCTGTTTCGACATTCTGAATTGAGTCAATTTACATAACATTCGTCTAAAATTTCAATTGTTTTAAGTACTTTAAAATGGTTTAAAAGTTTGTACAAGTTCTCAGTTAATTTCCGGCACTTTTCTAATATTCAGAATCACCAAATAATTGTTAATGTGAGTACTTACTCGCCATTGACTATTTCCATGTATTTCCCAATCCTCAGTGTTTAAGATTCAGGAAAACAAGTGTATGATAACTTTCATTTGAAAATAATTAATTTGATAGCTAGCTATGCGCGATAATTTTAAAGAAACGCCAAATGAAAACACATGTTTTGGACAAAGATTAAAACAAAATTTCGTGAAAGAAAAAAATGGAACCTTATACTGACGCAATCAAACAGCTAATATATTTTTGGAAAAAAAAAATTGACCCGTCACGCGAAAAGGGAATGTGTTGTAAACACGCAAAGTGTCGACTCTTGTCAGACTGCGCAACAGGCTGACTAGAGTTGAAACTTCAAGCAATTTGACGATTTCCTAAAAAAAATAATCATTCTCCCTTCCTGTAAAAAAATATTAAAACTCGACTGCTTGTTGAGCTCTGCTGGATCCGATATCATGATCAAATTTTTAATTTCCGTAATTCCTAGATAATACCTTTTCGCTCGATGTGTCACATTGATAAATCATACCTTTTCATTTACACGCTACCTATTGCTCACATTTACGACCTAAGTCCAGATCAGTCTATCACAAACTGCGAGAGGTACTATAAGATTTTTAGTAGGTATATCTTTATGGTCCACCCACCGACCAATGAAGTGCAATAGTGAGAGAGAACTATAACCCTTTTATAGTAGACTTCTCACTTTTGTTTATAGTATCGGACAATAACCACACACGCTTCAACAGTCGCTCTTACTGAGTCACTTAAAAATGTACCAAATATTGTCAATAAAACAATCAACCAAATACAAAAGAAATTTATTTCAACCGGTACAGGACGAGCCCGGCTAGCTCAGTGGGTAAATGCATCAGCAGCCGCGATATAATTGCAATTTAAGGTTGAAATTTGCGTTTAACAACAACAACAACAAAAAAATTATAATAATATAAAAAACATACAAACGAAAAAAGAAAGAAGAAAAAAGATAAACAAAAAATCGGTACAGTTGAGCAGTTAAGATTATCATGAATTTTACAAGGTGAATGATTTTGGAATAAAGTTGGAATGAAGTTAATTGAGTGGGCTGAGTCAGTTTTGAATGAAATTAGCAGCCGTCATAGCGCAGTTGTTAGCGCATTGGACTGTCAATGTAAGTCCCGGGTTCGATTCCCGGCGGTGGCACACATCCTTTCCGACTATTTGTCTCCCACCAAAGGGTTGATAATCGTTGACCTATTTGGGACAGTAGCTGGAGCCTAGGAAAGGATTTGATGGTAGGAGTGGTGTGAGGTATACCAGGAATTCATTGTTAGGTGCTCCAGCCGCTGCGATATAACTGAAATAATGTGCAAAGCGGCGTTAACCCACATTTAAACGAACAAACAAATTTGAAATTAAAGGGGGACACAATATCGCAATCAGCAAAATCTCAATCTCCCTTTAATGAATACATACAAATTCTATAATCAGATTTTTATGTCCTCACGCATCAACCATACGCTTACAAATTCAAGCAATCGTGGAATAAGTGAAGCAAAATGAATGTATGCCTAGTGCATGATCTTTATCGTGATTTTTGAGCGTTTTTAATGGTTCGAGTGAGTGTTTTGGATTGAAATAAATCGCACGCTGAGGGAATGATTTAGAATAGTTTAACCATCTTATTCAAAGAAGTTGTAAACTTCTAGAGTTTGACTCTCTATCATTACTTTTTTTTTGTCCTATCCCCGAACTCGTCATTCAAGAATCAAATAAGACCATGACTTTACTTTACGGAAGAGCACGTTATGTTACAGTGCATGGATTGAGGTCGAGTCTTGTTTTGCATAATAGATTCACCTTGGCAGATTTTAATATTATTTTTCGATGACGATGACAAAAGATCAGAAGGATTTGCCTTCTTGGACGTGTATAATAATATATTTTAATATACTTTATAATGCTAGAAAACTTTGCATACTTATATGAAATGAAATGCATTTACTATCAACCCGGAATTACATGTTTTTACAAATTCTGTCTCGCTTTGGTTTGGTTTGATAATATAAAGCGATGCGACAGAGCTAAGACTTTTATATCCTTTCAATATTTTATATATCATAATCGCATGTTATTTCTTATATTTACCGTATATCGTTTTTTTCAGCCCTGCGTTCAGGATAAAATTATACAAACCGTTTGCAAAATAAAATCCCGATTTGCACGCAACTGCACGCGCAAAGCAGAAAATAATTGTAAATCAGTATGTAACGTTTTGTCACCCTGAACGCAGGACTGGTATAGTATTTTTTAAAAGGACACATACAAAATTATTTCTATATATACTCTTTCTTTATAGGCTTTTGAAATAGAATTGTGCTGATAGCACAA
This sequence comes from Fragum whitleyi, assembly GCA_948146395.1. Taxonomy (NCBI): domain Eukaryota; kingdom Metazoa; phylum Mollusca; class Bivalvia; order Cardiida; family Cardiidae; genus Fragum; species Fragum whitleyi. The sequence continues at coordinate 46,054,518 of OX411543.1, read as the reverse complement.
GATGCTGTGCTGATTAGCAGTTTCCACAAACTTCCTTGAAGACAACACCATTTAATAATTAGTGTATTGACTGCTAACATTTCTACCAAGAAGAGATATTAGACGATGATTAGGCTGTCCAATTGGTCGACAAATAATGAATATTTCATAACTTGGCTTCATAATCGTCTTAAGCACGCATCAAATCAATATAAATAAAGCCGTAAGTTGTCGACAAAAATACAGGAACTATGCCTTATAAATATCTGAAGATGTGAGATTGGTAGTCAAAACCATGGCCCAACTTATTTCTGGCCCGCTTTCGGGTCGGGTGTAGACTGGTCCCACTGTCGACAATCAGAATAGCCTATTCTAGGCTATTTTGATAGTCGATATGTGGACCAGTCTAGAGCTGGTAGCCCGCTTTCTTAGAGATACTCTGATATTGTAAGAAACAGTACCCGCCCAGGGTCAGAAATAAGTTGGCTCCATGAAAGATCAAAACATTCATTAACATTTTCTTGAAAATAGTGAAATAAAAACTACAATAGCCCCTACGTCGTATATTTTTTTATCAAACACCTGCCTTGCGTCCAGGATGACAAAACCGTGCAAACTTTGCAAATTATACTCCGCTTTGCGCGTGAATTTGCGTTGTTGGCTTTTTTTACTCAAAACAACTTTATTCCAGCTCAAGATAGGATATTTCGGTCACCAATCCATGATATACAGTAAGTAACATCGTGAAATTGACAGGGTTGACTGCCTCGGTGGCCTAGTGGTAAATGTACTCGACCCGTGACCTGGAGGTCCGTGGTTCGAGCCCCACTGTCGCCGGGGTGTGTTTATGGGCAAAACACTTAATAGCCAGCCCCAGTTCACCCAGCTGTAAAAATGGGTAGCAGTGGGTTTAAACCACTGCCTCTCTCTCGGGGACGTGAAAACATCAGGATTGAGCGTTCGAGAGCGATTCTATAAGCTTAAGCTTTCGTCGCAATCGAACTAAAATAAATTAGTATAAACTATAAACTAAATTGACAGGGTGAATAATTTTGGAATGATATTGAATGAGTGAGGTGAGCGAGGTTTGAATGAAAATAACGGGAGATAATACTCTATCGAAAAATGTCGTCCTATTAGACTAAATTGGCAATAATTATTTACTTCCCTTCAATAAAATCAACCTTTTTCCTGATTGTATATCTTAACGGGCTGGCCAACCAGCCAGGCGCTTTTGAATCCAACCCTGCGTTCAGGATGAAAACGTTAGCGAAACGCTTTCGAAATGATGCCTCGCTTTGCACGTATGTGCACGTGCAAAGCGGGGTATCATCTTAAAGCGATCGCAAAACGCTTTTTCATCCTGAACACAGGGCAGATACAATATCAGAATAGTGCAATCATTTGAATGAAGCATTGATAGTTATGAATATTTTGATTGGCTTTAACGATTTCGAGGCGTTTTGAGTGGAACGCTGAGTGAGAGATATCGAATGATTTTGATAGGAATTAATTTCATATTCAGAAAATTATTAACTGTATTTTCGCTATTGTCCACTTTTCGACTCACTAACTCTATTAACTTTACAATAAGTGCCTACCGGTGCGTTGTAGTTATTGAAAATTGTAGCATTTTTTTTTCAACAAAAATAAGTTACCCTTTTCGCATTTATAGAAAACTTCCAACGACCTAACACTTTCTTCTGGGAGAATCTTCCCTAATTCACTTGTTACAATGCTATCAGCACGTATATCTTAAAAAATACCTTTTTATTATGTTCATAGACTGAAGCCAACGGTGCTTCGCTTGCTATGTACTTCAAATAACTATGGAAAAACCAGAGCCATGCTACCTGAAATGTCACACAAATTGGCTATTAGTAAGAAATTAATAAAATTAGTACTTTTACCTTTGGATTTGACCTGATATGAAGAACTTCTGAATTCGAGAATGCATGATAGAAATATTATTATAATCATTTTTTTTATTATCATCATTTTTTTTATTATTATCATCATTATTTTTATCATTATTATTATCATCATCATTATTATCATTATTATTATAATGAAAAGGTAGCTCATTTAGCTGTCATCATACAAACAATACAATTTTTTCTTCTATTAACGATTTTTAAGATATTTAACGTGGTCACTTTGAGTACATAAATACAATGAAATTCCCATAATAACATCGTGAAATTGGCATTCACTTGGAACAAAATAATTCAATAACCCTCACTCAGCGTTCCATTCTTTCATTCCAAATACCACTCACACCACTTAAAAACGCTCCGAAATTTTTGAAAATAATTCGAAATCGTTCGTATGATTAACATTTTATTCAAATCGATCAAATAACTTCACTTTTCTATTATTGAATGTAGATAACAAAGCGCCTGGCTAGCCCGAAAAGATTTGAAATCAGGAAAAAACGTTGTTTTTTATGGAGAGGTAATAAATTATCGCCAATAGGACGAAATAAACGATAATGTATGACCCCGCCTTAATATCATTCAAAACTCGCCCATACTCATTCAATATCATTCCGAAATCATTCAAAAATCTTCCATCCTGTCTACTTCACAATGTACCATAGGTCAACTATTGATCATAATCAACAACTTCTACAGTAATGATGATACTGGGAGTACGTGTAATTAAACAATCGAAATATTATGGTCATTGTCCTGTTTTCTGGTGATATTTTGATATGGGGTCGATTTCTATGGGTGATCGGTTGTTCGTGACTAGAGCAAGTGTTTATATACATATGTTGGATCATATTTGTAGCAAATCATATATGTAACACCTGTTACATATATGATCACATATGTAACATGTGTTACATATATGACTTGGAAATCATATTTGTGACGAATATGATCGATGCCGGTTTTTGGTGTGACATGAAATCACAACGTTTCGTTCACCAGTGCTCGTTTCGTTCAACAGTCTTACTAGGTAAGGAACACCCTGTAGTGCAATTTTAGATTCAATTTATTATATCCCAAGACTTCTCTTCTCAAAATCACTGGTTATTCCGTTTATGGTATAAAACAAGAATTCTATAATATGTGAAGATAATGCAAAATTCTCTTTTGAAAAATAAAATGAGGTTTAAAATTTTAATCACGCGAATGTGTCTGTGTCTATATACTGTACAGACACATACTATGATTTCGTTCTAAGCCCTTGCTATCGCAACTTGTAGTAATTTGCGTAGTCTGTATTAATATGTTTTTAGGTCGAAACCTCCTTTTTTTACACAATGGAATCAGATAATCATTCTTTTACAAAACTCTGTATATTAACGAAAGAGACCAAAACATTGTAATTACAGCGTTTTGGTTGAAGACGAAACAGCGATCTTTGAATTAGCGCATTGGTCGACCCCATTCAAGCCATCAAAGTTCCAGAGCCCTAACGGATTAGGTTTCATAGTCAAAATGCAGAAACACTGCTGTTTAATCTGGTAAAATATGGGGTTTGCATGTCGAAACTGAATAACCTTTCTGACTTCTTTTTTGAGTTAAGAAAGAAATGATGTTACGACATTAAAGAAGCACAACGCTGCCGATCGGAGCATATAATAATTGAAAAGAACACTCAAATATTCAGCAAATAATATCAAATTCCGTTTGTAATATGAACTGAAATGTAGATTAAAGCAAAATCAACAAAATCCAAACAAAATAACATTATGTTTCCTCTTAAGTGGTCTTCATTTTTTCTTTTTCGTTGTAATATTCGAGAACAAATTCGACATGCAAAACAAATTTGAATTTACAGTGAGAATTGCCGAAATTTTGTCAAGACACTGTCCCTTAATTATTTTTTACCCAATAAATATTTTTTCTTAACGAACTCAATATATCACTCTAGAATGCCATCAGAATCGTTCACCATCAGTATCATCACCAGAATCTATACGATCGGCTGTATACTTCTTAACACACACATCACCTTATGATGTCTTATCACTATAAAAGCACATTCAACGCTACGAGATATTAATAACATCTACATGGACAAAAAAAGTATAAAAACCCAAGCTTTTATATTGACTCAATTCATAAAGATGTTTCCATTTGTAACAATGTTACAGTTATATCACGGCTGCTGGTCCATCTACCCTTAATTTTCCGCTGTTTCTCACATCAGTACATATATACTGCAGCCAAAAACTGATCATCTCACTAACTACAAACTACGTTTCATTCGCATTTTGATGGGAGACAAAAAATCGTGTCACAATGACTTTTGTAAAATGATGCCCATTTCTGAGCGTTTCGTTTGAGTTTATCTTTTATTTATCAATGCAATGATGTAATCTTACACGGTAAGAAATTAATATACCATGGCAGTAATTTTTAGCTCCACTGGCTGAAAGCCACTGGGGCTATTGTCATGGCGTTGTGTCCGTCGTGCGTCCGTCCGTCCGTGCGTGCGTGCGTCCGTCCGTCCGGTCGTAAACTTTTTCTTTAAAAATCTTCTCCTCAGAAACTACTGGATGGATTTCAACCAAACTTCACAGGAATGATCCTTGGGTGACCCTCTTTCAAAGTTGTTCAAGAAATTTTGATCCAATGAAAAACCTTGATTTCATGGGCGTGGCTAATTTCCAAATATGGTAAAAAGTGATTTTTCTCAGGTTCTAATTGATGGATACCAATTAAATTTTACATGAATAATCCTTGGGTGACCCTCTATCAGTCTACAAAAAATTATTGTGATCAGATGGAAAATATGTATTTTATGGGCGGAGGTCATTTCACAATATGTTATATAGTGGAAACTTTGAAAATCATTTTCTCAGAAACAAACAGATAGATATCAACTAAATTTTACATGAATGAGCCTTGGGTGACCCTTTATCAGTCTACCAAAAATAATTGTGATCGAATGAAAAATATGTATTTTATGAGCGGAGGTCATTTCTCTATATGTTATATAGTGGAAACTTTGAAAATCATTTTCTCAGAAACTAACAGAAAGATATCAACCAAATTTTGCATGAATGATCCCTGAGTGACCCTTTTTCAGTCTACCAAAAACTATTGTGATCAGATGAAAAATATGTATTTTATGGGCGGAGGTCATTTCTCTATATGTTATATAGTGGAAACTTTGAAAATCATTTTCTCAGAATGTAAGTGATGGATATCAACCAAATTTCAGTGGAATGATCCTTGGGTGATTCTTTATCAGTCTACAAAAATTTTTGTGATCGGATGAAAAATATGTATTTTATGGGCGGAGGTCATTTCTCTATGTTATATAGTGGAAACTTTGAAAATCATTTTCTCAGAATGTAATTGATGAATATCAATCAAACTTGATTAGTATGATCCTTGGGTGATCCATTATTTTGCAGCCAATAATCATTGTCATTGGATGAAAAATATGTCTTATATGGGCGGAGGTCATTTCTCAATATATTATAATAGTGCAAATTTTGAAAATCATTTCAACATCAGTAGAACCCCAAATATCTAAAAATTCTAGTCAAAACTTAGATTTGCTATTACAAGAATTTCAAGCCTGTGGAGCGACTCAAGCCATTCATGGCTTTCTAGTTTGTAAGATTATATTCTATGAAGTCTACTGGAGAACCCGTCTAAGTGCAAGGTCATTTGTCGCCGATTTATGCTTTAAATCCTTGAACAATATTGCGCAATTAAAAATAAGAGGAAGTATGAGACCACGTGTCAATGAAACACGCGTTTGTATTTAGGTTTAGCAATTTTCATGAAAAATCGGTTAGAAATGAAAGTACTGAAATTATAAAGGCGTCGCAGTCAACTTTGCTCTTATGAAGAGAGGTTACATGGGATAAAAAATTACCTGTTTATAGCCTACAAAAAGAACCGCTATCAGAATTGTGGAGTTGTAGTTTCTCACCCTTACCAGCCTGTGAAATTCGACGTAAAGTTCATAGAGTTTGGAACATGAAAACCATGATCACAATAACGATTTTATGAATTAAAAGTATAGTTAAATGTGATTAAGTTTTTAGTTTGATGCATATGCATACCTGCATAACAATAATAATAATAAAGATAAGAAGAAGAAGAAATATATAATAAGAAATATATAATGAATAATAATAATAATAATAATGCTTATAATAATAATAATAATAATAATAATAATAATAATAATAATAATAATAATGATAAAATCTTTATTTTAAGAAGGAAGCTCATTAAGCTATCATTATACAGTAAAAAAAAATGAAAATTTACATTGAGGCCTTCTGTAAAAATAATAGGTAATGATCATATATATCCACTAAAGTCTAAAATCTTTATATCTAAAACACAATAATTGTCTCGCCGAGACAATTCAAGTGAGTACCCGCAAGGCAGGGTTTGAGTAAGGAACTGAAATATTTAGATTTGAAATCCAAAATACCCCCTCTACCTGTAGCTCTCTGGTTCAAATAACTTATGCTGATGAACATATACATGTAAGGTGCCGTGCCAGGAATCATTGTTGTGTCTTGATAAACCAGCCCTGCGTTCAGTATCACAAAACGGTGCTAACAGTTTTCCAATTTTACCCCTCTTTGCATGTGCACTCAAAAGAAGGCTTGAATATATGTGAACAACGCTTTGACAAAACACGTTAGCATGTTCACAATTTGAAATGATAACAACGTGTTATGGTTAAATTGCATTTCGAAATATTGTTGTTATTGTGAAACATTATTGACCTGTCGCTCATTCGATATTCCTGGTGACCTTCATTGATATTCGGAACTATAATAATAATAATAATAATAATATCTTTATTTTATGAAGGTGAAACATTAAGACAAATCTTTCAAAATTAACAAATTGAAATTTCTCTTTTTTACAATGTTGCCTTCAGTGAAAGAAAAATTAATGAAAAGTGATAATCTGTTTAAATAATGATATCATGATAAAAAAAAGATATGATGAAAGTCGCCGAAAAAGATGATGACAAATGATGACATATGAAAATAACAATGGACACAATATACAAGAAAATTCATGTATTAGTAAATCTTCGGACAGATACACCATTTACTTAAATAAATTAGATGCTTTCTGCATCGACTGTTGATTTAGTTAAGAGCAAATACTGTTTAAATTTGTTTTTGAAGCTAGATAAAGAAGATGCATTTCTAATGGAAATTGGGATTTCATTCCACACATGTATACTGCTGTATGAGAAAGAACGTTTTTTGTACAACGTATTATATTTTGAGTGTGTGATGTCATTATGTGCAGACGACCTTAAATTATAGTTACTGTTTTTACAAAATGAAATAACCTCATTCATGTATTCTGGTAAAAGGTTATTATAGCATTTGAAAATTAAAACACCAGTATAATAACTACATCGGTTGTCAAATGTCATCCAGTTTAGTTCAGTGAAAAGTTCAATCGATGGTGTTCTTGAAGAAGCGCCCAAAATAACACGAGCTGCTCTTTTTTGAAGTATAGATAATTTAGCAGTCCTATATTTAGCACTTTTCCACCAAACTGTACAGCAATAATCAAAGAGAGGAAGTATATACGAATTGTAAAACAGTTGCTTCATTTCTAAGGTGAGATAATTCGATATTCGTTTGAGTAATGTAATTTTACTGTTGATTTTAGAACTTGTTTTTTCAATGTGTGTATTCCAAAATAGATGGTTGTCGACATGTACACCCAAAATCTTATGAGATTCAACGACTTCAACGTAAACACCGTTTAGTTGTAAGCAAAGGTTAATATTCTTTAATCTATGTTTAGGTCCAATAAGCATACATTTTGTTTTAATTGGGTTGACAAGCATATTATTATTTGAACACCAAGAGAGTATAGATTTTAAACTACTTTGTAAGTTGGTTTGTATTTCGTTAATGTTTACTCCAGACTTATATAATGTTGAATCATCTGCATAGAGATCTAAACTCGAGATATTTCCATACAAACTCATGTCATTAATATAAATCAGAAATAGAAGCGGTCCTAATATAGAGCCCTGTGGGACACCGCTAGATATGATTTGTGGGGTGGAAAAGTTATCACTACTCTTAATATACTGTTTTCTGTCGGACAAATAAGATCCAAACAATTCTAAGGCTTTGATAGAAAATCTATGCAACCTTAATTTATACAACAAAATTTTATGATCCACAAGATCAAAGGCTTTCTGCAGATCAACGAAAACTGTACCAACGATTTTTCCCGAATCAATATCCTTTGACCATTCATCGATCATTCGGATAAGGGCCGTCTGACAAGAATGCTTTTCTCTAAAACCTGATTGGTGCTTATTAAGGATATTATTTTTGTTCAAAAAGGATAACAACTGATTCGATAAATGGCGTTCAAAGATCTTTGAAATAGTTGGCAAAATAGATATTGGTCTATAGTTATTTGGATCCTTCCTATCGGAGCCCTTATGTAATGGAAGAACATACGCTTCCTTTAGGGCATCTGGAAATATACCTTTTGCAATACTGTTGTTGATAATAGATGTTAATGGTAAAATTATCTGATCGCCACAAGATTTCAAAATAGTGGCACTAATACCATCAATTCCGGTTGCTTTATTTTTGTCGAGATTATTTATCATTTTCTTTACTTCTAAGGGTGTTATGAAGTCAATATCAAAAACTTGACCTTTCAATACTGTTTCCAAATGTTTCTGCAGATAGTAAAATTGGGGTTCATTGAATTGTGACTTTTTCACAATGTTTGCTATATTGATGAAGTGTTTATTGAATGACTCTATAATATCATGGGCCCCCCCGGATACATTCTCCGTTAAAAACCATTTCCGAAGGTAATTGAACAGGTTCAGCTAATAAATTATCATTATTTTGTACTCGGTGTAAGTTTTTCCATAGATCTTTACTACTTGTCCCCTTTTTGATTGCATTATTGTAGAACTCCTTCTTATTTTTACGAATGAGATGCACCACTTTATTCCTCATAGTTTTATATTCATCCCATTTTTTTAATTTAAGGAAACGATCCCGTTCATACATTGCTTTTTTAACTTCGGCATTTATCCATTGAGGTAAATGTTTACTTTTAACACGCTTTGACTTGATTGGAGCAAGTATAGATAAAACACCATTTAAAATGTCGTAAAATAATGAAAGCGCCTTCTCGGGGTCAGGCTCAATTTCAATAAAATGAATATTCGTAGAAATTAAGTCATTTTGAAATTCGTATTCTTCAAAGTTTTCAAAACTTCTGTACGTCATAACAGTGTGGACGTTTCCTTTAAAAGGCCTGTTTCTGATTTTTCGCGTCAAACAAATTGGGAAATGATCACTTAATGCAAGAGGTGAAACAAATGTTTCTGCGATTCTGTCAGTACGATTTGTATAGATATGGTCTATAATTGTCGAAGATGTTTTAGATATTCGGGTTGGTTCAGTAACTATTTGTGAGAGTCCGTATTTCAGAGTAAATTTAGACCACTCTTTATTTTCAAAGTTTTTGTTTTCTGATAGGTAATTGTAGTTTAAGTCCCCAATTATATAATATTCATTACAGTATTCATCTGCTTTTTTTATTTGTATATCAAATGAAGATATCCAATCTTTATTTGATTGTGGTGGTCTATAAACAAAACACAAGAGAAAAGATTTTGAGTTCTTATGGCATATTTCTATCCATACCGATTCTATATCTTCCGATTCTAAATCTGACCTTCGGTTAAACGGGATACAATTTTTTAAATAAATCAAAATTCCCCCTCCTTTTTTTAGTTTTCTGTCTTTCCTTATAAATGAAAAACTGGGAACATTAAGGTTCAAGTCGGATAAAGAATCGTTAAGAAACGTTTCGCAAGCGCCAAAGATATCAATATCGTTAGAAGATAAAATGTATTTGATCTCATCAAATTTTGGAAGAATGTGTTGCACATTGAGATTAACGATATGTAGACCTTTTTGTTTAAACTTTATAGTTTGGTTCAAAAAACTTAGGTTTTTAGAACTAAGATGCTGGCTACTATCACAAACCGTCAATTCATTCACTGGTTGAAGAATTTTACATTCTTTATAATGAGAAAAAGACGCGGTAGTATAAGAATTAGAATGAAAATGAGAATTAAGATTTGAATTAGACAGAGATTTTGATTTAGAATTATACATACGAACGTTTGGCGTGTTTTCAGAGTTAATGTTAAATTGCATGCAGCTGCATGGAAATATTTGGCAATTTGAACATATTGAACTTAAAGCACTGAACTTATTTTTTAGGGAAATTTGCGTGTATCTGTCCGCGATTTCCTAACGTGCGTAAATTTGTCTACACTCCGAAGATAAATGATTGGTCAATCCACAATGAAAACAACGGGAATTTAAATTCCTACGATAATTCATTCTGTCTATTCTGTTTGCACGTGCGCTTTGAAAGTAATTGAGTTTAGTTTGCTCACAATCCTCAATTCGGTGCCCTTCTTGGCCACAGGAATAACAGCACAGGCGATAATACTTGGTACTCGAAGAAATCTGTACATTTTGTTTCTGTCTCGGAGTTCGTTTTAGTATGGGAATGTAGTCATTGTAAGTTTTCAGTAGCACAGCTGTTCCTTTGTCTGATAAATGGATAAAATCTTTCCAATATAGGAGCGAATTCAGATTTAGTCGTTCACTCACTGATATGCAGGTTACACCATTGTCTTCACACAAGAAATTAATGTTATCGTTCATGTCGTTGACGTCTGCATCTTTTCTCGGAGTTATTTCAGAAATGCATATTTTTGTCTTCGGTGACTTGGACTTTATATAGTCGATCATTTTCACGAAGTCGTTCTCGATAGCCTCTTCATTTCTTCCCTCGGCGAGATCGTTACCACCAACTTGAACTATTACTGTTTGGTAATTTGTAAGCTGAACGTGTTCTAGCTTCCTTTTAATTTGCCAAACTTTTGCCCCGCGATTCGTCATAACGTCGACATTTGGGGCTAAACCTCTTTTATTAATCCGTTGAAGGATGGAACTTCCTATGATGAGGACTCTATCTGTTGTTTTATTTCGGTGATCTGTAGTATCGTTTTCTTGACTTATTCTGTTCTTGTAATTTACTCCGGTGGGTGTGTCATGGGTTGATTCTTTTTCTGTCTGCGTAAATGTATCGGTTGTTTTTGTCACTTTCGATTTTCTGTTGTCTTTTTATGCCCCCGATAGGGAGGCATCATAAATTTGACTTGTCCGTCCGTCCGTCCGTCCGTCCGTCCGTCTGTCCGTCATTCCGTCCAAAAACTTTAACATTGGCCATAACTTCCTTATTACTATCAAAGCGGTGTCGGGGGCATTGTCATCTTACAGTGACAGCTCTTGTTTCGGTTTTCCCTGGTCTAACCTGTCCGATATTGACTGCAGTTTTTTACTGACAATTGTCGATACGCTTGCAAGTTCATTTTTTACTGTGTCTGTAGTATCATTAATATCCGCTATTTTCGACTGGAATGTGTCAGATTGAACTTTACATAGATTCTTTATAGACACAATTTCATCTCTTATTCCGCCAACTGCCTTTGATGTGGAATGAATGTGGGTCAAAAGAATGTCCTTCACTTCGTGTATTTCTCGAAATAAGTCTTTCAAAGTAACGTTCGATAGAGTATCAGCGGCTTCATCTCGGTCTTGTACTTCATAATCGGCGTTTTTCGATTGATTAGATTCGGTAGAATGAATATTTTGTATAGTCTCCGAATCCGATTCAGGCGAATTCACATCTTCTTCGACACGAGAAGTAGTTTACTGGTCATCGGTTGTACCAGTAGAAGAATGATCTGGTGTTTCTGGATATCTAACAAGGCACAGCTTTTTCTGTTTGTCAGTTGTATTCGTCGATGTACAGGAACTTGGACATGTATCGATGTTACGGCATAGTAGAAGGATAGATTTTAAAACTCACTTCCTTTTATAGATTATGAATAAATAAACGTTACCCTCAAATAACAAATTAAACCCTTTTGTTTTAAATGACCAGATATAGCCATAGGTGTAAGGTCAGAGACTTCCAATGTAGAGGTCCGGAGATCGAAACTACCTCTCGTATTTTTCATTTCTTTTCCTTTGTTAATACGATGTTACTTTTAAGGTCATTTAAATGTCATGAAAAACATGATATAAAAAGAAAAAGGACACATTTTACTTAATTTTGTAAAAAAGAATCAACAGAAGTAACGACAAACGATAGAAGAAAAAAAAGTAATGATATCATTAGCATTTGATTTAATGAAAGAAAGAAAATAATTCAAATCAGTCGCTGCATCAGAGAAAAAAAAGCAAAATTGACGATCAAAAACCTCGTGACCTCAGCTTGAAAAAGATCACAATAGCTTGTTAGTTCTATGAAATTAAAGAAATGAGAGATTTGATAAAGAAAAGAACACTGTCATAAAAAATATTTTAATCAAGAAATTAAAGAGACAATAAATTTGTCCTTTTATTTAACAATAATAAAATTAAAGCTAAAACAATTTGGAAAATAAATTTACTACATTCGACTCCGTTCGGGTTCGAACCATGTTTGACACTATATTGACAATTATTGCCGAACGGTTTAGACCTCTGCGCTATGGACCCAACTATAACATTTGCATTGTTTTATTTGATCTCAATGTAAAATTCTGAAAGTGAAATCGCGGGTATTACCCAAAGGTAACGAAATGTAATGAGTGACAGGTTTTCCAATATAAGTTTTAAGAAAATAAAATGTAGATAAACAACAGGCTGGCAGAGACAAATACAACACGATAAAGCTAGAGAGAGGAGTGGCACTCTTTAGCACACACTCTATTGGTAATAGTTTGAATAAGGTTCCACTTAGATAAGCTAAAATAGGGTGAAATAACGAAAGCATTCTTTTTAATATCACTGAATTAGAAGTGAGATTATCAGACGGTATCAACCGTTATTTTTCGATAGTACAACAAAAAATATTAAAGAATTCTTTTTATAGGTGATGTCTTTCGTAAGTGCATTAGCCCTACGTTCAGGATGACAATTCCCCGCTTAGCACGCAAGTGTACTTGCAAAGCGGGGTTTAATTCGAAAACTGTTTGTACCGTTTTGTCATCCTGAACTCCGGGCAAATTTAGATGAACTTCTAACTCAAACAAATCCAGTTCAGCTGAACCAAGCACTCGATACTAAAAATCTACATGTACTTAGTCTAATATTCATATTAGTACCACTTGAAAACAGATTCTAACAATGACTTAAAAGGTAACATTGTTGTAACTACAGCTTATTCATACTGCAGTAATAATACATCAATAATTGTCTGTAGAGGATAAAATCTTGAAATTCTTTTCAAGCACGTACTTTAATTTTTCAAGTGGTATTAGTTTCGTAAGATGATAGAAGACTTAGTTTTACATTTATCTTAAATCACTGTAACAAAATAATTCTAAAAAAAAGAATCTAGTCCAATCCCACCATAGCGACCCCCGTTTACCATTAGATTTAATTGTTAATGCTTTGTGAAAAAGGGGAAATTTAAGGAATATTCCTACCAAATTTGGTTGATATTGAATCATAGGTTTCTTTTGTTTTTATTTCTGCCGAACTTTGCAATGAAATTATGATAATTTTGAGATTGGCTCGGTAGCGTAGTGTTTAAGGACGTCGAACATTTCAGGGCTATAGGCGACGTTAACGTATCCGCATCGGATAAAAAAATCCGTTAGAAGTTGCAAACAAGTAACTGGACTCTGCGTTTGAACGTAAGTAACTGAATTTTGCAATCAAAATTACCGAGCTTTGGTTACTTTGCAATAATAGCATTCTTAGTTTCTTGCAACTAAACATATAAATAGACCCACTATAAAAAACAAAAACAAAACACAAACACACAAAGCGTAATTACCATTACGCACATTAAAAAGGTGCATGATACAAAGTAAATCCCTTGTCGAAGATTGATTGATTGAATGGAGTTTAACGCCGCTTTCAACATTATTTCAGTTATATCGCGGCGGCCGGAGCACCTAACAATGGATTCCTGGTATTTCTCTCACCTGTACTACCATTACATTCTTTCCTAGCCTCCGACTGCAATCTCACATAGGTTTACGATTATCTACCCATTGATGAGAGACAAACGTCGGAAAGGATATTTGCCGCCACCGGGGATCGAACCCACGACTTCCAGATTGGAAGTCTTATGCCTAACCAACTGCGCTATGGTGGCGGCTACCCTTGTCGAAGAATATCGTTGATTAATGATCATTTGATTGTAACTTCAACTTTTCTCAAGGTGTAGTTACGATGTATTGACCATTCACAAAAGTTGAAACCATTAAAATACTCCCTTGCGACCCCTTGCTCTGTCTTCTATTTTGTGCGTAGAATTTCAAAATCCTAGTTAGGTCTTTGCCATGCATATGCTTTTACACACAATCAAAGACAAAGATTAGTTGCACAGTCATCGCAGATCTGACCACCACATTTGTTTTTTTCCTGTGGATCTACCTTTCTAAATTAAATTATGTACGCTGATGGGTTTAAATGACAAATCAAAACTCTAACAAAAGCAACAAAAGTTTCGAATCTTAACAATACGCTGCGTTTTGTCATCAAATAGTGATATGCTTAAATGAGCGTATTGACCAAAAAACCCCTTCACTTTACAGACATGAACTTTGCAGATTACGGAAAAGTCCAAGTGATGTTCCGGGTGCTACTATGGTTGTCACACCTCAATCGGGAACCCTCGGCGATTCTATGGAATAGACCTCGGGATTAATACGGGCGCAGCCATAAAAACGCGCCATTTCCAACGTGGGTTTATTTGACGTCACAAACATCTATTATCTCTAAGAATAACGTTGCATAAAACAAAATCAACGTAAGTATAAAAGAGGGCATATTATAATTTGATAACAAAACGCAGTGTTTTTTTCTGCGTTTTGTCATCAAATTGTAATATGCCCAAAAGATCTCCACGGATGATTGGAAAGAATTAACAAGATGTGATTTTCTTAAAGCGCATTGAATAATTGAAGTGCCAACAGAAGCCGAATTACCTGAAAAATGACCCAAAATTACTAGACTTACGTCGGATTTCCTTTTCCAGTTTACGGAATAGTCCGAGCGATGTGCCGAATGGTCCTACATATTTGTATCGGACGTGATATTCTTTAAAGGGATGGTATAAGCTAATCAAAGAAGAGTAACAGATCTCAAATTTACATGTAAACGTATTAGTAAACACTTTAAAATGTATTCTGTAGAATTTTCCCCTTTGAAATATTCTGAAATCTGATAAATGGGCCTGTGCGTGACGTTTCCAACATTTTCGCACGTGCGTGAAGGGCCAACGGTTACCAACTTTTACTGCCCCCTACTACAAGGTGTTTCAGAATATCTGCACTTATTCTAAACCATTATAGTTCTGCTATAACTTATATCACTCATGTAAATATTCATATGTATAGCAGACATAATAAAATTTTGATTGATATATGACTTTCTTAACTGCCTATGAGGGTGTTCACCATGTTTGACGGCCATTTTCTTTGTGATTTTTCAACATGACGTCAATTTTAGGCAATAACGACGTCAAGTCTTTATCTTGCAATATCAATATCTTTCATTATGATTTCTGGTAAATGCAGTGGCTAGTTCCCTCCTTCGACGTCTCTCTTAAAATCTTCTGTATTTGCCGGTAAATGGCTGTATACCATATACTCATGAAAGTTTTCTCCAAAGAAGGTCAAATATACTCGGATCAGGCAATTAAGGCAGACGCTTCTATTCAGTCAGGAGACTATAAAAGTGTATTGCACATGCGTGAACGTCTTGCGATCAAACGGCGGTAGTGCGAATAGAATCTGGTTAATTTTGAAATATGCGAGTTTACTAATACATAATATGTATAATGTTTCAAAAAGGTCGAATTACTTCGCAAATTGCTATAGATTATTTCAAAATTGTCTACAATATAAAGAAATTTCATCGCTCTCAAGACTAACTGGATATGTCTAATCTGAGCCTATGTGACCTTTTCTGGTAACTTGAAAAATCAACCAGCGATTAACTAGCAAATGTAGAAGATTTTAAAAGCGTGATCAATAGAAAGATACCACCAAGCCATTTAGAAGAAGATGCAATGAATTACAATTCAAGATAAAGATCTGACGTCATTATTGCAAAAATTTGACGTCATGGTGAAAATGTAACAAAGATTGACGTCAAACAGAGTGAAAAATTTCATAGGCATTATAACAAATGATATATCAATTAAAATTTCATTTTGTCTGCCATACAGATGAATATTTACATTAGTACATATAATTTGATAAATTATATCAGATTCGTAATGGTTCAGAATAAGGACAGATATTATGAAACACACTGTATAATAGGATTTTTGTCTGACTTTCTAGAGACAGTATTGTACCTTATCTTTCTACACTTCGCAAAGTGATGACCCTGGTCAGACTGTGCAGATGCACAGGCTGACCAGGGACTTTGCTTGGCGCACATTTGATTTTTTTGGAAATGTCACAAGACAGGCTCAACTGACATCATGCTGTGTTAAGTTACGGATTGTTCCACCACTTGAGAAATAAGAATGGATGGATTAACTTAATCCCTCTCAAGCATCTGTTCTAATTATCAGGGTGACTTAACGTTGTGAGACAATATTGAGCAATTCTAATATTCAAGCCAAGTGCACAGAGAGACATGGGTACTTAAAGTTTGAATGCACCAAGGCCATGTTAATTTTGTCGTTCATTTCGGTTATACACCGTGATCAAGAGGTAAAAGGAAAATGATTTAAAAGGAGTAGTAGTAGGAGGAGGGGGAGGAGGAGGAGGATGAGAAGGAGGAGAAGTAGTAAATGGAGAAGTAGTAGTAGAAGGAGAAGTAGTAGTAGTAGTAGTAGTAAAAGTGGTAGGAGTTGTAGTAGTAGTAGTAGTAGTAGTAGTAGTAGTAGAAGTAGTTGTAGTAGTAGTGGAAGTAGCATCAGAAGTAGTAGTAGTAGTAGTAGAAATTGAAATTATAATAAAAGTAGAAGCAGTTATCGTAATAAAAAAATAAAAAAATAAAAAAAATAGCTATGAAAATCAAAGCACTGAAAGTGCTGATGTTGAACGAACCTGATGGCATTCTAGAGTGATATATTGAATTCAAAAAGAAAAGAGAAATTATGAATGTAAAAAAAATAATAGGTAAATTGTCTCGACAAAATTTCACTGCAAATTCAAAGAAAGGGAAAGAGGAAAAATCATGTTAGAATAATATTTGTTGGATTTTGAGTTGTTACTCTGTGAAAATTTCTTTTACACACTTGAAATAGGTACATTTATTAATTAAACATAAATGGAAAAATATATTCAATCTTATCTAAAACTGTCTTCAACCTATATTCAATGGTGTTTGTTTTTACAAAAGTAATTGTTATCATGTTTAAGCTTATTTCAATTATATAAATTGTTGTATTTGTTTTTACTTTTTTTAAACTCTCTTTGTTTCTTCTCAGAGGATGAAAAGGTCTTTGAGTACCAACCAAAGAAATACCTATGAATATCAGTCAGTCCTGAACTGTACTGATTGTTTAAAGTTATGATTTGTTAATTTATTAATAGTATTTTAAACCATAACCTAAGAGATCCATTTTTATCATATCTGAAGCCAAAACTACTTCCGTGGTTGACATTTTTGATGTTATTCAATTTTATGACACAGGCTATCTGTAGGATGAGAAATACTTAGGTATAGATTAAAGAAGGTCTAGTGCCCTATTAGTATAATTCATAGATAATTTCTGTTTAAGGTTAAGAAATTAAAGTATAACTTTTTATATCAAATAATTGCTTCATTGTATACTGCATACTTAAAGTCTTTTTAATTATTATTTTTGTAACCTAATTCCCACACCAAAAGCGAATAACAATCTTATTTAAGAAATTTATTTTTTTAAAGGGAGGTAACAATTGCATGACTATGTCTGACAAATAGTATATTAAGTATAATACAATGTTTTTTTCCTCCTGACTTTCTCCCCAATAAGAATTGAGAATCCTTTATATTGTTGGTTTATTTTTTGCACGAGAACCTATTTTTTACCTTCAAGAGTTTGGATGCCAGTAAAATCATTCACTATCGATATCTTAAATTACAGTATTGCGGTTGATATAAGACTTTTCTGCTCGGAGCTAGTTTTTGCTTGAACTGTAGTTAACCCATTCTAAACGTATTTTGGGAAGGATGGACCCAGCTTTTATTCATCGATTAAGATTTTTATGATTTCTGTAAAAAACACAATAACTTTTCCAGAATAATATAAACCCGCCTGTCTAATTGTTAACAAGTGCATGACGGATCTGGTCCCCCCCCCCCCCCTTGACCATGGCAATATCTACTCGTCAATTGTTGTGGTATCTAGGGTTGAATATTTAGCTATCATTTATTTAATTTTCAAATAAAATTTTGAATTGATATGTTTTTACAGATAGAAAAATGCAAAGTAGGATGGCCCCAATGCAATATCTTCCGTGCCTGTCGCATTTGGTATTCGCCAATATTCGCTCCTTAGACAGACGGATACGATACGTTTTCGCTGGGAATAAGATATTTGGTTCACCGAATATTTGAGTGTTTCCTTACAGCCCTACTTCAGCCACCACAATTTTACAGAAAAATGTTAATAGCGCCGTTCATCCCTATTCAAATAAAAGGTACAAGAAAGGTTGTACATGTACATGTAAAACACGTGTCGAATAATTCTTACAACCCGTCTCGAGACTTACTGTCGCGTGTTGAAAAGTTATGTAAAACCGCGTTTCTAATGACACAAGGTGTCTTGATGTGTCATTCGTCTCAACTCGGCCGACTTTGTAACCTACATTTAAATCGGAAACGTCGGAGATCCCCCGAGTATTGCCGAATGTAAGTTCAAGAGGACACGACCTAAATAAACACATATTTCCGGCTAATTACTACAAGTTTCACCAGCGAAGGCTTGGGTATTTAGACACAAACTTTGTTTTTGCTCTAAACCCTCGGCAAGCCTACGCCGATCAAAAATTCCCTTGATAAACATTGCAAGATCATTTTGTGTTTTTCAAGGCGAATTTTCATTATCTTCAATTGATGAAGAATAGTAGTATTAGCCATTAAGGAATAAAATAATGATTTTGCGGATAAATATCTTGAAAGATACTAAATTGAATCTTAAGAGGCACTACTTTATTTGAAATGTATTAACATCCTACAGGATTTTCCTGACATGGTATATAACACTGGTGAACGACGTTCGTTCACCAAAAACTGCTTAAAATGGGGTCGAATTATCACATGCATGTAGAAGGAAGAGGAATAAACGGAAGCCTACGGAAAGGTGTATGTACACCCCCCCCCCCCCAGATTGATGATATAATGTAGTCCTCAACGACGTACAAAACACATCAGAACAAAAAAAAAAAATTAGTCAACAAGCCTCTTAATATCACGTCATCATGACTCGATATATTGAGACTTGATGTCGAAAATATGGCGACCTGTTTTGATATGCAAGAAAATAGAAACTAGTTCATGGCTGAAGTATCTACCGTAGTACCGAAGTACCGAAGCGTGTGTGTACCCCCCTAGTGAAGACATAAACTAGTCTAGAAAGACGTATTCAAATCAGGAAGTTGTCCAATTACGATGACATGTCCATATATATAGGTGTATTTTCAAAACTGAGCTCTGACGTAGGTGTTGAGTCCATCTTCATAGGTATATCGGGTATATTAAAAAAAACATACGATAGGAATTGAATCTGGTTCTTCCACTTCAATTATGAAAGTAAGGTTATGACTAAACCTTGCGATTCAAGGCAAGCAATAACTTTCGTTTAAAAGTATAAATTGTAACTTTTTAGTAATAGTTAAACGCTAATAATTGAAAATTAAACGATTTAAACAGCCGAAAGGAGGGAGCGTAGCGACCGACTGAGGCTGTTTAAATCGTTTAATTTTCAATTATTAGCGTTTAACTGACTTAGTCTTTTTCCCGCCTTTTATATTATTGGCATCACATTGCACGATTTAAACGGAATAAGACGGATACATTTATTACAAGTAAACGCCCCACTCTTTCCAAATATGGAGTTGTTGAAATATGCACGCAAATATTGAGTATTTATAAAGAGCAATTACAGAAGATAAATATGAAGTATAATTTGGTTTTATTTACCCGGCATTATAGATGAACGAAAATCTAATACTTTTCACTCCGTTTAGCATGTTTCTTTGAAAGAATAAAATACTTAACGGAATCGTATTATCGTATGTAATAAAAGGTCCCTTTATTGAATAAATGTGTCAGTAATTGTTTACGAACTTATGTATGAATGGCAATCTAAAGACATAAACAACTAAGCAGATTATACTATTCTGTTGAGAAAAAGATGTCATACAGTTCACCACACCTTGGATATATGCACATGCAATGACCCCAATTCGTGGACGTTTTCTTGTGTCATCAACTAAGTTAATTGTCTTTGTTAATTTTGGTGGACTATAAAACGCCTCATCTATAGCTGATCATGAAATGAGATTTTGCCAAATTAAGAAAGGGACCAAAAGTAATTAAACTAGAAGTTAATTGGAATTAACGCAAAGAAATAAGTATAGGATATATTGCACTGTTCAATTAGATCCCATTAGTTAGGGTTACTTTTCTTGAATAAATGTACAGGCAAGTAGAAAAGTCGTCGTTCCATAAGAGATTCGACATGGTAATCCATGCCATGCCAGATAAAAATCTACATAGGATATTCGTTATACAACATGTGCACGAGTTATACGATTTTCACGTGTACTAATCACGTGGTTATTGCATATTTATGAAGGGGTAGTTCTAGTCTGTACGCATGCGTGGAATCACAAATAAACCTCGACGTTTAAATGAAATAATGATCAAAATAAACCTGGGCTGGAAAGTTTATGGAAAATAAACCTTCAAAAAAATTGAAAATCCAGCCTTCTGATTGGACGATAATGTAGGACAAAGACTAAAAGTGTTTTGTTTTAACCTGTTTTATCTAGTGCGACAAAATAGCATGGGAACCTAAAGGTTAAAGATAGATTTTACGGCACACCGCACAAAATCTACCTATTCCTCTACATGTTTACCAAATATTTGTATTCTTGACGGCACAACATAAATACACATATACATTCATTTCCGAGAACATGGATGTCGACATCTTTTTGACGTCGTGTCACTTGTCGTTAAAATTCAGATGACATTTTTTTCTCTTTTGGTGTACAATACGACAAAAAATGTCGAGATCCATGTGATTCGTAAAAGATACATATGGTCATATGGGCAAGTCTTCTATATGTAGGGTAGCAGACACAAATTTGGTCAATATGTCGAGATATATATCGACTTGTCATCGTTATTTTGACAACTTGTTCAGTTCAATACGTCTTTGGAACTATAGGTAGATTTTGCGCGGTGAGCCGTGAAATCAACTTTTTACTGTTAGATTCTTGTGCCATTTGTTCGAAATATATAAAACAGGTTTTAATAGCGCATTAAGTAAAGTTTAAAAGTTACCCTTTAAACCAACGCTATTGCTTATCTTAAAACGCAAGGTTCACTCAAACATGTACTTTCAAAATTGCAGTGAAGGGAAGTTAAATTCCTATCATTTGCTTTTTAATCATACACGATTTTCCTATGGTTATGGACTGGGCGCCTAAGTCAGAGCTCAGTTTTGAAAATACACCTATAGTATAAGTCTTCATTAGGGGGTACATACAGGCTTCCGTACCGAAGCGTGTAAGTACCCTCCACCCCCACCCCTAGTCTCCAAAGACGTATTCGTAGGATTTTGGGGTAGTCGTACAATTATAATTCTTCAATGGGTATGTCTACGGTTCCATCCCTTTTCTCACAAATCAGTAATTAGTTAACGTTTATTCTGATATAACCACTCTTCCAAACTTTAGATTACGGAAAAGATATACCTAAAATATTAAGTCAGGGGTGTGGAAATACGAGTTTTCTCCACTTGTCCCTGGACAAGTAAAAGCGGATTTTCTACTCGTCCAGGATCAAATGAACTTGTCCCCTAAGAGCATTTTCTTCATTAAAAACAATGTTTTCTACCCTATGATATGAACATTAGGATGATTTCTCTCTTAATTCTTTTAAGTAACATTCCAAAATTTGCCCTGGTATTGACTTGTCCTTGGACAAGTGGCTTAGAAAAATTTACTTGTCCTCAAGTACAAAAGCCCGAGTCGGACAAGTCGGGCATGGGAATTCCACACCCCTGATTAAGTGATGCGTTATTTTTGTTGTTTAGTATATCAAAGATACAACTTCGAGCAATGTAATTAAAGGTATACGATGGTAGTGTGTCGTGCACGTGAATCTCAACAGGTTTTGCGTGCCGAGTCATTTCAAAAAGATAACGAACGCTTTATATGAGGGCTTTTTTTATTTGAATCGAATCGAATCGAGTCAGTCCGATTAGCTCAGTTAGTAGAGCACCGGACTTCAAAACCATTGGAGTTTGACTGCGTGCTGAAATCAGCGTAATTAACATAGTTACAGTAGTACTACAGCGAGTTCTTTCCTTCAACGTTAAGAGGTTTGGGCAAAAATACAGACAATGTTAGAAAATCGTGGTCTAAGTCAGATAGAAAGTCTTGTGCCGCGGTATATGGTTAAAAGACACTCGCTTGAAACTCGCAGTCGTTTTCTATACTTACAAAATTCATTACTTGAACCATTATACATTTGACTTGAAGGCATTCAGTTGCAGAACTAGAATCAAGATCATTGTTTGGCCATCAAAATATTTCATCTACTACTTTCATTAGGCTGTATATACGACATTTTAGTCCCGAATCGACGATTAAATCTCCATTCAGACTTCGAATTCATGAACTATTCGAAAGCCTTTTCGTTTCGTTCCTTTTGGTAATTGCGAATCAAATCCAAACGAATCGAATCAAGTCAACTAAGCTCAACTCAACTAAGCTCAACTCAACTCGACTCAAATCAACTCAACTCAAATCAAATCAACTCAACTCAACTCAACTCAACTCAGAGCAAATCAAATCAAATCGAATCGAATCGAATCGAATCGAATCGAATCAAATCAAATCAAATCAAATCAAATCAAATCAAATCAAATCAAATCAAATCAAATCAAATCAAATCAGAATCAAATCAAAATCAAATCAAATCAAATTTGTCTCGATTCGATTCGATTCGAGTGTATTTCCGTTTATTTATCGCCGCTACCGTAGCATAGCATAAGGGCGACGCCCCCAGAAGACGGTTAGTTGTTACGGGGGATAGTACAAGGATACATGACGAAACTACTGATGAGATTCACCATGGTTCTTTAATGTGCTCGGTGTAAAGCACCGTCTCACGGGACCTCGGTTTAACGTCTCATCCGAAAGACAATTAGTTTTTTGTTAGTGTGCCAGCCCGGGAATCGAAGCCACGCAGTCAAACTCCAATGGTTTTGATGTCCGGGGCTCTACTAACTGGGCTAATCGGACTGAATCGATCTGATTCAAATCATTTCAATCGAGTTTAAAACTTTACCACTCACCTGCCAATAGATGATATCCTGGGTGTCACATCTCTATTACCCATTGAATAAAAACATGTATGATAAAGAAGGCAGAAGCTCTTGACATAGTGTTCACATCGATTAGAATTTTCAAATATTTGATAATAAACTATCCGAAAACGGCCTCCCCTTTTACCACCTAGTTAGAAATTTGAGATCATAATGATTTATTTCTCTTTTAAACAAATTGTTATACTTTCATCGATTGCCCATAACCCGTGATTTACTCAACAAACATGGCGTTTCTTTTCTTTTAAAATTATTTGATATGTTTGACCAGAAAATCATTTAAATTCTAAACAACACCAACAACAACCACGCACAAAAACTAAAAAAAAAAAAAAAAAAAAAAAAAAAAACTGTTCAAATTAAGAAATTTATGCTTTTTTATTAGTTCACTCTTCATATTTTAATATTTCTTTCCAAGTTTCATCCCAGCCTCTCGGTCTATCGGGTATAATTTGTGATCCGTCACGCGAAAGGCACCATCTGGGTAGTGCGTAATATATCGACCCTAGTCGGACTGCGCAGATTGCGCAGGCTGACTTGGGTCGATACTTTCCGCACTTTGCCTATTCTCTGAATATAGAATAGTAGTAGTAGTAGTAGTAGTAGTAGTAGTAGTAGTAGTAGTAGTAGTAGTAGTAGTAGTAGTAGTAGTAGTAGTAGTAGTAGTAGTAAGAGGAGGAGTTGGAGGAGGAAAGGTAGGTAGAGGGGAAGGGGTAGGAGAAGAAGTTGAAGCAGTAGGAAGAGGAGAAGTAGTAAAAGTAGTAGTGGAAGTAATAGTTGTAGTAGTAGTAGTAGAAGTCGCAGTAGTAGTAGTAGAAGTAGTAGTCGTAGTCGTAGTAGTAGTAGTAGTAGTTGTAGTAGTAGTAGTAGTAGTAGTAGTAGTAGTAGTAGTAGTAGTAGTAGTAGTAGTAGTAGTAGTAGTGAAGCAGCAGAAGTAGTAGTAGTAATGATTGAATTTATAATAAAAGTAGTAGCAGTTATTTTAATTAAAAATAATAAAAGAAAAATAGCTATTGAATTTATATATAATAAATTGAATTTATAATAAAAGTAAAAGCAGTTATCGTAATAAAAAATAATAAAAGAAAAAAATAGCTATGTAAAGAATTGCCTACAAATTGGGTCGAGCTATCCCATGCATGTAGAAGGAAGAGGAATAAACGGAAATCTACGGAAGCGTGTATGTACCCCCCCCCCCCGATTGATGATAGAATGTAGTCCTCAACGTCGTACAAAACACAACAGAACGAAAAAAAATTAGTCGACAAGCCTCTAAATATCACGTCATCATGACGCGATATATAAAGACTTAAATATGGCGACCTGTTTTGATATGCAAGAAAATCGAAACTAGTTCATGGTTGTAGTACCGAAGTGTGTATGTACCCCCCTACTGAGGACATAAACTGGTCTCAATAGACGTATTGAAGTCTACAAATTGACTGAAAACTACGATGTCAAGTCGATTTATATCTCGCCATGTTGACAAATTTATATTTTCTTGACGGCATCAGAATGTATGACTTGCCTAAATGAATATAATATATATCCATTTCCAAGAACATGGATGTCGAAATCTTTTGGGCGTCTTGTCATTTGTCGTTAAAATTCAGTCGACTCTTTTCTTTCTGTGTACAAAACGACATAAAATATCGACATCTGTGTTATTCGTAAAAGATACAAATTTGGTCAACATGTCGATACATTTATCGACTATAATCGTAATTTTGACCACTTGTCCAGTTCCATACGTCTTTGGAGATCTGTACCGAAGCCTATATGTATCCCCCTACTGAAGAGATATACTAGTCTCGAAAAACGTATTCAAATCAGAAAGTTGTCCAAATTACGATGACATATCCATATATACCTCTACATGTTTACCAAATATATGTCTTCTTGACGGCATAAGAATGTAAGACTTGCCTAAATCAACATACACATGCATTTCCAAGAACATGGATGTCGACATTTTTTTTTTTTTTTTTTTTTTTTTGACGTTGTGTCACTTGGCGTTAAAATTCAGGCGACGTTTTTTTTTCCTTTCTGTGTACAATACGACATAAAAATGTCAACATCCATGTTATTCGTTAAAAAATACATATGTTCATATGGACAAGTCTAATATATGTAGGATAGCATAAAGACACAAATTTGGTCAACATGTTGAGATATATATATCGATTTGTAATCGTAGTTTTGACCACTTGTACAGTTCAATAGGTCTTTGGAACTATAGGAAGATTTTGCGCGGTGAGCCGTGAAATCAACTTTTTACTCTTAGATTCTCGTACTATTTGTTCGAAATAGATAAAACAGGTTCAAATAGCGCATTTAGTAAAGTTTAGAATTTACCTTTTAAACCGACGATATTGCTTGTCTTAAAACTTTAGATTCATTCAAACATGTACTTTCACAATTGCAGTGAAGGGATCAGGTTAATTTCCTAACATTTTCTTTTCTAATCATACACAATTTAGCTATGATTTTGGACTCGGCGCCTACATCAGAGCTCAGTTTTGAAAATATTCTTTAGTATATGTCTGCATTAGGGGGTACATACAAGCTTCCGTACCGTAGCGTGTATGTAACACCCCCACCCCCTAGTCTCGAAAGACGCATTCGTATGATTTTGGGGGCAGTCTCCTTCGTACATTTATAACTCTTCAATGCGTAGAAGAGTCGAGCGCGCCCAACCAAGATGGCGGACAAAAATATTCCGTAGGCGCCAAAATTATAATTCAGCGTATATATGTCTCCAGAGTGATTGTATAAGAATAGTAGATACGACGAAGCTGTAGAATCAAGAGTATAGATCATTTATATACACCAATACAAATTATTTGGAAGGTGAAACGGTCGAAACCACAGAGACAATGTTTCTCTAAATACTAAATCAAATCGGCCCTAGCGTTCCTAGTTATGAAGTATGGCTCAACCGCCAATAGATAAAGAAAAAACGCTTACTTTGAATCAACTTCAAGAACTTTATCCTGTGCAAGTCCAATATAAGCAGAAACAGCGTTCCCAGACTGGTAGATTAATTCCATTTGAACAAATTGACAAATCTATCTATAAGAAGAAGGCTAATTGTGTTTGTTTTATAACCACAAATGAGCGAATTCTAGCATGGATATATGTCCTTCATGAGTCATTATATCTCAGATATGTAAATGGGACAGAATATAGGGTAATATGGAAGGATCACAAGGATGAAGACTCTTTGACAAATAGCACTGAATTTATTGTTTCAAGCTCTAAGGATGAGGGTGATTTCAAATATAAAGTATGTGTTTACCTTACAACAGGTAAAATAATGATACAAGGTAATTCATTTGAACTATGGTGTGACTCAGAATTTGATCAGTGCCTGGAAGCAGTTAATAATATCATGGATCAGCCGCAAAATTCTACAGGCTTGAACCATCCAATTACTTCTGAACTAAATACACCCATTGACCAAGAAGAAACTGAACTCCTAAAGATCATCACTCCCACTTCAAGTTCTTTGAATGGCCCCAAAGACTTGAAATATTTAAATACTGTGATTGAAGATTCCCTGTCCCTCCCCAAGGAAGCTGAAAGGTTGGCCCAACAAGTGGAAGCTAAAAGGTCAGGTAAAAAAGTACAATTAAATAGTGAGGAAAAATCAACATCGACATCTTCTACATCAATTGAAAAAGAATTTTCGAGCTCTTGTGAAAAACCTTATTTACAATTAAACAATAGAATTGATGCGATAGAAGAAGCTGTGTTGAAAATGTCATCAACCTTTACCTCATTTATAAATTCTGTGACAAAGCCTTCAGAAAATGAAACAGAGAGGTCAAATAAACAGATTGATGAACTAAATAAAGAAAATAAAAGCTACAAAAACCAAATAAGTGAGCTTACCAATCAAAATACTTCACTGAAAAGGAAAATTGTAGAACTTGAAAGTAGAAACAGAACCCTTGGAATGGAATATGAACTCAAAATTAGTAAAAAACAAGATGAGTTAGAGGGAGTAAAGTACAATCTTAAATCAACAAAGGATGAGTTACTATCAAAGATCAAAAAGACTGAAGATCAGCTTCAACTTCAAATAAAAATGACCAATGAGATGGAAAATAAGATAGATGTCTCACAAGGAAAAATGCTTGAACTTGAGTCTGAAAATAAAGCCCTGGTTGCCAGGATCACAGATAAAGACACCTTAATACTTAATCTTCAGGATAGAATTCAAACTATATTGTATGAAAAAGATGGAGGTGGTTGGCAAAAAGAATCCAGAGGGACTGAATCAATAACTAGTCAAGGACATTTGTCGGGAAAACAATCCCCAGGCAATAACTCTAAAGCAGAAGAAAACGTCCAACAAGAGGTAGTACTCCTTCATGACTCTATCTGCAAATATGTGAACATGAAGCAGCTTGTTTCAGGAACAAAAATAACTGGTCGAGAAGTGAAATGCTCCACAATTAAGGTAGCCAGGGAGAATGTCAACAAAATGACTGAAAAAAGTGAAACATACAATTGTTCACGTTGGGATCAATGATTTAAGGACCCTAAACAACTCTGTGGATGATGTTTTCACTGGCTACTGTCAAATGGTACAAGATGTTGCTAAAAAATCTGAAAAAGTTACACTATCACTGCTTTTACCTTGTGATGAACAGCCCCTATCCAGCAAGGTTGTAGCTTTGAATGATCGTATAAAATCTAAGTATTTGAATTCTAATTCCCAGTCAAATATCAGTGTGTGTATCCATAATAACTTCACTTCATATGGAATACTAAATACCAGATTATATGAAGACAGAGTGCATATAAACCTTAATGGAACCAAACTTCTTTGTAGTAATCTGAAAAAGTGCATGAATCTCTTAAATAAACAGACTCAAGATGTGAGATCTGCGAGACACAGCTCTCCACAAAAATTCACAAACTTTCATTACAAAAACAGATGTAGTCATACTGACAGTAACAGATTTCCTGAGTCTACTCAGAATGGTCATATAGCAAATCAGTTAGCCCAGGCTTTCCTTGGGCTTTTGACAAAAAACTAAATTAATATATATTCTTACTTAATAGAATTGTTTAACTCATTACAATATTATACAATCTCACTGCTCAAACACTTTTTATGCTGTTCATGGCTCATTCCTGCTGTGCAGAAGGCTTTGGCAGGCAGTGAAGACTGGGATCAGCCGTCACACAGAGGTGAGGTCTGATCTGGACCTTTACTGTATGCCTACTGCCTTTCATCATTATTTTTATCTTTTTGTGGGAAGAAAAAAAAAAAAAAAAAAAAAAAAAACCCTCTCATGCTGTACATGGCTCATTATAGGTGGGTGTGTACTAAGCTTTGGTAGGCAGTGTGGACCAAGATCAGCCTGTACAGAGGTGAGGCCTAATCTTGATCTTTACTACATGCTCTCTGCTTGATTTTTATTTTTTATTTTTTTTTTTTTTTTTTTTTTTTGTTAGAAATAGAAAGTAAAAATAAAAAAAATAGACCAACAACAACAAATTAGAGCCAAACTGGTTGAATTGCACACCATTGACAAATACTTTAAAGAGTAAATGTAAAAATTAGATTCACCAAAATAACTATTATTATAAGTACTTTTATTTTTCTTTTTAAAGATCTTTTTAGGTGGACATATTATTGGATAGAAAAATTTACTTGTGATAAGCAATTTTCCCTCTTTTTGCAATGTTTTTGATTTCAATAATTTTGACAAATGTTGATACTCTGTTTTTTTTTTTTTTTTTTTTTGTTGTTTTTTTTTTTTGGTTTTTTTTTTTTTTTTTTCTTTTGTTTTGTTTTTGATTTTGTTTAACTTTAAAAAATCATCTTATACTTCTTTTAACTTGTTCAGGGCAATATTGTATAATTTAGTAATTAGTTAAAATATATTGTATAATCAATAATTAGTTAAAATATCTGTACAATTTAGTAAATTAATTAACAATTCTTTGTGGTATTATACATATACATATTCCTTGTGTAATTATACATATTCATGTATATGTGTCAATATGAGTTATGTTGAAATGTGACCCATTTCTTCACAAGTTCCTATGTTAGACTCACAGAATTTGCTGGTTAATATGCTGTGAATCTAAGGTACCATTTATCTAGTCTATTCCTTATTTATTTTGCAGTGTTTCAGAGGTACAGATGAGAGGGAGTAATGTAATTCTAAAATTTTGTTTCACTTTGGAACCCAGTGTCATGGGTACTCACTTGAGTTATTTTGACAAAATGATTCCGATGAGTATCCAAAACATTGGAATTGTGAGAGTTATGATGAAGAATTTTAATTTGAAACACAAAATACCCCCCCCCCCCCCCTCTGTCTGTAGCTCTGGTATTCTTCAAAATATTTCATCATGCAGATGTTACTTAGTTATAAACAGTATATACATGTATAAATTTTCATGTATGTGTCTGAAGGAAAGTTGCTTAGCAGCTTTTATCATTAACTGAAAATGATCTTGGTGGACGGTGGTAGTTATGTATTTTCCACTTTTAATATTCTACATTAAGTTTCAATATTTTTTCTTTTGTCCTAAGCTATGGATAAATTGATGTCCAGCCTGTCTGCACTCTGACAACAAGGTTTATTAGATAGATTGTGCTTTTAAATTTTATAGCTGGAACAAAAAAATAAATATCATATAGGAGGTGAATGACCATGGGGTCATAAATATGGCTTGAAAAGTTTTAGTTGTAAAATTCTGGTCACTCACTAAGTTGATTTTGGACAATAAATGTCTAGGTTTAATGAAGAGCATGATTTTCATGCCACTATTATTTGTTTTATGTGTATGAGGGTGTATGTCATACTTTAAATTGCTAGACAGGCATTTGTCAACCAAACAAAAAGTATTGTCCTTTTTTTTTTCTTTTTCTCTCTGAAATATTATTATTTCATAATCTTTTAAAAATGTTCACACAACAACAATGAATTTAGGTATGAACTAGGTGTTGCAGATGCTGCTAAGAATTAGTGGTGATTGCAATGTTACAGGCTTTAAGGGTGGTGGAACAGTGGTGGTTCTGCGGCTTTTTGGAGTTAGTGAGCTATTGCAGTGTTGCCCGAGGTTTCCCAATGATTTTCATTGGGGGATCATGGTTTCCTGGATGTGGTGGAGCTACTGCAGTTCCACTACCTTAATATTCCTAATATTTAATTTTTAGTTAATCCTTGACATGCTGAATAAATTTTGACCAAAAATTTTCATAAAAATCAAAGGGCAAAAAGCGCTGAAAGTACCTAATGTAGGTCTTTTTTTTTTATTTGAAAAACTAAATCTCTTGACAATTCTGGTTTGAAAGTAAGAAACAGGTGGTGTGGACTGACGTTGGACTGCACATATGTGCAGGCTGATGTTTGTCTATAGCTCCTGCAAAAGCAGAACTATTCCGGATTCAGCATGACAAGGGTTTACAAAGTGAATCTTTCAATTTAGGTATAATTAAATGATCTCACTTGTTAGGAGATCTTCTTTTAATAAATGAAGTGAATATTTTTATTCATATATAATTAAATGATCTATTTGGTAAACAAAATCTGTAAGTTAATGAACTAAATCTTTCAATTCATGTACATGTATATTTGAATAATTGGTATATCGAGGGGTCTGCGCAACACTATTGTAAGTGCCTATAATATATTTATAGGCACTTGCAGTGGTGTTGCGCTGTCCCCTTGATACATATTTTCTATAGAAATCTTTACTTCATCTGTTCATTTTGTTTTGTGAGGGTTGTCTAATCATAAGGAGAGTGACCGGTCCTTGTAATGGCGGTTTGGTTTTTTTTGACCGGAGACAAAGTTGTGTTTTCATTGAAGTTTCCTGACGTTAAAGACCTGATATATGGAAAACAGTTACGCAGAAAAGTGTGGTAGTATAAACTCTATCAGATACGCTTTAATATAAACGATTTTGGACCAGTTTGTCGAATAAAACAGAGCTGACATGTAAACGGATTTTGACCCTTAACCTTTATCTATATAGATCTAGTCAAACAGCATTCTTTGTGATCAGTCACCCGTGACTGTAAAATAATAACAATGGGAATAAGTTTGGAGCTTTGGCGTAGCAGAATTGGTTGTTTCGTCCAGCCGGCGAGATGCAGATCTCATAAATCAAAAGTAAACCCAGCGGCTTTATTAACATTTCTCTCATTTTCTCTTAGACTGGCTTTATTTGCCTTGTTGATAGTGCAGGGAATTGAACCCAATCCAGGGCCTCCGAAAACAACAAAGGGAGATAATCAGGGACGACCGAATCGGCCGCGGCGTGGTGAAAGTGGTATTGTGAATGTGAATAGCTCAACCCCGAAACCTGCTGCAGCGGAAATCTCTGTATCTTCACAACAACCTGTAAGTCAAACACCTTCTCTCAGTTCAGACCAACCACGTATTAATGAATGGTTAATGAGCCAAAGAAATGATAATAATGACTCTGATAACGAAGAAGATTTTCAAAGTACTAATGGAGCTCCAGATCATACTGCTGACTTCAATGCGGGGGCAATGCAAATACTTATAGATATACAACGAAATGTCAAAATATTATCAAATAAATTTGATAGAATGGAAACGTCTATGAAACATTTGGTTTCTGAAAATAACTTGTTGAAAAAAGAGAATAGTGAGTTAAAGAAAAAAGTTGAAACGCTAGATATGAAAGTTGAGAACCTAGAAGCCCAATCTAGACGAGAGAATTTAAAATTCTATAATTTGCCAGAATCACAAAAGGAAAGTTGGGATGAGAGCGAGCGAAAGGTTAGAAGATATATAAATGATACTCTTCAAATTGACGAATCTCGCATCAGCATCGAACGAGCACATAGAATCAATAGTTCAAACAAACCTAGGCCTCTGATCGTAAAATTCTCCTTTTTTAAAGATAAAGACAGAGTTTTGCAGGCTTACCGTGAAAAAAGAAAGAACGACAGAGACAATCCTAGAGATTCAGACGAAGATGAAGACCCGATAATGAACAAAGTTGGAATAGGAGAAGATTTTCCACAGCGCGTGAGTAAGCTTCGTCAATATCTTGGTCCTTTTATGCGAGACGCAATCAAAGATGGGAAAAAGGCCTATCTCCAGTACGATAAGCTTGTCATAGATGGAAAACGGTACGGCTACGATATGGAAAATAAGAGAATAATTGAAATAAACAAATAGGGAAAAGGCCAAGGCTTTGTAAACAAGGGAAATAACTGTTGTACAAATCAAAAGGGAAGTAACCTACGTATAGATTTACTTAGCTGGAACATCGCAGGTCTTAAAAAATATGATTCTGATGCCTTCCTACAGAAATATTGTGAACAATATGACATCATTGGGTTTGTAGAAACATGGTGTACGTGTAAAGATGATTTAGAAAATATATTGCCGGATTATAAACAGTTCAGCTATTTTAGGTCGAAGAAACCAGGAGCCCCAAGAGGCTCTGGCGGTGTGACCGTTTTTGTTCGTCAAAGAATATGTGAAATATACAAAATAAGACGAATTTTTCCCGATGTAAAAGAATGTGTTTTACTACACCTTGTTTCTCCTTTAAAAAAACACAAAGATATAATTATAATTTACACGTATGTAGCGCCAGAAAACTCAACTATTTATAATGAGGGTGAGACGGATGGTATTAAGATATTACAGGGTACATTAGACAGTGTAATATCTGAGTACCCCGACGTTCATCTGCTGCTAGCAGGCGATTTTAATGCACGTACCTCAAATCAATTAGACTATATTCCTAATGATGATATTGCCCATGTTTTTAATGATAACTGTTTTGATTATCCTTCTGATTCATTTAATTTCAATAGATGTTCAAGGGACAAGAAAACGAATAAGTTTGGCTTTTCACTTATAGAAATGTGTAGTACATTTAATATTCATATCATGAATGGTAGATTATTCAATGACATGGAGGGTAATTTCACTTGTTTTTCAAATAATGGTACTAGCACAGTAGATTATATGATATGCTCAACAGATATGTTCAATTCTGTAAAAAATTTTGGAATAGGAGACGTTGATTTGTCTGATCATTTTCCACTTTATTGTACTCTTACACTAAATAACCAATGTATCCGGCAACATTCTGAAACGGAAGCAACAAATATAAAGTTACAAGAGTGGTCTAAAATGAAATGGTATGAAAATTTAAAAGACCAGTTTATTAATGATTTTTCCGTATTATTTAATGGATTTATACAAGAACAAGAAAATAAGAACTATGAAAATATCATTGAATCTGCTACCATTTTTACAAATTTATATAAATCTGCAGGAAAAAGTATGGCAGCTAAAAAAGCTTTTTCGAGTCATTCAAACCAACCAAAATGGTGGGATAAAGACTGTATCATTGCGAAAAGAGAAAAGTACACTGCTCTCAGACAGTTTCGAAATCGTAATAACGAAGAATTAAAACTTATATACATAACTAAACGCAATAAGTTTAAAGCATTGTGCAGAAAAAAGAAAAGGCTCTTTCAATTAAAACAACGTGAATCTTTGGTTGAATCAAGAAAGCATCCTCAAGAATTTTGGAAATTACTTCGAAATAATGATATGAAAAAATCAACAGACATAAACTCAAATAGTGAAATAAGCCCAATTGAATGGTTTAGTTATTACAGAGATCTATTTTCTGATAATGATCAAAATCAACTAGAGAGTGACGATTTATTGTCTTTTGAGCAAAATAATTATGATGATAGGGACCTGAATTTACCAATAACGGATGAAGAAATTTTTCAGAGTATTAGATCAATAAAAAATAATCGATCACCTGGGCCTGACGGAATTCCTATTGAAATGTTCAAAAACACTTTACATCAAATTCTTCCATACCTCAAAAAATTATTTAACGAAATCTTTAATACCGGGCAATTTCCAAAACAACGGTCGAAAAGTATAATTTCACCTATTCACAAAAAAGGATCATATAACGACCCGAATAACTATAGAGCTATCTCTCTTATAGATTCAATCTGCAAAATATTTGTTTCGATCATGAACAGACGTTTAACTACCTGGTGCGACGAAAATAATATTATCGAAGAATCGCAAGCAGGATTTCGAAAAGGCTACTCAACAACTGATAACATATTCGTTTTAATGACCTTAGTACAAAAATATCTTTCCAAACAAAACGGTCGGTTTTACTGTATTTTTATAGATTACGAAAAGGCTTTTGATAAAATAAGACATGTCGAGTTATGGAAATCTTTAGAGAGACTTAATATTAAAGGCAAATTTCTAAATATTTTGAAATCAATCTACAAGAACACTACATCGTGCGTTAAGACAAGTAATGGATTAACGGATAGCTTCAATTGTGAGATCGGAACCAGACAAGGATGTGTTGGAAGTCCGAAATTATTCAGTATTTTCATAAATGGCCTTATTAAATATCTTAAACATACATGCGGTAGAGGTATATTTGTTTCGGAAACCATAAGTGACCTTTATGCACTTATGTTCGCAGACGATGTATCTAGTTTTTCAGACACCGTTACCCGTCTTCAGAAACATATAGATAGTATAGCCTATTTTTCTGGGAAGATAGGAATGAAAATAAATTCAAATAAAACAAAAATAATTGTGTTTCGGAGGGGGGGAATAGTTAAAAGTACTGAAAAATGGTTTCTAAACGGACATCCTATAGAAGTAGTGTCATTCTATAAATATCTAGGAGTTTTCTTCACGCCTAAAATGAGCTGGTCAGTTACCATTAATAATCTCTCTCTTCAGGCCAAAAAAGCTTCTTCTTGTGTTTTAAGGTATAGGAATAAATTTGGCAATTTAGTACCTAATGATATTTTCAAAATATTTGACTCTATGGTTAAACCTATCTTGTGTTATAGTTCGAGTATTTGGGGTCATACTTACAACAAAAAGATCGAATCTGTCCACATTGAATTTTGTAAAAGATATTGTCTATTAAATCGCAACTGTATGGATGCATTCGCTCTAAGCGAATGCGGACGTTTACCCCTATGTACGACCTATATGGTAAATTGCATTAAGTATTGGACACGTCTGCTTGTTTTAGAACCTTCTAGATTCCCTAAACAATGTTATAATTTACTATATCAACTAGATGAAGCTGGCAGGAAAACATGGGCAACGATGGTTAAAGATCTTTTATTCAGTCATGGCTTTGGATACGTATGGATAATTCAGGATGTTGGAGATGAAGATCTCTTCATTAAAAATTTTAAACAAAGAACCATTGATATGTCCTTACAAAAACTTAACAGTGATATCGTCTCTTCACCAAAGTCAAATTACTACCAACATTACAAATCTTTACTGACAGTAGAACAATATTTGTCTGTAGACATAAGCTATAAATTAAAAAAAGTTCTATCAAATTTTCGATGTTCAACCCATAATTTGATGATAGAAAAGGGTAGACACTCCAATATTGACAGAGATTTAAGATACTGTCCATTATGCTCCTCTTTAAATTTACAAGTTGTGGAAGATGAACTTCACTTTTTCTATTTTTGTACATCGTACGAAAATATAAGAAAAACTTATTTCCTACCAAGATGGCTTCGAATTCGTACTAAAGAAACATTTTGCCATATTATGTCAAACCAAAGTAATGATTACATTTTTCGTATTACATACTTCCTTCAAAATGCATTTGAATATCGTAATGATTTTCTGAAAAATAATTTTTAGAAATATTTGCCTAAACCATAGTTCTGAATATAAATGTACTATCATAATACACTGACTTACTTACAATTACTTTTGTACTACATTTTGTGAATCTTAAACAGTCCACCTTGCTCGTCTGATCATTTTTATTAATTTTATAAATTCCCGTCTTCACATAAAAATATCTTAAAAAAGAGATATTTTAATCTAGAAACTATCAAAAGTCAATCATATGGTGTTGGAGCTCAATGGGGTCGCCTCAATAAGACGATTCCGTTGAGCTTTAACAGCTTAAGATTATCGGGAAATCGCAATAATATACATCTTCAATCAAAAATTATGTTGCTAAAATGTAAATTAAGCGCACAACGTACGACCATTCTTTTAAACGGCCGATGTTTGGTGGTACTGTACGTGGTCGCTTAATGCACCTTTTACTGTATATACATGTATAATCACATTATAATTGTTTAAATTTACTCCATTTTCAACCATCTAGGCGACACAGGCAATGTAGAATTTATTTAAATTGTTGCAATTCTATGACTTATAATGTTGAATAGAAAACATAGATTAATTCGCAGTTTTTGTGCGCCTGAGATGCCGTGACTACAGCTGTAGTGAAGTTGTATTTAGAGGGTTATGGTCGCACAATGACGATATTTTTGAAACGCAATTTATTACTGAGAGATGCTTATTACTTAAGTTGAAAAGATAAGTTTAAAACATAAATCAATATGCTTTCGTTGGGCGCCAGAAATTCATAACTACAGCTTTAAAGAAGTTGTAGTTGCGACGTTTCGGTCGCATATAGACGATTAACAATATAGAAGTGCAGCTAATACACGATATACAAGGTTGTATGGCCAAAGAAATTAAAGGTAGAAGTAAATTTGATTGTCATGATTATAAACTTGAAAAAATCTTTAGACGTGCAAGTGAAACCGAGTCTTAATGAAACGGTATCTATATTTTCAATATAAAATTGACCATTTAATCCTCTCAGTTGA
The DNA here is from genome assembly GCA_948146395.1 of Fragum whitleyi. Lineage (NCBI taxonomy): Eukaryota > Metazoa > Mollusca > Bivalvia > Cardiida > Cardiidae > Fragum > Fragum whitleyi. Next base: position 46,017,240 of record OX411543.1, on the reverse strand, counting down.
TTATACATTTTAAGTCAATGGTTTAAGCTTTTCTATTTACCCTGTACCATTAAAAAACGTCAAACCGCTCTGCTGTAGCAATATTTTACTCTTACCATAGTCACTCTTGATTGTTTAATATTTTCATGTATTGATTGTATTTTAGGCCGGTGGCCTTATATATTTGAAATAAAATGTTATGTTATGTTATGTTTTGGGTGACATCTAGGGGTTTCATCTGTGACTTGAACAATAGAGTGGTAGATGTAATGTTTGAGTCACTCATCAAGGTTGAGATATGGTTTTAATTCCTATAGTGAATTCTTCATTTCATTATAGGCTTAAATAATTCATTTGTAGTTTCATCTAGAGGGGAGAAAAAAGGTTGTCTGGTTGGCTAATTGGTTTCATACCTTAATGAAAAAAAAAAGAAATCAACACTCATCTTTTTAGTACACGTGATAAAAAGTAGTTCCATAAAAAGTCTCTGATTTTGCAATCATTTTCTTCTTTCACTTGGTCATATTATATCCTACTTAAATTGTGGGAATTCAACAGATTTTTTTTTTTTTTTTTTTTTTTTTTTTTGTTTTTTTTTTTTTTTGTTCATGGGGGTATGAAACTGGAGGCCTGATCACTCTTATACTGAGATTTTGAATTTGGTTTCATGCCTCCAAGATTATGTGAAAATTCAAGTCAGTAATCCTCTAATTTAAACTAAATCAATTGATTCATTGTCTTGCTGTGAACATAAGCTTAACAATTAGGGAGAGACACAAGGTGTTATAAAAAATTTGTAGTTGTATTGTTTGAGTCTCTCAGCATGTTGAACATCAAACTTTAGTTTCTTAGTGTTTTTTTTTTTGTTGTTGTTGTTGTTGTTTTAATGCCCCTGCATCAAATGATTGGGGCATCTTATTTAATTGTTGTCCATCTGTCTGTCTGTCTGTCAGGTAAACTTAACCAAAAACTTAACAATACAAATTGCTTTAAGGTTTTTCTTAAAAATGCTTATATTTGGCCTGAAGTTTTAGATGAATCTCTATGATCCGCATCTGCTTATACCAAGGTCAAGGTCATGTGACAAAGTCAAGGTCATCTGTGAAGATCAATAATACAATTAGGAAAAAAAGGCCATTTCCAGGGTATTCATGTTTCACAAACACATCTGGTTTTGTCTCAAATTAAAGACAACAACAACAACAAGAAAAACCCACATTGTTTTACAGTTTCAGTAAAAAAAAAAAAAAAAAAAATCCACAATTTCACTCCTCTATCTTAGATTTTGGTTGCTTGGGATAGAATATTGTCTCATTGAAAAGAAGGTGAAGAGAAATGAACAAGTGAAAATGTGATGGAAAAAATATTTTGGAGTTGTGTAATATTCTACTAAAACTAGTGGGCTCTCAACCTAGCTAGTTAAAAATTGAAAAAAATACACAACTTATTTGTTTAGTCAAAATTCTTATTTGGGTCATTACATTGTAAAAGGGTAAGAAATCCTGATGTAGAATAAATGTTGTTATTTTTTTTTTCCCTTGTAGCTATTAAGTTTCATTATATTTGAATATAGATGTAATCAATCAATTACTTGTCTGTTCTGTGAGACACCGTAAGATTCTAATGGAGCTCAAGGTCTAAGGAAAAAAAATAAAACCTTTACATTAGTCAAAATGGATATTTTTGGTTTTTTTTTTTTGTTTTTTTTTTAAAAAAAATCTCGAAGCCTCTAATAAAGGCGCATACCCACAAAATCATGGTCGCCATAATTTAACAGATGTTTTATATTTTGTGCAGATAATGTTTTTTTTTTTTTTTTTTTTTTTTTTTTTTCACGGACTTGCCGGATATTGATGGCTCAGCATATGGCGGTTGTAACTGCCTATATGTTTATAGGCAGTTGTGGCTGTTTTGTGCTGAGCCATTGATATTTGGTGTAGCCTCTAATAAAAGCCCATCCATTTCTAAAGGAAAAGTGATGACTCTATCAGAACCTAGAGTTCCATTGGAGCTTTTGCGGTATCCTCAAGGATTTCATTACACTCATCTGGTGAGAGAGGGTTTAGCTTTTTTTTTTTTTCTTTTTTTTTTTTTTTTTTTTCATCTCTTTCGGAATATAGACCTGGCTGATTGCCGATCTGTCTAACTAATTTCTAATTGACACCTTTGGGCCTCTCTTGCCTGATGGGTCTCATATGGGTTTTTATATGTGTAGTGTGAAGTGTGAATATATTATCATAAATGACACCTTTGGGCCTCTCTTGCCTGATGGGTCTCATATGGGTTTTTATATGTGTAGTGTGATGTGAATATATTATCATAAATGTATTGTGATCTCGGGAACTAAATATACGCTGAATTAGTTTACCTACTGATATGGTTATGGTTAGCTTTGATAGAAGAAAATTAAAAAATGTATTCTCAAGTCAAATTAATATTTGTTGTTATAATGTTAATGGTTTGTTTAATCGTGTAAATGGAATCCGCAGTTGCAAATTAGATGACCAGGAATTCACTAAAATGTTGCTTTATGATATTGTTGTATTAACTGAAACTCATGCATGTAATCAGGATATTTTAACCCTTGATGGTTATACATGTATATCTAATTGTCGTTCTGAAATGCCTAGCAGATTACGTGGTGGGGTAGCTATATTTATAAGGCAATCAATTAAAGCTGGTATCAAAGTGATAGATGTGTCACATAATGATATGATATGGATAAAATTGTGTAAGGAATTTTTTAACCTCAAAAAAGATTTGTTCATTGGAGGGCTTTATATTTCTCCAATTAATTCTGAATACACGAAAAGAACAAGTGTTGACAAAACTATCTTTACTAAATTAGAATCTGATATTGTTAAATTCCAGCAAAATGGCTCTGTTATGATCATGGGTGATTTCAATGCACATATAAATATTGAAGACTTAGATTTTATGCCAAATGATGAAGATGATATGATCTCAGATGGAATTTTGGATAACCTCAACATTGATAATTACCATACTGTTAGAAATACTTCTATCCATCAAACTACAAATGAATATGGTAGAAATATTTTGGAACTTTGCATAGGCTTACAGTTAAGAATACTTAATGGTCGTACCATCGGAGATACAACTGGTAAGCCTACTTATCATGGTTTTCATGGATCATCCATTGATGATTATTGTATTTGTAGTGCGGATTTCATGTATGCAATAAATAAGTTTAAGATTTTAGATTTTAATATTGTTTTTTCTGATCATTGTCCTTTATTGGTTGATATTCAGTCTATAGTTTGTCATGAGAAACCTGAAATATTGAGAAAAGCTCCTATGAATTTGAAATGGGAGGACAGCCAAAGAGTAAATTTTGAACATAACATTGGCAAAATCAATAGGGCTAATTTTTATAATTCCTTCTTAAATATTTCTCAAAATTCGCTGATTTCTGTCAGAGAACAGGTAGATCTGATGGTGAATCACATGTCTTCCACTCTCCATGAGGCTGCTTTCAAAAAGCAAAAATGTAATATCAATTGCCAAAAAAAGGTGAAGAGGCGAAAAGCTAAGAAAAAGTGGTATGATGTTGATTGTGATTCGCATTATAGACATTTGAAACAGCTATCTCGCAAGTTAGCATCAGATCCATTTAATTCTACGTTACGTAACAGGGTTTATTCTGAACGTAAAGAGTATTACAGATTATTGAGGAAAAAGCAAAGATTATTTAAAGGAAAAATGTTAAGTGGTCTCTTGGAGAGTGAGAAAAGAAATCCTAAAGAGTTCTGGAATTGTGTAAATGATTTATTAGAAAAACAAAAGGCTGATCCTTCTTCTGAAATATCAGCTTGCACATGGACAGAATACTTCAAGTCTCTCATGAACATTGATTATGTGAATAATTTTGATGATGAATTAGCTTCTGAAACTTGTAATGTATTTGAAAGCTATGATAATACTATTATCAACAAAAGTATTTCTACTGATGAAGTTTTGAAAGCAGTAAAATATTTAAGACGTGGTAAATCTTGTGGTATCGATGAGATTTCAAATGAAATGTTGCATATGTCTGTACCATTTCTTTTGGAACATTATACATTTATATTCAACCAAATACTTCAGAAAGGTATATACCCTTCATCATGGAAAGAAAACATTATCAAGCCCATCTACAAAGGCGGTGGGGCTAATAATCCAAGCAATTATAGAGGTATCTCCATATCAAGTTGTTTTAGTAAACTTTTTACAAGAGTTCTGTTCAATCGCTTAGATACCTATATTGAGAGAAATCAAATTATTGGACCTGAACAAATAGGCTTTCGTAAAAATTGTCGCACTAGCGATCACATCCTGACCCTGAAAACAATTATTGATAAGGCCTTTAAGCTTTCAAAAAATATTTATGCTTGCTTTGTTGACCTTAGCAAAGCATTTGACACGGTTAACAGGTGTGCACTGTTTCACAAAATGTACAAGTACAATATTAAAGGTCCATTTCTTAACATTTTGAAGGATATGTATGCCTCTTTGTCATTTTGTGTGAAAACACAAAGTGGCCTAGGGGCAAGTTTTGAGACCAAAATTGGGGTAAAACAAGGATGTATATTAAGCCCTACATTATTCTCCTTATACCTTAATGATTTAGATAGCTTTTTTGATAATTCATGTGATCCTGTCACTGTAGATAATACATATGTGTCAAGCCTCCTATATGCTGATGATATTGTACTTATTTCTAAAACTGCAACAGGACTTCAGTCAGCTATGAATAAGTTGGGGGATTTTTGTCTCTCATGGAATTTATCAGTTAATATTTCTAAAACAAAAGTTATCATATTCAACAAGTCAGGTAGAGTTCTTAAAGATTTTTCATTCAAATACATGCAAACAGAGGTTGAGATTGTACAGGAATACAAATATCTAGGTATCATTTTCAGAGCATCCGGTGTTTTCACCCAAGCCATTAAGTACTTGTGCAACAAAGCACTAAAAGCAACATTTAGTATTAAAAAAGCTTTGGCAGGAGAAAACATGAATACTGATTTATATTTGAAAGTGTATGAACATTGTGTCAAACCAATACTTCTATATTGTAGTGAAGTATTGTCTTTAGATTTTATTGTAAATAAAGATAATTTAATTAGTTTTGAACATAGATATGATCTGCTACAACAAGAAAAAACTCAAGTTCGCTTTTTGAAATCAGTCATGGGTGTAAACAAGTATGCAAGCAATAATGCAGTAAGATCAGAATTTGGAATCTTTCCTTTGGCTGTATACGGTTTGAAATATTCTTGTGCCTTTTGGACACATCTGATTAATTTAAATCAGAATTCTCTTGCATACAAATCATATTTAGATAGTTGCTCCCTTCCCAAAGGTTTCGCGAGTAAATTCAAATTATTTATGAAGATTATTGGATTTGAACATGTATGGAATAATCACTTCACATTCTCCAAAAATAAACTGAAAAATTCAATTTATAACAAACTAAAAGAATCTTATGTACATTATTGGAAAAAATGTATGTTCGATGATAGCAATAACAAACTTAGAACCTTCAGAACCTTTAAGATAAATTATGAGAAAGAAATGTATTTGCGCATAAATGATTTGCCCAGAGAACAAATTACATCATTTGCCAAATTTCGTGTAAGTGCACATAATCTTCAAATTGAAAAGGGTAGGCACCAAAAGAAACCTTTCATAGACAGAATTTGTCCTCTTTGTAAATCACAAGTTGAAACTGAAGCCCACTTCTTATTACAATGCCAGTCTTTATCAGATAGCAGGAAAATATTCTTTGCTGAGGTAGAAGGCATCACACCTTCTTTTAAAATCATGAATGATAATGATAAATTTAAATACATTTTAGAAATCAAAGAATATGATGTGTTGCAAACTTGTATATCTTATGTTCACAAAATGTTTGAAGAAAGAGATAATCTACTCGCAAAAACAGCTGCAAACTCTTGAGTTTCCTTTTATTTCAGTGTATTAATTCGGAGACCTTAGTATGTACCTTGTATATCCATCTTCTTGGTAAAGAAAACTTGTTTTGTACTAAACTTTGTTGACCCTTATTATGAAAATATAGCAGAATAAATTAATTAGTAGATTTTATTTTCTTTAAAGGTTTTCAGTTTTATTTTTGTTCATAAACTTATTGAATGCAAACATATTATAATATATGCATTTTTTTAGGGTAATCGTTACCTTCATAATTGGTCATAGATACCGTGAAATTAATTATATATATATATATATCAAAAAAAAAAAGATTAACTTTGGGCAAGTATTTTGAGTGTGATTCTAAAGCATAGCAATAACTGCTTTCTTCTAGCTCTGATTGCAATGATTTTGAATTACATTATCATGATTTGAACCTGGTTCTCGATATGTATGCTGATATTTTATATCGGTTCTTTAATCTTAGATTATATACCCATCTGATATATACCTTTTGATAAGTTCTGTCTTGTATGTTTATTGTATGTATGTTCTTGGTGACAATCCTATAACTGGATTTTTTAAACCAATAAAGGAATTTGAATTTGAATTTGAATTTTTGCGTATGTCTACGGTGTCATCCCTTTTCTCAAAAATCGGTAATTGGTTTACGTTTATTTTGGTATAACCACTCTTCCAAACTTTAGATAATGGAAAAAGATATACCTAAACAATTAAGTGATGCGTTATTTTTGTTGTTCAGTATATCAAGAATACAACTTCGAGCGATGCAATTACAGATATACGATGGTATAAGGTAGATTTTGCCTGGTGGGCCGTGAAATCATTTTTCTACTGTTAGATTCTCGTGTCATTTGTTCGAAATAGATAAAACAAGTTAAAATAACACACCAAAAAATGCAAAATTTACCTTTTAAACCAACGTCATTGCTTTTCTCAAAACGTAACGTTCACTCAAACATGTTTTTTCATAATTGAAGTGAAATAATCAGGTTAAATTCCTACCATAATGGACTCGGCGCCTACGTCAGAGAAAAAAAACACCTATAGCGTGTCGTGCACGTGAATCTCAACAGGTTTAGCGTGCCGAGTCATTTCAAAAAGATTATTTTAAGAATGTTTTATATGAGGGCTTTTTCGGAAAGATTTTCTACAGTGGCAAATGCAAAAGATCTGCAAAAGAAACAACAACAAAAAAAATCAGCGTAATTACACATAGTTACAGTAATACTACTGCGAGTTTTATTCTTTTTTCAATGCTAAGAGGTTTGGGGAAAATACAGACAATGCTAGAAAAGCATGGTCTAAGTCAGATAGAAAATCTCGTGCCGCGGCATATGGTAAAAAGACACTCGCTTGAAGCTCGCAATCGTTTTCTATCCTATACTTACAAAATTAATTACTTGAACCATTATTCATTTGACTTAAAGACATTCGGTAAAAGAACTAGAATCAAAAATATTGTTGGGCCATCAAAATATCTCATCTACTATTTTCATAAGGCTGTAGATACGACATTTAAGTCCAAAATCGACGATTAAATCTCCATTCAGACTTGGAATACATAGACTATTCGAAAACCATTTCGTTTCATTCCTTTTCGTAATTGCGAATCAATTCAATTCAATTCAATTCACTCAAATCGAATGTAAAACTTTATCACTCACCAGCCAATAGATTATATCCTGAGTGTCACATCTCTATTACCCGTTAAATAAACACATGTATGATAAAGAAGGCAGAAGCTCTTGACATAGTGTTCACATCGATTAGAATTTTCAAATATTTGATAATAAACTATCCGCAAACGGCCTTCCCTTTTACCACCTAGTTAGAAATTTGAGACCATAATGATTTATTTCTCTTTTAAACAAATTGTTATACTTTCATCGATTGCCCATAACCCGTGATTTACTCAACAAACATGACGTTTCTTTTCTTTTGAAATTATTTGATATGTTTGACCAGAAAATCATTTAAATTTTAAACAACACCAACAACAACCACACACAAGAACTAAAAAACCTGTTCAAATTAAGAAATTTATGCTTTTTTTATAAGTTCACTCTTCATATTTTAATATTTCTTTTCAAGTTCCATCCTAGCCTCTCTGTCTATCGGGTATAATTTGTGATAAGTCACGCGAAAGGCACCATCTGGGTAGTGCGTAATATATCGATCCTAGTCAGACTGCGCAGATTGCGCAGGCTGACTTTGGTCGATACTTTCCGCACTTTGCTTATTCTCTGAATATAGAATGAATAATCTACCTTCCTGTGAAAGGATTTTTGATATGCAACCTCTGGTTGAGTTATGTTGGTCCCAATCTCTTTTTTATAATATTTTTTACAGAGTTCCCAGGTGGTCCCTCTTCGCGTGACGGGTCAAATTTGAGCCTTTATCAAGCACTCGGCTTCAAGCTTACTTACTCGGTGAGTCATTGTCGACCGTCATGCGTGAAATGGACAATCTCGGAACCAGGGAACTAAATACTTGGAAAAAGGATTTGATCAAACATAAGTCAACCAGAGGGCGGATTTCATAGGTAATTGCATAGGGAGGTAGAATATACATTTTGGATCCAGGAAACAACGCTATTTACGAAAAAAAATCACTTTTGTTTACGATAATCTCCACCCATTGGTGGGGAACAAATGAGGGAAGGGTGTGTGTCGTGATACTGGTGAAAAAAGGGTTATCGTTGATTTCCAAATACCTTAACCGGAGAATTTATGAGCCTGTGTGTGACATTTCCAACAATTTCACTTGTTCCCGATGTACACTAATTGAACAGCCCTGACAAACACACAATGTAATAAACATTATTGTTGCGTGCCCGAAGAGCATGTCTTCAGAACGCACAATGAAGACTCTGTGTAGACTGTGCAGATGCAAGGCTGGCTATAGTCTTTACTTTGCCAACTTGTGAAACTGTTGGAAATGAAATGCTCAGACTCATTTAATTTTCGATGTGTTCGTTTATGGGACTCCTTTATTTGTTCTTATCCATTTTGGGACTAGTACTCACGGGGCACCTTAGATCAAACTGCTACTGGGTGACTGAGTAAATATTTGAGTTTATGACTTTTTGTTTATTTTGAGGGTTTTTATTAAAGATATAGAAATACGAGTACCCTTTATATTTGTTCAAATTTTGAAAAGGTGTACATGTACTTGTATTTGCATAGATCTAGCATATTCAGGGTCTGTCGAATGAGAAAGTATAGACAATTAGACTATTATAATCATTACTTTATGCCTAATTTTTACCTTTGAGGGAAACGGTTTTATGAAGATTTTCTTAATGCGAGTATGATTTTTACAATATCTCAGGACTTAAGGCATGTACATGGATTAATTGTAGATCATGTCCTATTTACCTGTATCAAAACATAAGTTAATGGTTCTGCTTGGTAGCAATGTTATTTGGGATGACAAAATTTTCATTCAGTGCAACTTCGATACCGAAAACTATAGCCCTAATGAAATTTGTTTTCCTTTTTATAAGCAAATTACTATAGTTAAGCTTGTTCTTCTTCCTCCTAATCATCTTCTTCATCTTCTTCTTCTTCTTCTAATTATTTTTAAAATATGACCTACGTCGCGGGAGTGAAATAACCTCGTTGGATATTTTTTGTATTACACGGGTGTTATTACGTTAGTGGAATAACTTTGCAAATGAGTCTAGAGCGAATAGCAATGCTAATTTGTAACCGCGAAAATAACGTCATAATGTATATTTGTGACGTCAAGTTTAAACGGCGGTATACGTTTCGAGTAAAATTGAAATGTTGAATTTCAAGAACTTAGACGATTTTTCGCAAAAAATCGGGTCATACTATAAAAAGAATATAAAATTTGTGCTCATAAAATACCGAATTTCGTAAACTCTTCATCTATAAACAGATTTAAACTCGGCCCAGTCTCGTTTTAATCTGTTTATAGATGACTCGTTTAATAAATTCGGTATTCCATGACCACTCATTCAACATCGTCTATTTATAATATGACCTACGTCGCGGTATTAAAATAATCCATATTTTTGATATTGCACGAGAGTTATTACACTAGTGGAATAACTATGCAAATGAGCTCAGAGCGAATAGCAACGGTTTCTTGTAACCGCAAAAATGACGTCATAATGTATAAATTACGACGTCAGTTTTAAACGGTGTAATAAGTTTTCGAAAATTTTCATTTAGAATTTCAACGATTTTCGTCAAAATTCGGGTCATACCATAAATAGAATATAAAATTTGTGCTCACAAAATACGGAAATTATCAAACTCGTCATCAAAAACAGATAAAAGCTCGGCGGAGCCTCGTTTATATCTGTTTATAGATGCCTTGTTTGATAAATTCAGTATTCCATGACCACTCATTCAATATCCTCTATTTATTTCATCGCAGTTGGTTAGGCATAAGACTTCCAATCCGGAAGTCGTGGGTTCGATCCCCGGTGGCGGCAAATATCCTTTCCGGCGTTTGTCTTTCACCAATGGGTAGATAATCGTAAACCTATGTGAAATAGCAGTCGGAGGCTAGGAAAGGGTGTAATGGTAGTACAGGTGAAAGAAATACCAGGAATCCATTGTTAGGTGCTCCGGCCGCCGCGATATAAAAGCGGCGTTAAACCCATTCAAACAAACAAACTATTTATTTCATATGTGTGAGATATCGTTACGTGCGCACGAAAACTGTTAGATGGTAAGGCGATTATACTTGGTCTGTTTCTTTAAAAAAAATCTTGATGTTTGTCTTATTGATTGAGGTACGAAACTAATCGGAAGCGATTCTTCACTGTGAATGATCGATTCTCTCTATTACAAATATTGAACAGGGTTTATATTGGTTGGTGGGAGGTATATCGCTCGCTGGCTACCTCAATGTCGTATCTACAGCTTCATTCAAACTGCAGTTACGACAATTTGGTACTCCTACAACGATATGTAATCTGCTTTGTGGTTTGATTTGGCTGTAAATAAAACTGACACCACTAGACACTTGAAATTTTTTAGTCATTCGACGTGAGATTACTTGTCCATGGGTTGCTCCTCGGAGTCTTTCTTTTTACCTTAGAACTCATAATTAATAATACAGTCCATCATGCTCGAGCGACCACGCCTATAAATCAACCACTTTTATTAAGCGACCATCATAAAAGGCCTTTCACGGTAAGCAAAATCTCCGAAGAGATGGACATTCTTAAAGAGCAAAGTTGTTTATCATTGAATCTCAATGAGATCAAGTCAAGTCAAGTTAATTTCATTTACAAAGTCGGAGACATATAACAATTACAACACAAGTTCTGGAGAGCTTTTCACGCCGACTTAGAAATCAAAATAAAAACCACCAAAGGATTCAATAAGAATTAAGTGACATTCTATGTATATGCTAAGAACAACATATTGTATTAAGCGACCATTTCCATAAGCGACCGCTTGTTAATGGTCCGCTAAGTGGTCGCTTAACGCAAGTTTTACTTATTTAGGGAATTTCTTGAAGCTTGAACCATTAAGCATACAATTTCTCTTTTAACTATACAAATTTCATTGTGATAATATCCCTTATGATTATTTTTATGATATCACATGGATATTTTAAGAACATTGATGATCATGCGGTTATTTTTTAGAAACTTGCATTTCTGTTAGAAACATTGACGAAAGCAATTTAGATAGAGGTTATAGGATTATCAATTCCCCTAACCTCGTTTGATATTTAATTTCATACAACACACTAAATATGTATTATATATATTTCTAAGGGGTCATTTCTAATTCGCTGTTGTTATTGTTGTTAATAACAATAATGATGATGATAATGATGATGACCGACGAATTTAAGATTTTTTTCTAGAAAAACACACACGACATCTGCTTTCATCGTCAGGTAAAATATTAACGCCTCTCTGTCTCGGGCAAAGCCTTGGGAAAATAAGTGCTGCTCGATCGTTGCTGGGAAAACGTTTAAAGCTCGTTCAATACTAATCCTTTCTAACCATTTCTAATGATTTCAACTCGAACCCTTTTAAAGATATTTTAAGCGGGAGATTAAGGGCTGTTCTTTGGCTAATGGGTTTTATGTGTTGATAGGGACATCCACTTAGATAAATTTGAAGCTACCCTGTAAGATATTGACACGTACCTTTATTCTCTTATCCACGTTATCCATATGTGGCCTGTTTTAAAAGAAATGTATACTTATGTTGGAAAAGTATCGTTCCTGGTCATTCTAATTTATTTGTGCACATATCGACGGTGTTCTGTTAAAATCTCGTAACTACAGCTTGCATAAAGCTGTAGTTACGATGTTTTAGCAGAACGAGGACGATATATCAGAATCACTTCAAAGTTATAAGTGCCGAAGCACTCTACAATAATTGTTGATGTGTGACAGAGCGGTATTTGCATTTTTTGGTGCCAAAGGACGATGTACACATTTTAATCTTTCTTTCGCTGGAATGTCGAAACGTAATAAATTTTGTTTACTTTAAATGAATTGCACTAATATTATTTCCATTTGACCTCTGTTGAAACCATCATTCGGGGTTTTTACAGGCCTAAAAAACAATTAGTGAGTCCATATGGGTGGGGGTCGCCCCTACACCCTGAGAATTTGGAATATTAAGAATTCAAATGATGTTTGATTACCGGATATTATTTTTGTGATCTTTGTTCATCAGTGAATAAATATCTGCATCCTCCATGGAAACATATGCAAGGTGCAAGCCTAATTATAGTAACATTTATCTTATTTCATTTTATTTTATTTTTTTTTATATGCGAACACAATAAACCAAAAGCTGAAGTTATTCTTCATACGATTTCCCCTTTTACCGTGTTGTTTTTCTGTGCTTGATATTATTATTTTTTGATTTTTTTTTTCAATCTTAATATGGTTTCTCAATAGAGGTTTACGGAAATGATCAGACAACTTCTATGCTATTTGTGGATAACAAAATCTTATTTCTATGTCTCGTATTTCGGTCATAGAAATTAAAAAAATAATGATATAATGTTACCACTTAGATATTTTCCTTCTTTGTCAATAAATGAAATACTTGTAAATGCGAAATAAACAGGTACCAACGAAAATGTTGAGTCAGAATCTGATTTTTTGAAAAGGCATAGCTTATTTGTAATAATCACCATTGTCCTTTTTTTCGTCCCTGCAAAAAGAACCATCTGGGGTAGACTGATAACACTGTCAACTATCTATATAGGTATATTTATGAAATAGAGGATAATCGTTTATTTCAGTGTAAGATCGATTTATATTCATTGAGTGAACAACAAAAGCTATATTTTCACGAGTGGTGGAGCCACGAGTGAAAATATAGCTTTTGTTGTTCACGAAATGAAATATTAAATATCTTACTCGAAAAACAAACGATTTTCTTATTTCTTTATTGCAAAAATGAGAGAAAATAAAACATATTTTCGTAAAGCGCGTCATTTTGCATGTGATTGCAACGTTCATTGTGACGTCACTTATTTCGCCCCACATAGATGACGTCAGATAGGATGAAATACACAAAAGCAGGGTATAAGTTTTTGATCATTTCACTGCTTTTGCGGTGAGATTATCAAGTGATAAACTCCCGTTATTTCTCGATAAACCACCGAAAAGCATCAAAGAATACATTGTAAACAAATAAGAAAAAGAAATCGGACACAGTCGAATCTGCATCAGACACCAAATTACAAATATAAACACTAGTTTTCTTATAGATTTTCAATATTTACATACGTATCATTTCTGATCAAAAGCAATTCATTTATAAAGATATTTTAGACCCACAATCTATTTGAACAAATGTCTTAAACAGAAAAACAAACACATTGCCAACAAAAGAAGTTTCTTGAACTTAGTTAAGTCCGTTGGTTTTCAAAGACAAAATAATTGATTCGCTTATGGAATTGAATGATAGGAATGACCACGTGTGGATCAATTGAAATGTATTTTATGGGAGGGACGTCTAAAACAAAACGTGAAAATATAAATTTCGGATTTTTTGAAATCATAAATTAGCTTGACTGACTGGATTATTCGCGGGAGTGCCAGACCTGTAGCCCTGCAATCAGTCTATCTTGATTCTGCTTTCTGGAAATTAACTTATATACTATATAGGATCGATTTTGGAAAAAAACAAACCCATGACTTCATAGTTAATAAGCCGACGCTGATTATATTTCTCGCGACTGCGGAGACCACGTATTTTGGTATCTTTGTGTATGTGACGGGTCGTGGACTCTAAAAGGAACCATGAAATGAAAAAGAGAGTCAATGAAAGAACGTCATATATCATTTTATCATTTTATAAAAATAGCACGGTAATATTGCCTCAATTAAGTTGATTGTCTGACAGGTTAAGTCCTTGATGAATTGTTGATCCCATAAAGAATTCAACCAGCAGACTAATCGATAGAGTTCTAATCAGAAAGCTTGTAATTCTATCAATAGATCTGTGTTAGAATTATTACTGTATCTTTGAAAAAGTGGCTTTTATGCTACTGTAACGTTATTTTTAACTGTACAGCACTAAAGCTTTGAAAGCAACACTTTTTCTGATCATCTGGGGCATGTTTTACTAAACATCTTACGATCATTTTTACGTAAGTCAAAAATTAAAGTTGCTTTTACAGTAGTAACCAAATATGGAATTCTTCCATGCATTATCTCACATGGACTCGTCTTCTAAAGACGATTCTAATGAGGTATTGCAAGGCAGAATCTTACAATGAATGAAACCACAAGGTACGATTTGTGATTAGATTAACGATTAATTTTTTCGTAAGAAGTTTAGTAAAACGGCCCCCTGACTTTTACTGGTTTAAATATCTATCTTAGAAAAGAATCGTGAGGAAGTGATATCATATTCATAATTGAAAAACGCGAATTGACCTACTTACTTTCTTTCTTTCTTCTTTCGTTCTTTCTTTCTTCAAACAAGTCCGCACGTACAGGGAGATGTAAAACGAACTAGCTAATCACACAGTGTCTCTAGAATATTCGCTAGTTGTCTTATGACGCTTGGGTGCTTAAGAATTGTTCAGACTGCAAATTATACACGGCTTTGCACGTGAATTTGCATGCAAAGCGGGTATAATTTGCAAACAGTTGTCACCGTTTTGTTATCCTATACGCAGGACTTCATGTGGTCTTTTCGAACGAATTTTTGAAATTTGATGACTCACAAGAATTGGGTCCATCTTGGAACTCCTTAAAAAAGACATTTGAAAAGAGATACAAATCAACCGTATGAAGCATTTCCAAATTCTTATACAGGGAGACATAATAGTAATTCCGGAATCAGAAAAGTTTCCTCGTTTGTCTTTTGTTTCGTAAAGAATACTTTATTTGGTCTGAATTTGGAGCCCTTTGAAATGGCTGTTTTCATCCCTTGCGACTACTTTCTTGTTAAGTATCAACTTCTTTTATTCTTTGGGTAGAATTGAACGGTCTTTCTTATTAAGTTTTACATTGTAATGTCAGAAATAAGCAATGAATAATTAATGTCACACCGCTTTTTTGCTTTGTTACAATTACAATGCTCAGATTGTCTAATATTGCGACATTTCTGAAACAGATAACACCGGACTTTCCGAATCGGATTCTAAGGTCGAAATTGTTCGTGCTTAAATATTTTCTGCAAGTAAAAAGGTATTCAACCTTCCCGTGTATGATTATTTTTGAAGAGCAACCTCCGTTTGACCATTGCTGGATCAATTATCAATTACGTTCTGATACGAAAAACGACATGATTCTCACAAAAAAGCCTCGAACGAATATATACAAAAGTAGTCTTGGTTAATTTAGCATTAATTTTTGGAACTCGATTCCTATAGAAATAGGAAAAGAACCTAAACTAGCACAAATTAAAGAAAAAAAAAAACAATATTTAATGGCTATTGGGCAATAATTTCGTTTATTGAATACTATGTCATGTTCGAGGATATCTGTCAGATAATTGATTATTATTGTTGCTGTTTTTGTTGTTGTTGTTTTTTGTCAAATTTGGTGGATATGTGAAAATAGTTTCCGTTAGTTTTAAGTGTTTGACTGTGAATTTTGATAATTTGCATAATTGTTGTTTGAAGGCCTTATTGTAAATAAGTTAATCATTATGAAGTTGTTTTGAAATGATGTCTTAATAAGTAACCATCGTTAAATAAAGATATATCATTATATTATTATTATTATTATTAAACATCGCTTTTCGAATTTTCATTTTTCACATACTTATAAAATGGACTTTTTTGCGCGATGGATCGGTTCATTACCCATCCTATTGGATAAATAACTACATCAACATATTCACTGTGCCTCTTCCAAGTTTGTTAGCGGAGAATCACACACGTCTTTGACTCCGGCGTTTGAAAATGCAAGCACGATAAGGCAAGCTTGAAAAATCTATATATATATATATATATATATATATATCAAGAGGACCAAGATGGTCCTAGATCGCTCACCTGAGTCTCTTTGACCCCTGGGAAATCACATCAATTAAATAGGCAGATGTCATAAAGGAAATAATTTCAATACAAAACCAAGTCTCATGAAGTTTGGGCAAATATTGTGGCCTCTAGACTTATAACAAAAAAAAATTATCATTAAGGCCCCTTTTCCCATGACATTGCATGGATCTTTCCTATTTTAAATAGGATTCATCCTTGTGACCTTATCAACATTCTGACCAAGTTTCATAAAGATTGGGCAATGTATGTGGCCTCTAGAGTGTAAACAAGATAATTGTCATTAAGGCCCATTTTCCTGTGACATGGCATTGATCCTTCCCATTTTCAATAGGGTTCATCTTTGTGACCTGACAAACATTCTGACAAAGTTTCATGAAGATTGGACAATATTTGTAGTCTCTAGAGTGTAAACAAGAAACTTATCTTTAAGGTCCCTTTTCCTGTGATATGGCCCGGATCCTTCCCATATTCAATAGGGTTCATCCTTGTAGCCTGGAGAACATTCTGACAAAGTTTCATGAAGATTGGACCATATTTGTGGCCTCTACAGTGTAAACAAGGAAATTGTCTTTAAGGCCCCTTTTCCCATGATATAGCACAGATCCTTCCAATTTTCAATAGGGTTCATCCTTGTGACCTGGGGAAAATTCTGACAAAGTTTCATGATGATTGGTCGATATTTGTGGCCTGTAGAGTGTAAACACTTAAATTGTTGACGACGGACGACGCACGACGGACGACGCACGACGGACATCCAATGATCACAAAAGCTCACCTTGAGCACGATGTGCTCAGGTGAGCTAAAAAGCAAGAGAGGAAGCGTCATTTAGTAAATACCTTGATAAGACCTTTCATTGTGCTCATTGAGATGGGTAGGGATTGAAGGAAAAAACAGGAAAAGGGAAATAATTGAATACTTTATGATAATAAAATTATCTTAAAAGCATTTGACGACCAATCCACGTATATGTAACAGTAGCTACACGAAGAGGCATAGCAATAGCTTAAATCGTGGATCAGCCCTGCGTTCAGGATGACAAAACGGTGCAAACTGTTTGCAAATGATACCACGCTTTGCACGCAATTGCGCCTGCAAAGCGAAGTATAATTTACAAAGAGTTTGTGCCGTTTTGTCATCCTGAACGCTGAACTGTTTTCTAACCTGTACATTTCTGACACCGAAAACTCTCAAAAGCGCTGCAATTTCTCCTATCTAGGCGACTAAGTCATCAACCGTTCGTATATGTAATAAGGAAAATTTCAAAATCAATATCTATTGAGTAATATCGTTCATAAAAGTCCAATTTTCACAACTCTTTTATTGCAACGTCCATAAAATTTTGCAATTAAAAAAAGGCTCATAATTCTTTTTGAAGTCTGGGCCTTTAACATTGTAATATGAATTTGACAGTCTTGGTTGATTAGTTCTAATATCATTTTATCGAGCGAATAGACTAAGATGAATGGAGAACACGTTAAAAATTAATCTAAGATCAACCAATATTATCTCATAACGCAGTAGGGGCTTCGTGTTTAACACCATGTTTATAACTTGATTTGTGATGTCATCGGCAATGATAAAACATTTATAAATTGTTATTACTAAAAGTAATTTCTTCGAACTGATTAACGTTTTTGATAAAGGCATTATCCCTTGACATAAGTCATGAGTGCATATCAAGGGGGTCAGCTTAGAACTTTTGTGAGTGCCTATATACCTATAGGCACTTGCAACAGTTTTGTGCTGACATCTCAATATAACACGTTCACTCTAAGTCTACTTTTTGAAAATGATCGTAGTGAAGGAACAGCTTGATACGCGAAACGAAGCGTAAAATGAATATGGAGTTTCATTGAGTTATCTCAGACTGATCTTTTCTCAGATACTTTTTTCTCAGATGGTGCAACCATTTTAAATAAGGATCCCTTTGCCGTGACACTGTTTTTTTTTTTTTTTTTTTCGTTGATAAGAAATTCAGACATAACCTTTTTTAGACTTCAGCCAAGGATTCGCCTATATGTTGCTCCAAATGGGGGATCGGACGGACGCCCGGGACGTTTAATCACATGAAATTAACTTGGACATTGATAAAGTAGGATGCATTATATCGTCAAATTTTATTTAAATACTATAGTAGTCCAATAGCCTACAGTTAGTTACATCTTGAAATTGACATTCGTCTGAGTCAAAAGCATTCAAAATTGCTCACTCAGCGCTCCATGCGTTCATTCCAAATAACTCAAATCGATCAAAAACCCTCGAATCAATTAGAAAATATTTCGAAATCGTTGAAGACGATAAACATTTAAATAAAATCTATCAAATTAATGTACGATTTTATTTGTGTAGATATTAAAGTGTAAGATTTGTCGACGAAAACACACAAACAGAAATGTACGTATTATTCATTAAATGGATGCAATGAATATCGCTTATTTTGTTCATCTTGAACAAAATAAGCGATATTGTATTACCTCCTTTTAAATTCATTCAAATCTCGGTGCATATCCTTTCCGACATTTAACTGTCTCCTAACTTTTGCAAGAAAATCGTGAACCCAGGTGGGATGGCAGATGGAGAGTATTAAGGATGTTATGGTAGTACTGGTGTGAAAAAAAAATACCAGGAATCAAGTGTTCTTGTTGCTCAGTCGTAACGATATGATTGGGAACTGTTACACTCGGTGGTAAAACCCCATGCAAACAAAGCAAACTGGTTTCAGCAGCAACACTAGCCACAACACCGCAAATTGCCCAAGGTGATGACAATAGCATATCGTCCACGATGAACCTATGTGTTCAGGTCATATTTGTGATTTGAATTCTCTTCATGTGGTTTTCGTCTTCATGAACTTGTTTGTGAAACCATTTTAGTTGATATGATAAGAGAAATTTTAATTGTTACAGAATTGTTTCTAGAACATACATCCAAAATTGTTACAAAATTGTTTCTAGAACAAACATCCACTCTTTAAAGAAGAGTATTGGATCATATCTTTTTTAAACCCGAACACTTTCGAAACATATTTTTTCTTTATCAGGGCTCTTTACGAACAGCAAAATAAAATAAAATAATTTTAATAGAACAAAATAAAATGATAGAATAAATAAATAGATACTTGTTTTTATTGAGGAAAACAACAATAATAACAATATTTCACGAGCGACCACACAAAATACATGAACTTTGGTGGTATCAATGAAAGTAGAAATATTTAACAAGAGGACAGAATGGCCCTTAACCGCCCACCTGAACTGGCAAAGTTACATTTGCCTAATTTGTGAAGAGGCGATGTTTTTACAGGAATTTAAAGGTGAACATAGACCCTGCCCAACCATTCATTTCTAAGGAGACTCAAAAAAGCCCCGCCCTGCCATGCCCATATAAATGGCACAAGAAAACTTTCATGAACAATTTTTGAAAAGGGTCACAGAAGAAACATTCTGGTAAAGTTTCATTGAAATCGGCTCAGTGGTTCAGGAGAAGATGTCATTCAAGGATTTCGAGCTCACAATAAGCCGCGCCCTTTCATGCCAATATTTATGGGCCATTCAAAATTTTGCAAACAATTTTTGAAATATTTCATTCTCGTATAAAAAAAATCTTCAAGTAAAAGGTCGGTTTTATTATGCATGCCCTCCACTTTACTCTCGTTTGTCTGAAGCGGTGTCCGTGGTCTAGAGGTAGAGCGCCGGCCTCTTGACCCAAGGGCTCTGAGTTCGATTCCCGGGAGCGGCTATCGATGTAGGTTCTTTCATTAGCCCACACATTCGGCGCGAATACTTGTGAATTTTCTAGGAAGCAGAATCGAGAGGGATTAACCTAAGTAGCAAGAACTTGTTTCCATATCGATGAAAGGTAAATAGGTTAGAACCGTTTATCTGAAGTAGGCGGTGGTCTTCATTCAAACTATAATTATATTTACATGTAGTTACTATATAATTACACCATAATTATAAAAAATCATAATTATAATAACCTTATTCATAGAGGGTTACATATTAAGATACATATAACATGTACAATTTAATTTACAACTTGGTCCTTTTGGAAAAACAATATTCATACTTCGTTATCTCTCTCTCTCTTTGTTTGTGGGACATGGGAGATAATCCGTTTCGTAAGATTATTCCTCCGTTTGTCTCCCATGGATAACACAATCCTAAATCAAGATTCTCATGGTAACTAAAGTTTGCAAGGTCGGACCAGTTACTTTCTTTATCAATTCTGTCATGTTTTCACTCCAGGGGCTTTGCCCGAAAGTTATGTTTTTCAGTGATTGCAGGGCATATTCACTTAAAGTTCGTGTTCATGTAAAGTGTTTGAGACCCAATTTTAAGGGCGCTTCATTAGCCAAAAAAAATCAGTATGTCCAGGTATATTGTACATCAAAATGAAGCTATTTATGAACAGAAGCGGTTTAGCAACACAAGACCACCATAGCTATAGCGGTAAAACCACAACAGTGTGGAAAATGGTCATTTTGTAGAGAACAAGCAGCTGCATGACGGTTGAATAAATTGGCTCATATTTTAACAAAGTACAGTTGAAAGTACTTAATGAACGTTTTTGTTAAAACAATGATTACTATTCATTATGGATTGTAACGTTTTGATATCTTAACGATTCTGTATATTGAATTGAATGTTTGTACACGCGCGTGACGCATGATTGAAAACTATAATTGTTTAGGTTACTTCATCATGTACTCAAATAAGAGTAAGCTTTGAGATTATCATTCTTAAAGTACAACATTCTTGTGACCGCAATTGTAAAATTCAAGAGTGAAAATGAATCGGCACTCAGACTAAGCAATTCTTGGTTTAGAAGCATTTTGTATTACCCTCTAGGTAGTGATATCTTGGGATTTCCCAGTGCGAGCGGCGATATCCTTTTTCAGCTTCACTTTAGGAGCATTTTTTTTTCAATCAGATGGTTGCCTTTTCGGGCTGCTTTAGTAATACACGGACGGCAGTTATTTATACATTATGTTTAAAGAGTAAACATGTAAAATTTTAAATCCATTAAAACAGAAACTGGCCCAATCAACATTTGACAGCAAAATGGTCGAGAAAATAATCTAACAAGTTTTAAAAAAAATAAAAATTATCGGATTGCTTGTGTATTCAGTGTCGGACGTGATGACCTGTTTTTCCAGAGCTCGAAATCCGATTTCATTGAGGTGATGCAGTTGCCAATCAATCGGCGCTACGAGTCATCGCAAAACTTTGCAAAAAAGTAGTTGTCACCCTTGATATGGTGCGAGATGCGTCCAAATTAATTTCGTTCCTAGTCTCAAATCAAAGTACTGATAGTACTGAAGGCCAGGCAATGTTTAAATTTGTAAATGAGAACTTAAAGAAGTGGTCAATTTAAGCATGCGGAAAGAAATAGGACCTTAAGTTTCTTGTTTCTGTGATAGACATTGTGGAAATAAGCATTTGAATTATTCATATCAAGTCACAACTGCTTTTCAACATTGATTTGTACAACACTTACGTAGTTCTGTCTTCGTGATAAAAAGGCGCCCACGAACAATTTTCTCCTGGGACACACACTGGATAGATTTCCAATGACGATGTAAGGTAATGTTACAGCACAGAATAGCGTGAAATTGATACCGTGAATGATTTTGGAATGATTTTGGAGTGAAATTAGATGAGTGTGGTGAGTAAGTTTTGAATGAAATTAAAGAAAGGTAACCAATCATCGCTAATTTTGTCCAATATTAAAAGAATAGCAAGACTTATTTCCCCCTCCCCCTCCCTTTAGCAAAATATGCCTATCAGATCTGTAAAAAAGTTTTCTTTGTCTTAACGAACCAATCAGGCGCCGTCATAGCGGAGTTTGTAGCGCATCGGACAGTAAATCTAGAGGTCCCTAGTTCTATCCCCGACGGCGGCACTTATTCTTTCGAACTATTTGTCTCTCACCAATGGGTTGATAATCGTAGACCTGGTTAAGATAGCAGCTGGAGGCTAGGAAAGGATGTAATGTTAGTACTTGTGAGAGAAATACTAGGAATCCATTGTTAGGTGCTCCAGTCGCCGCGATATAGCTGACAGATTGTTGAAAGCGGCGTAAAACCCATTCAAACAAACGAACCAATCAACCGCTTACAAATTCAATTTAGTCAGTGAAATCGTAATTTTTATTTTCAAAGAAGTTTTTGCTCTTTTCCTTTTTTTCCTTTTTATTGACTTTTGAGCAGTTTTGAATGATTTGAATGAGTGTTTGGACTGAATAAATAGAGCCATGTGGGAGCGATTTAGAATGGTTTTGATCGTGGTCAATGTCAATATAATAAAGTATTTAACTGTTACAAGGCCCCCACGAGAACTTTATAATCCTGAACTGCGGCGTGGGCTTTTATCGTCTCCGCTACTTGCTTTACGTACTAAACATCGTAATTGCAGCTTGACAGCTGAGTATGTTCGAGCTAATGCGTTAGATGATACCGTCTCTGATTTTTTTAACATCTTTCGGTGCCTTGAAATGACATTTCGGTCGGCTTCATTTGGTCGTTTTCTGTTTTTTTTGTCGCTCTGACTAAAATTTTCCAGCTAATTGCGAAACATCTAAACGGTGTGATTCAGATTTGCAGACAAAAGCCAGTAAAAAACAGCCTTATCATTTTGTGGTTGTGCAACCCAAATTGTCGTACCTGCAGCTTGAATAAAACCATAGATACAATATTACGGTCATTAACCAACAACTTGCCTTTGCTCTACAGAGACCTAATCTCTTTTCACATTACATCGAACTCACATAGCCTTCCCACTTCATCGCTGTTAGAATAAAGTCTGTAAAGTCTGGCCTAAAAAAATTAATTTGGGGGTAACTGCAACCAGTTGTCTAAATTTTTAATAAGTGTTTTCTTCATCTGTCGAAATGTTTATCTGTTTGTTGTTTTATCATTGTATTGATATGTAAATATTTGTAGAAGCCTACAGGAAGGCATGGTTATCACAACTGTTCTGCTTCATTTAATAAAGTCTGTATTATAATTATTATAATTATTATTATTGTTATTATTATTATTGTTATTATTATTTTAGTATCTTCTGAGTGTCTCTATACTTGCTGAAATGATGACACATGTTAGAGAATAAGAGGTCTAGAAAAGAGTGAAAAAATGTTCGGGCCCATCGAGCGCAAATGGAACTTGAATTGCGCAAAACATCGACCCTGCATTGTCAGAAAACGCAATATGCGCAGACTGACCAAGGTCAAGGCCGAGGTCAAATAAGTTTTCTGAATCAAGAATGGCTGTTCTGACTTCCTATGTTTTTGTGAAATCCGCCTTGTGAATGATCTACGCTGGACCAAAACTTTTTCGAAATATTAAATTTTCAGAGCTCCCATACGGTCTCCTTTTTTGCATAACGGGTCGCATATAAATGTGACCCGTCACACGAAAAGGGACCATCTGGGTAGTGCTTAAAGTGTCGACCCGAGTCAGACTGCCAGGATTGCGCAGACTGACTCGGGACGAAAGTTTTTGCGCCGTACTTATTTCTGAATCCAGAATGTTCAATCTACTTCCAGTGAAAGATTTTTTGAAATGCGACTTCTGGTTGACCTATGCTGGATCAAATCTCTTTTTCAATAATTCATTTGACTGAATTTCCCGGATGGTCCATTTTCGCGTGACGGGTCACAAATATGAATGGGTATGAATGTCGGTCAAAAGATCACCTTTGTCACTATTCAATATTCTTACATTTACTTACACGCGAATATACCGCACGTGTAGAGTTTCAAAAAATTGGTCAAAACCATTTGAATTTAAACGATCAAAGTAACAAGAGGTAAGTCTGAGCTGTGAAGCATTTACTCAAATGATACTTATGTCATTTGTTTGAAGAGAGTTGGGATAGTGATCAAAGAAATCTTAACTTGAGGATGACTTACATCATTGTAACAACAATACTAATAACAATGTAATTGGGGTTATGCCATCACCCGTCACACGAAACGGAACTATCTTGGGAATTTGAAAAGAATTTATCCTTGTCGGAGAGTGCGATAACGTACACTCAGGCGAATGTTGAAACGTAAAGCAATTGGCTGATATAAAAGCAAATTTTTCATAATACAATATAGGTTATTATATAAGACCCATGGGAAGGCAAGGTGGAAAAAAAACGCATTCCCTTGCCAATTTGTCCATATCGATTTGCAGATTGACAAATGTAGGTACATACTTTGTGGCGGTCTTATTTCTTTATGATAAGTGTATGTATTCATGGCTTTAAACTGCTCACAACGATTTGATTTAATAACCAAGTTTAGAACGGTTAAATTCGATGGTCATAATTGGCTAAAAGGCTAGAAAAATAGCTATATCAAAGATGATCTTCGATTTCTCACGCATAGAAGTCAATTTAACTACGAATAAGCGCTATTATGCTACGGTTGAGTCACGAAATAGGCCACCACGATTCGCTACGAATTTATTTAACAGTTTAAAACTTCTATGGCGCTGCCATGCAGTTTCCCGAATTATCAGGATTCACCAAGATTCATCCCGATTCTCCACTGATCTAAAGCGAATCACCACGGTATACGATGATTTTGGCGAATAATGGGCGCTTTGTCCCATCCATAGGAAAATACAGCTTATTTGCTCAGGTGACATGGCCGATCATGGATCAGTAACTTCTGATATCCACAAGGGGATGTTTTGTACCTAGTGTCTATGCCCTACAGGTTACGGTATCGTTGGCGCTCTGGGCGAAGCACTGTCGATCGCCCAAATTTAACACACGCATAAGATAAGTTTTACCGGATAATGTTATGTAACGATTTTGAGGCGAATTCAAGATTGTTCTTAGTTAGATTGAATGCAGGGCTTAGTCAGTTAAGATTATTGTTGAAACACCTCCTCCTTTGTTTCTATGTTAATCAGGTTATGTCAAATAGAACCTTAGATCAGCTAAGAGACATGATAAGAACAACTTTGATAGACGTCTACTAGATTATGCTACGTATACCACACACCAAGACTGTCTGCCTTCTGATGTCAGAGATTTCACTCTTTATTTCTTTCCAAATTAGAATGCGTTCTTCAGAGCCCAAGTATGACCCAGGGGATCTGATTTAACGAAAGGCCAGCTAAATGATGCTATAAACGAACAAAGAGGGCTTTTTGCCTTGAGGTTTAAGATATTTTTTTTCCTTCATTACCTAAATGTAAATGAAATAACTCGGATAGAGCCCAAATACGACCGGGGGTGATATAAATAAACTAGGCAAAGGTCATAGATGATGTAACATACCATATATGAAAGAACTCTGCTGTATATTTACAGAGAATATCAACTTTTAAGACTTCCTTCTTTGTTTGTGAATATGTGAAAATGAATGTATCCGGGCAGAATTAAATTCCAAGGGGCATGATATTTTGGTTGAGATTCACAACTGATTCTAGATACCTAAATTGAAATCTGTCTACCTTCTATTTTCAGAGAAGATACCTAAAGATTTCATTATTTGTCTCTATGGAAAAGACATGCGCCCAGACAGAGCCAAAATATTACTTTGAGGGTATAATATGAACAACTCGGTTTGGATACACAAAAGCCTAGTTAACATTTGCAACATCGCCGTACGACATCGCAGTCTGCGATTTTTGTATGTTTTGACATCGAACGATTTTATTCTCTACGGTGTATGTGTTCACAAAATCGTGCGATGCCCGCACGATTTTTGTAAACCTGTCTTAAATATACTTTCGGTAATTGTGCGGCAATCGAATTGTTATAGTATGGCAATCGTGCAATTCTCGAACGAAGACAGTACGATAAGTAAACTATATACCCAAGGCCGTAGGGCCAATGGCCGGCCTCCCTACGTTGACCGCGCGGGGATCGTAAGATGAAGATATTTAGTTCTACACGAAAAACATCGCACGACGACATTGCGATGTCTTTACGATGTGGCTACGGGCAATTGCCTCCGTGCGGTCTTTCAATTTTCAAAAAAAAGTGTACAACTTTTACAAAATCATAAGTTCTAGTACTGCACTCGTGAAACCATGCGAATATAGCACGGGCTTCGTATGCCTATGCGGAGAACACGCATGATTTTTGAGCTTCGGCGACTAATGTATGTCTGGCGGACTCCGTAAGCCAAATTTATACTAGGCTTTAATGGTGCTACTTTTCAGAGAAATCATTTTTTATAATAAGACCTGATAATAAGATTATATTATTTTAACAGTTTTGACGAAGTTGCAACAATAATTAAGGGACGAAATTGTATCACTGGTAAGGAGGAGGTGTTTGAAGAATTTTTGGACAACGAACGACGAACATCGTACTAAACATGCGGGACATTAAGCTATCACAATAGCTTATATAGATCTTTGGTGTCTAAGAAAGAAATATTAACAATCAAACAATTTCAAGACGGGTTTTCAGGCACATGTATAGCCACTTAACCTCTTTTTATATTCACAACCGTAATTTGAAATATATATAATTGTTTACTCTTTTTCATCTCTTTGAAATTAAGATAAGGTCAAATTCTTTAATTCTTTAAATATTTCGCGTGAAAAAAGACACAAAGTTCTAGATTCAGTCTCTCTCTCCCTCTCTCTCTCTCTCTTCTCTCTCTTCTCTCGCTATCTCACTCTCTCTTCTCTCTCTCTCTCCCTCTCTCTCCCCCTCTCTCTCTCACTCTCTTTCTCTCTCTCTCTCTCTCTCTCTCTCTCTCTCTTTCTCTCTTTCTCTCTCTCTCTCTCTCTCTCTCTCTCTTTCTTTCTTTCTCTCTCTCTCTCCTTCTCTCTCTCTCTCTCTCGCTAATTGTCACAACAAAATTTTAAACGAACAGTTTATGATTCATTTCCACGATAAGGCAGGTTTTAGTGAAAATCGGCTTGTCTACAAGTGGTTTTATTAAAAAAGAGATTGGGACATTTTCTTTATGCGCTCACCTGATTAAATATTTACAAATTGTGGGTGTTCGTGTAAACCACATATATAGTTCCGCAATTTAGAGTGAATGATCAAAGGTCAATTTTGCCTATACAGGTATATACAAAATTGATCTTTGATCACTCACGTAGACTTGTGGATCTAAACCCATGAAATGTACTAATACACCACCTTGTGTATTATGCCTCGTGAGTTTTCATAACGATATTCAGGTTATTTTCTTCTTTGCTTATTAAAAAGTTTTATCAGAGCCTTTAATCCTGAAGTATCATGTCCGAGCCAAGTAGTATCCTGAGCTCCGCGTTCAGGATGACAGTACGGTGCAAACTGTTTGCCAAGATTACTCCACCTTACACGATTGAGCACGTTTTGTAATCCTAACGCAGGGTTGTTTTTGGTGCATCGAGTCCGAAATACTTACTATTATATACCAAGGGTTATCTCTAAGTATACTTTACTCCAAAAAACAACGACTGCGAAATATAAATTGAAATAATTGTAAATCTGTTTACTAATTTCAATATTTTTGCTTCTTTCTGCAGAACGACTATATAACCACATGAATGGGATGAAATAAAGATACTTCCCGAGACCGTTGTTGAACAGATACGCCTCGCTTGACAACACTTTTGAAAAAAATTCACAAGGATACAAATGGTAATTCAATTACGAATAAGCATTTCCCTAGCAAACTCTACTGCAATGCCCACACAATGAATCGGTACCAAAAAACTTGCATTGTCTGATAGATCTTTCGTAATTATCTCACCAGCAAACAGTGTTTCAGGCAAAGAAACGTTTCCATTATTTCTCCATGATCAACAAATAGAATTCTCTGAAGTAGAGAAATTGCTTGGAGTACAAGTTGACCATAAACTGTCCTGGACAGTCCAAATTGAAAACTTGCTAAAAAAAAGTGCAATTCTTTACTTTACCTTCTTACTAGAATTAAGATTTATCTTATTATTCATGTTAGAAAAATGTTCTTTAATGCTTATATTCTCCCACACATTGATTATTGTTGTTTTATCTGGGGAAATTGTAATTCTAAACTTTTAGATAAGCTTTATAAATTTCAAAAGAGAGCTGCAAGAGTAATTCTTGATAAAAATACTGATACTCCTAGTAATGATCTATTCAAAGAACTTAATTGGCTCAGCATTCATGATCGTATTGTGTTCAAAAAGTCTGTTTTTATGTATAAATCCTTAACTGGTAAATATCCAAACTACATATCAAGCCTCTTTACTCAATCAGCTAACACAAATCTAAGATCAAATTCTTATGAAGTTCTTAGAATTCCAAAGCCAAGGATCGAGTTTTTCAGGAAATCAATTGCTTACTCTGGTCCAAAAATTTGGAACCAAATACCATTATATATACGAAATGCTGACAGTCTAAATAAGTTCAAATCTACCTTCTTGATTTGGTGGAAGTCTAATGCACAAACCCATTTAATCACCTAGAAACCAAAGGTGAAAACTAGCCTATTCAATTTTGTTCCTTCATAGTGTTGAAGAGTTTCTGATTCCCAAACATTATGTACAAAATCAAATTTGTTGATCATCAGTCTGTAAATAAATACCTAATGTTGTTTTGTTAAGATTTTTATTCATTGTGTAGTGCATTTTATTATTATTGTTATTGTCAATTTTAAACATTTAGACTGATCCAAAGCTAAATGGTTAAAAATGATAATATCAATAGTAATTCATCAATATCAAAATGTGACAGAATTCAGGTTCAGGAAAGTATAAGTAAGTACATTAATAATGATAATGTAT
Organism: Fragum whitleyi; assembly: GCA_948146395.1. Lineage (NCBI taxonomy): Eukaryota > Metazoa > Mollusca > Bivalvia > Cardiida > Cardiidae > Fragum > Fragum whitleyi. The sequence continues at coordinate 45,988,097 of OX411543.1, read as the reverse complement.
TGGTACTATTTAATACATGTACAAGACAAAACATAATGAAGCTTTTATATGATACATTTTTCATTCATTCACTGATACTTGTTAATTTATGTTGTTTGTGTAAATGATTTTGTAAATATTTGAAGAGGCCCACAGGGAAGACTGGGTTTACCCAACTGTGTTGCCTCGTTAAATAAAGACTTTATTATCATTATTATTATTATTATTATTATTATTATTATAAATTACTGCTTTAGCTCGCTTGAAGAGTAACAGTAAATTTGACAATCATTAAGCGGTCTTTCATATAGCCAATTTCCTTTAGAAAATTGGCTTATGAAAGGAGGCTAAACTGGGCGTTTTACAGGAGCCATCATGTCACCCAGACTTGTAACTTTTAAGTATGCTTATAGTTAACAGAACGTCCGCTATAGTCAAACAACAATACGACTTGAAATCGCTATCTTGTCTGTGTAGTAACGGGCAAAGACTTCAACACATGATTAGTTTCACCAGTCTTTGAAATACATTTTGAAAATTATTAAAAGCGGTTTTAAAAACGCTTGTAAACCCATCCTTTGTGTTGCAAGAACAGTTTGAAGTTTGTATTGATAGCACAACGCCTACTCTTATTGGCTTGCCTCCATAGACCCAATTTTAGCTGATAACGTTCTTATTAATACGTAACTTTTGACGACAAGATTTTTTTTTAAGATTTGGGCACAGTTTATTGCAACGTGCGAAAATGTCTTTCATAGCTCATTATAGATTTTCATAAAACCTTTGTGCACCAGACCATCAAGGTAAAGGGGGGCGTTTGAAGTTGTATTTGTGGACGTTTCTTTTGGAGTCAAGTATATATAAGAAGAACAAATCGTCATAATCATCGAAGTGCACACCATCCTTGCTGCTACGTACCTTGAAGCTACTAACGAAGCAACTCAGAACCTCATCAAGATCTAGTAGCTCATGTATGGACTTTCTATACAACCATGATTTCCATCTTTCCATAGGTTTTAAAGGAGTTAATTCATTATAAAGTTAATAAGAGTTTTGTATGTGTGTGTAGTTGGGTGTGGGTGGGGTGAGTTGATTTATGACGAGACACGTTGATCATGTTTGTGTTCTGAGCAATTCATTGTGAAAATAGTTAATGCTTGTTGGCTGTATCTTTTCTACATGTAACATAACACAACCTATGAAATACTGTCTTCTCTTTAATGCTTTTGGGTGGTTTATTGAGAAATACCGGCAGATTATTACATGTTAAACTCACCGCAAAAGCAGTGAAATTATCAAAAACTTATACCCTGCTTTTGTGCATTTCATCCTATCTGACGTCATCTATGCGGGGCGAAATAAGTGACGTCACAATGAACGTTGCATAGCAATCACGTGCAAAATGACGCGCTAAACGAAAATATGTCCTTGAAATTTCAAATTTTGTCTCATTTTTGCATTAAAGAAATAGAATACTCGTTTGTTTTTCGTGTAAGATCGATTAATATTTCATTTAGTGAACAACAAAAGCTATATTTTCACTCGTGGCTCTACCACTCGTGAAAATATAGCTTTTGTTGTTCACTCAGTGAAATATAAATCGATCTTACACTGAAACAAACGATTATCCTCTATGCATTTTTTGTTGTTGTTTTTTTTTATCATAAACCGCTCTTCCCCCGCGTTTGGCATTGTTTAAATATAGGGTAAAGACATATGTTGGACCTCGTAAGAAGTGGCGGTCCAAACAGTGAGAGCTTGATGATCTACTTCGATACTGCTAATTCGTATCTCGTGACAGAAAATAAAGCTGACGTTAAAAACTGCTTCAAAGTGCAGTCTAATTGTGTGTGATAATGATCTACCATCACGCGCATTACCATAGATTGTTACCACGGAATCTTACATGTAACTCTGTTTCATGCGTCAACTGGCGGTTCGACAATTTATCATTGGATATAAGTAAGACAAAGGTTGAAATCTCTTACGAGCGTCTTAACATCAACACGGCATCTTAGATAGAGCCATATTACACGAAAATTATTATTATTATTATTATTTGGTCACTATCCATGTGTCTCGTTACTTCTCTTTGTTTGGTTTGTTTGTTCAAAACGGTTTGACCCAGCTTTTAAAAAGTTTTCAGTCATGCTGTGGGAGCTGTAGCACCTTATAATGGTTCCATTGTATCTATCACATCCGTATAACTATTACATCCTTCCCAAGCCTTCTGCAGCTATCCCACTTTTACTTACGTTATACACCCATTTGTTGGAGCTAAACGTCGACAATGATATGTTCCGCCGCAGAGGATCAAACCCGTGACAGCAATAGTTTATTTAAAGTAATACAATGTTTCTACACGGTCGATTGCGACGAAGGCTTTTAAAACGAATAGAGTCTCTATTGAACACTAAATCCAGATGATTCACGTCCCTGAGGGAGGGGCAGGTGTTAAAACCCGTTGCTATCTAATTCACATCTGGATGTACTTGGGATAGCTTTTGATAATGGCTATTCAGCCTCGTGCACATAAACACATTCCGTCGACGTTGGAACTCGAACAATTTATCTCCATGTTACTAGTTGAACAGCTGTACCACTAGGTCAGCGAGTCAGTCTTTGCTCTGCGCTAAAGCGGGGGCAATTCCTTCTGCATTGATTTAGTAAACGGGTTCTTTGATATGAAACATCTCTGTATATAACAAAAAATGTTCCTAATAGATGGTATACACAAACAAAGCTGTAAAAGATTCAGATCAACGGAGGATACATTTAACTAGAAATTTCATTTATGTTTTTTTTTATTCAAACCAAGCCTTATGCGTGATACGTCGCGCGAAAGGGGCCGTCTGGGATACTTTATGCGCTTTTCTTATACTGTATATTAAACTAAATCGTTTTAAAAAATGTCTCTGGTTTGCCTCTGATTTATCTGATGTACTGGTCAAATGATTTGGTGCATCCTTAGATGGTTCCTATTGGGACAACAGGTTAAAATTTAATCTATCGTCTATTAAGGATCGATAACTCACTGATGTTTCCATTCCAACAAATTTAGTGAACTACATTTGTACTTGAGATTGTCATACACATTATCACCGTCTTGCTATTTTCCCACTGCCGATCGATCAACTCGTTTAAGCTTTATCCAGCAATCGAGTACTGATCGAGGATGGTCAGCACGACTGATCGGAAGAGGATCGGGCGATCGTGTGTTGTCGGCATCACTCGGGCTTCCTATCCGAAAAAATTGACACATCAATTAAAGTCGTATATGGTCTAGTAGAAATATTGATCGAGTAGCTGTCGGGAAGCGATCGTGTGTCGACCGGATGCAATATCAAGGTGGTCATGAATTAACAGCGAACGATCATTTCCGACCTGTACTCGAATTATTCTAGACCTCATTCCGATCAGCTCGAACTGATACACGACCACACTCAACTATTCTCAAGAGCGAATCTGCTGAACGTTTGGAATCGGTCGAATAGATTTCGAGTTTGTCGGGAAGCGAACGTGTAGAACTCGGGTATAGGTTGGGATGATCGAGCGGAAATCGGAGGTACGTTGGTCGGGGAAAGATCGTATTATAGCAATTGTGTACATGGCGATCAGGATGGTCGGAAAGAGATCGAGTAGTGATCAAGTTAAAGTCGAGATGATCGGGTAGACATCGGATTGGATGCCGGGGCGCGCTCGCGAAAGGCTTTGAATACTCGGCTTGGGGTTCGGTGCGATCGAGTAAATATATATAGAGAAGAAGTCGTGTATATGCCTTTGGTCGAATTTGGTCGGGTTTGACAGGACAATTTAGGCGATTAAGTTGACCGAGTTGATCGGATATACATAATGTATAATCTGAAAAGAAATAATACGGGCCTGTAAACGCATTGACATTTAAAGAATTTTAGAAAAGACAAAAAAGTAAAAATGTTGTTTTTATATGACATAAAGATAAGAACGTTCCCTTAAAGCTACACGAGGACTCTTACCATGCCCTTGTTGTAAGATCAACGTAAATCCATGTAACTTGCTTCACTTCTACATACAACCAGCGTTCTCTCTGTCAGCCTCGTGTCTGATGACCTAGCACAAGGACAAGGACGAAACACAAGCTATATAAACTGGTGCAACGTTTGGGCAAGTTATACAAGCGCAAGACTCTTTGCTTTCAATATCTAGAAATAGCAAAAAGAAAATAATAATAATAATAATGTCTGACACGGAACAAATTATAGAGTGCCTACCGGCCTCTCCTATAGCTAAACGCGATATTGTTTTAATTCCTACAGATGGAAGCGAGTTTTCGGATTATGCCATTGAGGGTGAGTCATATTTATTCAATTATCTTTTTATGCAGAAAACTATGTTCCACTTTAATTATATTAGCTTTTATATGTTCATAGTTTTATAAAAAATCATTTCTATTTAATCAGTTTATAATAATAATAATAATTATTATAATAATAATAATAATAATAATAATAATAATAATAATAATAATAATAATAATAATAATATCTTTATTTTGAGAAGGTAAAACATAAAGACATCAAATTCATCCAAAAATGAGATAAAAAGTGTCTTTTTTACAATGTTGCCTTCTTTCAATCCCAAACTCCCACTCTTTCCTTTACTCAAGCACACCCATCGACCCCTTCTCACATTCTCGATCACTTAATCGCTCACTCATTCACTCACTCGCTTACTCACTTAATCACTATCATTATAATAAACCAATAATCATGGAATTTTTCTAACAGTAAATAGAGTATGATATACTATTGATACAATCTCGTACGGACAGACACACATTTCTTTAGATCTATAAACAGTAATTCATGTGTATATTCATTTGTGTTTACACACTCTTTTTTTTCTTATAAATGATGCATTTAGTTAATTGTATATGTGTTAAGTATCGTATATTTTCACTCGTTTGTTTTCAAATTTACCTATCACAATCCAATACACTGATGGGTGTGTTTAGAAAATTAACGCCAAACATAAATTCTTTCACTTACTCCTAGGATGCTTTGTAACGTTCCTTTTGTTATGTCAACTTTCTGCAAGTGAAAGATTGCTTTCACAAATCACTTCTTACGTTCTAAGTTTTTAACGTGGTAATACTTTTTTTTCTTTTTCTTTTTTTAAATTTATCTATATTGAAATAGTTCAGTCGTTATTATTTATCTATTATATTGGCCAAAGTCACATTTTTTTCGAAAAAAGAAAGAACTGAGAGTATACATGTGTGCTAATGAATTTTAAAATTTCGAAACTTTTTTGATTTCAGTCTACCTCCAGACATTCCACAGACCCGAAAACCATGTGGTGTTTATGCATTCTACAGAATACAAGTCAGTGTCATCACCAGGTAATTGAATACAATGTCAAGGGCGTAACTCCCATTACGCAGTTTTACGCGAGTGCGTAAAAGGTATAATCCTCTCTTGGAAAATATCGTTGATGGATGACCAAAACATCGAAACTACAGCTTATTCAAGCTGTAGTTACTATGTTTTGATTATTCATCTACGCTCAAATTATAAAAAAGGAAACAGAAGGCATTCATTTTTTTCTCACAGTCTTGGTTGCCTATATCCTATATATTCTTTAGTTGTGGCCTTCTGAGACTGCCTATAGATTTCAAAATCCTAGATACGCCTATGAATGTCACTACATCGTTACTATGTAGTAAATTGTGTAATGCATTCTACAGAATTCAAATCCATCAATTTTAAGTCTTTGAGGAAAGAACAAATTTAAGCAACATAGACACCAACACAGTGCCATTTAAATAGTGTCTGACCGCCTGATGATTGGTAGAGATATTTCCTATTCATGGAGGAAAAGTCAAAACTCTGATCAGACTGTGCGGATGCACAGACTGGCAAGAGTTTATGCCTCATTCAAATGATTGAAAAAGTCACATACAGATTCGTTTGGTATTCATCAGCCTGGCGATAAAAACAGTGCATGCAATTACAACCGTTATTGTGCCAACACTTGGATACTTCTTGCGATCATCCATGTTTCGTTCAAATTGAAAACTACGAAACCGTTTACTTGTTTACGCAGAAATCATGTATGAAACAGAAGTACGGTTTAGTGAGTACTCTTTCAAATGCCCTACAATCTTTGCAGCGTAGTCTACCAATATTTATCCCATTAATTGGGAAAGGTTTTAAATACAGTCGATATTGCTCGAGCGACCACCTTTACTAGGCGACCATTTTTAATAAGCGACCATTATTTTAAGTCCCTTCATCGTAAGCAAAATCTCAGAAAAAGTCATCAACGAACAATTGTTTATTGTTGAATCTTATGATGTTGAACCAATCAAAATCGCCTCAATGAGACGATTCTCATGCCTTCGAACATCAAAGGATGCAATAAGAATTACGCCAGAGTTGATAGATAAATGCCTTCACAATGACCAGTCTTATTCCTCATTAAATATTGTATTAAGCGACCATTTCAAAAAGCGACCGCTTTTTGCAGGTGCCGTAAGTGGTCGCTTAGCACAAGTTCTACTGTAGTCTTGCAATAATGTAGTAAGAATTGAATTAATGTTGATTCTTTCTACCACTTTACAGGCGTCGCAATGGCGGTGGCTGGATGCCCATTTACCTTCACGGAGAAACTGAAAATAGAGGAGGATAGAGCGAAACTTGTCATCGCAAACTGTGAGGCAATGATGCTGGAAAAAAACGTAAGAGGAAAAAACAAATTTATTACATACCTGCATTTTTTACTATTTGAAATTGCATTTATCAATTTTTCAATAAATCAATCTACGGTACGGACTACGTTCGACTTTGGTTTATCCTCAAAATGGAATTCTCCTTCAACATAATGACACATATCTGATTTCGTCACTTGTATATTGTTAGTAGTCACTTATCTAAATTAACATTTGGTAAATAGTTCGTTAAACTTCAAAACAAGAAAGGCTTATAAAAGATTAAGTTCATATCATAATATGACCGTTCAATCTAAATTACTTATTCTGTGAAGCATTTAAAACCAGTGTAAGATTGGGAGAAAAAAGATGGGCATGTACTGTTAGTAGTTACTATTTCATATAGCTAAATCTGATGTAAGTATAAAAATGATGTACTTGATTTAGATAAAGAAAAATCCGGTAAATGAACAAATCTCAGATACGTTGTTTTAGATTTCTTTAATTCATATATATACAGATTGATGGAGAAGCATACCATGTGCGTGGAGAGGCGGGGCCTGGAATCATCACTGTAGCCAATGAAAAACACGCAGACTATATTGTGATTGGCTGTCGTGGAAAGGGGACTGTTCGGAGAACTCTAACCGGAAGTGTTACCGACTACGTGACGCATCACGCGAAAATTCCTGTAATTGTTGCCCGACATCGTGATCACAATCATCATCACCATCATCATGGACACCATTTACCGGCTCATCTTAAACGCTGAAGATTGTGTTGCGGACATTTGCAATGATTTAATCTCATAAGCATATAACAAAGACAAGAATAAAATGGCCTCATCATTGTTGCGTTTCTGTATGCGTTTATAGTTCTTTTCAGCACGTAGTGATGTATAGACACTCAATCATATCGAGGGTTTTGTGCAAGACTGTACTAGATCTAGTACAGTCTTGCACTGAAACCTCGATATGTGCTGCTGGAAAAAAATCAGCGTTGCAGAAGCTGATTTTTAGGCATGGCTTATTCTTCTTCTCGGTATTTTTTTAAACGTTAGAATGTGTTTACGACCCCTGAAGTATTTTTTCCTCAATGTTTTCTTGAAATCAGGCGTTATCAGGCAACCCAACTCTTGTATGCATGGATTTTATCTAGATGCTTAATATAGCTTAAAGCATATTATTCTATCTTTAAAGTTTTATGGAAGACTCTTGAAAGAGGTTAAGATTATAAATAAACCAATGTATCTGGGTTTTTTTTCTTTGAAAGATTTTTATCGCTTTCATCATCACCTTAATTGTCATCATTATCAAATGTCACACTATCGTCATAAACATTATTTTTGATAATGATAATAATATTCATCTAGTTGTTAAGAGTCTTATTATAATAAAATTCATTTAGATAGAATTTCAGTGTTGTGTACTATTCAATAACACATGTTTAACAAGGTCGAATAATAAAAAATGTGGGTGCTATTCAAGGGAAAGAGATCTTTATCATATGGTGTGGCGTTCCACATCGAAGAAAGAAACCTTATATATCTCGAATTAAGTAGTGGACCTTAAATAGTTCCGCAGAGTTTCGGAAGTAATGAATTTTAACAGTTCTAACCGAGGTTTCCTAATGATTTTCATTAGGAAATCTCTGCCAACGTTGTGAAAGTTCATGAGTTCTGAAATGTTGCGGAACTAATAGAAAGTTTCCTCTTCCTTAAGGTAGAAAATTAGTGAAATTTCTTGCAAATGAGATTTGAAATAAATATGTGTGTTAATGGATTACAAGTTTTGTCAATCACATATAGCAAAACCTTTAACGTTTTTGAGAGATGAAGAGAGTGGTAAATTCGATATCATGGAGGTATGAAACTAAAGACCTTATCTCACTGTACGAATACGCGAGGCGGATTCATAATAATTGAAATAAGGGTTTTTATTTCTGTCTTCATATCTTATAGGTATGCCCCCTTCGGAGAAGAGGTGGTATATTGCTTTGCACTTGTCTTTCGGTCGGTCGGTCCGTCCGTCAGTAGACCGTTTTTTTGTACGAAGTGTATCTAATAAAGTATGCAAGCTAGAATCACGAAACTTTACAGGTATATAGATGTCATTGAGGGAAAGTGCAGTGCACAAGAACCATAACTCTACTCATCATATTTTGTGAGTTATTGTCTTTTGTTGATTGACAAAGAATATGCTATTGACCTGCTTTTATGGGGGGGATACACTTTTTACAAACATCTCTTGATTAATATCATAAAAAATGAAGTTTTCTCCAACATGCAATAACGACGTACTCAATTGTTTTCAATGAGGAATAAAACCCAATTTCAGCCATTGTGAATGTATTAAATTTGATGGACATAACTGTGGGGCTAGAGTTATACCGTATTGCTTTGAATACCAATGTCTCTACCGCCTTTCTACCAAAAGCCTCTTCAAAGCTTTAAAAAAAAACTTTTTTTTTGCGCACTAAAGAACTTTTATGCTTAAACGGTTATCCTTTGAAAAACTGAAAGAAATACGGAATCTACATTTAATAATAAATATAACTTACAATATAGTTTTTAACTTCGGAAAGTGATTTGGCATTCACATTTCAAGTTCCGTTTACCTAAATGTGGCCCTTCCGATCTGTGTCCAATGTTATCTGTCATAGGACAGATACAATCTAGATAAAATGATCGAAAATTGCACAATTCGATTTTCACATATTTTTCTCTTTAAATATTTGGTCATCTTTATGTCATCATCAAATTTCGTTAAAATTGCGGCTTGTTGGGAATATGCGATATTTCATAACCCGATTTAGCTCATGTAGGTTACTATATTTTATTGAGGGCATGATCAAGGTTAGATTATGAAACAATAGCCTGTGTTGTGGTATGAAACTCATTCTGTTTTTTAAAATTATGAAGCACAGCTTTCTTCCATGTCCTTGCTCATAGAGGAAAGACGAATAATACGTTGAGGCTATGGTTTTCCCGACAATACAAATAGAGGAAAATAGTTTGTTTCAGTGTAAAATGGATTTGTGACCCGTCACGCGAAAAGGGACCATCTGAGTAGTGCGTATAGAGTCGACCCTAGTCAGACTGAGCGGATTGCGCAGACTGACTAGAGTCGAAACTTTTTGCACCGTGCTTATTTTCTGGGTCCAGAATGATCAATCTACCTTCCCGTGAAAGAATTTTTGAAATGCGACTTATGGTTGACCTATGGTGGAACAAATCTCTTTTTTAATAATTCATTTCACAGAGATCCCGGATGGTCCCTTTTCGCATGGCGGTCACATATTATATATAATTTAGTGAAAACAAAAGCTAAATTTTTACGAGCGGCGGGGCCACGAGTGCAAAAAAAAACACCCCGAAACTGAGAATTAAATCATTATAGTTCAGCAATTTAGAGTGATCATAGGTCAATTTTGTCTATACAGGTATAGACAAAATTTACCTTTGATCACTCACTCAAACTCTTGGATCTATAAATGGTTCTTTTATTGTTGTTGTCGTTGTTGTTGACAATTTGAAGCAGTTGATATAGTAAGGGGAGGCACTCTCGCTTTTTTGTTTACATGGGGTGTAACGCGCTTTTAACAATCGCTCTGTCATTTCGCGGCGACTAGAGCAACTGTATTTTCTCGCACCTGTACTATGATATCATTTTTTAGCCTTCTGCTGCTATCCAACATAGGAGACAAATCATGTAAAAGATGTGAGCCACCATCGGAGATCGAAGCCGGATCATTTTGAATGATTGACTTATGCGCTATCGACAGTGTTATGTGTATTAGTACAACCTTGCATTAGCCGATCCGCGTTCCAATGTTTACAACCACATCTCATACCTTGCGAGCGATAGGGACCTAAATAGGGAAGGTAATGAGGTCAGATGAGATAAACATACTGATGTGTTCGATAAACAAGTGAACATCCAACAAATTATAACAAAAATTACCAATATTATACGGACCAAGATGACAGACACAGAAAAGACGCCGTTGTCCGAGCCAAATTCTCCTATTATTAAACGTGATATTGTTTTAATCCCAACAGATGGAAGCGAATTCTCGGAGTACGCGATCGAATGTAAGTATTTTTTCAGTATGTGTAATATCAATGGTATATAAGTAGATTTTCTTCATAATGCATCAGAACTGTGCAGCAGAGTGTTTATGCTGATTAAATATTCATTCGTCTGAATATTAACCATGATGTATCCCTCTTTTTATGATTTGAGCCTGAGCGTGACATTTCCTACAAGTTTAAATGTGCCCAAAACAAAGACTCTGACCAGCCTGTACATCTATCCTTTATTTTGAAAATCAACAAAAAAATGTATTTACAGGAGTGGTGGAGCCATGGATGAAAACATAGCTTTCGTTTTGTTTACAAAATAAAAGCTTTAACTATCTAACACAAACAATTATATTATTTCTTTCATGCATTTAGATACGAAAAAACCTCCGGATATGTCTAATTTCTACATTTGACCTTGACTTGCGATCTTGCCCTTGGAAGTATCTGAATATTTCTTTCAAATACCAAATCTGCTCATGATAGAATGCAACTATGCCAAAATATATAAAAATCGATCCATGAATGCAGGAGCTTTGCTCCGGACAAGCTTTTTTTTTCATTATTTTAACCTTTACCTGTGACTTTGACCTTAAACCTATCTGAAAATTCTTTTCTAATCAGACAACTTCTGATGACGGAGAAAAATGATGCCATTTTTTTTATATCCATTCATAAATTGAGGTGCTGTGCTCTGGACAAGCTCATTGTTTTAGCCTGCATTTGACCTTGAACTGTTACCGTCTATAAACGTAGGAGTAATTATTAGCTTCGAAATAAAGTAGTGCCCTTTTAGATTCAATTATTATTTCTCAAGACTTCTCTTTTCAAAATCAATTTTTATTTTGTTTATGACGTGATACTAGAATTCTTTATCATGTGAAGATAATGCAATTGGTGAACGACGTTACGTCGTTCACCAGTGTTATATACCATGTCAGGAAAATCCTGTTGGATGTTAATACATTTGAAATAAAGTAGCGCCTCTTAAAATTCAATTTAGTATCTTTCAATATTTTTCTCCGCAAAATCACTGTTTTCTTCTTTAATGGCGTGATACTATTATTCTTTATCAAGTGAAAATAATGGAAATTCGCCTTGAAAAACACAAAATGATCTTGCAATGTTTATCAAGGGAATTTTTGATCGGCGTAGGCTTGTCGAGAGTTTAAAGCAAAAACAAAGTTTGTGTCTAGACACCGTAGAGACAGATACTATGTTTTTGACCCAAGCCTTCGCTGGTGCAACTTGTAGTAATTAGCCGGAAAAACGTATTTATTTAGGTCATGTCCTCTTGAACTTACATTCGGCAGTACTCGGGCGATCTCCGACGGCTCCGATTTAAATGTAGGTTAGAGGAATCGGCCGAGTTGAGACGAATGACACATCAAGACACCTTGTGTCATTAGAAACGGTAACGCGGTTTTACATAACTTTTCAACTAACGACAGTCAGTCTTAAGAATGATTCGACATGTGTTTTACATGTACAACCTTTCTTGTTCTTTTATCTAAATAGGGATGAACGCCGCTATTAAGATTTTTCTGTAAAATTGCGTTGGCTGAAGTAGGGCTTGTAAGGATACACTCGAATGTTCGGTGAACTTATTCCCAGCGAAAACGTTTCGTATTCGTCTGTCTCAGAAGCGAATATTGCCGAATACCAAATGCGACAGGCACGGAAGATATTTCATTGGGGCCATTCTACTTTGCATTTTTTCAATCTGTAAAACCATATCAATTCAAAATACTATTTGAAAATTAAATAAATGATAGCTAAATATTCAACCCTAGATACCACTCCAATTGACGAGTAGATATTGCCGTGGTCACGGGGGGGGGGGGGGGGGGGGGGCAGATCCGTCATGCACTTGTGTACAATTCGACATGCGGGTTTAGTTGTTAAATTATTCTGGAAAAGTCACTGCGTTTTTTACAGAAATCATGAAAATCTTAATCGATGAATAAAAAATGGCTCCATCCTCCCCAAAATACGTTTAGAATTTGTTAACTACAGTTTAAGCAAAAACTAGCTCCGAGCGGAAGTCTAATATCAGCCGCAATACTGTAATAAGATATCGATAGTGAGTGATTTTACACGCATCCAAACTCTTGAAGGTAAACAATAGGTTCTCGTGCAAAAAATAAACCGACAATTGTAATGATTCTCAATTCTTTTTGGAAAGAAAGTCGGAAGGAAAAAAACATTGTTTTATACTTAAACATAGTCATAGACATAGTCATGCAATTATTACCGCCCTTTAAAAAATTAACTTCTTAAAAAAGATTCTTATTCGCCTTTGATGTAGAAATTACGTTACAAAAATAATATTTTTAAAGACTTTTAGTATGCACTTTACTATGGAGCAATTGTTTAATATAAAAAGTTATACTTTAATTTCTAAACCTTAAACAGAAATTATCCATGAATTATACTAATAGGGCACTAGACCTCCTTTAACATACACCTAAATATTTCTCATTCTGCAGTGTTATAAAATTGAATAAGGACATAAGTGTCAACCACGGAAGTGGTTATGGCTTCAAATATGATATAAACAAATCACTCAGGTTATGTATAGGTAAGAGGCGGCCTCTTACCTACTTAGCTACATTTGATTTTATAACGATTCTTATTCCATATACCAAGGTGTTGACAAAATGTGACCTTATCATAGAGTTTGCACTCTTTGAAGTTCCCCATGAAAGTTCATTGTTGTGTATAAATTGTGGAATTCCCTTTTCTCTCATGACTTACAGTCATCAATCTTTAATATGTTTTATTTTGATTATCTTTGACAGAGAACTATTTCTTATCATCACCTTCCTTCCACTTCATTTTGTGACCAAATTGTCTGTTTATATTTTTTCATTCTTTATCAAATAAGCTTGTTTTCCCAAAAATGCTGATCAAAAATGATGCCAGACTGAAAAAGATTTACTATAGAAAATGTCATTTTTAGCCAGTGTATGTTTATGTTACTGGGGTTAACATAAACAATTGTTTTACTATATTTGACCTCACTAATTAATCTGTCATCTGCAAATAAGAAACGGGCTCTTAGTGATTTTTGATAAAATGGTTAATAAGAAGCAGAATGTAGCTAAGGTTCAAAATACTATGTAATAGTTAAACGCTAAAAATTGAAATTTAAACGATTTAAACAGCCGAAAGGAGGGAGCGTAGCGACCGACTGAGGCTGTTTAAATCGTTTAATTTTCAATTATTAGCGTTTAACTGACTTAGTCTTTTCCCGCGCTTAATATTATTGACAGCATTTCGCACGATTTACACGAAATAAGCCGGTTGAATTTTATTACAAGTGAACGCCCCCCTCTTTCCAAATATGGTATTGTAAAAATATGCACGTAAATACCGAGGCTTTCTGAAGAACTATTTACGATGATAAAAGGTGCAGTATTGGTTGTTTTTATTAACCTGATAATCACCTCCGTTCTGTAGATGAACGAACATACGATATTTGTCCACTCTGTATCATAAGAACTTTCGCAAGAATAAACGATTTACGGTATCAGATGTCATTAAAAGATTGTATATTAAATTTGATAAAAATGTGCCAGTAATTTTTAATCAACAAATTTGTTCATATATAACACCAACTCAAAAATGGTCATTTTCAGAGAAGGGCCTACTGTAGGTGTATTTTCAAAACAGAGCTCTTTCGTAGGCGCCGAGTCCATTACCATGGGTATATCGGGTATATCTAAACATCATATGATAGGATTTTAACCTGATCCCTTCACTCTAATAATGAAAGTACATGAAGTGAGTGAACCTTGCGATTACGGACTAGCAATAACTTTCCTTTGAAAGATAAATTGTTACTTTTTTAATGACTTATCTAAACCTGTTATATCTATTTCGAAAATATGGCACGGAAATCTAGCGGTTAAAAGTAGATTTCGCGGCTCACCTCACAAAATCTACCTATGGTATACTTATCTGTTTACACATAGACAAAGATATTTTATTAATTTAACTATAAAAAAAGTTTTTAGCTACATACAGAAGCAAAAAAAAGTTCACAAATGTATAATGAGCGACCCAACCATGGGTTGGTACACCAGCCATAGCGATATAACTGCAATAAGGTTGAAATCGGGGTTAAACCACATGCAAACAAAATCGTTAGGCCGGACACCCCAACCAGGTCCAAATCAGTGTTGAATGTGGGGAATGCAATATATGCACGTGAATTACGAATTTCTCCTTTACTTTTCACATGCTCGTTGTATATTAATGAGGGGGTAGAGTTTAGTATGTACGCATGCGTGGAATAACAAATAAACCTTGACGTTTAAATGAAATAATGATCAAAATATACCTAAGCTGGGTAGTTTATGGAAAATAAACCATCAAAAATTTTAAAAATCCAGCATTCTGATTGGATGATAAAGTAGGACAAAGACTAATAATAAGTTAACAAATCATAACTTTAAATAATGAGTACAGTTCGGGACTGACTGATATTCATAGGTGTTTCTTTGGTTGGTACTCAAAGACCTTTTCATCCTCTGAGAAGAAACAAAGATAGTTAAAAAAGTTAAAACAAATACAACAAATTTACTCGAAATAAGCTTAAACATGATAACAACTACTTTTGTAAAAACAAACACCATTGGATATAGGTTAAAGACAGTTTTAGATAGGATTAAATTGTTTTCTCCATTTATGTTTAATTGATAAATGTGCCTATTTCAAGTGTGTAAAAGAAATTTTCATAGAGTAACATCTCATATTCTAACAAATATTTTTCTAACAGGATTTTTAATATATCACCAGGTTCGTTCACCATCAGTACTTTCAGTGCTTTGATTTTTTATCGGGCGAGTGGATGATCCGCAGAAGCTCATCGAAAGTTTAAAGCGAAAATGAAAATTATATATAGTCCGTTTGACTTCTATATGGACCAACCTTTTCATCAAATACATGAAAATGCGTTTGAATGAAGGACTTGTATGTGGTAAAATCTTAATTTCAGCTTAATACCATTTCAAAAAATAATTCTAAAAATAAAATGATTTCAAAATAATGATTTTGTCTATCAAGTAATGCTTAAATTTTTGCATTTTTCGCTCTTGAACGCGAAGGGTAATGAAGACTGTTTAGGAGTAAGAAAATGTAAACATAAAGTAAAAACACGTGGTTCTATACTAAGCATTTGTCAGAAGAAATGCCCGTTATTCCTCATTTGGACATGCTTATTAGCATATCGACTTTATCGCGTGAAATGCCCATCGACTTAGTTAAATAATGCTTTTTGATTGGTCTAAACATGCTCAGAATAGATAAAAGCTTTTATCACTTATCTGGTCTATCGTTTTTTGAACAAAAAGAAAATACACCCAAATTTGATAATCTAAGGAAGTAAATATCGTCGACAAAATTCATATTATAAAAATACTAACTTGTATACTAAAACGACTCACTTAAAATCCTACGCTTTTGACTCGGCCCTTATGCAAATCAGAACTATTTTTGGTTGGACAATTCGCTTTTCCGTTTAATATATCACGAGAAGACACTTAACATGTAGTCGGACGGAAAAAATGTTATTCTACGTTAAAAATTCCGAAAACAAAATTCTTCACGGAACATGTATTAGATTGATAAAATGAAATGACAAGTAAAATATACGTTTCATTAATTCGATTCTGAGATTTTCGGTGAAATGTTGGTCTATATAAAAGTGAAACGGAGTTTACTATGTTTGCGATCTGAGCCCTCGCTATTGCAACTTCTAGTAATTTGCCGGAAATATATGTTTCTAGGTCGTGACCTCCTTAACTTATTTATACCACACATTTCTTACAAGTAGTAAGCATTAAAAACGGTAACCAGTTAAGTGGCATCTGTGGTTTGTTCAATCGGGTTTTACATAACTTTTCAACATGCGACAGTCAGTCTAGAGACGGGTTTCAAGAATTATTGACACGTGTTTTGAATGTTCAACCTTTCTTGTGCAGTTTTTTTGAATAGGGATGAACGCCGCTATAAAAAACTCTCTGTAAAATCGCGGTGGCTGAAGCACAAGCGATTTTTCACAATCCGAGTTTTGCCATACATGATAATATATTATAACCCACAAGACGAAATTTGGATTGTGAATCGATCGCCTGTGGACTGGAGCACCTAAACATGGATTGCTGGTATTTCTCGCACCGGATCTTTTATTAGCCTACATCCTTACCCAGCCTTCGCCTACTACCCTTTCTGTTTTACGAGTATCCACTACTTGGTAGGCGCAACAGAATTAAAACTATATTTGGTCAATCCATTTGCTGTACAAAATACCTACATACACAAATCTTGTTGTTTTTCTTTTATTTTTTTTACACAATGACACCAGCTAATCATTCTACTACAAAACTGTATATTACCGAAAGAGACCAAAACATTGTAATTACAACGTTTTGGTTGAAGACGAAACAGCGGTCTTTGAATTAGGGGGATGGGGGCCCAATTCAGGTCATAAAAGTTCCAGAGCCCTAACAAAAATTACGTTCCATAGTCAACATGCAGAAAGACTACTGTTTGATCTGGTAAAATTTGGATTTTGCATGTTGAAATGAATTACCTTTATGACTGCTTTTTTTTCGAGTTAAGAAAAAAAATGATGTTACGACATTAAAGAACCACAACGCCGTCACTAAGAGCATAAAATAATTGGGAAAAAACCCTCAGATATTCAGAAAAAAATATCAAATTCCGTTTGTATTATGAACCGATATTTAGATTAAAACAACAACATCAACAAAACCCAAACAAAATCACACCATGTTTCCTGTTAAGTGGTTTTTCCAGTTTTTTTTTTTTTTTTTTTTATTTTTTTTTTTTTTTTTAACTTTCCCTTAATTAATTTTAACATGCATAATTTCCTTTTTCTCAACCGCAAACGAGTTCAATATATAACTCTAGAATTCCGCCAGAAACGTTTACCATCGATACTTTCAGTCTTTTCATTTACCATGCTTGTTTTCATTGGCACAATACTTTCTCGTTCAATTTCTTCGTCCTGGCTTTTCTATGATTTCGAAAAACACGTAGAATAAAGTAATTTATATAACCTTGAATCAGATAAAAGACAAAAAGACTTATCACAAATAGAATTTAACTACTTGGATACCACATTGTATGACACGAAATCGGTCAAAACGACGTTAAGCACGCGGGTAACTTCATAAGCCTACTGGGGTTATAAATTAAGACTACTGTTATAGTTATGCGCATAAAAGTTTGTAACTTTGATCTTTTCGCCGGAGCAAAGAGGGACAAAATAGATATCAACAGTTATACATAAGACAACAAATTGGTGTAGAAGAAAAAGTTAGGAGTATTTTAGAAAGTTTGCCAAACAACAGTAAATAAGATCTCCCCAGAAGTTAGAGGTACATCACTGAGCTAAATAGGAAACAATGTATAGGATAAGAAAGATAACATATTTAAATTCATAATATCAAAACATAATACAGAGATCAAGGAAGCATTGAGCAAGTCTGATTAACAAACTCGACTTAGACGCCGTAAGTGACGTCATAAAAGTACTCATAATTATGACGTCATTTGGAATGACGTTATGAGATTATACGCAAGCATTGTCATTGAGATGGAATAACTACGTGCTATTTTTGATCAGGATTGATCTTTCAATATAGAAATAATTAGGTTGGTTGCATAACATTTTG
Organism: Fragum whitleyi; assembly: GCA_948146395.1. Taxonomy (NCBI): domain Eukaryota; kingdom Metazoa; phylum Mollusca; class Bivalvia; order Cardiida; family Cardiidae; genus Fragum; species Fragum whitleyi. Next base: position 45,969,643 of record OX411543.1, on the reverse strand, counting down.
AATGACCCTCATATACTAGTATTTGGAAAGTCATAATTGAAATAGAGAGTCGTTGATTCAGACTTTCTTGTCATAAGGATTAAAAGGTTCTTTATTTCCTTCGATCAAAAAAAATAAATAAATAAAATAAAATAAAATAAAAAAGAAATGAAGAAAGAAATTGAATTTGAAAAAAAAATACAATAATAAACAAGAGTTAAAATATATTATTTTGCGCATTCTTAGAAAGATTCGGAAGGACAACTTTTGTGAACTGAGTTTCAATAAATTTCATTCGATCTGAATGCAAAATTTGGACATTTTTATGAAGGCCTAATTTTATTTTTAAGACTTTCAATTACGAGAACAACATTTTCCATTTGAAGATTCCATGTTAAACTTTTTTTATACAATCTATTTGAAAATTAAGCGACATGGGATTATATGATCATCTTGGTGTGTATGATTGTACCAGTGATGTTATGTTGCTTCTCTTTTATCTCATTACGAACTTTTTATCTACAGTTTATCTCCAGACATTCCACAGGCCTGAAAACCATGTGGTGTTTATGCATTCTACAGAATACAAGTCAGTGTCATCACCAGGTAATAATTTAATTTTTGGTAAACCCCATCAATTTTTGTGCTTTCTGATTGGCTGCAAAATTGGTTTTATTCTCAATGAAAACAATTTGAGTTCACAGCTATTTTAAGCTTGCGCGGAAAGTAGTCCCGTAACAAATTTGTCTTATTATGGAGGAATTCTTCCATTTTGATTTCGTGGTATCAAATTATAAGATATGAAGAGAGGTTTTTTTTTAATTTCATAAAGGTGTGGATCAAAAATCCTAATGAACTTTAATGAAATTAAGAAAATATAATTTCTTCATCTCTTCAATGTTAAACCATGTCGCTACCATTTTAACATGTAGTTTAAAACCATGAGGCATTCATGCATTTTACAGCAAACATGTCAGTTTCATCACCAGGTAATGTAAAACCATATCGCTACCATCATAGAATTACATCCGGTCTGAGTATTTTAATCAATTCTCCTTTGAAATGGAAATTGACAAGAAAATGTGTTAATTAGACAGGGTTTTTAGCTAAAAGTATTAAAAGCTTATTTCTATCATGATTCTTTTCTTATTTGTGACCCGTCATGCGAAAAGGGACCATCCGGGTAGTGCGTAAAGTGTCGACCCCGGTCCGACTGCAGACTGACTAGGGTCGAAACTTTTTGCACTTTGGATATTTTCTGAATCTAGAAAGATCGATCTACCTTCCTGTGAAAGAATTTTTGAATTTCGACCTCTGGTTGACCTATGCTTGACCCATTCTCTTTTTTTCAAATATTTATCTTACAGAGTTCCCAGATAGTCCCTTTAAGCGTGACGGGTAACATTTGTTATCTTCATTTGAAAATGCGTTTTGATATTCATTTTAGGAGTAGCCATGGCTGGGTGTCCATTTAACTTTACAGAAAAACTTTCGATAGAAGAGGACAAAGCAAAGGTTGTCATTGCCAAACTTGAAGCTATGATGAAGGATAAAAATGTAAGCCATTTTGATAGCCGAAAATATTTAAATGTTTGGCTACAAACGAAACTAATTTATCCCAGACAAAATAAACTATAGGTTATACCCAGTCCAGAAATTAGAATCTCATGCTTTCTGACGGCCTTTCAAAAATATAATAACATTAACGTCTTACTCATTTATAATTAAGCTTGTTTATAATTAAGTAAGAATTCTTGTTTGATCAATGTTTAATTTCAGATTGATGGAGAAGCATATCATGTGCATGGAGAGGCGGGGCCTGGAATAATCACTGTAGCCAATGAAAAACACGCAGACTATATTGTGATTGGCTGTCGTGGAAAGGGGACTGTTCGGAGAACTCTAACCGGAAGTGTTACAGACTACGTGACGCATCACGCGAAAATTCCTGTAATTGTTGCACGACATCGTGATCACATTCATCACCATCACCATGGACACCATTTACCGGCTCATCTTAAACACTGACCTGAGAAAAAAAACAAACAAACACGTTTTATAGCGAAACAAGGCGGTTGTTAAGAAGTACAATTTGGTATATATTTGGATACTGCAACAGCATAATTATGTGAACAGTGATTGATAACACTGAGACGAAATGCTTACTTATTATTACTTTTTGATAAAATTAATGCCATATTTTATTGCGACGAATGACAATGAATCTTGTGCTGCTAACGCTGTGTACATATACGATGTTATAATAGCCTTCATTTCTTTAATGTTTTTCGGTGGTTTATTGAGGAATAACGGTAGATTATCACTTGATAATCTCACCGCAAACGCAGTGAAATTATCAAAAACTTATACCCTGCTTTTGTGCATTTCACCCTATCTGACGTCATCTATGCGGGGCGAAATAAGTGACGTCACAATGAACGTTGCATAGCAATCACGTGCAAAATGACGCGCTTTACAAAAATATGTCCTAGAAATTTCACGTTTTGTCTTCTTTTTGCAATAAAGAAATAGAATAATCGTTTGTTTTTCGAGTAAGATCGATAAATATTTCATTTCGTGAACAACAAAATCTATATTTTCCACTCGTGAAAATATAGCTTTTGTTGTTCACTCAATGAAATATAAATCGATCTTACACTGAAACAAACGATTATTCTCTTTGTATTACAAAGTTCAAATGGACATCACCCCTAACCAGACAGTCTGGCTGTGTACCTTAAATAGATTTCAAGTACAGAATCGTGCGCTTATTTTTAGAGATAAATTACATCTGTTCAAGAGTATTTATAGAATCGTTCGTATTGCTTAAATACACAAATGTAATATCAATACTATAACTAGCAATCCTTGTTGATGTTTTCATATGATTCTCTTAAAGCTGGACCATTTTGATTTAATGTATTTTGAAATTACATTAGCAATACCAGATATACCAAAACCGGTTTAAAGTTTTTACACTACTAGTAATCTGTCAAAGATGACGACGTCACCACTGTACGGTACTTTGCAACGGTATATTCAAAATGGCGAATAGGCGTTCGTGAAAAAGTAAGTGTTCTTTATGTTTGTTCGATATTACTATAATCTGTCATCCTGTAAAATAATGACAACATTTACGTAATCAGCTTTGAATACATTATCCATCGTACCTAATGATTAAACGTCCTATAGAACCGTCTGTGTGTAATACAGCTTCAAGCATTGTGTTTTGATAATATTTAAAATTGAAGCGCAAAACGAAAGTAGTAATAGCCATATTTTCCCTAAAATGACCGAACCAGCAAAATCAAGTTGGGCAGTGGATGGGGACAAGATATCTCCCTAATTTTGACTCAAAATGTATTGGATCTAGCCCCTTGTCTAGGAAATATAGACACTTGAAAAATCCGATAGTGTTCGCTACAGTTAAAACCGAAACTAAATCGCTGTACAGTGCGGTATATGGATATATTTGTACTCATCGGTTTAAATTTCGAATGAAAATCTGTACGTAACGGTTTATATAAATTACTTTATGAAAATCTCTTTCAACGGATGGAAAATGCGACGAAAAGGTGAAAGGTGACTTTGATACTATTTAATCTTGCTTAATACTGCAGAAAGACGAATATATTCTTTTTCTTATTTTATTTTGTTTTGCTTTGAAATGAAGAAAACTGTCGAAAGAGTATCATCAAACACAGTTTTAAATCTAATTTAATATTCTACTTATTCTTATGTCCTTCCTCAATAATTTTGTAAGACCCTGTACACATCGTTAAGATTAAAGCGCTTAACAAAGGCATAAAACTTATCAATATTTCAGACATTCTTCTCGATGATGTAATATGACTGAAAAATGTTAAAAGCGGCATTAAACCTATTTTTAAAATAAAAAGAAAATGAAACATGAAGCAAAATCGCTTATAGTTGGGCTACATAAAGTTTTCTTTAGCCCAGTGGTTAGGGTGAAAGCTGCTTAATTTAAAATTCCATATTCTTATGGGCGATTTAAGAAGCTATCTTTTGCTTCAACGGGGTGCTTTTAACGATGTCATGTGACAGTCAATAGCGCGGGTAAGGCATGTGAAATCAATCATTGGTAATTGTGCTTTCGAACTACTTTATGAAAGAAATATTTGCGCTTTTAACTGTATGAATTCAATTCGAAAAAAAAAAAAACAACAAAAAAACGCTGCACAACAATGTGACGAAATACTAGTCTCTCCTATGTGTGCGATAAATCAATTGTCCAAATTGCATAAACCAATTCCTATTTCTAATAGAACACTATTTAAAAACGTCCGTTGTGTTTAACAATAACGGTATAAGGAATTCTAGAAAAACTTATTTTCAAACCCAAAACATCTTTTCAATAACTTTGTTTCTGGAACAGTGAAAATGTATACTACATTCCTTTGAATGAATTTATCAAGAAATTTAAGGCAAGGGCAAGGACCATCAAGCAAATTTCTTTTTAATTAAAAAATATTGTGGTAGAAAATTACAAGATATCTGTCTTAAAGATATAACTAAATGAAATAAAACTATATTCTTATGTGTATCAGAACTATTGAGTATTGAATCATCTATTTTGATAAGATTTCTTCTAACTGTAAGCTTCTAAAGCTGAAAGTTAAAAAAGGAGAGCATTTGTTTTTATATCAGAAACAACAATCTAGGTTCAAACTTATAAAGCTGTTTCTATTACAACCAACTGAAACTTTTCTAAGACATAGAATTAAGTAGATACATAACATTAGATTTAAAATGGTGTTTAATGATACTCTCTCAATTATTTTTCTTCATTTCAATGCAAAACAAACAACAACAAAAAAAAAAAAAAAAAAAAAAAAAAAAAAATCATAAATTAACATTACATCGTCGAGAAGAATGTCAGAAGAAATATACACCGACAATTTTTTTTTGCCTTTGTTAAGCGCTTTAGACTTAACGAATTGTACAGGTTCTTACAAAATTATTAAGGAAGGACAGAAGAATAAGTAGAATATAAAATTAGATTTAAAACTGTGTTTAATGATACTCTTTCGGCGGTTTTCTTCATTTCAAGACAAAACAAATAAACATATGAAAAAGAATATATTCGTCTTTCTGCAGTATTAAGCACGATTTAATAGTATCAAAGTCACCTTTTTCCTTTTCGTGCTATTCAATCAGTTCAAAGATTTTCACATAATAATTTATGTAAACCGTTGCGTACAGATTTTTCATTCGAAATTTAAACCGATGAGTACAAATATATTCATATACCGCACTGTTCAGTGATTTAGTTTCGGTTTTAACTGTAGCGTACACCATCGAATTTTCAAGTGTCTATATTTCCTAGACAAGGGGCTAGATCCAATACATCTTAGGTCATATTTAGGGAGATATCTTGTCCCTATCCACCGCCACATTTGATTTTGCTGGTGTGGTCATTTTAGGGAAAACATGGCCATTTCTACTTTCGTTTTGCGCTTCAATTTTAAATGTCATCAAAACACAATGTTTGAAGCTGTATTACACACAGACGGTGCTATTTGACGTTTAATCATTAGGTACGATGGATAATGTATTCAAAGCTGATTACGTGAATGTTGTCATTATTTTACAGGATGATAGAATAAATCAACATCGAACAAAAATAAAGAACACTTACTTTTTCATGAACGCCTATCCGCCATTTTGAATATACCGTTGCAAACTACCGTAAAGTGTTTCCTTACAGTGGTAACTCTAAGTAAACTGAGACAATGTTTTTGACAATAACTACGGAGGCAGTCCAGTTACAAAGTTAAAATCATTCTACGCGTGGATTAAATTCTCATGACACGCTAACGTTTCATGCAGTTACAAAACTTATTTTAAGCTCTAGTGACACTTGTTGAGAAGAGCTACAGTAATGGTTTCTTTCCCGTCCGTCCTAGCGTCCTCTATCCGTAAGCGATTCCCGGTTAGGCTTAAGTGATATAGCAAAAAGATATCATTTGATATCCTTGAAACTTTTACATGATGACTGTATGGACAAAATGGATTAACCATCTGAATAGAGAGGAAATGGGTCTTTTTTTTTTTTCACTCTCTCCCAGAAAATATTCTCATTTAGGAAATAAGATGAAAATAACCAAGCGAACATTTTGAGCATGGGATCCTTGACTGGTAATTGATAAAACTTTTCAAAACATACATTCCCCGCCATATAAGAGTATTTAGGTGTTATATTTCGTTTGATCCACATGAAAAAATATTATAAGTTTATCATTTTGAAGCATTTTATTTGGGACAATGTAGTAAGTTAAGTGCTTAAGATGTTTATTTCTTGATATATAAAGAAAATACTTTGAAAGAGTCGCCGATGGAAGTTTCAAATGGCTTTATATGTACGTATAAGAATGAACAATAATTTGACGCATTCATCGGCATTTTGAACTAGAAGAAACGTAATAGTTATAGTTCATTTCTGACAATTTACGCCGATATAACCTAAGCGGGGCGTTAGCGGAGCGCAAGATTATACGCGTAAATTGTCAGAAATGAACTATAAATGTTTAACCGATCGACTTATTTTTTTGTCGAATAATGCTAGGCCAAATGAATTGCGTGTCAATCAATGATGTCATTCATTTTATTACGTCGTACATTCTTTGATTAAATCGAGGTAAACAAAGAGTGAGAGGAGCCAATTTAATCACCATCAGGTTTCTGTAAATATTTTATCGTTTGGCGAGACAAAATCCGTTGAGATCGTTCGGTGAACAAATCCTCGTTGTTGCAACTAATGGATTTTGTATTCTATTTAGAAAGCTTCTCGCGGACTTTATGCCTCTTTTATAGGAATTTTGGTTTTGTAGAAAAGGTTATCTATCTCGGCATATTCATTCGCGCAGCTGGTAGCGCGGCGGCGCACTTTCATTCAAAAGGTCCTAGATTCGATTCCCCGACGGCGGCACTTATCCCTTTCCACTATTTTTTTCGCACTGGTGGGTCGAAAATCGTTGATGTGGGATAGCAGTTGGGGGCTAGGAAAAAGAGTATAAAAGAGTTGACTGGTAACCTTTTTAATAGAGGAAAACAAACAAAGGGTTGAAATATCTAAAAACTCAATTCCTTTTTTCAAATAGAAGCTTTGGATCTATTTTGTGTCCCGTGGTGTCTTGGTGCGTCCCGGGGTAATTATCAAGACGCGACGAAGTTAGAACGTCCTATGCGCAGACGTAAAGTTGCGTCCCTTCAAAAAACCTTGTTCAGCAAGGTTATTTCCCTTTATTGAAAACTCTCCATTTGCATTTCAAAAACAAAAGGGTAATTTTCGATCGAATGTTAATTACACTGGTTCAAATTTTCTGTGAATCTGTGCAGATACATATTGATTAAACACGAATATAAAACGTTCTTAATCCCATTTACTCCATTCTTCAAGGTTCCCGTTGTAAAGGCATATCTTTCTGTTTCTGTTTCTGTTTCTATACGTTGCAGATCCCAATTTTGGTTATTATGCAACGGGTGGTGGTGCGCCTACTTGTTGGTCTTGTCGAGGGCTGATTTAAATGCCTCGACTGTCTTGGATTGTACTGTGTCCTCACTCAGGTTATTCCATTGGATCACAGTGTCCACAAAGAATGATTGTTTATATTGTTTTGTTTTTGCATGGGTTATTTGGAAGCACTTGGAGTTATTTCGTATTTGGTTTGTTAGCACATTGTTTGTTTCACAGTTTGAGAAAGATTTTATTTTTATGTTTCTTTTTGGTTTCGAGGGTTTCAGGAAGTCGTTTGGCGGTAGTCCAGGGACCAACCCCTCAACCACCTTATACATCATAATCAGGCGCAAGTCCTTTCTGCGAGATTGTAGTGGTGGTAAACCAAGTTCAGTTGCTGTTGACGTAATAAAGCCAGTTTCTCGAGATTTGTAGTCGTTTTTTATGAATCTTATTGCTCTACGTTGTATTTTTTCTAGTTTATCAATGTCTTTCTGTTGGTAGGGGTCCCAAATTATAGATCCATATTCCATGATTGAACGTACCATTGATACATAGGCAACTTTTTTGCAGTTTTCAGGGCTGAATTTCAGGTTTCTTCTTAAAAAACCGAGAGTTGAATTTGCTTTCTTGGTGACTTTATCAATATGGGTTGTCCAATTTAGGTCTGAAGATATTTGTAATCCAAGGTACGGGATGTCTTGCACTTCTTCAAGGATACGATTATCAAGGGTGTAGAATTTCGATAGTTGTTTACGGGTACTCATTATGTAGCATTTTTTTGCATTAAACCTCATTCCCCATGTTTTAGCCCAAGTTTCCAGGTTGTTCAAATCATTTTGTAGTTCTATTTGGTCTCTAAAGTTGTTGATCGTACGGTAGAGGAGGCAATCGTCTGCAAAAAGCCGAACGTTTGAAGTTACTGATTCTGGTAAGTCGTTGATGTGACAGAGGAAAAGCAGAGGTCCTAGTACAGTCCCTTGTGGGACACCAGAGTCTACTGGTACTGACTCGGAGTATTCCCCTTTGACGGCTGTCCTCATTGTTCTGGTTGTCAAGAAAGAAGTTAGCCATTTCAGTATGTTACCCCTTATACCATAGTGTTGTAGTTTGTGGAGTAGTTTTTTGTGTGGGACTGTGTCAAAGGCTTTAGAGAAGTCTAAGATTGCTATGTCTACTTGTTTCAATCTTAGTGTTCATTTTCATTGAAATGGATGGCAAAAGGAAATGATTATTTCAAAGACTTTGAACTAAGTTCATTTGTGTGCTAGATTATTTTGCCATTAATAAATACCTTCTGTATACCCTAGCAAAGGTCTATTGCTTTTCTGTCAACCGGCCCAATGACTTTTTCTGCTATCTCTCAGGGACTCGATAAAGGCCCATTCCCCATTTAAAGGCCTAGATATTTTCCCAATTGAGTGAAATGGAATTAAACAAATAACTTATTTCTGTCATATTTGTAACTTGATAGTATGAAAATGAGTTTTGTTCACTTTTAAAATTGTAGAAAAATGCTTTTTTAAAGGGAAATATTTATTACCATGGCTCTTGGTATTTTCATGGTACAAACTAGTCAAATATGAATGGGCTTCAAATTAAAAACTAATCTTTTGCATTACAAGCCTGTTCCTTAATCTGTCAATCAGCAAAATTTTAGAGGTCTTGCTAGAAAAATATTAGCTGAAAATGCATCTGGATGTTGAACACCATCATGCAAACCATATTAAGTCTTGACGTCATATTTCCACGGTAGTTTACAAAATCTATCTTAATAGAATTTATTAAAGTCCAAACATTTGAGTTTTGTATTCTTTTGTATTCCTTGGTGTCTATGCACCATTTATTGGTCAAAGTTGCATTGTGATTATGATTTCAAAACAAGAAAATGGAGGTAATTTGGAAAGGGGGTGGCTGAATGATGGAACATGATGCGGAGTTTTCTTACTAGCAGCAAGAAATAACCTAAACAGTTATACCAGTGTCTGATCTAGGACCGACCATTGCGGGAATCCCCTGCATTTCTTAAAGATCACACATGTTTTTTTAACAAGCGCGGGATGGTCGCGCAAAAAAATAAAAAAGGAATATCAATAGATCTAGCCTTTACAGCAAGTCGCATCGAACTGTTTACCATTTTCTTCGAGTGGTATCATAAGAGTGACTTCCCTTATAGTTTACTATGGTTGACTTCGATTGCAACTTAAAGCCCTGTAAATTATTTTTGTTTGGTTAAGCTAACTTGAAGTCCCCTATAGTAATTACAGATCCCCCGTGTTTTCAAAACTAATGGGAGAAGTTCCCCCATGTTTTTCAAATCCTGGATCAGACACTGGTTATACATGAACAAATCCCAGTATTGCAATCTACCAATATTTACCAATATTTTATCCCTACTGATTGCTAGGGGACTTTTCTCAAAGAACTTTGAAAAAGCCTTGGGCCCCTCAACAAACCAGCCCCAATATTGATTTCCATCAGTGGAACTATCCTAAAAAAACTGGCCTGAAAGTTTTATTACAGATTAAACAACATTTTTTTTTGGTTTGTTGGCTGCCGAAACCAATTTTCAAAACTTCTAGAAAACATTATTCTATTTTTCCCTACCTTTGGAGCTAGTGATGGGCTGATTAATGATATAGTAGATAAGCAATACAAATACAAATAATTTTATTTGCATTTAAGTGTGCTATTTGCACACAGAGCAAAATTACAAATATAAACAATATAATTGTCTTGCTGTGAAATCAATTAAATCTGTTTCAAATAATGTTGAAAAATATTTAAAATTACAGTCCACCACTAGAACCTTTTTTTTTTCTTTTAGTATTGTACTGCCGAAAATGGGATGGAGTAATTTCCCTTGAATGATGTAAGAGGGGCCCTTTCAGAGAGGATTTTATAAAACAAGAATAAGGTTAGTAACCTCAATTTTTGAATGGTTTCTGGGTTAAAATGCTTTTTTCCTTAATTTTGATTGAAAAGAATAAATGCTTATCTCATGTGAATTGATAAATTCTAATCTATCCTTAACCCGCTGTAAACTGGATGTGCTAGGATATCCAAAAGCTAAAGCTCCAGATAGAGGGAGGGAGATCATTTTCATTTTCAAAGTGTAAAAATTCCAAAGTTCTTTAATCAAATTCTAGATATTGGGTACTTGCTTGAATAATCTTATTAACATTGGATATTGATGAAAAAATAACTGATTTACACTGTCATCTTTTACTCTTATCTGAGGCCATGCCCTGCATTCACGATAAAAATAGTTAGTGAGCACAGTTATGTTAGTTCGAGGTATTCAAGGTATCATTTCAGAAACTGCTCAATGAGGGGAGCCCGTTTCTTTAAATAGACTGTGTATCAACAACTCTCTGTCTCCCATGTGCACAATTTATTATTTCCAGAACATCATTGTGCTTCGATGAAAAAAAGTGTCTGTAAACACAACATTTTGAGGGGTCAGTGAAACACTATTGTGAGTGTCTATTTATAGACACTTACAATAGTGTTGAACTGACCACTCGCTTTGTTATCAATATCTTCCTTATTATCTGCTTCACAATAGACACAAATATTTTTGTGACAATTACACTAGCTGATAGTTTGACTCTTTTTGGTTTGAGATGGAATGCTCTTTAGAAGTGTGTGTTTACAAGATAGTTAAATCAAAGTCTTCTATGTATAATGTGAACCATGGTACAGAACGAAATAGTGTAATGTCTGCCTAATGTAATAAATTTACCTGCATGATGGCTGGATGTATTGTAGGCATGGTACTAGCAGAGATCCGTTAACTTACTCCATGTACAGATCTGTCCTTGCAAAATTAGATGAAAAGCTCAGATTGGTAGGGTACTCACAGGGCTTGTGCTAGCTTTTGAAATTAGGGAGTGACCCCTTGACCATAAAATAGTGGGGGTCAAAACTGGTTTTGAAGGGGTCACAAAAGTGCAAAACATGAAAACTTATCAGACTTTAAAGTAATCAATATAACTGAAACAACATAAACAATAAAGTGTAGATACACTTTATTGTTTATGTTGTTTCATTTATATAAATCTTTTTCATATTATGAAGACAGCAATTGATATATATAATCTTTTATATTGCTTAGTTTGCACCACTGGAAATGCAGAGGGGCAAATGACCCTCTGCAGGAAATTTTTGAGTCTCAAAATAGGATTTTTGGGACTTAAACCCCTTGTTTAAGGGTCATACATGAGCCCTGCCTCAACCTGTGATCCAGTGGTTGCTAGATCATGTCTTGGTGCACAATTTGCTTGATATTTTAAGTATTTTGAATCAGTAGAAATCCTAGATAAGATTTTATTGATAATCCTTTCAGAAAGATGGAGATTGATGAATCTACTACACCCCCAAACTCAAGAACCAAGGTGATGAGAGATGTTAGCAGCTCCAAGAAGATGTCCCCTGATGGCAGTAGACGTCTGCTTATATCACCTGTAAAGAAGCTTTCAGCACTTAGGCTGGTGTCTCCAATAGACAGTGACCAAGAATTGAATGACCTTGAAGTGGCATCAGTTCTTGGTGAAGGTAATTTGAGGTTAATCAGAGTAATATCGATTGATCTTTTAGCCATTGTCATTCTGAAAACAAACCTTAACAAAATTGCATTTAAATCAAAGTGCTGAAAGAACTGGATTCACTGATTGTGAGTATTTTAAATCTTTCTGGTTTAAAAAGGAAAATCAGGAGATATTGACTAAGATCAGACTGCACATATGTGTAGGCTGATCTTTGTCTTTACCTCCTGCCTAATGCAGAATATTTTGGGTACATCATGATAAGGATTAAAAAGAATGGTTTCTAACACAGATTCTGTGCAAACATTTACAATGATCAGATGTTGTGGAATTAAATAAACAAAATGATTTCAAATTATAAGAACAAGGTAAGGTTTATGAAGGAATTGATCAATTGCTGTTGTCCAAATATGTCTTGATATTCCTAATCATTTATTCAGTGAAGAAATGTTGACCTACAACATTCTCAAACACTTTCTTTGTACAATAACATAAGCAAATGACTTAGAATTTGTAACTGCTGAATATTTTGGCTGTCATGTGAAGCATGAAGTGAGTACATTTGATTCATTAATTGGTGATTTGCCTCTTTACCCCTTTATCAATAGAATCAAGGGTATATTGTTTCACCCATATGTCTGTCAATCTATATTTCTGTCTGGCTGTCTGTCTTCTAAAAAATAAAACAAAAAACTTAACACTGCTGATTTCTTCAAGCATATCCAAGGTACAATACTAATATTTGGCATGATGATAGATGCAATTGATAGACATTTATAGGTACCAAGGTCAAGGTCATCTAAGAAGGCAGAGGTCATCTATTAAGACAAAAAATTCTGAAAAAAAAATCCTTCTAGAACCATTCATGTTTCACTAATACATTTTGTTGTTTTAATAATGTTGATTTACATCTTCATACATTTTGTAAGCTAATATCTTTTCAAAGATGAAAAAAAGTCTTGTTTGAGGTCAGCATATACAGCAAGTTATTCACCAGTTAACCTGACAGTGCTGTATATTTCAGGTGGGTCTATATCACCAACTAAACCAAAGAGACATGAGACCCCTGTTAGGGTATGTAGCGTTAGTAATTCTGTCATAGAAAAATATGTCAGTGAGAGACCAAAACATATGACTATAGTTTGTTTAAAGCTGTAGTTATGATTGTTTGGTTGCCAACTGACGATATTGTCTTGAATTAGCTGGAGTTACTGTATTTCTTTCAATCAGAGTGTCATGTTTTTTTTAGCTCACTCATGTCTTTTTAGCTCACCTGAGCTTTCAGGATCACCCTGAGTCCACTGTCTGTTGTGCGGCTTCAGTCGTTCATCTTCAAAAATCTTTAAAACCTTCTTTTCCTGAACCCCTGGGCTGATTGTAATGAAACTTTACCAAAATGATCCTTGGGTGAACCTTTTCATAAATTGTTTGCAAAATTTTGATTGGCCCATAAAAATGGGCCAGGCAGGGCAGGGCTTATTTTGATCCCAAAATCTTTGACCGACATCTTCTCCTGAACCACTGGGTTGATTTCAATGAACCTTACCATAATGTTCCTTGGGTGACCCTTTTCAAAAATTTTTTCGCAAAATTTGATTGGCCCATAAATATCAGCGTGGCAGGGAGGGGCTTAATTTGAGCCCAAAATCTCTGAAACACATATCCTCCTGAACCTCTTGGCCGATTTCACTGTAACTTCACCAGAATGTTCCTCGGGTGACCCTCTTCAAGAATTCGCAAAATCCCTTAAATATTGGGTGGCAGGGCAGAGCTTGTTTTGAGCCTGAAATCTTTGAACAACATCCCCTCCTGAATCACTTGGCTGATTTCAATGAAACTTTACCAGAATATTCCTTTGATGACCCTCTTCAAAAAAAATTGTTCGCAAAACTTTGATTTGCCCTTTAATATGGGTGTAGTGTGGTGGTGGTGGTGGGGGGGGATTGATTGATTGATTGAATGGAGTTTTACGCCGCTTTCAACATTATTTCAGTTATATCGCGGTGGCTGGAGTACCTAACAATGGATTCCTGGTATTTCTCTCACCAGTACAACCATCACATTCTTTCCTAGCCTCCAGCTGCTATCTTGCATAGGTCTACGATTATCAACCAATTGGTGAGAGACAAATAGTTGGAAAGAAGGGGGCTCATTTTGAGTCTCCACAGTAATTAATGGGTGGGCAGGGTGCACAAGTTTTAGAATTGGTGATTTATTTGTTTGTAATGAATTATGTGCTGGGAAACACACACATATAAAATTTACTGTGCATATCTTCAATAACAACATTTTTGAGATGTTACCAAGGTTAAATAGTGTTACCTCTATGACAACAATACCTATGCAAAGTTTCGTAAACACCTACAATACCTAGGTGATGACAATAGCTAGATTGTTTGTTCTAACATGTTCATCCATTTTCAGCCAGCTACAGTTATGACCAATATTCAGAGAGGGAATGTCCAAACAACAACACCAGTATTTCACAGTAAGTTGAAAAAACAAAGGTCTTTGACACCTTCATTGAGATTCATCTTGGTATTATTTCATTTTATGCAACTGAACCACTTCCTAAGAGGTACAAAAACTTGCATGTGTAAGAAGTCCCTATTTTTAATGGTGGGTCAAAATTACTTGAAGGAATCCTTCCATCAATAAAGGACTTGGGAATGAACATTTTAGATTTCTTTGTGTGAAATCATATACAATTCTGAGATGGGGTGGACGTTTTGCTGCGTAGAAACACTTTTCAGGCAGAGTGAGTAATTTGCCCCTTGTTTCCCAATGGTCATTTGGAGGTCACTCATGAAACCTTGGTGAATGGAATTACTGGAACGGTAACCACCACTGACACTGCTAATGTATATAAAAAAAATGGCCAATTAATAGAAATATAGGCCAGCAATTTCAAGTGAGTGATCAGAGATCAATTTTACAATGAAAATAATAGGAGATAAAGGTTACTCGAACCTCATTCTTTCTTGCGGGATCTATATCGGAATACACATGAGTACAGCCCGAGCAGGCAAAGTAAAACATTCTGTTTGTGCGATAACGGTTAATGCAAAGGGGTGTCTACTTTACTTTTCAACGCGCGACAGCCAATCTCAAGACAAGTGTCTGCAATTTTTTACGTGTTTATATAAACACTTACCCTTTCTTTCTATATTTGAGAATGAAAATTGCGGAACAGTTAATTATTTTATAGATTTTTAGCTCACCTGAGCACAAGGTGCTCAAGGTGAGCTTTTGTGATCATCAAATGTCCATCGTCTGTCGTACATTGTCAGGCGTCAACAATTCAAGTGTTTACACTCTAGAGGCCACAGATATGATCCAATCTTCATGAAACTTGGTCAGAATGTTGGCTAGGTCACAAGGATGAACTCTATTGAAAATGGGAAGGATCCATGCAAAATCAAGGGAAAAGGAGCCTTATTGACAATTTTTAGCTCCACTGGCCATAGGCCAGCGAGCTATTGTCGTGGCCGTGTGTCCGTAGTGCATGCATCTGTCTGTCCGTCCGTGTCTCCGTGCGTGCCTAAACTTTTTCTTTAAACATCTACTCCTCCCAAACCAAACGGCTGATTTTCATGAAACTTGGTAGAAATGTTCCTTGGGTGACCCTCTTCAAAAATTTTGATTGACCCCCAAATATGGGTGTGGCAGGGCGTGGCATTTTTATGCCCCCGTCTCGAGAGATTGGGTGCATATTGTTTTACTCATGTCCATCTGTCTGTCTGTCCATCTGTCCGTCCGTCTGTCTGAAAACTTAACCAAACTTAACCTTTGCCTTTTCTCCAAAAGTATTTGACAAACATAGCTGTACACTAAAGCCAAGGTCATGTGACAAGGTCAAGGTCATCTGTCAAGGTCAAACTTAAAAAAAAAAATGCTGTTACGGGGGCATTCGTGTTTCACAAACACATCTTGTTTCACTTTGAAATCTTAAAAAATCTTCTCCTCCCAAACCATTGGGCCAATTTCAATGAAACTTAGCATGGATGTTCCTTGGGTGATCCTTTACTTAAATCGTTCGAGAAATTTTGATTGACCGCCAAATATCGGTGTGGCAGGGCAGGGCTTACTTTGAGCCCGAATCTTTGAACGACTTCTCCTCCTGAACCACTTGGCTGATTTCAACCTAACTTTACCAGAATGTTACTGGGGTGACCCTTATCAAAGATTGTTACTGAAATTTTGATTGGCCCCAAAATATGGGCGTGGTAGGGCGGGGCTTTTTATGAGCCTGAAATCTTTAAACGACATCTCCTCTTGAACCATCGGGCCGATTTCAATACAACTTTACCAGAATGTTCCTTGGGTGACCCTCTTTCAAAGTTGTTCAAGAAATTTGGATTGGCCCCCAAATATGGGCGTGTTAGGGTGGGGCTTATTTTGAGCCTGAAATCTTTGAACAACTTCTCCTCCCAAACTCCTGGGCCGATTTCAATGAAACTGAACCAGAATATTCCTTAGGAGACCCTTTCCAAAAGTTGCTCTCAAAATTTTGACTGGCCCATAAGTATGGGCATGGCAGGGTTGGGCTTATATTGAGCCCGAAATCTTTGGACATTTTCTCCTGAATCACCGGGCTGATTTCAATGAAACTTAACAATAATGTTCCTTTTGTGACCCTTTTAAAAATTGTTGGAGAAATTTTGACTGGCCCTTAACTATTGGCATGACAAGGTGTGGCTTATTTTGAGCCCGAAATCTTTGAAATACATCTTCTGATGAACAAGTGGCCTATTTCAATGAAACTTGAGAATTTTGGTCTAATGTGGGCCATACCCTGTTGATCATTATGAAATAGGTCTAAAGAGATTTGAAAGTGTTGTTTTCATTCAAAGAAATCTTCATTTAATGTAAGTCTAAAGATGTTAAAGCCAGTGGAGCGATACAGGCCCTCTTGGGCCTCTTGTCTTGTTTACACTCTAGAGGCTGCAAATATGGTCCAATCTTCATGAAACTTGGTCAGAATGTTTGTCAGGTCACAAGGATGAACCCTAATGAAAATGGGAGGGATCCATGCCATATGGGAAAAGGGCCCTTAATGACAATTTTCTTGTTTACACTCTAATGGCCACGAATATGGCTCAAACTTCATGATACTTGGTCAGGGTGTTGGCCAGGTCACAAGGATGAATCCTATCAAAAATGGGAGGGATCCATGCCATATCAAGGGAAAAGGGGCCTTAATGACAATTTTCTTGTTTTCGCTCTAGAGGCCATAAATACGAGGGTTGATCCAAAAGTTCGTATAATGAGGTTATAAATCTACAGAAAAGCTTACTATCAAAATAAAAATTATAGAGTATTTTAATACATCATCTGTGTGATAAACATGCAAAATTTTACATGCTTACATTCAATAGCGGCTGTAAAGAGTATAAATCAAGACAGAGACCCTGCATGTAGGCGGGGGAGCAAGAACGTTAAATGCGACGTCATTATTAACACTCTTCTACATAGCCTCTGCTAACTCTTATTCCTTTCTATGCCTGATAAACAAACATGCAGAAATTATCCACATAACATTTGGAACCAAATTAGTTTACATTTTCTATATGCATGGTATTTCTAGTCAAGCTGAGATCCAGATACAGGGCCTTTATTTTTTGAAAATAATGAGAATCGTTTGGGATAAGTTCGTTCGTGCAAACTCACTTACACCATTCTAAATCCTTTTACGAAGACTGGACCTCTTTAAATATGCAGAATAGCTTTACGAAATATTCTGTTCTGCACATTTTTATCATTTTTCTAAAACATCTGAAATGTTTGGGTTGGTGAATAACATAGATCACGAGAAAAAAATCGAAAAATAAAAACGGCATCCATATTTCGGTTTTGACGTCTTGTCTTTTTTCTCGCATTATCTATGTTTTAAAATATTCTGTGTTCGTAAAAGTCTCCCAAAAAGCTTTATAAAATAACCAATAATTTTCTATTTACCTCTTATTTAATCTAGCGAAGGATTTTCAACTATATTTTTAAAAATCTTACAGAAAACTTGGTTTATTTAACAGATTTTCAATATTTTTTCACGCTCCCCCGCCTAAGCATACATATGTTACTATGGTAACGTATTCGTAGGTCGCTATAGAAAATTCTGCAAAAATAATACTATTCATAAAATCCGCAGTTACTAAACTGCACATTCACCAAATTATATACTGAACAAGCCAGAAATGCGAAAGTTATAAGCCCATTTTACGAACATCTGGATCATCCCTCGTATGTTCAAATCTTCGTGAAACTTAGTCAGAATATTGGCCAGGTCACAAGGATGAACCCTATCTCAAATGGGGAGGATCCATGTTATATTGGAAAAGGGGCCTTAATGATTATTTTCTTGTTTACACTCTAACGGCCACAAATATGGCTCAAACTTCATGATACTTGGTCAGGGTGTTGGCCAGGTCACAAAGATGAATCCTATCAAAAATTGGAAGGATCCATGCCATATCAAGGGAAAAGGGGCCTTAATGATTATTTTCTTGTTTACATTCTAGAGGCCACAAATATGGCCCAATCTTCATGAAACTTGGTCAAAATGTTTGTCACATAGGATGAACCCCCTTTGAAATGGGAGGGATCCATGCCATATCACAGGAAAAGGGGTCTTAATGATTATTCTCATGTTACGCTCTAGAGGCTAGCCATTTTCTTGGTCCAAACTTCATGAAACTTGGTTTTATATTATCTTCTTTATGACATCTGCCTTTTTATTTGATGTGACGTCCAAGGGGTCAAAAAGACTCAGGTGAGTGATCTAGGACCATCATGGTCCTCTTGTTTTAGCTCACCTGAGCACATCATGCTCAAGGTGGGCTTTGGTGATCATTGGATGTCCGTCGACCTTCGTGCCCCTTCACAAAGATTAATCCTATGGAAAATTGGAAGGATCCAAGCCATATCATGGGAAAAGGGGCCTAAAAGACAAATTTCTTGTTTTCACCCTAGGGTCCACAAATATGGTCAAATTATTATGATATTTAGTCAGAATGTTTGTCAGGTTACAAGGATGAACCCTATTGAAAATGGTAAGCATCCATGCCATATCACGGGAAAAGTGCTTAAAAGATAATGTTTTTGTTTACACTCTAGAGACCACAAATAGGGTCCAATCATCATGAAACTTGGTCGGATTGTTTGTCAGGTTACAAGGATGAAACCTTATTGAAAATGGGAAGGATGCATGCCATATCATGGGAAAAGGGACCTTAATGACAATGTTTTTGTTTTCACTATAAATGCCTCAAAATGTTCCAATCTTCATGAAACGGTCAGAATGTTTGTCAGGTTACAAGGATGAACCCTATTGAAAATGGGAAGGATGCATGCCATATCATGGGAAAAGGGGCCTTAATCACAGTTTTCTTGTTCACTCTATAACAAATCATAAATTTGCAATTATGACTTTTTTTGCTGGAAAATTTGATAATTATCAATTGTGACAAAGAAACGAAGGTAAGCTATAAAGGATCATCATGGTCCTCTTGTTAAGCAGATAACACCATAATTCTAAATATGAGTTTACGGACTATCGATTAGCATTACAAAATAAGAATTATAACCTTTAACATCTAATTGTCATTTCTTTCCTTTTATACCCAATGGAACAGACAATCACTCTTTAAACTACACCCAGCATAATGCAGAAAGTTATCAAAACCTTGTTATTACAGGACTTTGGTTGATGATCAACGATATTTGTTGAGAAATGTATCACAAGATGCGAACTTGGGTCAGGTCATTTCCCTTTTATCAAATGTAGCATTTAAAATTTTTCTTTTCTCAACAAATGGAAAAATCACTCTAGTATGCTAACAGAAACGTCCACCATCAGTACTTTCAGTGTTTTGATTTATTAAACTGTGGTAGAAAACAGAAAACCCAATCACACTTATGTGTGAATCTGCTTCAATACTTTTGTTCTTCTAATAGAAATACTTCTATTTTGTTCAGCTATCACATTACACCAGATGGCTGCTCAAGGAGAATTAAACATGCTCAAACAAGAAGTAGAACAAGGTAACTTAACCACTGTGCCCATCTCAGTCAAACTTAAGGTTGTGGATCCATAATAGTTCTGCAGCGTTTCAAAAGTAATGAACTTTAACACTGTTAACCAATGTTTCCTAATGATTTACATTAAGAAACCTCAGTCAACATTGTGAAAGATCATGTGTTCAGAAATGTTGCAAAACTATTACAGTTCCACTGCCTTAAGCAGATTGTACCTTTGTTATTCTTCTATTTTATTTTTGTAGCAGTTTTGTGAGAATTTAAATATAGGCACAATGTAGGTTTGGCTTTTATTCACAGCTAGAAATTTTTAAACATCTTTGGTCTTGCCACTGGGCTAAACTGAATAATCTTGAGCCTAGTTTGCTCTCCTGAATTTTTGAATTAGGCTGAGAAAAAGAAATCAAAACATTTTGTACGCAAGCAGTAAAGTAGAATGATATAAATTCTTAAATGCTTATCTAGGACTTCTGCTATATTGTATTACTTTTTAGAAGATTTAGAATCAACATTTGTACATATACTTGACATAGATATTACCAAAATTGACAAAAATATTAACAAAGATATTATTTAGGCCGAAGAGAAATTAATTTTGTAACAACCATTCCTTTCCAAAGCACACCACATGCAAATAAGAACTTTTCTTTACTTTTCCTGTTTTCAGGTGTTGATTTGAATAAAGTAGATGAGTTTGGTCTGACACCATTACTTTGGGCATGTTCTAATGGTCAGTTACTGACAGTCCAGTATCTACTTGATATGAAGGTCAACAAGGACACTGTTGGTAACCATGGTGAGAATCCTTTGCTTTTTGCTAGTTGCTATGGTTACACGGATATTGTGAAGCTCCTACTGAAACTTGGTATGGATGTGGATTATGTAGATGAGGTAAGACATGGAAAGAAAATGTTTGTTTTGATGCAAGTTTGATTTATCATTCATTAAGACAACAAAAGCTAGATTTTCAGTCATGAAAATCAAGATTTTGCTGTGCATGAAGGAAAGATCTATGGATCTTACATAAAAAAAAAGCTCACAAAACAATAGTTCTAAGGGAAATTATTTGTTTTGGTGTAACATTGATTTTATCTTTCATTAAGTGAATAACAAAACTAGATTTTCGTGAGTGAATATGTAAATATTGTCTCTCATGAAATGAAAGATTTATGGATCTTACACTAAATATAAACAATAACTTTACAGGTATTTTATTGTTTAATTGTAGGATTTATTTTATCTTTTATTTAGTGAATAACAAAAGATAGATTTTCATGAGTAAAAATTGCTGTTTATGCAATGAAAGGCTTATGGATCTACATGAAGAACAAACAATTATTCATTTTCTTAAATGCATTAAAGCAAAAATGAGACAAAAGTGTATATTTGTGTGATTCAGTGTAAGATCAATTGATCTTTCATTTAGTACACAATAAAAGCTAGATTTTTGGATTAAGATGATAGATTTTATTGGTCATCAAAAAGAAAGATTTAATGATCCTACACAAAAAAAACTAGCAAATGTTTTATTTTTTTTTTTTTTTTGATGCAGAAATAAGAGTGTATTGCTAAATACATGTATTTGTGATGGAGTAGCCAATTGACATTTTAAACTCACTAATATTTCTCATCCCATTCAGACAGGCAGCAGTGCACTGATGTATGCAGCATACAACAACCATGCTAGCTGTGTTAAAGTTCTGCTGGAGTACGGAGCTGACATGACAATACAGAATGAAGATTGTTATACTGCATTAGATCTGGCAGTTGGTCAGGGACATAAAGCTGGTAATGTAATTTTTAAATCATCTTGTATACCGTAATAATAGTTTGTCCTGACGGAATATTGTACTTCAAATCTTCCTGTACTTTATTAGTTCGTCTTGCTGGAATATTGAGCTGATACTATATAGGTTTAAGATTGTTAAACAGCATTAGACCTGGCAGCAGCTCACGGACATAAAGCTGGCCAAAGAGCTTGAACAAAGAGCCAATATGACCATATAGAATGAAGGCTTTTGTGCAGAATACAATTAAATGTGGGTCATGGACAAAAAGGCCGATATTATAGAATTACTCCTATTACTCTCGAAACCTCTTTATTGTTTGGTAGGTAACATGTATGGTGGACTTGTTGTCAAATTGGTATCAATTTCTAATATGCTGGATTTAGGGTAATTGTATCTTTTTTTTTGTATCAAAAATAAATATTGTAACTGGTTGAAAAGAATGTGGTAATGAATTTATTTTTGACAAAGCACATATTGTAGCATCTCAGTTGGTAATGTAATAGTTTTTCAATCATTTAGTCCTAAGTTTGATATCCTACCAGAGTGCATATCCTTCAACAGTGGATAGATTATAAAAAAACTAAATGGAACCTAAGCTTAAGGCTCTGAAAGTATTTTGCGGTAGTACTCTACTATTGTTGTAGGAATAACTACAAGTCTATGGTACTGTATGGTGTTAAACTGATGTGTTACTAGTATTACTGAAATCCATTAAAAGTGAGATTTACTCCTATTCTTTCAATCAAACAACTACCGTGTGATAAGGTTTTTAGATTCATATATCCATGAAAACAAAAATAGTCTTTAATCAAATATTTGTAATTTATCTGAAAAAATTGCTTCATAGTTCAATAATTTAATTCTAGTGATGTCAATGAAGATTCATTCTTTCCGATTGGATTACAAATGGGTTTCATTGCTCAGTGAAATCAATTTTGAGTACACAGCTATTTTGTTGGCACTGCACAAAGTTGTCCCTTAAAGAATCAGTTTATTTGGATTGATCTTAATATTTTTGCTTTATGATATTAATTCATAAGATATGAAGAGAGTATTTGTTGATTTCATGGAAAAAAACTTATCACACTCATATATAAATCCACTTTGCATATTCATATAGTGTGATAAGGATTAAGTTTCATACCTCCAGGAAATCAACAAATTATCTCTCTATCTCTAAACTAGAACTGTCGCAGAGCAAACTCATACCCCCCACATTAGGGCATTATCCTACCGGTGCTATGTCCCAGTATAAGTACTTTCAGTACATGATCTTTTTGCAACATGATAACAAGATGTTACTTCCCAAATTTGGTAACTTCCCTTATGGTGAAAGAGTTTTGCAATTTTAAATTTTGACTACTCCCCCCCTCTTTAAAAAGTTCAAAGTGGCATAACTCTGAAACTAATGACTGGATCAGGATGAAAATTGCAGGTGGACAACTTCATATGACAGGATTACTTACCAAATTTGGTAACTCCCTTTATTGTTACTGAGTTTTGCAATTTTAGATTTACACTACTCCCCCCCCCCCCCCCCCCCCTCCTGAAAAAGTTCAAAGTGGCATAACTCTGAAACTAATGACTGGATCAGGATGAAAATTGCAGGTGCACAACTTCATATGATAGGAAACAACCTGATAAAATTTCAGCAAAATTGGTCCAAAACTGTGGGAGAAGAGACACAAAATTATGTCTAAGGACGGACAGACGGACAACCTGATTCCAGTATACCCCCCATAACTTCGTTCTTGGGGGTATAATAAAATGCAGCACAGGGAAATAACCATGAGAGGAATATTGCTTTTCTCTTTCAGTCCAACACACAATGGATCAACATATGCTGAGCTTGCTGGATTCTGTGACTTAAGAAACAGTAGAAAGACACTGAGTTTCAACTATCCTGCAAAGATTGATGTTCCAGAGGAACAAGATCTGTTTGATTTACTGTCAATTCAAACATTTCAGGAGAATTTGGAATGAGTTTGTTTCAAATTATTTCAGAATTATTTGGAATTGATTAAACTTTGTTACTAAGTTAGCCATGTTTGTTGAACCCGTGCTCAGTGAGTAGGACATTATAATGTCATTTTGACAAGTATGTGTATGTGGAGTTACTAGTTAATGTGTCTGTAATTTGTCAGGAGCATATTTCCTACAATAATATGGATCGATTTCAAAATTATTTTACACAATAATTATAAATAAATTGTTCCCCACAATGAGTCAAAGTGCTATGTAAATGATTTTTTCAATATCTCAAAGGTCACTGTCATAATTATGTATCTACAGAGTTGATAAGATTATTCATTGTGTTTTCTGTACATTGCTAGTGACTTAAATCACTAAAGACTGTCAATGAAAATTTCTAAATGCATTATTTCGTTGTTGAGGCTGTTTAATATTTGTGCTTAACACAACATGCTAAAACGTTGGAAATATTATGCACCGGCTCAAATATCTTTTTATAAAATGTCCTGATGAATAAATATACCAAAATTTGAAGAAAAAAAGTAACAAAAGGATATTTTTATCAGAACTTGAGTGATGCACTTTTATGATTAAATACATGCATTTCATTTGTCTTTGTTTTGTTTAACAGAAAATGGTTGTACAGTAAAATGTGGTCTCAGAATTTTACACATGAAAATAAAATTCCTGAACAACTCCTTTGTTTTTAGAGTTTCTTTGCTATACCAAAACACAATGCAAACAACAAAACATCTTTAAAACCAAGGGATCCGTTTTATATGTTTCTCTGTCAACCTGAAATAAACCCTGTTCACAAGTGCATCAAAATCAAAGGGCTGAAATTACTGGAGGTACCAATTGCTTGTCAATATTTCCTATGAAAATCAAATCTATGGACAAATCTTATATTAGTGGGACAAACAGGTGGTTAAGAGTAAGATCAACTATATCTTAGTCTGTGTAGACTGATTTTTAGCTTGGCTATATTTCAGAAAAAACCTGAGTTGTTGCTTTAGCCCTGGCCTTGTCGTTGTAATTTGAAAACTTTGACATTTTTTTATAACTCTGGTATTATTAAAGTAATACATTCACTTGAAACTTAGCATATTCACTGTCAAAGGTCAACATATACTATCATTGTCCTTAGTGCAAATTCTACTTTTTTTTCGGCTTTTTATTTTATCCAGCACCTGACAGCTGAGCGTAGGCACTGAAAAGAGGTGCTCTTGTTTAAACCTCCTTCCCAAACAGAAAAACACGGGGTTCAGCATGACTAGGGTTAAGATTTCTAGACTTCCAAAGATGACTAAGATTGACCCGTTTCTTCAAATATGTCTCCTATTGGTCATGTATCAAAGGCTCATCACAAGACAGTAACTGTTGTAACTGCCTATATGTTTTTATCTTATAACTATACAAATATCCGTGTGATAACACCCTGTATGATATTTTTTATGATATCACTGTTATTTTTAGAACAATAATATAATGCAGTTATTTTTAGAAAGTTGCATTTCAGTTAGAAACAACGACAAAAATGAGACAAATAGAGGTTATAAGATAAATATAATACGGACTAAGTGTATTGTATGAAAAAAATATCTAACTTGGTTGTGAGAATTGATAATTGTCTCGGCAGAGCCTCAACAATTATAAATTCTCCCAACCTCGTTAGATATTTTTTCTCACACAAAACACTAAGTATGTATTATATATATATGCATTAAGACTTGTATTGCAGTGAGCCATCTTTATGAGATTAAGGTATACTGTAGTAACTTATATACACTTTGTCCATCAGTCTGTCTGAAACTTCAACATCAAATGTAGCATTTATCTATACTCTTTATAGTACTCTTCTTCATATTTAGAGTGAAGGCATCTTTCTTTCTTTCTTTTATCTTTTAACATTAAGGTAATGGACCTGTAATAGTTTCACAACGTTTTGGGAAGCAATGAACTTTTACAGTGTTAACCAAGGTTCCCTAACTTTCATTAGGAAACCTCGGTCAACAATGTGACAGATCATGAGTTCTGAAATGTTGCGGAACTATTATGAGTACACTACCTTAACCCTTTGCTGTTTAATCCCTGCTTTTTACGTGCCAGTGATTTTATGATTGAGAAAACATTGTGAAAAAAGAAGAAATTGCTTCTGACAAGCAATTTCTTCATTTTTCTCACTATTTTCTACCCTACAGAATGGTTATTTTTCAAATTAGATCCACTTTAAATTTTTGTCTGCAAAACCTTTGAATTTGGACAGGTACAATAATTTGTAAAACAGGAAAGGGTTAATGTAAAGAGATAATATAGAGAAACTACCTAAAGTTCTAGGCTTTTCATGATGATCAAAGTCATTCATCAACCACAAGATGATTTTAGGCCACCTGAGCACAAAGTGTTAATGGTGTGTGTGATATTGTGATCTATCTGTGTCTGGTGTTTGTTGTCAATCATGTTTCAACATTTTGTTTGCACTAAGACCACATTTTTGGCTCAATGTCTTGAAACCTGGTTAAAATGTTTGTCTACATGATATCTTGGACGACTTATAAAGCAGTTTTGGCATTTGAAACCTTAGTAAACTATGGATTAGATGGGCGCTTTCGTTGTAATTGCCCTCTTGTTTGTGAAACAAGGCTCTAAAACAGTGTATTTTTTAAACAAGAGGCCCAAGAGGGCCTGTATCCCTCAACTGGCTTTCAAATGACTTAACCAAGTTAGGTATGAAAGTTTTGGAGTCAATCCAAATTTCTTGAACAACTTAAGATAAAGGTCACCCAATGATCATTCATGCTAAGTTTCATTGAAATTGGGGCAATGGTTTTGGAGGAGATGAATTAAAGATTCTAAAGTGGAAATAAGCCCAGCCCTGCCACACCCATGTTTTGGGGTCAATCCAAATTTCTTGAACAATTGTAGATAAGGGTCACCCAAGGGTCATTCATGCCAAGTTTCATTGAAATCAGGCTGATTGTTTTGGAGGATAAGACTTTTAAAGATTTTATTGTGAAAAAACCCTCCCCCACTCATATTTGGGGGTCAAACCAAATTTCTTTAACAACTTTGGAAGAGGGTTACCAAAGGATCAATTAAGCCAAGTTTCATTCAGTTAGGGTCAATGGTTTGGGAGAATATTTTTAAAGATTTTAAAGTGAAAATAAGTCCCACCCTTCCATGCCTATATTTGGGGGTCAATCAAAATTTCTTAACTTTAGAAGAGGGTTACCCAACAATCATTGCTGCCAAGTAACGTTAAATTAAGCCCATTGGTTTAGGAGGAGATGTTTAAAGAAAAGTTTACGTTCGCAAGCACTGCCATGACAATAGGTTGCTTGCAAGTGGAGCTCAAATTTGAACTTGATAGATATCCTTTACTTTAGCCTATGACCATGGCACCTACAAGTACAATCAAATCTGGCTTGGCAGCCATACTGAACAGCAGCCGATCTGTGAACAAATGCCAGTTCAATTCCCCACTGTGCAATTTTCCTCTTTACATATAATGCGAGCAGAAGCCAATCATGAATTGCAGCCACTTTGAAAGTAGCCTGTACAAGAGCAAGTCTTGATTTGTTCTATTAGATTCTTTGTAGAGAAGGTATCAATGAACAGCTAAAATTAAGTTTGTCCATAGGTAGCGTATTTCTGTTAGTCATCACTCTAGCCTATGCTCACATGAGTAAAGCCCCCAGAAGACAGTTACCTTGTTTCTTCTTATAAATACTCCAGGGAGCTAAACATAACATGGTTGGGGAGCTTTTTTTAGCTCACCTGAGCACAAAGTGCTCAAGGTGAGCTATTGTGATCGCCCTGTGTCCGGCGTCCGTCGTCCGGTCGTCCGTCAACATCTTGTGTGCACTCTAGAGGCCACAGTTTTGGCCCAAATCTTTTGAAACTTGGTCACAATGTTTGTCTCCATCAACTCTCGGTCAAGTTCAAAATTGGGTCAAGTTGGGTCAAAAATGGGGTCAAGGGGTCAAATCTTAGAAAAACCTTGTGTGCACTCTAGAGGCCACAGTTTTGCTCCAAATGCTTTGAAACTTGGTCAGAAGGTTTGTCTCCATCAAAGCTCGATCAAGTTTGGAATTGGGTCAAGTGGGGTCAAAAATGGGGTCAAATCTTAGAAAAACCTTGTGTGCACTCTAGAAGCCACATTTTTGGCCAAATGTTTTGAAACTTGGTCACAATGTTTGTCTCCATCAAATCTCAGTCAAGTTCGAAATTAGGTAAAGTGGGGTCAAAAATGGGGTCAAGGGGTCAAATCTTAGAAAAACCTTGTGTGCACTCTAGAAACCACATTTTTGGTCCAATTGTCTTGAAACTGTCAGAATGTTTGTCTCCATTCAATCTCGATCAAGTTAGAAAATGGGCAAGTGGGGTCAAAAATGGGGTCAAAGGGTCAAATTCTAGAAAAATCTGTGTGCACTCTAGAAGCCACATTTTTGGCTCAAATGGCTTGAAACTTTGGCAGAATGTTTGTCTCCATCAAATCTCAGTCAAGTTCGGATTTCGGTCAAATGGGGTCAAAAATGGGGTCAAATCTTAGAAAAACCTTGTGTGCACTCTAGAGGCCATATTTTTGGCCCAAATGTTTTAAAACTTGGTCAGAATGTTTGTCAACATCAAATCTCGGTTAAGTATGAAATTGGGTCAAGTGGGGTCATAAATGGGGTGAAGGGGTCAAATCTTAGAAAAACCTTTTGTGCCCTCTAGAGGCCACATTTTTGGCCTAAATGTCTTGAAACTTGGTCAGAATGTTTGTCTCCATCGAATCTCGGTCAAGTTTGAAATTGGGTCAAGTGGGGTCAAAAATTGGGTCAAGGGGTCAAATCTAAGAAAAACCTTGTTTACTCAAATATCTTGAAACTTCGTCAGAATGTTTAAATGAAACCTAGGTTTAGTTTGAAATTGGGTCAAGTTGGGTCCAGAATGAGGTCAAGGGGTCAAATTTATTAAAATCCTTGTGTGCACTCTTTGATTGAAAATTATGTATTTTGGTCAGTATGTTTGTCTTGAAATCTTACATGAGTTTGATAGAGGGTCAAACACTTTTTTTAGTACTTTAGAGGCAACATATTTGTCTGAAATGTTAACTTCTTGATATCTTTGACTTTTGTTAAGCCATGCATCAGGTGAGCGTTTAAGGGCCAATGGCCCTCTTGTTTTATTTGCATTTACTAATTTAATAAAAACCAAATTAATGTCTTTTATGCCCTATTCCTTTTAATTTGATGTGAATTTCCTTTGAACAATCATATAAAAGATTATTTAGAGGAAATGCACATCAAATTAGAGAAGAAGTCTTAAATATTTCTTAAAATTTTAGGCATGTAAAGTCTTTTTTAAGTAAACTAGAAAGCCATGAATGGCTTGAGCCGCTCCACAGGCTTGAAATTCTTGTAATAGCAAATCTAAGATTTGACTAGATTTTTAAATTTTTTTGGTTCTACTGATGTTGAAATGATTTTCAAAGTTTCCACCATATAATATAAAGAGAAATGACCTCCGCCCAAAAAATACATATTTTTCATCCAATGACAATAATTTTTGGCTGCATGATAATGGATCACCCAAGGATCATACTAATGCAGTTTGATTAATATCCATCAGTTACATTCTGAGAAAATGATTTTCAAAGTTTCCACTAAATAACATATAGAGAAATGACCTCCGCCCATAAAATATATATATTTTTTATCCGATCTTAACAATTTCTTGTAGACTGATCAAGGTCACCCAAGGATCATTCATGTAAAATTTGGTTGATATCCATTAGTTGGATTCTGAGAAAATGATTTTCAAAGTTTCCACTATATAACATATAGAGAAATGACCTCCGCCCATAAAATATATATATTTTTTATCCGATCTTAACAATTTCTTGTAGACTGATCAAGGTCACCCAAGGATCATTCATGTAAAATTTGGTTGATATCCATTCGTTGGATTCTGAGAAAATGATTTTCAAAGTTTCCACTATATAACATATAGAGAAATGACCTCCGCCCATAAAATACATATTTTTTCATCTGATCACAATAATTTTTTGTAGACTGATAAAGGGTCACCCAAGAATCATTCATGTAAAATTTGGTTGATATCCATCAGTTAGATTCTGAGAAAATGATTTTCAAAGTTTCCACTATATAACATATAGAGAAATGACCTCCGCCCATAAAATACATATTTTTCATAGGATCACAATAATTTTTTGTAGACTGATAAAGGGTCACCCAAGGATCATTCATGTGAAATTTAATAAGTATCCATCAATTAGAACCTGAGAAAAGTCAATTTTTTACCATATTTGGAAATTATGGTAAAACCCATTAAATCCATGTTTTTCATTGGATCAAAATTTCTTGAACAACTTTGAAAGAGGGTCGCCAAAGGATCATTTCTGTGAAGTTTGGTTGAAATTCATCCAGTAGTTTCTGAGGAGAAGATTTTTAAAGAAAAAGTTTATGACCGGATGCACGGACGCACGACGGACACAACGCCAGTGGAGCTAAAAATGTAGGAGTGCTACTATTAGGGAATGCGCTTTTATTAGGGGAAATACGGGTTATGTTACTGGGGATAGTGCAAGGATACATGACAAAACTACTTCTGAGATCTGACATAGTTCTTAAACTTGCTAATATGAAGTACCATCACCGTACCATCACTCAAGGCCTTCAATGTTTCATCTGAAAAACATTTAGTTTACTAGTGTGACACCCCAAGATATCAAACTTCAATCGTTTTGAAGCCAGGTGCTTAACCGAATAAGCTAATGGGGCTGACAGCTAGTCCACATAAATACTAGGGGTCATTTTGCAAAATTGTGACTCCCTTCCTAACTTGATAACGAAGTTTATATAAATAAGCTTATATCAAAATTCAAAGACACAACTAAATTCAGTATTTTATCCTATACGTAAATTTTAAGTCAATTGGTCACAGACTCGGTATAGTGTTAAGATAGTGGACCTGTAACAGTTCTGCAAAATTTCAGAACTCATGAACTTTCACAATGTTTACCGAGGTTTCCTAATGAAGTTCGTTAGGAAACCACTATTAACACTTAAAGTTCATTGCTTCTGAAACGTTGCGGAACTGTTACAGGTTCACTACCTTAATGTGGTAGAACAGGGCCATCGATTGGAAAATCTTGTCATGATGATAAACACTTGTGCCTAGTTGTATTGAAAACCAACTCGTCAAGTGGGCTCTACAATTGATGCTGTCTTAAAATGAAGGAAATTATGTGTATCATGTAATGGGGCTCTCTAGGAGCAAAACTGGATAGCCAATAGCTGCCCATACTGCCTGAGGTTACAGTTCTCATATGCATTTAGAACATAGCTTGGACTTTTCCGTAATAAAACTTACATTAGTGTTGTGCAAACCACTAGATATGGTTATTTTGGCTATGCCTTTATTCCCAAGGACTATACCATAGAATTGCCAAGGGTTCCAAATTGGCTTATTTGTCAGTTTGTGAGAAACATATGAACTGTGTATGAGATTTCAGACAATTTTAAATAACCCCAAAGCAAGACTCTGATCAGTCTGTGCTTCCGCACAGTCTGATCAGAGTCTTCACTATGCATTTTGTAAATAGATAAGGTCTCAGAGTATTTGTAGACAATCAGGTAACTTTACATTTACAGTATATGGCTGTCTACACTGCTAATTTTTTGCACATCATGCACTTCAAATTGTTGCAAGCTCATGCGATGTGTCACAAGTTTGAGGTAAATTTTTAACAAAATGGTTTAATTTTGATCCTGATACACCTCATATAGCCAAAGCTCATCAGTCTTGGTATAAAGTTTTTTAAAGGCCGCTTTCAGTTATATCTCCTAACAATGGATTCTGGTAGCTCTCATACTGGTACCATCATTAAATTCTTTCTTTCCCTCCAACTGCTACCCCACATTGGTCTATGATTATCAACCCATTCTTAGAAAACAAATAGATAAATGCCACCACCAGGAATTAAGCCTGGGACTTCTAGATTAACAGTCTGACATGCTAACAACTGTGCTATGACAGGGACCGGGGTGTAAGAACCCCACAACAAACCCATTTCCAAAACAACACATATTTTATTGTCAACATGATTCACACAAATTTGTTCCTTTCTACATTCTAAATTCATTGTATTTGCATAAAAATCCAACAATAACATAGATATATTTAACAACAAGAGGGCCATAGTGGCCCTTAATCGCTCACCTGAATGAACTGTCTAATTTTTTTCAATATTGTTCTGCCTCTGTACAACTTGATAATACCTTTTTTAAAATGATCAGGTTGACATACAATTGACTTACAAGGATTTTCTATTATTTGACCCTGTGACCTAGTTGACCCAATTTCGAACTCCTCCAAGATTTCATCAAGACATTCATTCTGACCAAATTTCAGGTTGATTGGGCAAAAAATGAGGCCTCTAGAGTGCATACAAGGTTTTTCTAAGATTTGACCCTGTGACCTAGTTTTCAACCCCAGTTGACCCAATTTCAAACTCCTCCGAGATTTGATCAAGACATTCATTCTGACCAAAATTCAGGTTGATTGGGCAAAAAATGTGGCCTCTGGAGTGCATACACGGTTTTTCTAAGATTTGACCCTGTGACCTAGTTTTCGACCCCAGTTGACCCAATTTGAAACTTGTCCGAGATTTTATCAAGACAATCATTCTGACTAAAATTCAGGTTGATTGGGCAAAAAATGTGGCCTCTAGAGTGCATACAAGGTTTTTCTAAGATTTTACCCTGTGACCTAGTTTTTGACCCCAGTTGACCCAATTTCGAACTCCGAGATATCATCAAGACACTCATTCTGACCAAATTTCAGGTTGATTGGGCAAAAAATGAGGCCTCTAGAGTGCATACAAGGTTTTTCTAAGATTTGACCCTGTGACCTAGTTTTTGACCCAAGTTAACCCAATTTCGAACTTGTCCGAGATATCATCAAGACATTCATTCTGACCAAATTTCAGGTTGATTGGGCAAAAAATGAGGCCTCTAGAGTGCATACAAGGTTTTTCTAAGATTTGACCCTGTGACCTAGTTTTCGACCCCAGTTGACCCAATTTCAAACTCCTCCGAGATTTGATCAAGACATTCATTCTGACCAAAATTCAGGTTGATTGGGCAAAAAATGTGGCTCAAGCGTGCATACAAGGTTTTACTATGATTTGACCCCCTGACCTAGTTTTTGACCCCAGTTGACCCAATTTCAAACTCATCCGAGATTTTATCAAAGCAATCATTCTGACCAAAATTCAGGTTGATTGGGCAAAAAATGTGGCCTCTGGAGTGCATACATGGTTTTTCTAAGATTTGACCCTGTGACCTAGTTTTCGACCCCAGTTGACCCAATTTCAAACTTGTCCGAGATTTTATCAAGACAATCATTCTGACCAAAATTCAGGTTGATTGGGCAAAAAATGTGGCCTCTAGAGTGCATACAAGGTTTTTCTAAGATTTGACCCTGTGACCTAGTTTTTGACCCAAGTTAACCCAATTTCGAACTTGTCCGAGATATCATCAAGACATTCATTCTGACCAAATTTCAGGTTGATTGGGCAAAAAATGAGGCCTCTAGAGTGCATACAAGGTTTTTCTAAGATTTGACCCTGTGACCTAGTTTTTGACCCCAGTTGACCTAATTTTGAACTCGTCCGAGATTTCATCAAGACATTCATTCTGACCAAATTTCAGGTTGATTGGGCAAAAAATGAGGCCTCTAGAGTGCATACAAGGTTTTTCTAAGATTTGACCCTGTGACCTAGTTTTTGACCCCAGTTGACCCAATTTCGAACTCGTCCGAGATTTGATCAAGACAATCATTCTGACCAAATTTTAAGTTGATTGGGCAAAAAATGTAGCCTCTAGAGTGCATACTAGGCAAATGTTGACGACGGACGACGCACGACGGACGACGGACATCCACCTAACCACAAAAGCTCACCTTGAGCACTTCGTGCTCAGGTGAGCTAAAAACAACAATTTGTGCATTTCATCATTAAGTTCTGTTATAAGCTCTTCATACAAAGCAAATGACAAAGGTTTGAGCCATCATGACTCCTAATCCACTCACCTGAGATTACAGAAAATTTTTCTACCTATAAGGGCTTTAACAAAACAGACATTCAACGATCATAAAATCACACCATGTCAAAGGATTGGCGCAGACTTGTAAGTGCCTATATATTTATAGGCACTTAGAATAGTGTTGCACTAACCCCTTCATGTGACCTGATGAGCTAACAATTGATAACAAAAATATGTCCCTCTCCTAAGAAACCCAAAGCATGCCAGATCAGATAACCGAAACCTATAAAGCAGCCATTAACTAAGGCAATTATGAACAAATAGCCAGCAGCTGACGAGGTCTACAATAAATAATCCTCACTTGCAGATTGCAAATTGCAATGATGAGGACAATCCTGCATATTTAATCCCGCATATTATCTGGATCTTCTACATTTTTCTGATATATCCAGTCTTGCTTTGCAACAACATAGTCACCACTTTTCTACAGAGATTTCAAAATGGTTCAAAATAAAGCACCACAAAGCTTGTTTAAGAGATTTCAAAATGGTTCAAAATAAAGCACCACAAAGCTTGTTTAAGAGATTTCAAAATGGTTCAGAATAAAGCACCACAATGACCATGAGGATGAATAGGTGAGTTACTATTCATAATAGCCGGTTACTTAATGTTCAGCTTCTTTTGCAAAAACTGCCCTGTGAAATGATTTTTATGTTTTTATTTAAATCTTAAAAAATATTCCCATAAATCATGTCCCCATGTTAGATAATAAATATTTCTTGACAGCTCTTTGAAATAAGGCCTACCTTAAATTATGTATTCTTAAGCGCTTGTATGAATAAACAATAATTCATTAGTTTACATATTTATATTTACATTATCTACCCTTTACCATACAAAACATAGACCCTTCTTCTTTATTATATATATGTTGGATGAAAGTTAGAAAAAATATCAAAGATTAGGTAAAAAAATATTTAGGAGAAACCCCTTATGTTGCCAAAATATATTGATTTCCACCATCATAGTATTTCATAAATTAATGAGTTCATACATTATACAAATCAATAGCTCCAAACATAACCATTGTAACTGCCTATATATATTTGTAGGCAGGTACAACTGTTTCATGCTGAAGCATTGAAATTTTGTATGCAACTTCTTTCATTTTCAACTAGTAGTAAATTGAGGACTCAGCACAAAATAGCTGTAACTGCCTATATGTTTATAGGCAGTTACAACTATTTCGCACTGAGCCATTTAAATATTCATGCATGTGACCCATCATGTGAAAGGGAACCATCTTTTAAGGTAGGGCCCAAAGTGTTGACCTTTGTCAGACTACTCGGAGTGTCCAGGCTTCCTAGGCTTGAAATCTTTCACACTTAACTGTTTTTCTGAATCTAGAATGATCACTCTACCTTCCTATTATAGTCGTTTTTGAAATGGGCCCTCTTGTGGTCCTTTGCTGGATATGATCTCCTTTTCAAAAATTTATTTTACAGAATTCCCAGATGGTCCCTTTTCCCAAAAGAGGTCAGTTATAAGACACTATGATATAGGGTACAATAAGATTAATAAGAATAAGATTTACAGAACCAGATAAAATTCATATCGTTATCAGATTGTTCATGTAGCCAACCCTGTTGACAGTTTTCATTCAAATTGTCTCACAAGATTATTTCAACCGTTATTACTGGTAACATTTTCTTGATTGTCATCACTTCCTCTCTTCTAGCTCTCAGGGCTCTGTTGTATAAAAGATAACCATTGGTTAACTTTTAACCAATATGTAATTTCAGCCAATCAGGTCTGTTGTTTCAATTGTATCAATTGAAACATTATACCTGATTGGTTGAAAATAACTTCCAGTGAATATTTAACCAAAGGTTATCTTGTATACAACTGGGAGCAAAGTTTAATTTTATTTCAGTCACTTAGTAGTCACTTAGAACTAAAAATATATTAATTTAGCATACTTAATTTCAAACAATTCCACATGTGCTTAATAGATTCATGGTGCAATAAGGAAATTCCCTTGGTGTCTTAAAAGTTTTCATGTTTTCCAAATTTTGGACTGGTCCAAGTTGTTAGAAAATTACAGACATGGCACAGGAATAGGAATGGGTCATACACAAAAATTACAAACAGTTGATCTGAGACTTCAATTGTCATGTTGTAAAAATATTACAAAAGTGTCATATACAGACTCAGTCATGATCAATCAATGCTATATAAATCACAGAGTCTCTGTGTGTGACATTTCCAACAATTTCTCATGGTGTGTGAAAGGAGAACATTGAATGGCCTGCACAGCCATTTAGTGCATTTGAAATAATTTATCATCTGAAAAGCCATTGAGCCAGTAGATATCTACAAAGCAAAAAATAATGACTGATCAGACTGTGTGGATACACAAGCTGATCTTAGTCTTTACTATCTGCACAAATAAAATTCTTGGAAATATCATACTCAGGCTCTATTATCCATTTCATAAATTAGAATCAATTTTATAAAATCCATGCACATCACAGAAATCTGATTTGAATAAAAATACATGTATATTTTCATAACTTATTCATAAATATTTTCTTAACCCTTTGCTGTTTAATCCCTGCTTTTTACGTGCCTGTGATTTTATGATTGAGAAAACATTGTGAAAAAAGAAGAAATTGCTTCTGACGAGCAATTTCTTGTTTTTCCGCACTATTTTCTACCCTACTGAATGGTTATTTTTCAAATAAAATCCACTTTAAATTTTCGTCTGCAAAATTTTTGAATTTGGACAGGTCCAAAATTTTTGTAAAAAGGGAAAGGGTTAAGCTAAACAAGAGGACCGAGATGGTCCTAGATCGCTCACCTGAGTCTCTTTGATTCTATGTAAAAAGGGATGCACCCGGGTGGACCCGAAAAGTGACCCCAGGGTCTTGATATGAACAAACTTGGAAGAGGTCCATAGATGATGCTACATTCTAAATATGAAAGCTGTATGCCTTCAGGTTTCAGAGAAGACTTTTGAAGGTTTTCCCATTTTCACCCATCGTGCTCAGATGAACTGAAAGAGATGCGCCCGGATGGAGCCCAAATATGACCCAAGGGTCTTGATATGAACAAACTTGGTAGGGGCCCACAAGATGATGCTACATACCAACAAGAGGACCAAGATGGTCCTAGATCGCTCACCTGAGTCTCTATGACCCCTGGGACATCACATTAATTAGATAGGCAGATGTCAAAAAGAAGATAATTGCCTAAGATCAATACCATGGAATATTTTCAGCGAAGAGCAAGACAGATATGCCTTTTTGCTCTTTGATTCTATGTAAAAAGGGATAACCCGGCTGATCCCCAAAAGTGACCCCAGGGTCTTGATATGAACAAACTTGGAAGAGGTCCATAAGATGATGCAACATTCTAAATATGAAAGCTTTCTGCCTTCTGGTTTCAGAGAAGAAGACTTTTGAAGGTTTTCCCATTTTCACCCATCGTGCTCATATGAGCTGAAAGGGATGCACCCGGGTGGAGCCCAAATATGACCCAATGGGCTTGATATGAGCACACTTGGTAGGGGCCCGCAAGATGATGTTACATACCAAAAATGAAAGCAGTGTGCCCTCTGGTTTCAATTAAAGAAGATTTAAAAGATTTTCGCTCTTTGATTCTATGTAAAAAGGGTTGCACCCGGGTGGAGCCCAAATATGACCCCAGGGTCTTGATATGAACAAACTTGGTAGAGGTCCACTAGATGATGCTACATACCAATTATGAAAGCTGTCTGCCTTCTGGTTTCATAGAAGAAGATTTTTAAAGATTTCATTTTTTTACCCTTCGTGCTCATAAGAGATAAAGGGGTGCACCTGTGCAAAGCCCAAATATGACCCAAAGGTCTTGATATGAACAAACTTGGTAGAGGCCCACTAGGTGATGCTACACACCAAATATTAAAGCTGTCTGCCCTCTGGTTACAGAGGAGATGATTTTTAAAGATTTTCGTTCTTTGATTCTATGTAAAAAGGGTTGGGCCCAGGCAAAGCCCAATTATGACCCCAGGGTCTTGATATGAACAAACTTTGTAGTGGTCCACTAGATGATGCTACATATCAAATTTGAAAGTTGTCTGCCTTCTGGTTTCATAGAAGAAGATTTTTGAAGATTTTCATTTTTTTACCCTTCGAGCTCATAAGAGATAAAGGGATGCACCCGTGCAAAGCCCAAACATGACCCAAGGGTATTGTTATGAACAAACTTGGTAGAGGCCCACTAGGTGATGCTACACACCAAATATTTAAGCTGTCTGCCATCTGGTTACAGAGAAGAAGATTTTTAAAGATTTTCGCTCTTTGATTCTATGTAAAAAGGGTTGGGCCTGGGCAAAGCCCAAATATGACCCCAGGGTCTTGATATGAACAAACTTGGTAGAGGTCCACTAGATGATGCTACATACCAAATATGAAAGCTGTCTGCCTTCTGGTTTCAGAGAAGAAGATTTTTAAAGATTTTCATATTTTCACCCTTTTTGTTAAGGGTAAAGGGAAAGTTAAGGGTGGATTTCATTTATTTGAACAACTTTGGTAAAGCTTGACCCAAGGAAAATCCCTGCCAAGTTTCATCAAGATTGGCCCACTGGTTTAGGAGGAGAAGATGTTTAAAGAAATTGTGGACGACGCACGACGGACGACGCACGACTGACGACGGACCTTCAATGATCCCAATAGCTCACCTTGAGCACTTTGTGCTCAGGTGAGCTAAAAATGAAAGCAGTGTGCCCTCTGGATTCGATTGAAGAAGATTTTAAAAGATTTTCACTCTTTGATTCTATGTAAAAAGGGTTTGGCCTGGGTGGAGCCCAAATATGATCCTAGGGTCTTGACATGAACAAACCTGGTAGAGGTCCACTAGATGATGCTACATACCAAATATGAAAGCTGTCTGCCTTCTAGTTTCGTAGAAGAAGGTTTTTGAAGATTTTCATTTTTTTACCCTTCATGCTCATAAGAGATAAAGAGATGCAACCGTGCAAAGCCCAAATATGACCAAAGGTTCTTGATATGAACAAACTTGGTAGAGGCCCACTAGGTGATGCTACACACCAAATATTTAAGCTGTCTACCATCTGGTTACAGAGAAGAAGATTTTTAAAGATTTTCGCTCTTTGATTCTATGTAAAAAGGGTTGGGCCTGGGCAAAGCCCAAATATGACCCCAGGGTCTTGATATGAACAAACTTGGTAGAGGTCCACTAGATGATGCTACATACCAAATATGAAAGCTGTCTGCCTTCTGGTTTCAGAGAAGAAGATTTTTAAAGATTTTCATATTTTCACCCTTTTTGTTAAGGGTAAAGGGAAAGTTAAGGGTGGATTTCATTTATTTGAACAACTTTGGTAAAGCTTGACCCAAGGAAAATCTCTGCCAAGTTTCATCAAGATTGGCCCACTGGTTTAGGAGGAGAAGATGTTTAAAGAAATTGTGGACGACGCACGACGGACGACGCACGACTGACGACGGACCTTCAATGATCCCAATAGCTCACCTTGAGCACTTTGTGCTCAGGTGAGCTAAAAATGAAAGCAGTGTGCCCTCTGAATTCGATTGAAGAAGATTTTAAAAGATTTTCACTCTTTGATTCTATGTAAAAAGGGTTTGGCCTGGGTGGAGCCCAAATATGATCCTAGGGTCTTGACATGAACAAACCTGGTAGAGGTCCACTAGATGATGCTACATACCAAATATGAAAGCTGTCTGCCTTCTAGTTTCGTAGAAGAAGATTTTTGAAGATTTTCATTTTTTTACCCTTCATGCTCATAAGAGATAAAGAGATGCACCCGTGCAAAGCCCAAATATGACCAAAGGTTCTTGATATGAACAAACTTGGTAGAGGCCCACTAGGTGATGCTACACATCAAGTATTAAAGCTGTCTGCCATCTGGTTACAGAGAAGAAGATTTTTAAAGATTTTCACTCTTTGATTCTATGTAAAAAGGGTTGGGCCTTGGTAAAGCCCAAACATGACCCCTGGGTCTTAATATGAACAAACTTGGTAGAGGTCCACTAGATGATGCTACATACCAAATATGAAAGCTGTCTGCCTTCTGGTTTCAGAGAAGAAGATTTTTGAAGATTTTCACTCTTTGATTCTATGTAAAAAGGGTTGGGCCCGGGCAAAGCCCAAATATGACCCCAGGGTCTTGATATGAACAAACTTGGTAGAGGTCCACTAGATGATGCTACATACTAAATATGAAAGCTGTCTTCCTTCTGGTTTCAGAGAAGATTGGCCCACCGGTTTAGGAGGAGAAGATGTTTAAAGAAATTGTGGACGACGCACGATGGACGACGCACGACTGACGACGGACCTTCTACGATCCCAATAGCTCACCTTGAGCACTTCATGCTTAGGTGAGCTAAAAATAGAATGTAGACTTCTGACTGACCTCAACAATAAAATATTTTGATACCTACAGTTATAGCAGACAGAATGTATAAGATGTGTTTGTTAAACATCAATGCCCCTGTCATATTTCAGAAACAGAGTTGGAAATCAACAGCAAAATGAAATTCAAAGTGAAGTTTAAATTTTCCATATATTTGACCTTGAAAAATGACCTAAATCCTGACCAATCATCTTGAAAGTGGGACATGTATCTACAGAAAGGTCTCGTCACAAGTAATACACATGTGAAACACAAAGACTCTATCCCTTTCCAATCAAAACTTACGGTCAATATGAAAGTCTTTAGTTAATACTATTTTTTTAGTTAGATTAAGATGAGAGCTTTAGGTTGAGGAGTCACTCTTGAACATTCAGTACAGATGTTTTTACATCTCTGAAAAAGAGGCAATGGTCTACAGCTGGATGAACTGAGGCAGGCTAATAAGTGTTCAATCCATAAACTCACCGACAACATAAGGGCAATAGCCAGGGACCTCCACATCAAGAGTCAAGCTCCTATACAACTAGGCCACTGAAGCATGAAGCAGTGTAGACGTTTTTGGGGAACCAAATGATAAACAGGAATAAAACAATATACCCCTGCATCAACAGATGTTGTGGCATAACATTTGACCTAAAAAAACAGTGATTTGTTAGTAGATAGCACTAAAAAACAGATTTTAAAACCCTTAGATATACAAATCTAGGTAAAATACAATGGTATAATTCAAGAAAAATTAATGAAATTAAAATAATTTGATTCTTAGTTTCGCCCATAAAAATGTTCTGACTAAAAAGTAATTATCTGCCAAAATTTTCAGCATGTAACTTTTTGTATGCATACAAAAAGTTCCATGAAAAGAATATCTTGCAATGAGTGAAAAAATATAACATTTATTTATAACAAATGGCCAGAATATTTTTTTAATTATTGACAGCATGAAGCTTAAAGCATAATCACACTTATTTACAGTTAACAACATCGTGAAATTATTTTGGAATAAAATTGAATGAGTGTGTGGTGTGAGTTTTGAGTGAATTTAATGGGAGGTAATACAATTTCGCAAATTTTGTTCAGGGTGAACAAAATTTGGGATATTAATTACCTCCCTTTAATAAAATATGCATACAAGTTCTATAAATATTTTCCTATTTCTTCAAGAACAACCAGGCGTTAGTATTTGAATTATGTCAGTGAAATATTGATTTTTTCTAGCTTTATCTATTTTAAATAACATCTATTTCAGTGGGTTTGGAGCGTTTTTGAACAGTTTGAGTGTGTGGAATGATTGAGAGGAGCACAGTGCAAGTGCATTTTGAACAAGATGAATGTCAATTTCATGATGTTGTTAACTGTATGAATCGACTTTGCATAATTCATACAGTGCTTGGCTAAATTTAACTTCACTGTTATCATACTTGACTTAATGAATTATTAAAATGCTCCAACAGAAGATAAGATTTCCAGAGCATATTTTGTAGAAAATATAAACAAACAAGAGCTGTCACTGTAAGATGACAATGCCCCCGACACCGCTTTGATACCGACACCGCTTTGATAGTAATAAGGAAGTTATGGCCAATGTTAAAGTTTTTGGACGGAATGACGGACGGACGGACAGACGGACGGACAGACGGACAAGTCAAATTTATGATGCCTCCCTATCGGGGGCATAAAAAGGATATCTTAGAGGATGGCAAAGATACAGTCTTGTTGTTATCCCATCATTTGTGTTTAGTGAAGTAAATGTATATTTCACTGAGTATTTGTGTCCAACAAATAAGTGCAAAATGACCATTAGATAAATAAAAGATAGTAAAGATCTATAAAGGTAAGTATTACTCTTTAACTCTTGATTCATGGTATCTTTGTACAAGTTTTGATGGAACTAGAATGAAAGAAAAATAAATAATAGGTCTGTATCTGAAAAAAAAAAAAAAACATATTAACCATTATCCTACTGAATCTAATTTTTGTAAAAAATAAATTGTCATTTTAGGCATTTCAACCAGTATAGCCAAGTTTTTCCAACAATATTTAAATAGAAAGCAAGTAGTAATAACGAAGATCATACTGCAAGTCTGCGCAGGCTAATCTAAGTCTATACTGTCTGAGAAGCTTTGTATAGTATGAATATATCATGAACAGTAGGAAAAGGGTAAACTTGTTCTATGCACATGGTGACAGTATAAAGTCTTCTTTAAAACAAGAGGACCATGATGGTCCTATATCGCTCACCTGAGTTAGTCACTCATAAATTGTCAAGCATGATGTGAATACCAGAATTTGTTTGATGTACATTTAGGGTGGATAAAATTTTGTCCTACTGGAATTTGATTTTTTTTAATCATCATAAATTTTCACTTTTTGTCTTACCATGGCAAATTCTTTTAACAACTTTAGTAGACCTACACATTAAGAACATCCATGCTAAGTTAAAAATTGATTGGCCTCAAGGTTAAGGAGGAAAAGAATTTGTTCTAAGAATTTTTTTGATTCATGCCATTTTTAAGCGTTTCCTTTACCATGGAAATAAGAATTTTTGAGGAAATGGGATTATTTTAACAACTTTTGAAGAGCTTCACCCAAGGATCATCCCTGCCAAGTTTAAGCTTGATTGGCCTAGTGGTTTGGGAGGAGAAGAATTTTTCTAAGATTTTCAGCCACTTTGCGCCATTTTTCAGACATTCTGATGCACATGGCAACCAGTTTTTAGTGAAATTAAATTATTTTAATAACTTATAAAGAGCTTCACCCAAAAATCATCCCTGCCAAGTTTCAGCTTGATTGGCCTAGTGGTTTGGGAGAGGAAGACTTTTTTCTGAGATTTTCAGCCATTTTTCGGCCTTTTTTCAGACTTTCTGCTACCATGGCAACCAGAGTTTTTGATGAAATATAATTCTTTTAACAACTTTGAAGAGCTTCATCTAAGGATCATCCCTGCAAAGTTTCAGCTTGATTGGCCCAGTGGTTTAGGAGGAGAAGAATTTTTCTAAGATTTTCAGCCATTTTTGGCCGTTTTTCAGACCTTTCGTTACCATGGCAACCAGAGTTTTTGATGAAAATAATTTTTTTTAACAACTTTTGAAGAGCTTTATCCAAGGATCATCCCTGCCAAGTTTCAGCTTGATTGGCCCAGTGGTTTAGGAGGAGAAGATGTTTAAAGAAATTGTTGACGGACGGACAAACAGATGGACGGACGGACGGATGACCGACGGTGAGTGATCACAATAGCTCACCTTGAGCACTTTGTGCTCAGGTGAGCTAATAAAAATACTAATTACTTTACGAATAAGACAAAATTCCATACTTAATATAATAACAGCACCACCTTTGGGTGCCTACGCTCTGCTGTTGGGTGCTGGACAGTGGATAAAAAAATCCAAGTAAAAAAAGGGGCATAACTTCCACAAGATGCATCCACAAGAGTTATCCCCCTTGATAGTATAGGGTGCTCTTTTGATTTGAACATGTGTGCCAAGTTTCAAGTGAACGCCTTTAGTAATATCAGAGATATCACAAAATCTCAAAGTTTTCACACAACCACAACAACACCATAGATATAGCAATACCTCAGGTTTTCTCCAAAAACTGCAGATCTTAAAATCTAAAACCATCTTCAGTTGAAAAATGCTTTAGGATGATTGATATTAAAAAAATATTTGAGGTTTGAATCAGAAGTGAGAGATCTATCAATATAAATCAGTACATTTGACTTTAAGAATAGAAACATAATATTGAAATACTGGTTTAAAATGTGATCAGTCATGTGAGAAGGGACCATCTGGGAACTCCGTAAATGAAGTATTTGAAATAAAAGAATGGTTCAAGTATAGGTCAACCGCAGATAGCAGAAAGATGGATTGATCATGCTCATTCAGAAAATCAGCCAAGTGTGAGAGGTTTTGACCCTAGTCAGTCTGCACAATATGGGCAGTCTGACTCAGGTCAACTCTTTACTCACTACCCAGATGGTCCCTTTTCATGTGACAGGTCAAAAACACTTTCTTATTTTATATTGATCACTGGCGTCATTATGCTCAATGATTAAAACAAAGATCTTTAAATAGATTAAAACTAAATTGCAAATTACAATCAAACAAATTAACAAAAGCATAATAGATTTCAGAAGGTGTCATACAAATGCTCATAAAGTTCAACTTGTCATTAGGTGAGCAGGGTGTCACACTGTATTTATGACATTTCGATAATGAATCAATGAAATCTAAGTCGAATCATGCAAAGCTTTCTATAAAGCTATTAATTAAGTTTTGTTACATAAGTTTTGTCGTACTAAATATACCATCCAAAACTTTTAACCCACCACCCATGAAAATCAATTTTCAATTTCTAGAAACTTTAAACACACAATCAGAGGATACTCTATTTGCTAGTTGCATTTCATGGTAGGCAGGGATCTGCCCAGGAATCAAATCAGTGGGGCCAAATGGCCCATTGAGTTTAGAAAAAGTGGGCCATTTCAGAAATTGTGGGGCCTTACCAATAATTACAATAACAAAAGGTTAGCCAGCCAGGATTGTGTCATCATTTAAAGATAAGTAAGCGTACTGGACTACATGTATTAGGCTTTTTAACCTTTTACTTGACTTGCAGATTAACACATAA
Source organism: Fragum whitleyi (assembly GCA_948146395.1). Lineage (NCBI taxonomy): Eukaryota > Metazoa > Mollusca > Bivalvia > Cardiida > Cardiidae > Fragum > Fragum whitleyi. The sequence continues at coordinate 45,924,731 of OX411543.1, read as the reverse complement.
GCATACTGATCTGTTGTGTTTACAGGGCTGAGGCACCAGATGTAAAAGTATTTCTTTTTTATGACACATTGTTAATTGGCAGTTGAATAAATATGAATAATAATTATACTTCAAAAATAATGAATCATAATGTGAATTGACTTAAAATAATATTAATTTAGGTTGGGGTTATAATTTGGTCGTTGCTTATGACGTGTTGACAGGTCACAATTATGTTCAACTTGTATTTCTCTTCGTTGTCTAAGCAGTTACACAAATCAAATCACTGTGCAATGAAAATCCGGGTCTCTTTATTTTTCTGATTTGCCGAAATATTCAATCCGTCGCGTTCGACTGTTTGCCATGCAAACTTTTTACCGAGATGGATTTCTCGAGAATCTGCAACATTGGATGGTAATGAAGCCTATCCACGGCGCGCTGAGGACTCGGTCCGGGTTCAGACGAATTGACATCATCATAAACTTTCTCTGTTTTGGCCAATGTCCTTGCAAAAAAAAGACAAAAATAGTCCTATGACACCTTTTAGTTTGATCCATTTCCAAAAAACATGTAAACAAGGAATGGTCCCCGAATAATTTTTGATTTCCGATGACGAGGTGTCCATTCAACAGTATGGCGCGGGGTTAGACTGGTCCCACTGTCGACTATCATAAAAGCCGACAGGTAGTCACCAAATTACTGTCACACGGTATTGGCTTTTCAATATTTGATGACGTACGCGCACCTAGCACTTGTGATTGGCTAATGAATTGTTTGTAAACAACAAGTCAGGAGGGGGCGCCATTTTGCCTTTCGCGTAAGTTTGTTTTTTAAGGTTATGTCCTTAAAGAAAGTATACATTCATAAATAATCGATATCACCCTAAAGTTTTTTCGTCAGTATGTAATATTTTCACACATAGATTAATGCATAAACGCCATTATCGCTTTAACTTTGTAACGGACCGGAGCCTCGTTTTCATTTTTATAGACTAGAAAATCTGGAGGGATAGGTCTCTAGACTATGGACGAAGAAATCGGTGTCTACCTGTCGGCTTCATACATGAGTCGACAGCAGAACCAGTCTAGGCGCGGGGTACCATATTGATTTTTATTTTGGAGTAGGCTAAATCGCTTTCAGATGTACCGGAAGTCGTCTTTCTGCCGACGCTGTATGTAAAAATTTCAGCGCGCCGTTTGGCCCATTTGTTTGATTTTTTCCGCGCCGTCTGCAAATTTTTTGCGGCATTCGCGCAATGGCGCGGCCTGGGCAGAACTCTGGGTAGGTGCATAAAAATGAGGGAAAAGGAGTAAATTTATGGTTCAGTACAAAACAGTAGTAACTGCCTATATGGTTATAGGCAGTTAAAACTGTTTCATGCTGAGCCATTGAATTGCTGGTTTCCATTAACAAATGAAGCAGAGAGCATAGCCATAGCAATACCTCTGTCTAAAGCACCCAAGCAAAAAACTGACAATTAAAATGCTGAAAGTGGTAAAAAAGCAGAGCAATCTTATCATATCTAGCTATCAACAATATCAACTATGATTAGATTGAAAATGCATTAGGAACAGTTTTCTTGGAAAGTATTTTTAATGGTAATGACAACAAATAATTAATTAAGATGGCAACATTAGGTTGCCAATGATAACAATGCAAAAAGGCAAGGGTTAATAAATAATTATTTAAAATGGCAACATCAGATTTCAAAATAAGTCAGATTTTCAATCTTTAAATAATTTGAGTATTCTTAAGAAAATATCCTTAGTTATACACAAAAATAAAGATCTTGGCAAGAAAAAAACATAACAAATTTAACTCCTTGAATACAAAAAAATATTCTGATAACTCAAAATGCAGACAGACAGACAGGTGGATGCACGGCGTACACAGTGCCATGACAATAGCCCCAGTGGCCTTATGCCAGGAGCTAAAACATGTGTATATTGTGTTGAATCAAAGTCAGAAGGACAATTGTTAAGAACTATTCCTGATGATGGCAATATACATGTAATGTACAGGCACTCCCATCAAATACGTTATCCAATATTAGACAAGTCTAATGTTTATTGTCTAATACAGATCTAAATACAGTATATGCTTTGACACAAAATTCTTAACCCTGGTCCATTTTTGAAGATGCCACATACAACATTTGAAAGGTTGCAAGCAAAACATGAAACAGTGCTACAGATAGAGGGGGTGTTTTGGATCTCAAATTACAATATTTCAACAATTCTTTCATAATTCATAAACCCTTTAAAAAAAGTTCTTTGAAACTGCTAAAAAAATTGATTCTTTTCTGAAATAAGACAAAAACATTGATGACAGTTGAAGTTGCTCTGTAAATAGTGAATGTAAGTCAAGAAATGAATGAAATTGAAGAGTATATATTGTCGATACTCAATAGACTTGTCTTTAAAGACTATTTAACCGAGTACCTACAAAATAAAGTTTCATTGGGAAACAAAGATTTAGACTGGCAAAATTGCATTAAAATTAAAGTGCTGAAAGCAATTGATTCACTTATTGGGAGCCATTTTTCATTTTTAAAATATTATTTTTAACTTATTCTGACTAAATAAGAAACTAGAAAGCCATGAATGGCTTGAGTAGCTCCACAGGCTTGCAATTCTTGTAAAAGAAAATAAATGCTTTGACTAGATTTTTAGATATTTGGGGTTCTACTGATGTTGAAAATGATTTTCAAAGTTTCAACTATATAACAGATAGAGAAATGACCTCTGCTATTAAAAGACATATTTTTCATCATATCAAAATAACTTTGGGCTGCATGATAATGGGTAACCCAAAGATCATACCAAAAATGTCGATTGATATCCATCAGTTACATTCTGAGAAATTGTTTTTCATAGTTTCCACTATTTAACATATTGAGAATTGACCTCCTCCCATAAAATGTATATTTTTCATCCAATCAAAATAATTTTGGGTACACTGATAAAGGGTCACTCAAGGATCATTCCAGTGAAATTTGGTTGATATCTTTCACTTACATTCTGAGAAAATGATTTTCAAAGTTTCCACTATATTACATATAGAGAAATGACCTCCGCCCATAAAATGCATATTTTTCATCCAATCACAATGATTTTTTGTAGACTGATATAGGGTCACTAAAGGATCATTCCAGTGAAATTTGGTTGATATCCATCAGTTACATTCTGAGAAAATGATTTTCAAAGTTTCCACTATATAACATATAGAGAAAAGACCTCCGCCCATAAAATGCATATTTTCCATCCGATCACAATGATTCTTTGTAGACTGATAAAGGGTCACCCAAGGATCATTCATGTAAAATTTAATTGGTATCCATTAATTAGAATCTGAGAAAACTCACTTTTAACCATATTTGGAAATTAGCCACACCCATTTAATCCATTTTTTTCATTGGATCAAAATTTCTTGAACAACTTTGAAAGAGGGTCACCCAAGGATCATTCCTGTGAAGTTTGGTTGAAATCCATCCAGTAGTTTCTGAGGAGAAGATTTTTAAAGAAAAGTTCACGACCGGACGGACGCACACACGCACGGACGGACGGACGCACGACGGACACAACTCATTTCAACTCATGTCTTACTCATTTCAATTTGGCTTGACAAAAACAGATTTCCCTGATTCACAGATGTCTTCATAACATGACACCAAGAATCAAGAACAAAGAACCAGCCCTACATTTAGGTGACAAAAACACTTGCAAATTTTGAAACATGAAACCCTGTTGCATGAAAATGGGTTACAAATTCCCAAAATGTTTTACATCTTGGACACAGACCGGATGCATGATTATCAAATTTTAAACATACCGAATTATAGCCATCGCAAATAGCGAAAAAATCAAACAGCTGAAAGCACCGGATGCACTAATAGGAAGTCAGTATTCACTCTATTTTTTTTTCATCTTTTCCAGAAGGAAAATATGGTGGTAGAGAAAAAGATCAGACTGCACATATGTGCAGGCTGATTTTTTTCTATACCTACTGCCAAAGTGAAAATTTACAGGTGCAGCATGACAACGGTTAAGCCTGAATTTAAAGCCATGTGCGCCTTTCACATAACATATAATGACACACTTTAAGCTTATCATATACTGTTACTATTTTTAGAACATCTAAGGAGGAGATGATCTCTCATCTTGCGTAGAAGCCCGTCTAATTCTTATTTCAACAGCGTCAAAAGTGATCCCACCAATTAGAGGATCCTCAGGTTTATCAGCATTTCTCTCACCTGTCGGCTGATCCCCCTTTTCTTCCATCGATCTATCAGAAATATTTTCCGACGATCCATGCATGTCCTCTTCATCTTCGTGATCAGAATGATTATCCTCAATCTCCAGCTCGCAGATAACCATTCTAGCAATGTCACTAATGCTATCGCTTTCGTCCTGTGATATCTGACGTAATCGCTTCCGAATTACCTTCTCCATCCTTCGATGTTCCATCTCCTCTGCCTGTCTTAATGCTTTCTTCTCCGATATACTCGCCTGATTCTCTGACTTCTCCTCATCCCATGCAGGGTCAGCACTGTTATACGGGAGAGCAGATGTTGGGCTGCGAGGAGGAGATCTGGTTATCATACAAGTTGTGTCAATTTCGTCAGTGATGGTTGTGTATTCTGCGGAAAGAGATGTTAGTATGGGTGTGAAGGGTACCGTATGTCCGTCCTGACTCTGATAACCTGAATATGCTGACAGATATGATGTTTGTACATTTGGAATGTGGACAGAGAGAGGTTCTGAATTTGATCTATTTAGGTTTGGGTCACTTGATTGCCGCTTTTGTCCGGTCAGATCTTCTGCTTCTATTTGTGCTGGGTTCCTTGTAGATAGAAATGTGTTAGTCCCAATTTGAGCTGTACTATAAACAGAACTAGAGTTACTGTTGTTTCTATCACTATCATCCAGTGTAAACTCAACTGCTGGTGCTGAATCTGTATTGCTGTCGTATGGAAGAGAATCAAGTTCGTCAATGGCTGTGCTTCGTTGATCAATGCGTAGTTTGGGTAAATGGCCTTGGCGTCTGCTCAGTAAGTTTTGTTCGCTGTCCTCAGAATTTTTCGATGATAATGACCTTTGAATCACAGGACTTCCTTCATGCTTTTCTAAAACCTTAGGGAGTGATCTGCGTAGTTTTAAGCTAGACTGTCTTTCCATCTGACGTTTTGTTTTTGCAGTGTGAGATTTAGGATTGTCGGTAAATCTTTGTAGAGTCTCATCTTTAACAGTCTTTTGGGAATGAACAAGTATTGGAGACGGCATTGACCTCATTGTTGAGTTACCATCTGGTGGGGTCAAGGTCATGTCCTTCTCACTTCCCTGAGTTAGCTCCCTTACTTTACTCTCCAACTGAGACCCTGGAACACTGTCCTCCACCAAGTTTTGAAGGTCACTGATTGACCCCTCACTGTCCAATCTGATTCTGCTACTCCTAGTGCTTGATGCACTAATCTGCCGAGATCTGGGATCCATTTGAGACATGAGATGTTTTAATTGGTTCAGAACATCCAAGTTTTGCACTGCCAGGTCTTCAACAACAGACATTCTGTAGTCTAAAGTTTGCAGGGATAACTTTATTGCGTTTTCCTTCTGGTTCATGTCATCCATCCTCAATGTCATATTCTCAACCCTGGAAAAGAAATGATGTCACATGAACCTTGACAAATCAATCATTCATCTAAAAATCAAGATGTGTAAAATACTAATGCCCTAGAAACGGCCATTTCTTCATGAAGTTTGACCTTGATAATTAATCTAGAACTTGTCAGATGACCTTGACCTGCAAAGATGAGGATTGATGAGAAGAACCTTAATGCCAAATAAGATAATTGAGCCTGTGCGTGACATTTCCAACAATTTGACATTTGCATGGTATGCAAACTTTTAGCAGCCTAGACAGTTACAAAGTGTTACAACTGCCTAACTGTCTACTGAAACTTTAAGACCTTACTTTCTACAAATTGCAGAGTGAAGACTCTGGTCAGACTGCAGATGCACAGACTGGCCTGAGTTTTTGCTTTAAGCACATTTGAAATTGTTGGAAATGTCACGCACAGGCGCAATTGTACTTTGATAAGTGCTATAGTTTGAGACCTTTTTTACTTGATAGGTCACATATATAACTATAGAGATCCAAGATTTTAATCTCTTTTTTTATTTTATGATAGGTCTAATTATGCACGCTATAAATTTGTGACAAACAGGGAGTTTCCAAGCTGACCAGGATAAACACTTTGTGTCTCTATCCTCTTTATTATATACCATATTTCTCCTAATAAACGCTCCCTGGCGCTATACATAACATGGTCAGGGAGCTTTTATTTAGTATGCATTTTCTGATTCAAAAAATCATTAAAATTGATGACTTTTATGCAATTCTTCCCTTTAATTTTAGGTGAATTTCCTCTAAAAAAACATATTGTGATTGTTTAGACGAAATTCATCTCAAATTAAAGAAGAAATCTCAAAAAGTTCCTTAAATTTAGATAATTGAAGTTGGTTTTCTTAGTAAAAAACTGGGAGGGTGCTACTATTAGGGAGGACACTATTATTAGAGAAAATATGGTTATATAGAATGACCATTTTTCACAAGCAATCCTTTTTTTTCGTCATCATTTTTCATTTTAGAATAGTATCATTTGAACATAAATAATTGCTAGTGACTAGTCACAACTGTTACACAAATAAGCCTGCCTTAGGGAATGGTATTATTTTTACTCTATTGTTAGTACTTAGTTCATTCAAGTAACTATATACATGAATGTAGGCCTACAAAATGTTTCAAATAACCTGACTGAAAATCAGAGTTGTGTCGCAGGTGTTTATGAATGTAAACAAGAGGCCCAAGAGGGCCTGTATCGCTCCACTGGCTTTAAAATCTTTAGACTTTCATTAAATAAAGCTTACTTTAAATGAATACATAAAAACTCTGAAATCTCCTAAGACCTTTTTAATAATGATTAACTGGTTCTGGTCCATATTGCACCAAAATACTCAATCACAATGAACCTGCAACCCTTTACCCATCTTATTAAAACTTAAGGTTTAGAAGGAGATGTCATTCAAAGATTTCGGGCTCAAAATAGGCCCCCCGCCTGCCATGCCCATACTAATGGACCAATCAAAATTTCTTGAACAATTTAAGTAAATAGTCACCCAAGAAACATTCTGGTAAAGTTTCATTGAAATTGGCTGAGCGGTTCCGGAGGAGATATCGTTCAAAGATTTTGGCCTCAAATTAAGCCCCACCCTGCCATGCCCAAATTTATGGGCCAATCAAAATTTAGCAAATAATTTTTGAAAAGAGCCACTCAAGGAACATTCTGGTAAAGTTTCATTGAAATCAGCCAAGTGGTTCAGTATAAAATGTCATTTGAAAATTTCGGGCTCAAAATAGGCCCCGCCCTGCCATGCCCATATTTATGAACCAATCAAAATTTCTTGAACAATTTAAGTAAAGGGTCACCCAAGGAACATCCATGCCAAGTTTCATTGAAATTGGCCATATGGTTTGGGAGGAGAAGATTTTTAAAGATTTCAAAGTGAAAAATGCCACGCCCTGCCACGCCCATTTTTTGGGGGCCAATCAAAATTCTTTGAACAATTTAAGAAGAGGGCCACCCAAGGATCATTTCTACCAAGTTTCGTTAAAATTCGCCCATTGGTTTGGTAGGAGAATATGTTTAAAGGAAAAGTTTACGCACGGACGCACGACGGACACTCCGCCATGACAATAGCTCGCTGGCCTTCGGCCAGTGGAGCTAAAAATGGACACATTATTTTATCTTTATTACTTCTGATACCACTCACCATTTGAATTTTATTGAATTGAATGTATTTGATTTTTTTTGTATGGGATTAACAATCTTTCAGTTATAACACAGCGGCTGGAGCACCTACCAATGGATTCCAAAGGAGTTTCATAACAGTAGTACCATCACATCCTTTCCTTACCTCCAGCTGCTATCCAACATAGGTCTACGATTATCAAACAATTGGTGGGAGACAAATAGTTGGAAAAGATGAGTGCCACCGTAGGGGATTGAACCTGAGACCTTTTTAATTGTAGTCAGACATGCTACCACTGTACTGTGAGAGCCGCAGCAAATTGAATTGGTTTTCAATGCTATTTTTAACCCTTGTCATGCTGAACCCAGAATATTCCTGCTTAGGCAGGAGCTATAGACAAACATCAGCCTGCACATATGTGCAGTCTGATGTTAGTCTACACCACCTATTTCTCACTTTCAAACCAGAATTGTCAATAGATCAGGTTTCTCAAATAAAAATTGACCTACATTTGGTACTTTCAGTGCTGTTTGCCCTTTGATTTTGATGAAAATTTTAAGCCAAAATTTATTCAGCATGACAAGGGTTAACAACCTTTCACTGATACCACAGAGAATTTCACTTATTCATGTGCTGCCTGGATATCGCCAGTACTAAACTTAAGCTCTGAAATTACATGACCATGGACATACTCTGATGACCAGTTAAGCTTGGAATGGAACCTATGACTTTTGACTTCTCTTGGATCACAAGTTCACCACAACTTTCAAACCAGTTGCTATTTGCAGGATCAAAATTAAAGACCAAAGTCTTGCTCATATTCACTCTGATAGCTCAGCACATTTTTTAGGCCATTACAACTTTTTCACGCTGGGCCATCAATTTAGAAAACAGCCCAAATAAGAACATTACTTTAGCTCTAAACCCTGGCAATTCAAATCAGTAAATATCTTTTAACATTCTTTATAAGATTTTTTGTCTGTTTCAAATTACCTTTCATTGATAACCTGAATCCTTTTATCAGACGATGATTGTAGTTGTATTTCCTTTTCCCTGAAATAATCTTCGGCGCATTCTTCTTCAAAATCATGTAACTTCTCCATGTCATCATGTGACAAAAATAATTCTGGAAAATAAAATGTGAAGTTATTAAGATTTGTTTATTATGTAAGAATTCAACTCTTGTGAAGCTAAACCCAGAATATCCCTACTTAGTTAGGAGGTATGGACAAGATCTTAGTCTTTACCACCTGATTTCACATAAACCAGAAAAGTCTGAAGTCTTTTTTTTTTGGGGGGGGGGGGGGGGGGTTTGCTTCAAATAGATACATGTCATGTACTAACTCCAAATTAGTGCATCAAGTGATTTCAGTTCTTTGATTTAAGTGGAATTTTGCCAAGATTACGTTCAACATGACAAGAGTTAAAATCTTTGTTACAAGGCTGTTAAGGTGAATGTACTTTGCAAATTCAGGAGCTTAACCCTTTATTGTACTAAGATTTTACTGTGCCTTTGATTTATTTTCATACAGAAAATATTAGTGGAAAAAGAAGAGATTGACTGTTTTAAATTGCATCTACAACTCATTATTGTCTACAAACTCTTTCATTTAGCCCACTCTAAAAGGGTAAACACTTTAATTTCTCTTCCCTTTCAAACAAAAATTTTATAAGGTATTTAACTATCACGTTAGAAACTGGGATTTTTGGAGGAAATAGCCTTAATTTCTGTCCAACTTATTTTTTTCATACAATATTTCTTTCAGCAATTAAAAGTAAAAACAACAGAAACCAATCAAATTTACAAACAAAACATAAACTTTACTTACTTAAACCGGTATCAAAATTGTCCCTTTTCCCTTGACATCGTCTTTTAATAAACTTCAAAGAGAGGAAGATATGGCTGATAAAGATCAATGGTGGAGGTAAAATTGGCCGCATCTCATAATTTAAGATCAGCTGATATCGTTGATATTTCCAAATTTCTCGGACATTGGCATTGTTCTTTATGAATGTTGCACTGAAGTAATAATGAAACATATTTAAATCCTTACAGAGGAAAAAAACAACAAAATAAGTAAAAATAAAAGCTACCTGTCCATGCATAAGTCTCATGAGCATTTATAAGAATGAATATGGTATACCTTTAAAATTAACTCATGAACGCTATTTATTGGCAAGAAATTTAACTATTAATTTCTAATTGATTAACAAGTCTTGTTGAAAGAGATTTCAAATAATGAACTCATTATTATTTATGCAAATCCATTATTTATTTTATTTCAATTCATTTATTTCTTAATGTACTTGCAATCAATCCAAGCATTTATGAATATTTAGTTTAAGTTGATTTCAGTATGTAAATTTTGAAGAAAAACAAGAGGACCCCGAGGGCCCTAAATCGCTCACCTGATATTTCAAGTAAATTATCATTAAGACTTCATTTCCTATGATATGGCATGAACCTTCCCATTGTCAACAGAGTTCATTCTTGTGACCTGGCAGACTTTTGATCAAGTTTCATGAAGATTGGACTATATATGTGGTGTTTGGAGCTCTAACGAGAAAATTGTCATTAAGACCCCTTTTCCCATGATATGGCACGGATACTTCCCATTTTCAAATGAGTTCATCCTCATGACCTAACAAACATTCTGACTAAGTTTCATGATGATTGGACAATATTTGTGGCTTCTAGAGAGTAAACAAAAAAATTGTCATTAAAACGCCTTCTCCCATGATATGGCATGGATCCTTCCCATTTTCAAAAGCCTTCAACCTCATAACCTAACAAAGATTCTGTCCAAGTTTCATGAAAATTGGACCATATTTGTGGCTTCTAGAGTGTAAACAAGAAATTTGTCATTAAGGCCCCTTTTCCCCGTGATATAGCATGGATCCTTTCCATTTGAGCAATTTTTATAAGGGACCACCTAAGGAATATTTCTGCTAAGTTTGGTTGATTTTGACCCATAAGTTTAGGAGCAGATGTCATTTAAAGAAATTGTTGACAAAATTGCCTTTAAGGTCCCTTTTTCCATGATATGGCAAGGATCCTTCCCATTTTCAATAGCCTTCATCCTCATGACCTAACAAACATTCTGACCAAGGTTCATGAAGGTTGGACCATATTTGTGACTTCTAGAGTGAAAACAAGAAATTTGTCATTAAGGCCCCTTTTCCCGTGATATGGCACGGATCCTTTCCATTAGAGCAATTTTCATAAGGGACTACCCAAGGAATATTTCTGCCAAGTTTGGTTGATTTTGACACATAAGTTAAGGAGGAGATGTCGTTTAAAGATGTTGTTGACAAAATTGTCATAAAGGCCCCTTTTTCCGTGATATGGCACAGACCCTTCCCATTTTCAATAGCCTTCATCCTCATGACCTAACAAACATTCTGACCAAGTTTCATGAAGATTGGACCATATTTGTGGCTTCTAGAGTGAAAACAACGGACAGACAGACACCGGGCAACGATCGATCACAATAGCTCCGTTGAGCACTTTGTGCTTAGGTTAGCTAAAAAAGTTATTCAAAGCAAAATAGGTAACTTAAACAAAGCTATTTGTGATTATCTTGGAAATTTTCTCTTTAAACAAGATGTGTTTGTGAAACAAGAATGCCCCCATAACGGCATTTTTTTTTCAAAGTTTGACCTTGACAGATAACCTTGACCTTGTCACATGACCTTGACTTTGGTACCAGCGGATGCATATCATTGAGATCTATCATCATGCCAAATATTAGCTTTGTATCTTGAATAGGCTTGAAGATATTGGCAAGGTTAAGTTTTGGGTTAAGTTTTCGGACAGACGGACGGACAGACGGATAGACAGACAGACAGACGGACAGACAGACAGACATAAGTAAAACAATATGCCCCCGATCTCTCGATACAGGGGCATAAAAATGTTTCTATTGAAGCAACCAATATAGAGTCTAATTATTAATAACAAATATATTGGCAATGAAGTGAATCAATATTCCCTATTGCCAATATATGATGAATAATATAGTCAAATTTGTGGATAAACAATATTATTGTTCTTGCATTAGCAGTATTGAAGTAAACTGTTAATAATTTTGATTGTGTTTGAGGTGGAAAATTGATTGGATAATACAATGTAGCTTAAATTTAACTACGGTACATATCATACCTTTATTGACCATTTCTAAAAGATATAATAATAATATTAATAGGATAATTGTTTGTTACAGAGTAAGATCAATTCATCTTTCCATGAGTGAACAGCGATGGCTGCATTTTCACCAGTGGCATAGCCAGGAGTGTAAATACTAGCTTTTTGTGTACACAAAATGAAAGATTTATCAATTTTACACAAAAACCAAACAACTTTTCTATTTCACCCATTTCAAAATGGGAAAAAATGTGGAAGAATAATACAGTCACTCCTTATCTACTACTTTCCATTGATATCATTTCTTTTTTTAAAACTATTTCACGATAAATTAATTTTTGTTGTGTCCATCAAGATCCTTGTGTCCTGTTTGGCTGAAAAATTGGTTTTATTCCTTAAAGTAGTGGACGCATAATAGTTACACAAAGTTTTGGAAGTAATGAACTTTAACAGTCTTAACTGATGTTTCCTAATGATTTTCATTAGGAAACCTCGGTCAACATTGTGAAAGTTCATGGGTGCCGAAATGTTGCAGAACTATTACCGTTCAACTACTATAATGCAAACAATTTTGAGTACACCCCTATTTTGTAAGCTTCAACAAAAGCTAGAATCAATTTCTATTAGGAAAAATCTTGACATTTCTGTTTCATATCAAATTATAAGATATGAAGAGAGGATTTGTTGATTTCATGGATGTGTAAACTAAAATCCAAATCTCACTCATGTTTGCATCCGCTTCGTGTATTCTCACAATGTGATTAAGTTTTTTTGGTTTCAAATCTCCATGAAATCCAAAATACACCCTTCATCTTTTAAGGTAGTGAAGCTGTTATAGTTAAGGGATATTTTGGAACTTATGATCTAGTTTACCAAGATTTCCTAATGAAAATCACAAGGAAACCTCTGTCAACATGGTAAAAATTCATTTCCTTCCTATTATGAGTCTACTACCATTATTAGAGGTGGTTAAGTTGGCTACTCACTTAAATCTAGCAATCAACATGTTAACCATGAGAATATTTGCCATGAGTAGAAAAGGAAACATAATCAATGGAGCCACCCATGATCCATATGTACAGGCTGATTCTATTTCTCCCTTCTCTACCATCTCAATTCTTATTGGATCAGTACACGCTGAAATATAGAGGATATTGAAGGAGTGGTCATTGAATACTGATTTTATTAACCCTTTCCTGTTTTACAAAATTTTGGACCTGTCCAAATTCAAAGGTTTTGCAGACGAAAATTTAAAGTGGATTTAATTTAAAAAAACAACCATTCAGTAGGGTAGAAAATAGTGTGGAAAAAGAAGAAATTGCATGTCAGAAGCAATTTCTTCTTTTTGAACAATGTTTTCCCAATCATGAAATCACAGGCACGTAAAAAGCAGGGATTAAACAGAAAAGGGTTAAAGAGTCATCTATGAACAGATAAAAAAGAGGCCTATAATGACTACAAATTTGACATTCTATTTAAAATATGACTCCATTTTTAGTGATATAACGAGAAAATTATGATATTTTCCAATTCAAATAATTCCCTTAAAACATATACACCTGAAATGACGTCAGCAAATCCATTAAGAAGGCATTTTTACAACAAAAATATAAAGTTGATGTTTATTGTTAACTAATTTGCATAGTTATTCCACTAGTGATAAAACACCCGAGTAATATCAAAAATATTCAAAGAAGTTATTTCACTTCCGCGAAGTAGGTCATATTATAAATATAAGTATTCAATTATTGCATTTTCAGAGAGAGAAACTATTGGCATGTTCAAAATTTGAGTTTAAAACATTATTTGGTGTGTTATGCAAAAATTAAACTTTGCGAATCAAAAGTTTTAAGCTTTGTCATGCTGAATATAATTCTTAGTAAAATTCGCAAACTGATCTTTATCTAAAGCTCCTGACAAAGCAGGAATATTCTGAGTTCAGCATGTCAAGAGTAAAGAAAGGCTTGGATTCTGAAAAATTCAATAAGGTTCCATATTTATACTTAGGCCAACACATCCATTCCATCCAAACACTCTTCTAGACATTAGTAATTTTTTAACCATACTACTCTTTATAATCACATGAAAATATTCTACCCACCGTTGAAGTCATGACAAATTTTGAAGTTATAGCCATTTTTTTCAGCTAGATAATAAAATATTTAAATACTAAATGCTCAAAGTTTCGTAAAAATGGTCAACTTGTTATTTCTTGATCACTTATTATTCCTTGACCAAACTTAAGTTAACTTGTTATTCATTGAACAAACAGTTCCTTAGCTTCTGCATTATAATTCATGATTCTTGCCCTGGCAGGGTGGAGCTTACGTAATGGGTCATTGCATTTAGGGTTAAGGTAGATAAGCTTTTTTGATACCTACTTAATTTTATTGATTGTAGTCAATATAACTTGAAATGTTAAACCCTTGGTGGGTTACTACCAATCGCTTGTAACTTCAGCCTAGACATGCTGAAATTATACGGTTTTGGTAGCCCAACGATGAAATCGGTTCACTTTTGCTAAGCATGTTACCCAATAAAGGTTTTACAATAAAGTTATTTACACATTTCTAAGATAGTTGCTGACTATCTTTTGTAAGAAAACAAAATTTTGAGACAAAAACCTTAAATGACGTCAAGGCTTTAGAAGCCGTGCCCTGCCAGATGAATGATAACACAGAATATGTGTGTAGCTAGTTTAACTTACTATCAATTTCATCAGCAAACAACTCTCCGTATATCATCCAGTAGGGATAATAGAACACGCCCCGTACCAGAAACCATGATGGTTCCTCGTCCTGATAATGTATAGCTTGTCGGACAATACCAAAACTGGCAACCAGAATCAGCAGTATGATCAGAAAATAACACATGTCACGTAACTGAAAACAAGCAAGTTTAAACTTAAATACCAGGACTTAATAGATAAGGGCTAGATCATTATATCTCTTGAATTTCTGTATATATTTGCTTATAAATGCTGCCCCCTCCTAGGAGTGGCTTTATTTTTTTTTATTTTCTTCTGTAATTCTGCATTTCATATTTCTATGATAGGAAATAGACAATAATAGGTATTGCTCTTTTTTTTTATAAGAATTTATTTCTTTCCTTACATGGAAACAAGAGGGTTGCCCTATGACAAGTCTGAGTTTAAACATTTGGCCTTGAGCTATGACCTTCACTTTGAAACTACCTCCTTTTTGAAAAGCACAATCATCTACTCATGATGGAAACAACAGTATTGTGCTAAATCAATTTGAAATCAATCCATAAATTAAAGAAAGATTTAGGAGTAAATGTCCATATAAAATTGGAGAAACACACCGACAGACACTCAAACACCTGCTTGTTGCTGCAACAACTATGTCTACCTCACTGCAAGTGGGCTCGACAAAAATGAGGAGACTATAATTTAATTAGACTGGAATTACTCAACACAACTTACCAATTTTGCTATAATCTTGACATATGGACCAAGATACTTGTTGACACCCAGTATCTCCAGAATACGAATATACCAGAATACAATATTGATCACATACAGCACCCTCGCAGCTCGCTCTGTCACCGGCAGATGGCGTACTATCACAGCTGTCATAAAGAACGATATAGAAACTATGTCCCACACATTCCACATGGACGAGAAAAATACTCGTAACTTCATCACAAGTCTAGTTGGCTCGGAGGCAATAATCTGAAAAATAGAAAAAGGCATTTAAATAATGACAGAAAAAAAATCTAAACTTCAGACTTATACTTCAACACCCTTTCCATTCTTATTTTGAGTGTAGACTAATCTAAACTGAAAGAGATGCAGATGACAATTAAAAGTCAGTGAAATTTGAAAAGAAACCACTCTATGTAGAGAATATGGAGAGCAAAGATGAAATTGCCTTTTTTCTATCATTTTCTTCTTTTTTCCATACATATGTGACCCGTCACGCAAAAAAGGACCACCTAGGAACTCTGTAAAATCAATATTTGAAAAATGATTGGAACCAGCATTCAGGTCATCTAGTTGAAGGGGCATAAAAACAAAATCACTTTCAGTTGTATGTCAGTTTGACTTGGGTAGAAACTTTTTGTAGCAGGCAGATGGACCCTTGATATGTGTGGCAAGTATTATCCATGATTATTGCTCTGGCAGGGCGGATCCTAAGTAACGGGTCGTTGCACTTCAGGTTAAGGGAAATCAGCTTTTATCTAAAATAACCTACTTCTAAAGAGAGTCGACATTCATAACTCGAGACCTTCAATAGTGGATTGGTAACCAAACGATGAAATGTGTTCACTCTCTCAAAGCACGTGAATCCTTTAGAATTTAGGATACAGTTATTTGCACGTGTTAATGATGATTACCAACTAAAATTTTAAAGAACCCAAACTATTGAAAAGTAAACTTGCCAAATTACGTCACAGTTAAGCCCCGCCCTGCCAGTTCATTAATTACGCAGAATAACATACAAGTGTTTATGTTTTCCCCATAGAATTGTTACAAAACTTTAAAATTGATATCAAAACACAAAGGTAGTTTTATTGAGAAAAGGACAGCAGTCAAGTCCCATGCTGAGGAAACTGTAGAAATATTGATCTATCCACAATCTCCTTATAAATTTACAATGCATTTATATCTGCATTTGTCAAAATCAATGTCGACAAATCACAGAATAAACAAGATCGTGGGTGTACAAGTATAAAATCTTTTTATTTCTTTTTCAAAGGATCATTCCATTATTTCACCAAGTCTGATCCCCTTTTTCAAAAATCAAACAGGGTTGCCCGATGAAAGATATCAAATTTCATTTCATCCTAAGTTCTGCCTAAATTTGGCTAGTTATTTAGGCAAGATGTCAGAAGAAATTGATGACTGATGTTGACATTATAATCACATGTCTGATCATGCAAATCGATGGCTCAGCACAAAACAGTTGTAACTCATTATAAACATATAGGAAGTTACAAATGTTTTGCGCTGAGCCATTGAAGTGGAAAGATCCTACAAGTATCATCTAAGCTGATGCTCAGATGTGGGTGTAAAGCTCATTTATAACATTCCTGGTTGTGAAATCCTTCGGACTCATTTTTAACGCCTAAAAAAGCATTCTCGTGAAATATTTTTCATATCAGACATAACCAGTTGATTATCCTCTATATATACCAATAACACTATATATATTACTCATTTTCTACCGGTTTGTTTCAAATATTTTCCTTACCAGATAACATTAACATAGTAACTACATGTACTGCAGTTATGATTTTAAGGCCACATACAATAAATTTTCTTTTTTTCATATCTGTGACTATCATGAGCGTAACTAGGCTTTTAACAAGAGCTGTTGGAGGACAGTGAAGCTCGACTGTTCCATGTGCTGGAAGGTAACAGCAAATCAATATCGACATTGGAAAATTCCATTAAATGAAAGTCAAGAGAAAAGTATCTTTGTCTAAATGCTGACATTATGGTCAAAGAAGCATGTGCAAAGTTGCCAAGCAATAGCTTCAGTCTGAAAAAGGTTAAAATTCCACTAAATTCAATATCAGAGTAATGAATCTTTGTCTAGAGGCTGATATCATGGTCAGGAAAGCATGTGCATGACCTTGACTTTGGTACCAGCGGATGTGGATCATTGAGATCTATCATCATGCCAAATATTAGCTTCGTATCTTGAATAGGCTTGAAGATATTGGCAAGGTTAAGTTTTCGGACAGACGGACGGACAGACGGACAGACAGATAGACAGACAGACGGACATGAGTAAAACAATATGCCCCCGATCTCTCGATACGGGGGCATAAAAAGGAAAATGTTCCAAGGAAATGAAATCATTAAATGGAAAAGGAAAGATGAGAAGCAAAAGTACCTTGATACATGTTTCATATTTTGTCACTCCCATCCATAAATCTTGCGTTGTAAACAGAAGCTGATTGCCAAGCAGCTGTTTATCATTGATTATCATATTGTAAATATGACTTCCATAAAACAACTCTGAATAAACCCATTACAAGATGATGATGAACTATTACACAAGTCCATTATACATGTAATTCAAAGAGATAACAAAACAAATTATTATGCACTGTGATGGTGGACAAATACAAAGTCCCAAGTGAATATCTGAAATGGTATAGCTGAGATGGTCAATAATAAAGATTGTATAATCACCTAGGCTTTTTGTCAAAAAACATGCTTGCAAAATTGGTTTTACCTTAGATGTCATTCGGATTTGGCTAATGTAAAAGTGAACAATTGGATGGCTCAGCTCATAACTGTTACAAATGCCAATAAATGTACAGACAGTTACAACTGTTCCATGTTTAGACATTGAATTTTGCAATCAGAGTCCATTTTTCACAAAAAAAAATTCTTTTCGGGTGTTCTAAAACCACTTCCATAGCACTGCTTCCTTACTACCCTCATATAATGGTAATCAGTAGAGAGTAGTTTAGTGAGTACAGAAATATACAATAAGAGGCAAAACGTCAGCATTAATGGATATCTGTTTGACAAAAGTCTTGACAACCATTCTCCGGTGCTTGTTTCACCATGTTTTGTCAGATAATCATGACAGTCAGGATGGTCTGGGTTGGTCAAAACAAACAAATCTGTGATTGACAATAAGGAGTCTTTGACAGTTATTGTTCTGACATTGGTCAGGATGGACTCTTTTGTTAAGTTCAGGTGTTTAGAGGAGAGTTATGGAATTTTATTAACTTCAGTTCTTGGAAAGTTCAGTACAAAATGTATCAGGATTTATAAGGTGAGTTTTTTTTTGTATTTCAAAATATCATATATAATATAAACAAGCACAAAAATCATTATTTGAATATAAAAACAAAATGTAGAGTTTTTGAAATTATGCTTATTTTAAATATCCTCGAACCTTCTGTTTACATCCTAACATTGTAAAAACGAAAATGTGCATTTATTTTTCTTTTTGTTTATTTCTTTTGGGGATGGATAAGTCTTGGGCTTGGGGAAATATTGTGGGAAATGAAGTTCCTTTATCTTTTATTAACAGAAAATGAAAAAGAATTGTACTGTTTTAAATATAAAAGAAAATCTTTATCTACATTGACAGCAATTAAGGTAATGACAAAACCTTAAATACTGGAATTTAGAATTGGAAACTACCCCCCCCCCCCTCCCCCTCCACAGGTTATAGTGGTCACTCAGGGCTTGACAATAACTTCTAAGGAGTATAAAGGAGTCCAAGCTAAAAAAAGGGAGTGCAAATTTTCATAATTGAGAGAACATTTCTTCTTTTTCACAGATCCTACCAAATTATTAGATGTTAGTTACCAACAAATGCAACAACCTTTTTATTGAATGGATCTGGAATGTTCACAAAAAGAGGGTTGAAATTAAGGAAACATCTCTGATCATTTGTGGAAAAAATCTGTGACCAAGGAGTCTGTTAGAATTGTTAGTCCTTACTCTCAAAATAAAGGAGTCCTGGCCACAGTCCACATGTAAATTGGTCTGGGACTCCCCTAAGTCTGGAACCCTGGCCCCCAATTAGCTATTAGATTCCAGACTGTTAGGCGATTTATAAAAATCTAAATTTTCATTAGAACATTGCTAAAATGAAGGATAACGGACTCATTTGCTTAGAAGGCTACACAATTTTTCTGCCGTTCAAAGTCTGGTCAATTTCATCTGTTCATCCTTCAGTCAACCTGTTTCAAGTTCTTCTCCCAGAAGTCATATCTAGGATCTCAAAGCAATATTTCACCTTACTTTCTGAATTATAAATGAAAGCAGACGCTTCTGTAAATTTACAATCCTGTATTTATATAGACAGCTGGTAAAAATAATAGTGGAAAATGTTTGGTTTGTATTAAACAACCAAGTCTGACAGCTCTGGACTCATCATCATGCTAATTAATAGCATGGCTCTTACAATGAAATGTTTGTTTGTTTGTATGGGGTTTATCACCGCTCTTAACAATCTTACAGTTAAATTGTGGCTGCTGGCGCACCTAACAATAGATTCATGGTATTTCTCACACCAGTACTACAATAACATCTTTTCCTAGACGCCAGCTGCTATTCCTCATAGGTCTATAATTATCAACACATTGGTGGAAGACAAATAGTCAAAGAGATTGAGTGCTTCTATAGGGGATCAAACCACGGGACCTTTTGAATGATAATCTCGCACACAACCACTGCACAACTAGGCTGCCATACAATTTAAACATGCAGCAATTCCAAATTTAATTTCTACCCGAAATCATTCAGACTAGCCATGCTATCTTAGTTGGTAACACATTGAGCTGTCAACCCAGGGCAGGGCTTGAAAATTCTACTTGTCCACTCGTCCTGCTTGATTTTTTCCTTCTTTGTCTATATAA
Source organism: Fragum whitleyi (assembly GCA_948146395.1). Taxonomy (NCBI): domain Eukaryota; kingdom Metazoa; phylum Mollusca; class Bivalvia; order Cardiida; family Cardiidae; genus Fragum; species Fragum whitleyi. The sequence continues at coordinate 45,904,442 of OX411543.1, read as the reverse complement.
GCAGAACGAGTGGATTTTGCAAAATTTCGCTTATGAAATTAATGTATCGCTTTATTTTTCAATATAGTAAGACAAGTAGAAATTTCAAGAATTTTCAAGCCCTGCAGGGGCAGTGAGTTCAAAACAAAATTTTCATCAGACATTTGACATAAGTCAATGTGATACAAGACACTTTTCTCCCACCTATAGGTGGATAGTGAAGTACACCATAGCGATGGCTTGATTGAAATGTTGTTGTACTTAAAACTAGTCTGAGAAACGACAGACAGCCATGCAATAGTCGCAACAATATAACTGCAATAATTTTGAAAATGGTGTTAAAATGGGGTTTTACGTCACTTTCAACATCTTTCAGTAAGATTGCGGTGGCTGGAGCACCTAAAACAATGGATTCCTGGTATTCTAACACTAGTACTACCATACACCATTTCCTAGCCTCCAGCTGCTATCCTACATAGGTCTACATTTTTTACCCATTAGTGAGAGACAAAAAGTTGGAAAGAATGAGTGCCATTGTTTACGTATTGAAAAGGGTAATCTAGTGGTAAAGAATAAGATCAGACTGCAAAATATGCAAGATGATCTTTAACTTCATATTCTGGTAGTGGTGAAATGATTTGATTTAAATTGAATATCAGTTGGTTTGGTCTTCCAATGGGGTAATTGACTACGAAATTTTCTTAATTGATTAGCCAGTTCCTATAACATGAATGAAAGCTATGGGATATATTTCTTTTGAAAATTAACTTTGGAGTTGTTAGGAAATTCTGCAGATTGATTATCATTTTTAAAACCACCATTAGTTGAATTACTCTTTTGACTAAACAATAATGATCAATTATGATATGAAATTGATTGCCGAACACTATCACCAGCCAAAAAGGGAGTATTCCAAGTCCAGCATGACAAGGGTTAACTAGCGGGGGATCTGATGGTAGGAAATATTTTGTATTTTGAGAAAAAAATATTTGAGCCTGTGCGAGACATTTCCAACTATTTTGTAGGTGTGTGATGGACATACACTATGCAGCTTAGATGGCCACCAAATGTGACTAAAATACTAACTGTTAGCTGAGAAGAGGGCTTTAGGTTTTATCAATCTATATGTGCATAGGGAAGACTCAGGTCAGACTGTGCAGCTGCACAGGCTGGCCAGAGGCTCTGCTTTGCACTGTTGTGAAATTGTTGGAAATATCATGCACAGGCTCATTTCCATTTCACAGGACCAAAGATAATCTGTTTGTATGATGATCCAGAGGTGACAAGAGACATGCCTTGCTAAGGACCTATTCAGAAGAAGTTCACTGGATAATTAACCCAAATCACAAACATGAATACATCAGTATTAATCAGGGACCAACAGCATACAGAACCAGCACCAGGGTTTAATCAAACAGGGATGAATGTTACCATGACAACCCCAGGCCATGGTAACACCACCATCATGTCTATGGCAGATCATCCTATCCATAAACTAGCCATGACCTTGTTACTATGGACACTACCAGTGATTATAGCCTCTGGTACAGTCGGTAATATCTTCAGTTTTATCCTCATGCTACAGAGAGAAATGAGACAAACCTCGACATATTTCTACTTGGCAATGTTGGCTGTTGCTGATACGCTGGTCCTGTTTGCAAGTGCTTTCAAGACGTGGATACGTGTTTGGTCTGGGTTTGAACTGTTACATATATCAGGGGCAAGCTGTAGAATCATGTTGTTCCTCACATATTTTAGCCTACATATGTCCGCCTGGTTAATTGTGGCTGTGACTGTAGAGAGGTTTATAGTTGTATGGTTTCCACTAAAAGCTACATCTTTCTGTAATACTAGACGCGCTAAAATGACCACTCTAGGAATCAGTGTGTTTTTTATGATACTGAATGGTCATTTATTCTGGACAGCCGAATTACTTATAGATGAAAAATCTGGTAGAAAACAATGTGCAGCATTACACGATAACATATTTGTGTATCGAAAACTTTTACCATGGCTTCATTTTGTAATATACTGTTTGGTGCCTTTTATTTTACTGCTCATCTTTAATGGGCTTATCATTCTGAGTATGGCAATGACTCATCGTCAAATACTGACAAGGCAAATGACGAAAGACGATAAAAGAACTCGCAAAGTTCATCGTAAACTTGCAATCACTTTATTGTGTATATCCATAGTATGGATGCTAACGTCTACCCCAAGTGCATTATATACAGTGCTACCACTAAAACCTGTGTCAATGACATCTGCAGCTCAACTGTTTCTGGCAAAGATAGTTTGTTATATACTGTTATATATCAACCATTCAATCAACTTTATACTGTACTGTATAACTGGACAGACATTCAGACACCAGTTTTACAAGCTCATCTGTAGAGTCTGTCGTAGAAAGAGGAAGCCTAAGGCCCGCCTCACATTCAGAGCAAGTCGCAGCGGCAGTGGTCAAGAAACGACATTCCCATTGATGGAAAACAAGAGTAAGGAAAGTCGTTCCAGTTCACATTCTCACTTATACTAAGGCATGTTTATTGTTCTTATTTTCTGATATCGGAAACAATGAATTCCAGGGGTTAGCCCATAACTATTGTCAGGGTAGTGGACACGTAATAATTTTGCAACATCTCAGAAGTAATGAACTTTTAACAGTGTTAACCCAGGTTTCCTAATGATTCTCATTAGGAAACCTCAGTTCACATTGTGAAAGAATATGTGGTCCGAAATATTGTGGAACTATTACAGGTCCACTACCTTAATTGTAAATGCGTCTTTATAAGCACTTACAACATTAGGTTTTTTTTTTCTTCAACTCTTATTTTCCCATCTTTAGCACAGAAATCCCAAAATAAGGATTATTTCCTTATTAAATTGACTCGTTTTCTTCAAATTTTCTTTCCTTTGATAATTCTATTAATTTTTTAACTGATAAGACCACAGAAAAAGTTGTTTATCATTAAACTTTCATAAATTGTACTTTTAATACTTTCTTTTATCAAAATTATGTTTTCCAATTCTTCTGAAAAACACACTAAAATTTCCCAAAATAAACATGCTAGAGCCTCTCCCCAAATTCTAGAGAAAAAACCTTAAGCTAACCCAAGGACTAATATTTAGCAAAACTCTGGGGACCAAGAAAATACACCGTTTTATCTGAATTTCTGGTGTGTTTTTTTATTTCTCAATGAAAACAAGTTTGATTACAAAGCTTCTTTGTAAGCCTGCACACAAAATAGTGCTATTAGAAATTTGCCTTAAGTGGAGAAATCTTTACAATTTTTCTTCATGATAATACATTATAAGATATGAAAGATTTTTTTTTTTCAATTTATGTAGGTATAAAACTAAAACCTTATCATGCTTATGTGTGAATCTACTTTGAGTATTCATAGAGTGCGATTAGGTTTTTGATTTAATACTTCTGAGAATTAAACCATATAATCTCTTTAACTCTTACTAAAAGTGAACATGTTTCAATGTAACCAACCTCATTATAAGTCAAATATCATAAACAGCAATAACCTATTGAACTGACTCTTATGAAAGTTACTTTAATTTTGACCAGAATTAGTTTCAAGATATTCAAATAAAGTTTATTTAACTGACAGATGCACAATCATGCATGCACTTGACATGACAATAAAAGTATCTCATTGGCCCAAAATTGACCATCTGTCTAACAAGAGGGCAAAAATAGTTCTAAACTGCTCTCCTGAATATAAATCGTCCAGCTCATGTCATGGGTCAATCAAACTTTCGCTGACACTATAATGATAATGCAAAAAATTCTAAGTCTAAAAAGGGGTATAACTCTTACAAGAATGCCAGAGTTATCCACCTAGATAGTCTAGGTAGCCCTTGTGATGGCGAAAACACATGGCAAGTTTCATGAAGATATCTTCAATAAGAACAGAGATATGACCATGGTTAAAATTTGTCACACTAATGCCAACAACACAAAGGTGATCATAATACCTCAGGTTTTTAAAACTTCAAGAAATCTTTTTGGAAATGGTCACCTAAGAAACATTCTGTCAAAGTTCAATTGAAATTGGCCCTTTGTTTTAAGAGGAGGTTTTGTTTTAAGAATCAAAAGTGAATAAATGTCCTGCTCTGCCTAGCCCATATTTAGGGTATTGGCCAATCAGAATTTTGCAAACATTCTTCAAAGAGAGGAGAAGGAGTTTTAAGATTGCTGAAAACAGCAGTGGCGGATCTAGCGGGGGTTCAGGAGGGTTCAAACGACCCCACCTGAGGCCTGTTTATCTTACGGTCAAGGGAAAATTCAATAAATTTTACAATAGTATGAAAACAAACCACTGATTTTTTTTTTATGAAGGCAACAAAATAGGGTAGGTATACAATTCTTCTTGTATTTTGAGAAAATATTGAAATATTCCCTGGATAAGCTGGCTATACAATGTATTTGATAGATTTGTAACTTATGATATCAATTGCACAAAAGAATTGAAGACTGTTTAAAACGGTCCTGCCAACTTACACCAGATGGCTTTTGGAGTCCCGGCTACTGATTTACGAGTTTCAGACTCGCAAGAACTGCGTCCCTTAAAACCCTATTGGTATTTAAATGTTCGAACCCCCTTACGGAAATCCTGGATTCGCCATTGAACAGATAATGTATGTACAATGGACTATACACAACATAACTCAGGGTGATATAAAAAGCTACCCATAAGCACATTTTGTCCAGTTGGTCTAAAAAGACCCGTCTGAAAACAAGTAAACAAGAATAGAGCTCAACATAAAGCTGATAAAACATAGTTTCATTCTAGAAAAGAAATTGAAAGTCTGTCATACTTTATTATAACAGCTAACAAATTAGATTTCTGAATTGCTTTTTAAAACACATATTCAAGCTTATTTATGTTATAATGAGTTTCATCAGATGGTAATAATGAAACATATACAGAGATATTGATCCACACAGTAATAAAAGACCAGGAATTATGACTTAACTGATAGGTATCATATAACATACAGGAGACAAAATAATGGATGAGAACAATAAAGCTTTTTCCTTGCCATGATGACTAAAAATCTTATTCAGAAATCAAAGTGCGGAAAGCACTGGTAGTGAGAATTGTGAGTAGGTGTTTATTCAGAGTTTTTATGGCTTAAAAAGGAAAATCTGGGCCCAAGGGTATAAAACTTTTCTCAGACTAAACTGAGAATTTCCTCAAATTTTGAATTTAAATATATGTATTAACATAAAAGATAATATTAATAATTTGTTTTCATAACAACTTATTAATGTTAACTTTTTTCTTAATACATTATAATTAGTATTTAAGACAAGAATTATGGCTTTAATCTCAAATTGAGAGAAAATTTTGAATTGAGAATGAGAAAAGTTTTTTAACCTCCGGCCCAGAAGATAAAAACATGGGGCCTGCATGTATAACTAAACATCTTACGATCATTTCTTGTGTAAGTCAAAAATTTAAGTTGCTTCCACAGTAGTAACTAAGAAACGAATTCTGCCAAGCATTATCTCATTGGAATCGTCTTCTAGAGACGATTCCAATGAGAAATTGCAAGGCAGAATCTAACAATGACTGAAACCACCAGGATTTTTGTGTATGCATCTATTTTGTAAGCTTCACGCAAAGTAGTCCTGTAAGAAATCTTATTATGGAGAAATTCTCCCATTTTTGTTTCATGATTTAAAATTATAAGATATGAAGAGAATCTTTTTTAATTTCATAGAGATATGAAACTGAAAACCTAATCACACTCATGTATGAATATGCAAAGCAGATTCATAGTGTGATTATGTTATTAGTTTCATACATCTTTATCTCTTAATTAAAGTAAAATCATCAGCACATTGTGCTCAAGAGAGCTATAAGGGTTTTCAGTGTTATTGTTGTTTTAAAAGTACATGTCACACACCCTAGAACTGGTTGTATCCGACACCATACGGTTATACCGAACACAATTGAGTTATTGCCGATGAGTGGCAGTGGGTGAGTGACAGTTATTTACCAGCCTTAAAGTATTCCTTTCCAAACCAACTCGAAAATGTTGGTAAAAATAAAAATAAACTTAGTTCAGATGCAATTTTTAAAGCAAGCACAATTGCTTTTCTCTAGAAAACGCCTCATAGTTGCATTTTAGCGGTAACTTTACTTTCTAGGAACAATATCTACTTTTCTATGCAATTTTAAGGAAAGAGAAATACACAATTTTATTTTACATTAACAATCCTACCATTGTGTGAAATTCCATGTGATAAAACACTTCAACAGAAACACTATGAAAGTTTACATTCGTCTACAGAGAAAAAAATAGTGTATTCGAAAACCGTTACTTTAGTACCGGTGTCCAGAGTCAACCACCTCCCGAATGACGCGGTGTTCGAATACACTATTTTTTTCTCACTTGACGACTTTAAACATTGAAACATTTATGTTTGGGGGATTTATTTCATTAAATTTCACGTAGAGATGGGGTAGTACACAGAGAATAAAATCGTTTGCTCATTTTCCCCAGAACTGCATAGAAAAGGATTTATTGTTCCGAGAAAGTGAAATTACCGCTTAAATGCAACTACAAGGTATTTTCTGGACAAAGGCAATCGTGAAAGGCATTTTAAACTTCATATAAGTTTATTATGCCATTCACCAATATCTTCGATATGGTTTGGACAAGAACACTCTAAGACCTGTAAATGATTGTCAATAAATACTCACTGTCAGTCTGCGGCAATAACTCAATTGTGTTTGTGATAACCGGACGGTGTCCGGTACAACCGGTTCTATGGTGTGTGTCATATAAGTAGAATTCCCTATTTTGACTCAATGATTGTATACAAATTAACTGTAATCACAAGTCACAATAGCTTATTCGAGTTTTATCCTTTTCATAATAACAATAGATTTACATCTTAATTCACTCAGTCTTTAGCCTCAACATATTTCAAGACAAATATAAAGCCGTCTCAAAAGCAGACTTATACTCCCCCACCTGCACTTTGTCCCAGTAAAAGTATTATCAGTGTGTAATATGTTTCCAACAAAAAATAATTCATCACCTAGATTTATTAAATGTGTGACATACTTGTTAAGAACAAACTTTACTGCTGCTTCATGTAGGAAACGGAATCCAGATGGATAATTTTTTCAATTGTTTGAGCTAGTTTTACATTTTATGCTTCGAGGTCACTTGGGTCTTCAGTTTTCATGTCAAGTTCAATGGAGGGCACTTGGTTTTAAAGAAAGAGTCCTGAAATGGTTTTAGGACAAAGTTCTAAAAAGACCTCTACCTTTGATCTTCCTGACCTAATAGCAATAGGGCACCTACCTGGGTCATGTTTCAAGATTCTAGGTCACTGGGTTCTTGAGCTAGAGTCTTGTAAGGGTTTCAGACAAAGCTCAATCATGACCTTGACCTTCAACATTCCTGACCCCAAAACAATATGGTTCAAAATTTGGTCAAAGGAAACAATTGTAATAAGATTCATGAAACAAGGTTGAAAGTTGTATTACAATTTCGGGAAAAAATTGCAACTGTGACCATGATCTTCCTGACCCCAAAAATCAAATCTTACACATACTTTGGTCATAGACAATTTAACCAATTTATAGGTGGGAGATATAAATATCAAGAATTTATTTAATGAAAAACTTCAACAATAAAGAAAAAGAATAACAACTGACCTTATAACTCTACTTGCAGATAAACACCAAGAAATAGTGTCAATTCTCATAAAAGCTAGAAATGAAAATTCCAGTGTCATAGTTGGTAGACTGAGATTTCTCATAGAGTGATTTAAATCTTAAGGTATGTTCAAATTATATAATCTCTGGTAAATTCATTCCATTGACATGTCCGTCAGATTCTTGTAAATGCATCACACACTTACAACTTATCTTATACATCCACAAACCATGCCCTTGCCCCCAACAACTGCTTCATGTGAAAAGTATGGTATAGATTAGACAGAATTACATTAAACATTTTCCCATTTTTTGTACATAAGTTACAATAACAAAATGGGAAATATGAAGACTCTATCACCTACCATTCAAAAGATATGGAATGTGTTAATAAAGGTTTAAAAGGCATTCATAAAAGCTACCTCACAATGTTATACCTCCCAGGAGCATTTATTAGGAACAATACAGTAAGCTGGTACCTATATACCCTCCTGAATTTTTTTTCAGTGGCTATGTTGAAGGTAGTTGCTGAAGCAAGATGCATTTACTATCTTTCAATCTTTAAATAGGTAAATCATGATGACTTCTGCAATTAAAAATTACTGTAAACGGGGTAATTTTTGCGGTGGTTTTATTTTGGCTATATTGGCAGTCAAGCTAGAATGCACCAAATTAATCCATCTCCAATATTTGTCGTTAATATTTGTTAAATAAGAAATTTCTTTATTATGATGGATATGAATTCTTTACATTTTAATCATTTTTTTATTAAAATTAGATGAAAGATATGCAGACCATTCTTTTTCAACTTGGAATAAGCAAATCTGCTGACTACATTGACATTTCGACGGGTCAGCCCAAAACAATTGTAGGTGCCTATAAATTATAGGCACTTACAAAAGTATTGCACTGATCCCTCAATTTCAAAATTCCAGAACCAAGTTGTTTGATACGAAATCACAAAGAAAAAGTGTGAAAAACTTATACATGCATTGTAACTATACCAAAAGGTGTGAAAAACAAACTTTTGTTAAGAATGTAGAAAGTTGACATTACTCTAGAAATTGCCGGTCTTTTAATTACGTTGTTTTGAAAGACGAAAAAATGAAACATAGATAAAGCGTTTAATTTTGGCGTTAAAGTAAGATGCGCTGAAATAAATCAACGCCAAGAAATCGTAATCGAAAAACCGCCAAATGTGTACACCACCATAATAAATATAAAGCCGTTTACAGTAGATAACCCAATTATTTACTGGTCCAATTTCAATGTCTTGAGGGGAGGCAATATTGTGGACAATATACCAATAATGTTTTTTACTATACCCCCCAACTACGAAGTAGAGGGGCTCATATTGGTTTCATCATATCTGTCTGTCTGTCCAACTGTCCATCCATCTGTCTGTCCATATACCTTTTCATTTCCAGACTCTAACTCAAGAACCAAGTGACCTACAATCATGAAACTTTATAAAAATGTTGCTTATAGGAAGTGCTCTATTGTTTTTGGGTCACATAGGTCAAAGGTCAAGGTCACAGTCAGCCTTTGTTCAATTTTTGTTTCCGGACTATTACTTAAGAACCAAACCAACTACAATCAAGAAACTTTATGCAAATGTTGCTTTTGGCCCAAGGAAGTGCCCTATTGTTTTTTGGTGACATAAGTCAAAGGTTAAAGTCACAGTCAATTTTTGTTCAATTTTGTTTCCTACTCTAACTCAAAAACCCTGCAACCTAGAATCATGAAACCTAATGCATATGTTACTTATGACCCAAGGAAGTGCCCTAATGTTTTTGGGTCACATAGGTCAAAGGTCAAGGTCACAGTCAATTTTTGTTCAATTTTCGTTTCCGGACTCTTAACCCAAAAAACCAGCAACCTAGAATCATGAAACTTTAAGCAAATGTTGCTTTTGACCCAAGAAAGTGCCCTATTGATTTTGGGTCACATAAGTCAAAGGTCAAGGTCATAGTCAATTTTTGTTCATTTTTGTTTCTGGACTCTAACTCAAGAAATAAGCAACCTAGAATCATGAAACTTCATGCAAATGCTTCATATGACCTCAATATTTATTACAAACACTTCCTTCACTTAAAGCACTTGCATTTTGACAAAGTACTTGTGGGGGTATAAATTCACTCTGCAACAGTTCTAGTTGCCTACAGTGTTCTTTGAGGCTTTTCATCAGAGGTGCCACAAAGTTGTACTGTATGGAAATGGGTTAATCTTACATATCAAAATGTGATTCCTTGATTTGCTTTATCTTTTTCAGAGTACCTCTGCTGCACAAGCTCTCAATTCAACATAACCAGGGAAACTCGGGCTCCAACATAATCACTGCTGCACCAGCTCCGAGTTCAACACAATCAGGGAATATCAGGCTCCAACATAAATACTGCTGCACAAATTCAACATTAACACAGCTTTACCAAATACAAGTTAGACATAACAAGGGAAAATTAGGCTCCAACATACTCACTGCTGTACCAGCTACAAGTTTAACATAACCAAGGAAACTCAAGCTCTAACATAAACTTATACCAGTCTTGAATTCAACATAACAAAGGAATCTGGCCAGGCTCAAATACAATCACATCAAAATCAAGATGAATTAAGTTCTGTGATTTCAATGGGAAAATCAATTTAGACAGAATTAAACTCAAAAGACAATACTTGAAGATGACATATGTGTAAGACATTTCAAATATTTTACATGTGCTTGAGTCACTGAAATTTAACACCTTGGCAATGATGTAATGCAATAAGAACATTTGATGACTACCTTTAGAAGGGTTTAGACCTAAATATACACCTACAATGTACATATTGAAGACTCTGATTAGACTATGTGGATGCAAAGTCTAGCAGAGAGCTTCCACTGCACATCTGTGAAATTGTTGGAAATGTGTAAACAGGCACATCTTATATTGTTTGACTTGTAGTTGATGAAAAAAATGTAATGAAGAGTTTAAGAAAATATGCCAGTAATTATTCAGTTTAGTTTGCTGCACATGTTACAATTTTTATGTCGAGAATCAAAACAGTAAATACCAGATACAGTTGAGAATTGTATCAGATAGATATGATAATCATATTTTCTTATTGACATATGTGTTACTTTATGTATAATCATTGTTTTAACTGTTGTTATTTTATCTAAAATAAAATAAAACGTAAGTATTATTTTAGTTTTAAATGGGCTCATCATCATTTATTATGTATTACCCTTTGTCTTCTATGATGTCCGTCTGTGCCTGTACGATTTATATTCTGTGCATCCACTACATTAAACCTGATGAACATTTCAAGGATCAGCGCTAAACTATTGTTAGTGCCTATATAATTACAGGCACTAACAATAGTTTTGTGCAGACCCAGTGATTTACCTTATTACCCATTATTGTTGTGTGTTTCTAAATTGCCAGGATATTAAATGACAGCTAAGAGCAAAACATTCATTGTTGTCTAAGGTTCCCAAGTATTGTTTTTTTGAATATTCAACAGTATACTCCTCTTCCATCTATATTGGTGAATGATAGAAAGATCTTAAGTTTGTCTATGTTATTTCTTGGTAGTATTTTGTTTGTTTGAATGGGGTTAATGCCACTATTAACAATCTGTCAGTTACATCCTGGCAGCTGGATCACCCAACAATGGATTCCTGGTATTTCTCACACCAGTAACACCATTACATCCTTTCCTAGTCTCCAGTTGCTATTCCACATAGGGTACAATTATCAACCCATTGTTGGAAGATTAGTAGTAGGAAATAATGAGTGCTGCTGTCGGGGATCGAACCCAGGACCTCTAGATTGACAGTCTGACTCGATACCAACTGCGCCATGATGGCGGCTCTTCTTGGGAGTAGAGTTCTTCTATACTATGGCATATTACAATCTTAGGTATATAGCACTTGACATCTCTTATTCTAAATCTTTTACTATCAGACTGCATGTCCTGTGACAATTAATGACAAGATTGACGCCTTAATGAGCAGAGTACTTTTGACAATTCTTAATTTGCAATAATGTCAACAGCAATCTGGTTGTGTTACACTTTTCTTGCATCACTTCACTCATCCATTTTTGGATATGAGAGTCTGAAATGTGGCTACCATTAAGACTTTCCTGTTTTTCAAAATTTTGGACCTGTCCAAATTTAAAGGTTTTGCAGACAAAAATTTAAAGTGAATTTAATTTGAAAAATAACCATTCAGTAGGATAGAAAATAGTTGTGGAAAAAGAAGAAATTGCTTGTCAGGAGCAATAGAACTGGCTTCTAATTGTGGCTTTGCTAAAAAAACCCCAAAAATCGGGACTCCTTTGGGCGAGAAATAAGTTTGCCCAATGTCAAAGATCAGCAAGAATTTGCAGACTGATGTGTGTCTTTATCAGCTGTTAACCCTTGTCATGCTGAATAAATTTTGGCTAAAAATTTTCATAAAAAACAAAGGGCAAAAAGCACTGAAAGTACCAACTGTAGCTCAATTTTTATTTGAAAAACGAAATCTATTGACAATGCTGGTTTGAAAGTGAGAAACAGGTGGTGAAGACTAAAATCAGACTGCACATATGTGCAGGCTGATGTTTGTCTATAGCTCCTGCCAAAGCAGGAATATTCCGGGTTCAGCATGACAAGGGTTAAATTGCTGGTTGTAAGTCAGCATTGTCCATCAATCAATACTCTGACTAACTATATAGTTCTCTCAGATCTAGGGGCAATTTTAATAGCTCTGCTCAAAATAGTTATAATTGCCTATATGTGTGTGGTTATTTTTTTTTTTTTTTTTCAATTTCGAAAAGAATATGTTACCGGTCACGCAAAAATAGACCATTGATGAGGTCTAGCAGATCCGACTGCCTGGACAAAGGTCAACACATTTTGATTTGAAAGATTTTCTGAACCTAGAATAATTCTTCTTGGTTCAGATACTAATAATTTAACTTAAGCTGTGTCTATCATATTTTGTGTACTTTGATTGGCTGAAAATTTTGTTTAATTATTCAATGAAAACAATTTTGGGTAGGCTGCTATTAGAGTTTCAAATTGGATAATTGTACTTTTTATTTCACTTACATCTGAGAGCCTTGGGCATTATTTGTCACAGACATTTAAATAGCAATACTAATTAGGAAGATATACACTTGCATTCATTTGCATGAATATTGTTAGTGCCAATCCCTTATCATTATCATGCAAGAGAAATGCTAACATTGATTGCTTCTACTTCATATCTTTGTGAATGTTGGTTTTGTCAACGATCAGTCCTAAGTTTCAATCCAATATTTCTTAACCCTTTGGCATTTGATCCCTGCTTTTTACATGCCTGTGATTTTATGATTGAATAAACATTGTGAAAAAAGAAGAAATTGCTTCTGACAAGCAATTTCTTCTTTTTCCACATGATTTTCTACGCTACTGAATGGTTATTTTTCAAATTAAATCCACTTTAAATTTTCGTCTGCAAACCTTTGAATTTGGATAGGTCCAAAATTTTGTAAAACAGGAAAGTGTTAACTGTTATTGTACAATCCCAGTATAATACTCCTCTTTGATTTAAAACATGAAAAAAAATATTGTGGGGGCAAAAAAAGAATTTGATGTATTAACCAAGTTACTGCTTCTACAGAGTTGTTGTTTTTTCTTTTCAAATTGCACCAACTTTTCATAATGATATATCATATGTTATCCTTTTGGATTTGACCAGTCTTTAATTTGGAAGAATTTGTAAGTGTAAATGATATTTCCTACATTAACATTCAGACAGGTCTATGTTCATATATTACCAATTTTACAGACAACAGTTCAAATTGAATGTAATTAGAACAATTAAAATCCTAAGAATATAATCCAAAATGACAACATATTTAGAGGGTACTTTGAGTCTGTATGCGAGATTTGCAACAATATCAAATACAATATCAAATATTCGCAAAGCAAAGACTCTGACTAGCCTGTGCATCCATACAGTCTGACCAGAGTCTTAACTATGCATTTAGTAAATAGGTAAGGTCTCAAAGTATCTGTAGGCCATCGGGTAACTTTATATTTACAGTGTGTGGCTATATACGCTTCTCAAAGTTTGAACCTCACAAACATTTCAAATTACTGGGAATGTCACACACAGACTCATTTTTATAGTTTTTTCTTTTGACCAAATCACTATTACAATAGGGACAAAAATACAGAGATTGTACTGGAAAGGGTTAACCCTTAAGCAAACATTTTACAGTAATTAAGAACCTGCTGACATTCATACAAACTGTCCTATACAAGGAAAACACTGTAAGAATAGAAGAAAAGTTTTTTCAGGTAATTTCTGCTTCTCCATTTAATATTCAGAAATTACAGACTTAGTAATTGTAAGTTTATCGAATTAAAAAAAAATTTGCTAGGAAAAATTTGTGTGAAAATGATAAAATTGCTAATTACAAATGTTTTTTCCAACAATGGTTTCTACAAACTAGCTGTCATGCAAGTGTTAAATATGCAATATGAATTGGAATGGCTCAACATGAATAGAACATTCCTGTATTACTGAGATACAAGAACTGTTGAGGTCAGGATATCTGAACAAATAATACCAAATAATGTAGTGGTATTCAGTCCTATTGTTTACACTATTTAACAGACAAAAGACTCTTTGAATGGAATATTGTTCTGGATTTTCTAAACAAATCTGTTTGTTGACTAGGAAAATATGGAAATGCATTAGCTTTAGATGTCTTTAAACAAAAAGTATACAGAACAATCATGACTATTGATATTTTATATTGATTTACCAGAACTTGAGATAAACAGGAGTGATGCAACCTTAAACCTTTTTGACTCTTGTAACTTTTCCCCAGTCATGTTTGAACCGTCAAATTCTGTCCATGGCTTATTCTTTGCACAAGACTTTAGCAGACAGAACAAGAGGCCCAAGAGGGCCTTTATCGCTCCACTGGCTTCAACAGCTCCAGATTTGTCAAAGAGATATTAAAAAATTAAATCAATTGACTGAAGGTCCTGAAATTCTCCTTCATTCTGAGGGAATCCAAACTTATGCCAAATTGAATTTGAATCAGGAGTGATTTTTTATGATTATTAAACTCAAAATTTGTTAAATAAATTTTTGGTTTTGGTTTAAACTGGTCAGAGAGGAAGATTGTCAAGTAAAATTTCTTGAAATATCTACATAATGGGTTACCCAAGGAACATCCATGCAAAGTTACATTGAAATCAAACAAATGGTTCAGGAGGATAAGATTTTTAAAGATTTTAATGTGAAAATAAGGCCCGCCCTGTCACATCCATACAAAAATTCTTGAACAGTTTATGTACGGAACATTCATCCCAAGTTTCATAAAATTCAGCTGAATGGTTTATGAGGTGAAGTTGTTTAAAGAAAAAGTTTACACATGCACAGACAGACACACAACAGACATACTGCCATGACAATAGCTCTCTGGCCATTAGCCAGTCGAGCTAATAAACTGGAACCAGTTTGCACAGATGTGCAGTCTGATTTAAACCTTCACTGCCTACCTTCTTTTTAATTTCCTATGTTAATAACTTAAACCATACTGGTTGAAATGGCTGTAAAGTATGGACTTTATTTGAAACAATAAAAAATTTAGCAGTTTAAAGTAAGTAATGATCTTTAACAGTGTTAAAGAAGATTTCCTAATCACAACATTGTGAAAGTTCATGAGTTCCAAATTGTTGCAGAACTATTATAGTTCCACTACCTTAAGTTAGACATTTAGTCTGAAATTACTTTTTTTTTTCAATAAACAAAAAAAAAACAAAACAATTTTTTAAAAGCCTTTGAAAAATTTGTCACTCCATAATAAATAATTATTAATTTTTGTTCTTTCACTTCCATAGTCAATATGAATTCAATTGGTTGCTTTATCCGTTCAAATAAAGGAATGTTACATTGCTTTTGAATAGCATAAACCTTATGTTAGCCATTTCAGGAGTAAACATACACTTGATTTGTTTATACTGGACATAATCCTAGGATTTATGTCAGTGTCAGGCTTGCAAAAAGATTATGGACAAGATGAGAAACTGTATTTAACAATCCTTCTCTCCTTTCTCCACAATATTTTGTACATCATGCTACACTACAACTCAATTATAATGAAATCTATTAGACCCCTGAATCCATTATAACGAAGGGTCTGCTTGGCTCCCGAAATTTTGGGGGGTTGGCCATTTTGGGTTGCTGCGGCGATATTACCTGATTGGCCTTTGACACTGTTTTGATCGCAATTTTAGATTGAAAGATGGAAACCACAGAAAAATCTATAATGCACAGAGCCAGGTAAATCAATACAAATGTTTTCACGTCTAATGGCGATTAATGCCTGGTGTCAGAGAGAATTTGCTAATTTGATCACTGACATGCATTGCTTATTAATAGATTAATTGGTAAGATTGTTTGGTCAAACTGTTTGACATTTAGAAGTCTCAAACACAAGTCAATCAAATCAAGTTGTCGAGATTTGGCTATGTGTACAGAGGGACACCATTGACCAGCAAAGTCTAACTCGCACACGTTTAAATCCACTCCTCACAAGAAGCCATGTGTTCACAAAACAAGCCAGACTCTTTTTTTCCTTCATTTTTCTCAAATCTGGAACAATAACAGGGGTTGACAAATGTTTGGAAAGAGACTCACCCCCTAACCAAATTATTTTTTTTATTACCTCTGTTTGACAAAATATCCCATTGAATTCACCATCAAATATTTTGAAAATTGGATGATGAAATTTTGTTTTATAATTAAAATTATTCATATTATAGACATGTTCAACAGGATTTGAAGTTTCAAAGTCTATTGGAATAATTTTGGTGTTTCTTATCTCTAACTAAAACTTGAATTTATCGTTTGCTTATTAGACAACTTCACTTTGGTTCTAAACTGGAAGCTATATTGGCCTACATTTCCGACTTGAAAGCTTCAAACATTGAAACAAAAAATGGTGCGAGAATGTAAGTGATCGCGTTGCTTCGCATTTGTCTGTACATTCCTTACCTGACCACCTAATTATGTCAAAGAAAGTGCATGTATAAAATGAAATGGCTTAACTTTGCAAAGTAGGCTATCATAATGTCGTAATTACATATTCATTTTATTATATTTAAGGCATTTCACTGGCTCATCGAATAGGTCTAACTCAGGTAACAAGGCCCTGCACTCCAAGAGATTCAATTACCTTGGTTTAGTTTCTATCGTACATATGATTGATTTTGATTGCATAGATAGAATCTACTTCTTCCGCTGTTTCATTTCTTGGATCCCACCCACAGCGTTATAATGAATTTGGAGTGTATTTTTCTTTTGGATACATCCACTTTTCATTGTAGTCTGTAACCTACTGTGATTTAGACAAGAGCTAAATGACAACAGGAAAGGGCTCAATTTTCCGGTAAAATAACAAAAATTATACTTTATAAAATTGAATAACATTAACTTAGTCACCATGGGCCAATCAAGATAAAACCATATTCAGAAACAAAACAAGACTATTTTATCATTTGACCTTCAGTCGTGACTTTAATAACTACTTATCAAGGAAAAACTGTGCCAATTTATTTTGAAACCAATTCATGACTTTAGAAGATATGCACTGGACAAGACAAATTAATCTTATGGCCTTAGGCATTGATGAACTTGACCTTGGGTAAATTGAAGCAAACTCTTCATACCCATCAAGGAGAAAAACTGTACCAAGTTATCATGAAATAATGTAAAGGAATGCTTGACCAAGAATTCATCACTTGATCTTGCGTAGTGAACCTGACCTTAGGCATATCAGAACCAACTCTTCATGTGACATTGTACTCATTCACGGAAGTAGCTGTGCCAAATTATTTTTCTAAATTCACCTATAATTTAATTCTAGTTGTATTCACCAAGATTTGTGCATTCTGATTGGCTGAAAAATTGGTTTTGAAACCAATTTTTCAGCCAATTTTGATTATGCAGCATTTTTATAAGCTTCCGTGGAAAGTAGTCCCATAAACAATCCATTTATTTGAGGGCAAATCTTTGCATTTTTGCTTCAAGAAATTATATTAAAAGATATGATGAGAATTTTTATAGATTTCATGAAGGTATGAAACTATAAAATCTTATCACACTTATGTATTCATACAGTGTGATAAGGTTTTTAAATTCATACGTCCATGCAATCAACAAATACTCTCTTCATCTCTTCAATGTAGATGTAGGTCAGGACAAAAACTCACACACTGTCAGAGGTTACTTTTTCTGCATGTCATAGAGGGAGGCATAATTGAGCCTGTGTGTGACATTTTCAACAACTTTACATGTGTGTGATGGGTAAATATTGGACAGTCTAGAAAGCTACTTGATGCAATTTGAAGTTTCCCTGACTGTCCAAACATACTTTGAGACCTTACCTATCAACAAAGCGCATAGTGAAGACTCAGGTCAGACTGTGCAGATGCACGGGCTGGATTGAGTCTTAAACTTGTGCACTTTTAAAATTGTTGCAAATGTCATGCCCAGGCTCAATTTAAATACTTGTCTAAAAGGCTTAAAATTTGATGCTAATCTTAATAACAGCAAGAGCTCACCTGGCGTAACTTTTCAATGGCTAAAGTTGCTACATAAACAATAACATAATATTCCTGCCATTTGGGTCGGAGTGTGGTCTTCGGTAGGACAATGTAGGTGTACATAAGAAGGAATACAAAGTAGGAAACCTGTAAAGAAACATCAAATTCTATATCAGTTACTTCAACAATTAAATAAAGTTAGGCACAAAAGATGTTAACCCTTTGCTGTTTAATCCCTGCTTTTTTCTTGCCTGTGATTTTATGATTGACAAAAACATTGTGAAAAAAGAAGAAATTCCTTCAGACAAGCAATTTCTTTTTCTTCCACACTATTTTCTACCCTACTGGATGGTTATTTTTCAAATTGAATCCACTTTTAATTTCCGTCTGCAAAACCTTTGAATTTGGACAGGTCCAAAATTTTGTAAAACAGGAAAGGGTTAAGGCAGTGGAACCGTAACAGTTCCGCAATATTGCGGCACTCATGATCTTTCACAATGTTGACAGAGGTTTCCTAATGAAAATCATTAAGAAACCTCAGTCAACACTGTAAAAGTTCATTACATCTGAAAAATTGCGGAACTATTATGGGCCCACTACCTTAAAGTGTCTTGACAGACTTGAATATGAATTATAGACGGATCCAAATTGAAAGAGATTACAGATGACAATAAACAAGAGATCATTAAGTGCCAGAGATGCTTTACCGGCTAGAAGTTCCTGCTTAAAAGAAGGCATAAATTTAAAATAGTACATAGGTTATATTCCCTTTAACGTTTATACAAAGCAATAATCCTTTAGACTCCTTTTCTTGTGTTGTCCAGTTGTGTTTTCCAATGTTTATCCAACGAAAATTATGAGGAACTCAAACATTATTTGTTGAATGAATTAAACCCATAAATGAAAATATCTCAAGTGAAAAGCCAAAAGGATCATTTTCCACTATTTTGCAAAGGATTGCTCCTGTTTTTCATATAAACCTTCCTTAAAGCCCTTAAATTATCCTGTGAAAGTTTCAAGTAAACCAACGATAACGTAAAAGAACATTGAGTCAGTGAGTACATGGAATCGTCACTTTTTGTTTAAACCCTGTGCTGTTAAATGCTTTTTACGTGCATATGATTTTATGATTGAGAAAACATTGTGAAAAAAGAAGAAATTGCTTCTGACAAGCAATTTCTTCTTTTTCCACACTATTTTCTACCCTACTGAATGGTTATTTTTCAAATTAAATCCACTTTAAATTTTCGTCTGCAAAACCTTTGAATTTGGTCAGGTCCAAAATTTTGTAAAACAGGAAAGGGTTAATAATCTGCTGTGTTATGACATCACTTGTCAGATTGATGTTATATATCATTTCAAATTGAGTAAATTTTCTTTCACATTGACTTAATTATAACATTTTTGGGTGTTGTTTTTTAGTTATTTTTCTTTTCAAATGGAAATATCCACAGACCTCTTTCTACTGAGTTTATTGGGATGACAGTAAGGTTGGAAATCACCAGCTTTACACTGATATTTTGCAGTGTTTTTTATGCAGCATGACAAACATTGGTTTGCCATAATATGTAATAATGATATATGTGAAAAAGCATCATAATATAGTTAAATACTCACAGTGTTGGCCCAAAACTTGGTTATTGGTGCATTATAGAACTCGTAAATCTTCTTGCCAAGCCTTAGAGGACTTTTCTTTTTCTTATAGACATGGTTACTATATACACAAGAGTCAACCCCTAAATAACCATTCTCCTTCACATTATTATACACTTGGGTGGCTGTGAGACTGGACTCTATCTCTTCCATAAAATCATTCTGAAACATAAAAGAGTCCAGAGATAATATTTCCTGCAACAAATCAATGGCTCTTCTCAAAATAGTTGTAATTGCCTGTATGCTTACAAGCAGTTTCATCTGTTTCAAGTTGGGCCATCAAAGTGGCAGCCATGTACACATTCAGATAATAAGTTGATAGGCTCTCTGCCAAACCAGTCAAATCACCAAAAGTATTACCCTGCTTTTGTTCAACCTTATTTGATGTTATCAAAGTGGATTCATGATATTACATAGTAATCACATGCAAAATGACACACTTGGAAATGGAATAATCCTTTTTTGTGTGTGTAAGACAAAGAAAATCATTTTGTGTACTACATAACTTATATTTCACTCATGGCTCCGCTACCTGTTAAAATATAGTTTTGTTGTTCACCCAATGAAAGGTAGAACTAACCTACACTGAAACTAGCAATTTTAAAACCTCTATATAATTTACACCATTAAAAAAACATGATCTAGATGCATATGTGGGCTCTGTAGACAATTTCTTATTAATTTAATATTCTCTAGATATCATAACAGAGTTTCATAACAATCTTTGTTGTACAGTTACCAGTTTTTCTAATTTAGATATACCTGCATTTCTTTGATTTTGCTGATTGTTTCTTTGACTTTACAAGCATTAGTTTGAATGCTAGGTTCAGAAGCCAAGACAACTACCTAACTAAACAAAAGAGTTTTACTCAATATTGACCTTATGAATGCAGTTTGGTCTTTTGGCTTCTTAATTATACCCTTTTTTTCATTTTCTAAATATCCTTAGATAGGGAGATAGGGTCTCCCAATCAGCCACCTATACCTTTCATACTTCGATTTATGTTACTAACAAGAGGCCCAAGAGGGACTGCATCGCTCCACTGGCTTTATCATCTCAAGATTTGAAAGAAAAATATTGAAAATTAAAGGTAATGAAAGTCACAAGCATTCAGAAGGAATTTTGACTTTTTCCTAATTGATACTTATTTACAAGCTAATCAGAAGAGAACACATATAACTAACATGTAAAATTACATGGAAGAAGACTTTTTATATATCACTTAAAAGAAACCTATCACACTTATTTAACTCAAAATTATTAAATAAATTTCATTTCACCTATTACCTGACTTTGATTGATCTGAATTCCAAAAAATCTTAGCAGACTACATAAAGCAAAGCCAAATAATGCAGAAATCATTCATAGAAAATGAAAAATTGCAAATGAAATCATCTTTAGCTACATGTTTGACTGGGAAAAGGGGGGCAATATGCTAGGGGTATTCATAACAAATTATAAGGAAGGGAAGTAATGAGTGTTTATTTTTATCACTTAATAAACTGCATTGATCTCCCTTGATCTATGTTATATAAAATGTCAAAGAGCTACAGATAGGAGGGATATTTTGTTTTTCAAATCTAAATATTTCATTCTTCCTAACTTAAACCCTATGCTGTTGGTACTCATTTGAAACGTCTAATCAAGATGAGTCAATTGAGTACTAACAACATAGTTTCATTGGCAATAAATGATTTTAGACTGACTTTACCCCGTCTTATCTGGATCTTATATACCTATAAATCAGATATGCATACACTTACACATGTACATCTCTTTGAACAGACTTAGAGTGTTTAAATAGTGATACATTTATACTTTCATAAAACAAAGCTGACTGATAGAAAACAAGACTTTGAAGTCTATTTAGAACTATTTTGTTATGATGTACTTGGTCTTGACCCCATTGCACTGAAATACTCAATCACCACTAGCCTGCATACCCTTTACTTTAATTCTTACCAAAATAAAGGTGATTGAATTAAGAAGAATATTCTTAACATACTAATTTCAGGTAGAATTTTAGTAAATGGTCATCACCTAAGAAACATCCATACCAAGTCTCATCATTGAAATTGGCCCAATGGTTCAGGAGGAGATGTCATTCATAGATTTCGGGGTCAAAATAAGCCCTGCCCTGCCACGTCCATATTTGGGGGTCAATCCAAATTTCTTGAACAACTGTAAAAGAGGGTCACCCAAGGAACATTCTGGTAAAGTTTCATTGAAATTGGCCCAATGGTTAAGGAGAAGATGTCGTTCAAAGATTTCAGGGTCAAAATAAGCCCCGCCCTGCCACGCCTATTTTTGGGGGTCAATCCAAATTTCTTGAACAATTTTAGAAGAGAGTCACCCAGGGAACATTCTGGTAAAGTTTCATTGAAATTGGCCCAATGGTTAAGGAGGAGATGTCGTTCAAAGATTTCAGGGTCAAAATAAGCCCCTCCCTGCCACGCCCATATTTAGGGGTCAATCCAAATTTCTTGAACAACTTTAGAAAAGGGTCACCCAGGGAACATTCTGGTAAAGTTTCATTGAAATTGGCCCAATGGTAAAGGAGGAGATGTCGTTCAAAGATATTAGGGTCAAAATAAGCCCCGCCCTGCCACGCCCATATTTGGGGGTCAATCCAAATTTCTTGAACAACTTTAGAAGAAGGTCACCCAAGGAACATTCTGGCCAAGTTTGGTCAAAATCCACCCATTGGTTTAGGAGGAGAAGATGTTTAAAGAAAAGTTACGCATGCACGCACGGACGGACTCCTGGACGGACGCACGACAGACACCCCGCCATGACAATAGCCGAAGGCCAGCGGAGCTAACAAACCAGTGTTACCTACCGGTTCTTCCTCAAATGAGCTGACAGAGAGGTTTTCATTATCACTAAACTGGCTGTTTAGCTCATCTAAATGTTCCTCCATTGTTTGTGGCATCAACTGTAACTCTTCTTTACTTTTAAACTCCATAGCTAGGATGTATGGTGGACACAGGATACCTAGTAATACCTGAAAATATTCCATAACCAGATATGTTTGTAAACCATTTATGCCCCCATAAAAGCAGGTCAATAGCCTATTATTTGTCAATCAACAAAGGGCAATAACTCACAAAATATGATGGGTAGAGTTATGGTTCTTGTGCACTGCACTTCCCCTCTATGAGATCTATCTCTGAAGTTTCATGATTCTCGCTTGCATACTTTTTGAGATATGCTCTGGATAAAAAACGGTCTATGGACAGACCGACAGACGGAACAAACCACTGACAAGTGCAAAGCAATTCACCCCCTCTTCTTTGAAGGGGGGCATAATTATTATGGCAGATCTATGATTTCTGTAAAGAGGGATTGAACATACAAATTCTGACAAGGTTTTAAGGGACACAGGTTTGTGAGTCTGAGACTCACAAATAAGTACCTAGGACTCTCAGAGCTATCTGATGTTAGTCTGTAGGATCCCACTGCAAATCAACACCAGTAAAGAATTGCAGACTGTTATAAACAGTCTTCAATTTTTTTCTGAAGTTGATTCAAAAGGTGTATAACTACCTTGTGTAGCTTTTCAAGAAAATAAATCAATATTTCCACAAAACATGAGGATAGCTTAAATGAAATAGCCTTTATTTTAAGTAATGCCACCAAAACCTTAGAAGAGGACCTTTATTAGCCTTACTTTTGAATCCTGGGAGCATTTTTTTGGTTGACGCCATATATAAACCCAGGGCTTCATATTCTACAATTACCTATTTTTTATTGAATTTCACCCATGGAATTGAAAAGGCCTGAGAGGGCGATCCTTTGAACCTCTCAAACCCCCCGCTGGAACCGCCATTGAATTATGTAACATTTTGGAAACCTGATACTATAATTTAGGGTTTTTTCTTTTTGGTGAACTTTTAGTGAAAGAGTTGTAACAAGAACACTACCTCCAGGTACCTATGTTTGTATGTTTGGTGTTGGATACTGGATAAAAATTCTAAGTAGAAAAAGGAGTATGCTAGAAGCAAAATGCTTCTAGAGTTATTCCTTCAGCTTTGGTAGCATTGGTTGAACCTTTGCTGTTGAAAGCCTAGAGAAGTACCAAAGATGCTACAGGATGTCAATAATTGGCACAAATTGTTTCCAAAGTGTACCCACTATATAGGATTTGTGAAAGTATTGTTGATTTTTTTTTATTTGAAACCCCAAGCTTATGGCTCAGCCTGAAACAGTTGTAACTCCCTAAAATTCTATAGGGAGTTACAACCGCTTTGTGCTGAGCCATTGAAATATCCCCTCTGTTTGTAGCTCTGCCTACCTTCATACTAGTACTCTTTCTCATACGTAGACCCCCCATCCACATGTCAGTGAGAAGAATCTGACAGCAGGTGTGTGCCAGGAACTCTCGATGATTGGCCACGTACGCCAGACTCAGACATGTCTGATCACTGAAGTTCTTCAGTTCATAAGTCAGAAGCTGCTGGGTGTAATCATCATCTATTTTGTAACAGTGTTCTAGTAGCTCTAGAGCAAGTGTCTGAAACTCCCTGTAAGTTAAGGAAAATGAAAATAAAAGTACAGGCAAATGGAAATAAATTAGTGGACAACATCTTTATGAAATAATACTATTGCTTTACCAGCAGTTTATATTTTTCATAAAAGCCCGTTTGTCTATTTCTGAAGGAATGATAGGTTCTTGTCTGATGTATTTCATTTAGCCTGAGGTAAATGAATAGCAAGACAATTTAAACATTTTTGAAGTTTCAAAAAAATTGTTACATTAAGTTCTGAACAGACAGAGACAGACATTTGGACAGATGAGAAACAAATTGCATTGTTGCTACCCGTAACTAGAAAGCCATGAATGGCTTGTGTCGCTCCACAGGCTTGAATTTCTTGTCATAGCAAATCTAAGTTTTGACTAGATTTTAAGATATTTTGGGTTTTACTGATGTTGAAATGATTTTCAAAGTCTCCAACATTATAAAATATAGAGAAATGACTTCCGCCCGTAAAAGACATATTTTTCATCCAATGACAATAATTTTTGGCTGCATGGTAATGGATCACCCAAGGATCAAACTAATAAAGTTTGATTGATATCCATCAGTTACATTCTGAGAAAATGATTTTCAAAGTTTCCACTATATAATATTTAGTGGGAATTACCTCCGCCCATAAAATACAAATTTTTCATCCAATCGCAATAATCTCTGATAGACTGATAAAGGGTCACACAAGGATCATTCATGTAAAATTTGGTTGATATCTAGCAATTAGATTCTGAGAAAATGATTTCAAAGTTTCCACTATATAACATATAGAGAAATGACCTCAGCCCATAAAATACATATTTTCATCCGATTTCAATAATTTTTTGTAGACTGATAAAGAGTCACCCAAGGATCATTCATATAAAATTTGGCATCTTCACGAGTCAAGGGGTATCGAATCAATAGCTTCTTCTCGAATACCCCTTGACTGAATGAATAGGTAAATTCTGTACGATTTATTTTTAGTCGTCCAATCAAAAGGTCAAACGCGATTTCTGTAACTGCCAAGCAGAGAGCTTCTTTCAAACTCAATCAGTACCATTTAAAATCCCTATGGCAACCGGTTGTATACCGACGACTGTGTAGACAAACCCTTCATTCATGGATTAAGAAAACACGTCGCATCGGAAACGTTAAACTTTACTTTTTAGTACGTTTTTATTTGGCGACGGGTTGAATTGTAAAATCAATAAAATATAAATCTATTCCTTTTATCATAATTAATTTGAATACTAAGATTTAGTTATCATTATCATTGAACATTGTCCTTATTTTTTCGAATCATATAGTTTTCTATGTAAAGTAAAATTACTCACTTTGCATTATATGATAGAAAAGAAAGTATAGTTATTAAAAGTATACTCTGTCCTTAATGTCGTTCACTATTTACTAAACTTAAATAAAACATGTGCCGCTGACAAGTTTAGGCATTACTAGATGACAAAATCTAAGACTGTTTCAATTTTAAACACATTCTTATTCCAAATAAATAAGACAAGAAATGATATTTTATTAATTCCTAAACTATTTTGAAATATATTTGCTTTGGGAGGAGAGTGGGGGGGGGGGGGGGGGGGGGGAGAAAACATTTTGGTAAACAGAAAATTTCCCAATTGTCCGTCGTGGATGTTTTCTGATCCCCCTCCCTGAAACACAGCGAAAATGGGAGCTGGAATGAAGACATTATCAATCTTCCTAGGGCCTATTGGTATTTTTGCCGACTTAAAAGATAACTTGAAATGGTTTTGAGCTATCACCACCACACACTTACCAACACCCATCTTGTCGAACCAAGGGTTACGAACGTTTAACTTATCTTATCGTATTCGAGAAGAAGCTATCGATTCGATACCCCTTGACTCGTGAAGATGACCAACACCCGTCGCGTGATAAAGCATGATTCCATGATTTATTTGGGAGTAAGAAAGCGAAAAAAAAAAAAAAAAAAAAAAAAAAAAACACATGAGGCATTTGAAGAACTAATTTTTTGCAAGTTGAATCACCACGCACAAAAAAACGAAAATCT
This sequence comes from Fragum whitleyi, assembly GCA_948146395.1. Classification (NCBI taxonomy): domain Eukaryota; kingdom Metazoa; phylum Mollusca; class Bivalvia; order Cardiida; family Cardiidae; genus Fragum; species Fragum whitleyi. The sequence goes on along the minus strand of OX411543.1, from coordinate 45,877,988 downwards.
TAAAATTGTCTTATAGAGGGACATTTTGGATAGCCCCCACCACCACCACCAAAAATAAAGATAAAAAATAAAAAAATAGAATAAATAAATAAATAAATATAAAGGGAATGGTCAGTTTGTTATTTTCTTTTTCAATATTGAAAGCAAATAATTTCCGTACTATATAGAAAATAGTCAACGGGCGACCAAAACTATTTAACTATAACTTGAATAAGCTGTAGCCACGAGATTTTGGACTGCCTAATCAAAACACGTATATTTCATACATATAAGAGATAAAAATCAAATAGCCCCTTATATTTACAAATACATGTGTAATTTGATTTGTATAGAACATTGCACTGGGTGGCTTTGTTTAAAACGTCGTGAATAAAGTGTTTCATAGAAAATTTAAATCTTAAATTCATCGAAACCTTCTGACTACCTACAACACAGGTACCTTGCAAATTAGCATAGATTGAATTAATAAACAAATAATTAGGTAATAAAGATAGATTAAAACAATAAACAAATAAATTCATTAATTCTTCGGCTCCTACTATATTCGGATAGCCCTACTAAAATTTGTTCAATTATTTTCTTTCTTTCTTTCTTTTTATATTTCATTCTAATCAGTTCTCCTAGGTCGTCTTATGTGTTTAAAGAAAAGCCTGCTTGAAAAGAAGGAGAAAATCTCCCGATTTAAAGAATTAATATGAAAATTCAACTCTATCATCATTTCTAAATTATTTCTAAAAGACGGCTTATTTCAAATTTTGAATTTCTTACACTTCAATATAGATGCATTCTACTATATTGGAGTTTGCCTTTGATGAGGTTTAAAAACGGTGAAAACCTAAACCGGTATCGATTGATTAAATAACTTGAAAATCTAAATAAACATTAAAAAAATGTAATACACTATCATCGAGGGCAGAAACGCTGAATTTGAGAACCTTCCATGGACCACCAAATTATTAAAAGCTATGTTGTCATTTGAAAAGATATAAAAATTTCGAACAGTTTTTGTGATTGTGTATTTCAGTCTTACTAAGTGTCACAATTACTTAAAACAGAAGGGTTTAGGCGCAATTCTAAGGGTTGAATTAACATCTGGAAAGTAGCCGCGGGGCATATTGACCTAACATGCCTCCCGCTGTCGGACCTTTTTGTAAGAAGGTTACTGATTGGTCCGCCTCGTTTTCTGTTCTGTGACATCACGCGTACAGAAATTACCCATTCAATCAGCCAAGGGTAAGATAAGTAAAACGTTCGTAACCCTTGGCTCGACAAGATGAAAATTTGGTTGATATCTAGCAATTAGATTCTGAGAAAATGATTTTCAAAGTTTCCACAATATAACATTTAGAGAAATGACCTCCGCCCATAAAATACATATATTTCATCCGATTTCAATAATTTTTTGTAGACTGATAAAGGGTCACCCAAGGATCATTCATGTAAAATTTGATGTGAATCCATCAATTAGAATCTGAGAAAATGATTTTCAAAGTTTCCACTATATAACATATAGAGAAATGACCTCCGTCCATAAAATACATAATTTTCATCCGATTTCAATAATTTTTTGTAGACTGATAAAGGGTCACCCAAGGATCATTCTTGTAAAATTTAATTGGTATCCATCAATTAGAACCTGAGAAAAGTCACTTTTTACCATATTTGGAAATTAGCCACGCCCATTAAATCCATGATTTTCATTGGATCAAAATTTCTTTAACAAATTTGAAAGAGGGTCACCCAAGGATCATTCCTGTGAAGTTTGGTTGAGATCCATCCAATAGTTTCTGAGAAGAAGATTTTTAAAGAAAAAGTTTACGACCGCACGGACGGACGGACGGACGCACGACGGACACAACGCCATGACAATAGCCCCAGTGGCTTTCAGCCAGTGGAGCTAATAAAAATGTTATAGTTTGGTTTACCCTGGAAACTGAAATTTAACCTTAACTTCAACATAACGTCAGTTTTGTATTAAAACCTAGTAACTGTAGCTTTCAATAAAGCTGTAAATGGAAGTTTTTAGTAGAAAATCATATCATGATCATTGCAGTATTACAGAATTTTAAGTAAATGTATACTTGCTTTAAAATCTTAAAATTTTAAAAAAAGCAGGAAATTCTAGGAACTGGACTTTTCCATAGATAGAATACATAATGAAGTTACTCACTGTGCGTATGTGCGTATTTCATCTGGAATCTCTATCTCCAGATCATCCTGGTCTGCCTCATGAGCCATTGCTCTGTACAGCTTACATGCCATCAGGGCCTACAAACATTCAATAGGATAACAAGAGCACTGCCAATGAATGCCTATTCTTGGCTATTGGATGCTAAATAGTTGATAACAAGAGGACCATGATGGTCCTAGATCACTCACGTTAGTCTCTTTGACCCCTGGGACATCACATTAATTAAATAGGCAGATGTCAACAAGGAGATAATTTCTACTTAAGATCAATGCCATGGAATGTTTTCAGCCAAGAGTAGTAAGGATATGCCTTTTCACTCTTTGGTTCTATGTAAAAAGGGATGCGCCCGGATGGAGCCCTATTTTCATCCATCATGCTCAAGTGGGCTAAAAGGGATTCATCTGGGTGAAGCCCAAATATGACCCCAGGGTCTTGATATGAACAAACTTGGAAGAAGCTTACTAGATGATGCTACATACCATATATGAAAGCCGTCTGACATCTGGTTTTAGAGAAGAAGATTTTTGAAGATTTTCCTTTTTTTACCCTTTGTGCTCAAAAGAGCTAAAAGAGATGCGCCTGGACAAAGCCCAAATATCACCCAAGGGTCTTGATATGAACAAACTTGGTAGAGGCCCACTAGAAGATGCTACATACCAATTATGTAAGCTTTCTACCTTCTGGTTTCAGAGAAGAAGATTCTTGAAGACTTTCCTATCTTTACCCTTTTTGTTAAGGGTAAAGGGAAAGTTAAGCGTGGATTACATTTATTTGAACAACTTTGGTAAAGCTTGACACAAGGAACATCCCTGCCAAGTTTCATCAAAATTGGCCAACCGGTTTTTGAGGAGAAGATGTTTAAAGCAATTGTGGACAACGCATGGCGCACACCCCATGTCTGAAGAGGGTCATTGTACGATCACAATAGCTCACCTTGAGCACTTTGTGCTCAGGTGAGCTAAAAAATTCAAGTGGGAAAAAGGAGCATTATTGGCATAAAGTACATCTAGAGTTAGAGAATAGACATAAGTGCCAAGTTTCAAGTGAATTTCTTCAGTAATACCAGAGATATCACAAAATGCCAAAGTTTATGCACAATGGCGATAGTTTCCTCCAGAATCAGCCAAGCTAAAAATGAAGGTTAATCTCTAAATCAAGTGGAATATCAAATGGGCTATAGTGCCTTCATTTAGATAATTGAATACTGCTTATCAGGTCATATTGGCAAAAGTGGGGTTTTTTTTCCCCTTTCTTTCTTTTAAATATATGCAAATGATTATTCACTCAAAAATAAGGTTCCTATAAGTATAACATAGAAATAAATGTTTCTAACGGTCAACTCTTTTCCCAAACAATCTCCTCCTTTATAAACAACTTACGCCTTTTCATTGAAACAATTTAATACTATGATTGAGATAATGCGAGTGATAAAGGAATAATTCTTCTACTGGTTAACAAATAACTGACCTTAGCTTCTTTTGTCTTTTCATCAATTTAACTCCAATCATTTTTGTTCAATTTTTGTTTCCTGGCTCAAATCATGCGAAAATCAAAAGGGTGGAGGAAATTGTCTACCCTTGTAATGTTGAACCCGGAATATTCCGCCTTTGGCAGGAGGTAAAGACTTTGATCAGTCTGCACATATGTGCAGTCTGATCTTAGTCTATACCATCTGGTTTCCTTTTTAAAACCACAAAATAATAGAAATGGTTAATAACCCAATACTAACCTTAGCCATAGCTTCTTCCCCATGTTGCCACATAAACATGGCCATCTTTTGTCTTTTCATCAGTATGGCCCAAATCATGAGGTCATGGAAGGGGTAAGGGAATAGCTCCTCCGCTTGTTTTGTGCTGACTAGAGTAGGAAGACTGGTAACCAGCTGTACAATATTTCCCTGAGCTGTACCCTAAAATAGGAACCAGACATCGGCTTTAAATTAGTCAATAGGGATACACCCCTTATGTTACTATGCTTATCTATAACAGAACTGTGGTGTGAAACTAGAAAGAAAGAAAATTCTGAATTGTCCAAGTTTTGACACATTGTTAATAATTGAATCTTAATTAAAACATTTAAATCTGGGGATACTTTCTTTCACATGCTTAATCAATTTGACAGTTAAGCTGTGTCTACTTTGGGTTATATGTTATAAGAGTTTTCTTTGAAACAAAGTGAACAGCCATTCTTAAAGAAACTTGAGTAACTGATTCATTTTTTATCATTTAAACAGCAGTTAGGTTCCTCTTAGTCAATACCCTGAATCCTAGTACAAAATAGATACAGTGTATGAGTTTCGATGGCATCAAGATTCAGACAATATTCAAGAAAATCAAGTGTAATCCTAGCGAATATAGATTTTGTTTAAAATAAATTGCCAATTTTAAAGATATTTCAACTTCATTTTTCAGTCTGGTACAGGGTTTTCCCCATAATGATAAACTGAAAAGCAGGTAGTGTAGGTCTTAAGATCAGACTGCACATCTCTGCAGGCTGATCTTAGTCTACACTATCTCTAAGGGCTTAATGAAGAGCAAAATCATTTCTTGATGGGCATGAGGAGTGTTAATAAATTACTTTTTGAAGTTTAACATAGGGTTGCTTTAGACTTACTGTTCGTCTAAGGGCATTGTATTTTTGTCTGAATCGTTTTCTGCAGTATGTAGCTCGAAATGCCCCGCCCATCAGGTGTTGTAGAACTAGACCAATATCTAACAATGTATATTTGTAACCACTTGGAACATGCTGCAAATACAAACATCAATCGTAAGAGAAATGACATAGTTTATTACAAATATGTGAATAATTCAGAAATCCCACACAGTTTTATCAAGAATCACATTGAACTACTCAAATTAAATTCTGTTAATTATTCAAAACTATCTTGATCTTATCAATAAATTTTGTAACTTGAATAAGCATATTAGGCTCATGCTTAAAATAGAAAGACATAATGAAACTTGCACAGATAACTTTTGTTATTGGAAGCTTTTGCTCTAAGACATTACTGTCATCAAAAGAGAGGTAACTCACAACTACACTCTTGAAATAACACCAAGAGTTACTTACCTTCTTTACATCCCTGACTAGATAGCGGAGAGTATTTTGAGGTCCTTGTCTCTGTAATAGAAATAATTATTGCAAATTCTCTTTCATCTTTTCTTTGGCAAATTTTCAAACAAACCGTTGTCTCCTTGATAAGAACATTTGTGAAGCTGAAGAAATTGCTTGTTATGGGCAATTTCTTCATTTCCTAAAGTTCTAGCAGCTTTTGTTGAAATAGATCTCAATTGATTGAAGACAAAAGTTATAATCATCAAGTCAAATGAAGAGATTTTCTTTTTTGAACATACAAGGTACATGTAGGTTATATTTCAACTACTGGTACAACTGTACCTACAAATTTCACAAAGATCAATTAATAATCAAACTGATTAACTTTTTTTTTAACCACAAAACTGTTCAAATGTTAATTTCATATAATTAACTTTTGCATAACCTAAATATCATTTTTGTGATCTTTCAATAACAAGAGAACTGCCTACAGGTGCAAAGATTGGCTGCAGGTTCTGGTTAATGCAAACAAGAGGGCCAGAATGGCCCTTAACCACTCACTTGAATTTTTATGGTCCAGTTGATTACATCCAAGTTACTTTCTGGCCAAGTTTCATTCAAATTTCCCTAATTGTTGAAGAGGAGATGTTATTCCAACAATTTAAAGTGATAATAGACCCTGCCCACCCTTTCATTACTGAGGAGACTCAAATAAAGCCTCACCCTGCCATGCCCATATTTATGGGACAATCTAAATTTTGCAAACAATTTTTGAAAAGGGGTCATCAAAGGATCAAAGGTTTTGATTTTTCCATTAAAAACCTTGTGTGAAATATGAAGGCCCTATCACTTACAATTCAATATATTTTTTTTAACAAATTGGACCTTGAAAAAATGACCTTGACCTTAACTGATGACCTTGAGCTTGGTACCTAAAGAAAGGTCTTGTCCCAAGCAATCATCAAATGAAATGTTAAGGCTCCGTCACTTACTATTCAAAAGTTATGACCAAGGTTAAAGCCTGTCACGCCAAGGCAAAAGCCAACATCAGAGCCAACACAAACCCCAACGACACTAAGGTGATCATTATACCTTGGGTTTTCTTGGAAAAAAAATGAGCTAATAAATGAGCCTGCATGTATTATTTCTAAGATGTTGGAAATGGAAATCATTGGTTTGCATAATTGATCTGTAGTCACAACTTTTATTTGCCGATTTAGAAAATACTAATATACATAACAAACAATATCCAAATTTAAAATTTCATTGGTCAAAGGACTTTTTTTTGCCATTCGCAATCCTCCAACAAGCAGAACACTTGCCAAGTTCCTTGACCTCAATATTCCACATCACCTCAGAATTACAAACATCATTTGTCTCTAGATATATAGAGGATAATTGTTTGTTTCAATGTAAGATCGATTTATATTCATTGAGTGAACAACAAAATATAAAGCTTTTGTTGTTCACTCAATGAAATAATGATTTATCTTACTCGAAAAACAAACAACTAATCTATTTATTTCGCAAAAATGAGACAAAATGCGAAATTTCTAGGACATATTTTTGTAAAGCGCATCATTTTGCACGTGATTGCTATGCAATGCTCATTGTGACGTCACTTATATCACCCTGTATAGATGACGTCAGATAGGATGAAATGCACAAAAGCAGGCTATACGTTTTGATAATTTTACAACTTTGGCGGTGAGATTATCAAGTGATAATCTACCGTTATTTCACGATAAACTACCGAAAAGCATTAAAGAAAATTATGATCATAGATGCGAAATAACAAAGTTAAAATTATCCCCTTTAATGTATTACAAAAGCTTATTCAGGTTGTGGTAACCACATTTAAAATGCTTGATCACAGACATATTTGAAACAGAATGGCAGGAAATGACTGAGATCTACAGTCATCCTGTTCGCTTTTTGATTTAACGGTCAATTTTTTATTGACAGCAATAATCTGTTACTTGTTGTAACATGCTCCAATATTCCAGAAACATTTCTATACTTACTGTATTATAGAGTTCCTCAAGACGAGGAATTGTCAGAAAACTTTGCATATGTACACCATTCTCTAGTAACAACTTGACAAAGTCTACACGGTCATTTATTAGTGCATCCATCATAGCTTGTTCCAGAGAACCTTCCTGAAATGTAATGTTGATTAGCTATAATCCTGTGTACTTATTTCTCTTTTCATGAAAAAATTAAATGTTGTGTTCAATAACAGAAGTATTTAGAAGGCCTATATAAACATCACAAGCATAAACAAGATTTGTTCATTTATCAATTATACCCCTTCATTTAAAACCAGCAATTTTGATTATGAGTTTGACCTAAATAAATAACTTTGACCTAGTCAGATGACCTTGACTTTTGAATATAAAGTTTAATGAAAAGTTAATAAATGCAAATTATGAGTTATGAGTTTTAAATACAACTAGAACTGTCGCAGAGCAGACTTATACACCCCCCCCCCCCCCAAGCACATTGTCAAAAAGGTAGTTCTATTAGTGCAGGATGTGTTTGTAACAAACATTGAGGCCAAATGCAGCATTTGTGTGAAGTGTTATGATTCTAGGTCACTTGGTTCTTGAATAAGAGTCTGAAAACCAAAAATTGAACAAAAATTGAATGTGACCTTGACCTTTGACCTATGTGACCCAAAAACAATAGGGCACTTCCTTGAGTCATAAGCATCATTTGCATAAAGTTTCATGATTGCAGGTCTTGGATTTTGAGTTAAAGTCAGGAAATGAAAATTGAAAAAAAAAATTCTGTGACCTTGATCTTTGACCTATGTGACCTAAAAACAATAGGGCACTTCCTTAAGTCATACGCAAGATTTGCATAAAGTTGCATGATTCTAGGTCCCTTGGTTTTTGAGTTAAGAGTCCGGAAACCAAAAATTGAACAAAAATTGAATGAGATCTTGACCTTTACTCTATGTGACCAAAAAACAATAGGGCACTTCCTTGGGTCATGAGCAACATTTGCATAAAGTTTCATGATTGCAGGTCGCTTGGTTCTCGAGTTAGCTGGAAACGAAAATTGAACAACGGCTGACTGTGACCTTGACCTTTGACCTATATGACCCAAAAACAATAGGGCACTTCCTTGGGTAATAAGCAATAATTGTATAAAGTTTCATGATTCTAGGTCACTTGGTTCTTGAGTTAGAGTCTGGAAACGAAAAGGTCTACGGACCGACAGATTGGATGGACAGACAGACAGACAGACATAGTGAAACCAATATATCCCGCTCTACTTTGTAGGTTGGGGGTATAATGAGTGTAACAGTTAGGTGGTACGTTTAGGTAAAAGATTAATTTTTTTGATAGACAAACATCCAGATAGATGGACAGACAAAAGGAAGGACAGTCAGAGGTGCCGACAATGGTAAAACTATTTTCCCGATCTTGTCTATTTCGAACCATAACACCATCAATTCTTTCATTTCTTAAAAGTTTAAATAAGCAGAGTAAAATGTGAAATAATATACTATCTTACAGGCCACTCTTGTCCATACACAAATATGTGACTTCTAGCAATATCCACTCTATCCCAGGTCAAAGCCAAACACAATTGATCAGGTGCACTCGCATTCGTACCTGGAAAATCAATCAAATCAAGCTTTATATTAATTTAAACCTTGTCATGCTGAACCTGGATTTGTTTGTTTGAATGGGTTTTATGCCGCTTTCAACAATTTTGCAGTTATGGTGCGTTGGCCAGAGCACCTAACAATGGATTCCTGGCATTTCTTTCACCTGTACTACCATTACACCCTTTCCTAGCCTCCGACTGCTATCTCACACAGGTTTACGATTATATACCCAGTGGTGAGATGCTGAACCTAGAACATTACTGATTTTGTACAAGGTATAGACACAGATCAGCCTGCACATAGGTACAATCTGATCTTAGTATATAGCACTCAATTTCATTTTTATACCAGAACATTTTATAAAATAAATTGACTCACAATAAATACATCCTGGGTGCTTTCTGTGCTTTAATTTTCAATGTACTTTAACAAAGGGTTTTATTCAGCATGACAAGGGTTAACTGATGTAATGAAATGATGTTAATTGATTTCTGTAAGTTATTTCTGGTTTGAGACACTTAAAGTTTCACTAAAATGATTTCATACCCATCTTTAAATGTAAGATTGCATTTATGGAACTATGGTGTGTTTAAAGCGTTGACCTTTAGCTATGACTTTGACCATAAAAATATCTGAACAAAGGTTTCAAATAAAAAATCTACTTATGATGAAATTTAGCATACAAGTTTGATGAAAATTGAAATTATGTTGAACAGGGAACAAATGAATTAAAATATAGCCTCGTATCGAAATTCAAGAAACTAAATTCCTAAATAAATCTATCTGCAACATCTATTGCTTACCCTTTAAAAGAGCTGTCAGTATGGCTAAATCTATGTCTTGGGCTCCTTCTCCCATACGGAAAACAGTTATCTGTTAATAAATTTATAATTACTTTTAAACTGATTAAATGAAAAAAATATTGAAGCCTATTTATAACTACAGACCAAAACCCTTATCACGCTGAGCTCTAAATATTCCTGCTTTGAAAGGAGGTATAGACAAAAATCAGTCTGCACATATGTGCAGTCTGATCTTCGTCTATACCACATGACTTAAACCAGATAAGTTTAAAGATTGTATCTTCAAAATAAATACTGACTCGCAATATGTGCATACAGTGTTTTAAACTCTTTGATTGTAGTGGCTAGGTTTATATTCAGCATTATAGAACAAACAAGACGTGTTTTGTTAAACACGAATGCCCCTTAAACGCCATTTTTTCAGAACAGTTGTTTGATACATGAATATGGAAATCCTAAATTTAAGACTTTTGATTGTCTAAAATTGCTTCATACCAATTTTCAACAGTAAGTGTCTTGCCAATCAAAAATTATACCTAATTGAATAGATTTATGCCATCAATGAACGCCCTAAACTGAATAACCTTGACCTTTATCAATGACCTTGACTTTTATGCATGTACAGATCTTGTCATAAGCATTGCACATATGAAATATCAAAGCTTAATGACTTACTAATCCAAAGTTATGGCAAAAGTTAGTTTTAATGTTACAAAAAATTATATTGAAAAAATGATATTGACCTAGATATATTATCTTGAAGATGGTGCCTTCCTAAAGGTCTTGTCCCAACAATCATCAAGTGAAACATGAAACTTTTATCACCTACCAATCAACAGTAATATCCAATGTTGAAGGTTTTTTATGCTGACCTTGACATTCAGACAACCTTGACTTTAGTATTCACAGAAAGGCCTTGTCACAAGCATTGCACATGTGAAATATCAAAGCTATATCACATACCAATCCAAAGATATGGCAAAGGTGAAAGTTTTAATTTTTCACAAATTTGACCTTGAAAAATGACGTTGACACATAGCCTTGAGCTTAGTATCAACAGAAAGGTCTTGTCACAAGCAATCATCATGTGAAATATGAAGGCTCTAACACTGAATAAAGTTTCAAATGTGTTGCTTGACTCTGGTACAGACTTACGCAAATTTATGTTACATATAATTAATGCAGTCCTATGATAATCAATAAATAGAATGTTTTACCAGTTCTTTCTTTTTCACACACAGCATAAGTTCAATGAAGAGTTTCTCTGCTTGTTCCTGAGTATACTGGAAAGTTTTCTGTATAGTAAGAATAAGCTGATCTCTGAGACTCTCAGGCATTGTTCTGAAATAAGATATAAAGTAGAGTACTAGATGGATTTCTGTAAAGTAAGTGAACTGAAAGGTTTTCTGTATAATAAGTATTAAATAATATATCAGGCACTGTGCTGAATTAAGATACAGAGAACAGTACTTGATGGTTTTCTGAAATGATAGTATTGACTGATCTTTCAAGCATTGTGCTTACATACAATTTAGCAAACAGGAAGGTTTTCTGTTAAATAAGAAATAACTGATCACTCCAGATCTTCAGGTATTCCACTGAAATTAGTATACAGTAGATATTGCTCGAGCAACCATGTCTATTAAGAGACTAATTCTATTAAGAGACCACCATAAAAAGTCCCTTCACCATAAGCAAAATCTCGGGAAAAAGAGAATATTCTTAACAAAAAATTGGTTATTGTTGAATCTTATGTTGTTGGAACTGATTACAATTGTCTCAATAAGACGATTCTAATGGGTCGAACATCATAGGATTCAGTACTACTTGACGGACAATCTATAAATGCTATCAAAATGAAGTGTCACATTTATCATGGTATTTGGTATTAAGCCACCACTCCCATTAACAACTGCTTTTAGGTGGTCCCTTAACACAAGTTTTACTGTATAGGATATACTGAAAGTTTTTTCTGATATAGTATTAATAAACTGATCCATCAGACTTTCAAGCATTTGTGCTTAGATAAAATAGAGAGTAAGCTTGAAGGTTTTCTGTAGAGTAAGTTTTAAATGATCTCTCAGACTTTCAGCCATTGTGCTGAAATATGATATACAGTGTATATTGGGAGGTTTTCTTTACTCTATTAACTGACCCCTCAGGCTTTGTGCTTAAACAGAATAATGAGCTATTTATTCTCTTTTGTGTAAAAGACTAATTGAATTGTTAATTGTTCTCAATGTTGGTGTAATCTACAATAATCTTTCTTTGCATGAAATAATTTTACTGCAAAAAAACAACTGCTACATTTATTTAAGTCAAAGTAATATTAATCAAAACTACCAGTCTTGCTATAACAAAACAACAGAATGATGTAAAAGACATTATAATATGACCTATGTCGTGGGAGTAAAATAACCCCATTGAATATTTCTTATATTACACTGGTGTTATTGCACTAGTGGAATAACTATGCAAATGAGCTCAGAGTAAATAGCAGCGCTATTTTGTTACTTTATAAATGATGTCATAATGTAAAATATGTTATAAACTGCTTTATAAGTTTTGCGGAAGAATTTTGATGATTTTAGCAAAAATTCAGGTCATATTATAAATAGAATATTTGTGCTCACAAGATACAGAATAAATTAAACTCTTCACCCTATTTTTTTCTGTTTATAGATGACTTGTTTAATAAGGTCAGTATTCCATGACCACTTATCTAATATCTTCTATATGTAAAAAGGCCAACATTAATTTTCACAAATCTACAAACTATGGCTTCAAAGTTGAATCAAAGTTTGCATCGATCTAGTCCTGAATCATAGGGATTTTTGTTTTTTATGTGGTTGAAGATTGAGACATGTAATTAAACAATCTGCCACCAAGTCATTACTATGCAGACAGCCAAACAAGAATGATCCCCCTGTGTCTGACAAGAGAAAATCTCTGTTGATTAAATCAGAACCATAAAGACCTCTATTAGCATTGACCAAACCTCCAATTGATTACAGAAAGGGAAGGACACATGTTCTTTACTCTTTCTACTCTATCCAATTTTGTTTGAACTTTGTTCTTTACTTTGGAATTATTGATACTCCAGTTTGGCAAAATGAATTACTAAGAAATGCCAAACGTTTGGACAGTTCAATGTCAGAATTAAAGCTCCCCCTAGTTTACCAGAAATATTCAACAGTAATTTGTTAAATATCCCCTCAAGGAAATTGGAACAAAGGGCACTGTACATGGTATACAGTAATTTTTGGCATTGGGTTTCAAATCACAATCGCTATTTGGTTTTTAGTTGACAGAGTAAATCAACTAATGATCAATTGTACAATCATTTTCTTAGAAATTACTAAAGCACTCAAAGTATCATCCTTTAAAGAATTGAATGTGAAATTTTAGCCAAAACTTGTGACCTATAGACCCTTTTTTCAGATTTTTCTACCATCTTTATGGCTCAGCATGAAACAGTTGTAACTACCTATAAACATATAGGCAGTTACAACTGATTCATGCTGAGCCATCAAACTGATGTCAGTTTCAAAAACAAAACAAAATAGTTTTCATTTATGTGTTAGAACTGATGAATAGATTATGAAATTTCTTAGTCGATTATCACAATCAGAAGCCCAAACCAACTGATTAACGATTATAATCGATTAATCTGCCCATTGCTAGTATACAGTATCTTACCCATCATCCAAGCTGTATTTATGAGTGAATGCCAAAAGGTCAGCTGCCCGCCCACTTCCATCACACACCACTACAGGTACAGGGGGCGTGTCTGTCACATATTCTAGGACGGACCTTATTGTATTGGCTCCTCCCTCCAAGACCACACATATCACAGGTACACCACGCCCTTTAACACCACTAGCTGAAGTTAAATAGAACTTTATTAATATTCATATATATCTAATGCCCACTGAATTCCTTAATCAAATAGCTCTTGATATAACACAGTTCATGAAAGAAAGTACTGATGGCTAAGCGCGAAACAGTTGTAACTCTCTATAAACATAAAGGGGGTTACAACAGAGTGTTTCATGCTGAGCCATTGGACTATAATCCAATTCAGCATTACAATTCCTGTAAATTAGGTTTTATTATCGATTTTCACTTTTCTGAATGTTCGTGACAAATAAAGAGCTTGAAATATTACTCAACTCTTGTATGATAGTGATAGAAGGAACAATTTGTGTAAACAGGTACTTTTTGTACACAGACTTAATAGTTTTCCTGCCATTCATATATGAACTTGCTGATATGTTCCACAGACCTGAAGATGTTAAAATCAACCAACGAAAACTAAGTGATTAAAACCTAAATCTTCTTAAAGAATTCTTCATGAGGATTATTCATCATGATCATAGTTGGAATACTACAGTACATTTGGAGATGGCTCACAATACAACATTTAAAGAAATAAATCCTTGTGGGTTCAAATATCCATCATGAAATCTGATATAATCTTACCAAAAGATCTGGTTGAAATCAAGTGATCCGTTTCCAAGGAAAAGATTAAAAAAAGAGTTAAAGGAAACATTAAAGGGTACAGGGCAGACAAAATGCCTTGACAACAGCCCACCAGGGCTTAAAACCAGGGAATTTCACCATTTTTTGAGATTAAGATTGAACATAATTCAAGAATATTCCATTATCACTTTCAAAAAGACAATACTGTTTGAAAGGTAATTGATAAAATTGTGAATTTCAAGCAAAAAGTAGAGTAAAAATCTAAAACAATCTCTAGCTAAAGCCTTGAAATTACCAAAATCTGCAAATGTGAGATCCAGATTGATTTTCATATAGGATCCCTGTTGACAATATGTTTGAGACTAGCGAATCTAAACTGTGTCTAGAATAAGATAGTTATTAAGGTAGCCTTGGCAAGCTTTATAACTTTTTTTCTATTCTAGACAAGGTAATGATCAGCTAGACTAAAATAAAATTTAGTCATAGATTCATTTCTCACATAAAATTTTGTTTTAATACAAAAACACTTCTTAAAGCTCCAAGATGATATAAATCAATGGCTCAGAGCAAAACAGTTGTAACTCCCTATATGTTTATAGGAAGTTACAACTGTTTTGTGCTGAGCCAAAACACCATTAATATATGTGTCAGATGACATCATCATAGAACATGATTTGCCACAAGTGTAAGACAGGGATATCTCTGATGGCTGTCCGTTAAAGAAAACAAGGGGAGCTTTGCATTTATGTGAGAAGTTTTATTCTTAATTGCATAATGTTTTCCCTTTTAGCATTTCATTACTTTATTCTATATAGTTTCATATTTCCATAAAAATTTCAATGACAAAATGGAGAAAACACAAGCATATTGGTTTTGTTGCTTTTTTCCAGTATCTCACACAGAGGGCAAATTGATTATTATGGTAAATTACAGACTTATGTCAATAGGCTTGTAAGCAATTATCTTGGTTTTCATGAACAAATTGTCCCCTCTCTACAACTTAAGTATTTGGAGAAGTAGTGTTATTGCGCTAAACCTTTGGCCTAATGAATCTCTGGCTGATATTTTTCAAACTTTTGTCCTTTAAATTTTTCTAAGTATTCAATGGTTTCTATGGCTGACTTGTAAGACATACGTTGAATATCAACTGTTTCAAACCAGAAAATGCTATACTCCATCAAAAGGAACCGGAATTTGATTAATGCTATAAGTGCATGATTTAAAGATATAACGGAAAAATTGGATACTTTTGACTTTTGGGGCAAAATACATAAATCAATGGCCCAGTGCAAAACAATTGTAACTTTCTATAAATTTAAGTTAGAACAATTTCATAGCCATTGAAATGTGTTGGTTTTTATTTTCAAATACTTCAAAACAATATACATTTCTATCTTAATTGATCTATTGCAGACCATTAGCAGAATTAAATATCCACAGGACCCTGTGTTTTCTGCCATATAGGACACAGCAAAGAGAATGCATTTTCTCATAATGAAGTTCTCTAAATTTTGACGACTATCTGTAGATTTTCAGGGAAGGTAATGGTCTCTTATTTCATTGAGTACAAATTATCTTCTGGCCTCATGGGGACAACAGTTCACACTGATGTCATTCTAGTCCTATTGGAACAAATTTTATTAAACTCTTCCCCGCTGTAAATGTTCCACTAATTCTATATTTTAGAGAAGAGTTTTTTATTCAATTCATGGAATCATGAAACTTTTAACTTAATAACAGATTTGTTTTGCAGAGATAAAAGCATTCATTTTGGGAGAAAAAGAGGGGGGGGGGGGGGGGGTTCAGACTGCTATTAAGAGAGCTGATTTTTAAGTTTACCCCCTACAAAAACTGGAATATTCAAGGAGCGAAATAACAAATATTTATCCTTTCCTGCTTAATTAAAATTTTCACACCTTTTTAATGTTTCAACAAGTCTGTATAAAGTTTTTCAAAAAATAATTACAGAATTAGGCCAGTATGGCCAAAATCAAACTGAATGTCTGTTAAGACTGGTCTTAGTCTATACTGTCGGCCAAAGTTTTGCATTCAGCAGGAATGTGCCAAAAACAGCATGAGAAGGTTTTAGTAGTGGAACCCCTTCAAGCTCCTCAAGGTTATGGAGGCGATGAACTTACATTGATTACATTGTAGGAAAAATCTGTGAAAGATCATGAGTTCCAAAATGTTGTGGAACTATTATGGTTCCACTACCTTAAGCTAAATTCAGGATTTCATGCAGTCTACAATAAAGGACTGGGTCACAGAAGACATATAAGAGAGATTAATCCAATTAGGCTCACACCCAAAGTTTTCCTGATAGATCTATACAACGACCTTTGACAGATTTGGTCTGATATCTATTCTAAAATAGTTCACTGAAAAGACTATCTGTTACCTAGAACACAAAGGAGTGTTTTTTTGTGATATATAAAAAGGAGCAAATAACATACAAACATCAATCATTAAGATCTGTTTGTTTAACACCAATGCCCCCACAACTGCCAATTTTTCAGAATAGTGGTTTGATACATGAATATGTAGATTTAAGTTTAATGAATGTCTAAAAATGCTACTTTATACTACTTTTTAACAGTTAGTGTCTTTACCAAACCAAAGTTAAAGCCATTTGTAAAGTTTTTACGTCATAAATGACGGTCTTTAACCAAATGACCTTGACCTAAGACCTTGATATTGTTATGCATGTGAAGGTGTTGTCACAAGCAGTGCGCATGTGAAATATTAAGGCTCTATGATTTAGCAATTAAAAGTAATGGACAATGGAACACTTTATAATTTTACAAAAAATTGACCTTCAAAAATGATTTTTATCTTTACTGATGACCTTGAACTTGGTAACAACAGAAAGTGCTTATCTCAAGAAACAATTGTTTGAAATATGAAGTGTCTATGACATCTATGACCTACCAATCAAAAGTAATATCTTATGTTGGAGTTTCATGTACAAAATACAGACTTGACAAATTGACACTGACGCTGTTACAAGCAATGTGCATGTGTAATATCAAGGCTTTATCAATAACCATTCTAAACCTATAGCCAATAGAAAGGTTTTATACTTAACAAGAGCCGTCAGGGACAGATTATGCTCCCCAAATAAGGCATTGTCGAAAAAAAACAAAAGCCATGTTGGACATGGACATCCCCCGCGAAGAAAGCTTGAAAGTAAACTGAAGCCTAATAGATAAAAGATTCTTTTGTACTGTCAAAAATTTGCCTCCTATAAAATCTAAGTATAAAATAACAAAGGGCAATAACTCCAAAATTATGCTAGCAAGAGTTGTACCTCCATGAGATCTATCCACCCATAAAGATTCAAGTTGATAGCTATTATACTTTAAGAGATATGCTCCAGACAAAATCTAAGTATCAAAAATAACAAAGGTCAATAAATCCAAAATTATGCAAGCAAGATTTGCAGTTCTTGTACACTGCACTTCTCCTCTATGAGATCTATCCACCCAAAAGTTTCAAGTTGATAGCTATTATACTTTAGGAGATATGCTCCAGACATAATCTAAGTATCAAAATTAACAAAGGGCAATAACTCCAAAATTATGCAAGCAAGAGTTGTAGTTCTTGTGCATAGCACTTCTCCTCCATGGGATCTATCCACCCATAAAGTTTCAAGTTGATAGCTTTTATACTTTAGGAGATATGCTCCAGACATAATCTAAGTATCAACAAGAGGACCCTGAGGGCCCTAAATCGCTCACCTGATATTTCAAGTAATTTATCATTAAGACTCCATTTCCTACGATATGGCATGAACCTTCCCATTTTCAACAGAGTTCATTATTGTGACCTGGCAAACATTTTGATCAAGTTTCATGAAGATTGGACTTTATTTGTGGTGTACGGAGCTCTTACCAGAAAATTGTCATTAAGGCCCCTTTTCCCGTGATATGGCACAGATCCTTCCCATTTTCAATAGACTTCATCCTCATGACCTAACAAACATTCTGACCAAGTTTCATGAAGATTGGACCATATTTGTGGCTTCTAGAGTCTAAACAAGAAATTTGTCATTAAGGCACCTTTTCCCGTGATATGGCACGGATCCTTTCCATTTGAGCAATTTTCATAAGGGACCACCCAAAGAATATTTCTGCCAAGTTTGGTTGATTTTGACCCATAAGTTTAGGAGGAGATGTCGTTTAAAGATATTGTTGACAAAATTGTCATTAAGGCGGCTTTTTCTGTGAAATGGCACGGATCCTTCCCATTTTCGATAGACTTCATCCTCATGACCTAACAAACATTCTGACCAAGTTACATGAAGATTGGACCATATTTGTGGCTTCTAGAGTGAAAACAAGAAATTTGTCATTAAGGCCCCTTTTCCCTTGATATGGCACAGATCCTTTCCATTTGAGCAATTTTCATAAGGGACCACCCAAGGAATATTTCTGCCAAGTTTGGTTGATTTTAACCCAGAAGTTTAGGAGGAGATGTCGTTTAAAGATATTGTTGACAAAATTGTCATTAAGGCGGCTTTTTCTGTGAAATGGCACTGATCCTTCCCATTTTCAATAGACTTCATCCTCATGACCTAACAAACATTCTGACCAAGTTTCATGAAGATTGGACCATATTTGTGGCTTCTAGAGTGAAAACAAGAAATTTGACATTAAGGCCCCTTTTCCCGTGATATGGCACGGATCCTTTCCATTTGAGCAATTTTCATAAGGGACCACCCAAGGAATATTTCTGCCAAGTTTGGTTGATTTTGACCCATAAGTTTAGGAGGAGATGTCGTTTAAAGAAAAAGTTGACGCCGTGACGGACAGACGGACAGATGGACGTCGGACAACGATCGATCACAATAGCTCCCTTGAGCACTTCGTGCTCAGGTGAGCTAAAAATAACAAAGGGCAATAACTCCAGAATTATGCAAGCAAGAGTTGTAGTTCTTGTGCACTGCACTTCTCCTCCATAAGATCTATCCTACCTTAAAGTTTCAAGTTGATAGCTATTATACTTTAGGACATATGCTCTTTGGTCAGATTGCAAGGACTCAAATAAGGTGTCATCTTATACAGCAAACATAAAGGTAACAAACATAAAACCTCCTTTTTGCATGACATATTTTTAGACAAATAGTTTATGGTAAAGGGCATTTGATTTGCTACTGAAATGTGAAATTTCATCAAATTCTGAGCATAAGACTAGGAGAAATGAAAGAATAACTGTATTTTACGCGCAAGCGTAAAGGTAACAAACATTTAGCCCCCTTTTTCCATGATAATTTTTTTTTTTACGTTAATTTCAAATTGTTTATAGTAAAGGGCATCTGATTTGCTACTCAAATATGAAATTTCACTAAATTCTGTCAGTTAGACTAGGAGAAATTTGGGAAAAACGGTTTTTTTACCCTAAGTCCCCTTTTCCCGTGACGAGGCCTCAAATCCAAAAACTGTCACAGGTGCATCATCTCTATATCATAGGGAGTTCAAGGGTTATGGAGAAATAGGTGGGGACGGATGGACGGACAGACAAAGCGGCAGCTATATGCTCTCCCTTCGGGGAGCATAAAAATAGCAATCTTAAAAACTGACCTTGACCTTGACCTATAGCCAATAGAAAGGTTTTATGCTAAAAAATAGCAATCTTAAAAAACTGACCTTGATCTTGACTTTAGAATGCACCTAAAGGTCTTGCCCCAAGCGATACATATGTAAAATATCAAGGCTATATCTCTTACCATTCCAAAGTGATGGCATATATTAATGTTTTGATTAACACAAATTTGGCCTTGAAAAGTGACCTTGACCCTGACAGTCGACCTTAAAGTTGGTACTAATTAAATCTTGTCCAAGGCAATCATCATGTGAAATATGAAGACTCTTATCACCTACCATTAAAAAGTTACGGCCAATGTTATTTTTTTTCCCAGAAAACAGACAAACAGTTAAACAGACAGGACAAAAACAATTTGCCACTGATCTATCAATGAAAGGGTATAGAAATTCACTAAAATGTTTTTGAAAAGGGTCACCCAGTGTTACCGAAAAAGCTTTCACCCAAGTTTGATTCAAGTTTACCAAGTGTTGGGAGAATATTTTCAAAATATTTCCTCAAGATTTATGATTAACCTTACCTGCCATGGCATCTTTTTTCAGAGATAAAAAAAATCACTAGCAAGTTTTGAAAAGGCCACCCAGGAGACATTTCTACCTACAGTTTTCTTGAAATCCACACAAGCGTAAGGCAAATAAGTTTTTCAAAGAATTTCAAAAGTTCCTTAAGTCATAAAAGCTTACCCTGCCATGCCAAAATAAAAAGATAAATATTTCACGACCAAGTTTTGTAAAGAATCTCACATTATAAGGAACATTATCTGTCAAATTGGGATAGTAGTTTAAGAGGATTTTGTTATAAAAACTTGTAAAGGTATATTATTCCATTATATTTCATGGTCTGATAAGCCTTGCAATGCAGCCATTTTTTTGTGAATCAAAAATCAAATAACAAATAACATTCCTGCCTAGTTTGTTTGAAGTTAGCAAAATGTTTGGGTTGTAGAATTTTCTAAATAAATATTTCACATTTTTTCTTTATCTGTTAAGCCCCATCTACCATATCCTAATCTTTTGGCCAGTCAAAATTTCTTGAAAAAGCCTTAACCCTTTGCTGTTTTATCCCTGCTTTTTACGTGCTTGTGATTTTATGATTGAGAAAACATTGTGAAAAAAGAAGGAATTGCTTCTGATAAGCAATTTCTTCTTTTTCCACACTATTTTCTTCCCTACCGAATGGTTATTTTTCAAATTAAATCTACTTTAAATTTTCGTCTGCAAAACCTTTGAATTTGGACAGGTCCAAAATTTTGTAAAACAGGAAAGGGTTAAAAAGCATAGCCATTTCTAGCAGGTTTAGTCAATACTTGCTTTTTAGTTTTACAGACAAAGTTTGCAAAGCAGGGCATAATTTACAAACAGTTTGCCATGTTTTGTCATCCTGAATGAGGGGCATAATTTGCTGTAGACTTACAGTAAAGAGTAAATACCATGAACATGCAGAGGTATCTAATTTTTCCTTTAATTTTCTGAGATGCATGCTGCTTATTAACTGATTATTTTTCTTTGATCTATTGCACCGGGACCTGCTGAAGCGTTATATGTTTCCTGTTAATGCACAGACGCCGTGATTTAATTTCATATTGTCATGCATCACACAGGCATTTCTATCACCACTACATGCAATAGTTTTCCTTTGTCTGGAAATTCCACACAACTGACTTTATTGAACAATTTTTCTGCAAAACACTGCCAAAAGTTAATTCATTTTAAGTTTTAAAGCTATTTTCAACAAATTCAAAGTGAATCAAAAATAAGCAATTTCACTCCTTTCCATTTTTGTTTTCTAAGCCAAGATTAACTTCTTGTAAACTGATAAATACACCTTGCTTAAATATTGGCAACCTCATTCAAATCAGAATAGCCCAAAATTTCCATCAACTTTTGATTTGTCTATCATATATTGATGGCTCAGCATGAAACAGAGGTAACTGCCTATATGTTTATAGGCAGTTACAACTGTTTCTTGCTGAGCCATTGATATAGGGCAAAGCAAGCGGCCAATAGTGCAAGGGTTATCTCTTTCTCCTTTGGTTTGAGACATTTGGGGTAATTTGTCTGAGGATTCAATATAAAATAAAGTAGTTCAATTCATTTACAGACAATTTATGTACAAATTACATCAGTTCACTGGATGGCCAATTTAGCAATTTAGCTTTCCCTAGAAAGGAACATTTACTTCTAATACAGTTTCTGTCAAATAACTGGAAAATGTTGATGTTTTCCCCTCATCCCCTTAAAATTTGAGAAATGACTAGGAAAATGAGAGAATAGTAAAACCAACATATGCCTTAATTCACAAAAGAAATTAGTTTTGACCAGCCTTAAGTCACAAAAGAAATTAGTTATGTAATGTATGTCAAAAAGTTTGGACAATTTTCTGAAAAAAGATTTTTTTTTCTTCTCAAAACAGAATATGTAACTTTTTAAAAACTGCTAAATGAGAGAATAGTAAAACCAACATATGCCTAAATTCACAAAAGAAATTAGTTTTGACAAGCCTTAAGTCAAAAAAGAAATTAGTTATGTATGTCAAAAAGTTTGGACAATTTTCTGAAAAAAGATTTTTTTCTGCTCAAAACAGAATATAGCTTTCCAAAACTGCTAAAATTCTGACCCCCCCCCCCCCCCCCCAAGAAAATAACAATACCCAGACAAAATAGAAAAGGAAAACTATTTTTGAAGTTGTACAAAAAGACAGTCTCAAGATATAAAATGTAACAAGACCTTAACTTGTTACCAGAAAACAAATCAATAGACTAATAGGTCTAATTCCAAAAATGATGCAGACGATAACTTTAAGATGATGAAATTTTAAAAAAATATTTGTTTTATGAGTAAGGAAACATTGTGGACAATGAAGAAAGCAATTTCTTCATTATCCATGATGCTTTCTGATTTTTAATTCCTCAAGGGCCCAAGAAAGTGGGATTGACCTTGTTTCTTGATTATGACAAGACTCTGTACAGACATAACATGTCTCAATTCTCCTTTCATATCTCTCTCATTCATAGTACCATTTATAGATTGACGTGTCAATCTGTCAAGGTCTCCGTGGTCCATATACGGAGAATCATTCATAACGTAACTTAATTATACAGACAAACCTCCTAGCTAGCCTGTGATTCTATTGGTGGAAATAAACACTTTGAAATAAACACTGTTGATGGTTGTTGTTTAAATTTAACTCGAGCCTTGTAGGATAACAATTCGATGGCTGTTTTGCACTGAGCCATTGTAATGAGGGCATTTTATTTCTTGAGAAAACATTGATGGTATTTCATTTCTTGAGAAAACATTACTGTAAAAGGAGGTGTGGTCACATCAAGAAATACTTTATCTACCCACAAAGTGCAGTTCTGTAAGATAGACACCTGCATAAAAGTAGCTAGGAGTAAATCTACTTAGGTAGGATGTTTTTGGTTCTCCCTTGGATAATTCTTCTTATTCTAGTAAAGAACTCCTTTTCTAGTCTTTAATCTACACTTAAATAAAAGTTTTTATTTCTCACACAGCTAACCTTATCTTCTGTGAATTTTATTTTGATGAGGTTTAACACCACTTTCACTTTTTTTGCAGTTGTATCACAGAGGCTGGTGCACCAACCCATGGTTTCCCATCCTTTCTCACCCCAATGCAAACAAATTTCATCTGACCCACCAGCTGCTCATCCTTCCTAGGTGAACTACTTCTAATACACTCATTGATGGGAAACAGATGACTCATGTCACATGGACATGATAATTTAACCCTTGTCATGCTGAACCCTGAATATTCCTGCTTTGGCAGGAGCTATAGACAAACATCGGACTGCACATATGTGCAGATTGATGTTAGTCTACACCACCTGTTTCTCACTTTCAAACCTGAATTGTCAATAGATGAAGTTTTTTCAAATAAAAATTGACCTTAAGTTGATACTTTTAGTGCTTTTTGCCCTTTGATTTTGATGAAAATTTTTTGCCAAAATTTATTCAGCATAACAAGGGTTAAATGTCAGATGAGAGTTGGCCACATCATGGTTCAAACTTACGACCCATGGATTGACAGTCCATTGCTCTGCGGAGCTAGCCGTGTTTGGCGGGGTATTGTGTACATCTTACCACTATCACCACTTTATCATTAATTTTAGTAAGGTTCACCTAAATTGGTGCATTCTGATGGATGAGAAATTTGATTTATTAATCAATGAAAACAATTTTGAGTATGCTGCTATTTTGTAAGCTTCAGTACAAAGTAGTCCAAAAAGAATCCATTTTCTTTTTTGACAATTCTTTACATTCTTGCTTCATGATATTGAATTATAAGATATGCAGAGAGTATTTTTTTTTATTTCATACAGCAATGAAACTAAAAACCTAATCACACTCATGTATAAATCTGCTTCACATATTCATACATTAGGTTTTTAGTTTCATACCTCCATAAAATCAATAAAAATTCTCCTCATCTCTTAAACTAAATGGCGAAACTAGGAAATCACCTATAAAACCAAGTTTATGTAGTTGGAGGTAAATGGAAGGGAATGTAAATGACTGTTACAAAACCAATCCTAATTTCATTGGAAATAGCTATTCCAAAAGGCCGTTATCCCAAATTAGAACTTGTCTTTGGATAAATGGATCAACAGATATGACATTAGGGTCTAGCAAGACTTGTTATATAATTTACAGAAGTTGTACGAGTGTATGTAAGGAGGTCAGTGCAAAACTATTGTAAGTGCCTATAGATATATAGGCACTTACAATAGTTTTTCACTGACTGCTTGAATTTTGTGTGGATTTTTTCATGCTTTTATTGTTGTCGTTTTTTCCCTTCAAAATCAGGAAGTTCAAGCCAAACCTGATAGCTAACCAAATCAAAGATCTCAGAAATTTCTTTTTCCATAAAAAAACTCTAACAAGCATAATTTTTACATTTACACATATATTTTTACCATTCCAAAAAAGAAATTTTTAGCATTTATATCAATTTTGACAGGTTAAAATGGCAGTGTCTGGTAAATTTTAAAGCAATTTTTCTGTTAATCTGTTTTCTCTTATAAAAGTATATACTCCACACAAATTTAACTCATTTCAAATTGTTAAAATGATTACATAATTCCAGCGAGATTGGTAAAAATACTCCCCAGAAATGACTCATTATCAAATCATATCATTGAACAGAGTCTTTTTCACCAGACAGTTATATTGTAGACGTAGACAAAAGGTAAAAATTGTTGAAGTAATACCATCACTTCATCACTAAGGGAGACAAAGGAATTTATATGATCAAACTTCAAAAAGGACTGCACTATATTTAAATTTTGCTTTCTAGTTTAGAGTGGTTAAGTCTTATTATTTACATACAAGGACATTTACAGAAGTAAATTTCAATTTACAAGCAGCACTAAAGAGCATGCATAAAGACATGTGTCTCCAACAGAGCTTCAGATACTCATGGACATCTAGATATGAAAATGCAAAAATTTACTTAATTGTTAATCCAATCTTATGTTGAGTGTACTCTTTGGAATTGTCTTGTCAAGACAATTCTAAAGAGTACCCATAACATATGTTTTGGGAGAGAGATATCCAATTTAGATTGTTTCAACTTCTTCTCATCTACAACTCTTGTCTGATTAAAATTTTTTCTGTCTACTCTCATCTGAAATTTAAATACTCAAAAAGTCGGGTTTTTTTCAAATTAGTCCAGGATTAATTGAAGAAAAAAATTCTTTTCTTTTGTAATTCATGTATCTTACAATCTGATATGTGCAACTATTACTAGTATTTTGTTTGTGTTGTTGTCAAACCCTGTAATGAATAACCTGTTTTAACCAAGGTTTTAGTATATCATCCATGACATGATATTTAGAATGCATCATTTGAGTCTTTGAAATAAATTTTAAACTTTGGAAAGACTTTAACTCATGATATAATATTTAGAATGCATCATTTGGGGCTTCAAATTTTTTTTCCTCATTTCAGAGTAATTCCATGTAATGACCAGAAAATTTAAAACAGGGCCCAACACACACCATCTCTAATTTGCATCATTCTTTCAGAATTTGTTGACTAGCACTCACTCACAAACAAATAATATGTCATTCCTTTCTTCTTGGTACTCTATCCAAATATATGAGTTTCATTCAAATCCATGACTAGGCATGGCCACGTATTTCTGGTGGGTACATGGAATAGCTCTTTAACCCTTGTCATACTGAATAAAAATCACAGGAAATATGCAGTGAAATCAAAGTACTGAAAGCACTGAAACCCAAAGTATGAGCAGTCATTCTTTTGATATTAAATTTCGTAAATTAGACTCTGCCTTGATAGTGGACAAACAGGTGATGTAGACTAAGATCAGACTGCACATATGTGCAGACTGATCTTTGTCTATACCACCTTCTTACAGGAATATTCCGGGTTCAGCACGACAAGAGTTAAAACTGCAGAAGAGCTTGAACTAGCCTTGATACTTACTAATGCATATTTTCTGATGTGCAATGTATTTCTCAAGTTTCTTCCTGAAGATAATTTCTCCCCCATATTTCCCCACAGTGCCGTTGTCAACAAGTAGAAAGAAGGAGTGGTTATTGTTTAACACAGAGTAGTTTGTCTTTGGGGATGACACGCAATGATATGGTACAATGGCCTGGAAAACAGGAAACAATGATATGCTGGGATGTTTTTGATTTGTTTTTTATTTTTTTCTATCTTTAATTTAATTCAAGACTTGGTGCAGGTATTTGTTTTATTTGTCTGAAATATCACCTGAAAAGACATCAGCAAGTAAATGCAATGCATAATTTACCGTTTAACAAATTATGTTTCATTCTTATTTCTGAATCTCACCAATGGTATATTCCAAGGAAAGCTAATTTAAGTAAAACTTTCCAGTAAGAATCAGATAATATTCTCAATTGGTCTGAAAACACTTAAAGTTTGTCTAACCCCTCCTCTACTAAATTTTACTTTTGTTTCAAACAATAGAGCCAGAATGGCCCTAAACCACTCACCTGAATTTTATTGGCCCAGAGGCTTTCATCCATGTAGCTTTCTGGCAAAGTTTCATTCACATTTGTCTAATTCTTGAAGAGGAGATGTTATTCCAAGAATTCAAAATGATGATAGACCCAGTAAATGCCTACCCATTCATTACTGAGGAGACTCAAAATAAGCCCCGCCCATAATTGTGGGCCAATCAAAATTTCACAGAAGAATTCTAAAAGGGTCACCAAAGGAACATTCTGATAATGAAATCGGCCCAGTGGTTCAGGAGATGTTATTCAAAAATTTCAGGCTCAAAATAAGCCTCACCCTGCCACACCTATATATGGGACAATCAAAATTTAGCTAAGAATTTTTGAAAAGGGTCACCAAAAGGAACATTCTGGTACATTTTCATGGAAATCCATCCAGTGTTTCAGAGGGAGATGTTGATAAAAAATTTCGGGCTCAAAATAAGCCCAGCCCCCCCTCCCCCTCTCCTGCTATGCCAATATATATATATGGGACTATCAAAATTTAGCACAGAATTTTTGAAAAGGGTCACCAAAGGAACATTCTGATTAGGGTTCATTGAAATCGGCCCAGTGGTTTAGATGGAGATGAAGTTCAAAGATTTTGGGCTCAAATAAGCCCTGCCCTGCCATGCCGATATTTATGGGCCAATCAAATTTTCTTGAACAATTTTAGGAAAGGGTAACCAAATGAACATTCTGATTTAGTTTCATTAAGATCAGCTAGTTCAGGAGAAGATGTCCTTCAAAGAATTCAAAATGAAAATATGCGAGGCCCTGCCACACCCATATTTATGAGCCAATCAGAATTTTGCGATCTTTTAAGAGGGTCACCTAAAGAACATTTTGGCAAAGTTTCATTGAAATCAGCCTAGTGGTTCAGGAGAAGAAGAAGTTTTGAAGATTGTTGAGGACAGAGGACGAAGAAAGGACTCAGGGAGATCCTAAAAGCTCCTCTTGAGCACATTGTGCTCAAGTGAGCTAAACAAAATACCTAAACTTATCTTAATTTCAAGGAAGCCTTTCCTACTTTAATCAAGTCAAAGCTGGCAGTCCAGGCTTAGATTAGATCGCACATTTTCGTAGGCTGTCTGTTAGAGCTTTGTAAACAGCTAAATTATCTTGTAAACACAACAGAAGAGGAGTTTCTTTAAAATATCTGGGAGCAAGGTGTCAAATTGTTAAGGTAGTAGACCCGTAATAGTTCTGCAATATTTCAGGAGTATTGAACTTTAACAGTGTAAACCAGGGTTTCCTGATGATTTTCATTAGAAAACCTCGGTTAACCTGGTGAAAGAACATGTGGTCCGAAATGTTTTGGAACTATTACGGTTCCACCACATTAAAAGATACATCTACTACCCTGCTGGATATTCAAATATAAAATACAAGAAAGGGAAATTACTCAGAAATCTAGCTAGGTAAAGTTATAATTCTTGTGCACTGCACTCGATAAATATAACCACTGAGTTTCAGTTCAATCAGACGTAAGGTGATAGAGTTATGCTCTGGACAAGGAAGTGGACTGTGACTGTCTGCCTTCTGGTTGCCCTGACGCTGGTTGTCTGGACACCAGAAGCCACAGGTGATCCCATAATATGTCCCATCTTTCCATGGGCGTATAAAACATCTGCATTCAATATGGGCATGTTCAGAATTCCAAAATGTCTGCACTTCATTAATGAGTGATATTGTTGAAAGTGTCTGGCACAGGTTCATATAGGCCATTATAATAAATTATTCAAATATTTTATCTTATTTGCCGATTCCTTTTATTGTACATTGTAAACTGCCAAAGTTCCTTACATCTTTTCCAATGAGATCATCTTTATTTTCCACTATCCCCCATGGTGCTATACCAATAGCTATGATCTTATTCTTGGCCTTCAGAGTCCTGTCACTGATAGCATCACCTACATGTCTTGTGACACCTGTAATCAAACAAGAAGTGTTTGTTAACTATTTTTATGCTGAATAAAGGCCTTTGTAAAATTGTATTGAAATCAAAAGTGTCAAAAGCACTGATTGCATTAATTAAGACTCAGCATTTATTTCATTTTTTTTTTTTGCTTTTTAATTTTCAGGTTTAAAAAGGAAAATTAATTAGGGTGGACTAAGATCAGAGTGCACATATGATCAATTGTGAAAACCTCGTAATAATATCCTTTTGAGAATGCATTTACGACGTTTTGACAAACGATCACCAGACATTTCTGAAGTATCCTTTTGATTATCTTTTTAAGCATATATTCTTCTGATAATGAATAACCACGCGAATTCACATTGAATAGCAGTATTTCGTTGTCATCTACATTCTTTCGATCCCGCACTTACCTTCTCTGTTAACCTGAACGTAATTTACTATATCCTATCCACTTTGAATATGTATGAATTTTGTATTATAAGACATGTGCTATAAATATGTTTGTATTCTATGCAAAATAAAGTTATGTTATGTTATATGTGCAGGCTGATCTCTTAACCTCCTGCCAAGGCAGGAATATTTGGGGTTTAGAATGACAAGGGTAAAAACACAAATGCTCTTGAAATGGCATTTCTTTAGAAGTATGGCCTTGTTAGATAACCTATACCTGGTCAGATGACCTTGGTATCATTCTGCAAATAAACATCAGTGAGATCTATTACAACAAATAAAGTATCTTAACCATCTTAACTCAAACATGCTCACTTTTACTTGTTTAGTTTTCCTGTGATCACACTTCATAGATGACCTTGACTTTGCATGAACATCTATGTGCAATTTCAAAGATCAAATCATCATAAAATGGAGAACTGTCCTGTTTATAGGATGGAAATGGATATTTAAGAATAAGAGCTATGTCTAGGTTTGCAATGCTCAGCTGCTGGTGCTGGATAATGCAAAAAATCTAAGTCAAAAAGGTAAAGGTTAAAGTTTATCATGTCAACACCAACGATGTCATGGTGATTTCTCCAAAAACAGCCGAGCTAAAAATTATCCCACATTTTTCAGGAGCACTTTTTTTTACATCTAAAACATAAAATTTGTAATAAGTACCATATATTCCAATGATGAAGAAACAATTGCCACTAAATTATAGTAGGCAATGTAATTTATGCAAATGGTTTAAGAATATTCTCCTAGATAAGAATTGCAAAATTAAATTTTGGTCGCCCTATGAGCAGTTATGTGGACAAGAAACAGAAGCCCTTCAATGACCACAAGTTTGCCCTTCTGTCAAATAAGACAAATTATTCCAGAAACAAATGATGCAAGATGCAACCAAATTGTCTGTGCATCATTCATCTTTTCTTGGGAAAGTGGTTATTCTGTTTTTTTTTCCCCAAATAAATGCTGAGGCAACAAGTTGTATGTGAAACAATATTACTTTTACAAAGCTTTAGCTGGAATAAATGATGACTAGTAATATTCTATACACAAACATATGGTTAAGCGGGCTTGGTACTAAGGGGAGCCATATAAGGCTTGGTCACATTTACGTTAATTAACGTGGTTGGCCGTAGTTATGCATCAACGTAGTCAGCCGTAAAATTCACGTAGCTTAGAGTATACTGCGCAGTAAGTCGAAGTAAGTCCTGCTTAAGCGTAGTGAGTAACTTAGTGCAAACTGGTAAGTTTGACCGTAGTGTCTTGGATATTGTAAAAAATGTTCAAAAGCCTATTCACGGTATAATATGTTATTTTGTCCCTAATTTTGCCATACTGTCACAGTAGTTGATCCCTGCTTATCCTTAAATTAACCGTAGTAGAACGCTTTGATACCATAAACGTTTGTCCCCTATACTATGGTTAACCAAGGTTGAACTAGTGATTTACTACTCTTGCAGTACGTGTATCTGATTTTTGTCTAGGGTTAGGTAGGGAAAAAGCATGTTGTAAAAATTCGCGGTCACCTTTCACGTTGTAAACTTAATCTCGACGTAGTGAAAGAATGCCGTACTACAACATACCCTGCCGTAGACTGCGTAGTTTAACCTAGTCGCCGGTGGACTGAACGTTCTTCTACCGTATAATACTTCCGTAGTGGCCAAACAGATCTTGGACATGTTCAAAATCCCTATGGTGAAAAAGGATTTTCTTTCGTAGTTTGAATGTAGCTCAACGTAGTAAGATCTTGTTGAATCGTACTATTGCCGTATTTGAACGTATCGTTTACCCTAGTTTACCGTACAAACTGTTAAAAAAACACCTGACCAAGTTAAAGCTACGACCAAGCAGGGAAACAGTGGGATTGGACTACGTTCAAAGTACGAACAGAATCGGTGGAATTGAGAAAATCTATCATGAATAGCACGTGAAATCAATGGCTTGGACATCGCGTGTTTTTACAACAAATTAGTTATAATACCCGAAGGTGACCGATAGAACTGCTAGGTTTTGAACCTTGTGATATTTTTAAAGATCGTGATTTTTACCTATAGAATGACAATCGAGAGATATCAGGGCTTGGGAAATAAATAAATGGCGATTTTTCATTAATTGAAATTTAAATTAATCTAATTTAATTTCTTATTTTTAGGCAGTTCTTCGTAGTTGTTCCTACCTGCAAGTACTTCTTTCTACGGAAGCTGTTCGACGGTACCTTTGTTAAATGTACTTTGTCATACTTCAACTTAGTTAATCGCATTAGTGATACAGCTTGCCTACGGTAAAATGGAGTACGACTTACTACGATAATTGCCGTAGTGTGACCATAGCTATAATGTCTGATGGAGGAAAAGTCTTATGCAAAAGGTAAAATCCGAGGGCAGAGCCAGAGAATTTTGCTTTGCATATTACCCCTCACCCATCAGACTTTATTCTTAGACACATCAACAAAAAAATGAAATTAAATCCATTACAAAACAGTCTCAATTCTGGAATTAGTTTTGTTATCCTTTTCTAGGTTTGAAACAGTACTATTACATTTTTCTTCCTACTATCGCATCATACTAACTTTTGCTATCCTAGGGTATGGTGCTCATGGGAGCCATATAATGTTAAATTCTTCCCATTATCATAATCATACTAACCATGGCTATCAAGACTTGGTGCTCGTGGGAGCCATATAATGTTAAATTCTTCCTACTACTATATAATCAGACTTACCTTGGCTATCCAGGCATGGTGCTCATGGGAGCTATTTATTTTCAAGTTCTTCTTACTATCATAATCTTACTAACCATGGCTATCAAGGCATGATGCTCAGGGGAGCCATATAATGTTAAATTCTTCCTTTAATTATAATCAGACTAACTTTGGCTATCCAGGCATGGTGCTCATGGGAGCCATATAATGTTAAATTCTTCCCAATATCATAATCCTACTAACCATGACTATCAAGACATGGTGCTCAGGGGAGCCATATAATGTTAAATTCTTCCCACTACCATATAATCATACTTATCTTTGGCTATCCAGGCATTGTGCTCATGGGAGCCATATAATATTAAATTCTTCCTACTATCATAATCATTTCAACCTTGGCTATCAAGATTTGGTGCCCAGGGGAGCCATAATATCTTAAATTCTACCTACTTTCACATCATACAAACCTTTTGAAGACTAATTCAGTGTCCCATCAGACATTTAGATGTTACACTTTGGATAATTTATTTTCAAATTGAGACTGCAGTCATTTGTTTGCAATTTTGATTCTTAAACATTTTATTTAATAGTAAATGTCTCTTTAATCCTAGTCATTGTCCCCAACAAGAGCTGAACAAGGGACTGAATGGCTTTTTTTAAATGAATATATAGAGGATAATCGTTTGTTTCAGTGTAAGATCGATTTATATTTCATTGAGTGAACAACAAAAGCTTTCTTTTCATGAGTAGCTGAGCCACGAGTGAAAATATAACTTTTGTTGTTCATGAAATGAAATATTAATCGATCTTACTCGAAAAACAAATGATTATTCTATTTCATTATTGTAAAAATGAGACATTGTGAAATTTCTATGACAAATGTTCATAAAGCGCGTCATTTTGCGCGTGATTGCTATGCAACATTCATTGTGACGTCACTTTGCCCAGCATAGATGACGTCAGATAGGATGACATGCACAAAAGCAGGGTATAGGTTTTTGATAATTTCACTACTTTTGGGGTGATATTATCAAGTGATAATCTACCGTTTTTTTCTCGATAAACCACTGAAAAGTACTAAAGAAATCAGATTTAATTCCCTTTAAATAAGAGTCTGGCAGCCAGACTATTTCAAATTTAGATTATACAAATATAAATATTCCTTATTAGTACAACCAGCTTCTATCCTTAAAACCTAAAACCTGTGCGTGACATTCCAAGCAATTTCACATATAGGCAAAGTTAAAACAAAGATCAACCTGTGCCTCCACATAGTTTGACCAGTGTCTACATTATTTGTTATGTGTAATAAGCTAATAACTCCCAAATTTCTAAAAGAATCATCATATATTCTTTCTACACTATGTGGTTGTCTCAGGAAAGTTCTATATATTCTGCCCTGCTCCTCACCTATACAGACAATCTTGCTTTAGCAAGCACATCCATCAAGCGACCATTTATATTAATTGACCATTTGCAAAATCCCCTTCTTTATTCAAAATATCTTAAAAGGTAGATTTATTTGGTCTTAAAATTATTGCCAATGAGTCTTTTATTGTTAAAACTCATTAAGAACGTCTCAATGAGACAATTCTGTTTTAACACTATAGGATTATTCAGAAATGCTAAATTACATACACATTCAATCCAAATTATGTCTCTTTTTTGTAAACAAAGCGTGTTTTAGGCAACCATTCTCTTTAACAACTGCTTTTTGTTGGTCCTATAAGTGGTCATCCTATAAGTGGTCGCTTAATAATTTTTTACTGTTTTTCGAAAAATGATGGAAATGTCACATGCAAACACATATGAATATGGAATGAAATATATAAAGTAAATTAACCTACCTGTATTTGTCCCTCCTGTTATAATCCAAGCACCGGTTGTTTTTGCAGCTTTCAGCAATCCTTTCCTGAATACACGCTTCAGTTTAGGTTGAAGGTCAAAGTTGAGAATACCACCATGTACTGTGATGAGTAGTTTGGGAAGGTCAAGCCCCCAGTGATTCTGTAATAGCTGGAGGACTTGATCTGCCTTTGTGTCATAGCTACTGAGGCGTACATACTGAAAATATAGAAATTAATTGATTTATTGAAATATTTTTTTATTACATGATCTCCTATATAAATGTATTTCAACCATTTTGAACAGTTTCATAGTTTATTACAATATCCCCCATGTGACTGATCAACAGTATAAACTGTTTAATACATGCTCAGGAAGCACCAAACTGTTGCCTGCTTGCAAAAATGACGTCATGTTGTTGCACATGTAACAAGAGCACCGCAAGCGGGTGCCAACGCTCGGCTGTTAATTATTTCTTAGGCATATGCAAATTTATGAACTTGGTACCTACAGAAAGGTCTTGTCCCAAGCAATGATCATGTGAAATATGAAGGCTCTATGACTAACCATTCAAAAGTTATGACCAAGGTTAATTTTTTTAAAGAAATTTGACCTTGAAAAATGATCTTGAACTTTACTGATGACCTTGAACTTAGTACCTAAAGAAAGGTCTTGTCCCAAGCAATAATCATGTGAAAAATGAAGGCTCTATGACTTACCATTCAAAAGTTATGACCAAGGTTAAAGTTTGTCACGCCAACGCCAATGCCAATGCCAACGCGAACGACGCCAAGGTGATCATAATACCTCGGGTTTTCTTCGAAAACAGCCGAGCTAAAAATTGTGCGGAATGTCACGTTTTAAAAAAA
Source organism: Fragum whitleyi (assembly GCA_948146395.1). Classification (NCBI taxonomy): domain Eukaryota; kingdom Metazoa; phylum Mollusca; class Bivalvia; order Cardiida; family Cardiidae; genus Fragum; species Fragum whitleyi. The sequence continues at coordinate 45,843,451 of OX411543.1, read as the reverse complement.
TGGTCAAAAATTTGATGTTTCTTCTATGAATATCTTTTTTTAGGAAAAAATGTCAACAAATTTACACAATTATGATTAGGTAATAAAACAGTTATTTTATTGTGATTCGTGGAACAGTGAAAAACTATTGGCCTCAGTGTCCGGGATGACATTCTGAAGTGCTGTCCTCTGCCTTCAGCATCAGGCAACAGTTTAGAATGCCATCCCCTCCACCTCGGGAAAATAGTTACACTGTTTTAGAAACCCGGTGAAATAACTGTATTTATAATATGACCTACGTCGGGGGAGTGAAATAACACCGTTGAATATTTTTGTTATTACTTGGGTGTTATTACACTAGTGGAATAACTATGCAAATGAGCTCAGAGCCAATAACAACGCTATTTTGTAACCCTTAAAGAGACGTCATAATGTTTATATTGTGACGTCAGTTTTAAACGGCGTTGTAAGTTTCGCGGAAAAATTGAAATGTCTAATGTCAGGAATTTTGACGATTTTTCGCGGAAATTAGGGTCATATTATAAAAAGAATATCAAATTTGTGCTCATAAAATACTGAATTTATTAAACGAGTCATCTAACACAGATAAAAACTCGGCGCATTCGGCATTCAATGACCACTCATTCAATATCCTCTATATCATTTATTGTATTGTTGATTGGTTGTTTTGTTGATTAATCCTGTAACATCAACGCTCAGTTAAGTGGTTTAATTGGCTTCTATTATTTCAAGTTTAAGATTTGATCTTTTTCTGTTTTAATTTGCAGGATTGAATTCTATAAAATTTTCTTCTGAATGTCTCTCTCTATATATATCTTTATCTTTTTCAAAGTGAATAATGTGTATACATTTTGTTATTGTTATTGTATATCAGTATCAGAAGTGGCACTGAAATGCATCTTCATTATACTTAAACTATTAGTTTCTATCTTAACCCTTTGCTGTTTAATCCCTGCTTTTTACGTGCCTGTGATTTTATGATTGAGAAAACATTGTGAAAAAAGAAAAAGATGCTTCTGACAAGCAATTTCTTCTTTTTCCACACTATTTTCTACCCTACTGAATGGTTATTTTTCAAATTAAATCCACTTTTAATTTCCGTCTGCAAAACCTTTGAATTTGGACATGTACAAAATTTTGTAAAACAGGAAAGGGATACGCAGATTTCATTTTGACTTTGCTTTCTATCATTAATGTTGTTGTTATTATTGTATCTTTCAGGAAAGATTCTAGAAAGGCTATTAAAACCTTCAATGTCTAGGGTCTTTTTCCAAGTTTCACGAATTAAGGTCATCTAGATATTTATTGAAATCTGTCCTGACTTTCACAAATTCAATCAAGGTGTTTTGTATTAGAGACTGTCTAATGTAAAATGCTGTCTGTCTTGGAGAAATTGTTCTTCAAAATGCTGAAATAGCTACCAAATGAGATTTTCATGTTTCCATTGCAATATTTTATCCCATGTGTGAAATAAACTTGTGTCTCTTGGCAAGAAAAATCCAGTGTCATTCATTCCATCTGATTAACCAGGAATCAGGAAATAATTGACCCAGTCCTTCCTCTTCTCATAACTTCTTTTTCCTTCTTCTTCCACTAGAAAGGCAACAAAGTTTTAGAATGTTAGGGATTTTATGTATGAGTAATGTAAGTCCCAACAATTAAATGGCCACTAACAATGATATTGTCTTCATTTTCTATAGATAGTAGGTGAAATATTGCCTTCATGAAAGGCTAAACACTTTTATGTTTTCTTACATTCTTATATCATCAGGGTTTTCTTCCAATACCTTGTAACTTATTTAACAGCTCTAAACAGTTATTACATTTGTGCAGGCTGATCTTTGTCTATACCTCTTGTCATAGCAGGCATATTCTTGGTTCAACATGTCAAGGGTAAACTTAAGACCTTTGATGACAAAATCGATACAGAAACATTGTAATCTAAATTTAAAGGTTGGATACCATTTTTTTTTTCTTAAAAATGGACAGCTTTATTTACTTACTATTTTCTGAAGCTATTCCCAAACCAAAATGCATGCTTGTCACAAGCTTGCGACAAGCTTGCGGCAAGCTTGCGCAAGCTAGTTTCTTCCAGAATAAGATTGTCTATGGTAGCCAAATAGCTTGCGCAAGCATGCGCAAGCCTTTTCAAAAACTTTGCAAGCTTGTGCAAGCTAGTGCAAGCTAGTGAGATTGTTGCATGCATGCGCAAGCTTGCTATTTTTGCAAGCATATACACAGATCCACACTAGGAACTTTATTATACTTATTGTCATTTGAATGGAAAAAGTCTAAGTCAAAAAAATGGGAAAAGTTATAAAAATTTGTATTTTTTTTATTATTTTATCAAATAATGGTGTTCAAGGATTCAAAATTATCACCCTATGACAAAGAAGTAATATATAACACCAAAGTCAATGATTTCAGAAAATTATATGTTTGAGAAAATCAAAGTGTTTGCTTTTTATGAATAGGATATAAATGTCAGAAGCATTCATACAGTAAAAAACCTCTATAGATTAAGATCACCTGCACATTGTACATTATATTTCATGCTACTGACATTAAAATCCAGCAGTTTGCTGTGGTTTGGAAAGGGCAACATGCACTTTCATTTTCTCAATTAAATATTTTTCTTTAAATCAAACACAAACACAATTGAGAGAACAACCATAGAAAAGATTTCATGATCATCTACATGAAAGAATGTTGCAGACCCAGGCAGGTATCAAAGCTGTTTCCTCCTGATCACCAGTCATTTCAAGATCTGGAACAGGTTAGGACAATTATAAAAGTCTCTTGACTCTATAATGTGTTATCATTGAGTAATCATAGAGCCAAAAAAATCAAATTTCTTATTCTAAAAATTATTTTACCTACATTGGAGCAAAAACAGAAGTCATTTATAGATACAATAAAGTGGGGCCTGGTATATAACCTTGGGGAATGCCCATACCTGTCTATAGATTCTTTCCATAGACATTAGCTTAAAAGAATAAATATTTTAAAATAAATGCATCAGTTCTTCCCTCTAATGAAGCTTTATCTTCCTAAACTTGCTTAAAAATTTCAATTTATATATATCAAAAAAGAAAAAAAAAATACAGAAAAAAAGTAAATAAGAATACATATATTTACATTTTAAATGAATATTTTGTTAACACAATAAGAATATGTTTTTATTTATATAAGGAATCCTGTCATAGCATAGATAAATTAGAAGACTCTATTTATTAGACATATTAGAAGACTATTTATTATCTTAAAGTGGTTGGGAGAATTTTCAAGTCAAAAGAATATCTTATAAGATATTACATCAAAATAATTGATTATAGATAACTCTTAAACATGTAAGTAACCATTTTAATATTCAGTTTTCTATCAGTATTATTTTGTTAAATCGCATATATTAAGATTGCAAAATAAAAAATTTCTTGGTGCCGTGGAGTTAACAGAAATTTCCAGTCTACAATTTCTAGTCTAGATTAAGTCATGTGATCGATAAGAACCAATGAAAATGTTACCCGTCTAATCCTTCCACGCGCCTGGATGCAAACAACCACAGTTGTCGGTTCATTTTGTTTAGAAAATAAAAAAAGTCTATACGAGATGGTTACGTTATGCTGTTGATATGCTGAAAATATCATGATACAACCAAGAGACGAGTTTCAACCCGGAACGTAAAGAAACACGTAAGGTTTTAAGTGAAAATAAACAACTTCCGTTTTCAACTTGACCTCGAGTAACCTTGCGATTTCGCCGATTTGTGCAATGTCTGGCCACAAATTTAATTCTTCTTCAGTCACGAAAAAAATAAAATAAATGATTTTGATTAAATAAATTTTTTACTTATCTTTTTAACAATGATAAAATCCACAACAGTGTCATTTAATCGCATTTTATTATGAAATTCTCTGCCTGGAATGATCATCAAAATGGTGGTCAGGAATTCTCGTTGAACAACAAGAAAACTGATTCTATTTTTAGAATACATGGAATTCCCAAATTCATATCAACTTTTGGATGTCCCACGAAAAAAAAGAAGATCTTTTTTAAAACCTCACGATCTCTACAAACAAATGAATAGGGTTTTTAAATGCAGCAGATATCAAGGTATTTATAAATTGTCAGTATGTTAAAGGTCATTCGTAGTGATTTTGTGTCAGAAATACTTTCATCTGCACCATTTTTGTATCAAAATTTTCATCAAAATGGTACCATTTTGATTGGAATAAGATAGTGTAAAATGTCTTCCTCCTTTAGAAATATATATTTACCTCCATACTATTTCAAAAATCACCTCATTACTATCTGAACATGACTTAAATAATTCGTAGCTGACAAAAATTTCCGTGTGGAGGCTGTGCCAGACCAGTGGCTAAGTCTCACAGAGGAGTATACTGTGAGGCATGCTACTACTGGTGGCACATCAAGTGTGCCAACATATCCCCTGAAGAATACAAGGCACTCTGCGATAGTGTTGACCCTTGGGTCTGTAAACAGTGCAGGAGCTTTAAATTTTCGGACTCATTCTTTAGCGATTTAGATAGTTTCAACCTTACAGATGAAACATTAGCAGAATCAACAGACTCATTTATAGACTCCCCTTTTCAGGAACTCAGACAAGTGCGATCAGCTCACCCCAACAAATTCATTTTTGCCCACCTTAATATTAATAGTTTAAAGACTAAGTTTGTAGAAATTCATGAACTATTAAATGACAAAATTGTTGACCTTCTATTTATTGCAGAGACAAAATTAGATGCCTCATATCGGGACAGTCTCTTTCAAGTGCAGGGTTATAAGTTTGAAAGGAGAGACAGAGATGCATATGGTGGTGGACTAGCTGTGTTTATTAGGGCAGATATTGCCTCTCGTAGAAGGAAGGACATTGAAGGTGAAAATTTTGAAAACATTATTTATGAAGTTAACCTAAATAAACAGAAATGGTGTTTTTCATGCATATATCGCCCCCCAAATATGAAAGATGATTTATTCAATACTAGTTTCAGTAAAATGCTTGATAAGTGTATTACTTTTTATGACCATTATGCTATTGTTGGAGATTTAAACTATGATTTATTATGTGAATACAAAAGCAGACCTTTGTGTGATCTTATGGAAATTTTTGCCTTGGCAAACTTAATAAGAGATGCTACGTGTTTCAAAAATAAGGATAATCCTTCTCTACTTGATGTCATTCTTACAAACTCTAAACACAGCTTCATGAAAACATTAAATTTCCCCACTGGGGTCAGTGACTGTCACAATATGATTAGCTCAGTAATAAATTGCAAAACTCCTTCCATTGAAAAACGGAAAATAAATTATAGAAGTTTTAGAAATTTTAGCTTAGAAAATTTTAACCGGGATATTTCGGCCATAGATTTCCCTTACCACTTACTAAATAACAAATCTGAAGTAAACAAAATCTATAATACTTTCGAACAGCAAATTACTACAATTATTGATAAGCACATACCTGAAAAACAAATGTATCTCAAAAAGGATCAGCTCCCCTATATGAACAGAGTTTTAAGAAAGGCTATTTATCACAAGAAAATGTATTATAACAAATTTTTGAAAAACAAATGTTCAAAATCTTGGGAAAAATATAGGAAATCTAGAAATTATGTAACCAAACTCAAAAAGAAGTCACTAAACAAATATTTTCAGGAAAGATGTATTGGGGGTTGTAAACCCTCAGATTTCTGGGACACAATCAAACCTTTTATGTCAAAGAAGTGTCAATCTCAAAACTCTAAAATTATATTAAATGAAAATGAAAATATTATATCAGATAATGAGCAAGTTGCTAACACTTTTAATGAATTTTTTGCTAATGTTTCAAACGACATTGGAAAGAATTTTTATTTTGACAAAGAAACCCATCCAAGTATTAAAGAAATTTTGGGTAAAAACTTTGGTGTTGACTCCTTCAATTTTAATCTGACTGATTCTTCAAAAGTTTGCAAAATTATTGACTCTTTTAATGTCAAAAAGGCTACAGGAGTAGATAAAGTTTCTGTAAAGATTTTAAAACTGGGCAAATTGTCCCTTGCTCCTGTTCTGACTTATCTTGTAAACTCAACAATAAGTACTGGGATTTTCCCTGATCGTCTTAAAGAAGCACAAGTTACACCAATCTACAAGAAAAATGATTTCCTGAACAAATCAAATTACAGACCAGTCAGTATATTGCCTATTCCATCTAAGATTTTTGAAAAAGTTATTTCGGAACAATTAACTATTTATTTTGACAGTATTTTTGATAACTTTTTATGTGCTTTCAGGAGAGGCCACGGGTGTCAGACTACAATCATGAGATTATTGGAAGATTGGAAGGAAGCGTTGGACAGAAATCAATATGTGGCTGCAGTACTCATGGACCTGTCCAAGGCTTTCGACTGTCTTCCGCATGACATCTTACTTTGTAAGCTGGCATCCTATGGTCTCTCTAAAGAAGCAGTCCACTTAATATCATCCTATCTGAGGGACAGGAAGCAGCAGGTAAAGGTTGGAGGTGTAGTCAGTACCTGGACTGCCATTAAAAAGGGAGTACCTCAGGGCTCTATCCTGGGTCCTCTGCTTTTTAATGTCTTTATAAATGATATTTTTTACTTTGTCGATAAATGCTCTCTCAATAATTATGCAGATGATAACACTTTGTCCTTCACTACCCCTGATTTTGGCCAGCTGATTCATGTCCTTCAGAGAGAAAGTAAAATTCTTATAGACTGGTTCTCTTTTAATTGTATGCAAGCAAACCCTGATAAGTTCCAGGCTCTGGCAGTCGGAAACAAAACCCATGAAAAGCACCCAGTTTTTAATATAAATAATTCTCAAATTGAATGTGATGACGTTGTGAAACTATTGGGTGTAGATATTGATTTTAATCTTTCATTTGATTTTCATATCCAAAACTTATGTAAAAAGGCTGGTCAGCAACTTAACATTCTCAAAAGAATTGGTAGAAACTTGTCAAAACTAAATAGACTAACAATTTTCCATTCATTTATCTTGTCAAACTTCAACTTCTGCCCATTGTCCTGGCACTTCTGCTCAAAGAAAAATACAACTAAAATTGAGAAAATACAAGAAAGAGCCCTAAGGCTTGTTTACGACGATTATGAGAGCCCATATGGTCAACTACTTGAGATTGCAAAACTACCTTCGTTAGAAATCAGAAGAATCAGAACAATGGCAGTTGAAACTTTCAAGATATTAAACCGGATTGCCCCCCCTGTTCTAAATAATCTTGTTCAAAAAAGAGAAAACACATATAATTTCAGATACACAAATATTTTACAGGTCCCTAGAGTGAAATCAACAACATTTGGTAAGAATAGCTTCCGATATGCGGCCCCGGTTCTGTGGAACTCACTGCCGGACCACTTCAGGCGGGAGACAAATTTCAACCAGTTTAAAAATCTCTTGTCTTTTTGGAATGGAAAAGAATGCAGTTGTGTTGCCTGTGGTGGTTCGTGGTGAGTCTTGCAGATCAGGGGTTACATATCTCTTGCTTGCTTCTGCTTATCTGTGCTTGTCTGCTATACTTTAAAGTTGCTATTTTTAGTTGCTTTCGCTATGCTTCTCGTTTACATGTTTGTAATGTCTCCTTATTGTTTATGTTTGACTGGATTTTTCTTTTATCTGCTTTACAGAGTATGTGATATGTAAATTCAAATAATTTCAATTTAACACTACATGTGCTATGTGATATCTTGTCTTAAGCCACTGTTTCTTCAATAGAAATCTTTTAATTAATTTAAAACTCTATCCTTTTTATGCAACATTACTATACCATGAATCTTCTTTTAGTCTCTGATTAGCAGTCTTGATACTTTAAACTTTTAATTTCTGAAATACTGTCATACTACTAATTTATTATTAGCTGTTTTACTAATTCTTATTTGCTTTCTATGTTCTTTGCAAATGTTTTAATGTCATGTGCTATTTATATATGTATGTATGGTCGGTTCAAAAGCTCATGTGAGCTTATGTTATATTGTTATACTGTCTTGCCGACTTGAAATAAAATTTACTTACTTACTTACTTACTTACTTACTTACTTACTTACTTACTTACTAGGTAAACTGTAATAGTAATCGGACAAGCCACTTTTCGGATATTTATAAACAAAGACAATGAATAACTTAACCAAGCAAATCTATTTATACCCATCAGAATTTAAGATTAATAAACTAAACTGATATAGAATTATCAAACAAGTTATGATTTACACAAATAGCATATAGATATTTTCATATTAGATCTATTTAAAGAAAAGTTTAATCTTCTGACAAAAATGACATAAAATGTCAATATAGCATTTTTCATGAGCAAAGACTTTTTCCTCTTTAAATAGTTTTATCGGAAAACTTTTTTTAAAATTTTTGCTGATTGGGGTGCTTTTAATGTAGTCTCTCAAAACTGAGTAGAATTTACAATAAATTTTCTCTTGTTAGTATCAATAAGAATAGATAGATAATAATCAATTAAATTTGATAATTTCAACTTGACATTTTACAATTTTGAAAAAATTAAAACAACTATCTTTTCAGAAAAATGTCAGACATGTAAGAGCATCACTGGTATACATACAAGATTGTCACTGTGAAAACAGATATATTCAAGAAATATGTAAGTAGAATAAGATGACACTGTTTTCATTTGTTGAACTTCCACACCACAGGGAAATGTCCCGCTCAATTTTGGAGCGAAAATCACCCAGCACAAATTGAGAGTCGATTTCTAAGTCAGTTTTTACCCGATCTGAATGCCCAATACATCATTTCATAGCTAAATGGATTAACTACCAACAAGTAGGGCTCCGTACCGATACTCGATATATATCGAATACCGGTATTTTACGTTCGATAGATATATCGGATCGAATGTTTCTGTATCGGGAAAAAAATATCGATCAACATAATAATATGAAACACAAATGGAATAATTAGAAAAAGAAGACAATTTTCAATGTTTGCAGCTGCGAAAACGGTAAAACTCATTGCCATTCCACTAAAGTTTGGTCTTTGTGCATAAAAGCAGTATTTCTCATGTCTCTAAAAAGTAAATTGTCGTTAAATATTATTTGGCATTTTTAAAGAAATGGCCTACCTGCGCTGTTAAAAAAATAAATACCCCTTTTTATTTAGGTTTAATCCGTTATTCAACCACACAAAAATAGTTAATAAAATCATCATTTAGTTAAATTCTCAACATGAAGGAAAGGGTCTGAATTCCATTCCCACGAGGTTTATCGACTGTCGTGTCAGCTCTAGAAACTTTTCTAAAAATAGCCAAAACATCTGGCGTCGGCACCTTTGATCAGCTATTCAACCTTTGGAAAAATAAACTATTCCAAGTCCTTCACTACACTATGAGACTTAACTGTTTATTTCTTGTGGATTTTGGCCAGAACGCATCGGTTCGTTGATTTTTTTCCGGATTAATGAAACAAAAGGGAAAATTACCGGTACTTTCTTTTAGACATATTATTTGTATACTTTCGTATTTTTTTATTTAAAATATCATAATTCTGTTGAGAAATAAAATTAAAAGTCATGATTTGCCCTTTAGATTAGACTATCAGGTAAATCTTAAGAGCTGAAGCATATCTGCAAACTAAGTGTGATGCGAGTCAAACAAACTCTTTTTTGTGTGTGTTTTATTGAAAATAGGAATATCATATGATATATCGAAAATCGTTAATTTTTTATCGATACATATATCGTATCGATAAAACTGACCGATATGGAGCCCTACCAACAAGTACTTAATTTAATGACCAAACAAACTTCGTTTACGAAAGCCAAACTAAAATGTTGTGCGATTCGACGTCAATTTCTCATCTAAGACAAATACCTCCTCAAAATGGAGTTTGACCCCTTGTCTATATTATTATACATGTTCCAAAAAAAAAAAGTCAGCGGGACATTCCCCTGTGGTCCACATATCAAGGAGTCAAGGGTGTTATGTTTTATGGTATTGATCTGCCTTTGAAAATTTGATGTGCATTTTTAGCTTACCTGAGCAAAAAGTGCTCAAGGTGAACTTTTGGGGTTGTGTGACGTAGGTCGACAACATTTACCTTGTGTACACTCTAAAGGCCATGTTTTTGGCCCACTCAACCTGAAAATTGGTCAGAATCGCTGTCTTGATGAAATATGACAAGTACGAAATTGGGTCAATGGGGTCAAAAACTAGATCATGGGGTCAAATCTTAGAAAAACCTTGTGGATACTCTAGAGGCTATATTTTCAGTGTCACAAAAAACCTCAAATGGGGGTGATTTACCCCAAAATTAAAGCTTGTACCCCCTATTTTTGCAAGCAGCCTTCTTTGTCTCATATAGAGGGGGTACATGCATGCTGTAAAATACCCATTTTCACCCCCAGATTGAAGCAGCAGTGGGAACACTGATTTTTAGCCTAATCAACCTGAAAGTTGGTCAGAATGATTATCTACTGACTAGGGAAAGAACCATAGCTCTGCTTTCAATATGTTGCACTTTGTCTTTATAACCCTTGTCATGCAGAATAAAACCTCAAAAGATTGATTTGGAATCAAAGTGCTGAAAGCATTGAAAACACAAATCATGAGTCAGACTTTTATTCACAAATATTATATTTAGACTTTTCTCATTTAAAAAGAAAAATCACATGGTTTTGAATAGAATCTTACTGCACATGTGTTCCTTTGCAAGATTGCATGGAAATCAAAGTGCTGAAAGCACTGAGTGCACTAAATGTCATTCAGGTTCTATTTCATAATTATTATTCTTATTTTTCTGGTTTGTAAGTTAATATCAGAAATAGACTTCAGAATGAACACTTGAGCAGACAAATCACAAATATTATTTTTAGACTTTTCTCATTTAAAAAGAAAAATCACATGGTTTTGAATAGAATCTTACTGCACATATGTTCCTTTGCAAGATTGCATTGAAATCAAAGTGCTGAAAGCACTGAATGCACTAAATGTCATTCAGGTTCTATTTCATAATTATTATTCTTATTTTTCTGGTTTGTAAGTTAATATCAGAAATAATCTTCAGAATGAACACTTGAGCAGACAAATCTTTGTCTTTCTTTTTTGAATAGCATGAAAATCCTATTTCAGTATGACAAGGGTTAAACATATTTGTTTTGTTTTTGATATTGGACGGACAAGGTTTGTTCTCAAGATCATTCTTAGCAGAAAAATTGATATTATATGGGAACCCCTGCCCATTTTTATTTTATATTGGCATTATTTTTTAGCTCACTGAGCATATGCTCTAGGGGTAATATGTACAGCCACTAAGGATCTGTCATGCGTTGATGTAGTGTGTAGTCAATGATTTCTTTGTATGTTGTAATCATACCAAACTTGGGTTGCCCTTCACAATATTGTGAAATTTAGACTGACCCCTGAATATGTGCTTGGCAGGGACAGACTTATTTTAACTTTAAAATCTTACTTATTCTACCAAATTAGAGTTGGTCTATTTAACTTAACTTAGAATGAATGTTCAGACTTATGGATAGTTGAAAAAAAAAATTGCCAGTCATTTGGTCAGGCACTTTCTAAAAAAATGTTACAAAATTTAAGCATATATATTTTTTTGCCATGAAACAGATATCAAAGAAACTATCCTGTGTGTCAACAACTGTTTGGATAATCTGGCAGTAGCCCACAGTCTTGCAGAAGCCCATCTCAAATGTAATACAGCTACCAGTACTCCACTAAGAAATCCTTTAGGCTGAGTTCTCCTTCATAGAGCATTTCAGCAAACAATGATTCACCATGCAGTCCTGTATTTGAGAGACAGAATGATACTACTGAACAGCCTGTAGCAGTTGAAAAACAGTACCACTGGGAAGAAAGTGTGACAGTAATTCATTTACTATTCTTGTAAGTTGTGCTTAATTTTGCATAAATTTGGTACTAGAGGATGGTCAAAGTAACAATCAGACTTTTTCTATGTAAGTTGCTCAGGTATCTATATAACATCACTTCTACTTAGGCAATAATGCCTTGTCATAAAAATCGTATGACCACACATGTAAAAATATGTTAACTTGGGCATAACATCAGGAGGAAGCCCACAACAGCCTTGATTTCTGTGAAATTCTTCGGCAGTAAATCAAACTTAAGACCAGTTTGATATACAGACTCTTAGTCTCTCATGGCCCTGAGGTAATAAAAAAATTTTATGCTCGAATCAGCTGATTTTGAAATTTTAACTTCTCATAAATAACAAATAACCAGAATCAGTGGTAATTTTAATCCTTAAATCATCAAAACCAGTTATTTATCTTGCTCATAAATGGTAAAATGTCAACAATTGTTAGCATTTTACCATTTATGAGCAATATAAATTTTACGCTCAGTTGAGTTGAGCACAAATAAAGTTTTATAACTTTATTTTTAACTCACCTGAGCACATCGAGCTCAAGGTGAGCTTTTGTGATCATTGAATGTCCGTCGTCCGTCGTCCTCCTTCAACAATTTAAGTGTTTACACTCTAGAGGCCACAAATATGACCCAATCTTCATGAAACTTGGTCAGAATGTTGGTCAGGTCACAAGGATGAACTCTATTGAAAATGGAAAGGATCCATGCCATATCACGGGAAAAGGGACCTTAAAGACAATTTTTAGCTCCACTGGCTGAAAGCCATTGGGGCTATTGTCATGGCGTTGTGTCCGTCGTGCGGTCGTCCGTGCGTGTGTGTGTGCGTGCCTCCGGTCGTAAACTTTTTCTTTAAAAATCTCCTCAGAAACTACTGGATGAATTTCAACCAAACTTCACAGGAATGATCTTTGGGTGACCCTCTTTCAAAGTTGTTCAAGAAATTTTGATCCAATGAAAAACCTGGATTTAATGGGCGTGGCTAATTACCAAATATGGTAAAAAGTGAGTTTCCTTCAATTCATATTGATGGATACCAATTAGATTTTACTGGAATGATCCTTGGGTGACCCTTTATCAGTCAACCAAAAATTATTGTGATCGGATGAAAAACACGCATTTTATGGGCGGAGGTCATTTCTCTATATGTTATATAGTGGAAACTTTGCAAATCAGTTTCTCAGATTCCAATTGATGGATACCAATTAAATTTTACTGGAATGATCCTTGGGTGACCCTTTATCAGTCTACTAAAAATTATTGTGATCGGATGAAAAATATGTATTTTATGGGCGGAGGTCATTTCTCTATATGTTATATAGTGGGAACTTTGAAAATCAATTTCTCAGAATGTAATGGATGGATATCAACCAAATTCCACTGGAATGATTGTTTAGTGACCATTTATCAGTCTACCAAAAATTATTGTGATCGTATGAAAAATATGTATTTCATGGGCGGAGGTCATTTCTCTATATGTTATATAGTGGAAACTTTGAAAATCAATTTCTCAGAATGTAATGGATGGATATCAACCAAATTTCACTGGAATGATCCTTGAGTGATTATTTATCAGTCAACCAAAAATTATTGTGATCGTATGAAAAATATTTATTTTATGGGCGGAGGTCATTTCTCTATATGTTTTATAGTGGAAACCTTAAAAAAAATAATTCTCAGAACGTAATTGATGGATATTAACCAAATTTCACTGGAATGATCCTTGAGTGAACCTTTATCATGCAGTGAAAAATAAATGTCATTGGATGAAAAATATTTATTTTATGGGCAGAGGTCATTTCTCTATATGTTATGTATAGTGGAAACTTTGAAATTAATTTCAACATCAGTAGAACCCAAAATATCTTAAAATCTAGTAAAAACTTAGATTTGCTTTTTCAAGAATTTCAAGCCTGTTGAGCAACTCAAGCCATTCATTGCTTTCTAGTCTTGTTTACACTCTAGAGGCCACAAATATGGCCCAATCTTCATGAAACTTGGTCAGAATGTTGGCCATGTCACAAGGATGAATCCTATTGAAATTGGGAAAGATCCATGCCATATCACAGGAAAAGGGGCCTTAATGACAATTTTCTTGTTTACACTCTAGAGGTCACAAATATGGCCCAATCTCCATGAAACTTGGTCAGAATGTTAGCCAGGTCACAAGGAAGAACCCTTTTGAAATTGGGAAGGATCCATACATTATCAAGGGAAAAGGGGCCTTAATGACAATTATCTTGTTTACACTCTAGAGTCCACAAATATGGCCCAATTTTCATGAAACTTGGTCAGAATGTTGGCTAGGTCACAAAGATGAACTCTATTGAAAATTGGAAGGATCCATGCAATATCACAGGAAAAGGGGCCTTTATGACAATTATCTTGTTTATACTCTAAAGTCCACAAATGTGGTTCAGTCTTCATGAAACCTTGTCAGAATGTTTGCCAAGTCACAAGGATGAACCCTATTGAAAATGGGAAGGATTCATGCCATATCACAGGAAAAGGGGCCTTAATGACAATTTTCTTGTTTATGCTCTAGAAGCCACAAATATGGCCCAATCTTCATAAAACCTTGTCAGATTGATTGCCAAGTCAGAAGGATGAACCCTATTGCAAATGGAAAGGATCCATGCCATATCACGGGGAGGGGCCTTAAAGACACTTTTCTTGTTTACACTCTAGAGGCCACAAATATGGCCCAATCTTCAAGAAACTTGGTCAGAATGTTGGCCAGGTCACAAGGATGAACCCTATTGAAATTGAGAATGATCCATGCCATATCGCAGGAGAAGGGGTCTTAATGAATTTTTTTGTTTGAACTCTCAAAGCCACAATTTTGGCCAAAACTTCATTAAACAAATGGTTATTGTGTAGAAATTATATCCTTTATGACATCTGCCTATTAAATGGTATGATGTCCCAGGGGTCAAAGAAACTCAGGTGAGCGATCAAGGACCATCTTTGTCCTCTTGTTTTATTCCCCTGCATCCTTAAGATGAGGGGCATATTGTTTTACCGTTGTCTGTCTGTCTGTCTGTCCATCTGTGTGCAAAACTTAACCAAAAAACTTAACATAGCCAATTACTTTAAGGCTATTTAAGATACAATGATCATATTTGGCATGATGATAGATCTCAATGATATGCATCTGATGATTCCAAAGTCAAGGTCAACTTAAAAAAAAAAACTTAACTCAAGAACTTAACATTGCCACAAAAAACTTGACATAGCCAATATCTTCAAGCCTATTTAAGGTACAAGCCTTACATTTGGCATGATGATACACCTCAATGATACACATCAGCTGATAGCATGGTGAAGGTCATACAACAAGGTCAAGGTCATTTGTCAAGAACAAACTTCTCAAAAACTTTGTTAATATCTTGGAGCCTTTTTAAGGTACCAGCCTCATATTTGGCATGATTTTAGATCTCAATAATGTGCATCTTGAGGTACCAAGGTCGCACGTTATGGTCACCTGTCAAGGTCAAAGTTTTGAGAAAAAAATACTTTAAGGCATTTGTGTTTCACAAACACTTCATCTATGTTTCAGAATGATGGACAGAAGAACATTCAGCTTGTGGGCAACATATCGTGTCATATTACCCAATCACAACTGCCGTCAACCAAGGAAGCAGGTCATGGCCCTGCTTGGTGTTCTTTTTACAAGAGAGGAGCTGTCTCAAGTTGTGTTGGGACAAGGACAGCTGTCAATGCTGTAAAAAAAATAATAATCCATTGCCGAGCAATGCAGTGAAGGCCATTAAAGTGTTGTTTTGAAACATTTCAGAAATGAAAGAGGTGATCCTTGTATGACTGATTCACTATTTAATTGCATAATTAACAGTAAATGTGTGACAGCTCGAAGAGCTTTGAAACCTTTACCCATGTCATGCAGAATAAAATCTTTAGCAAAGTTTCTGTAAAATCATAGTGCTGGATGCAATGATTGGGAATCACAAATTATGAAATTTTCAAAATTTTCTTGTTAAAAAAAAAAATCAGGTGGTATAAACTAAGATCAGATTGCACATATGTGCAGGCTTGTCTTTGTCTATAACTCCTGTCAAGGTAGGAATATTCCAGGTGCAGCATGACAAGGGTTAGAGAGTGCTTATAATATAGTGTGACCAAGAAAATAGCTTTATTGTCGGCCCACTTGTGTTGAGCAAGACATTGTTGTAACAACAATAGTTGAAGTGGTTCTGTTAATCAGTAAGTCAGTTGTAACAACAAAAGTTTGGTGTGGTTCTGTTAATCTGTAAGTCTGTCAGATTTTGTCCAGGCAATAACTCCTTCATTTTTTGATAGATTTCAAATTTACTTGGCACAATTGTTCTCTTTTTCATGAGTAGATGTAGCAGCCGTCATAGCTCAGTTGGTAGCGCGTCGGACTGTCAATCTAGAGTTCGCGGGTTCGATCCCCGACGGCGGCACTCATTCTTTCCGACTATTTGTCTTTCACCAATGGGTTGATAATCGTAGACCTATGTGAGATAGCGGCTGGAGGCTAGGAAAGAATGTGGTGGTTGTACTGGTAAGAGAAATACCAGGAAACCATTGTTAGGTGCTCCAGCCGCCGCGATATAACTGAAATAATGTTGAAAGCGGCGTTAAACTCCATTCAATCAATCAATTCAATCAATCATGAGTAGATGTAATATTTGAAAGAAATATTCAGAAAGCGTGAAGGTCACACCGCATGGTCAAGGTAACAAGAGCCTATGCTCAGCTGTTGTGTACTGTATAGTGGACAAAACATCTTAGGTTGAAAAAGGGGCGTAATTCCCACAAAATACAGCTAGAGTTATCTCTCTTGATAGTAAAGGTTGCTCTTTTTATAGTGTACAATGTGCGCCAAGTTTCAAGTGAATGCCTTTAGTAGAACCAGAGATATCACAAAATGTAAAAGTTATGAATGACTACACCGACCACAACAATGAGGCCTTTGACAACACCAAGGTTATATACCTCTGGTTTTCTCTGAAAATAGCTGAGCTTAAAATATAGGCTCAACATCAATTGTCCTTCACAACAATGACAAATGCATAAAAAATGAAAGTGTTTCAAAAGTTATGAATTGATGTAGCAAAATTATATAAATTTTTAAAACTATGAAAAACTTGGTGTTACTGTGTATACATGCCAGCTTTCTATCTCTAGTTTGCACTAGCTTGTACTAGCTTGCACAAGCTTGCAAGTGTTTGACAGAAACATGCTTGGTTAACAAGATTCCATTAGCTTGTACTAGCTTGCGCAAGCTAGTGCAAAGGTTCCAAATCTAAGCTAGCGCAAATGCAAGCTTGCGACAATCTAAATTAGCTTGCGATTTAAAAAAATTACATTAGCTTGTACTAGCTTGCCCAAGCATGCGCGAAGGTTCCAAATCTAAGCTAGCGCAAATGCAAGCTTGCGACAATCTAAATAAGCTTGCGATTTAAAACAATTCCATTAGCTTGTACTAGCTTGCGCAAGCATGCGCGAAGGTTCCAAATCTAAGCTAGCGCAACCTTAAATCGCAAGCTAGCGACAAGCTTGCGACGATCTTAAAAATAAGCTTGCAATTTTGGTTTGGGTTTACTAAATTTACTTTTAGCTCCACTGGCCAAAAAAGGCCACTGGGGCTATTGTCATGGTGTTGCGTCCATGCGTACCTGCGTCAGTGCGTACCTGCGTCCGGTCGTAAACTTTTCTTTAAAAATCTTCTCCTCAGAAACTACTGGATGAACCAAACTTCAAAGCAATGATCCTTGGGTGACCCTCTTTCAAAGTTGTTCAAGAAATTTTTATCCAATGAAAAACATGGATTTAATGGGTGTGGCTAATTTCCAAATATGGTAAAAAGTGAGTTTTCTCAGATTCTAATTAATGGATACCAATTAAATTTTACATGAATGATCCTTAAGTGACCCTTTATCAGTCTACCAAACATTATTGTGATCTGATGAAAAATTTGTATTTTATGGGTGGAGGTCATTTTTCTATAATGTAACATAGTGGAAACTTTGGAAATCATTTTCTTTGAATGTAATAGATCTGAAAATCTAGTAACCTTTAATTTGCTTGATTTTACAAGAATTTCGAGCCTGTGGAGCACTTCAAGCCATTCATGGCTTTCTAGTTTTGTAACTGTTTTATGATTGTTTAGAGGAAAATAATATCATACTACAGAATAAGACTCCCAATTTTGCTTACAAATAATTATTCAATCAACAAATTGGAGTTTTCACAAGAAAAGTATATATAGGTAGGGCACACTTATTACAGGATATATGGTAACTCTAAAACTCCATAAAAGGATAGTTTCCAGAAATATTCCTTTTTCAGTCAGGCCGCCACAGTAAATGTATGAGTAAATTCATTCACCAGACAGCTTTTTCAGATAAATAACTCTAGAATACAGTTAGCCAACTGATGTCTCTTTTACTGCCATTTATCATTGACAAGTTACATAAAACCAGTCTTGTGATTATTTTCTATGGTCTCTGATTTTATATCAATATAAATATAGTATTCCCTGGTAGTGGACCACAACACCCCAGCACTATTAAATACTCAGTAAAACTAGAGCTAGGGGCTTCAAAAGCCTCAATCTTCTGAAAGTAATTTGAAGTAAAATTGTTAGGTTAGATTTTTCACTAACTTAGGCGGCTGATTTGCTTAACAGACCTGAATCTAATGATGATGAGAATTTAAACGTTATTTAGTGCCCCCCCCTTTTTCTTTTTTCTAATAGATTGAATGCAGTAATACACCACTTTCAACAATATTTAAGTTATATCACTTGGCTACAGCACCAACCAATGGATTCCTGGTATTTCTTGCAACAGTAATACCATTACATCCTTTCCTAGCCTCCAGATGCTATCTCAAATATGTCTTAGATTCTCAACCCATTGGTTGGAAACAATTGATTGATTGAATGGAGTTTAATGCCGCTTTCAACATTATTTCAGCAGCGGCTGGAGCACCTAACAATGGATTCCTGGTATTTCTATCCCCAGTACAACCGCCACATTCTTTCCTAGCCTCCAGCTGCTATCTCACATTGAGAGACAAATAGTCGGAAAGAATGAGTGCGCCGTCGGGGATAGAACCCACGAACTCTATATTGACAGTCCGACGCGCTACCAACTGCGCTATGACGGCGGCTTTTGTTAGAAACAAACAGTCTGAAAAGCTGACAGTGCTGCCATCTGAGATCAAAACCTGGGACCTCAAGATTGACAGCCAGATGTGCTTTCAACTGCAGTTTTCTCTTAACAAAGAATAAATCAAATGCTGAAATATTTCTGCAAAGAAAAATTCAAGACCAATGAACAATAAATAGAAAATTGGCTTCCTCCCATTTAGAGAATATTTTTCATCCAATCACAATGATTTTGTTAAGTTTAATATAAGTGAAGTTTGATAATAGGTTACAAAGGAACATTCCAGTGAAATTTGGTTGATATCCATCAGTTTGGTTCTTAGAAAATGATTTTGAAAGTTTCCACAAAACAACATTTAGTGAAATGACATATGCCCATAAAAAGACATATTTTTCATCTGATCAAGATAATTTTTTTTCAAAGACGGATCAAGGGTCACTCAAAGATCATTAGTTAGATTCTAAGAAAAGTCACATATTACCATATATGGAAATAAGCCACACCCATTTAAACCTTGTTTTCTTTGGAACAAAAACACTTGGAAAAACTTTCAAAAGAGGGTCATCTAAGGATCAATCCTGTGAAGTTTAAAATTCATCCAGTAGTTTCTGAGGATACGTTATTTAAAGAAAAAAGTTTACCCCTTGACAGTTGGTTGATTGAATGGAGTTTAACGCCCCTTTCAACATTTTTTCAGCTATATCGCGGAGGCTGGAGCACCTATCAATGGTTTCCTGGTAATTCTCTCACCAGTACAACCACCACATCCTTTCCTAGCCTCCAGCTGCTATCTCACATAGGTCTATGATTATCAACATATTGGTGAGAGACAAGTAGTCGGAAAGAATGAGTGCTGTCTTCAGGAACCAAACCCAGGACCTTTAGATTGACAGTCTGACGCGGTACTAACTGCGCTATGAGGGGGGCTCCCTTAACGGCTGGACGGCAGCATGACAGACACAGCGCCATGAATATAGCCCCAGTGGCCTTTGGCCAGTAGAGCTAAAAAGAAGAATTAAATTACATTCAGCTCTTTAAATGGTTACTTCCTTTATACCTACAGGAAAAGTATTTGATAAACAACAAACTCACTCTCTTGTGGTCAAGCAGCATATTTGACTTCTTTTTTATTACTAAATGAGCCATAATTTTCACTTATCAGCATCATCTAAAGTACATTCCAATAACATTCATGTACAATTTGAGTGAAACCAGTTATTTTTTTTCAAGGAGGAAATCAGTTCTGTCAACAAAAAACATTTTTTGTCCCATCAAAATACTTTTGAAGGAATTTATGAAAGGTTTTCCTAAGAATTGTTACTGTCAAATTCTTTAAGTAGTTTCTGATGAGATTTTGAATGTATAAGTTTCAAAACACAAAAACTGACAGATGGTCAGATGCACATGCTTTTGGTCAGTGAAGCTAAAGAAACAAAGAATGGGTGAGAGGATAGAAAGACATTTAGAACAAACTTTGTGTTTTGTATGAAACAAAAAATATATATATATAAACAAGAGGACCATGATGGTCCTATATCGCTCACCTGAGTTAGTCACTCATAACTTGTCAACCATATTATAAATACCAGAATTTGTTTGATGTACATTTAGGGTGGTTAAATTTTGTCCTACTGCAATTTGATTTTCTTCAATTTTCGTAAATTTTCAACCATTCTCTTACCATGGCAAATTCTTTTAACAACTTTTGTAGACCTACACGTTAAGAACATCCATGCTAAGTTTAAAATTAATTGTTCTAAGATTTGAGGTATTTTTGCCATTTTAAGACTTTCCTTTACAATGGCAACTAGAATTTTTGAAGAAATGAAATTATTTTAACAACTTTTAAAGAGCTTCACCCAAGGATCATCCCTGCCAATTTTCAGCTTGATTGGCGTAGTGGTTTGGGAGAAGGAGAATTTTTTCCAAGATTTTTGGCCATTTTTCAGACATTCCGTTACCATGGCAACCAAAGTTTTTGATGAAATAAATTCATTTTTACAACTTTTGAAAAGCTTCACCCAAGGATCATCCCTGCCAAGTTTCAGCTTGATTGGTCAAGTGGTTTGGGAGGAGAAAATTTTTTTCTGAAATTTTCAGCCATTTTCGGCCATTTTTCAGACTTTCCGTTACCATGACAACCAGAGTTTTTGATGAAATTAATTTCTTTTTACAAATTTTGAAGAATTCACCCAAGAATAATCCCTGTCAATTTTCAGCTTGATTGGCCTAATAGTGGTTTGGGAGAGGAGAATTTTTTCTAAGATTTTCGGCCATTTTCGGCCATTTTTCAGACATTCGGTTACCATGGCAACCAGAGTTTTTGATGAAATTTAATTCTTTTCACAACTTTTGAAGAGCTTTACCCAAGGAACATCCCTGCTAAGTTTCAGCTTGATTGGCCAAGTGGTTTAGGTGGAGAAAAATTTTTTCTAAGATTTTCGGCCACATTGGGCCTTTATGCAACCATGGCAACCAGTTTTTGATAAATTTAAATTCTTTTAACAACTTTTAAAGAGCTTCACCCAAGGAACATCCCTGCCAAGTTTCAGCTTGATTGGCCCAGTGGTTTAGGAGGAGAAGATGTTTAAGGAAATAGTTGATGGACGGACAGACGGACGAACATACGGATGGACGGACGGACCATGGACAGTGAGTGATCACAATAGCTCACCTTGAGCACTTTGTACTCAGGTGAGCTAAAAAGGGGCTATGTCTGGACAATTATCAATTCCCACAACCAAGTTTGATATTTTTTCATACAATACACTTAGCATGTATTATATTTATCTTGTAACCTCTACTTGCTTTGTTTTACATCAATGTATCTAACAGAGATGTAAGTTACTAAAAATAACCTCATTGGGTCATTTTTCTAAAAATATCCATGTGATATAAAAAAAATATCATATGGGATGTTATCATACGGATTTTTGTGTAGTTATGAGTAAATACAGTTAACTCTTAGTAGTTTACACGCCATGTTTTGTAGGTATGTGTTCATTCATATACATTCTTTTGTCCCAATGTTGTAAGAGCTCCGTGCTATTCACACACAGGTTGTTTGTAGCCCTTTCAAGTCCAGAGAGATGGCTTATCACACAAATTCATATGTTTAATTCATAGGTGTGAATTGTGCTTCATTTATTGCCCAAGGCGTCACAATTAGAGCAGTCCCAATGTGGACTATACCTCCCACCAGCACTTTGTCGATTGAACAATGACTGACTGTGACCTTGACCTTTGATTGGTTCGTACTATGTTTAGTTCATACAAATTGTGCTGCTCCCTAGAGCTTCAAACTACCAAGAAATTAATGTTTAGGTTACAATACTACCACAGCTCTATCACAAAAGACTAAAGGAATTCAATGACTATTTTGAACAGTTTCCTAATATGTAGAGATTATTATATGAGTTATTATAATCGACAAGGAACACACACATTTTGAATAGAAATATGGTTAAACCCAGAATACTTCATATCATTTCAATCTGAAATTTCAAGTGAATCAAGATGAAATGTCAGAGTCATTAACAGAAGATAATAGAAACACCTACTTAGTTCTGGCAAGGTATTCATAAGCCTCAAGTCCCTTTATCCTTTTTTCTACATAAATTCCTATACTGAAAACAAAAATGCTCTGCTGGAATTATATTTGTGCAATTTGTCTAAAGTATTACTGTTGCTACCTTTTTCCTTTTCGGAATAGCTCTGAAAAAATATGATCATTTATCATCCTATTTCAACCTTTACTTTTTGCTTTTTAGATAATTAACCCTTGCCACACTGAATCCAGAATATACCTGCTTTGGCAAGAGTTATAGGCTTTGGCAAGAGTTATAGACAAAGATCAGCTTGCACTTAATTATGACCTGATTTTCCGTATACAACCAGAAAAGTTTTAAATATATTTTTTGAAAACATATAACTGAATTACAATCAGTCCTTTTGCAATGACGCTTTGATTTTTATCCATATTTGCCAAAGTTTTTAATTGGGCAAGACAGCAGTTGACAAGAATGCGTTCTACATGTTCATCATTTTAGTTTTACCTTGAATTCTTGTTCCTAATCACTACAAAAATTTAGACATTTCAAAGATGATGGTGACTACACACAATAATGATTTTGAAACTTGTATCATCACATTTTTACCACGCATTGATGGTTCTACACATCTTTTGAAACTTTTTATCATCATAGTCATACCTTACGTTGTTGGTTCTAATCACAAGAATGATTTTGAAACTTTCATCATCTTAATTTCATCTAGCAAATTTGATTTTACTTCTCACTAAAATGTTTTATTTCTTTAATTTCTTTTTTATTCTTCCAAACCTCCACAACCAGGAATTGTTTTTGTATTTTCAAAATACATGAATGTAACTTCACTGTTTGAACACGAAAATTTACATTGGGATACTCCTTAATATTTATTAAAGTAACATTCTAGTTTAGTCCATTTCAAATAGTATCAGTGAATTGTGATCAAGGTTTTAAGGGATGCATGTTTTGCACATCTGATATTCAAAAATTAGTGGCCAGGGGCCCGTTTAACTATATGCTCATATTGTACATGTACACAAATGAAACTTTGACTGCTAATTCTTATATCAATTATTGGTATTTACGAAAAGTTCTTTAGTTGTGACATCAGAATTGATGAAATGACATCATAAATGATGTCATGTCTATGATGTAACTGTAAGCTTTCACTGTAAAGAAATAGCCATCATGGTCACTTTGAACAAGTAGGGTGTCTCAAATGAGGCAAAAAATTAAAATGATGCAAACATCTAGAGGAAACACTTTCAGACAATGCTATTCACAGGATATGTTACTAAAGAAATCTTGTCAAAGTTTATTGTTGGCTTAAAGGGAAAATAGCTGATATTAATATATTCAATTTAATTCTCAGAATATTTGTGAGCTTTTTCAAATTCAACAGTGTTTGTCAATGGTGATTGTCATTCAGATATATTTTGTATTCAGCCATAAGCAGGTAATCAAGTAAAATGCTCATTGTTTTAAAGGTCCAAGTTCATCCTGGCTCAGGTTAAAGCAGCTTAAAAACATGAAAAGGTTGCGTTTTTGGTGAAATAGCATTAAAATACATATATATATATAGAAACATCTTGAATCCAACTTCAATGTGGGGCTTTACTTATTTTAATCCAACCAAAAGAAATTATTTCAATGAGAGGAGGAAAGCCGAATTTTTCAGCCATGTATTGCTAAAATGAAGGTTCTTCGAACATTGTCATGTGACGGCCATCAGAACATGATATGCACACACATTGATCAATGTCAAATGTGCTTTCAAATGGCAGAGTTCTACCTTAATAAATATAATTTGAAAAAAACTTGAATTTATCCATCACCTTGCATATCTAAAGGACTAGGTTCAGGAACATTAGAAACTGGCCCTGTGAAATCGGCATTTTTCAAATTTCTGTACACATTTAAACCTACCTTTTTCTATAAAACTATGCACAATCTCTCAAATCATATATAAAATATTTCCCAAAGACACACAGTTTCCTTACAATAATCCAGTAAAAAAGTCTAAATCCGCAGAAATGCCTAAATTTCCCCAAAATAGCTGTTTAAAGTTTCAAAAAAATATGAAGCCCCTTTTGCCACACCTCCATATTTTTATCAAGTAATAGCCATGACTTCTAGAATGTTTTAGTGAAATATTGTGGTGTCGCAATTGGGGCTTCATATTTTTTCAGCTACTTGAATTTCCAAATTTCTGGAAAAATGGGCAATTTTACAGTTTTAGGCCTAATTTAATGCCATTTTTTCAAGTAATGATGAATTTATAGAAAAAATTACTTGCACAATTTGAGAGAAGGGGATCAGAGTACGCAAGAAAACTTGGTTTCATCGAGATCATTGGAAATGAGAAAAAGTCAATTTTACAGGGCCAAAAACTACAGTTAGTGAACCATGTCCTTTGACCTTGACCTGGGTATTAATTTGCAAGGACACTTGCCCAAAGGCCAATTTTGACTACACAGGTCATATGGAAAAAATTGACTTATGATCACCCAATAAATCAAGGAGGATTTATATGATTGTTTAGAAGAAATTCACCTCAGGCTAAGGGGAAAAGGACCTAGTCCGGCAGATATTGTGGGATTTTAAGCTGGACCTGGATTTGAGGTACATAGAAAATGTTTTTACATATTCTTAAAGCTGAGGCTTTCTACTTTAAGAATCCGTCGGATGACACCTTGTCATCCTTGAGCAATTCGAGAAATTCAAGATGGCGTCCAAGATGGCCGCCAGAAATAAGAAAATGTCAAATTCCTCGTATTTACATATTTTTTGCAGTAAAATAAATCATAAAACATATGCATTCACATAATAGATGAAAGTCACGTTGAACTGAGTGGTCATCCTTCAAGAAAAGGCAAGATGGCAGCCAAGATG
The DNA here is from genome assembly GCA_948146395.1 of Fragum whitleyi. Classification (NCBI taxonomy): domain Eukaryota; kingdom Metazoa; phylum Mollusca; class Bivalvia; order Cardiida; family Cardiidae; genus Fragum; species Fragum whitleyi. The sequence continues at coordinate 45,817,952 of OX411543.1, read as the reverse complement.
ACAGCCAGATTGGGCAAAAAAATCACCTTTTTGAAAGTTTTCTTTATATTTTGGATCTTGCTTAATATCAAACCTAGGTAAAAACTGTTTAAATGCTTTTCCTATGTTTTTTCTGATTTTTTTTAATTTCTTTATAAATAGAACCAATTTCATGATGAGAAATTAATTGATTAAGTAACATGGCTAGTATACTCCTGGTTTCTACTTCCTATTCCGTCAGAATTAAGGGTGAAGCTGGATTTGATGGAGATAGAAAAAGTTTTATATGATCTTTAAGCTGGGGCTTATTTCTTTTAGAAATCGCGAATTACATCTTGTCACCCTTATGCATTTTGAGAACTTCAAAGTGGCATCCAAGATGGCAGCCGGGTATCTTAAAAATGCCATTTCTTTATTTGAAAATATTTAAGGCAACACGAGGCTTTACCAGAAGCTTTTCAAAATACATTCTATCCCTGAAAATTATATTTGATATTTTGTTCACAGTATCAAAATGTTAGCCAAATGACAGCCAAAATGGCAGCCAAAATGGCAGCCAAAATGTTAAAATGTCCTATATTTCATAACATCTTAAATTGTTATCCTTTGTTTTCTCCTAAATCGATAAATTGGATAAAACAGGTCTTAATTTGCCCGTATGTCTTTTGTCGATATATTTTCAAGCATGTGTGCCCATTTATGTGTCCATCTGTCAAACCGTCTTTTTATCCCTCTTCATTTCGTTCTTCTTAAGCTCCCACATTATTTAAGTGTTTTTTCTTTGATTCGGTTGAATGGTATCTGTTATGAGACAATGCCATGGTCGTTCCTATAAGCTAATGTCACAATGTCAGTCAAGGTCAACGTCCATAGTCCAAATAATATATCGCGAAAGTCCATTTCACTAGTTTTAGTATAATTGGAATCAAAAGTATTTTTCTGTAGCCAAGTTCAGAAAATATGCTAGCGAATTTTTCCGCCAGTAACATTTCAGTTCACCAGTATTTGCTTGAGATTGTGTAATTTTACATAACTGATAGATATGGAGTTGTGCTATTTTTCTAGGATTGGTAAATGTTCGTGTTCTGACTCTTGTGACTTGATAAAGTCTGGTCCACAGAGAATCGCTTCAATTAAAGACTATAGCAAACAATATGGCGACAATTCATATCAAGAATTATATCAAGAATTAGAGGAAAATCTCCAAAAGTAATTATTTTGTCTACACACATAGGGCATGTGTGTCAACATATTCGTCCAAACAACATATTTCCCGCTTTTTGAAAAGAAAGCAACAATCTTAAATTGATACTTCAATTCTATTACAGAAAAAATCTAGACGCTCCTTTGCGCAGGATTTTGATTTTAAAAAACACTGTTTGTTTTGTGGTGAAACATGCAATCTAGAAAAAGATCCTAAGAATCCTGGGTGGTGGCGTAGAGCCCATTTATGCTGAACTATTGGAGAAAGTTTGAGTGGACAGGTTGATGTTAAACAAGAGATCTTGAATACTTGTGACGCTTGAGCTGATAAATGGTCTACAGAAGTCCTACTTCGGTTACTAGGAGCAGTAAGTGACATGTTTGCAGCTGATGGCAGGTACCATGCAACTTGTTAACTAAATTTTATGTCTCCAAAGAATATCCATGCAGCTGCTGCAAGTACATCACATACTTATGAAAAACCTAAATCAGATGCTACTTTTGATCACCTAGTTGAGCTACTGTCAGAAAATGAGAGTAAAATTTAGAATTATTTCCGATATACGTAGCTGAAGGGGTCAGTATCCTCACTCGAAGAATATTGGTTCAATCGTTAATCGACAATTTTGGTGACAATTACTAGTTTTATCAGCTCCTGGAGTGGCTAGTATCATTGTTTTTCGACATAAAGCACATGTGATGTTGAAATTGGTAAATGATACTCATGATTCAGAGTTGTTACTAGATTCAGCTGTAAATACAGTGTCCAATCAAATCATGAAGGAGGTCAAAAGCGTTGAAGTTGACAAAGCGCATTACAAACAAGAATTGATACAGAAACTGTCGAAAATGTATTAAGTTCAACGCTTATGCGGGTGTTGTACAAAAAACTAGATTACAGTCCATCAGCATAGTAACAAATATTTTGGTTTGCTTTGCAACTAGCTCTTTGGGTTCTTATGAGGAACTCTAAAAGTTTAGTCAGACAGTTAAATGCATTTGGGGTAACCTGTACTTACGATGAGGTCTTAAGATTCAAGAAGTCAGCAGCAGTTGCAGCAACCTCAGTACCGGCGTTACAAGGCATTTCAGATACAAAACCAGGTTTAATTGAAGTTGTCGTTGACAATTTTGATGCGTACATTTAATCCCAGAATGGGAAGCTATCTACTCATTCCTTAGCCATCTTGGTAACACAACCCTTAGACCCTAATAAGCTCCCTGACCCCAGTATTGATAATACTATTAAGCGCATTGATAAAATTGAAATGACTAAAGCCATTGAATATGATGTGTGTATTGATCGTTACTATGGTCCTAAGAAACCCCAAATGCCAGATAAATGTATAGCAATACAGGTTTTGCCCATGAAAATTCTTTCCGCAATGTCAGTTTCTCGGAATAGAGCAGGAGAAACGGCCACTCGTTTCATAAACAATATGTTAACAAGTGGTGATTGTCCAGAGTTTAATGGATTTAATACCAAGATTTGTAGAGAACAAGGTCATGGATCATAGTCACAAACAAAGGCCATGTACTTACCGTTGATTGACATGACTCCCTCTGACCCTGATACTATCATTACATCTCTAAGACAAGCTCATAAAATTACAACAAATTGTGGCCAAGAATTTGTAATATACACAGGAGACTTGCAGCTTTACAAAGTAGCAGTGAATATACTATGGTCATACCCAGAACAGTTTAGTGATGTAATACTTCGGTTAGGTGGTATGCACACCTTAATGAGTTATGTTGGTTCTATAGGTACATTGATGGCCGGTAGTGGCCTTCACGAACTTTTGGAATCTACGTTCGCTGGAGTTCAAAAGACGATGTCAGGCAAGAAATTTCCCCAGAATGTTAGAGCGTTGAGATTAGTGGCAGACGAATTGTTTCGACTATTATTTTCAGCTAATGATATAAGAGACTTTACTGAACTAGATCAATTATTGTTTGACATCAGTAGCAAAAGTAAAACATCTAAACTTTGGATTGACTGTACCATAAGAGCCGTTTTCATCATTATGATGTATATTCGGGCCGAAAGAGAGGGTGACTGGGGTTTGCATTTGGTGGCAATGAAAGCAATGAAACCATATTTTTTGGCTGTAGGTCATTTCAACTATGCTAGGTATGGCTTATATTATCTGAGATCAATGGAATCAATGTCAGGGCTTTGTCAGGATAAATTCGTGAAGGAAAAGCATGTTATGCGCCATGTCCCTGGAATCTGGAATGGTGTTTGGAGCAATATGTATATTGAAACTACATTTATGAGATACGGGCACGGAAAACATGGTATTATTGATGTCACTCTCAAACCGGAGACTTTAAAAGTGTGGTCTTTGAGTCTCTACATTTGTAGTAGACTTGAACAGGACATTGACTGCCTTTCAGAATCTGACGATCATGTAACTCTGAAAAAGCATAAAGAAAACCATGGGCATGGCTGGATCAAAAAAAAATGATGAGCAGAAGAAGCTTGTCCCTGTGATGCTTCCAAAAAACATGCCCCTTGCTCCTGAGAATGTATTGAAACAGATAAAATGCTCTTGTGAAAGTCAGTCGCCGTGTGTTTTATTACAATGTACTTGCAATAAAGCTTGATTGTCTTGTACAATATTTTGCTCCAGTCAAGGATCAGCCATATGCTACAATAATCACACAAAAAGCTAATATCGATTATTGTTGAATAAGAAAAATTATGTTGAAAAGTTTTAAGAAATAAAAAAAAGCGGAAGAGAAATGGCGAGAGAGAGGTAGGGAGAGAGGGGGCTACAGAGAGAGAGAGAGAGAGAAAAAGAGAGAGAGAGCATTGAAACAGTATTCAAAAATAATTGTTGTTCCCATGATTGATACTGAAATTAGATTTAAATTGAAGAAATCTTTGGAAAAAATATGTGACTTTTACTCATTTTGGCTGCCAGCTTAGCTGCTATCATGGCTTTATTTGCATGATGTTCACCCAAAGCCAAGCGTCCTCCATCTATCATTAAAATGCCGATGTCTTATGAATCATTTTACTGCAAAAAGTATCCACATACCAGGAATCTGGCATTTTTATCTCTGGCGGCCATCTTGGATGCCATTTCTAAATTGTCAAATGCGCAAGGGTCACAAGGTGCTTTTGATATGTTCTTAATTAAAGTAGAGAGCCTCTGTTTTAAGAATTTATTTTCAATGTACTCCAAATCTACAAGTAGCTTCATTCTCATGTCTGCTGGAATCCGTCAAAAGTATTCTCGCCGGCATGTTTATCAAGTCATTCTCTTGATGAAATTTGTTCTATTGATAAAGAAAATTAAGCAAAAATACAAAAAATATAGAGAAAAAATGGTAAAGTATTAAAATAATTTTATTTTAAAGATTAATATTGAAATAAGATCCAATATTAAGAAAACCATCGAAAAAAAGTGTTTTTTTCTCAAACTGGCTGCCATCTTGGCTCCCATCTTGGTATTACATGCATGATTACCTCTTAAAACAACCAGACTTTCATCATTATCAGAATGCATATGTTTTATGCTTCATTTCCTGCGAAAAATATATAAATACGAGGAATTTGACATTTTTCTATTTCTGGCGGCCATCTTGGACGCCATCTTTAATTTCTCAAATTGCTCAAGGATGACAAGGTGTCATCCGACGGATTCTTAAAGTAGAAAGCCTCAGCTTTCTGAATATGTAAAAACATTTTCTATGTACTCCAAATCCAGGTTCACCCCAATATCTGCCGGACTAACCTAAAAGACATGAATTTTGATAATTTTTTATAAATCAGAAAATGCATACTGAAATAACGCTCCCTTAAAGCCATGCTATGTATAGCTGCCGGGAGTGTTATTTAGGAGAAATACGATAAGTTCCTTTATATTTATAGCACTTTAATAGCACTTTCAAAAATGGTTAAATGACCCCTAGAAATGTAAAGAATCTTTTCTTGTCTGAAAATCAATTGTCTCAAATCTTTTGAAATCCTATGACATAACTACCTATTTAGTGGATTGCAGTCCAATAAAGTCTACTTTATGACAACAAAATGTTACTGGTCTTCCATAAACTACCTTTTTTTCTGACATAAACTACTAATTAGCTATTTCTTTTTGAGCTAGAAAAATGAGCTCAGAGATAAATATTAGATGACAAAATAATTCTTTTACTTAGGTTGAATGTTGTTGGTTAACTAGTACTGTTAATATACGTGTATACATTTTGCATTGTCATTGTGATATTCACAGATCCTTGATACAGCACTAGGTATCTACAGTTTTTGTTGGGAGTTGCAAAACTGCATCATAATGATCAATATTTGCATGAAGTTTCATTAGTATTGAAGGAAATTAAAGGGGTTGTTTTCTACACAAAATTAATTGTTTATGTGTAAAAATGGTAAACAATGTGTAAGTAAATGGGGGTAGGGAGAGAAATAAGCCTTGCAAGACTTAATATGTAATCAATATTTCGTATCAAGTTTCTTTAGTATTGAAGCAAAATTGAATGAGGAGTTTGTAACACAAAATTTGCTGAATATGTGTATAAAGAGTAAACATTGTCTTAGTTCAAAGGGAGGTGATTCTTGAACCAGTGTGTGTTCAGACTTCAAAATTGCATCTTGCGAAACTTCAATATGTGATCAATATTTGTATAAAGATTGTAATAGTATTGAAGCAGAACTGAAGGAGGAGTTTGCAATACAAAAGTAGTAGGTTTTTTGTACACTAATAGACAGACAGGCTGATTTCAGTATACCAGGAACACAAGAGCTAAATTGGCCCTTTGAATATAATTGGTCCAGTGGATGTCTCCCAAGTTACATTCCGGCAAAATTTCATTCAAATTTGCCTTGTGGTTGAGGAGGACATTTCAAGAATTCAATGTAAAATAGGCCCTGCCCTGCCATGTCTACTTTAATGTCCCAATCAGAATGTCTCAATTTTTTTTGAAAATGGTCACCAAACTAGAAAGCCATGAATGGCTTGAGTCGCTCCACAGGCTTGAAATTCTTGAAAAGCAAAAAATGTTTTGACTAGATTTTTAGATATTTGAGATTCTACTGATGTTGAAAATTATTCCATCAGTTACATTCTGAGAAAATAATTTTCATAGTTTCCACTATTTAACATATCGAGGAATGACCTCCGCCCATAAAATGCATATTTTTCATCCAATCAAAATAATTTTTGGTACGCTGATAAAGGGTCACTCAAGAATCATACCAAAGAAATTTGGTTATATCCAAAAATTAGATTCTGAAGAAATGATTTGCAAATTTTCCACTATATAAAATATAGAGAAATGACCTCTGCCCAGAAAATGCATATTTTTCATCCAATCACAATGATTTTTTGTAGACTTATACAGGGTCACTCAAGAATCATTCCAGTGAAATTTGGTTGATATCCATCAGTTACATTCTGAGAAAATGATTTTCAAAGTTTCCACTATACATCATATAGAGAAATGACCTCCGCCCATAAAATGCATATTTTCCATCCGATCACAATGATTTTTTGTAGACTGATAGAGGGTCACACAAGGATCATTCCAGTGAAATTTGGTTGATATCCATCATTATGTTCTGAGAAAATGATTTTCAAAGTTTCCACTATATAACATATAGAGAAATGACCTCTGCCCATAAAATGCATATTTTCCATCCAATCACAATGATTTTTTGTAGACTGATAAAGGGTCACTCAAGGATCATTCCAGTGAAATTTGGTTGATATCCATCAGTTTTATTCTGAGAAAACGATTTTCAAAGTTTCCACTATATAACATATAGAGAAATGACCTCCGCCCATAAAATGCATATTTTCCATCCGATCACAATGATTTTTTGTAGACTGATAAAGGGTCACACAAGGATCATTCATGTAAAATTTAATTGGTATCCATTGATTAGAATCTGAGAAAACTCACTTTTTACCATATTTGGAAATTAGCCACGCCCATTTGGTTTGGGAGAAATTGCATTAATGTTAAAAGATTTTGGGTCAAAATAAGCAATTTCCAACCAGGTCCACGTACATTTTGGCGTCAATCAATTTTTTATGACCAAGTTTTGAGAAGGGTCATCCAAGGAACATTTCTGCCAAGATTGGTTGTTATCGGCTCATTGATTACAGAAAAGAAGAGGAAAAGATGTTTTAAGATTTCATGGTCAAAAACGGCCCTGCTCTGCAGCCCCAATATTTGTTGAATTTTGAATTAATTGAATGGGTTTCATACATAAATTTGGATCATTCATATATCACATGAAACTAAAATATTATCATACTAACATATCAAAATGCTTAGCGTATTCATTATGTAGTTAGAATTTAAGTTGCATATAAATATGTATATATCATGAATTTGAAAAAAAAACTATCACCTCTTAAATATAAAGAGAGATAATATCAACTTCTACAAAAGAAGTCTGGTTGTTTTGACACATAGGCACACCAAAGTAAAAGGTCATGCTATATTCATTATTTATATTGACACAAGTTCAGACAATTTATTCAGCTTTTCTGTGCCTCACTGTTTCTCTGAATGTGTCCAACACAAATGTAACAACTATTTTACTATTCCAACTTTACCTTTCAGTCCATTTCTCATCTATGGCTCAGCACAAAACAGTTGTAATTGCCTATAAATATAAAGGCAGTTACAACTGTTTCACGCTGAGCCATCAACAGTGATGTTATATAATGGCCTCAAAACAGAAAACATTTCAAAATTTTTCCTTTGGAGGCATACCCTTGAGGGAAGGGACAGTAAGATTATACTTTTCTGGGCCCAAGGTTCTAAAACTTTTCCCAAACTCAACTGAGAATTTTCTCAAATTTTAAATTTAAATAAATGTATAAAAATAAAAGATGATATTAATAAGTTGTTATTTATAACAAATTAACTTACCAATATCATCTTTTATGTATATACATTGAAATGCGAATTAAAACAGAAATACAACAGAATTACGTCTTTAATCTTGAATTGAAATTCGAGAAAATTTTGAATTGAGCATGAGAACAGTTTTATAACCACAGGCCCAGAACTAGTATAGCATTTTCTATATTCTCTCTAGTTCTTTCTATCACCCTCTATCTCTTTTCAGCTCTCCTGAGCACAGAGGAGATTTCGAGATCCACTTTTCCGTTGCGCATTGTCTGTCTGTCCTGGTCTGTCAGATAACATCAATATTTCTTTATCATCTCTGTTACTTAGCAAATTTGAACTTAACTTGTTGAAAATGTGCCTTTGATGACCTTTCTTAAAACTTATTGTGAAATCATGATTGTTACCCACAATATGTGAATGGCAGGTCTTTGACTTTGAAATCTCTTAATGTTTCCTCTTTTCAAACCAGTGGGCCAATTTCAACTATAGTTAGCATTCATCACAGTTCTTATGGAGACCCTTCTCCAAAATATCTCTTTATGGCAAGGTTTTTCTATGATGATTTATTTCATATTTTATTCAGATGAACTGTCTAGGACCTTTCTAGCCTCCTTGCTTGACAATCGTTACAGGTAAACTATGCCAATGATAAAGGCATAAAAAAATACATTTTTCAACAATAAGAAGATAAATCCCCTCTGAATATAGTGCAGTTAGATTATAACAATATCAGTTAATACTATAAGTGATTTATTGGTTATAACCTATTTCATGATCCAAGAAAAGTTACCAGTTATAACAATTTTGGAATATAACAAGATACTTTCTTAGGTCAAAAGAGCATTTTTATATCAAACTTTTAGTAATTCAGTCTTTCTTGCTTGAGCTACCATGTCTTTAAAGCTACAACTTTTATTAAGCCACCATTGTAAAAAGTCCCTTCCCTGTAAGAAAAATTTCTGAACTAGTGGACATTCTTAAACGTAAAAAATTTTCATTGAATCTTATGACATTAGAACTCATTTAAATCGTCTCATTGAGACAATTCTTATTGGTTCCAACATCCTAGGATTCAGTCAGAATTATGTGACAATCTTTATATGCTATAAAAAACAAAAAATATGCCTTTTTATCATTAAATATATATTAAGCGACCATTTCCATTAGCGACGGCTTTTTATTGGTCCTCTAAGAGGTCGCTTAACACAAGTTTTACTATAATTAATTCTTCTAGTTGAAGTTTATACTGCTGTACTCAAAAACTTTTATTCGGTAACTGTAGATAGAATGTGATGGACTCAGTGTCTAGAGCCAGTGTTATTTAAATATTCTTTGATGTCTGTATCTATTAATGAAAGTCTATTTCTGTTTAATTGCAACTTGTACAAACAAAAAATATGTTTCTATTCTTGTTGTTCTGAGTTTGGATAATAGAAAGCTTTAACTTTGAACACATAATCTTGTTAATCTTATCTACATTTTGGTTTAAAAAAAATGCCAAATTTAGGGATATATTCAACTTGTCAGAGTGCCTTAGGTTTTCCTCTCAAAAGTTCATCGGCACAATGACAGCTGTTTCCTTCTCAGAAAGGTGTTCTTGTGAAATATTTGTAACAATAGACTACCTTCTGAATAAAGTCAGATCCTTTCAAACCTTATAAATACATGATATGACGTGTTCTGTAAAGTCATCTCTTTGATTGTTTGAAGGAGAGACATCACATGCAAGGGTCACGCTACATTCATTATATGTGTATTCATACAGCTGGTAGACACTCTGTCCCATTGTTAGATTACTGGTGTTACATTGAGTTTTTTGTCATATTTCAGATAAAAGTTTGCTCAATCAGGGATTGAACTCAGGATCCAAGAATTGACTGTTAGTTTGTTTTACTGACTGATCTAAATATGTGTTGTCAAATAAATTACAATAAAGAAAGGATTTTATATAGAAAGTTCAATCTGTGACCTTAAATTCCACCTTCCTGTATTGAAAGCTATGTGGCAGTCTTGTTTAACTACAAAAAATTCATTTATAGGTTTATGGTTCTTAGTTGTAAGAATATGGAGACAATTCCAATACAAAGTTAGACTGAAATATTGACCTTAAACATACATAATCAAAAATTATAAAACTTCCTTTTGCCAATGATAATAATTGTAAAAAGTTTCATGGTATCAAGCTGAGACTCCTCTTGTTTAGAACACATAAATGGTTTTAAAAGTTTGAGTGGAACCTAGACCTATAAATTATGTGACTGAAACAATAGGACAGTTTCTTAGGTCACTTGCAACCATTAAATCAAGTTTCATGATTCGAGGTCAATTAGTCATTGAGAAAGTGCAAGGACACAAAATGGTTATATACAGATGTTAAGACAGAAAGATGCATGCAGAGCTTCAGATTGACAGTGGGCCCGGGTCATTTCTCACATGATGACCCACAACTTTCCAACAGTTGGGGTCCTGTGACCCTGTCCTGCTTGAATATGAAACATTTTTACCATAATGAAAATATGCTTTGGCCCATCATTTCAGGAAATGACCCACAACTTTTTACCTCATGGGTCAATTGGACCCATCAGTCTTGAAAAGAATCTGAAGCCCTGTGCATGTGGTGAAACCAGTTTAACAAGTGCCCTTTGTATACATAATTTTATTGAAAAACAAGTAATCAAAGTACTTGCAAGATATCTGAGAGAGGTTGAGAAAGGCAAAGTGTAAAAGAAAATGCAAAAGGTGGATCTACTATTGTTTCAAGTTATTTCAAGTGACAAGTCTGTCTGCATATATTTGCAGTTTGGTTGGAACGTCCTGACATTTATTGTCTGCTTTCAAACACTTTTGGTCTATTTGCTTTTCTCAGGTACAAAAATGTTTCATACACTTAACCCTTTCCTGTTTTACAAAATTTTGGGCCCTTCCAAATCCAAAGGTTTTGCAGACGAAAATTAAAAGTGGATTTAATTTGAAAAATAAAGATTCAGTAGGGTAGAAAATAGTGTGGAAAAGGAAGAAATTGCTTGTCAGAAGCAATTTCTTCTTTTTTCACAATGTTTTCTCAATCATAAAATCACAGACACGTAAAAAGCAGGGATTAAACAGCAAAGGGTTAAGGAGTCAAAACAAAACTATTGTAAGTGCCTATAATTAAATAGGCACTTACAATAGTGTTGCACTGACCAATCCAAATGCAAACTTGACATGATGATTATGATATTTTACAATGTAACTTATTACATGCACATCAATGACATTGTCTCTGGACAAATTGCAAGAAATACTCCTATCAATGTATCTCTCGACAAGATGCAGGAAATATTGTTACCTATAATGATGTAATTAGCTTAATGGATTTTATTCCAATTAATCCTTTTCCTGCTTAATTTATATTATGTTTAAAACTAATTGCCAAAATTAGGGACATTTCAACCCATTTGGCTTAAAATGTATAGAAAGAGACAGTAGACAGTAGGCAGTTTATGGTTAGATCTGAGACTATGTTTCCTAGAAGGCTGATCTTTGTCTATATCTACATCTTGATGCACAGCAGAAATAAGCAATGAACAGCACAAAAAGACCTCTTTTACCATTGTGTCTTTTTATGCCACAATGTTAGTGTGTTTTTTTTTTACTTAATGTTTTTGTTTAAATGCTAGTAATCTAAAAGAGCATGTGCTAAGCATCATTCCTGTGAAGTTTGGTTGAATTTTGAACACAAGATTCAGAGAAGAAGACTCTTTTATATTTCATCTTACAGGACCATTTTTCAAAGGCCCAAAAGCCCATAGCGCATATGTCATCAGTTCAATCAGAATTTAACAAACAAATCTTAAAGAACAAGTCCCCGGGATTATTCCTTTGAAGTTTGGATGAATTCTGCTTTCAGAGAAGATTTTAAAAGGAAAAGTTATTGGACGGACAGATGGATGGATGCACAGATGGAGGCACACTTTCACAACAGGCACAAGGCCATGACAATAGTCCTGCTGGACTATGTCCATTGGAGCTAAATACATTTAAACTTTAACTATTACATAGTAACATTAACAAGAGGACCATGATGGTCCTATATCGCTCACCTTCGTCTGTTTGACTTCTCCTTTAGCAAAATTCAATACTTGAAAGATCATTAAATGATCATTAAATTTTTCAAAGAAAAACATAACTCTATTTCTATGATCGCTGCACAAATTTCTATCCTTTTCTAAACAAGTTTCATGTGACCTGGCCAACATTCTGACCAAGTTTCATAAAGATTGGGCAATATTTGTGGCCTCTAAAGAGAAATAGTCATTTAGGCCCCTTTTCCTGTGATATGGCACAGATCCTTCCCATTTTCGATAGGGATCATCCTTGTGGCTTGGCCATTATTCTGATCATGTTTCATGAAAATTGAATTGTATTTGTGGCTTCTAGAGCCTAAACAAGAAAATTGTCATTAAGGCCCCTTTTCCTGTGATATGGCACGGATCCTTCCCATTTTCAATAGGGATCATCCTTGTGACCTGGCCAACATTCTGACAAAATTTCATGAAGATTGGGACATATTTGTGGTCTCTAGAGCGTAAACAAAAAATTGTCATTAAGGCCCCTTTTCCTGTGATATGGCACAGATCCTTCCCATTTTCATTAGGGATCATCCTTGTGGCTTGGCAAACATTCTGACCAAGTTTCATAAAGATTGGGCCATATTTGTGGTCTCTAGAGTGTAAACAAGAATATTGTCATTTAGGCCCCTTTTCCCGTGATATGGCACGGATCCTTCCCATTTTCAAAAGGGTTCATCCTTGTGACCTGCCCAACATTCTGACCAAGTTTCATAAAGATTGGGCCATATTTGTGGTCTCTAGAGTGTAAACAAAAAAATTGTCATTAAGGCCCCTTTTCCCGTAATATGGCAAAGATCCTTCCCATTGTCGATAGGGATCATCCTTGTGGCTTGGCCAACCTTCTGACCAAATTTCAAAAAGATTGGGCTATATTTGTGACCTCTAGAGTGTTAACAAGAAAATTGTCATTAAGGCCCCTTTTCCCGTGATATGGCACGGATCCTTACCATTTTCAATAGGGTTAATCCTTGTGACCTGGCCAACATTCTGACCAAGTTTCATAAAGATTGGGCCATATTTGTGGCCTCTAGAGTGTAAACAAAAAAATTGTCATTAAGGCCCCTTTTCCAGTGATATGGCACAGATCCTTCCCATTTTCGATAGGGATCATCCTTGTGGCTTGGCCAACCTTCTGACCAAATTTCATGAAGATTGGGCCATATTTGTGGCCTCTAGAGTGTAAACAAGAAAATTGTCATTATGGTCCCTTTTCCCGTGATATGGCACGGATCCTTCCCATTTTCAATAGGGTTCATCCTTGTGACCTGACCAACATTCTGACCAAGTTTTATGAAGATTGGGCAATATTTGTGGCCTCTAGAGTGTAAACACTAAGATTGTTGACGCCGGACGACGGACGACAGACGACGCACGACGGACGACGGACATTCAATGATCACAAAAGCTGACCTTGAGCACGATGTGCTCAGGTGAGCTAAAAATCTTTGTTCTATGAATAAAAACTCACACAAACAGACAGGAGACAATCAGATGGACACATGTCAATTATTTAAGAATAAATTTACCTGTGCTTTACTAGGATGTGGTGCCCCCTGAAACTCCAACACACCATAAGCATCTGTAGGTTTGGCCTCTGAATGTCTATAAGGATGCCATCTCTCCTCTGAGGGAAGACCCAGGGCTTGGGGTACATGACCCTGCCAGTTCTCTGGTCTTCCACAACAACATCTGAAAACAGAAATCTCACAATTATACGCTGCACTCAAACACCTTTAATCGGTATTGTTTTCAATCCGATTTTCAGATGACAAGCGTCTTTAAAATCTGAAAATAAGAGGACCATGATGGTCCTAGATTGCTCACCTGAGTTTCACCTGACCCCTTGGACATCAATTCAATAAGACAGACAGATGTCCACTCAAAGATAAATAATATCAAGACCCTACACTGTTTTCAGTTAAGAAATAGTTGATATATCTCCTTCTTTGTATCAATATGAAATAGGATATACGAGGGGATTGTTCAAATTTGACCAAAGGGGCATGATATGAACATATTTGATAAATCTCAACTATATGACACTACATACCTAATATTAACCCTGGTCATGCTGAATAAATTTTCACTAACAATTTTCATTGAAATCAAGGGGCAAAAAGCACTGAAAGTACCAACAATAGGTTATTTGAAAAACAAAATCTATTGACAAGGGTTAAGATTTGATTCATTATCCTTTTTTTCATCAGGACACATTTTTTTACATGATCATAAAGAAAATACTGTAAACAAGTACCACCAAAATCATTTCAGATCTTTCTAAATTCTGACAAGACAAACATATTCAGCAAAATTGATAAAGATAGAGCCAAAAGTATTACTTCTAAAGTTGTAACAAGGAACTAATTATTAAGCGCCTTTGTTTGTTACAGAACTAAGATAACCATCAAAGTCAATAGGGATCTTTATTGCGACTAAAATATTTTTAGTAAGAAAGATTGTAACCTCTAGCCTGGAAACAGGAAATTGACATAAAGGTCTGTTTTTCTGTGTCATAAGTTGGAATTCCACCAAAATAAAAAGGGATCTTTCTTTTGAAAAGATAAACATTTTCAACAAGTTTAAGAGAGATTAAGCTAAAATTGTAACCTCTTGTGTGGTAACTATCAAATTGTTGACAACAGACACCAGACAATGCATAATACTCTCTTGATGACAGCCCTTTAAGTGTCACAAAGGCGCACCTTGAGTATGATGTGCTCTGGCAAGCATAATCGGTGAATCCAAAATTAAGTTTTCAGCCTTTTGATTTAAATGTGTTTCTAAAAATGAAATTTCTCTCATTCTGACATGGATTAAATTTGATAATTCAGTGGAAGGGGAGATTAGAAAGACAATTAGGAGATCTGGGTCTAATCAATATTCCATTCAATATTTCAGGAGAGATCTTAAAAATATTCAAAACAGCACATCACTGCCAAATCATGTAATCCCTAATTAGTTTCTAATTGAAACCTTGAAGCTAGAGGTGTAATAATGTGAAAAATTTGTTCTAATAACATAGTGTAATTTCTATCTGATTTTTTTTATCTGTTAGTTATTATTAGCTACGTGTGATCTTGGATTTGGCAAAATTAATTTTCTTATTCTCTCCTTTTAATTAATAGTTATGTACAATCATTCAAAAGCATATCCTTCAGTTATCAGATACACATAGTAGATTATATTAATGAATAAGCTATACAGAGAGAAAATGACAAAATTTTGAATTTGGTTTATTGAAGAGTCAAATTTGACCAATCTACAACAAAAAGTTAAATTCTATGTCACCACAGCACTTGAAGAAATAAATTAAACCCCAGTTACATATCACATGACTGATAGTATTTGTGTTTTAATTTTTTAAATAATTCAAATGACATTGCAAGGAGTCACTGAGTACTTTATAATGGTGTCACAAAATGGTTGCAATGAAGTTGTCAAAGGGTTCTATTATTAAATCTGTTGCTTGGTTTTTGGTGAACGAACGTCGTTCACCAGTGTTATATACCATGTCAGGAAAATCCTGTTGGATGTTAATACATTTGAAATAAAGTAGCGCCTCTTAAAATTCAATTTAGTATCTTTCAATATTTTTCTCTGCAAAATCACTGTTTTTTTCTTTAAAAGCGTGCTACTAGTATTCTTTATCAAGTGAAAATAATGAAAATTCGCCTTAAAAAACACAAAATGATCTTGCAATGTTTATCAAGAGAATTTTTGATCGGCGTAAGCTTGTCGAGAGTTTAAAGCAAAAACAAAGTTTGTGTCTAGACACCGTAGAGACAGATACTATGTTTTTGACCCAAGCCTTCGCTGGTGCAACTTGTAGTAATTAGCCGGAAATACGTGTTTATTTAGGTCATGTCCTCTTGAACTTAAATTCGGCAATACTTGGGCGATCTCCGACGGCTCCGATTTAAATGTAGGTTAGAGGAATCGGCCGAGTTGAGACGAATGACACATCAAGACACCTTGTGTCATTAGAAACGGTAACGCGGTTTTACATAACTTTTCCACTAGCGACAGTCAGTCTCTAGACGGGTTTTAAGAATGATTCGACATGTGTTTTACATGTACAACCTTTCTTGTACTTTTATTTGAATAGGGATGACTGCCACTATTAAGATTTTTCTGTAAAATTGCGTTGGCTGAAGTAGGGCTTGTAAGGATACACTCGAATATTCGGTGAACTTATTCCCAGCGAAAACGTTTCGTATTCGTCTGTCTCAGAAGCGAATATTGCCGAATACCAAATGCGACAGGCACGGAAGATATTTCATTGGGGCCATTCTACTTTGCATTTTTTCAATCTGTAAAACCATATCAATTCAAAATTCTTTTTGAAAATTAAATAAATGATAGCTAAATATTCAACCCTAGATACCACTCCAATTGACGAGTAGATATTGCCGTGGTCAAGGGGGGGGGACCAGATCAGTCATGCACTTGTTTACAATTCGACAGGCGGGTTTAGTTGTTAAATTATTCTGGAAAAGTCATTGCGTTTTTTACAGAAATCATAAAAATCTAAATCGATGAATAAAAACTGGCTCCATCCTTCCCAAAATACGTTTAGAATTGGTTAACTACAGTTTAAGCAAAAACTAGCTCCGAGCAGAAAGTCTAATATCAGCCGCAATACTGTAATAAGATATCGATAGTGAGTGATTTTACAAGCATCCAAACTCTTGAAGGTAAACAAAAGGTTCTCGTGCTAAAAATAAACTAAAAATTGTAAGGATTCCCAACTCTTTTTGGAAAGAAAGTCGGAAGGAAAAAAACATTGTATTATACTTAAACATAGTCATAAACATAGTCATGCAATTATTACCTCCCTTTAAAAATAAACTTTTTAAATAAGATTCTTATTCGCTTTTGATGTAGAAATTACGTTACAAAAATAATATTTATAAAGACTTTTAGTATGCAATTTACTATGGAGCAATTGTTTAATATAAACAGTTATACTTTTATTTCTAAACCTTAAACAGAAATTATCTATGAATTATAGTAATAGGGCACTAGACCTCCTTTAACCTATACCCAAAACAAAAACTAATAGTCTTTCGGATGAGACGTTAAACCGAGGCCCCGTGAGACGGTACTTTACACCGAGCACGTTAAAGAACCATGGCGGATCTCAGCAGTAGTTTCGTCATGTATCCTTGCACTATCCCCCGTAACAACTAACCGTCTTCTGGGGGCGTCGCTCATATGGGCATATGCTACGGTAACGACGATAAATAAACGGAAATACACACACCTATACCCAAATATTTCTCATCCTGCAGTGTTATAAAATTGAATAACAACATCAGTGTCAACCACGGAAGTGGTTATGGCTTCAAATATGTTAAAAACTAATCTCTCAGGTTATGGTTCAAAATACTATTAGTAAGTTAACAAATCATAACTTTAAACAATGAGTACAGTCCATGACTGACTGATATTCATAGGTGTTTCTTTGGTTGGTACTCAAAGACCTTTTCATCCTCTGAGAAGAAACAAAGATAGTTAAAAAAGTTAAAAATTATACAACAAATTGACTTGAAATAAGCTTTAACATGATAACAACTACTTTTGTAAAAAAAAAACACCATTGGATATAGGTTAAAGACAGTTTTAGATAGGATTAAATCGTTTTCTCCATTTATGTTTAATTAATAAATGTACCTATTTCAAGTGTGTAAATGAAATTTTCACAGAGTAACATCTCATATTCTAACAAACATTTTTCTAACATGATTTTCCTCTCTTTGAATTGGCAGTGAAATTTCCGAATAACGGAAATTTTGTCGAGACAATTCTTCCCACTTTTTTTACATTCGTAATTTCTCTTTTCTAATTGAATTCAATATATCACTCTAGAATGCCATCAGGTTCGTTCACAATCAGTACTTTCAGTGCTTTGGTTTCAAGTGTGACTCTTTCCTCCCCGTCCCCCTTTCCCCCTGCAGTAATATGCAACTTTATAAGCAATGAATCTGCTGTACGTGAGCATTTTTATTTTATTTATTTTATTTTTTTTGGGGGGGGGGGGGGGCTGCAAGAAACCTTTTTTGTAAATATCTACTATTAATTTCAAAAGTTCAGCACAAGTCAATTATTCATAACATACTGGAAAATTTAACAAGAGCTGCCTTAGAATGCAACACTCAGCTGCAGGTGCTGGATGATGCATAAAATGTAAGTGAAAAAAGGGGCATGATGGTATTACCTCAGGTTTTCTCCAAAAACAGCAGAGCTAAAAAAATGTGAGGATCTGTCATTCATAATTAACTATAATCACTACACACACCAGGGGCCCGTTTTACTAAACATCTTAGGATCATTTTTTTCGTAAGTCAAAAAATAAAGTTGCTTCTACAATAGTAACTGGATATGGAATTCTGCCATGCATCATCTCATTAGAATCGTCATCTATGAGATATTGCAAGGCAGAATCTTACAATGAATGAAACACCAGATACCATTAGTGATTTTGACTTAAGATTAATTTTTTTGTAAGAAGCTTAGTAAAACAGGCTCCAGATGATCACCAACTGATTGCTCAATAAGTTCAACAAACCTCTCATCATAGCAAAGGGAAAGCCCATGATCTTTATGACTTAAAAAAGCAAATTACAGAAACCAAAAAGAAAAAGACTTGACATCAATTACATGTGTGACTTATTGCGTCTCTTTCCAATTACCCTAGAGGTTATTTCAAGAAGTTAATTGTGGAACTGATCAATTTATTTGACAGTAAAAGACACCGTAATAATAATTAGTCCCTTGTTAATTGAGTTATTTAATTGACTAAATACCAAGGTGATAACTATATATCCCACAGTCAGTCTTGATGGGAATAGTTAATATCACATTTTCTAGGGTTAGAGCTCTTTCTCACTTTTTGTTCCTCTCTTAAGGGCCCCAAAAATGATAAAAAATAACAACAGTGGTGTGGTATTCTACTACCCAATTTGTCCAACACAGGCTTTTCTACCTCTGGACATGTACCTTTTTCTAGGCCACTTGTCCTTGGGCAAACAAATACCAGGACAAATCTCAGAAAAGTAATACATGCTTCTAGGAGATTTATCTGAGTAATACTTGTATCAAAGGTTAGAAAACATTCTTTTTAATAAAGAAAATGCTGGACTCCAGTATTTTTTTTTTTTTTCTTTAAATTCATGTTTCTCAAAATTAACATATTTTCTTTTTTGCCGACAAGTTCACTTTGATCCAGGACAAGCAGAAAATCATATTTTACTCATCCAAAAATTTGAGAAAATCTGTACTTTCAAATCCCCATAATAATGATAATATTTGCTATGTTGGAAATACTTCAGATTCATTGAAAAAATGACAAAAATATATAATACATACTTAGTGTCTTGTATGAGAAAAAATATCTAACGAGGTTGGGAGAATTGATCATTGTCGAGGCTCTGCCGAGACAATTATCAAATCTCACGACCGAGTTTGATATTTTTTCATACAATACACTTAGTATGTATTATATTTATCTTATAACCTCTTTTTGTCTTGTTTTCGTCGATGTTTCTAACTGAAATGCAAGTTTCTAAAAATAACTGCATGATATTATTGTTCTAAAAATAACTATGTGATATCATAAAAAATATCATATGGGATGTTATCATACGGATATTTGTATAGTTATAAGATAAAAGTACATACTTTCCAGCATCCCTAGTGCTTCTGATAAACTTCGAACATTCTCGCTTGAAAAACGTCCTTTCTACCCATGACCTCTGACTCTGAAAAGAGAATAACAAACATCAGTCTTATAAATAATTTCAGAACATGTACCCGCAAAATATAAACTATTGATTAAGATATTTTTGGTGACCCAAATTTTCAAATCATGTCAGGCCCAAAAGTATTTCATATTGGATTTTGACCTTGAATTTCAGATCTAAGTGAAATGAAAATTATAAAATCAAATATCTATATATGTAAAAGAATAGTAACAATTAAGCATGTGCATGAAGAATAACAATTTTCAACAATTTGAAACATGCATGAAGCGCGGTAACATAATGCAATTAGGAGGTTCCTTGATGGCTGAAAGTCATTTATCTTATAACTATACAAGTATCTGTGTGAAAACATCCTGTATGAAAATTTTTATGATATCACATAGTTATTTTTAGAACAATGATATAATGCGGTTATTTTTAGAAACTTTCTTTTCAGCTAGAAACATTGACGAAAACAAGATAAATAGAGGTTATAAGATAAATATAATACATTCTTAGTGTTTTATATGAAAAAATATCTAACTCAGTTGTGAGAATTGATAATTGTCTCGGCAGAGCCTCGACAATTTTCAATTCTCCCAACCTCGTTAGATATTTTTTTCATACAAAGCACTAAGTACGTATTATATTCATCTACACACAATGTCACTCACACCTTCAATTAATTTTGAAACCCACTTTTATGTCATGACCCAATTTGGTTTGAGTTGAGTTTTAAAACTAGAACCTTGACTCAGCCTGACCTTGAATTTACAGCTATCATAAAATATGTTTCAGTAATATTGAATACAAGCAAGTTCTCCATACTATAGAAATTTGGGCACCTTTCTTTTAGCATCGACTCTTTGCTAACATGATTTGGAAGTCAAATGGACTTTACAATTTCAGAAGTAAGTATCAAAAGCTGGAAGGGACTCTTTTTGCATGATGGCACACAACTACATGTCATATTCACCTTTATTCTTTAAATCTGCTCACTACAATCAGGGAAAAGTTTCTGAGAAATTAAGATGAATTACGATGAAATATCTGATATTTAAAAGAAAATCAGACTGGAATTAGTGTTCAATCAGTAGCAGATTGCTCATCAATTCCACTGCCATAGTTTTCACATTAAAGTTATTCTTAGCTAATGGGGTTTGATAACAGATAACACTATCAAATCTTTATGACTGATCAGCATGCACTACCATTACACTTGAGAGAATTTCCATTGGTACAGATGAGAGGGGTAAAGCCAGTCTATAATTCCTATTCCTTAATTGAACCCTATGTTGTAGGTATGTACCCTGAAAATAAATATTCAACATTTGAACCACTGGGATCTATCTATTCCAAAGAGAATGCTCTGCAGTGTCCCTATAAAACCTAGCATTTACTGTGAGTCAGTACAAATCCCCCTATATGCAACCCAGATAAATACACTCTCTTGACAATAAACATTAATCTACAAATTGTCTAAATTCGACTTCATCAACTTGTACCAAATTAAAATGACCATTAATTCATGAAGGTCAGTAGGCACCAAATGTAACCTGTGGACAAATATTCTATCTGGATTCCAACCATGGACCTCTATACCCCAAAGCCAGTGCAAATTTGAAAATACAAAGTACTTTTTCTTTTATCATGTACGTCAAGTAAACAAACAATTTTAAGATATGAAAAGATTGCTAAATAAAATATGCATAACATTGTAAAATTGACCTATAAAACAATTCATCAGGCTGAATTGTTAGTACCCAGTAGTATTAATCGTAATGCATTGCAATATAGTCTAAATGCACAAGTAAATTTGCTTATTAAATGAATTAATTGATAATTCATCTTAATTCATCAAGCCCAAAGATAAACCAATTGTGGTTATTCAGTTCTACAGACCAGAAGTAACAGATACCGATAAGTAACATTTCTTGTAGTCCTTAATTGGTAAATTACCCTATTTCATGCAGCTCTCGCAAAATCAAAATTAAAATTTCTATGAAAGAAATACAGCAAAAATATGATTGGAATGGAAACAGTTTATGTATCATATTGATATACATTAATACATACAACCATTATCAAATTTTCCTTGTTAATGTTCTATAGAAACCTGTCTTCATTATTGTCAGATCAGCTTTAAAGTGTAGTCTAAAAAGACCATTGATTATAATAATTTTCCTAAACAGTTTTACATTATCTTATATTAATGCAACAGGATTTAATATATCATTTTTTTGTGAAGACAAAAACAATGACAACCACCTCTAGAAGCTAGGATTTTCTCCAAATAGTCCAATATTCAATTACATAATCTTATTCCATATAATAAAAAAAAAACATTTTTTCAAACTTCTATTGCCCTCATTAATTTTGATTATACTAACATTCTTTTCATATCAAACTGCATGAAGCATTTCTTCATCTACATCATAAGATGGTATTTGGAACACATAATTCTGTTAGACTAATTTAATTGAAAATAAACAACCCTGTGAGCCAAGTCAGCCAAGATCATCCATCCATTAATGATCTGCACTGAAAATAGTAGAACGTGTTGATCTATGACCTAAACTGCTGCCAAGGATTATTTACAAAGATCAATCACTCTAAGAAAAAGCTTGAAAATTAATTCAAATACTCTTTTTATCCTCTGGGGTGAAGCTCCTATTTTTTAAGAAATAGCTGCAAGATTCTGTAACACTTGTCATGCTCGATTCACTTATTAGGAGTCAGTTTTTATTTGGAAAATAATCTGTTAAGGAATGTCTGGATAAATGCATGAAAATCATGTGGTTAAAATAAATTAAGATCTGACTGCGCAAATGCGCAGGCTAATCTTTGTCTAAACCCCTTTCTACGCCCGTAACTATAATCCAGGTCAGCAAGACAAGGGTTAAATTCACTTTTTAGTCCTTTCTTGTACAATCCCAGGATTCTACAGCTCAGTGTTATAATTTTTGCTCAAATAGCAAATGTGGAACAAGAGTGCCATCGTCACAAAATACGCCGCCACTTTGCTGCTGTTTCACGAAAATAATTGTAGACACTACTTATTTTGACAGAACCAAATTGAAAATGACCAAGTTTCATTTTAATCAAGACAAAAAGTTAGGAGGAGTAGCCTTCACAAGGCTGCAATTTCAATAAGCCCCAGGCACTAAGTTTTAAGGGGGCATAATTCAGGGAAATAAATGAGCCATAAAATCC
The DNA here is from genome assembly GCA_948146395.1 of Fragum whitleyi. NCBI lineage: Eukaryota > Metazoa > Mollusca > Bivalvia > Cardiida > Cardiidae > Fragum > Fragum whitleyi. The sequence goes on along the minus strand of OX411543.1, from coordinate 45,794,815 downwards.
TTGATCCATGTACATCTACAAATTATAGTGATGACAATGACCAAGTTTAATTTAAATAAAGACAAAAAGTAGGGAGGAGTTGTGTTCAAAAGGCTGCAATTTCAATAAGCCCTAGATACTAAGTTTTAAGGGGGCATAATTAAGGGTAAAATTAATGAACCATAAAATCCTTACTTCATGCTCATCAACCAATTTCGGTTATAACAGCCACCAAGTTTCATTTAGATCCAGCCAGAAACTTAGGAAGAGTTGCATTCACAAGGCTGCAATTTCAATAAGCCCCACAGACTAAATTTTAAGGGGGCATAACTGAGAAAATAAACCCCAGAGACTAAGTTTTTAAGGGGCATAACTCAAGCAAAAATCAACGAACCATAAAATCCTTCCTTCATGCACATCTACCAATTGAGGTGATAACATTGACCAAGTTTCAAGAAGATCCAGCCAGAAACTTAGGAGGAGTTGCGTTGACAAGAAAAGTGGACCCAGAGACTGAGTTATCAAGGGGCATAACTCAGGCAAAAATCGACGAACCATAAAATCTTTCCTTCATGCACATCTACCAATTGAGGTGATTACATTGACCAAGTTTCAAGAAGATCCAGCCAGAAACTTAGGAGGAGTTGCGTTGACAAGAAAAGTGGACCCAGAGACTAAGTTATCAAGGGGCATAACTCAGGCAAAAATCGACGAACCATAAAATCCTTCCTTCATGCACATCTACCAATTGAGGTGATTACATTGACCAAGTTTCAAGAAGATCCAGCCAGAAGTTTAGGAGGAGTTGCGTTGACAAGAAAAGTGGACGTACGTACGTACGTACGTACGGACGGACGGATGGACGGATGGATGGATGGACGGACGGACAGACGGAGAAGATGACGCCAATATACGTCCGCCTCCGGCGGCGTATAATAAAAAGAAGAAATTGCTTCAAAATAGCAATTTCTTCTTCTTCTTCCCATATTTATTTGCCACCATAAAGGTTAATTTCTTTCCAAATAGTAATCATTCTAACAAAGTTTAAAATTTGTTGTATGAAGGCCTTTAACCCTTTCCTGTTTTACAAAATTTTGGACCTGTCCAAATTCAAAGGTTTTGCAGACAAAAATTTAAAGTGGATTTAATTTGAAAAATAACCATTCAGTAGGGTAGAAAATAGTGTGGAAAAAGAAGAAATTGCTTGTCAGAAAATCACGAAAATCTCAATCATAAAATCACGGGCACGTAAAAAGCAGGGATTAAACAGCAAAGGGTTAAGCCAACACTATAGCAAACATTGTTGAGGTGGTGACAATACCGCAGGTATTCAAAAAACGGCTGAGCAAGAAATAGGAAATTGTTATGGTCACAGGGGTGTGGAATTCCCATGCCCGACTTGTCCGACACGGGTTTTTCCACTTGCGGACAAGTACATTTTTCGAGGCCACTTGTCCGTTGACAAGTAAATACCATAGCAAAAAGTACAGTACTAAAAATATCAAGGAGAAAAGTCATCCTATTGTTTGTATCACAGGGAAGAAAATATTGTATTTAATGAAGAAAATGCTGGGTTACAGCATTTTCTTCATTGAAGACAATGTTTTTTTCTCAATATTTATCTTTTTTGTGTATGTGGGCAAGTTCATTTTGATCCTGAACAAGTAGGAAATTGTTTTTACTTGTCCGTAGATAAGTTTACATGCATATATAGCGCAGTGAATCCCACATATACAAACTTTGATATGGAATTTTCTTATGACAGTAATTTGAAAGAGAAATTGAAAACTAAGGCTCCCTTGTTCTGGTTACAAAGTTGTCTAGGCCTGTCCATAAGACAACTTGCCAATTCTGTTAATTAAGAGCCTGACAAATAATTATGACAAATTGATTGTGACATATTGTCACATTTATTTGACAAATATATATAAATCAGTTAAGAAGTATGATTTATGTTTTCTAGATATACTAAATGAAAATGGTTGATCTCATCTAATTCTTGTTTAGGTCTACAAAATACAAAGAAAGATAAGAACAGTAAAACTTGTTTTAAGCGACCACTTAATTAGGGGTCCACCAAAAAGGGGTCCCTTATGGGAATCAATGCTGAATACAATATTCCACTGTAAATAAGACAGATCATTTTGAAAGATAAATAGATAATCAAATTTGTCTTACTAAATCCTATGTTGTCCAAACCTATTAAAATTGTCTCATGGGTTCCAACCACATAAGGTTCAGTAATAAACAATTGTCCCTTTGAAAATGTACACTTTTTCAGCTATTTTGATGACGGTGAAGTTTTTATGTTGGTTGCTTTATAAAATTGTTTACGTAATAGAAGTAGTTGATCGAGCAATATCGACTTTAGTGAAGAATAAATAAGAGATATGCTATATTGACAGTTCATCTTCGAAACGACATCTTGATCTAAGCTGTAGTTATGAGGTTTTGGAATTACACTTACGATATTTTAGCTTCTCTTTGGAAAGCTCTTCCTTTTAGTAAAACATTCAAGTAAAACATTCAAATTTAGCAACCCATTTACAGATTCCAATACCTTATTCTTCATTGTAACAATATAGAGATGAAATCATTTATATCTTGTATATTTTTAAAATAATAATTGTGTAATATCGGGTATACATGTATTTCATTTTCCAAAATCACTACTCATGCAAAAAGGGACCATCTTGGAACAAGGATTGAATCTTAGGCCACATATGTCAACCAGAACACATATTTCAGAAATAATTGTATAAGAATTAGGTAGGATAACCATTCTAGATTAAGAAAATTTGGTATGTGAGAGAGGTTTCGAACCTAGTCTGTCTGTGCAGATCCCACACTCTGAAGAAGATCCAAATTTTTTGCAATTCTGAGATGGCCTCTTTTTCGGGTGACAGGTCACATATATAATTTTCTGTAAGCTATGTAACATAAAACCCAGTAATTCTAGTAACATTATTTCAAAAATTGTGTGTGCTGTACAATCATTGAAAAGCCTGAAAAAGCGCATGGACTACAACAAAATCATTCTCCTATTTAGAGACAAGTCAGAAACTTTCTTTAGATCACACAGTGCAGATTGAGATAAGACTGTGCGGATGCACTACAGGCTTACCAGGATTGTCATGCATGATTGATTTCCCCCAAAAAATATTAGGTTAAAATTCTTTCTATGGACAAAAATATCAACTTTTTACAGAGAAATTGTTTTAAATTAACACACTTGAATTTAGTCTGGAAGCAAGTTGCATCTGGTGGTGAATTGTTCATTATTGAACCATTTAAGATCCATTTCTCTCAATTGTAGCAACCTGAGATAATTAAGGACTAGAAAAAATTGCAGCAAAAGAATAAATTATTAGATGAATACATATTTTTCTTTCCATACGTTCTTTTTCCATCAAAAGAGAGACTATAATCAAAATATTGAGGGGTCAGCAAATAATCTATGGTAAACAGTGCCAATAAAATTTTTTAGGCACTTACAATAGTTTTGCACTGAGCCTTCTGATTAACATCCACATTACTACTACATTACTGTTGACCTTGAGAGGCTTAAACTTAGCCATCCAGTAAAGGGTTAGAACTCAATAATAGTTATCTTACCGTTATTTCATGAGATCCATGTCCAAGAATTGATTTCCGAATACTGGCTAAATCCTCAAAAATTGACGCCAAACTAGTCCTCGACTGACGAGTATCCTCACCATGGTTCACTTTCAACATTCCTGAAGTGGCTGATGTAAATGCATCGGCAATTTTTTTCATTCCCTGCACGATGCTCTCCCTTTTTTGTTGTAGTCGAGGTTGGTTTACCTCACTCATAAGTGTAAGTTATGATCATGCGTTCCTCTATCAAAACGGCCATTTAATTATTCCAATCCATCAATTAACTTAATTAATCACACCCTGAACCACTAAAATTTTAATAATATTACAGATAATATTACAGAATACATGCCAGTTTTCTTATATTTTTGAAAATAAATTATGTCAGTCAAAGCTTAATATTTTTCTAGTTGTCAAATTAACCCTTATTCTGCTGAATTTGAATTTTGTTTCAAACAAATTTCCAATTTTTGCCACATCTATCTAATCTGGCTCATTATTTCCTACAACAATTGAGAAGAAAGCCAGCAGAGTAGGCTAAGATCAGACTGAACATCTGTGCAGGCTGATCTTGGTCTACTGTCTGCCAAAGCTAAGTGTGGAGAAGGAATATACACTGAATTAAAAGGATTAAAAGCAGTAAAAATAAAAGCGAGTTTTGTGATTTATATGCATGTTATAATCTAATATAATACTGAATGATTTGTTTCTTTGAATGGAGTTTAAAAATTGCTTTTCAACAATCCTTCAGTTATAATATGCAATGATTTTGCATTAACTTTTGTAGAGCTCTCTACTCTTTCTTTCATAGAGACACATACATTTTCTATGCAACTACAGTAATCATTGCAATTGATCTGAGTTTATAATTGCAAAAGCTGATATAACCTTACATTATTGACCCAGTATATTCTAATTTCCTTTTCTAAAGTCTATACCAAAATGCTTCAAGAAAATACATATTAAATCCAATCAAATACAAAAGAACAATCCAATCAAATCAAAAACAAAATTCCAATATTCCAACTGAATGCACACTGACGCTGCTTCCCAACAGCATTATTTCCAGGTACTATGACCACACAATCAAGAAAGCACTTTCTCCCATTCTAACATCACCCAAATCTGACATCTAGTTAACTTGTCACCATTACCATTGAGCACATTTCTTATTCGATGAATGACAGTTTGCAACTAGTTATAGGCTACTTCACTCCTCAAGTGACCCTCGAGTATCTCGATACGCACTTGGGTATCTTATTGGACTTAGAAATAACATAGGCTTATACTACAGATTTCCAGAAATCAATTTTGTACAAAGATAAATACTACAATCAGAGGAGTCAGTGCAAAACTACTGTTAGTGCCCATAAATATATAGAGGATAATTGTTTGTTTAAGTGTAAAATCGATTTATATTTCATTGAATGAACAACAAAAGCTATATTTTCACGAGTGAAAATATAGCTTTTGTTTTTCACGAAATGAAATATTAATCAATCTTACTCGAAAAACAAACGATTATTCTATTTCTTTAATGCAAAAATGAGACAAAATGTGAAATTTCTAGGACATATTTTCGTAAAGCGCGTCATTTTGCATGTGAATGCTTTGCAAAGTTCATTGTGACGTCACTTATTTCGCCCCGCATAGATGACGTCAGATAGGATGAAATGCACAAAAGCAGGGTATAAGTTTTTGATAATTTCACTGCTTTTGCGGTGAGTTCATCAAGTGATAATCTACCGTTATTTCTCGATAAACCACCGAAAAGCATTAAAGAAATAAAGGCACTTACAATAGTTTTGCACTGATCCCTAGCTTACTTATGGCTGCCTGGCAACAAAGTGAATGCAACAGGCGATTGGCTTATATTTCACAGCTTTGAATAATCTTTTATCTACATACATTAGTACCATCTCCCCAATAAATATTTTTCATGCCATATATGTCCCATTCCTGGTATTTCTCACACAAGTAATATGATTATGTCCTTCCCTAGTCTCCAGTTGCTATCCCACATAGGTCTACGATTTCAATCCATTGGTGAAAGACAAATAGTCAGAAAGGATGAGTGCCATCTTCAGGAATCAAACCTAGGACCTTTTGCAAAATAGTCTGACGCACTATACCACTGCACTTTGCTGGCAGCAAAATAATTAGAAGTTACTTTTTGTGTTATTAGAACAACAAAGACAGTAATGATTTCTTGGCACTTGCATGTACATGTGCTCCTCAAGCACTTAAATCATTTGTCCAGTTTGTAAAACATTTAAATTGTCTGCTGTAATTATAAATTTCTTTTCTTTATCATTTTGTGGAAATTTCACAGAAGACTGACAGCTGTAGAGTAGTCAGAAGATATCCGGTGGGTGTCTATGATTTCCCAGTAAAAACTGCTTACCATATTTCCCCTAATAATAACAGCCTTCCTAATAGTAGCACCCCGACATTTTTTACTAAGAAAGCCCATTTCAAATGCCAAAATTTTAAGAACTTGTTGAGAGTTTTTCTCTTATTTGATGTGAATTTCCTATAAACAATCATTTACATGATTGTTTAAAGGAAATTTACTTCAAATTAAAGGGAAGAGGGCCTTAGAAGAACATAAGTTTAATGATCTTTTTAATCAGAAAATGCATACTAAATAAAAGCTCCTTGGTCATGTTATGTATAGCTCCTGGGAGAATTTATTACCAGAAATACCATAATTTGAAAATTGGAATGACATTTCCCTACATTTAGAGCCTTTTAAAGAATTTGCTTATGTATAAACTAGAATTTTCAATGATGTTCATGCAAAGTGTTGTTTTAACTTGACCAAACAAAATAATTGAGCTAAAAACCCTAAAGAAACTAAGAGATAAACAATTGAAGTAATAAGTTTATCTTTGAAGAAATTTTGTTTTAAGAAAGCCGGATGTTTCTGAACTGCTTTATAATTAAGATGACATGAATTTGTACATGACCAAAATTAATGATGCTGTAACATCCTTGAAGATGATGTGCCCGTGTCAGCTCAGGTAATTAGCATGTGCATAATAAGATTTTGTTCACCCTTTATTTAATAACTAAATGTTGAAGAGATTGTAATGAATATCATTTTTTTTTTTTTTTTTTTTTTTTTTTGGGGGGGGGGGGGGGGGGGGAAGATCAAAGTACTTTAAGTTATCTTCTGTCTTTCAGTATTTTTTTTCCAAATGTATGTGTATCAATATTCTATATAATGGATATAATACAGGATTGTACATTGTCAATGTCATACAAAACAAACCAAAAGCTGGTTCTTTGCAAACTTGTAACATGAAAGGTTGTCAAAACTATAAGGTTATGATCAGTTCTAAATAAGCCAATTTTAAGGTCAATGATGGTCCTATATCGCTCACCTGAGTAAGTCAGCTCATAACTTGTCAACCATGTTATAAATATCAGAGATTGCTTGGTGTACATTTGGGATGGTTTTGATAGAAACAGACTTCGTCCTACTGTAATTTGATTTTTTTCTTAATTTTTGTAAATTTTCAATCTTTCTCCTACCATGGCAACCAAAGTTATGGAATTTAATGCTTTTAACAACATTGGTAGACCTACAACTAAAGAACATCCCTGCCAAGTTTAAAATTGATAAGCACAATGGTCTAGAAGAAGATGAATTTGTTTGCAGATTTTTGGCAATTTATAGCCTTTCCATTACCTTGGAAACCAGAGTTTTCGATAGAATTAAATTCTTTACCAACTTTTAAAAAGCTTCACCCAAGGAACATCTCTGCCAAGTTTCAGTTTGATTGGCCTAATGATTTAGGAGAAGAAGAATTTTTTCTAAGATTTTCGGCAATTTTAGGCCATTTTTCAACCTTTCTGTTACCATCAAAACCAGTTTTTGATGAAATTAAATTCCTTTTTACAACTTTTAAGGAGCTTCACTTCAGGCATCCCTGCCAAGTTTAAGCTTGATTGGCCAAGTGATTTAGGAGGAGAATAATTTTTTCTAAGATTTTTGGCAATTTTGTTACCATTGCAACAAGAGTTTTTAATAGAAAAAAAGTCTTTAAACAACTTTTAAAGAGCTTCACCCAAGGAACATCCCTGCCAAGTTTAAGCTTGATTTGCCCAGTGGTTTAGGAGGAGAAGATGTTTCAAGAAATTGATGACCAATAGACATACAGACAGACAGACTGACAGAAAGATAGACAGATAGACGGACTGACAGACGGTGAGTGATCACAATAGCTCATGCAAGCACTTTGTGCTCAGGTGAGCAAAAAATTGACAAAGTTTAGGTTGAAACATGTTATTTGTCTTCCTCAAATTAGTCAATTCAAGTAGCAGTGACTTAATTCAATGATTAAAGATGCATTTAAACTGAAATACAATGATAATGCTTGATGTTGGTAAATTATTTACTCATAGTCATTTAATGTGAAGTTCCATTTGGAATAAAACTATTATTGAAACTTGAATGAATTCTCAGTTGAGTAAGTAAAAAGTTTTATAATATAGGACTCTGATTGATATAGCGCTTTATGCATCGGCAAGTACATTTATTTGCTATCTTCCCTTGTCTTTAAGAATTGATCCCCTTGAATACCGAATGGTTCAGTCCAAAACAGTTGAAAATGCAGTTACACCTGTATTGTTCTGAGCCATAGAAATTTATTCTCTCAGCCCACCTAAAACATGAAAACATTTTACATATCTACTACATATTCACATGGCTAAAATCATAAGATGTTAAATTTTGCTAATGAAGAGGGTGAGAGCGGATGGGGTTGTCATAAGATTGTCAGCTCTATATTTTATACGGCTTCATCAGCTGACTATATGACATGATCATTAAATGTTACATGTACACTGACAGCTGATCTGACAGCCCCGATGGCAATGTTTCTTAGCATCATTTGCATAATGGCCTGGTCCATATCATATACATTTTTAATAGAAGTTACTGTCATTTTTTTTCTTCTAATAATGGTAGTCTAAGAGAAGTCAGAAGTTGACAAATTATTCCCCCTCAAGCTATTGAAGGCTAGTGCTTGTATTACACTATTTTTACGATATGAGTAAAATTTATATAATAAATTGGCGAAGCCATTTAAGTTGTTCTTTTTCACCAAAATATGACTGATATATATAATTATGGCATGCCTTACAGTCTAGGTCGAAGTCAAGTCACAATGACTTTTAATTTTGTAATCTTTTCAAAAATTCAGGTAGGCCTAGCTCCTATTCTTGGCAAATGTCATCGAATGCTGATGTATATAAACGAATTGATGTGAGTGATTGCAGGTCAATTTTCTCTACACCTGTATCACTCACTTCAGCTTACACATCTATAATAACATCTGAGTCCATAAAGTTCTTAAAGAAAGACTTACTAAATTTGGTTTTCTCTGGTCATGAAAACAGCTCTAAAATTTACCCATAAAAATCATTTACTGAAAGCATAGACAAGATGATAATCCCATAGGGACTAAAAATCGTGTTTTATATCACAGAAACACAATTCATCAAAAAGTTGATATGTTGCTCTATTTTCTGCTACAAACAATTTAAATTTGTTTCTTGTAAGAATATAATTTCCTCATCATGCCCCTTATCTTATAGTCAGATTCACATTTTACTTTGAAAACAAAAAAATGATATTTGAAGGCAAAGAAAATGATAATACAAATATATTAATAAATGTAAATAGTATATAGCTCCCCATTCTGTTTGTATCAAGTTTTCCTCCATTTTAAGAAATCTTTCACCTTAATAATGATAAAAATCGTTGTTTAGAGAAAATTATCCTCAAATTAGAAGAAAAATTATACACAAATATCATGACATTGTTTTGATAGAAATAGCAATATGAAAGTGGATACGAAATAACAGCTCAGTTCTGTCTTAAAGGGTTAAGCATACATCTCCTGAAGAGCATACATTAGATGAAATATTGTACATAGACTTTTACTAATATTTTTTTCAATACCATAACTATTCTTTTGGTAAAATTCATGTTATTTAAACAAATTTCATACTTTGAAATGTTTAAAGTCTCAACATAATAAAAATTTTGGATGAAATTTCATTCAATTTGAGCCAATGTATTATAAACCTTGTCCACTTGTAATTGAAATTAAGGCTACAACAAGGGAGTAAAAGAACTGCTGAACCCCAATAGTAAAATCTAGTGATAAAACTATCTGATTCTGGTGGTCATGGTTACATGGTGAAAAAGACATCAGAAAAAACGGAAATTGTGCTCATCAACATGAGTTTTTTGTGACATTATCTATTGATCACATTATAATGGTATTTCCCCCTGTTTTTATAAAACATAATATTTGTAGAGATGATGAAAAAAGTCTATTATTATATATATTTGAATGTGGCTCTGCAGCCTTTGAACCAAAGAAAAGTGGTATTTATGGAACATTTTGTGATAAACAATTGCTCCCAAAACAGTAAATTAGTGAGAAGTTTAACCCTTAAAAGTGACATTGACTTTGCCAGATGTCCTTGACCTTGATATCTGAATATGTGTGTCAGTGAAAAATAATATGCCAAGGATGAAAATTGTATTTTTACTTGAATAGTTTAAAATTATTTGGCAATGCTGACTTTTTTGGATAATTTGTCCCTCCTTTTGACCTTGATAGATGACTTAGTCAAATGACCTTGATCTTGGTATCAGCAGATGTGTATCATTTAGATCTATCAAACCATTTATGAGCATTCTATCTCATTTGGTATTTGGGTTGAGTTTTTCAAAATTTGATTTTAATACATGAATACATGACCTTGTGAGAAAACCTGGTTCTTTCTATCATCAGATGCCTATTGTTGAAACCAATCATTGTGCTATATATTTCATTTGACCTTGACCCAAAGCTACCCAAAAGTTACAAATAGTGCAACCCCACTTGATATGGAATAAATTGTGGCTAGTTGTTTTTGCGTGTATTTTGAAAACACTTATAAATGTCAGAATAATTCTGCTCCCACAGTTGCTGAAGTGACCAATTGGTGATGCCATAGTAGAATTCCATGTCATAAGGCTAGACTTATGTTACCCCTTATCATGCTGAATAAAAACCTTGCCAAAATTGCATTATCATCAAAGTGTCATCTGCACTAAATGGATAACTTTTGAGTCTGTATTTATTTTGAAAATAATTTCTTAAAACTTAATGGTTAATGGTTTGCAAAAGAAAATCGGGTGGTGTAGACTGTAATCAGACCGCACTTCTTTGCCTGTAACCTCTGTAAACACTAGAAAACTCCGGATTCAGCATGACAACGGACAATTAAATGTAAACTTTTGTATCAGCCTTACAATGATTTAGTTTCCAACAATAATTTATGAGAGAATCAATTTGTCCTGAATTTTTGGTGAACGAACGTCGTTCACCAGTGTTATATACCATGTCAGGAAAATCCTGTTGGATGTTAATACATTTGAAATAAAGTAGCGCCTCTTAAAATTCAATTTAGTATCTTTCAATATTTTTCTCCGCAAAATCACTGTTTTTTTTCTTTAATGGTGTGAAACAAGTATTCTTTATCAAGTGAAAATAATGAAAATTCGACTTGAAAAACACAAAATGATCTTGCAATGTTTATCAAGGGAATTTTTGATCGGCGTAAGCTTGTCGAGAGTTTAAAGCAAAAACAAAGTTTGTGTCTAGACACCGTAGAGACAGATACTATGTTTTTGACCCAAGCCTTCGCTGGTGCAACTTGTAGTAATTAGCCGGAAATACGTGTTTATTTAGGTCATGTCCTCTTGAACTTTCATTCGGCAATACTCGGGCGATCTCCGAAGGCTCCGATTTAAATGTAGGTTAGAGGAATCGGCCGAGTTGAGACGAATGACACATCAAGACACCTTGTGTCATTAGAAACGGTAACGCGGTTTTACATAACTTTTCAACTAGCGACAGTCAGTCTCGAGACGGGTTTTAAGAATGATTGGACATGTGTTTTACACGTACAACCTTTCTTGTACTTTTATTTGAATAAGGGATGAACGCCGCTATTAAGATTTTTCTGTAACATTGCGTTGGCTGGAGTAGGGCTTGTAAGGATACACTCGAATATTCAGTGAACTTATTCCCAGCGAAAACGTTTCGTATTCGTCTGTCTCAGAAGCGAATATTGCCGAATACCAAATGCGACAGGCACGGAAGATATTTCATTGGGGCCATTCTACTTTGCATTTTTTCAATCTGTAAAACCATATTAATTCAAAATTCTATTTGAAAATTAAATAAATGATAGCTAAATATTCAACCCTAGATACCACTCCAATTGACGAGTAGATATTGCCGTGGTCAAGGGGGGACCAGATCCGTCATGCACTTGTTTACAATTCGACAGGCGGGTTTAGTTGTTAAATTATTCTGGAAAAGTCATTGCGTTTTTTACAGAAATCATAAAAATCTTAATCGATGAATGGCTCCATCCTTCCCAAAATACGTTTAGAATTGGTTAACTACAGTTTAAGCAAAAACTAGCTCCGAGCAGAAAGTCTAATATCAGCCGCAATACTGTAATAAGATATCGATAGTGGGTGATTTTACAAGCATCCAAACTCTTGAAGGTAAACAATAGGTTCTCGTGCAAAAAATAAACCGACAATTGTAAGGATTCTCAATTGTTTTTGGAAAGAAAGTCGGAAGGAAAAAAACATTGTATTATACTTAAACATAGTCATAGACATAGTCATGCAATTATTACCTCCCTTTAAAAAACTGCTTAAATAAGATTGTTATTCGCTTTTGATGTAGAAATTACGTTACAAAAATAATATTTATAAAGACTTTTAGTATGCAATTTACTATGGAGCAATTGTTTAATATAAAAAGTTATATCCCGGCACATCCAGTTTTCGGCGGGTTAAGGATAAAACTCTTATGTTTCAATTTTTACCGGACAGTCAAATATTTTTTAGTTCAAAATCAAATGGGAATCTTTTTAAAAGCCGATACAAGTCAAAATGGAGGTCACTCACCTTGTTATTGTTTTAAAAATCCATTATGTTTGGCCCCAATGATGTCATCCAAGGGAAATAATTCCATCCAATTTCCGGCGGTTTTATGAAAAGTATACTGATCAAAAAAAGAAAAAAATCTAATTGTGAAATGTAACTATCAATATTTTATAACAATTTTTGAAAGGATTCTAAATATTTTCAACTGTTTAAAAACATATTTACAAGTTATATTGTGCAGTTCATTAGGGTTCACATTTAGGACAGAGGAAAGAATCACCTCTCCTCAAAACCCTCACTTTCGAACAGAAGCTAAGATGAACCCAGCCTTGGCATGAGTCACACTGTCCCCATTTTACTATGAAAATCCCTGGTCTTTTTGAGGAATCTGGGGAGAATCTATTGCAGACGACACATTTACTGGTTTCATCAACATCAATCTCGTCCTCAGAACTACTCAAATCCTCACTATTTTCAGCTTTACGTTTTTTCAAATTTGTCCCTGATGTTGAAGCTTTAGGCACTGGTGTAGGTTTAGGCACTAGTGTTTTTGTCTTATTTTGTTTGTCTATACAATTTTCACTCAGTTTTTCAGGTTTCTTGTTCTGTTTACTGTACTTGTTTCCGTGTTCAACAATCTTATCAAGTATTCCATCCTCAGTTATGCATTTACCACCGACTATTTTACTTAAAGTATTTCTTACTTTGTGTTTTTGAACATTTTCAAGTATTTTGCCTCCTCTTTGCAACAAAAATGATTCAGCTATTTGATCAGTGTCAGGATTAGTCTGCAGATGATCAAGTTGAATGGAATCCTTGTCAAAAGATGAAGCTGGTGCTACTTCAATATCCTTGATTGCTTCCTTGTCAAAGGGATAAATTCCACTCTTGGAAAAGGCCTTTTTTATGTTGCTTGGAGTTAATGTTGTGTCATAAACTTTACAAGCTAGCCTGCAGATATTGTAACGTGTAACAACTCCAATTTCACGTGTGTGTGTATGGCAATTATATGAAACTTGGAATGGCCCAAAAGCGCAAACATCAAGTGACTGTAAAAGATGAGAGCAATGTGGAGGTAGGACAAATAAATGGATTCTTTCCGACTTTGCCCACTGGATTAATGGTACTGTGATATGGCTTTTGTGTCCATCATATAATATAAGTATGTCTTCATTCTCTCTGGAAGGCAAGTATTTGATCAAATGACTTTTGATATAACGCTGAAAAACTTCACTGTTTGACCATCCGGATTCTGTCACACAACCATCAGCGCCTGTACTAGCCCCTTCTAACAAGGTGTTCGAAAATCTAGCTCCAGCAAAAACAAAGAAGGGAGGTACCACATGACCAACCCCATTAGCACATCCTATCAATGTTGTTGTTTTTCCTCTCCCAGACGTAACTGCTTGTGATTTTGAAAATTTCCCACCAATTACTTTGGGGGGCTTATGCTCTGTACTCATTCCTTTTTCATCTATGTTGTACACTCTGTGTGGATTGTCATGTAGATTGTACTTTTTTAGGATAAACTCTAGTTCATTGAAATATTTGTCAATAGCACTTCTCGTGGCTGACTTTGCTCTTGCTACTTCCAGTGATCGTGGTTTTTTAACCTTTAGATCAGGCCATCTATTTAGGAAAGTGTTCATCCAGTTTTCTGTTAGAGGATGCTCCTTATCTCTGAGTCCTAATTGAAAAGCATAGTCTGTAGCTAAATTTATTAGCTCCTGACGGCTATATCCATATCCTACTTCATCCATGGTCTTTAGATGGCCTGCAAGTAGAGCCTCCTGTTCCTGAGAAAAGAGTGGGGATGGTCCAGATTTGACAGTGTCTATGTCAACCTTTCCAAATAATCGATCTTGTAGGGTAGAACGAGGCACACAATAGACCCGAGCAGCTTTACAAGTTGACATCTCTCCATCCTTAACAGCCAAGTAAGCATTTGTAAGCTGGTCTGGATCATATTTCCTGTATGAGCTTCTTTTGGCATTATTTGGCTGCAAAGATAAAATTAAACAGGAGTAACATGTGAGATATTATCATCTAATTTACATCTAAAAATATTGAAAATGCCCAATTTCACATAAGACAGCTTCATTTTTGTGACTTTTCTTTCTGCAGAACAGTATACTTTCCAAAACAAAAACATAGGGGCGGGCTTTAGAAATGACCTACTTCTACTGCTGCAGAACTGTCAAGGCTCAACTATTTCTTACTTTGCAAAAAATAGCCATGCAATAAGGTAGAAATTTTGTCCTTAGTGAAAACAGGTCAATTTACACATGCACACGTATTTTAATTGATACTTACATTTCTTATTTCCATTTCTCATCGATTCATCAACATTGACGTTTCTCTATGTTTGGTAAACAAAAACGCTCACGTGCTGAACCGGTTATGACGTAATCAGATAACGAAAACACTACTTTTCCAGGGCCGCCGAAAACTGGATGTGCCGAAAACACAACATGCCGGGATACTTTAATTTCTAAACCTTAAACAGAAATTATCTATGAATTATACTAATAGGGCACTAGACCCCCATTAGCCTATACCTAAATATTTCTCAGCCTGCAGTGTTATAGAATTGAATAACGACATAAGTGTCAACCACGGAAGTGGTTATGGCTTCAAATATGATAAAAACTAATCTTTCAGGTTATGGTTCAAAATACTATTAATAAGTTAACAAATCATAACTTTAAACAAAGAGTACAGTTCAGGACTGACTGATATTCATAGGTGTTTCTTTGGTTGGTACTCAAAGACCTTTTCATCCTCAGAGAAGAAACAAAGATAGTTAAAAAAGTTAAAACAAATACAACAAATTTACTTGACATAAGCTTAAACATGATAACAACTACTTTTGTAAAAACAAACACCATTGGATATAGGTTAAAGACAGTTTTAGATAGGATTAAATCGTTTTCTCCATTTATGTTTAATAAATAACTGTACCTATTTCAAGTGTGTAAAAGAAATTTTCACAGAGTAACATCTCATATTCTAACAAATATTTTTCTAACAGGATTTTTCCTCTGTTTCCCTTTCTTTGAATTTGCAGTGAAATTTCCGAATAACGGAAATTTTGTCGAGACAATTCTTCCCACATTTTTTTTACATTCGTAATTTCTCTTTTCTAATTGAATTCAATATACCACTCTAGAATGCCATCAGGTTCGTTCACCATCAGTACTTTCAGTGCTTTGATTGATAGAATAGCTATGTCCAGATATTGTTGGGTTTTTGTACAGGTATTATTGTTAAACAATGAGATCCATTGTGATAATTGTATGGAGTTTGAGGCTATTTGTTAATCTTTTTATGGTATTTCAGTCATATCTCTGTGACTAGGGGACCTTACAATGAATTTCTGGTGTTTCTAGTATTTCTCACACCAAGACAACCAAATTTTAATCTTTCCGAGGCCTCCACCTTATGGTGGAGGTGTTGTTCATTTTAGCAAAACATCTAGAAAATAAGAAAAATATTGATTGATGGATTGAATGGAATTTAACACCCCTTTCAACATTTTTTTCAGTTATATCGTATCAGCTGGAGCACCTAACAATAGTTTCCTGGTATTTCTTTCACCAGTACAACCACCACATCCTTTCTTAGCCTCCAGCTTCTATCTCACATAGGTCTACAAATTATCAACCAATTGGTGAGAGACAAATAGTCGGAAGAATGAGTGCCACTGTTGGAGGAAACAAGAGCACAGCAAGCGGGTGCCAATGCTCGGCTGCTTATTTTTTCTTAGGCAAATGCAAATATATAAAGTTGGTACCTACAGAAAGGTCTTGTACCAAGCAATGATCATTTGAAATATGAAGGGTCTTTGACTTACCATTCAAAAATTATGACCAAGGTGAAATTTTTTCAAACAAATTTGACCTTGAAAAATGACCTTGACCTTGACTGATGACCTTGAACTTGGTACCTACCAAAAGGCCTTATCCAAAACAATAATCATGTGAAATATGAAGGCTCCATTACTTACCATTCAAAAGTTATGACCAAGGTTAAATTTTCTAAAGAAATTTGAAAGGTCTTGTCCCAAGCAATAATTATGTGAAATGTGAAGGCTATATGACTTACCATTCAAAAGTTATGACCAAGGTTAAATTTTTTAAAAACGTTGACCTTCACTAATGACCTTGAACTTGGTACCTATAGAAAGGTCTTGTCCCAAGCAATGATCATGTGAAATATGAAGGCTCCATTACTTACCATTCAAAAGTTATGACCAAGGTTAAAGTTTGTCACGCCAACGCCAACAACTACAACAACGGGAACGATGCCAAGGTGATCATAATACCTCGAGGTTTTTTCGAAACCAGCTGAGCTAAAAATGAGCTTATAAATGGTTACGCAAGTCTAACTTTAAGGTAGAGGAACCGTAATAGTTCAACAACTTTTTGGAACTCATGAACTTTCACAATGTTGACAGAGCATTCCTAATAAAAATCATTAGCAAACCTTAGTTAACACTGTTTAAGCCCATTACTTCCTAAACGTTTAAGTTCAACACTTCCTGAACTATTATGGATCCACGACCTTAATTCATTTTTAATGTGACTTGCCAAAGAAACACTGAGTAAGTTCAATCTGAGGCCATTTATTTGAGGTAATGAGCAGTTTCTATTATATTAGTCAGGTTGGGAATGTGTTGTTAGATTATGAAAATGCTTAGATATGGGTATAGTGATATGATGATGAAAATTTGCGAAAGTTTCATTAAAATATGTCCATAATTTCAACTGTGTGTTTGTTTGCGTAGTTTAAACCCTTGTCATGTTGAACCCTGAATATTCCTGCTTTGGTAGGAGCTATAGGCAAACATCAGTCTGCACATATATGCAGTCTGATGTTAGTCAACACCACCTGTTTCTCACATTCAAACCAGAATTGTCAATAGATTTAGTTTTTCAAATAAAAATTGACCTACACTTGGTGCTTTTTGCCCTTTGATTTTGATGCAAATTTTTAGCAAAAATTTATTCAGCATGACAAGGGTTAAGCAGTTGGAGAAGCTTCAAAACTCTTTTGTGAAGAAATCTATACACATCATTTTATCAGTACCTCCCTTTATTTATCTTTCTTTTAACTTGGAGTTTTGAATGATAAAACATTGATCCTTTTAGACATGATATTGAACAAACAAAATTCTTGTCAACTTGCTTATTACATTATAATGCCATCAAAAAATATTTGATGGCATTATTTCAAAGCTTCAACATTAGCAACCGGAAATTTTATCCATAAAAACACGGTAACGTATTGTAGAGCGTATTTTATAATTGCAATTTGTGTCATTATATTCCAACACTTGTCACATAGAAAATTATCTGTAGGCCTGACAGCCTAACGAGATAGATCTTGAACAGATTACAGGCTTAAAATTACAATTTATTGTGAAATTCTAACAAGATATTGACAAATACAAATTTTTCCCAAGACAAATTTTGAGGACGTCTTTCACTTTGCTACAAATAAATAGAAATATAGGTTCATTTCTAAATTTCAAAACAGACCATTACAGGAGTAATTTTTAAGACTCAAATGTGCCAAACAAACACACACAGGACACTTTAATCTGTCCTGTCTTTAAGATGAAAGTATCTGTGAAAAGTCTGAGAAATAGTTTTTGACTTGTTTTTTTTCAGCCAAAACATGACCTCTATGGAAAAGTTGCTAAAATATTATTTAAGAAAATCTTATCAGTTTACAGAATATTTATTGCATTCACTACTATTTGTATTTGTTCCTATTAATTTCAAATCATGTGCAAGGCCAAGTGGGAAATATCAGATTTTTATTTGTCTAAATGATTCCGATCAAGTTCAGGTCAATAAAACCACACCATACTCAAATTTGCATCTGTGCTCAAATGCAAAGACAGGTACAATCTCATACCATTTGCAAACATTTTTACATACTAAACACTGCATGCTGATGACCCAATAATATTGCTGATAATTTTTATTCATTTTCCCTTACTTTTTTCAATAATTTTTTGAAATAGCAGATCTAGAAGATTTTGTTCATAGGAAGGATTTCGAGGGGCCAGTGCAACACAGTGAGTTCTAACTCCCTATATACATATATGCAGTTACAACTGTATTGCACTCCCCTCAATTTATCAGGAGGAACAATGGGTACATGACTATTTTTCTATATAGACCAGGATCAAATGAAGGTTACTCAAAACATCAGCTGATGATACTTGGTGTGTCAAGGCCGCGGCAATAGCGCAGTTGGTAGCGCACCAGACTTCTAATCCAGGGGTCTATATTCGCATGGGTTCGATCCCCGGCCGCGGCACTTATCCTTTCCCATATTTGTCTTCCACCAATGGGTAGATAATAGTAAACCTATGTGGAATAGCAACTGGAGGCTAGGAAAGGGATGTGGTGGTAGTACTGGTGTGAGAATACCAGGAATCCATCGTTAGGTGCTCCAGTCATCTCGATATAACTGAGAGATTGTTGAAAGCGACGTAAAACCCCAATTCAAATTCAACTTGGTGTGTCAAGATATTTAATTACAATAGACAGATTAATTCAGGACAAACCACAATTGCACTTGATTGACATAAACTTATGCTAATTTGTGTTCGCTAAATGACACAAAAACAAGAGGCCCAAGAGGGCCTGTATTGCTCCACTGGCTTTAAAATCTTTAGACTTTCATTAAATAAAGCTTACTTTAAATGAATACATTAACACTCAAAAATCTCCTAAGACCTATTTAGTAATGATTAAATGGTTCCTGTCCATATTGCACCAAAATACTCAATCACAATAAACCTGCAACCCTTGACCAATCTTTTTAAAACATAAGGTTCAGAAGATGTCGTTCAAAGATTTCGGGCTCATAATAGGCCCCACCTGACATGCCCATATTTTTGGACCAAACAAAATTTCTTGAACAATTTAAGTAAATAGTCACCCAAGAAACATTCTGGTAAAGTTTCATTGAAATTGGCTGAGTGGTTCTGGAGGAGATATCGTTCAAAGATTTTGGCCTCAATATAAGCCCCGCCCTGCCACGCCCAAATTAATAGGCCTATCAAAATTTAGCAAATAATTTTTGAAAAGAGACACTCAAGGAACATTCTGGTAAAGTTTCATTGAAATCGGCCAAGTGGTTCAGGAGAAAATGTCATTTGAAAATTTTGGGCTCAAAATAGGCCCCGCCCTGCCACGCCCATATTTATGGACCAATCAAAATTTCTTGCACAATTTAAGAAAAGGGTGACCCAAGGAACATTCTGATAAAGTTTCATTGAAATTGGCCCAGTAGTTCAGGAGGAGATGTCGTTCAAAGATTTCGGGCTCAAAATAAGCCACGCCCTGCCACGCCCATATTTATGGACCAATCAAAATTTCTTGAACAATTTAAGTAAAGGGTCACCCAAGGAACATTCTGTCAAAGTTTCATTGATATCAGCTCGGTGGTTCAGGAAGAGATGTCGTTCAAAGATTTCGGGCTCAAAATAAGCCCCACCCTGCCACGCCCATATTTATGGGCCAATCAAAATTTCTTGAACAATTTAAGTAAAGGGTCACTCAGGGACATGCATGCCAAGTTTCATTGAAATCGGCCCAATGGTTTGGGAGGAGAAGATTTTTATAGATTTCAAAGTGAAAAAATGCCACACCCTGTCACGCCAATATTTGGGGGCCAATCAAAATTCTTTGAACAATTTAAGAAGGGGGCCACCCAAGGATCATTTCTACCAAGTTTCGTTAAAATCCACCCATTGGTTTGGGAGGAGATGATGTTTAAAGGAAAAGTTAACGCACGGACGCACGCACAGACACTCCGCCATGACAATAGCTCGCTTGCCTTTGGCCAGTGGAGCTAAAAACCAAAAGCTTTGTCTGTTAAGTTTCAAATGAATTCAAATAAAAACCATGTAATATACTCTTTAAACAAGAGGACCAAGATGGTCCTAGATCGCTCCCCTGAGTCTCTTTGACCGGACATCTCATCAATTAAATAGGCAGATGTCATAAAGGAGATAATTTCTACAAAAAAAAGTTTCATGAATGTTTAGACCAAATTTGTAGCCTCTAGAGTTACAACAAGAAAATTATCATAAAGACCCCTTTTCCTGTGATATAACATGGATATTTCACATTTTCAATAGGGTTCATCCTTATGATCTGACCAAAATTCTGACCATGTTTCAAGAAGATTGGGCCATATTTGTGGCCTCTAGCAAGTAAACAATAAAATTGTCATTAAGGCCCCTTTTCCCGTGATATGGCATGGATCCTTCCCATTTTCAATAGGTTTTATCCTTGTGACCTGGCCAACATTCAGACTAAGTTTATGGAGATTGGGCCATATTTGTGGTCTCTAGAGTGTTAACAAGAAAATTGGTCATAAGGCTCCTTTTCCTGTGATATGGCATGGATCCTTCTCATTTTCGATAGGGTTCATCCTTGCAACCTGACCAACATTCTGACCAAGTTTCATGAAGATTAGATCATATTTGTGGCCTCTAGAGTGTAAACACTTAAATTGTTGACGCATGACGACGCACGACGCAGACCACACGATGGACGACGGACATTCAATGATCACAAAAGCTCACCTTGAGCACGATGTGCTCAGGTGAGCTAAAAAAAGTTCTATGACATTGATTTAATTTCTTTTTTTCTTCTTCTTTCAAATAAGACAAATACTTTGATGATTTGATTGTTCATATAAACAGTAATTGCTATTCAAGAAATTCACACATATTGCGATGAATTATTTGATAGAGTTTCTGCATAACAACGTCAACATCCAATTACGCAAAATTTGCCCTTCTCACACAGCTTGTGCACTTTCCAATTCAATAGAAAGTACTGAAAGTTCTTCATCATGCTGTGAATGGAAAGGCACTACTTAATTGTTTATGGAATCAAACATCTTTGTACAGATTTGAAATCAAATATGGTTAAATGTAGGGAGGAACAACATCTGATAATGCTAAAGGTAGCTTTAAGGCAGGCCTCATAAGACAAACTGTTGTAAATGGCTTTGCTGTTTTGAGACACACTTTCTCCAATCTCTAGCACCTCTTTTACAGGACTCAATTCTTTGTGTGTAGAGCAAGATAAGTCTAACATGGAAAAACAAAGCCGAAAACGACAAATACCCTAACAGAGTTAGAGTGATTTAACTAGCTGTTACCAAACCTCAAAAACATTTTCAGTCTCTAGATGGTGTAAAATCTCTCGTCAGAAAGAGACAGACATTAGGTTCAAGAGGTAGCAGGCCTCAACACTTTCAACGTAACTGTCTTAATCAAATTGCCACCATTTCAAATCTATGATCAGGACATGATTATTCTGTATAAG
This sequence comes from Fragum whitleyi, assembly GCA_948146395.1. Taxonomy (NCBI): domain Eukaryota; kingdom Metazoa; phylum Mollusca; class Bivalvia; order Cardiida; family Cardiidae; genus Fragum; species Fragum whitleyi. Next base: position 45,772,882 of record OX411543.1, on the reverse strand, counting down.
AAAGAAGCCTGCGGTCCACCTTCTTTGACTTACTTTGAATATATAAAGATATTTTTGTCTTAATTGATATATGTATTCAATGTCAAAGAACATTTTTTTAAGACTAAGTTGAATTAATCTACAGTCAACTCCCGTTTGATCGACATCCGTTACATCGACATTTTCATGTACCGACACTAATTTGTTGGGTACGGATTTGCACAGTTAATTTCTCCCGTTACAACGGAATTCTCGTTTTCCGACATCAACACAAAATATCAGGGAACGAAAGTGCAAAATCCCTATATGTTATCATTCAATACATCGACACTTACCTTGGAAATTCCTAGCGGCTATTTTTAGCACCTCACGGCAATGTGTTAATCAACAATGTATGCGTGTATACTCAATTAAGCTGAAGTGCGAATACAGTTTTCCCCTTCGGCGATTATCGACGATTAAACCACCCGGAACACAATAATCTCGTCCGTTAACCTTAGGTTTGTTGAGGGTGATATTATCGTAACTTAATTACAAAAAAGATACGGTTACACCACTTTGCATTCGACGAGTACAATTTGGACACTTTTAACTGGGGTTTTTCTTGGTGAAAAGGGCAAGTTGTGATTTTACTTTGTTTGATTGTTAAGCAAACATATTTGTCGTACATTTTACATTAATCTATCTTTATTAAAAAAAAGATGGCTGAGGCACCATCAAAGAGGCGTCGAACCCAACTCTCTTTGAGCAAAAAACATACGATTTTAGAATTCAAATCTGCACATTAAAATATAACTCGGGACCAGTTGTCGAGTTATTTGTCAAAAGAGTGGTAGATCGACAATCTGTGATAAATTGAAGCACAAATTTTCCATTATCAATTCTGATTATCCCACTGTCTCTAAATTTGAAGCTAAGTCATGCTTAAAAACTGTCATAATCTATTTTAATGGAAAATATTATTCTGTAGAGAATAATGTTCACAATCAAGGAAGAAAATCTATAAGGATTTCTTCAAAAAGTAATAATTAACAAAATTTGATATTCAGTTTTTATTAGTATTTATTTCGTTTAAAAGTGTATATTGTATAAAAATGTTACCAACTTATGAGTTGAAAGGGTGATTTTCAATACACCGACATTTTCGTTATAACGACATTTCTATCAGGAACAAACGTGGTCGTTGTAACGAGAGTTGACTGTAGTTTGCTTATATTAAGATTGGTTTTTATGCACAAATTAATCAAATGTTCTCCTTTACAATATATAATTTCTTGTTTTAATATAATTTTCTTGGTTCAAGACAAGCATCTCTTGATCTTCTATCTAGCAATTGAGAACCTGTTTCCATGGTTATTAGTAAATGAGTTAGACACCAGGACTAGTTGATTTACAGCTTTAATTACTTCATGGCTGTGTGATGTAAGATAACAATTAGTTATTTACATTGTGACAGCCTCGCTGGTATGGTGCAGTAATAAACTCACACTCAACCATGAAAAATGGCCTAATTAAATTGACAACCAATGTGGCTGTCTCTTCACTGTGACATATTGTTTGTCGGGAGACAAAACCTCGTAACTACAGCTTGAATAAGCTGGAGTTACGAGGTTTTGATCCCCCATCGACGTTATTATGCTAATGAATGCAATTAAATGGTGGAGAATTGATACCCAATTTGAGATTATAAGTGGAAAAAACCAAATTCATTAGTTCTCAATTAAAGTAACTTAGTAAGCACTCAAAAAAACAAACACTTTTATCAAATGATAACTTGTATAATAATAGATGTAAAGGTTTAGGTTATTTCACTAAAAACTAAATATTTAAATGACCCCGACCGTTACGTGATCATATTTCTACCTGTTTAAAGTTTTGCTTAATGTCAGTATTAAAGGATCACCCTTAAAAATCTTCAATATAAATTTCTGAGAAAAGTCACTTTTAATATGAACTGAGATAAACCATATCCATTTTAGCCATAGTTTTTTATCAAGTTATATTTCTTTGTATAATAAAGGGTGACCCAAGGATCATTCCTGTAAAAGTTATTTAAATTGATTCAGTAAGTCCTGAATAGAAGATTTTACAGGCAGACACACATCTGGCCAGACAGGTATGTGAAAGTCAAAGGCCCTGCACCTTAGTTGGTCAGTGAAGTATTAAGACTATAAAGAGACCATTTTCCATACGCCTGTGATTAAGTCCCCTTCTCAGTGGTTGTTTAATACATGTACTTGAAACTGCTTTAGAGCCAACAAATAATCACAAGGTCTGGGGCATTTTAACTAGTGCATCTAAAACCTGTCCATTTCTAAAGCAATATTATTGTATCAATTAAAGTTCAAAGAAAAAGATCAAATGAAAAGTTTAAATATCTAAACAGAGCTTGAGCTAGAAAATACAACATATTACAAAGTTTTGTCTGTAACCTTTCCAAGCCAATAATGTATCACCTCAAATTACAAAAGACTTTTCATCTTTTTTATTGCTTTACTTCTGTATTTTACCATTAACCCAAGATTGCCCTTTTTGGCAAGACAGTTCACTGTGAACTGTCTTGCCAAAAGGGCAATCTTGGGTTAGTGGTAAAATACAGAAGTGAAGTTGTAAAGAAATGGGCAATTAGACTTCTTTTGTTTTTATATTGAAAAGAATATAACACTACCGGTATATTCACTGAGGGTGCTTATGAGTCTGTGCTAATTTGGCTTCAGTTTATTGTGCTTTATGAAGTGGTTGACCTCAACATGACTGACCTCAATGACAATGTTGATCTGAAGAGTCAAAAAGAGTCAAAAAGATAACAGATATTTAACACAGTAAGAAAGTATTTAGAAAGGATTGTTGAGAAACTTTTATATCAACACATATTCTTTCAGACAGACAGTTGATTGTGAAAAACTAACAAGGAAAATTAGGAATTGTAAGAAAAAGTAGGGCTTTTTTAGGAATTTGCCTCGTTTTCTTCACTTTTTTAGGAATTTCAGCCAAACTGAAAAAAAAATAGGATTTTTTAGGAATTTTAGGGACACTGGACAGCCTGTAATCACATTTAGCTCAGACAGTACAGCCTGACATTTGGTAACACTGTCTGTATCATGTTTGTAAAGAAGTGCATCAGTTGTAATAGATTGTCAGATGTCATGCAACAAGTGACAGATTTATTTGCTTAGGTCATTATAAGAAAGATATCTGAAGATCACTACACCAGGAAACCAATAACTCACTATTTGACTTATAGATAGGTAGAAAAGTTTATCGGGCAAGGCGTAGGTGAGCCGGATGGGAACCAGAAAAATTCTGCAGCCCAGCCTCATAAACTTTTCCATCTCAAGTCACCTATCATCTTTTCTATTCATCCTATTACATTTTTTTCTTAAAGCCCTCTACTGTGTTTGTGAACACTTCCAAAATGCAAGACATGTATATTAAACGACTATGAACACAAAAAATAGACTTTTATTCTCAAAGATAAGCTTGAAGTTGTCATTCCAATATACGGTAATGCAAACAATTCTGATACAATGATCTAAATATAGGCCTAACTTGATGAATATTTATGACCCCCAACATTTCAAGACATATCACATATCAAGACAAAGTTATGAAAGCTGTACAGTTGAAAATGTCCAAGCAACCACATCTTTTAAGTAGCCCTTTTTATTAAGCGACGATCATAAAAAAGTCCTGTCACTGTGAGCAAAATCTCTGAACAAGAGGACCATGATAGTCCTTGATCACTCACCTGAGTCTTTTTGCCCCTGGGACATCACATCGACTAAATAGGCAGATGTCAACCAGGAGATTATTTCTACATAAGATCAATTCCATGGATTGTTAAAAAGGATATGCCTGGGCACAGCCTATCAGGCATGTAATGAATATCCTTGATGAAATTCAATTAAATGAAAGTATAAAGAAAAGTCCCTGCCTTCTGGTTTCAGAAAACAAGTTTTTAAGATTTCATCCTTGATGTCTACGTAAAAAAAGGGGGTGGATCCATTCAGAGCAAAAATATGAACCCTGAGGCATGATATGAACAAAATTGGTAACGGCCCTCTAGATTATACTACAAACTAAGATGTAAGGGCTCTCTGCCATCTGGTTTCAGAAAAGAGATTTTTGCTCTTAAAATGATTCTATGTAAAAAGGGATGTGCCCAGGTGGAGCCAAACTATATCCCAATGGTCTTGATATGAACAAACTTGGTAGAGGTCCACTACATGATGCTACATACAAAATATGAAAGATATCTGCCTTCTGGTTTCAGAGAAGAAGATTTTTTTTCGAAAAAAATTGCTCTTTGTTTCTATGTCAAAAGGGTTGCACTTGGATGGAGCCCAAATATGATCCTAGGGTCTTGATATGAACCAACTTGATATCCACTACATGAGGCTACATACCAAATATGAAAGCTGCCTGGCTTCTTGTTTCAGAGAAGAAGATTTTTAAAGATTTTTGCTCTTTGATACTATGGAAAGAGGTTTGTATCCAGACTGAGCCCAAAAATGAACAGAGAGTTTTGTTATGAACAAACTTAATAGAGGCCCACTAGATGATGCTACATACTAAATATGAAAGATATCTGCCTTCTGGTTTCAGAGAAGAAGATTTTTGAACAGTTTCATATTTTCACCCTTTTTGATAATGGATAAAGGGAGAGTTAAGGGTGGATTTCATTTATTTGTACAAATTTGGTAGAGCTTGACCCAAGGAACATCCCTGTCAAGTTTCATCGAGGTTGGCCTACCGGTTTAGGAGGAAAAGAAATTGTGGATAGCATGACGGATGACAGACAACAGACATTGCATGATCATAATAAAAGGTAGAATCTTAAGTTGTTGGAGCCCTTTAGAAGCATCTCAAAGACAAACTATAATATGCTATCAAAAGACCTCTCTTTTTTAACATGATGCAATGTTAAAGTGACTATTCCCATAAGCAACCATTTTTTGGTTGCTCTTGGTGGTCGCTGAAAACAAGTATGACAGTACTTTTAAAACCATAAAATGCTAAATTGGCGCCACCAGATATTGAAACAGAGACACTGAATATTCAATATTGTCAACTATCATTTGATATCAAAGACAGACAAAATATTACGGTCTTAAAATGATTTTGGTAATGGCCTGAGGCACTTTTATAATCTCATATCCAGGACATTTGTCAAGAGTTTTCTACATCAGACAAAAAACAAAGGAGATCTTCATGATTTATTCATGCCATTGTTTGTGAAGTAACATCAACCTCTGCTATTTGGCTCTAAAGCTTTAAAGGGGCAGGTTTAGAAAGTGGCATTTTTGGCCCTGTTACAAATTTTAATAGAAAGATATGCCTTTTCGCTCTTTGATTGTATGTAAACGGGATGCACACGGGTGGAGCCCAAATGTGAACCCATGGTCTTGATATGAACAAACTTGGTAGAGGTCCATTAGATGATGCTACGAACTAATTATGAAAGCTGTCTGCCTTCTGGTTTCAGAGAAGAAGATTTTTGAAGATTTTTATATTTTTACCCTTTGTGCAAAAAGGGTTGCGCCTGGATGGAGCCCAAATATGATCCTAGGGTCTTGATATGAACAAACTTGGTAGAGGACCACTAGATGATGTACATACCTAATAAGAAAGCTGTCTGCCATCTGGTTTCAGAGAAGAAGAATTTTTTGATATTTTCGCTCTTTGATTCTATGTAAAAAGGGTTGCACCCGTGATTTTCCAATTTTCACCCATTTTGTTAAGGGTAAAGGGAAAGTTAAATGTGAATTTCATTTATTTGAACAACTTTGGTAGAACTTGACTCAAGGAACATCCCTTTCATCAAGATTGGTCCACTAATTTGGGAGAAGAAGATGTTTAAAGAAATTGTGGATGACACACAACGCATGACGGACAACTGACATTCTGATCAAGTTTCATGAAAATTGGGCCATATTTGTGGCGTCTAGCTAGAGTGTAAACAAGAAAATTGTCATAAAAGCCCTTTTTCCCTTGATTTGGCATGGGTCCTTCCCATTTTCATCCTTGTGACCGAGCAGACATTCTTATCAAGTCTCATGAAAATTGGGCCATATTTGTGGCCTCTAGGATGTAAACAAGAAAATTGGCATTAAGGTCCCTTTTCCCATGATGTGGCATGTATCCTTCCCATTTTCAATAGGGTTCATCCTTGTGACCTGGCCAACATTCTGACCAGGTTTCATGAAGATTTGGCCATATTTGTGGCCTCGAGTGTAAACACTAAGATTGTTGATGCAGGACGACGGAGGACACACGACGTACATTCAATGATCGCAAAAGCTCACCTTGAGCACGATGTGCTCAGGTGAGCTATAAAGTCAAGATAAAAATTATATGGTATATTGTAACTGTTTCCTTCATATATCTCAATATTTGATATATAAACTTGTAATTAAATGATTCAACATTTATGATAGAACATCAATAGACACTTTGTTGTTTATGTTGCTTCATCTATATACAATACAATAAGCTGTCTTTGAATTAATTAAAATGTTGGTTTTATGATTATCTCTTTTTGACTCATTCTAAAACAGTTTAGACTCTCGGAATTTTATAATCAATGAACTAAGGCTACATCACAATCGCTGAGACAATCTCATTATAGACTTAAGACCTTAAATCATAGGTTGGTTACCAAACCCTCGTAACTACAGCTTGTCCAAGCTGAAGTTACAAGGCTTTGCTAACTGAATGATGAAATGTGTTCACTTTCTCTACGCACATAAATACTATAGGTATAGATACAGTTATTTGCACGCGTTAACGATATTGTGAACTATAGCTTTTGTAATAACCTAAAACATTGAAAAGTTAACTCGCTAAGTTACGCCATGGCTAAGCCACACCCTGCCAGTTGAATAATAACACAAATATTGTGCAATTATCATCTATTCTTTGTTTATGTAAAGACATCATAAATTAATATGATAAATGCTATTGGCCTACGAGTTTTCATCACGATAATATTTAAACATTTCAAGTTTATTTTCGGCGGCACTCATTCTTTCCGACTATTTGTCTCTCACCAATGGGTTGATAATCGTAGACCTATGTGAGATAGTATCTGGGGGCTAGGAAAGAATGTGGTGGTTGTACTGGTGAGAGAAATACCAGGAAACCACTGTTAGGTGCTCCAGCTGCTGCGATATAACAGAAATAATGTTGAAAGCGGCGTTAAACTCCATTCAATCAATCAATTCTAGTTTATTTTCTGCTATTTTGTTACCATTTTAAAAAGAGTTTTGCAGGATTTTAATTTCTTTTCAAGTTCTTTTATAATGTTTCTCCAAAGGCAAATTTACACCAACAATCAGGAGAAGAATTGCTCAAACTATAATAAACTTCAGCTAATATACATTTTTGGAAACTTTGACATCCAAATCGTTGATCTGATTAACACTACGAATCTAATATTTAACCTAAAACAGAAGTCATTACAGTTGCATTACAAAACAAAAAGGTAGAAGTCTCTAAAAACAACAATTCCTTTCCTAAAGCACCAAATCACAGACTCACAGACATTAGTTACACTGACTGACTAGAAGGACAGAATCAGTGTCACGCCATGTCAATCCCAATAACAACAATTCTCCTGAGCTTTACTTGCTCACCTAGAACAAGCTTCCAATAGAGCAATGTAGAACACTTTAAAACCAGCAGGAGTAAACTGATACTGGTTTTAATAGAAATTATATATCTTCATCAATCACACATAATTATGGAAATATACCAGACAAAACAAGAGGACCATGATGGTGCTATATGTCTCACCTGAATATGCTAGTATTTAGTTTTCAGCAAAATTGGTTTTTCATGTCAATCAACACCAGAAACAAATTATTAAGGAATTCTTTGTTAGACACCATTACCATTACATTTTTGGCCTACATTGTTCTATATAAATTATACGATTTTCGGTTGCTTTAGAGCCTTTCACAATCAAATGTGATCTATGATACCATTAGAGCTTCATCATCATTCATAGATCTGGTGGGGTTTTTTTAGCCAAAAAGTTCTAGGTATATTAGGAACAAGTTTTGGGGGTTTTCATGGCAGATTGAAGGCACTATCTTTTTTCCACCCATAAAGAAATCAGTTTGTTTCACTAATCCCCCAAACCCTCCCCCCGTGTTATCAGTCCTTCAATAATCGAAATTAAGCACATTGAAAAACCCAATCAAAGAACAGATGCAAAACTAGTATAACATCAAAGAGCACCACATATGGGTGCCTAAGCTTGGCTATTGAGAGCTGGATGATGGATTAAGATCTTAAAGCACAAAATGCATCTAGAGTTATCCCCCTGAAAAGTATATAGTGCATTTTTGATGGTGAACATGTGTGCAAAAATTTCAAGTGAATGTCTTCAGTAGAACCAGAGATATCACAAAATGTCAAAGTTTTCGCATGATCATGACAACAACAACACCAAGACTGTAGCAATACCACAGGTTTTCTCTGAAAAAAAAAGAAATAGCCAAGCTTATAAACGTAAGAATAATTCACTGCTTCCCACTTCAAAGTGCTTACAGCACTTATTTTTCTAAAAGATTAAAATTTGGCCCAGTTTTAGTTACACTGGGTGGAATGTTAAATAGGTGAACCACAGCTAGGTCATTCATATCGACTGCAGGATCTTGCTGCTTTTCTCAAAAGGTCACAGTGCCTAATACACATTCTTTTACATGTTCACATTGCATCATTATAAAACTTTTGTAATTGATATATCTATAGTTGTTTTCAACAATTTTAAAATCAGACTGCAAATATATGTAGGCTGATCTTTGCCTTTACCTCCAGCCAAAGGAGGAATATTTCAGGGTTCAGCATAATAAGGATTGCAATGTCTTTAAAACAAAACATATACAAGAGGGTCATTGGCCCTAGAGTGCTCACCTGAGGTATTGTCTGCAAAGATTGCAAGCTTCCTGACCAAGTTTCAAGACATTTGAGCAATAAATAATTAGGGATGGGAACGAGTATTCAATTATTCGAGTACTCGATCGAACGCCCGATTATCGATTACAAATTTCACTATTAGATTAATCGGTAAATAAATCAAATAATAGGGAATTTGTTTCCAATCTCATTATTTTATATTTTCTCAAAATATCGATCTTTCATAAGAAATGCTGTTCAGCTAAAGATAATGTATGCAACACTTGGGCGCCTGCCGATTGTCTTATCCATCGATATTTTTCCGAATTTGCAATCAAGTGCCAACTGTCATCGTCTTGCTGTCAACCAAAACACGTCATTTTGTAACTTTTCGCACCTTTGAATTTTGGTACTCTTATCAGGGACAGTACGATTTACTTGGATCTTCAGATCAACGAAATGTTGCAGTGTCGTCTCAAAACCTTGTTACACTATCTAATTGATGTTGTAGTTACTTGGTCTTTCTCAACCGAAAGTTGTATATAAATCCGGTGAATATCGCCTAGAAATATTACCGAGAATAAACACTTCCTAAGCATGCACTTTACAATATTCCATTTATTAAAACAAGAGGACCATGATGGTCCTATATCGCTCACCTGAGTAAGTCAACTCATAACTTGTCAACAATGTTATAAATACCAGAAATTGTCTGATGTACATTTAGGGTGGATTTAAAAGAAAGAGACTTGAATTTCCTACTACTGCAATTTGATTTTCTTTTTAAAATAAAGTTATCAATGATGGAATTGAATTCAAGTTTGGTAGACGTAAACCTTACGAATATCCCTGCCATGTTTAAGATATGCCAAATAGTTAAGGCGAAGATTAACCTTCTTTGATATTTTTGGAAATATTTTAACATTTCCAATACCATGTAAACCATAGATTTTAATTGAATACAATTATTTTTACAATTTTACTAGAGCTTCACCCAAAGAACATCCCTACCATGTTTCAGCTTAATTAGCCCAGTGGTTTAGGAAGAGAAGAAGTTTTTCAAACATTTTTCAGCAATTTTTGTCCATTTTTCAGCCTTTCTGTTACCATGCAAACCAGAGTTTTTGATGAAATTAAATTTTTTCAACAACTATTGAAAAATTTCACGGAAGAAACATCATCCCTGCCAAGTTTCAGCTTGATTGGCCAAGTGGTTTAGGAGGAGAAGAATATTTTCAAAGATTTTCAGCCATTTTTGGCCATTTTTCAACCTTTCCCTTACCATGGAAACCAGAGTTTTTGATGAAATTAAATTTTTTTAACAAATTTTGAAGAGCTTCACCCAAGAAATGTCTGTGCCAAGTTTCAGCTTGATTGGCCTTGTGGTTTAGGAGGAGATGATTTTTTTCTAAGATTTTCAGCCATTTTTCAACCTTTCGGTTACCATGGAAACCAGAGTTTTTGATAAAATCAAATTCTTTTAACAACTTTTGAAGAGCTTCACCTAAGGTATATCTATGCCAAGTTTCAGCTTGATTTGCCTTGTTGTTTAGGAGGAGAAGAATTTTTTCTTAGATTTTCGGCCATTTTCGGCCATTTTTCAACCTTTCCGTTACCATGGAAACCAGAGTTTTTGATGAAATTAAATTATTTTTAAAACTTTTGAAGAGCTTCACCCAAGGAACATCTCAGTTTCAACTTAATTGGCCTAGTGGTTTAGGAGGAGAAGAATTTTATCTTAGATTTTCGCGATTTTCAGCCTTTCTGTTGCCATGGCAACCAGAGTTATTTATAGATTTAAATTCTTTTAACAACTTTTGAAGAGCTTCACCCAAGGAACATCCCTGCCAAGTTTCAGCTTGATTGGCCCAGTGGTTTAGGAGGAGAAGATGTTTAAAGAAACTGTTGATGGACGGACGGACGGACGGACAGACAGACAGATGGACGGACGGACGGACGGACGATGGACGGAGGACGGACGGTGAGTGATCACAATAGCTCACCTTGAGCAATTTGTGCTCAGGTGAGCTAATAATAAATTAGCAATCACGTCATTTCAACTGCCCCTTCGACCAAAAATATGCAGGAAATACCTATATTTACGTTTGAAGACACAGAATGAATGAATGCCCTCAGTTCTATCCGAGTACTCGAGTACTCGATCGGAAAGGTGAACGAGCAATTGATTAGTAAAATTAGTACTAGTTACCATCCCTATAAATAATGCATCTAGAGTGCTCAGAAGGGTTTTTATAATGTGATCTTGTGACCTATAGTTCTTGACCCTACATTACCCAAAACTCACCCTAGATATCATGTAGACAACATTCTGACCAAGTTTCAGGACATTAGGGTATAAAATATGCCTTACAGAGTGCACACAAAGTTTTTCTAAGATTTGACCTAGTTTTATACTCCATTTGACACAATTTCATACTTGTTCAAGGGCTTATAGAAACAAATGATAAGACCAAGTTCCAAGACATTTGAGCCAAAAATATTTCCTAGAAAGTGCACATGGTAGCTTCGATTTTGACTGCATTGACCCAATATAGAACTCTTCTGAAATATTATGTGGACAAATATTCTGACATTTGGACACAAGATATAGCCACAAGAGGTCATACAAGGGTTTTAAGATTTGACTTTGTGACCTAGTTTTTGACCCCACTTGATCCAATTTCAGACTTGTCAATGGGCTGATAGTGACAAACATTCTGACCCAGTTTCAAGACATTTGGGCCATAAATGTGACCTCTAGAATGCACACAAGATGTTTGAGGACAATGGACAATAAACACAGCTAGATCACAATAGCTCACCATTAGCACTAATCTTGCTAAGGCGAGCTAAAACATAGAAATTATACTTGTTGGCAATTAATTCTCATAAAGTCTGAATGATATAAAATTACAGTATAGCCAATGTTGTTTACATATGCAGGGTTGGATTCCTTTTCCATTAATAACCCAAGAGTCCAACACAAGACATTACCATAATTAGTATTCTAAGAGTATGCCCAAACCAATAAATCATGTTAAACAATCTATTTCATGTTTATTATTTTCTTCAGATTTTTTCCTGGTATTTTTTGAAGCCTTAGGGTTGAAAAAATGATTTTTTGTTTGAATGGAGTTTTCGCCCTTCTTTCAACAATCTTTCAGTTAAAATGTGGCAGCTGAAGCAATGGTCTCATAAAGTTTCATTGAAAACGGCTAATAGGTTCAGGAGTAGATGTTGTTCAAAGTTTTAGGGCTCAAAATACCTCCCGCAGCCATGCCCATATTTGGGCTTTAATCAAAAATCCACCAACAAATTTTGAGAAGGGTCACCAAAGGAACATTTCTGCCATGTTTGGTAGAAATCTGCCCATTGGTAACTGAGGAGAAGACGTTTAAAGATTTTGGGCTCAAAATAAGCATCGATATGCCATGCCAAGATTTGGGGGTCATTCAAAAATCAATGAACAAGCCTTGAGAAGAGTCACCCAAGGAGCATTTCTGCAAAGTTTGGTTTCAATCCACCTGTTGGTTACTAAGAAGAAGATGTTTAAGGAATTGTTGACAACTCCTGATGGACGACAATCAACGCACAATGGACAAACAGTGAACACAAAAGCTCACCTTGAGCACCTTGTGCTTAGGTGAGCTGAAAAAGCTTAATGCACTACATTACTAAGTGTCAATACATCATATAGACACTTAGAACAGCCTTGCACTGAAACCTTGAATTATAATATCTTTCAGAAAATGTGATAAAAAAACCTCTGATATATTAAGTCCACTGTTACTTGCATTTCTTTCTAGTTCATCATCAGGACTTGTGGATTTATTTATTAAGGTGACATTCATATCCACATTATAGTTTGACTGTGTTTTCAATATTTCACTTTTTAAGTTGGAATGCGGAGCAATTCCAACTTAGATTTAACAAAACCGCAAAATGAACACAAGATAATTTCATTTCGGATTTTTTGAGAACACCTATCACGTGAACAGGATGTGAATACACTTCGGCCTATTTTGTATATCTCAACTTGACAAAGACATACAGTTTATTTCATCACAAAATTATAATGCTGTACAATTTCACAACTTTACTTCGTGTATATTATTAAAACGCTAATTTATTTTTTACACGATATATATTGAAAGTTGCGTAGGAATATATTGGTATCACATGTTTGCATTACTATATTTGGAAATCATGTGATAATTCAAGTCCAATAAGGTCAGCAATTGACAATTAGCGCTAGCCAATCACGTGATCTGCTTATTTGGTAATGTCGCGATCCGTTCTCTCAGTATTGTGGCGAAAGCTCAGACCAATCACGTGATCTGCTTATTTGGTAAGGTCGCGACCTGTTTTTCGTAGAATTATGTTATAGCTTTTTTAAAGGTATAGTTTCTCTTTCTGAACGACCTTATTACACATTTAACTTTTGACAAGGTGTTATATAGTAAATTTCTGTCTAAACTACGAATAAATACCTTTTCTTAAAGTGATGATACAATTTTAAAGTTAATAAATATTTTTGCAACATATTGTCGTTGGTTTTCCTTCATATTGCAGTTATCTACATGAATGTTTATTGTAAAAACCCAATACTCATCCAATAAAACCCTTGCCACCACATCATTAATTGAATTATGAATTTCTTTGCCCAACTGCATTCCAACACCAAGACAATTTGCCATTTTAAACAGACCTACTAATTCAACTTGTTTCTTCACATTCTTACACATCAACACGTTTAAGAGCACCATCATACAGTTAATTACATCGTGAAATTGACATTCATCTAAAAAAAAACATTCTTAATCGCTCACTCAGCGCTCAATTCATTCATTCCAAACACTCAAGCCATTCATAAAATACTCAAATTTATTACAAAAACAAGAGCTGTCACTGTAAGATGACAATGCCCCCGACACCGCTTTGATAGTAATAAGGAAGTTATGGCCAATGTTAAAGTTTTTGGACGGAATGACGGACGGACGGACGGACAGACGGACGGACAGACGGACGGACAGACGGACGGACGGACAAGTCAAATTTATTATGCCTCCCTATCGGGGGCATAATAAGATCAACATGTACATTCAAAATGAATTCAGCAAGAAACAAATCGCGATTTCACAGACATCAATGAAATTTAAAGCGTCTGATTGGTTCTTGACGAAATAGAAGGCTATTGATTGAACTTTTATGCATATTTAATATAGGTTTTGTATATCGCTAATTTTGTTCAACCTGAACAAAATAAGCGACATTGGATTCCCTCCATTAAATTTCACTCTAAACTAGCCCCGCTCACTCATTCAACATCATGCTTAAATTATTCCAAAATCGTTCATCTTATCAAATTCACGATGTTATTAACTGTACCCCCAACTCAGAAGTAGAGGAGCATATGTTGATTTCCTCATGTCTGTCTCTCAGTCAATTGACCTTTTGCTTTCCGCTAGATAAACGGAAAAGCAATTGACCTACAATAAAGAAACTTTACACAAATATTGACCATGACCCAAAGAAATGTGCTTTTGTTTCGGGGTCATACATGTCACGGACATCAGTAAATTTTAACAGTTAACAGTTTCCACTTTAACTGAACAACCAATTGACAAAAATCATAAAACTTGACAAAATGTTGTCAATGACCCGAGAAAGTGCCCAGTATTGGAGTCACACAGGTCGAAATCACAATTGAACTTCGTCCAAAAATTGGATTGAGATTCCAACTCATGAAGTAAAAGACTTCCCTGTGAAAATATCTTTTCATCATGGAAAAATCACTTGTTGAGGTCCACTTTGCGACACTTCTAATTAAAAATGTAAATTAATTGATAACTCAAATAGAGCAGAAATTTATTGAAAAATAATATATAAACTGTTTTGAGTGTAAATGGTTGCCTGTACGTCCATTAGTCGGCTGTATGATCCGTATCACTTTCTTCCTTTTTAGCTCACCTTACGACAACGTGCTCAAGGGGAGCTTAAGAATCACCCAGACTCCGTCGTCCGCCGTGTGTCGTCACCTTTTTTAAAACTGCTTCAACTCCTAAACCGCTGGGCAAATTTCAATGAAATTTTGCCAGATTGTTCCCTGGGTGACCCTTTTCAAAATAGTCGCTAAATTCTAATTGGCCAATAAATATGGGTATGGCAGGGCGGGGCTTATTTTGAGCCCAAAATCTTTGAACGACATCTCCTCCTGAACCACTGAGCAGATTGCAATGAAACTTTACAAGAATATTCCTTTGATCAAATATTGATGGCAAAATTTTCATTAGCCCATAAATTTTATGGGCGTGACAGGGTAGGGCTAATTTTGAGTCTCCTCTGTAACGAATGGGTTGGCAGGGTCTATTATGACTGCTTATAATTCGAATAATGTCTCCTCTTCAACAATTAGGCAAGTTTGAATGAATCTTTACCAGAAAGTTTCTTGGATAAGATCCACTGGACTAATCGAATTTAGGTGAGCGGTTTAGGGCCATTTTAGTCCTCTTGGTATAATTTTTCTTTCATCAGATTCAGGCCTGTATAGCGATTCAGGGGTTTAAGCGTCTCTCGTTGTTGAAATACATTGATTTATATACGCCCGTCAAAAGACGAGACGTATTATGTGATCACCTGTGGTGGGCGGGAGGCGTCAGCTTTGCTAGTAGCTTGAGGTCACCGTATCTCGAACGTATTCCAACTTATCAGTACTTTCAGTACTTTGATTTATAAACAGCTTAGAATTCATGGACTTTTCCATTTTGAAAAAAACATATTACTACAGCCCATGCCATGCTCAAAATCAATCAATCATCATGTACAGTTCAAAAGCTAAAATTATAGCAGAATGGACTAACATACCCAAAAAGTGCTTTGTCAGTCATTAAGCACAGTCAGTGCAGGATGTGTTTGCTAAAAATTTTTTACTGATGCTTTCTATGAAGTTTTGATCAAATTCCTTAATAAGTTGACAAGAAATTGAAGAGACAGATTTTTTCATCACAGGGCCATAATTCTGTCAAAAAACAAAATAGGATAAGCACACTGATTGACACTTAGTCTTTCTGTATAGTTTTAATCTAATCCCTTTATAAGCTGCTGGGAAATTGAGCAGCCAAGATTTGTTTTTATTAAGAACCTGCATACAGTGTAACTCTGTTGAAGTCATTATGGACCAGGGTTTTACGGGATTCAGGTTTTACGAGTCTGAGACTCACAGATATGTAGCCAGTACGCACAAAACTATCTGACCCAAGTTCCTTAAACTTCTGGGGATCAACTTTAGAAAAGAATTGAAGACTGTTTTATCTATCCAATACCTTGTGAAGCTTAATCCAGAGAATATTTCATTATCTACACAAAAACATGGGGAAAGCTAAAAAGATTCCATTCTACATTCAAAGCTGGGACTCCAAAGCCTTTACAGCAAGGACCTATGAACCTTATTTTTAGGTCCTTGGGACCCCATTTTGTTGATGCCATACTTAAACCCTGATGGACCATAATCAAAATAGACAAGCATGACAAGTTTGAATAAAATCTGTCCATTTGTTTCTTGGAAATTAAGAAGACATGAAAGACCAAACAACTACCTTATTTCTCCTAATAAACACTCCTGGTAGCTATACATAACATGGTCAGGGAGCTTTTATGTAGAATGCATTTTCTGATTTGAAAAAATCATTAAAATTGATGTCTATTGGGCCCTATCCCTTTAATTTGAGGTGAATTTCCTCTAATTATATAAATGATTGTTGAGAGAAAATTCATCACAAATAAGACAAGAAGTCTCAAAAAGTTCCTAAAATTTAGGCATTTGAAGTGGGTTTTCCCAGTAGAAAATGTATGAGTGCTTCTATAAGGTAGGGTGCTATTATTAGAGGAAATACAGTAACTGTTCTTTCCTAAGGCTATAGACTGTGACCAAAATAGGCTTATATACATCTCTGACTTTTGCTGAGTCCCTCTTTAAAGAATTACATGTATAAGAATCCCCCAAGTAGTTGCAGAGAGATTGAGTGGACAAGATGTTTATCAATGGGCCATAAACCAAATGGAGTAAAACAAGAAATATGCAATTATCTCAGCTTGATGCAGATAATATAAGTATAGTTTGAATCAAGTCCATCCATTTGTTGCTGAAGAATTGAGCGGACATGAAAAAGCTATAGACAGACCAAGAGATCAACTTATGGACCAAACTGACCAACTGACTGCATGACAAGTTGACTCCTACATACCCAAAACCATGGTTTTTGAGTGAAAAATAACCTATATATTTATTTCTAGCCCTTTCATGCTGTTCACAGAATATTCCTGTGGCCCATAACTTGAGTCAGACAGTAATAACCCTTGTCATGCTGAACCTGGAATATTCCTGCTTAGGCAGGAGCTATAGACAAACATCAGCCTGCACATATGTGCAGTCTGATGTTAGTCTTCACCACCTGTTTCCCACTTTAAAACCAGAATTGTCAAAAGATTAAGTTTTTTCAAATAAAAATTGACCTGCAGTTGGTACTTCCAGTGCTTTTTGCCCTTTGATTTTGATGCAAATTTTTAGCCAAAATTTATTCAGCATGACAAGGGTTAACTAACATAAGCCTACAAAGATGCGCTTTCTAATGATACCTGGCTACTTATTATAGGATTAATTCATGTTTTTCAGGGTGTTAACATTTGCAGAGACCCAAAAAGTGGTTTAACGCCCAAGTGCAAAGCATGAGGGTGTTAAAACATTTTTAAGGGTCTCTGCAAATGTTAACACCTGGAAAAATGTGAAATAAAGTTATTACTGTATAAAAAGAAAGACTAAAGTATTTATTCAAACAGAAATTGCAAAATAATTCAAAAGAACGCTTTAAAACCAGCTCCAAAACCTATATATTGTGTCAGAAAAATTCCTTTATGCATTGTGGCATCATTTTTTTTTGCAATGGTGTTGCTTGGTAAGTTTATGACATCACAAAATTTAACGCAAGAAAAAGATCAACGTCTTTATTTATGCTTTGTATTAATGTTAGACATATAGAAACTGATACACTGTATAGGCCCAGACTGAGGATATTTAAGTATTCATAGGCACATGAATTTACTTATTAATCCACTTGTTCTCCTGTTAAAAACACCTGCGTTTTGTCCGTTAATGTATGCCTTTAACGACTTGTAAACATACATTTTATGCAATCATGTGGGCAAAACTTGAGCCACACTAGTAGAATGTCCTAAAAATTTACAATGTCTGACGCAAAATTTAAATTCAGCAGATACTCGACTGAGAATTTTTTCAAATTTCAACTGAAAAATTTTAATTGATTTATTACTATAATTAATGTAAGAACAATAAAAAAAATAATATTAATAAGTAGTTACAAATAACAACTTATCAATATCATTCTTTTAAGTTCATACATCTATATCAATTCCTGAATTGAGGAAGTTCTCAGTTTAGAATGAGAACAGTTTTATCATCTTAGGCCCTGATCTCTGACATATGACATACTTGTCCAAGAGTCCTAACAGCCATGTCAATGTTCTTGTCATATAATTTCCCTGTTTTTCCTTCTGGCCAATATTAGAACTTCCTGTTAATTATCTTGTGCAAGAAATCACCCTTCCTCAGGTGCAGCCCTAATCTGATTTGTTTCACCATTAACTTTCATCATTACTGCAAAGGAACTTGCCTTATAGAAGAAATCTAATTGAATGGATCCTCGGAACTGCAAAGGGTCAGCAAACCTCTATAGGGATTTACAATAGTTTTACACTGACCCATCAACTTACTTTAGTATAGTACAGATCTAATTGAAGGCAGCCTCCTTAGAACTTATCTTCATATGTCATAAATTGAATTGAATATAGCATATATATAAACATCTTTTATTTAATTCTCCACAATAGATTAACATTGATAACAACAGGGTAATTACAAAAATTCTACTTCTTATTTCAAAATAGCCATGCTAAAATTCTAGACTGAATAATAAATGAAGTTTATAAACCATTCTCTAGGACAATGATTGAGATGAAATGTAATCTGTAAGGTGTTTGAAATTGAAAATTGATTGCAGAATTTCATGGCATTCCATGATTGATCACTTGATCCATGTTCTATTCCTGATGCATTCAACATTTTCCTTCATCTGACATTTAGAAGGCAGAGGCGTGGAAATACAGATTTTCTCCACTTGTCCTTGGACAAGTAAAAGATTAGTTCTACTTATGTCCAGGAATACAATTGATTTGTCCTAAAAAAAGTGAATGCATATAAAGTTTGAGATAGTATTGCTTTTTGGGAAGAAAATGCTGGAACCCATGCTTTTTTCTAAATATACCATAATATTATTATTCATCTTTTAGATCTATTTAGTAGTATTCCAAAATTCGCTTTGGTATGTACTTGACTACTAACAAGTAGAGAGAAAGATTTAGTTGTCTGCAGGTATAAAATCCTCTGACAGACATTAGTCCAGCATGTGAATTCTGAAGAAAAGTATAAGAGATAGTGCCCTCCATTTAGAAACTCCAAATTCATATTTTTCTTTTCTTTTCTTTATTGGAAACACTCTTAAGCATTTCAAAAAAACACTGAGGAACACTTATTCCATTGAAACATTTTACACTTTTTTCAACAAGAGTCATGTTGAACATGGCCATCCCCTCATGCGAAAGCTTGATAGTAAACTAAAGCCTATAAATAAAGGATTCTTTTGAAATTTAAGGGATTACCCCCTACAAAATCTAAGTCTTAAAAATAACAAAGGGGAAAAACTGGAAAATTATGCAAGCATGAGTTATAGCTAAGATGCACTGCACTTTTTCTCCATAAGATCTATCTGACAATAAAGTTGAAAGTGAGAAACAGGTGTTGTTGATAGCTTTTATACTTTAGGAGATATGCTTTAGACAAAATCTCAGTATACAAATTAACAAAGGGCAATAGTTCCAAAGTTATGCAAGCTATTGCGCACTACACTTCTCCCCCATGTGATCAATCCACCCATAAAGTTTCAAGTTGATAGCTATGATACTTTGAAAGATATGCTCCAGACAAAATCTCAGTATACAAAAAAAACAATGGGCAATAACTACAAAATTATGCAAGTAATAGTTGTAGTTCTTGTGCACGGCACTTCTCCTCCATGTAATCAATCCACCCATAAAATTTCAAGTTGATACCTATGATACTTTAAAAGATATGCTTCAGACAAAATCTCCATATACAAAATAACAAAGGGCAATAACTACAAAGTTATGCAAGCATGAGTTGTAGTTCTTAAGCACTGCACTTCTCCTCCATGAGCTCTTTTCACCCATAAAGTTTCAAGTTAATAGCTCTTTTACATAAGGAGAATTAATGCTCCAGACAAAATCTAAGTATCAAAAATAACAAAGGGCAATAGTTCAAAAATAATGCAAGCAGGAGTTGTAGCTCTTGTGCACTGCACTTCTCCTCTATGAAATCAATGCACCCATAAAGTTTCAAGTTGATAGCTTTGATACTTTAAAAGAAATGCTCCAGACAAAATCTATGTAAACAAAATAACAAGGGGCAATAACTTCAAAGTTATAGTTGTAGTTCTTGTGCACTGCACTTCTCCTCCATGTGATCTATCCACCCACAGAGTTTCAAGTTGATAGCTCTTTTACTTTAGGAGATATGCTTGATAAAATCTAAATATAAAAAATAACAAAGGGCATTAACTCCAAAATTATGCAAGTAGGAGTTATAGTTCTTGGTATGAGGGAACAATTTTCAAGGAACGATGAATTGATGGAAGGAGACCATTGCTATATCCCCTCGCCGAAAATGGCGGGGATAAAAAAAGCACCTTTAACTGCACCAAGTTCTTATACAAATCCATTTGATGATCACCAGCCTTTGGAGCCTTCACCCAGTGCTTTTCTCGCATCATAAAAATGACAATGGGCAACAACCAATCTTTCCTCAATTCCCGAAAAAGGAAATGAAACATTCCAATTAAAGCTGAGACTTTCAACTCATTGACATTCTTTGAAGGAATCTGATAAAGGGTCACCCAAAGAATATTCCTGTGAAATATGTTTGTAATCCATTCTGTAGTTTATGAAAGGATCATGACAGCCACTGGAGCTTAAAATCAAACAAACAGCCTGACTTTCGTGATGATGGAGAAAAAGATTTAGACTCTAAAATATTTGAAAGAAATTGTCACAAGGGCAATTTTTTTATATGTTTGCCAAATTAAATGGACCTTAATTCCCTTTTTCACTACAATTCATTCTATGAAAATAAGACCAAAATGCGGCCCTTTAGTAAGAACAAGAAAATTGTAATTAAAGGCCTTTTTTCTGTGCTTTCTGATGGCACATTCCTATTTTCAATAGAGTTCATTCTCCTGACCAGACAAAAACTCTGTTGTTTCATAAATATTGAGTTAAAATTGAAAATTTATAGTGTAAACAAGAATAAAGGCCCCTTTCTTAATCTAAGCCATTAACAATCTTTCTTTCACAAGAATGACCTGTATCATGTTGAGAGACAATTTATGTACAAATTGTTGATTTATTTGAGTGCCAAGATTTTTGTTTTATTTCCCTCAAACATGGCACTTTCTGCACAAGGGATCAAATTATATTTGGACCCTTTTCTTTAATGCTTATCGGTGGTTTATGGAGAAATAACGGTAGATAATCACTTGATAATCTCATCGCAACAGCAGTGAAATTATCAAAAACTTATACCCTGCTTTTGTGCATTCCATCCATTCTGATGTCATCTATGTGGGGCAAAATAAGTGACGTCACGATGAACGTTGCATAGCAATCACATGCAAAATGGCCTGCTTTACGAAAATATGTCCTAGAAATTTCACATTTTGTCTCATTTTTTGCAATAAAGAGATAGAATAATAATTTGTTTTCGAGTAAGGTTGATTTACATTTCATTTCGTGAACAACAAAAGCTATATTTTCACTTAAAATATAGTTTTTGTTGTTCACTCAATGAAAATAAATGGATCTTACACTGAAACAAATGATTATCCTCTATATCATTAATCCTTATCATGCTGCTGATGTAATATTCTAGTGACAAACAAAGCATAGGCCCACAGTTTACAGTAAGCATTCTGAAAAGACATGCAGTCTGATTGTATGCCTACACTGCCTGATTTCAACTTAACCCTTGTCATGCTGAACCCAGAATATTCCTGCTTTGACAGGAAGTATAGACAAAGATCAGCCTTCACATATTTGCAGTCTGATTTAATTCTATACCACTTGATTTACCATTTTTACACCAGAAAAATTTAAAGAATGTATTTTTGAAAATAAAAAAATGAGTCTCATTTAGTGCATCCAGTGCTTTCAGAACTTTGATTTTAATGCAATTTTTGCCTACAATTTTATTCAGCATGACAAGGGTTAATTATTGTGAGAACAACTTGAGCTAGATTGTTATGAATTCTTAAAAATTGATAATTTGCATGAAACCAAATTTAGATTTAGCTGGATAAGGGTTAATACTGTAATTCTAACTAACATATTTTCTTTGGAGACAGAAATATACTTTTCTCCGTTATCGGTAAGTTTGTAGTAAATTGACCTGCTACACTTTGTTTTTTAGTTCAAATTTTCAGCTCTTTTTTTCATTTTCAAGCAAATTTGAAGCTTGTTGGTCTACCATAAGACCTCATCCATTCATGATCCAGCCCAAAACAGTTGTAACTGCCTATAGGTAAATAGGCAGTTACAACTGTTTTGGGCTTAGCCATCATACCTATTATATTTTCATTTGTTTTTTTGAAATTTTGTTTTCTAACAACGACTATAGGTAATGAAATGTTTGGCTAGACAGTGGATTCAAGTTTCAAAGCACCAGATTTTCCAAATATAGAAACCAACTGTCAAGAACTCGAGAGATAAATTGAAATCACAGGATTTACTACCTTATAAAACCGTTAGATTGACAACCATACAATACTTAAGATTCAACAAATTCACAGGATAACACTGATTATTATTGATCTGCAGGATATTCCCAGTATCATCAAATGATCAGAACTCCACCTTTATTGAGAATCAGAAGTATTCTTATTCAATGATACAAGCACATCATTCTGATATGGTCAGGGAGCAATCTTTTTCAAAAGTCTTTACTCACTATTCCTGCATTCAGAATGACAAATGGTGCAATATGTTTGCGTACTATAACCCGCTTTGCAGGCAGGTGCACATGCGAAGGGGGATATAATTTGCAAACAGTTGCACTAATTTTGTCATTCTGAATGCAGGGCATTACTGCCATAAATTGTCATATAAGATCATCATAATATTTTGTTCTGATACTTATGCAAACGCAGTTATGGTTATCTAAACATTTCAAGTAGTCATATGTTTTGCATTTATTGCATTGGCTTTTTATTCCAGGTCTCAAGTTATGTTTAATTGCCAGGTGTCTGCTAGAAATCCGCAGTTTATGTGAAATAAAAAGATTGTGTTTGTAAATCACAAATGCTCCAGTTACAGTAGTTTGATAAATTACGGTAATCTATGGCAACCCTTAAGTAAATTATGTTATTTGTGGCAATATTTCATAACAGTCTAACATTTTCTGAATTTTGGTCTAAAAAATTGACCTTGACAGATGACATTAGCTTGTTACCAAGACAAAGCAATCATCATGAGAAATGTGAAAGCTCTTTTACTTACCATTTAAAAGTTAAGGTCCCTTTTGGAGTATTTTCTAATAGATCTTGACCATAATAATAATGACACTAAAATTATCCTGTGAAAGATTTAAAAGAATCCAATAATGTTTGTGGACTTTATCTGGTAAACAAGATTGCACAAAGTGTAATTCTTAAGTCTAATTCAAGAAGACCCCTTATCCATTGCAGGGATAATTCTGGCGCAGAATTTTATGTGCAAAAAATCTCATTCATTTGTAACTTATGAGAAATACCGAGTTTTCAATGCCAAATTGAACCAAATCCTTTGTTAAAAAGATATTTTGCTGTGAGATTTTTCTCTCATTTAGCCCATTTGAATGAGATTTCTGGCAGAAAAATGAGAGAATTTACACAGATCTTGCCCAAAAATGGTCCATGCCAATGATTCTAATGACACTCCAATCATCCTGTGAAAGTTTCAAAAGGATCTGATAATCTTTGTGGACTTGGGCTGTTATTAGAGGTTACGCTACCTATTGATGGCTCAATGCAAAACAGTTGTAACTGCCTATAAACCAATAGGCAGTTATAACTGTTACGTGCTGAGCATCAATATTTGTAAAGATGGCGAAAAAATGGCCAAAAATAAACATAATCCATGCAAAAATCAAAATTTGATTGGAGAAAAGGTTCATAAACCTCTGTTGAATTTTTAGTGATGTTAATTTTGCAGGAATGGGCTTTTAAAAGAGGCTTGAAATATTTGTAAAATTACATAAAAATTATTGATTTCAACCTCCAATAAGGGGGATGGGTTTCATTAGAGCATGGGGCTCTATTAGATTTTTTATGGTAATTCAGTAAACAACAAAAAGTTAGCAGACAAATGCATAGTCAGAACACACCATCCCAATTGCTCTTCTGATCTTTGTAAGTAGAGCCAAAAAAAGATTTGAGCATGACAAGAAAGCCACAAATAGAAGCCATTTGTATGCAAAGGGAAAGAACAGTGTATAGCAAAAAACAAGAAATTTACCTGAATTTATCTCTCTTGAATAAGGTTTCGATAGCAGTTAGTGGTTACTTGAATGGGGCTTTAATACCACTTTCAACCATCTTTTAGGCATATCACAGTTGCTGGTGCAACTGTCAAAAGACTCCAGATTTTTCCAACATCGGTACTACCATTACATCCTTTCCTAGCCTACAGCTGATATTCCCCTTAGGTTTATGATTATTCACCTAATGGTAGGAGACAAATTAGTCAGTAAAAAACTAATTTGAGTGCCTTTAAATTCAGCGCTTCAGATTACAATAATATTGCACTAAACCCTTGAAATGTCAGAATGGAAATGCACCTCTGCTGGGGATCAAGCCCCTGACATCTCTTTATTGAAGTTTGAGAGTCTAGTGCACTTGCAACAGCACTATAGAGGTAGTCTGGTATTGTGTCACCCATGCAACAGTAGAATGATTATGCTAAATTACATTCAATAGAATTGCTTTAGAATGATGACTGCAAGCCTTCTTTGAGTGACCATAACATTTGATAGGGATTCATAATAGTTTTGCAATCTGAACACATGAATGGATACAAAACTTTCACTTAAGCAGTATGTTTCTTTTTTTGTATACAGTATGGTCCAGGTTGAATCAAAGGCTGGGGAAAAACAATGGTCGAAAGCTCTAAAACAAAACAAGAGCACCACCTACAGGTGCCAACAAAAAGCTGCAGGTGCTTCACAATTCTAAAAAGTTTAGTTGAAAAGGGGGCATAACTCTTGCAAAAATGCTTTCAGATATATCCCTCTTGATAGTCAGGATAGTTATTGTGATTGTGAACACACATGCTTCAAGGTGGTGAGAATACCTTTGTTGTTGTTTTTTCCCCAAAAGCAGCTGAGCTAACAAGGAAGAATTGATGTTTTAGCACACTGCTGTATTTATGTACATTTGACATACCAAAATAATTTAAGTAAAAAATAACTCAGATGTCAAATTTATTCTTAATATAAATGACTGGTCAGCAGAAGATGCAAATGAATCTGGCCGCTAATCTGCAACTTAGATACCTTCAAACTTCAAAAGGCCACTTTAACATACATCTAGAGAGATTGAGAAAGACCTAGAAAAGGTTATTCAATCTGGAAAGTCACAAGTTATGTTATTACACAACAATGGTACCGGTACAAGATTTTGGACATCATCCAGTTTCAGATAAATGTTCCTGTATATATCAAGGAATCAGCGTAAGACTGTACTAGGTGTATATACAATGTATATACACTTAGTACAGTCTTGCAGTAAAACCACAATAAAGTCATTTGTTGTTCTGTACTCTAGTAAAACAGGCACTATGCAGGGATATAGAAATGGAGTGCAGATCATAGGATAAATCTGTTACTTTTTGCCAAACCCTTTGTTGTGGGTACTGATTGGAATTGTCTAGACAAAACCATTCCATTCAGCTACAAAATAGGTTTTGTTTGACCAATAAAAAAATGATCATATTTTAAAACTGAAAGCAGACTTCCCCTTTATCTTGAGTTTTGCACCAAAGGCAGCCTTCCATCATTGTAAATACATGTACTTGAGTCAATCCCAGTCAAACTGATCAATTTTTATTGAAGACAGGTTTACCTGTCTTTCAATATAGGGATCGTCGCCATCGGATTTTGATAACAAACCTACATGTGTCATTACGCTCAAAAAAGTAGACCCATTCATAAAAATAAACGCGGCAAAAATAATCAATAGTGTAGCAATATACCGTAAAATTTTGGTGCTGACCTAAATTCTGGCCGGGACCTCAGGGGAGTGAACACGTGATCTATGCAGAAGTTGCCTGCAGAAACGTGTTTTACATTCGTGAGTGGTGCTGTTTTAGGGCGTTTTCGGCTGCAATCTTTTGCATTTGCTCCAAATTTTCAATTGCATCCTACAACTGTTTTTATGCATAGCATTGGCAAGTTATTTTCAGTTCCCCATTTTAGACTCCCTATTTCTCGTTAAATTGTGTGTTGGTGTGTCCTTAAGGTTGCTTTATTTATCCGTCTCCCGGGCCTGTCGTAGTGTAAATGGATAAAAACTAAAGTAGCACTAGGCTATTTGAATAAACTCGTAAACCCTCGGAATTTCCTAGGTTTGAATTTTTACTAGGATTTACGGAGAAATTTCGATGGCTTATCAAATTACTTTATTATTAGGCTTGTTTTGTCTGTCCATATTGTACAGCATTCGGAACATCACTCGGTCATTTTCGTAAACGGTAACAGATCGTGATTGTGATATTCACTCGGCAATCATCGGGCGATCTCCGAAGTCTCAGATCTATCTAAATGCAGGTTACGGAATCAGCCGAGTTGTGACGAAAGCGTTAGATCGGCCGAGTGGTGTTCCGAATGGCCTATACAGTGGTACCACGCATGCGCGACCCCGGTTTTGAGTTTCCGCTTTTGTTTTCGACAATTTTCTGACAATAACAAAAACTGTTTTGGAAACTGGAATGGATTTATTTGTAACATTCTGGAGTGGACTTTGAAAGAATTCTACTCAAGGTGATAAATGCTGTAGCTCGGGAGTTCATTTAACGATCTGTCATTTTGGCAGTTTTGTCAAAATTGATAGTTCACCGGATAGTTCAATCCAAATCTTGATCTAGAAAAGCAGTCCCGTGGAAAAGGCATGAAAGGTTGGTTGTCTTAACAGGTTTATATATTATTTTGTAGTAAAAAAAATTCTACTAAGTAAGACCATATGCAAGGAGAATAACCTGAAACGGAGATCGAAATATCTCAATGGAAAAATAGAAATAGAATTTTTCACTCCTGGAAGAATCTTAAACGGTATTCATTAAAATAGACTTTGACTAGTAAAAGTATAAGAATATTGGTATTACTTTCATTGCTTCTTCTTGGAGATAATTAGACCAATCCTGGATCAGATAATAAATGTAAAAGAAATTTGAACAAATTTCCAATTCAGGGCAATATTCACCATGGCAATGAAATGTTTAGCTCTTCGTCAAGGGGTAAGCAACGTGTGACATGTGGATTAACATTTTATTTAAGATTTTTACACATCCACTTAATAAGTTTGCCTGGAAAAAATCGGATTTGGATCATATTGGATTGCTGGGGATAATCTATACAATTTTATAAAACAGGGTTGCAATAATTCATATGAGTTTTTAGAATACAGGAATTGCCACCATATTTCTGTTCGTTAAATGAATATTTTTCATTTAGGGTATTGAAAACTTACACTTGGGGATGAATAGCGATTATGAAGGCAGTTACCCTCTTGTTAAGCTTGAATTGGCTAGAGGGATAGGTTTATCTGGAAGTGATGAGTCTTCAAAGTAAAGCATATTCATTTGTTAGGAAGGTGCAGTTTCCATATGTAACCATCAATGATTGTTTTAAATTTTTGATTCCCACTCAAGAGATCTTTTCAAAACGCCACAATTTTCATTCCAATTGTTAATATTCAGTCCTGTCTTCAATTCAGGCCTTTCAGGCCTTTGATTTGTACTTAAAATTAAGAATCTGAAAGCAATGAAAGAACAAAATAATTTGATTACTCAGTGTGTAACAGTTGAAACTGCCTATAAACATATAGGCAGGTACATCAGTTCCGCGCTGAGCCATCGAATCTTCAGGCTTAATCATATATATTCTTAGATATGTTTCCATTAGTTAAAGCAGTAATCTCCTTCAAACCCATTCTCACATAATTACACTTCTTGACATCCCTTAAGAAAAGTCTTAAAAAGTTAATAGGAAAAACATGGAGAAAAGTGAGGAAATTGTTGGTATTTATCTGTTACTTGCAATTACTGGATTTTGAAGAACATCATCTATAAAGGATGACTTTATCAATTTCATCAAGCCTTTGCCTGACATTTCCAACAATTTCACAAGTGCCCAAAAGCAAAGCCTCTGACCAGTCTATGCATTCCCACAGTCAGACCAGAGTCTTCACTATGGGCTCTATAAAATATTCTTAACCCTGGTCATGCTGAACCTGGAATATTCCTGTTTTGGCAGGAGCTTTAGAAAAAAATCAGCCTGCATATATGTGCAGTCCAATATTAGACAACACCACCTGTTTCTCAACTTCAAACAAGAATTGTTGATAGATTTAAGTTTTTCAAATAAAAATTGACCTACAGTTGGTACTTTCAGTGCTTATTGCCCTTTGATTTCGATGACAATTTTTAGCCAAAATTTATTCAGCATGACAAGGGTTAAGCATTATGTGTTGGTCCAGGCTGCTATATGTCTGTGTCTCAGGCAAATGTGAAAATTGGAAATGTCAAGCATAGGCTCAATTGTCATCTGCAGCCTCTTAAGTTTATTTGTATTCATTTCAATTGGATTGTAGCAAAAGTGTAAGCCTATAGAATTGTCACCCAATCCAGATGTTTTCATGTGCCTGGGAGAGAGGCAGTGGTTAAAACCCACTGCTTCCCAATTCTACAGCTGGGTGAACTAGCAAAGGCTAATAAGTGTTTTTCACATAACAAGAGGACCATGATGGTCCTAAATCGCTCACCTGAGTATGTCACTCATAACTTGTCAACCATGTTATGCAAACCAAAATTTGTTTGATGTACATTAAGGTTGGTTAAAATTAGTCCTACTGCAACTTGGGTTTTTTTAAGTTTCGTAAATTTTCAACTTTTCACTTATCATGGTGTATTCTTTTAACAACTTTTGAAGACCTTCACCCAAGGAACATCCCTGCCAAGTGTCAGCTTGATTGGCCCTGTGGTTTAGGAGGAGAAGAATTTTTTCTAAGATTTTCAGCCATTTTTCAGACTTTATGATACCATGGAAACTAGAGTTTTTGATGAAATTAGATTCTTTTAACAACTTTTGAAGACCTTCACCCAAGGAATACCCCTGCCAAGTTTCAGCTTGATTGGCCCAGTGGTTTAGGAGGACAAGAATTTTTTCTAATATAATGAGCCATTTTCGGCCATTTTTCAAATTTTCCGTTACCATGGAAACTAGAGTTTTTGATGAAATTAAATTCTTTTAACAACTTTTGAAGACCTTCACCCAAGGAACATCCCTGCCAAGTTTCAGCTTGATTGGCCCAGTGGTTTAGGAGGAGAAGAATTTTTTCTAAGATTTTCAGCCATTTTCGGCCATTTTTCAGATTTTCCGTTACCATGGAAACTAGAGTTTTTGATGAAATTAAATTCTTTTAACAACTTTTGAAGACCTTCATCCACGGAACATCCCTGCCAAGTTTCAGCTTGATTGGCCCAGTGGTTTAGGAGGAGAAGAATTTTTTCTAAGATTTTCGGCCATTTTGGGCTATTATGTAACCATGGAAACCAGAGTTTTTGATGAAATTAAATTCTTTTGACAACTTTTAAAGAGCTTCACCCAAGGAACATCCCTGCCAAGTTTCAGCTTGATTGGCCCAGTGGTTTAGGAGGAGAAGATGTTTAAAGAAATTGTTGATGGACAGACAGACAGACGGACAGATGGACGGATGGACGACGGACGGACGACGGACAGTGGGTGAACACAATAGCTCACCTTGAGCACTTTGTGCTCAGGTGAGCTCAAAACACATTGACAATGAATGGGCTCAAACCACTTACCTCCAGCTCATGAGTCGAGGGTCTGTACCACTGGGCCACTGAGGCAGCCTCTTTCAATCAAGACCAGTCTAAAATGGCTTAACCCTTGTCATGCTGAGCCCGGAATATTCCTGCTTTGGCAGGAGCTATAGACAAACATCAGCCTGCACATATGTGCAGTCTGATATTAGTCAACACCACTTGTTTCTCACCTTCAAACCAGAATTGTCAATAGATTTAGTTTTTCAAATAAAATTGACCTACAGTTGGTACTTTTAGTGCCTTTTCCCCTTTGATTTTGATGAAAAGTTGTAGGCAAAATTTATTCAGCATGACAAGGTTTTTAAAACTTGGCAAGGACTAATGATTTTTCTTGTTTATTATCTCTTAGGTTACAATTTCAGGGTATGAAAATTAAAATTTTATGCTAATGTTTTTAATAAAATATGTTTGAAATCAATTAACAATGACAACTGATATTATTTAAATATGCAGGGAATTATCTACATCTGTCAACTTTATGTTTCTGAACTTTTCATTAATAACAGTTTACTGAAGCAAATTTACTGCAAAACTTATAGCTAATCAACTTTCCTTATACTTTTCACAACATAACTATTCCTGCTTAAGGTAGTGGATCCGTAATAGTTCCGCAACATTTTGGAACTCATTATCTCTAGTGATATTGACTGAGAATTCCTAAGGAACATCATTAGGTCCATTGATTGATTGGAGTTTAATGCTGCTTTCAACATTTCTTCAGTTATATTGCCGCAACTAGAGCACCTAACAATTGATTCCTGGTATTTCTCTCATCAGTACAACCATCACATCCTTTCCAAGCCTCCAGCTGCTATTTTACATAGGTCTATGATTATCCATCCATCAGTGAGAGACAAAGTTGGAAAGAATGATTGCTGCCATCAAGAATCGAACCCAGGAACATCATAAGGAAACCTTGGTTACATTGTTAAAGCTCATTACTTCCAGAAAGTTTTGGAACTTTAATGGTTCCTTTACCTTAATGCAAAGCTTTTATATTCAGCAGTCTGATCAAGGCTTTGCAAAGTTGGAACTACTCAGGGAGAAAAATAAGCAAGAATTCTGTCCAGATTTTTTCTAAAACTTATTGTGCAAAAGACATGATTTCGGGCAGAGATTTTAGCGCCTTCATGTTGATGGCTCAGTGCCAAACAGTTGTAACTGCCTATATAGTTATAGGCAGTTACAACAGTTTGACACTGAACCATCGATAATGTGTCGTCATAAATTATCTCTATGCAGCAACCTCTGTCATCCACATCAGCATACCCAACTCCAAAACACAACATTTGATGTAATTGGTTCTATTCCTGGTTGGAAAACGTAACAAAACTTAATGCACAGTAATTGATTTTCAGAAAAGACGTTATACAAAAGGCCCCATGTGTACATGCCTAAACAAGCATGTTAATGAGCCAAGTGGATCTCTGCATGATGGTTCAGCGCGAAACAGTTGTAACTGCTGCAAAGTTTTGTCAGGTAATTTTGCAATATCCTCTGTATCAACTTACAGCCTTCTGGAGGCCTTGCTCATGTAAGCATATGCAGTATATGTGGTAGCAAAGACAAACAAATGGGAATAAACAAATTATATATAGGTGTATTTTCAAAACTGGGCTCTGACGTAGGCGCTGAGTCCATTACCATAGGTATATCGGGTATAATCAAAAAGAAAATGATAGGAATTTAACCTGATCTGTTCACTGAAATTATGAAAGTCATGTTTGAGTGAACCTTATGTTTTAAGACATGCAATAGCGTTGGTTTAAAAGGTAAATTTTTAACTTTCTTAATGCGTTTTTTAACCTGTTTTTATCTATTTCTAACAAATGACACAAGAATCTAACAGTAAAAAGTTGATTTCATGGCTCACTGTGCAAAGTCTACCTATACCTTTGGTACAATGTTGATTATTTATTGAAGTAAACAATAAATTTGAGCAGGGTATATAACTAAAATAAAGGGAAATAACTATTGAAGTAAACATAAATAAGCATCTAAAAAAGCTAATAGGCATATGCTTTTAGTAATGAAAAGCTAACTTTTCTCTGAAAAACTAAATCTAAAGATGAATACATATTCAGAGGGTGACCATTTTTTTTTAACTTAAGTTTGTAAACTTACAGTTATATGGCCCTATAACATAACAATCAAAATTTTTTACTGCTGTTGTTTCCATATATGTTACCTTCAAATGACTTTAGCATTAATAATTAGCATTATAATGAGTTGTGTAATTATTGTCATCTTAAAATTGAATTTCACCTAAAAATAACCTTGCAAATTGAGCTGGACTTGAATTTTTGAAAGGTCCGTGCAAAAACCCTTCAAATTTGTTTCAACAAAGAAGGTATCATATCATTATAGTACCATCACTTCAAGGAATTAGTGCAAATATATTGTAAATGCCGAAAGCAATATATATCACAATGTTTCAGCCCTGACCCCTAAGATTTACTTTAAAAAAAAATCACTTATTTTTTTTAATACTCCTATCTTGTCAAAATTGACCTCAAAAAGACATTGACCTTGAAAGATTCCCATCCTTTAAATACAGAACCAAGATTTTAGACAATGGAAAATAATAGTCATGCCTACCATTTTTTAAACAATATTGATTGTTTGCAAATGACTGACTTACGGTATAGGGTCTCTCCTCTGCACATCTTAGATGATAATAAAAAAATAATCCAGCAGCCATAAAAACCCCAATGAGCATTTTCATGCATTCAAAGAAAAGTATGGGTAGAAAAAAAAGCATCCATAGAACTCTTGATAATAGGAAGTGACACCATACTCTTAATAGACTCACACTCTATTTGGTTGGTTGTGACATGTATTATAAAGCCATTTTCACTGTTACAACAAAAGTGTCGCAACACCTTTGGGTCAATTCCATTATTATTTTTGAAAATTTTATATCACCATTAAATTACCTGAATGCAAAAGATCCAAGTCAAAACATGACAATGCTCTCACAAATATGCTTACTGAGTTCTCCCCCTTGCTAGTCTGGATAGCTTATGATGTTGAACACACATGCCAAGTTTCATGGAGATATCTTCAATATAAACAGATATATGGCAAAGGTTAAAGTTTGTCATGTCAACAACAAGGCCAAAAGAAAGAATGCCATGGTGATAACAGTACCTTGGGTTTTCTAGAAAAGAGCAAAGTTAACCCTTGTTATGCTGAGCCCAGAATATTCCTGCTTTGGCAGGAGGTATAGACAAAGATCAGCCTGCACAAATGTGTAGACTGATCTTAGTATATACCACCTAATTTTCCTTTCAAAATCAGAAAAGTCTAAATAATAATATTTTCAAAAGAAATACTAGCTTGTAATTTAGGAATCAAGTGTTTCCAGTGCTTTAATTCAATGCAATTTTGACAAGATTTTTACAAGGGTTAAAAATCATTCCATTTGATTCCTGTGAGTCATGAAATATTATTCAAAATCACTCCCTTTATTAGAGATCTGAACAGCATTATTTGGGCGCCATTTATGTCTCACCTCTATCTCCGCCCTGGACAAAGGCCATGTAAACTAGGTAAAAGAATGGAACAAGAAGTGTTCATGAAACACAACTACCCCCCAAACATCAAATTTTCCAGAAGTTTAACATTGACAGATAGCCTTGACCTTGTCACATGGCTTTGGCCTTGGTATCTGCAGATGCATTTCAGTCAAATTATTTTTATGATGTTTTTCAAAAAACAGACAAACAGACATACACAAGTAAAAAAATATGCCCTAATCTTATTGATGAGGGGGCATAAAATCTGATCATGTACAAGAGTGAATGTTTTTCGATGATTGACTTTCTTGTCCTTTGTTGATAGTTAGCCTTACAGAAGTGTTGGCTGGAGTCAGCTGTGTTTTTGATGAGCAGCCAAATCACTAGTATCTAACCTTATATGTATGTGACCTGTCACTCGACAGGGACCATTTAGGAACCCCATAAAACAATTTTTTCAAAAGATATTGTTTTCAGCTTTTGAGCTCAACCAGAAGACACATTACAAAGTTTTTATACATATTAGTAGATTGGTCTTCTGTGTAATGAGAAAAAAAGCTCATTGAGACACATTTAGACCCTAGTTGGACTGCACAGTCCACCTAGACTGACTAGGTTGGACACTTTACACACTTTCCAGATGGTTCTTATCCCATTTCAGGTTACATAAGTATACCCGAGTATAGACCTGTGTGACATTAAATGGAGCTTATAAGGGTGCAATTTGCCAGGTTAAAATTAGGACATTCTTTAACCTTACATTATAAGCGGAAAATATATGTGACCCATCACACAAAAAGGAACCATACAGGTAGTGCGTAAAATGTCGACCCTAGTCAGATTGCGCAAATTGCACAGACTGACTAGGGTAAAAACTTTTCCCACTTTGCCTAATTTCTGAATCTTGAATGATCAATCTACATTCCTGTGAAATATTTTTTTAGTAAGACCAACAGTTGACCTATATAAGTGCCAATCTCTCTTTCAAAATATTCATTTTACAGATTTCCCTGATGGTCCCTTTTTGGGTGACGGGTCAAATTTAAATTCATTTCGAGCACAAAACAGGGTATTCCCCTAAGAAAAGCATTAGACCTCGAATCTGTGAGTGAAAACATTCGACGTCGCCAACGATACTCGTTTAAGTCACTGACGTGAAACCATCGTATCCTAATATAAATATCTTTAGATTCTTAATTAACGGCTGAAAAAATCTTAATTTTTGAGAATGAATCGCTGTTATTTACTGTTATAGATATAAATCTACAGTGCTAGTTCTTCTTACACTGTTTCTGCCTAACAAAATGCAAGATTTTGTTACATACCAATCCGCCTTACATACATCTGAGGTCTGTTGCAGTTTACGGAAATGGCCCAGTGGTGTTCTGAATGAACTATAATGTCAATACAGAGGATTCTTTCTTGCCCATGTGGCATTAGTCCGATCCTACACTATTACTCTATTTTACACCCCTTATAGATTTATTGATTGATTGGGGTTTTACGCTACTTTCATAGAAAAAAAACTGTTTTTACTGAGGGGCCCAGGTTACCAAAATTCATTACTTAACATTGGCGATATATGTTTTTTCTCCAATAATCTAGGGGCCCAGTCTAAAATCTAGGGGCCATGGGCGACTGTTAGTCTTTTTCCCTGACTTTTAACATGCTTAGTCATATTGTGGGAGCTGCAGCACCTACCAATGGGTTCCTGGCATTTCTTACATCAGTAATTCTTTTATGTCCTTTCCTAGCCTCCAGCTACTATCCCACATAGGTCTACTTTTTACACCAAAAGAAATAAATCTTTAACAACTAATTATTGATATACCACTCTACCCTTCCAAGGGCTCATGTTTGACCCCTAAACAAAGGGGTTTGACCCTCAAAATTCTGAAAATACCATATTTTGACACTTAAAATTTGCTTTTTGGGGGATTCATTTTGACCCTTACATTTTTCATATGGTGCATCTTGATACTGCTAAAAATCATTAATTAATTATGATAAATTGTTTCCTTCATATTTTTTAAAGAGATTCATATGAAAAATGAATCTCTTATAAAGACGTAAATGAGATAATTAAAGATGGGACGCTGGTTTTGCGAGTTTAAGACTCCCAAATTAGCAGCCAGGACCCTCAAAACTATCTAATATGAGTCCCACGGACCCTTTTGGGATTAATTTCAGAAAAGACTTGAAGACTGTTTTAAACAGTCTTCAAGTCTTCCCTGAAGTTGAGCGCCAAGTGATTACAAACATCTAACACTTCCTAAACCTTTAAACAGGGAATAGCTCTAAATGCACAGAAAAAAAAAGATTATTTCTTAAAAAGAGATTTGTTTTTCATTTTTACTCAGTTGCTTACTTGTTAAACAATCAACTTGAAATATTCTTCTTGAACACTAACAAATTGGAGTTGTCAAATATTTTGTTATTTGTTAATATTTAATTTTATCTTAGGATAAAGAATCAAAGAAATACAGGAACAGCTTGATAATAATTAAAACAAGTCAATATGCATTATTGCAACTTCTGATAACATGAATTAGTAAATACATTAAAGCCTTTGATATAACTACCTTTGATGCACCAATATTCTTAATTAAGCTTTTGAATCAATGCACTATCATTATTCTTACAAAGCTCTTTAAACAATTTCTGATCATAACATGATAAGAGTTGTCTTTTGAAAGTTGCATGACAAAAATTGAAATTCATTAAAATCTAAACGTACATGATTTATATTTTTGAAAAATTAAGGTAAAGTGTATTGCTTTTTATGTGTCATTTCTTCATTTTCCATTATGTTTCTCATATTTTTATTCTTGATAGTCCTAAAATGTTGGGCTTTCCTGAGAGAGGGTAGACATAGTTTGTATGTATTTAAAACACATTGTTGCTTTAATTACAAAGCCTTGTTTCTGTAGCTTGATTAAAGCTGTAGTAGCAAGACTTGGGAATAAAACAATTTACAAAATATATGAAACTGATAGTCATAATTGTCATTCCAGTTGCCATGTTGATTTTCCTTATTCATATACCCGCATATTTTGAAACTTGGTTTGAATACATTTAACCCTTGTCATGCTGAACCCGGAACATTCCTGCTATGGCAGGAGCTATAGACAAACATCAGCCTACACATATGTGCAGTCTGATGTTAGTCTATACAACCTGTTTCTCACTTTCAAACAAGAATTGTCAAAAGATTTAGTTTTTAAAAAAAAAATACCTACAATTGGAACTTTCACTGCTTTTTGCCCTTTAATTTTGATGTAAATTTTTAACCAAAATTTATTCAGCATGACAAGGGTTAAGTCTTATAATTTTTATTTATTTTTCATTCATACTCTGTGTTGTGGATACTCTTCAGAAGTCCATTTACCATGTTCCCGAGTTTAAAATCCATATGATTTCTCCAATTTCTCCTTTTCACACAATATTTTTGTACCACATAGGATGATTTTTTTTTTCCAAATTGAAACCAATTGCCACTGACATCTGTATGGTCTTTCAATTTGGACCAGTCCTCAATATTGAACAAGAGCTGCATAAGTCTTTAAGTGGAAACCGAACTTGGCTGCAGTTGCTGGGTATCAAAATAACAAGATTAAACAAGAGGACAAGAATGCCCCTAAACCTCTTTTCTGAATGTGATGTAAGTTACTAAGTAACATTGTTGCAAAATTAACTAAAGGTGATGTCATTCAAAAATTCAATATGAAAATATGTCCCACCCTGCCAAGCCAGTATTTATGTGCCAATCTAATTTTCATGTACAATAATTGAAAAAGGTCACCCATGGACCTTTCTGACAAACTTTTGTCGAAATTAGCCCAGAGGAGGAGGGAAGGATGTCATCAAAGAATTCAAAGTGAAAAAAATGTCCTGCCCTACAACGCCCATATCTATGGGCCAATCAGAATTTTTGCAACCAATTTTTCAAAAAAATCATCCAAGGAACATTTGGGCAAAATTTCATTAAAATTGGCCTTACAGTTAAGGAAGAGATATCTTTCAAAAATTTCATACTGGAAAAAAGGCTCAATCCTGCCAAACCCATATTTGTGTGCTAATCAGAACTTGGCAAACAATTTTTGAAAGGGGTCCCAAAAGGGACGTTCTAGAATTGTTCTCATGGTAGAGACATTACCAAGGCTAAAGTTTGTCATACAACTAATACCTACCATAACAACACTGGCAACAGGGTCAACAATAATTTGACTTTACGTTTATAAAATAGTCAAACTACAAACCAGAAAGAATTCACTACCTGATGGGGTTAAACACTAAGGTCCAAGACTCCTCGTTTACCAGTTGGGACTCCTTCCATTAGCAAATAAGGAGTCCAATGGACTCCAAGGGTCATATGAGAATATTTTGAAAAAAACAAATGCACAGAGCAGTGTCCTTTCTAACACATGCAAAAACTGTAGATATTTACACTACAAAAATTGTGGAAGAAAACATTTGCTTGCATCCTGAAGTGTTTTGAGAAAAAAACAACTCTTCTTTGAAAGAATATTGTGGAAAAGAAGAAATTACTTATAACAAGCAATTTCTTCTTTTCCACAATGTTCTCCCATTATGGCAGACTCCTTAATTTGAGCTTGGACTCCTTGATTTCATGTGCTAAGAGTCCAGTTGACTCCTTAATCTCAGGAGTGAGTGTCAACGCCTGCCTTACACCTACCTGTCCACTCAGCTGTCTCTCCACACGACTGTACTCTGCAGACTTGACTGATCCCGTCCCATCTCTATGGGTTTGTGTCTGAAAAAGCGGCATTTTCTCTCACCATTTCTGAAATACAACAGACACAGAGCTACAGAGAGCTACCAGGGGCCTGCCTGTTTTACTAAACATCTTACAATCATTTTATTTGTAAGTCAAACATAAAAGCTGCTTTTACAGTAGTAACTAAATGACTTCTGTCATGCATCATCACAATGGAATTGTCTCATAAAGACGATTCCAATCAGATGTTGCAAGGCAGAATCTAATAATAAATGAAAACACAATCTTATAATAAATGAAAACACAAGGTATGATTTGTGACTCTGCCTTACGATTTATTTTTATGTAAGAAGTTTAATAAAACGGGACCCAGGTATTTTGAATTTTAGGTTCAAATATTTCATAGAAGATGCACACACCTAAAATATTTTTCGGGTTATCATTGAAATGGTCTCACTAAGATGATTCAAATGAAAACCAACAACAACATATGATTTAATAAGAAATAAAGAATTTAGACTAGGGGCCAACTTATTTCTCGCCCGAAAGGGTCCCGATTTTGATGTTTTTCAGCCGGGCCACAATTTGAAACCCGGCCCTGTGTTCCGGCTGACAAGATGCTACAAACTGTTTTCAAATTTTACCCGTTTTTGCAAGAATGTGCACGCGCCAAGCGGGGTATAATTAGAAAACGGTTTGTAGCATCTTGTCAACCGGAACACAGGGCTGGGTTTCAAATTGTGGCCTGGCTGAAAAACAACCAAATCGGGCCCCGCCCGGGGGAGAAATAAGTTGGCCCTAGATTTCAGCTAGACCTTTGGGCAAACATTTTCAATGTAACCCTTAATGATCTGGATAAAACCTTGGGAAAAAACTAGATAGTTGCAAAGCTGACTAATACCCCCCACAATTGCTTGTCAGTAATGAAAAGCAGTTTTCCATAAAAGTTAGATGAGTCGAAAGTCAATTGTCCATTACCAAATATCACTTCTCTGCTTGCTACTGACTTCTTCTGTAAAGTTTGAATGAAATCTGCCAATTGGTTGCGGAGAAATTGAGGGGTTGTAAAAAAGCTACAGACAGATGAATCCAACCGACCAACAGAAATACCGACAAACAAGCTGACTCCTATATACCCCCAAACATAGCTTTGGGGGTCAAATATATATTTTGAAAGCACTTGATCTAAATGCAAGTCAGAAATTCTTTTGAAAGTACAATTTCTAAACTTTTCTGGTTCAAAAAGGAATACCTGATAGTAAAGGCTACGATCAGGCGGAGCATATGCCCAGGCTTTACCTCCTGTCAATGGTTCAGCATGACAAGGGGTAAAATCCTGATTGGTGCTATTAAGGTAGTGGACCTGTAATAGTTCCACAATGTTTCGGAAGTAATGAACTTCAACAGTGTTAAGCTAGGTGACCTGAGGATTTTCATTAGGAAACCTCTGTCAGCATTGTTAAAGTTCATGAGGGCCCAAATGTTGCAGATCTACCTTAAGTTGTAGCATAAATTTGTAACTTAGATCTTCAAATGAATACCCAAAACAAATGGTTTGTTGTATTAATGATGAAATATTTTAAAGATTTAAGGTTAATTTTACCCATCTAAAATACAATCTGGAACTTATGATGGAACAAAGTTTTGTAACTACAGCTTTTTTTTATCATTTCAAAACTATACTTGGTGTAAAGAATGTCCTGTCATAGCATTTCCATTTAACAGTGAAACACCAACATGTTGTTACTACAGCAAACAAGAGTGCCATCGTCACAAAATACGCCGCCACATTGCTGCTGTTTCACAGAAATAATTGTAGACACTACTTATTTTGACAGAACCAAATTGAAAATGACCAAGTTTCATTTAAATCAAGACAAAAAGTTAGGAGGAGTTGCCTTCACATGGCTGCAATTTCAATAAGCCCCAGGCACTAAGTTTTAAGGGGGCATAATTCAGGGAAATAAATGAGCCATAAAATCCTTGATCCATGTACATCTTCAAATTATGGTGATGACATTGACCAAGTTTCATTTAAATAAAGACAAAAAGTAAGGAGGATTTGTGTTCAAAAGGCTGCAATTTCAATGAGCCCTAGATACTAAGTTTTTAAGGGGCATAACTCAGGCAAAAATCAACAAACCATAAAATCCTTCCTTCATGCACATCTACCAATTGAGGTGATAACATTGACCAAGTTTCAAGAAGATCCAGCCGGAAACTTAGGAGGAGTTGCGTTGACAAGAAAAGTGGACCCAGAGACTAAGTTTTAAGGGGCATAACTTAGGCAAAAATCAATGAACCGTAAAATCCTTCCTTCATGAACATCTACCAATTGAGGTGATTACATAGACCAAGTTTCAAAAAGATCCAGCCAGAAACTTAGGAGGCGTTGCGTTGACAAGAAAAGTGGACCCAGAGACTAAGTTATCAAGGGGCATAACTCAGGCAAAAATTAACGAACCATAAAATCCTTCCTTCATGCACATCTACCAATTGAGGTGATAACATCGACCAAGTTTCAAAAAGATCCAGCCGGAAACTTAGGAGGAGTTGCGTTGACAAGAAAAGTGGACCCAGAGACTAAGTTATCAAGGGGCATAACTCAGGCAAAAATCAATGAACCGTAAAATCCTTCCTTCATGCACATCTACCAATTGAGGTGATTACATTGACCAAGTTTCAAGAAGATCCAGCCAGAAACTTAGGAGGAGTTGCGTTGACAAGAAAAGTGGACCCAGAGACTAAGTTATCAAGGGGCATAACTCAGGCAAAAATCAACGAACCGTAAAATCCTTCCTTCATGCACATCTACCAATTGAGGTGATAATATTGACCAAGTTTCAAGAAGATCCAGCCAGTAGTTTAGGAGGAGTTGCGTTGACAAGAAAAGTGGACGGACGTACGGACGGACGGATGGACGGACGGATGGACGGACGGACGGACGGATGGACGGATGGACGGACGGACAGACGGAGAAGATGACGCCAATATACGTCCGCCTCCGGCGGCGTATAATAATAAAAATCTGTTTGAAGTTATTGTAGCAGTCCACAAACTTTCTACTGGTAGTACCACAGCAATTTTGACCAGAATTCCTAAATTTCAACAGCAAACAAAGAACAATCTCATTAAGAAAATTTGCTGTTCATTGTAAATTGATGCAGGAGTACAGAAATAAGCT
Organism: Fragum whitleyi; assembly: GCA_948146395.1. Classification (NCBI taxonomy): domain Eukaryota; kingdom Metazoa; phylum Mollusca; class Bivalvia; order Cardiida; family Cardiidae; genus Fragum; species Fragum whitleyi. The sequence continues at coordinate 45,731,268 of OX411543.1, read as the reverse complement.
TATTCCCTTGCCATTACCAAGAAAACAATTGAATCAATATTGTCACACTTTCTCCTGTTTTATGAGACAATTTAATCTCCTGAGACCTTCCCAATATAAGTCAAATCATTGTTGACTGCTTTAGCAGCTTTCACAATGAAATATTAAACATTTTTTTGTCATCTTGGTCCAAATTAATTTACATTTCCCTTATTCTTTAAATTTTATTGCCAAGTAGGAAAACAAGAGGACCATGATGGTCCTATATCACTCACCTTCTTCTCTTAGAGTCCTCACTTAGCAAAATTAAATGCTTTAAAGATAATAAAATGACCATTAGATTATTCAAAGAAAGAAATTATTCTTTTCCTATGATCCCTGCATATGTTTTTAGCCCTTTCTAAAGCAGTTTCATTTGACCTGGCTAACATTCTGCCCAAGTTTCATGACTATTGAACCAAATTTGTGGCCTCTAGAGACTAGAGTGTAAACATAAATTGCCAGGCCCCTTTTCCCATGATATGACATGGATCCTTCCCATTTCCAAAAGGGTTCATCCTTGAGACCTGGCCAACATTCTGATCAAGTTCCTTGTAGATTGGGCCATATTTGTGGCCTCTAGAGTGTAAACAAGAAAATTGACATGAAGGCCCCTTTTCCCTTGATATAGCATGGATACTTCCCATTTTCAATAGGGTTCATCCTTGTGACCTAGCAAACATTCTGACCAAGTTTCTTGAAGATTGGGCCATATTTGTGGCCTCTAGAGTGTAAACAAGAATTTTGTCATTGAGCCCCCTTTTCCTGTGAAATGGTATGGATCCTTCCTATTTTCAATAGGGTTCATCCTTGTGACCTGGCCAACATTCTGACCAAGTTTCATGAAGATTGGGCCGTATTTGTGGACTCTAGAGTGTAAACAGGAAAATTGGCATGAAGGTCCCTTTTCCTTTGATATGGTATGGATCCTTCCCTTTTTCAATAGGGTTCATCCTTGTGACCTGGCCAACAATCTGACCAAGTTTCATGAAGATTGGGCCATATTTGTGGCCTCTAGAATGTAAACAAGAAAATTGTCCTTAAGGCCCCTTTTTCTTTGATATGGCATGGATCCTTACCATTTTCGATAGGGTTCATCCTTGTGACCTGGCCAACATTCTGACTAAGTTTCATAAGGATTGTATAATATTTGTGGCCTCTAGAGTGTAAACACAAAGATTGTTGACACCGGACGACAGACGAGGCACAACACACAACGGACGATGGACATTCAATGATCACAAAAGCTCACCTTGAGCACGATGTGCTCAGGTGAGCTAAAAAACATTCAAAGAAGAATGTTTGAAGAAAGCTTGTGACATGAATGTTTGACTTTTTTTAAATACAGTGCACACAACTTATATGGAGATCATTGGGAAAAAGCATAACTCATTGTAAGATGCATCTTGATCTTATTGATCTCAATTCACTTAAATGCATTGTATACTTTCAAATATTTATTCATTTATTATTATTTTGTTGTTGTTGTTGTTGTTGTATAGTGTATCAAATTGTGGTATTGTTAATAAATGGGTTAAAATGATTTAGGCAGACTAGTAGGACAAACCATGTATCCTTGATGGACAACATATATTAAGGACCAGAATGGCCCTAAACTGCTTTCCCGAATTTTATTGGTCCAGTGGATGCCACCTAAATAACATTCTGGCAATAATTCATTGAAATTGGTCCATTGGTAAGGGGAAGATGTTATTCAAAGATTTTATAGAAGGAAAAGGCCCAATCCTACCACGCCAATATTTATTGGACAATCAAAATGTCTCAAACTAATTTCGAAAAAGGTCACCACAGGAACACTCTGGCAAAATTTCATTGGCATTGGTTCAATGCTTTAGAAGAAGATTTTATTCAAAGATTTCTTTGTAAGAAAAGGCCCCACACTCACATGGCCATATTTATGTCTTGGAATGTGTTAAACATGATTATTGTCAGACTGGCAGTCTCATCATTAATTATACCGTATTTCTTGTAATAAATGCTTTCTGGATCTATACATAATATGGTCAGGGAGCTTTCATTTAGTATGCATTTTCTGATTTAAAACTAGAAAGCCGTGAAAAGTTCAAAGTGGCATAACTCTAAAACCAATGACTGGATCAGGATGAAAATTGACGGTGCACAACTTCATATGATGGGAAACAACCTGATAAAATTTCAGCAAAATTGGTCCAAAACTGTGGGAGAAGAAGAGGACACAAAATTTGGACCCCCCCCCCCCCTCCTATAAAAGTTCAAAGTGGCATAACTCTGAAATTAATGACTGGATCAGGATGAAAATTGCAGGTGCACAACTTCATATGATAGGAAAAAACCTGATAAAATTTCAGCAAAATTGGTCCAAAACTGTGGGAGGTGAAGAGGCCACAAAATCATGTCTACAGATGAACGGACGGACAAACAGACAGACAGACGGACAACCTGATTCCAGTATACCCCCATAACTTCATTGTGGGGGGTATAATTAAATACACATATAAGTGTGTGCTTTGCGAAACTGAAAATCATCAAAGACCATCAAAAAATTTCAAAGCCACCTGTCCCAGCGTCCAGCATTTATTCAGATATCCCTAAAATTTTGGAAAAAGATACAGTTAACTCTCAGTAGTTCGCATGACGGTGATTTGTAGGTGTGTGTTTGTTTGTATTCATTCTTTGGTCCCAATTTTTTCCCTCTTTTATCTTTGTAAGAATGCTCCTTGGAGTTTGCATGTTGGTGGTTTGTAGTTGACATGTAAATAATTGAATAAAATTCAATAGGTTCTATAGATTTGAATATGGACTAAACAATAGACGAGCATTGTTCAAGAGAGATTTTTTGTGTCTTAACTCTCTACAAAAGGGTCTTGTTTCAACTTTATTCAAAATACATTCCGTAGAACCTTAGAATAAAGCCCCAAAAAGAGGGTACCTTAAGGCCATGTACAATCCAAGCCATCAAACTAGAGCTGCTTGAGCAGCTGATTTGCTCCACAGGCCTGAATCAACTGATATGATGAGAAATTCAGTGAATGAATGAACTTAATAATTGATTAATTTTAATTTCAAGTAAATTAGTGTTTTAAAATGTCCCATGCTGAAATATTTCTGCAAAGAAAGATTTAAGATTGGTGAATTATGAACATAAAGAAAATTGACCACTGCATGTTAAATACATATTTTTTATCCAATCACAGTAATTTTGTGTAGCCTGATAATTAGTCACCAAAAACATTCCAGTAAAAGTTGATTGATGTCCATCAGTTAGATTCTGAGAAAATGATTTTCAAAGCCTACAAAATACATATTTTATATCTGATCACAATAACATTTAGTAGAATGATAAAAGGTTACTCAAAGATCATTCTAGTGAATTTTTTTTTATCCATCAATTAGATTCTGAGAAAATGATAGTCAAAGTTTCCACTTTATAACATAAAGAGAAATGACCTCCGCCCATAAAATACATATTTTTCATCTGATCACAATACTTTTTGGTAGACTGATAAAGGATTACTAAAGGATCATTCCAGTCCTTTGTGTATATGTAAAATGGGGTGGGCAAATTCAGAGCCCAAATATGAGCCAAAGGGCAGGACATGAAAACATTAATGACTAGAGGTTACCTATATAATATTACAAACCAAATATGAAAGATGTCTACCTTTTGGTTTCAGAGAAGATTTTCCAAGACTTCTCACTTTGTTTCTATGAAAAATGGGATGCGCCTGAACTGACCCCAGGGGTATGATATGAACAAAATTGATAAAGGTTTACTATATTATGCCACATACCAAAATGCAGTCAAAACTGTGTGAGTGGTCACCTGAAATACCAAACTGTTGTAAGTAGCCAGCTCAGGTCTCTCGTATGCAATCACCCATTGTATATCCCTGTAGGCTGTCACACGAGTGATCATCACAGTCAGAAACCCTGAATGTAATTCTCGAACCGGGTAACCCAAACAATATACCCATCTTCTCTTTGTAGTGAAACTTTCCACAAAGTTTCATTGAAATCAAGTCAATGGTTTCCATGGAATAGCATGGAAACAAAACTCAGACTGACAGACCGGAGGACAATATAGCTACACCAATCAGAGACAGTAATTCAATAGTCCAACAGTTTAACCATGACAATATGAACATCTCCTCTTTGTAATGAAGCTTTCAACATAGTTTCATTGAAATCAAGTCAATTGTTTCCAAGAAATAGCCTGGATACGGAACTCAGACTGATGGATGGAGAAAGATATGGCTTCACCAATCAGGGGCAGTAACTCTAAATCTAATAGTCTAACCGGGTATGCAAATCATGTCTTTGAAGTGAAGCTTTCCACAAAGTTTCATTGAAATCCAGGGAATCCAAGAAATAGCACGGAAATGAATATTACTCTGTATGTTTATAGCTTCACCATCAGGGGCAATAACTCTAAACTTAATGGTGGAACCAGGTAACCCTGACAGTATGCCCATCTCCTTTTTGTAATGAAGCTTTTCACTTAGTTACATTGAAATCCAGTCAATGGTTTCCAAGAAATAGTGCCAAAAACAAAACTTGGAGGATGGAGGGATAGACAGATGGAAGGAAGGGTGGAATCATGGACAAAGCAAAAACAATAACCCAAACCCTCCCTGCCCAAGATTATTTCATTGTGGGGATAAAAAAAAAATGAGTCATCAGATGTTTACATTCTTATCTTAAAATGCAGCTAGAGAAATGGGGAAAATAAGGTCATTTGAAGATGCATCATGGATATTCATTTAAGCTTAAAGAATTTTGAAGAAAGTGAATTGCTATTTTTTCTACTACTTCCTTTGGAATAATTAAAACTTTTTCATATGCAGAAGAATTTTTGGTGTTGAAGATGTCTTTGACATGCACCTTGCCTAAGATGCTGACCTAATTAAGTGCATGTATGCTCAAAAGATAAATGACATTGCCAAGAATGGAATGATACTTAAATGGCAGCCAAATATATATTAGAGTAGGGAGATTTTCAAATAACTTTGGTAAGTTATGAATTTTATTAGAATACATACTTTAAGTGCTATACTTGGAAAGAAAAATATTTTTTTAAGGCACAGAAAAAGTAAGTTTGAATCAATTTTTAGTGGTGACTAGTCAGGAAGAAAGGAGAAGGGAATATTTCTAACTTTGACCGTGTTTCTTATGCACAATATCAATAGGTAAGAATAGGGGAATTTATCAAATTAATTATCCCATCCATCAGGAGTCTAAATATTTTAACTACATGCTAAATTGACAACAAAAGCCAGGTTTTTTTTTTTATTATACAGGCTGATGCACACATTTTTGATGGGGAGGGGATGTTCAGAGATCAGATGTCCAAAAAAAATCTTTAAATACCAAAATTTTGATCCAATGCTTATAAATATTTATAAAAATAATTGCATGTCTGATATAAAGCACAATCCTCTCAAATAATCTTACCATTTTTGGGTGCTCAAATTAGGCAAGGTAATCTTGTGTGTCACCTTAATTGATTTCATAGTAAAATTCTCGGTCCATGGAACTACCGAATTATTTGATGATTACCAAACTATTACCAAATTAATCCTAAATTCATGATAATTTTTGGGTTTAACTAATTTTTTTTAATTCTTTTTCAATTAAGCATGCAAAATTATCAAATAAACGATTTTTTGTAAATTGTTGTTGTATGTTGACAACATATTTGGTAATTCCGGGTAAACAAAATTAAAGAGTAATCCGGTAATGGGTTGGTTTTCACAATAATTTGGTAATTGTCTCACTGAGCTAAATGTAGTTCATGGTTTTTCACAATGGATATACCAAATTAATGAAAAATGTTTGAATATGATTTAACAATAATTTGGTAGATCTAATTGTCTCACTTAGATTATGCAGAGTGGTTTCTCATAATGGATAGTTCGGTATACCAAATAATGAGAAATCTTGGAATATGTTGTTTTTCACAATAATTTGGTATTTGGCTCACTGTGCTAATGCAGTCGTTGTTTCCTCACAGTGGATAATCCCGTATACCAAATTAATGAGCAATCTTATAATAGATTGATTTTCACCATAATTTGGTAGTGTCGCCATGGGTTATCAGACAATAAGATGTGTCTTAACGCAAGGAAATTAGACAAAAATTTATTTTAAAGTAAATATTTCAGTTAAATAATAATCATTATCAAATATTTTTAAAGAGAAAAAAAAACCTTTAAACCTTACAGTAATCATGATTATAAAGTTAATTTGGTAATAGTTTGGTTTAATTTGGTAATCATTGAATAATTTGGTAATTCCATGCACCCTAAAATTCTCAGAGATTTAATAAGATAACAAGTTAAAGTGATTCAAAGAAATGCCACACACTCATTCATTTAGTGTCAACTTTTTTTCAATTCATCATTCCATAATTTACATTTTCAAAATTTATCTATAAGCAGGGTTTTCCGCAGAATAATTTGAAGCTGTAGTGGCAAATATTGTATAAGTATCGGTAAACCGTGTTTGTAAAAATAATCGTGAATAAAATCATTATGGGAAATGAAGATATTGCTCATTTTGAGCACTTTCTTCTTTTCCCATAATGTTTTTATACACTTATTACATGTACAATTATAGAAATGCTTTATTTGTAAGTTTTTGACACAAAATTCCTAAAATTCCTCTATTTGGTTACCATTTTGAAGAAATTAGGCTGTGGGGTACTTTTGAAGGTGTAGTGGCATTGTACTGATTTACATGAAGGCGTAGTGGGGCCCCTACGGCTTATTGGGTTGGGGAAAACACTGATAAGATCATGAGGGTTTTATTTTGACGTTCGATCGAAATAGCATGGTAGCGAATTAAATAAATTCATCAGCTGTTAAAGACAAATCAATCAAAATGATTTTAATACTTACGACATATAATAAAGGTACTAGAAGAATCTGGACAGATGTCTGTCGTTTGTAGAACCAGAATAATTCCTTCCATCGGTTATTAAACGAATTCAGTTGATGACTGCTAATCTCCTGACACAATGGCTGCTGAAGAAGACTTTTGTAAAAAAGGGAAGGAACTGTTCAGAGACTTATTGTATTTTTCAGGGGAGATAATTAGGGAGACCGTCTATGTACATACGCGTAGTCAGCGGTACGGTCGATATGGCTTTCGTCGCACTCCCCTTTCTCTTTTCTCTCTATCTCTCTGAAATTAGCCATGGCGTTGAAATGACATGTTTTTGTCATTTAATATTTCTTGTATGCGAATTTCCAATCTTCGCCTAGTGAACGGTAGACGAGATCAAGATGGAGGGCCCGGGGTAGGTTTCGGCAGCCTCGGGTCCCCCTCTGAGACCTAATTATTTCAATCGAATGTCATAGAAAATTCAATCGAAATAGGGTTATAGTTAGAAACCGAACCTCAAGGTTTTTGTACGGCGTAAACAAAGAAAAAGATTCCAAGAACTCCCAGCGCCGAGTCATGAGGACGAGACTAGGGTAGCCTAACCGTGATCATGGCATCATGAAGCCGTAACTTGATGAAAGCTTGGGAGTCCCTGCATTCAATGTTGGCTAATTATTTCAATCATATTTCATTGCCACCGTAACAATCATTTATATAATATATACATGACGAACATCAAAATAAGCGAAATGGTTTGCCTCAACTTAAGTAACTAACAACGAGCTTCAACGGTGTCGACCGGTCCCTATTTTAAACTTACACAATTTTCAGTCCAAGTTCTGGTTAAATTCATAGCAAATATCTATTGAAAAAATCGAAACCGTGATCATTGCTACTGGTTATTTCGTTTGGCTATCATCGGCCTCCTGTACTTGTGCAAATAAAGTCTGTTTCGACTGGGACCATGATTAGAAAACTAAACAATGGAAGGTTACAAAGATGGCTACCATTTTTCTCGTTCATAGCTTACGTTTTGAAAAATCGGGATATTTTGTCGGAAGATGAGAAGCTAGCCTCAGCCTCTTATTGCAAGCAATCTCCTTGCTTATCATATTATACCCTGACCTTTGTCTGCCATTGTTTTTTTTTTAATTTCATGATGATATGAAACCGTGAAAACCCAATCCCACTGTGTGATTAAGCGAAGTGGATTTATACATAAGTGGCGGATGTGTTTTTGCTTCATACCTCCATGAAAGTAAAACATGCTCTTTTTATATCTTATAATTTAACATCATGAAGTAAAAATGGATGAATTTCCCTATAATGAGACATATTTCTTGCGGGACTACTTTGCGCTCAACCTTAGGAAGAGCTTTATACTCAAAATTGTTTTCATTGATGAATAAAACCAATTTTTCAGCCAATCGGAATGCTCAAAAAATGATAGAAACTGAAATAACATTAACTCTTTAATTATGTCATGGACGCTAAAAGTTTGTTGTCTGAAATGCATCTCTGACTGATATGCATAATGATTGGCCGGGTGTTAAATTTTTTTTTCTTGAATATGCGTTTTCCTTTATAAAAGTATAGAAGAAGAAGTTCCCTTCTTCTCAGTAATAATTACATGTGTAGAAATCGAAATATAATTCTGTCTTGTAATGAAAGAAGAACCTCAAGGGACCAAGTCTTTGTCTTACCCGCCTATCCCCATACATTGCTTCCTTCGACGGTGCCAGGATCATCAGTAATTTAAACTTAAATAGCAGTTGTACAAATATGAATGAGGTACATGTTTTGTAATTACAGCAAATATTATCAAACTCTCGTCTTACGGATAGTTATTACCAGAATAGGATAATATGTGAGCGACTGAATTTGGACGGTTGGTCAATACGGAAAGCAAAGTGGCCAAAAATGCCTGGATACACCTTCTTTATTTTACCATTTCTAATTCTTCTAATGTTAAACCAATTTTCTATCATATCTTTCAACTATATTTAATGCAGGCGTATGTATTTTGTTGATGTATAAATAAAAAATAGATTTCTGCGAATAAAAAAGTATTTTTTCGAGAAAGTCTTTTCCCACATTTTCGTATTGTTAATGTTACTTATCAAATATTTCACAATTTCTTGAATTCAATAATTCACGGGAACCAACTCATTTACATTGAAGGTCATCATCGAGACTCTTATGGTACTTTTCTTAGCATTTTTGCAGGAAAAATGGTATTTTGAAAAATTCCCATCTTCTCAGCAAAATGCATGGAATTATGTGCTGATTTTTTTTTTGTCAAATTCTTGTAAAAGTACGCTGTACAAATTTATTTTCTATAAAGATTTAATTGGAACAGGTGCCTAATGGTGTCAGACTACCTTTACCCTTCTACTGCAACTTACGATCAAAGCAGTTTAATAGCAGGCAGAATAGACTTCGGTCAGGCTTAGAATACACTGCCAAGAGCGTTACTACCGTTACGCAAATTACGCAAGTAATGAACCCTCTTTCGATAAATATCGTTGATGAATGATCATAACATCGAAACTAAAGGTTAGATTTTTGATTATTGACAAAGACATTCGCTCAAATCATAGAAAAGGGGAGAAACGGGCGGAGGGTATTTATCTTTTGTCACAGTCCACATATTGTCTTTATCCTATATTATTCTATGTTGGTCGCATTCTAAGTACGTATATATTTCAAAATCATAGTTACGCCTATGCCTTCTTGTTAGTTGTTGTCGAACTAAAAAAAAAGACACACACATGATAAATATAAAAAAGGGGAATATGTCAGGATAAGGGTTAAAAATGTGTAATACTTGTAAAAAGAACCTTCTGTATTTCAAACCTCAATTACAGAAATCCTGGATCAAGCGCAGAAAAGCCGGGAAAACACCCATCCGCTAAATAGTAAGGAACCGTCTTCTAAATTTGGATTTCCAGCACCCGGCGCAATGGCTCCATCTCCGGATTTTCTTAGGAAAAATTCAAGGTTTTGTATGAAACAAATGCACAATTCTTCCACGTAGATAAATACCTAAATATCACTACATAAAAGAATTCCATAGGGACATTTACATGCTTCTTTTCTACTATAAAAGTTGGATTTGGTAGCAGAAAAATTGAGAAAGGATTCTTTAATAATTTTGCGTATCCGTAATCGCGAAAAGTCCTTTGAGTTTTTGCGTATACACTAAGAGAATTCACAGGAGTTTTTACGCAGAAAATCGGGGTGGAGCTTTTGCGCTGGGCGAAGAAAATCCAAATATGGAACAGTTCATACCTGCGCTAAAGCTAGTGTCACATAAACTCTCTGACACGTCGTCGATGCGTCGCCGATGTTTCTTGTGGAGTTTGTGATAAAATCGTCGATAAGTCGGCGAATGATTTGTGCATTAGCCTGATTCCATAGACATATATGTGTCACAGAGTGTGTGCGCGCGTCGGTGTGTGTGTCGGTGTGTGTGTCTGTGTAAGTGTGTGTTCCCATTGGATTAACCTCTTACGACTACTATATAAATAGTCAGAATTATTACGCTAGGGGTCTCTATTTTATTTTGCAAAATTGCTCCGTAGTATTTGAAGTCAGTTTAGTCTTTTCTATACTGTGGACAGTTACTGAATGTATGCTTCCCACGAAAAATCATCTGAAAAACTCAAAAATCGGGGGTTATCGACTAATTTTTTTTTAATTTGATTAAACTTGTTCGCATATTTTTTATTGGACTCAAAGATTGCTGCTTGCAATAATGTCTGCTCCCCAATAATATCTGTCTACTAGGGACTATTCTCAAATTGATTTGTACTAACATAAAGAAAGTAATAACTCGGAGATACAAATAATAGAAAGGTACAACACACTTATAAAGGGCGCAGCTCCCATTACGCACATTACGCAATTGCGTAATAGAAATAAAACTTCTTTCGAAAAATGTCGTCGATGAATGATCATAACATCGAAACTACAGATTATTTAAGCTGTAGTTACGATGTTTTGATAATTCAGCAACGCTCAAATCATAAAAAGGGGGAGCGGACGGATGACATTCATCTTTTGTCCACATATCGCCTTTTTGCTATATTCTTTTGCTGTAACCATCTGAGTGCGTATAAATTTGAAATTCCTAGTTACGCCAATGACTAATGAAGACTTTTTCAAACATTTCTAATGTGATAAAACCGACAAGACAAGCAAAGCGTTGGAAAAAAATATTCAAAGCCAAGGTCACATGTATTCATTTTGATTTTTTTCTTTTAAGTTTGTGTTTTCCAAACTCTAAATGTCTGGAAAAACTTAAAGAAAAATTGATTTTTATAATAACGTTGAACTTTTTAAGATATGTTGTTATGATACCCGAAGCCGGGTTGAGTATAAATGGTGTTTGTACTGCCTTACCGTACTCAAGCCCGATTAGCTCAGTTGGTAAAGCACCGGACTTCAAAACCATTGAAATTCGACCGCGTGGGTTCGATTCCCGGGCTGGTATACTAACAATAACTTATTGCCTTTCGGATGAGACGTTAAACCGAGGCCCCGTGAGACGGTGCTTTACACCGAACACGTTAAAGAACCATGGCGGATCTCAGCAGTAGTTTCGTCATGTATCCTTGCACTATCCCCCGTAACAACTAACCGTCTTCTGGTTGCGTCGCTCATATGGACATGTGCTGTGGTAGCGACGATTAATAAACAGAAATACATACCGTATCAATACCAATGCCGTCACGTACTAGTTATCTTTGGGTTGTAAAGGTCCCGGTTCACGGCGTATCGCGACGGAATCGAATATTCCATTGCGGGTTACATAGGCTACCTATAGTAGGCCTAATCAAGTACATTTATTTACATAATGGCTGAAAAATGAGATTTTTTACATTTATGAAATTCCATCACCGTGAATGAATTTCCTCCCATCGTAATACTCAGCAAAAGGTTCGCGTAAAGAGTTTTTTAACCAAATTTAATGCTGCTTCTATTTACTAAAATAGACAGATCGCCCAGCTAAACAATATATCAAATTGTAGCTGTAAATAAGAACAAGCACTGTTGCACAACATCAGAGGTCCCATCTCATAACAGAATAGCCAAACCATTAAAAATAGGAATATTTTGTTCATAACCAACAACTTCATTATGGCTGGGTAAAATCTGCCTGAATCTGAACAGAATGTAGAAGTAAAACGTATCTACTAAGTACTAGCACAACTTAAGATATAAGCCAAGCCTCAAAAGGCTCTTTTGAAACAATCAATTTCCATTTATTTTGTCAACATACATGGCAAACCGGTTTTTTTTTTTTTTTTTTTTTTTTTTTTTTTTTAAATAAATGTTCGGTATGGTGCAACATCACACCATAATATTGTTATATATTTTCTGATATTTATTTCAAATTGTAGTTTTTTTTAAGTCAATGATCTGATTATAAAGAAGTAAATATTTATCGTTTTATGAAATAGAAATCGATCTATTGCTGAATAACCTTGCATGTATATGAACTGTCAATGGCCATTTACGTATGTGTTATAGCACACCATACCTTACATAGATTTACACGTTTATAAAAATAGAATGACATATATGACATATGTGAATATACGGAATAAGTAAAAAATAAAATCCTTGTATAACCGTTGCGTTTTTTTAGTCTGAGTTTTATACAAACGGTTGTAGTGATACCTGGATAGTACTTTTGACTGTAAATTGTGCCACCGATGTAAAAAGAGGAAACATCAAAGTAAGGATGCTTACAGGTACTTACTTATTATATGGACGGAAAAATGATGAGGAACCAAGCTGCCCTATGTGCCACCTAGAGAAAGAAAATGTTACCCATATACTTACCAGATGCCCATACCTAAGTGAAATAAGGTCAGAAAAGATCACTGAATTGAAATCAGTCCTCTCTAAGAACATAGGACAGTCCTTCTGGAGCGATAACATAAGAGATAGAGGAGATCTATCAAAATTGATTCTTGATTGCACATTCTACATAGACAAAAACATACATAAGAATCGCATTCTGTTGAAACAAGTAGAACATCTTACTAGAAAGATGTGCTACGACATGCACATCAAAAGAACTGAATAGATAAGCAATACTGTCAGGGTAAATTAATATCAAGTCTGTGAAAATAGAATAAGATAGGGGGGAGGAGGAAGAGTGAGAGAGAACATAGTGCTTCTTTTGTCTTTATTCCTCTTTCTCTTTTCTCTAAGTCTCACTGTTATTATAAAGTACATCATGAACTAGATTAACAGTAGTGGGCATTGGAACGCTCCATCTCATTCTCACTGCCTACCAAAAATGGTATTTTACTGTCTCTCGTTACAAAGTACATATTAATATTCTTCTATAGTTATAAAAGGATATATACATTTCATTCTTCAAAACACATTTTAAGCGAAAGAAATACCCCGAAGTATTAAAGCTGTATTAATACAATGAATCAAACTCGACTGAATATCAAAAAAAAGCAATCAACGTAAGAATTACTAAGCGTAAATACTTAACTAGCTAGTTAATAGACGTAAATATTTTGTCTTGTTATTGTGATATGCCAATATTAATAGCAACATATCATGTATGTTTTAAACCTTACTTAAACTGTATTGCTTATCATTGTAAACATATTGTACTTAGTATATTTTATGTAGTTATTTTATGACAACAGGACCAAAATATATCTAGGGACAAGTTACCAGAAGAAGTGAACGGGGGAAATACATAGGAACGAACGAAACGAACGAACGACTGTATTTTGTTGAAATATGGGCCAATTCATCCAACTGTCAAGCAGTTGCTTGATGCCGATCTTTTCCCACACTCAAGGACTCTTTTGGCAGTATATTCTGCTATCTGAGCTATGACAGTCTTGTGTTGCTTAACTGATTGTGCTCATAGATAGCTTCATTTTGATATATGATATACCCGGACATACCGCTTTTCCTTTGCAAATGAATTACCCTTAATATTGGGTCTCAAACACTTTACGTGAACCCCTTTAATAGACAATCACTTATGACTCCAGCGGTGTCAAGAAGCAATTAAACATTAAATTCGGACTAGTTAAACATGGGTTAAAGTTGAGCACATAGGCTGTTATTTTTTCACAAAATAAACCAACAAATAATCATGATTACTTCCTACTGAGCCACCAATAATCAATTATATTATCATGAATCACAATAATGATAAGTAATCCATTATTTTAGATTACTAGGTGTTGTTAATGGGCCAATTATCGATTAGCTAAACGATTATGATTACCTCCATGTATGACCATAGTTTTCTAAGAATGGTCGATTCTCAAAGCTGTGCAAAGAGGATGCGAAAGATTGAACTTCCCGGCACAAAGGGAAAAATATAAAGGTAACTATAGTTCTTTGATTACTTGATAAAAGTCACAGTCATCTCCCTTGAAATATGACGTCATGCTTAAAATGGCGATATGTGATTTCGCTTCCTGTTTAAATTTCTGTGAGTTTTTAACATTTTTGAAGTATTTACTCGGGACTTTACTGTTTCTTATCGATCGCATGAAAAAAAGCATTGTCAAATCTCAGAAAAGAGTACTATGAAAATCTCGACTGGGGTCAATATCTCAAAAATGCACACCTGGTGCAAACTGAAGTTGAAAATAATGATTCGAAAAAAATTAATCGGCGCTTGAACGCCCAATATTATTCGGGTTTCCCTTCTTTTAAGTAATAAATCCCTGTTTAATTTGATGGTTATTTTGACTTATAATTATTTTCTCACAGGGTTCCCAAGAACATATTCGTCCGCTCGTATTCACAAGTGAGAAAGGTTCACAGTCAACTCGGTCTGTGAATAACAAGTCCCATCCACTAGGCCGGTCAACTTGGTCTGTATGTCTTAGTGAAGTATTCATTTTCTGTAGACTGCCATTACAACATATTCGGTCATAGCTCAGTCTAAGAGTTTGCCAAAATGGTCAAACTTGCCTTAAATTGAGGGTCATTCATACGCAAGTATGAAATGAAATCAAAATAAGTATGGTATGATTTCTTTTCTCTATGACTTGCTTGGCCATTTTTGAGATGGCCCATACTATACAGCTGTTTTTACTGGCCCCTCAATGAAATATACCCCTGCTTGAAAATAGCTATTTGACTAGGAAAATGGTTTAAAATCTTTGATTTTTCGAGATTTTTGCAACAACAGATTTATAACCAAAGAACAGTGCTCTCAATAAGCGGACGTCGACGTAATATACATCCAGAATTTCAGAAATTACGTCCGGAAAATCAGACCCGGACGTAAAAAAACGTCCGAGATTTGAGGAAAAAGTCCTGTAATTTGACCCCGGACGTTTTACGAATTTATCTAATAAAGGATTTAACGTTAGTCTACACGTGCAAAAAATCAATAATCAACGCGAGCATACACTTTATAGCTGACCAAAACAAGCCACGTGTAACGCGCGGGGTATTAAACTGTCGCTATAACAACCAGTCCTTGATTACGCAATCTTGTCGAGTTAGCGACGCATCATTACCACTTCTGTCATTATCTTTCTTAGTCGGATACAGATCACGAGGGTCCTTTGATAGGATTATTGAAACAAACAAAATTCAAATCAGGGGAAAATTCGTTATATCAAACGTAGTTCATGCAGCTCAGACCGATAAAATTTCGAAATATCGCTTCTTTAAACTCTTGGAATAGATCTACGGGTAATTTATCTGAAGTGAAAAAGACGCTACCGGAAAACATTTACGACAGGTCATTCGACTGTCCTCGTTTAAATACGTTTAGAATCGGCATCTTCGGAGAACGTGGGGAAATCCCAATGACGTCATTTAAGTTGTCTGCAACATGTCTGACGAGAGATTTGAAATGATGAATTTTTCTTGACTTCTGCTATTTGGATAATTCTGCGTAAGTTTAAATTGGCTTAGAAATAATTGCAGTTTTATTGGCACACTGCCTAGAACATTCGCCACCTTTTGAACGACAAGCCGAGGAAAATTAAAGCTGCATTAATTTCCTTAATATCGCCGGATACCAGAACAGCGTTACTAAAATTTGAGTAAGCCGCATTTCCTAGGCCCACCGCACAAGATACAGCTAAGGACAAATTCCAAATAGAAACTCCACATTTTCTCATATTAGTTACCATAATTTATTCAATGAAAGTAATAAAAGGGGTTTGTTAAACCAAAGCTCGTCCCTACAGCTTATAAAGTCAAAGCTACAATTTTTAAGGCTTGAGAGTCGTTTATTCTTGGAGAACCAACAATATCATGGACTTTGGGAGCAAAAATTTAACTTACATTTAACAAGGAAGCATTTACAAAGTGTACAGAAAAAGGAAGGTATGTGTGGGTGGGTGGGGGATTGCCGGGGGGGGGGGGGGGGGGGTAAAAAATTCCTTACTTCTTAAAAAAAATTCCTGAAATCCCAACATGGAATTACAAAAATTCCTGATTTCGGCCCTTAATGAGAGCACTGAAAGAATTGTTCAAATGATTTTGAATTTCAATAATATTGACCAAAATAAAGATCACCTGGAATTTTGCTTATATTGCCAGGAGTTTCCCTAAAGATTTGTGACAGAAACGGGGAAATTGAATTACTTCCAGACTTCATGAAATATCACTGGTCCGGTGAAATCATGCTGGTCATGTAAATTGTGCATGAATAAAGGACCGACTGACCGGTACAATATAGCCTTAATTACAAAGTGTTCTATTGCTTTGTCTGGTAGAATTTAGTTTGGTCTGGTAAAGATTTAAAGTTTACCAGATGATCCAGATCCGTTGTCAGGGAAAAAAATTGTGTATTTCATGAAGTCTGACTTCACCTATACCTGTATAAATATTATAAATGAACATGTATAAAGATGCCATGCAATTATACTTTCGAGCTGTATATTATCTTTTTCTTAGATCATGCTCGCTTGATGAAGTGTTATTTTCAAATAATGAAATTATCAGGAAATATGGTTTTAAGTCTTATATTACATTTCACTATTGTTATTTGCGTAAATATGAAATAAAATTAAATGTTAATGAATTCTTATTTACCTAAATGTAATTTATTTTTTAAATTATTTTTTTCATGGCATAAAAGGAGATGACAATTTATGTGTAAGATATACTAAGATAGTAGGTTTTACACATAAGTAGTCAATTTCGCCCCTCCTCTAAGTACATCACCTTAATTAACTATCCTATATGTGTGCGATTACGCTTGTTCACTATAACAAAATGATAATATTGGGAATTTTTCAAATATTGATATTTTGGTAATGAATAATTATTGTCTTCTGAATTGGTGAATTTCTTGTCTAACTCAATTTCCATATGGAGGGTTGCACCAAACCCACAATATGTCACTCTGTAAATTACCCAAAGATCTGGGAAATCCATCCCATTCATTGCTATGCTTTATATTGAATAAAATTTCATAGGAAGTGCAAAAAGTTTAACCTTAGTTATTTGCACTGTCTGCCTAGGATGGACGCTTTACACTCTGCTCAAATGGTCCCTTTTTAGCTCACCTGAGCACGAAGTGCTCAAGGTGAGCTTTTGGGGTTACTTGATGTCCGTCGTGCGTCGTGCGTCGGTTGTCGTCTGTCGTCAACATTTACCTTGTGGACACTCTAGAGGCCATATTTTTAGTCCAATCAACCTGAAAATTGGTCAGAATGATTATCTTGATGAAATCTCGGACAAGTTCGAAATTGGGTCAAGTGGGGTCAAAAACTAGGTCACGGGGTCAAATATTAGAAAAATCTTGTTGACACTCTAGAGGCCATATTTTTAGCCCAATCAACCTGAAAATTGGTCAGAATGATTATCTTGATGAACTATTCTGAGTACTGGGTACGGGCAATAACTCTATACTTATTAGCCCTTAACCAGCATAACATGGGGACACACTAGAGGCTATATTTTTAGCCCAATCAACCTGAAAATTGGTCAGAATGATTATCTTGATGAAAGCTCGGACAAGTTCGAAATTGGGTCAAGTTGGGTCAAAAAACTAGGTCATGGGGTCAAATCTTAGAAAAACCTTGTGGACACTCTAGAGGCCATTTTTTTTGCCCAATCAACCTGAAAATGGGTCAGAATGATTATCTTGATGAAATCTCAGACAAGTTTGAAATTGGGTCAAGTGGAGTCAAAAATTAGGTCACGGGGTCAAATCTTAGAAAAACATTTTAAGATTGTTCATTCAGGTGAGCGATTAAGGGCCACTATGGCCCTCTTGTTATCTGAAGGATCACATATATTTCTGCAGGTAATATTCCAATGTTTTATTTCAGGAATTGTAATAAAGGAGTAATTTGACCAGGATAATGCCAATGGAGCCTTCAAACGGCCAGGTATGTAATCTTTTAGATATTTTAACCATTGTCATGCTGAATAAAGACCTTTGCAGAATTGCATCAAAGTGCTGAGAGCACTGAATGTACTTTCTAAAAACTCAAGGTCGGGTTAAAATGATATATCCAATCACATGGATTAAGACCAGACTGGGTATATGTGCAGGCTGATCTTTGTACCTCCTTACTACCAGAGTAAGAATATTCAAGATTCACTATGACAAGGTTTAACCCTTTACTGTTTAATCCCTGCTTTTTACGTGCCTGTGATTTTATGATTCAGAAAAGATTATGAAAAAAGAAGAAATTGCTTCTGACAAGCAATTTCTTCTTTTTCCACACTATTTTCTACCCTACTGAATGGTTATTTTTCAAATTAAATCCACTAAAAATTTTCGTCTGCAAAACCTTTGAATTTGGACAGGTCCAAAATTTTGTAAAACAGGAAAGGTTTAAAATAAGCATTGGTCAGGTGACCAATATGGTAAACCCATGTTATGCTGGTTAAGGGCTAATAAGTATAGAGTTATTGCCCGTACCCAGTACTCAGAATAGTTATTTATTGTTGGCTTTAAAAGCTTTTGTTTTGTAATGGCTATATTTCATATGAAGGGATATAAGGTTTTGCCCAATTCTTGACCATTTGCAATTCCTATCAAGAAAAGATTATAACAAAAGCAAAAGAGCTACTTTTTCCTATCCTAACATCTAATGAAACGAAATTCAACATCAAATTTGGTTCCTGTTACAGTCCCTTATGCATGGTTCTCACTACTGATCCAACAATTTGACCAACTCTAGCCTAAATTCTCAGGGTTCGACACTAAGGGGAGTCCGGGAGTCCGAGACTCCTTGTTAAATAGTTGGACTCCTTTGATTTGCAAGTAAGGAGTCAGCTGGACTCCAAGCATTGAAAGGAGATATTTTGAAAAACAAATGCACAAAACTTGTTGAAGAAAACATTTGATTGCATCCTGTATTGTTTTGAGGAAAAAAAATCATTTTGGTAGAACATTGTGGAAAAGAAGAAATTGCTTATAACAAGCAATTTCTTCCTTTTCACAATGTTCTCCCATTATGATAATTTGGACTCTTTACTTTGAGCTTGGCCTCATTAAATTTCATGTGTTAGGAGTTCTATTGACTCCTAAATCTCAGGAGTTAGTGTCGACCCCTGATTCCCCTATCAAAGCCAATCAAGCTTAACCAAAAAGCACATTCACGATTTCTTTTCCAACCTTACGTAATCACACATGACTCCTTCACAAGTATTCTCAACCCTTTCACAATTAAAACGTATGTAATATGGCATAAAAGATGGCCAAGACTGATCAGAATGGCTTGTTTGAACCTCAATAAAAATTGCCCAATGTAAAGCTATCGTTTGCAGTTAGCTTGCTTTTAAAGTTTGGTGTTCTAAAAGGTTAAAACTATTTTTGTACTTCCCTTTTATATAGTACCGTCAAAAAACTGGATGCATTATGGGCTCACCCATGGTGTCTGATGTCGTGTCATCCGGAAGGCGGGCAGTATCCACTTCTTTGTATGGAGCATAACTCAGTCACCTTTTGACTGATTCGCTTGAAACTTCCTCGCATGGTTCTGGAGTGCAGTGCACAAGAACTAACTAAAGATAGCTAAATTTATTTAGTTACATGTATTTACTTTAGTTGTTTTTCATACTTGCCTTCCAGTAGTGTAATTGGCGTATCTTGTGACAATTTGCCACCTTAAAATTGTCTGCAATTTAATGCAGCTAGGACCAGTATAAAGATTGTTGTATGTTAATAAGATAGTAATAAGTTATACCTTGTCTTGCTGATTGAAATCCTTTGTTAAAATTGTATTTAAAATAAAATACATTCAAGCTTAAAGCACAGGATGCACAATTAGTGAGTCGTATTTATTTTGAGAATGCAGTCATTTATGGTTTAAATGGAAAATGAATTGGTAGAGACTAGGATCAGACTGCACATACCTTATGTTCAAGCTGATCTTTATCTATACCTCTTGCAGTAGGAATATTCCTAAGTCAACATAATTAGGGTTGATAACAATGACTTCATCCACAGGGTATTAGATAACATTACAGAAATTTAAATACCTGTGAAATCTGATGGAATGTGAAGTCACTTCACATCTGTTTTATGGCACATTAACAGTAGGGCTTTCTGAGAATATCTCTGCATTGTGAACTCTTGAATACGGCAGGTGCAGGTGCGTGCATTGTATTGAGAAATACAGATAGCATGGGATACTTTTGATTTCAAATTAGATTATTTCAACTATACTTGGGGCCTTGGACAAATCTTTTATTTTTGGTACTCATAGGAATCATCTTGCTAAGACAATTTAAATCATTACACACAACATAGGAATAAAGATTTCAGACTTGCCTTACCCACACTTATCCGTACCTCTGTGTATTACTGAGGTTTGAATGTTTACTTAAGTTTTTATCCCAAAATATAAGGGTATTTCATGAAAAAGACAGTCTCCAATATCATTACCGGAAATCTTGGGCTTCATCTCTTTTTGGAGAACAGTGCAAAAAGGAGGCAAAGATGAAGGCCTGTCTATGGTCCTTTATAAGTAATAGTAATTTATAATGATATGGTTATATTGCTCTGAAAGCTGTTAAAGTCCTAGTTCTTCAATTAAGCCCCATAATGTAAGAGGTTTATTTACATAAATTGTTGATATCACCCTGATTCTTTAATGGAGCTTTGGAAATACACACATAAAGAACAGATGATGCCACAAGCAACAGATTTTAAAATTCTGTGAGGGTAAATGCCAATAAAACTGTGAAACACAATCATAAAACCCTAGTTTTAGGTATCAAATGGACTTTGCTTTTCAGATAGAATTTTAGCTCCTTAAACATATTGTCATCATGTATTATTGTAGGCATGACAATCTTTAGCCTTGATCAAAATCATAATCATACTCCTTGAGATATAAACTCAGCATATGTAATAACACAGGAAAAATCAATACCATTCTTTTGATAATGATAAAGGTGATTAACGTTCTTTTAATTAATTGATTTTGGTGGTTTCGGAACATGTCCTTTTGAAGGACACATTGAGATGTTTTAGGGATTTTCTTTAGCCAAAAAGAGCTTTAGACCTTCACGGGCCTTTTATTAATGATATCTATTAGCAAATTGAAAAGCTTGAAAACAAGATAACAAAAATATGAGTTAAATGATGTAATCTTTGCTGCAGGCTATCCATGTTTACTGTATTAAACCAAGGAAGGTCTTGAATTTGACACAAAGCAAATGTAAACAATAATAGAGAAGCGTTGATTTAAATTTAAAAAAAAATATGACTACCATCAAATCTTTTACTTTGGTTTAGGCTTAAATGAGACTGTTCATGATTTCATGCTGGATTGGTCCCAGTCTTTACTGCCCATAGAAGGTTATACTTGCCTTATAAAGGTTATCAGACAAGGTCAAGATCATCATATCAAGGTCAAGTTTAAAGAATTTGCTGTTTCAGCTTAAAGGTTTTCGGTATTTCCAGGGCTGCTGTCCTTATAATCCTGAGGAAATTGTTGTTTTGAATATATATGCACTTCTTGATTCTATTATTTACAGACACCTTGGCAGCCTGGTCAAGAAGTGGTAGCGCTTTATGACTTTAAAGGTACAACAAGGGAAGATTTACCATTTAAAAAGGGGGATGTACTAATTATAGCTAGAAGCACCAGGGTAAGTTGAATTATATCTACCCTACATTCAGGATGAAAAAACAGTGCAAACAGTATTCAAATTATACCTGGCTTTACACACAAGTGCTCTTGCAAAGGGGGGTATATTTGAAAACAGTTTGCACAGTTTTGTCATCCTAAAGAGCAGGGCTTGTGTTTGCTTGTCAAATTCAGGAGACATTGACCCTTTGACTGTGGATTTTGAGGGGACAAAACTGTTGTTGAAGGGATCAAAACAATAAAATGACCGGATAATATGTAAATATTTCTTAGTTATGCTGATTTAGTTCTTAAATTGTCTTCTTCATACCATAAACATCTTCATAAACTCGTATGAATGTTTAATAAAAAAATGAAATTGATAATCTTTTCTTATATATATGTATATATATAATTTGAAGTAAATAGTAATCAAGAGGAGGCGAAAATGTCCCCCCTGTCAGAAGTTTCAGGGTTATATATAAGATATTTTCAGGGTTTTTTTTAGGGTCAAGACCCTGATTTAAGGGTCAGGCATAAGTCCTGTATATCATTGATATGGGTCAAAAATGTCATGTCTAAAGCAGTAGTTGCAACATTTTGGTTGCCCACTGATGAATTGAGGATATATGAGCCTGTGCATGATCTTTTCAGAAAATTTGACATGTGAAACGGGGGTTGGGGATGGCTAATTTAGGCAAATGCTGCAGTAAAGATGCTAGATAAAAGTATAAACAAAGAAAACAAGTGAAGTAGCAATAGAGTTTTGGTTATTTAGAAGTATCATAAAGCTGTGAATGCAAATGTGAAAGCTGTAGATCTTTTTCACAATAAAAATGTTGAAGAAAACATTTGTTTGCATTTAGTTATGTTTTCGAAAAAAACAAAACATCCTCTCTAAGGGGAGATACTTGTGGAAAAGTAGGAATTGCTTGTAACAAGCAATTTCTTCTTTTCTACAGTTGTCTCCCATTTGCAATTTGGACTCCTTGAGCTTGGGCTCCTTGATTTCATAAGTTGGGAGTCCAATGGACGCCTTACTCACAGAAGTTAAGAGTTGATAACTGTTGACATCTCCATGAAAAGCCTTATTTTGTTTGTAAGCCAAGACAAACAGCTTAAGCCTTTCCTTTACAGTAACATAATTTACAACCCTTTTATTTGAGAAAATATTGTTGAAAAAGAAGAAATTGCTTGTAACAAACAATTTCTCCTTTTCTCACAATATATTCTATCATATAGGATGTTATCTATTCAAATTTACCTAATTTTCATTGTCAGCTACATCAACCTTCATTTAGACCTATCTAGAATGGCAATAGATAATTAAGCCAAATGCAGAGATCCGTAGACACAGCCAAAAGTTAGTTAATGATATGTATTATAATTGTTTTGTATTATGTGTATGTATTAAATCTCAATCATGTAAAAAGCAAGGGTTCTTTTCTGAAGTAAAATTGAGAAAACTATCATATAAATTCACATTTAGACTGGTTGTATAACTATTTGTTATCTTGGGGAATCACCAAACAGGATAGGGTGGGTAGGAGATAAGTGCTAAGTGGAAATTAGCACTGAAGTTGTTACAGAGTCAGGGATCATTTAGCTATCGATAAACATCCTTTACCTCATATGACAGGTTGTAAGATACAGGGTTTTAAGGGACAGAGCTACAGATAATTTTTTGTCTTAAAGGGTTTTTACCCCCTATTTTTTTCTGTAATGCTGATTCATAATGCAGCCGCGAATGCTGAAAAATATTTTATGGTTAATATGAAATGTTCTCATCTTTAATTGTTAAAAAACAATTTAGCTATTGACAGCCTTAATAATATCTTTGAGAAATATTTTACAGTTGCCCTGTTAAAAATCTTTGATGGTCTCACAACTCATATTCTAATATTCAATGGATGTCCTGTTAAGCTGCTGCCAGTCTCGAGTCGCCTGCACAGAAAGAGCATCAATGTTTCCTGGCCAATAATTCACTGGAGGGTAGGGATGAATTTGTCATTTGACCAACATACGATGCACAATAGCATAAGGCCCATTACTCTTTGATATTTTTAAATACTCAAATTGGCAAATAATGGCAAAGGACCCAGAAAAATGTCAGACAGTCAGCCTGACAGTCCTTTGTGGACAATGAACTGTCAGAGACAGACAAAAGCCAAACCTGTCAAACTGAACATTTTATTGGGCAAATAATATCATCCTTGTTTTCTTTCCTCTTTGAGAGAGAAAACTTCTGAAATAAATAGAAATAACATTATAACTAGGTTGATAAAATCTTTTCAATCTGTCAGTGCTTTCAGTGCTTTGATTCAAAAGTTGTGAATCCAAGGTTAACAGGTTTCAAAAATAGAAAATGTCATTGTAAGTCACAATGTTACATTGGCTTATGGTTTTCATTAAAAATAAAAACGGACACAATTTGGTGGGCCGAACATTCTTGAGTACAAATAAGAGGAAATCAATTTAGTCTTTGTGCTTTTCAAACTGGAAAAATACGAAAAATTCAGGTAAAATAAGATTAGTAACCAATATTTCTTTCTAAAATTGATCCTAAAATCATCTATTGTTCCTCTTTTATTGATACGATTTGTAAAAGAGAATTTGGGCTCTAGCGGTTCTGAAAGTCGTAAAGAAACTGTTTATAGATGAAAAACAGATTGTTTGCCAAGAAAATCGTGTCGGACATTCGGAATGGAATGGTACAATGTAACGCATCCATCTTTTCGTCATGACTGAAATGGTTGTATACATCTGTGCCAACTTTTCCCTTTGAACTCTCCAATACTTGGATGTCATTTATCCAATTTTGTTTGAGAATATGTAGTCCAGCATTTCATGTATTATACAATATCAAAATTATAGAGGACGGAAACCAGCACTGGACACGCTCGCTAAGTGTTGTCCGTAGGAAATCGAAATTATGTTTAGGCGTCATACGTACGAAAATACGCATTTAGAACCATTGGTAATGCTGATCAGCGATTTGAAACGCGTTTTTGTACCCCCTTAAAAATTTTCAAATGCGTTTTTGTCGATTTTAAATGCATCTTATCTGTAGCATGAAGGGATGCAGGTTTTGTGATCAGAGATGCAAAATAAGTAGCCAGGAGTCGCTTTGACTCCCTTGGCTTCTACTTCAGAAAAGAATTGAAGACTGTTTAAATGGAACCATTTTATTTTACCCAAGGACCATCAAAAATATGCGAATCGGAATCATGGATGCATGAAAATGATGACAGATTAACTGTTTGATAATCAATATGATGTTCTCCAATTTTTCTTTTGAAGTTGATAATTAGATGCTTGATTGCTAGAGCAGAACAGAAAATACAATGCATAAATTAGCTGATATTAAATAAATATCAAAGTTAGAATGAATCATAATTCATAGGGTGATGAACTTTTCTAATGTGCATGAATGTTTTTAATGTGGAAGAATGTGGATTTCTGGGAACAAAAGGAAGATCAGAAAACACATTAAGGTATGATTAGAACGGTCACCACAAAACTATTGTAAGTGCCTATAAATATATAGGCACATACAATAGTTTTGTAATGTACTAACGGGTCTTGCAGGACCACTTTCAAAGCAGGAATATGAAATATTTTTCCTCTCTCAGATTGATTGGCATAGTGCAATGGATAACAGGTCAGACTCACAATCATGGGGTTCTGGCTCTAAGCCCCAGTTGAACAATTAGTGTTTAAGTCTGAAAT
The DNA here is from genome assembly GCA_948146395.1 of Fragum whitleyi. Taxonomy (NCBI): domain Eukaryota; kingdom Metazoa; phylum Mollusca; class Bivalvia; order Cardiida; family Cardiidae; genus Fragum; species Fragum whitleyi. Next base: position 45,705,577 of record OX411543.1, on the reverse strand, counting down.
CAACAAAAAGATGGTCCAAAGGGCTCAATCAATGGGATCTTATGTGTCCTTTCTTAAATTTTGGGAGTCCCTGCTTTTTGGGGGAGTCCCTGCTTTAGGTATAGAATACATGTATTTCTTTTAGGCTATAATGTTGTATTTTGTAGATTTAGAGCTATTCCCTTGTTAAAGGTAAGGGAGTGATAGGAGTATATTAATATTTGGTGCTCAACTTCAGGAACAATTGAGACTGTTTAAAGCAGTCTTCAATTCTTTTCTGAGGTTGATCCTAAGAGATTCTATGGGACTCACATCACATAGGTTTGAGGGTCTTAGGTACTTATTTTTCGTCTCAGATGCGCAAAACCTGCATCCTTTAAAAACCTGCACAATGTCTTTCCAATATTTGTCCCCCTCCAATTGGTAGTAAGGGTAAAACTTGAAGGAAAGACCACTTGAAGGCTTAAAAAGGAAATGTTATCATGGTATTGGTCACAGAAATACCAGGAATTCATGGTAGGGTGTTCCAGCCAATTTGATATGACTAAAGTAGTAATAAACCCTATTTTAGCAAGCAAATAAACTGAAAGGGAAACATTATGGTCAAAGATGAAATAGCGTATTTGGAGGTTTTGCCTCTTTTAGAAATTTAATTGATTAAATTTGTTTTCAGCAGATCCAAATGATTTTCACATTAGTAAGATGAAATACAGTTATGATGGAAGAGTGTTCCAGTTTAGTTAAGGATGATAAAACAGTTGCCAGGTTTCCATGCCCTGTCTGTTTAATAGGAAAACAGTTGTACTTCCTCTCATAAACCTAACAAGCCATAATGATTTACATCTTTTCCTCATTAAATAGGAACAAGGGCATAGCAATGCAAAATGTCTAGGAAAGATTATGCAAGAGAAATTTTGGGTTTTCAAGGAATTTTAAACTATTGATAATATAAAAAAACTATTTAACTAATCCTGAGAAGTTCAATTTTTAGCTCCACTGGCCGAAAGGCCAATGGTCTATTGTCATGGCGTGGTGTCCGTGGTCTGTGCGTGCGTGCATCCGTCCGTAAACTTTTTTCCCCATTTTTAAAAATCTTCTCCTCCTAAAGTACTGGATGGATTTCAATCAAATTTCACAGGAATGTTCCTTGGGTGACCCTCTATCAAATTCCTTCAAAGAATTCTAATCAATTGAAAATCATGGCTGTAGTGGGCGTGGCTAATTTCCATATATGGTAATAGGTGAGTTTTCTCAGATTCTAATCAATGGATACCAATTAAATTTTACATGAATGATCATTGGGTGAGCCTTTATCAGTCTACAAAAAATCATTGTGATCGGATGAAAAATATGCATTTTATGAGCGGAGGTCATTTCTCTATGTTATATAGTGAAAACTTTGAAAATCATTTTCTCAGAATCTAACTGATGGATATCGACTGAATTTCACTGGAATGATTCTTTAGTGATACTTTATCAGTCTGCAAAAAATTAATGTGACCAGATGTAAAATATGTATTTTATTGTCAGAGGTCATTTCTTTTGATATGTTATATGGTGTAATACCCAATATGAGGTAGAACAAATTTTTTTCAAAGTTCAAACAGATGGATTTCAACCAAAAATCATAGGAATTTTATTTCTGTGAAGTTGTATCAGGCTGCATAAAATATGTGATTAGATGAACAGCATGCTCTATATTGGCAGAGGACATTTCAACATATTAAGTGAATATTTGACCACTAATTTTGTATCATCTAAATGATGATTTTTTTTAGACTCATTAAATTTAATGGGTGTAAAGATTGTAGGTTAGATGGAACATAAGCTTTGTTAGAATCCAAATGTGTAGAAACATTAGGTGAAATAGGGAGCCTGAGATACCCCCTTAGAATTGGTCAGTTTAGTTGAATGAAGGGTCTCTGCTCAAAGAGGTCAAGTGGTTAAAGTGGCCTACTGAGGTTCAGAATGGGGAAGAAAAAGCTCAGTTGACTGCACTCTAAGGCATTGGGCATAATAAAAATAAAGGGTTTAATATTTAACTTCTTATTATCATTAGATAGAATTTTGTTTTGGTGACTAACAATTATTGTGAAGTAACACCCTTATAGTGGTATTTAATGAAAAGTGGAAAGATCTACAAGCAAAATTTTGTGGACAAAATACCAGTATATTATGCAGTAACATTCTGTTAGTATTGAAATTTTTATCTTTGGATTTCAAACAAATTTCACTGGAATGATCCTTAATTTTAACAGCCTTATCATCCTCTAATAATCATTATCAGGATATTCAGGCCTGTGGAGCGAATCAGGCGCTCAAGCGCCTCTAGTTTCTATTTTATGATATATGTCTTATAAAGTATATAGGTCTAAAGGTCTTTAGTCTGACATTGTTATGAGAGACCAACCTCATCACTGTCCTGCCTAGCTTCTTTGGTTTAAAAACAATGTCTGACACCTGCTTCAGGGAAGATCTTCTTTGGCTCTGTAGTTAGATCATTGGACTTGTAAACCAATAATATACAGCGTTTTTTCTCCTAGCTTTGGGAAAGGGTCCGAGACCGGACCAATTGGGAAAAATGCGTTGTATTCTCAAAAATTGGGAATTTTCATTGTGACACTTGTTTTAAAAAACATTACTTTTATTTATATCATTAGTATTCATTACAATATGTATAATAGAAGTTCCTATGCCTCTATAGTCATGTCTTAACTGAAAAGCAAACCATAGTCCTTAAACAAGGAATCTGAACAAAAACAATGACAAAGAATTAGTCTGATTGCTCTGGAATAAATGTTTTATATCAAATCTAGAAATGTCACTGAGTTTTTTGCTAAAAAAATATCATGGTTACACCTAAAATATAGATAAATCAAGTTCTATAATAAATTCGTGGGTTGAACATTCTTGGGTACGAATCAACAGAAAACAAAAACATATTCAATCCTGTTGTTTTTAAAAGAGCTATAAATGAATATTTCTACTAAAATCATAGAAACTTTTTAAACATATTTTCGAAATAGATCATATACTCAGATGTCCTACCTGCTGTAGAATGTTTAAAAGACAATTCAGGTTGGTTCTGAGAGGTGCCCGAGATCGTGAATAACAGTCAACTTTGTTGACAATATATATTGGGTTATATAACAGGATAATAATTTGCTTCAACCATGACCAAAAGTCCTTCTTTCTAGTAAGTTTTTTCCTTTAAAATTCATCTTACATCAATTGATAAATAAATGCAAAAAGATCGTCTACTGCAAATCAGGTCTAAAAATCGCAATATCTTGGCTTCACAAAAATATGCAGTTTTGTAATGCGATAACTTCTGGTAATCCTGCTTCGTAATTGTTTATGCCTATGAAATCGAGAACCATGTGACTAAAATAAACTGATCTTCGGAAATTCCCCTCTTGTTGACAAATTACAACACTTATATTTATTGCTAAAAGTACTTTCAGGTTTTCCAATAGGAAATAATCAAGGTTTATGTTTACTTCAAGAATTAGCTTTGAATTGGGAATTTTATTCTCTCATTTTGGGAAAAAATAGTAGTTTTCATCATTAGGAACGGGTCCGTTTACCGGACCCGTTCAAAGAAGGAAAAAAAACGCTGATATAAATATTAAACCAGCCTTTGTCAGTTATTTTCAGCTATGCTTAACTTGCAGACAATTTGTTACAACAATATAGGGTCAAAAGGACTTGATCATTAGGATCTTAGGGGTCCTTTCTTAAATTTTGGGAGTCCCTGCTTTAGGTATAGACTACTTTTCTTTTAGGCTATAGTCTTTTATTTTGTCAATTAAGAGCTATTATCCAGTTTAAAGTTAAAGAAATTGATAGAAGTATATTAATATTTGAGGTTCAACTTCAGGGAAGAATTGAAGACTGTTTAAAGCAGTCTTCAATTCTTGTTTGAAGTTGAGCCCAAGAGAGTCTATGGGATTCACATCAAATAGTTTTGAGGGTCCTTACTTATCTTTTTTGCGTCTCAGAGTGGCAAAACCTGTGTCTCTTAAAACCCTGGGTTGAAAAGAAGGGTTATTATTGAATTTTGGATAGCAACTGAAACTCTACAATGTAAAAATTTGAAATAAGTACATGTACACGAAAATCTGGAATATTGTAGAAAATGAAAAATGAAAAAATGCTTAATGCAAGCAAATTCCTCATTTCAACTATACTGTCTTTATTACATGAGAAAATTATGAAGAAAATAATGAAGTCAATTTTTATCAATTACTGATACAAATTTTTATGTGCAGTTTGTTCAATATTGATAATGAAACTTTAGATATTTGATATGAGCCTTGAGTGCACTTTGAATAACTTCCTAATTACGCCACAAAACAAACTTAAAATGAAATAATTTTATAATCTGAATTTGCTTTGATGATCACTGAGTTCAATACATTATTATATACACACCATGAGTCATAGTTAATTCTGATAAAAATACATGTCCATTTATGTGTAGTTTTCAGAAAATCTTTAAAATGCCATTATTTAACAATAGACATGTAACCATGACAATTAAATTTTCAATTATATGTACTGTGGAAAAAACATGCTCCACAAATAATTTGAGATTGCACACATGTTCAAATATCAATATAACAAAAGTTATTCCTAAGTGCCATAAGATCACATTGATTTATTGATTATAATTAATTATATATAAAATATAAGTATGGTGCATTTAACTGTGCATGTTGGTTGAACATGAGTATGAAACTAATATTTTATCAATGAAATCAGGGTCTGAATACTAGGTCATTGTTTTACCAGTATTGTAAAAAGTTATTGATTAAGCATGTTTTTTCCCTCACAAATTAATAAATTGATTGATTGATTGAATGGAGTTTAATGCTGCTTTCAACATTTTTCAGCTATATCGCAGCGGCTGGAGCACCTATCAATGGTTTCCTGGTATTTCTCTCACCAGTACAGCCACAACATCTTTTCCTAGCCTCGAGCTGCTATCTCACATAGGTCTATGATTATCAACCCATTGATGAGAGACAAGTAGTCATTGGGACAAAAGATTGTTTCTTTTTTTGCTTGAATACTAGTTGTGCATGGAAGATGTTTTAGTGGTAGTGCAGATATTTATCATTCAAGTAGTCAATTCTTCCTGTATATCCTATTGATTTGTAAGTTAATATTGTTGGTTTAATTCTTAAACCTTGTAACCATATCTTGATTTAAGCTTCAACTTCCTGATGTTTAAGAGATGATATTCTTGTAGCAGAAACATCAGGAGAATTATGATAGACCAATCCTTTATAGATGTGCTTTAACTCATTTCTATCACAGTATTTTAAGTAGCCAGTCATCAAAGAACTTTCATTTGGCAGACCAACTAAATCCTTTTGTTTTTAAAGATTGAAAATATGATAACTTACATTTCTAAGGTATATCTTTCAGAGGTATCTCAGCCTATGTAAATGCCCTGCTTTGATAAACATTAATCGCGTAAAGGTTTCTCCTATCAATCCACACCTTTTTAAGGTCAAGGTCATCTGACAAAGTCAATTTCGTATTCCAAGGTAAAAATTCGAAATAGGCCATTTTGGGGGCATTAGTGTCAAAGGAACAAATATTGTTTTGGTTGTGATAGTATGGGGGATGAAAGATTATTAAGATTTCTTTTATACTGAGAGAATAAAAATTTAAGTGAAAGACAAGATATCTTCACTTCAGTCTTGATAAGCTGTAGTTACCATAATTTTTTCTATCATCATTTTTAACAAACTTGTTTTTCGCATAGTTTTGCTTGTCTGTAGAAAGGTTGGCTAACTTTTGTCATGCAGATAGTTTGCATAATTATTGTATAACTAACTGCTGCTTGGTATAAAAGCAAATGTCTAACAAAGATTGCAAATGTTTACTTAAAAATAAATAAATAAAAAGTAGGGATGGGAATGAATAGCAAAAATCTTATTCGAATATTCGTTTTGAATATTCAAATATTGTCAAATATGCGTTTTAGTTCTATTAAAATGAATATAAGAACATAGGTTATATCTGATTGCTAATCCTTTACGTAATAGAAGTAATTGTTATAAATGCAAATTATGAATGATAAAAAATGAGTTATTCAATTTACTAAAATCGGTTTCTGTAAATTTTCCTTTCTGAGAAAAATATATGGTCTTAAAATATGCTTGATTGAAATTCAATGAAAAAAAAATACTTAGAAATGCTGGTTGGATCTACCCAAGATGTCATTGAATTGCCAAGTAGGGTTGTCTTTTGTTCCTCTCACCCTTTGGAAATGTGAATTCATTTTGAGAATCCAAGCACATTCAATTAAACCTGAACTATTTGTCTTGATTTTATTTTGTATCAAACTTTTTCATGTGATGGTATAAAACCGTGCAGTCAAAAGTTTGTGTTCCATGGTGATTTACGCTAATCATTACAATGTTTTAGCGAAGAAAGAAGAGATATTTTGAAATTTACATTTTCCAAGGCTTTAAATTTTCTTTCGACAGACTTTTCTGCGATTTAGTCTGAATTGTTAGAAGAAGGCATTCTCTTAACATAATAAAAGATCCTGATTTGATAAATATGTTGAATCCTCGATGAATAATCAAAGCGTCATAACTATGATTTGACCTCAATCATGAGTTGAAAAGACAAATTGGTTGCCCGTGGACAAATTTTGGAAATTATCAATGGTTGTGGCAGAGGCTTATGACACTGTCTAGGGGCAATGTGCAACTTTTTAGCTCACTTGAGCACAAAGTGCTCAAGGTGAGCTATTGTGATCACTCACCCATCCGTTGTCAGTCCGTCCGCTCATCCGTCCGTCCGTCTGTCCATCCGTCAACAATTTCTTTAAACATCTTCTCCTCCTAAACCACTGGGCCAATCAAGCTGAAACTTAGCAGGGATGTTCCTTGGGTAAAGCTCTTCAAAAGTTGTAAAAAGAATTTAATTTTATTAAAAACTCTAGTTTCCATGGTAACAGAAAGGCTGAAAAATGGCCGAAAATGGCTGAAAATATTAGAAAAAATTCATCTCCTCCCAAACCGACAGGCCAATCAAGCTGAAACTTTACAGGGATGATCTTTGGGTGAAGCTCTTCATAAGTTGTTAAAATAACATTTCTTCATAAACTCTGGTTGCCATGGTAAAGAAAAGGATTAAAAATGGCATAAATTACCAAAAGTCTTAGAACAATTTCTTTTCCTCCTTAACCATGAGGCCAATCAATTTTAAACTTAGCATGGATGTTCTTAATGTGTAGGTCTACTAAAGTTGTTAAAAGAATTTTCCATGGTAAGAGAAGAGTTGAAAATATACCAAAATTAAAAAAGAATCAAATTGCAGTAGGACAAAATTTAACCACCCTAAATGTACATCAAACAAATTCTGGTATTCATAACATGGTTGACAAGTTATGAGTGACTTACTCAGGTGAGCGATATAGGACCATCATGGTCCTCTTGTTTTTATAGAGACAGGAGAATGCCCGATAAGGATTTTCAAAAACATTGTTTTCAAATATACTCAAAAGTGTAACAATTAACACATTTATATTGGTCGATGTTTCACTGCCACACTTAGATAAGAAGATTTGCAACCTGTCGTAATTATCGAATTTAGGGCATTTTGTTTAAGCCATGTACAAAGGCAGTTGCACTTTATACCCCAATAAATGCAGTGAAAAAGACTCTCGTCCCTTATAATTGCAATCCTCTAGATCGAAGAAACTACAGTAAATTCTCAGTCGTTCGCACGCCTGTGGTTCGTAGGTATGTGTTGGTTCGTATACATTCTTTGGCCCCGATTTATTTCCTTCTTTATCTTTGTAAGAAGGCTCCGAGTAATTCGCACGTCGGTGGTTCGTAGTTCGTAGCCCGTGCCAAGTCCCGAGAGTTTCCAAATAACACAAATTAATATGTTTAATCCGTAGGTGTGAATTGTGCGATAAATAACCGTCCTAGGTGTAATAATAGACATATACCTTGATTTTCACACCTGTTGATTGGTATTAATGGAAGTTATTGTTTTGCATCAATATTTACAGGCATTGTTTGATTTGTAATTTTCGGCGGGTTTAATCGCATAAAGGATCAATCAGTGACCTTAATTTTCGTATTTCATCCGGCTTTCTCATACCGATTATGCATGAATGAATGTGCAAATCTTCGTAGACTTCAATGTCAACATGACTTCTACACATATTCATCGTCTACTGAATAAGTACTCAAAGTGATTTGATCCAAAGGGAAAACACTCTGATGTAGTTAATATTTGGCATGTAAATAATTGCCGAAATAACTTTGTTTAGGATTTAAATATGGACGAAACGAAAGATGATCATTGTTCAAGTGAGATTTGTTGCATCCTCACTCTCTACAAAATTGTCTCGTTAGACCTTGATTTAAAACATATTCCATAGAACCTTAGAATAAAGCCACAAATATAGGGTACCTTAAGACCATGTCCGATCTGAGCCATCAAAAAACTACCGACCGCTTGACATTGGTTGGTTCGTACTACGTTTAGTTCGTATAAATTGTCCCGGTCCATTGAGATACGCACCACCGAGACTTTACTGTATTAAAATACTCGGCTAAACATTAAAGCTTCAAGTCTACTTTCTGCATGTATAGATTTCACAATCTATTTTTAGATCGTGTATTTTTCATCTAGCTATCAAAGTCAACTGCCATAAAGTAAAACAAATGATACACAAATACACTAACGACCACTTCGTAGAGGTACTTATGACAAAAGACTTGTTTCTACCAAGTTGGTCTGTATTTTTAAATGAAAACGGCTTGGCCGGTCTTTGTTGAGAGGGTTGCTTGATGATCTGCGTCGACTCGCAGTTTTCTAGGTTTATTTACTTTGGCTCAGAATCAGAACTGTATGCTTGTAATCGTAAATTCTTTTGAAAAATGAAAATATCTTAGTTTATAATAGATCAAATAGAAATGTTGCGTTGATGATCGAGAACTAGGTTAATTCGAGTTCCTACAACACAGGACTTGCAGATCGAAGGTTGGGGGGTTTCCCGAAATACCTATTGCATTTTATACAGAAATGAAGTGCAATGGATTTCCCCACGTGATGTGATTTAAACCAATCAGAATTCGTTATTTTATTGGATTGCAATTATATGCATATGATTGAAGAAATGTGTGAGAAATCGTTTTAAAATTCCCTTCTCTTTCTGATAGAAGGTTTTCAGAAAACCAAATGTCTATCCCAAATAAAAAGAAATAAAATTGATGTATAGAATATCACTTAGCAAAATAAATATTTTTTCAGTTCCGATTATTTAGGTTAATTTTAAATCTAATCTTATGAAAAAGGGATTGCTGGTAACTGAATACACTTATTGCATATTTATGAATTTTGAATTAATTTTAGATGACAAAGACTATTACATGTAGTTACAATATACAGTCATGGTCTTTCTTAATTCAATGTCGTAGCGACTATTTGATTTATTTTACCAAGAAAGAGGCAGTGTAATGCATAATTTTGAAATTAGCCCATTATCAGGATTTCTCAATTTACTTTGTCAAGAGGTCAATCAAAGAATAAGGAAATAATGCCATTGAAAAAGAATTGTGTGTTATCTTACACAGTTTCTAACTTAAGGCTATTTAAGTATGTATTGAAGGTATTTGGCTTCACAGAAAACTAACTTTTTGAAAAAGTCAATAAGTGACATAATTTCTAAGCAGACACTCCAAGAATGCAAACTTGCATGTGAAAGATATGTACTATACTGAGTTCCATAAGAAAGTGTGCACTTTCACTTTTTTTAAATTTCTCCTGATTTTTATAAAGTTGGAGGAAAATTATGGAGTAAATTTGATTCCATACTTTAGTCAAGACCTTTTGAAATTAAAAGTCATATCAGATTCGGATTAAGTGTTGCATGCTGCATATGTGCTGGCAGAACTTAAATTGTTGAGATTTGACCTCCTTACAACTATTTCTTAGGTAAGAGCTATGTGTTGCTGTTGCATTTTAGAGTTTTAGAAGCCATTCCAAGCCATTTCCAAACAAAAGTTTTATTTTTTATGTAGACGTTGCATGTACGTCAACGTTTGACATTGCTACGTTATAAGGCCAGTAACCTCGCTGTAACATCATGCACAATTGTATTGAAGATGTGATTTTGTGCTTACAAAAGCCGCAAAGATTGAACTGAATGCATTTTCAGACCAATTTTTCGTCAAATGCGTTTTGCATATGCAAAACATGCTAAATTAAATGTCTCTATTTAGCAGAAAATGATTGCATATCCCGTGTATTTTGTTTTCAAATATCGTTTGCACATACTCTTTTGGAAAGTCAAAATTCAAAAGTGCACACTTTCTTTTGGAACTAAGTGTACTTGCATTTAGGCTTAATTCTGTAAAATAGGGTCCAGTCTGTCATATCAATGGGTCAGTGTGAAACGGTTGTAAACTAGGGGAGCCTATATGATAACCTGAAAGGCAGTTACAAGTTACAACTTAACCTGTGTGTGACATTTCCAACAATTAAACATGTGCATGAGGGTCCTTCACTTAACATTTAGTGTTATGAAGATTGTCTGACTGTTTAAAAGCATTTCATGACCTTATCTATCTAAAAATGAAAAAGTGATGCAGATGCACAGGATGTCCAGAGTATTCGCTTGGTGCACATTTGAAACTGTTGGCAATGCCACACAGGTTCAACTGTTTTGTGCTGACCCATTTATATGCTGATTTGGTAGCTTTAATGATGTAAGGTGACTCGCAGGTAAGGATCTTGATACAAAAACTGATAAAATTTTAGATATTAAATCATAACCAGGAAGAGAATTAGAACTTTCCTTAAATTTCTTTATATGATTACATTAGCTGGATCTTATGCGAGATATTCTAAAGAGACAACTTGATGGTGAATAGTGGATTAAATCTTGTTCATGACTTTTTTTAAGGAAAATCGTGCAGTGTGTTGGTGAATCCTCCTTTAATGATCATTATCAACCCTCTCTTGGCTAAAAACATTCCATGGTATTGATCTTATGTAGAATTTATCTACATCTGCCTATTTAATTAATATGATGTCCCAGGGGTCAAAGAGACTCGGGTGAGTGATCTAGGACCATCATGATCCTCTTGTTTAAACATGTGGCGATTGATTAAATTGTTTTCCACTCAATGATAGATAAATCCATCTTACACCGAAACAAACAATTATTTATTATAGGATATGGACATACAGTTTTCCTCTATTTACCACTACGTGAACAAACTATTATCCTCTATTACACAATGGGAACAAACAATTATCCTCTATTACACAGTCTGAACAAACAATTATCCTCTATTACACAGTCTGATCAAACAATTATCTTCTATTTATTACAGGATGTGAACTGGTACAGAGCAAAAGACAGAAATGGTCAAGAGGGTATGATTCCTGCCACATATGTACAAGAAAGGAAAGAGGTGTCTCTTCATGCTATGCCGTAAGATCTTATAATATACTATAATTCCTCTAGTAAGATTGTCCTACATAAAAGCACTGCTCCCCCTTTTATTATGTACTAAGGAAACCCTATTTCATTTGACTGGAATAACTTAAATTGAAGGAATTCCATGAGATTTTTTTTTTCTTTGATTCAAGGTTAATTTCTTCTAAACAATCATTTTAAATGATTGTTTAGAAGAAATAAACCTCAAATCAAAGGGTGATGGCGAGTATACATCAATTTGATAGATATTTTGCAATTGGATAATTCGGGACAGAATAAAGGCTCTCTATATGGCCTTGTTATTCAAAGCTCAGGGGAGCATCTCTATTAGATTAGATATAGGATGTGATCTTGTGCTGAGCAAAACTTAATGTTGCCTACGATGTTATTGGTACTTCCATTAGAGTGGCAGCTTATTTGGATGGATATTAAATATGAGTCTGTTTATTAAATTGCAAACAATTTAACATATATGTTAAGATAACCTCAAATCAGCCTGTGTAGCAACACAGTTAGACCAGAGTCTATACTATGCACTTTGTGGATAGATACTGACTTAAAGTTACAAAACATAATCAGTGGTCTTGATGCAGTGTGTAGCTGTTCAAGATGCTCATGTTTGCCCTACTTGTTACGCAAATCTGTTGGAAATGTCATACACTGACTCACATTCAATGTCCTGCCCTTTTGACCCCAGATCTTAAAGCTTTGGTCAAATCTCTAAATAGAGGCTGTAATTGCTAGATGGTCTAACGGCTGAGCCCTGCACTACTGCAAGATCAACCATGAATCAGCCATGAAAAATTCATGGCTTGAGCCATTAACATCACCCATTAAAAGCGACATTGTGCTGGGCATTAATAAACCATCAAGATGCCATGAATTTAACATTAAATAATTCTAATGGAAGAGTTATTGCCATTAAAGAAGTCATTCATGGCCATAAATGGAGAAAGGACACCATTAGATTTTTAGGACTAATTAATGGAGAAATAATGACCATTACAAAAATGAATATTGATGGGCATTGATTTTTTAATGGTAGCCATTATTAATATTAATGGTAGCCATGATTTTGTATAATTGCTAAAATCATGACCCATAAATATTTTTCATGGCACATTTTAATGGGCAGTGGCCATTAAAAGCGACATTGTGCTGGGCATGAATTTAGATTAATGGGCAAGATTTTTTTTCACTGCTATACCATGGCCATTATCCATAAACCCTGAAATAAATATAACGGGCATTAAAAATAAAATGACAAATTAATGGTCAAAATATCTGCCAAATAATGGCCATAAAAAAGTACTTAATTTTTTTTAATAGACAAACTATGCCCATTAAAGTTTACCCCTTAAATGTTGTAATTTTCTAATGGCCAAATAATGGGGAGAAAATACCAGTCATGGACCAAAAATGATGGCCATAGATAATTTTTATGCCTATTATTTTAATGCCCATTAATACAAATCATCCCCATTATTGTTACCTTAAATTTGTTCAATTGGCTTTATTTTTCTAATGGCCAAATTAGGGGAAAATCCCAGTACTGGGCCAAAAATGATGGGCATAGAAAAATTTTAATGCCCATTATTCTTATGCCCCTTAATCCAAATCATGCCCATTATTGTTTCCCCTTAAATGTTGGTCATCTTTAGTTTCCTATAGGGTTGAACATTCATAGGTACGAATCTAGAAACATTATATATATTGACAGAGTTTATTTATACAATTCTACAATAAAATTGAAGCAACAATGTTTAATTGGGGTTTGAATATATTTACACAAATGTTTTATTGCTAAAATCTTCAAAAACTGAAATCTTTTTTTCAATTTTTGCAAATTCAAAGGCTTCAGTTAAAATTTGTCTTATATTTTGTCAATCAATTGTTTTAAGTCCAACAGTACAAGATTCCATTTAGAATAATCAAATTTCAGCTTTTTACATACCTTCTGCTTGCTATTCTTCCTAATGTACAAGAGAATAAGGCAAAAAACATTTCAAATGGAAATTTCGTTTGAAAACAGCAGCCATGTTGGATTTCCATAGACTGGATTCACAGTCACTTTTAGACTGGTACTCTTGGCCATGACTTTGTATCACGACTTATTCATGGTTTGTGTCATGGGCATGAATCAAAATGAAAGTAGTTTAAGCTTTAATTCTGTTTTTAATTTCTCATTAAATAATACCTTTTTCAAATAATGTTAATGGCCATTATTGAACTGATTTAGAATTCAATAGCATATGAAAAGCCAGAATTAATTGTAAGAATTTTTTCAATGCCAATTAATGACTTGATTTTTTTTTATTATGGCCATCATTTATTATGTTTGTTATTTAATTAACATCATTTATAGGGTGATAAGCTTTAATAAATGTTCATGATAGCAACTGGGCATGAATCAAAATGAAAAAAAAAAGTTAAAACATTTCTGTTTTCCTTTCATCCCCATTAAAAGCAAAGTAAATGATCATGAATTATCTGATTCATAATTGCATGATATAGTAATGGCCATAAGTAGTAGTCAAGATTTTTATCATGCCAATGAGTTTTTTATAATGGCCATTATTTGTTACTGTTTTGTATTTAATGGCCATCTTCAGTGGTTGATTGATGGGCATGGATAAATGTTCATGGTAGTTAATGGGCATGATTCAAAATTAAAAGAGCAAATGATTTTAGGAATTTTTACAATGGCCATTATTTGTAACTGTTTGGTATTTTGTGGCCATCTTCATTGGGTAATGATGGGCATGAATAAATGTTCATGGTAGTTAATGGGCATGAACCAAAATAAAAGATTCAGTATTTCTTTGATCTTATTACAATCAAAGTTAACGCCCATGAATGGTCTGATTCAGATTCAATGATATATTAATGGCCATGATTAATTGTAATAGTTTATTTTAATGCCAGTGACTTTTAGCAATCTTTATTATGGCCATTATTTGTACTTTTTTTTATTTAATGGCCATCATTCATGGGTGATTGATGGTCGTGAAAAAATATTCATGGTAGTTAATGGGCATGAATAAAGCTAAAACAAGAAGTAATGGCCCATTACTTTTTTAATGCCAATACTTTTAATCTGGCCAATTATATTAATCTGCATTTCATGATTTTTTAATGGTCAAATTGTGAATCAATGGCCATTAGTTAGCATTTTAATGGCTAAAAGTGTTGCCCATTATTATTTTTTTACAAGGACTAATGGCTCATTTTAATGGTTTTCCTTGTTTTCATGGGCCATTTATGATCTTTTAATGTAATTTTAATGGGACCCTTTTGCAGTAGTGCTGTTAGTTCAGTAGTTAAGACATTGGGCCTTTCATCCTGAAACCATGAGTTACCCCCAGCTTGGCCAACTTTCATTTGCACCAAACAAAAATGTACAATCATTTGGTGTTAAATTCAAATAAAATTCAAATAAACAAACACATTTTTAGAATGGTGCCTTTTTATCAATTTTAAAAGGAAATACTGGTATGACATCAGATTTAATCGATTAATACATTTATTAATTAAAAACTGAATATGGCTTGGCCAACTTTCATTTGCATTTGGCATAAGCCATAGCAACTGAGTTATTTGTCTCCCACCAAAATATGTACAATAATAATACTCAATTCAAATAAACAAACACATTTTTAGAATGGTTCCTATTTATCAATACACATGTATTAAAAGGAAATGCTGGTATAACATCAGATTTAATCGATTTATACATTTATTATTAAAAAACTGCATACACATGTAGTTGCAGCTCTGCAACAATGTTTTCTTAATGTATTACAAAAATACTGTAATTTTGATTTACAGATTGCTTGAGTTAACTGGTACAGTTATGGTTTATTAATATAGTATAAGTTACAATATTTTAGATGGCATCATGGAGCAATATCACGTGATGATGCTGAAGAGTTGCTGCGTGGAGCTACAGATGGAGTATTTTTAATACGGGACAGTGTTCACTTTCAAGGGGACTTTACTCTGTCAGTGTCTTGTGATAACAGAATTGATCATTATAGAATTCTAAATAGAAATAATCAGCTGGAAGTGGATGGAGGAGATTGTGCTTTTGATAATCTAATTTCATTGGTGGAGGTATGGTCATGTGACTGATTTGAGTTTTCTAACTGGTCAGATTTGGTCATGTGGCCAAATCTGGTCTCAGTTGACCTTTTTGTTGTGAGAAAAATTAAAAGAAATTTAGTTCCATTCTACAATTTTGCTTGATTGTTTATTTCACTGACTAGATCATTTTCATTCTGTTCTTTTGTTGCATGAGTGTGAATTAAAGTTTGTTTTAAAAGTGCTTGAGTTTAACAAAGCAACCCTTGAGAAAACTTTTACCTAAATGATGATATTTGAAATTACTTTCTTTTTGCAAATAGTACACAAAAATTATATTTTGACTAATAGTTTGAAAAGAAAATGTTTTAGTTTAGCAAGTTTGATTTTTGATTGCATCATCCTTTTGTGTTGTATAGATTACATTTACTTGAGAAGATATGCATACATCCAATGGAAACCTGTAAAATTTCTATGCAATAGTTTACATGCTTGGATCTGTATAAACTTGAGTAGTGCATGAGTAGTTATGTTCACATTTTATCGAACTGCTTTTAGGCTGCTCTGTGACTAAGTCTCCACCTTTCTTCTGACTAGATTCTTCAAAATAGATTGAAAATTGCAGATAGAGTCGAAGATAATAGATGGGGGGGGAAAAGAGGAAAAACATTTGAAAAGTTTGGAGAACATGTTTGCTCATTAGATTTGCTTATGTGATGCATTTTGTAAAGTTTCTTTCATCTGATGGCCCTGTTATATTTGCAAAAGCATTAGAATGATTGAGAATAGCTTGAAATACATATCTATCTTGGATGATTGCTTGAAGTTCACCAGAGAGATCATTCAGTCACATGATCATATTCATTATTCCAACAGTTCTTAAAGGAAATAAACTGTTTATTTATTTATAAAAATAAAATACTTAGTTTTGTGTATTTGCCAGTTTTGTACAAAAGTTATGACTAAATAACCACACTGAAATTAAGCCCATTATCATTGGAAATAGAAAAGATTTGTTGTAAATTTCTGTTCAAAGAGCTCTGCTTTAAATTCAAAAGATAGCAGTTCAAGGAAGTTGGAGTTACAGAAGTTCAGCGATGTGCT
Source organism: Fragum whitleyi (assembly GCA_948146395.1). Lineage (NCBI taxonomy): Eukaryota > Metazoa > Mollusca > Bivalvia > Cardiida > Cardiidae > Fragum > Fragum whitleyi. The sequence goes on along the minus strand of OX411543.1, from coordinate 45,688,926 downwards.
ACTTCTTAATCATAATATTCACTATAAACAGAAATCCAATGAGTTTTCAGTTCAAAGTTTTTGTCTAGGTTCCAATTATTATTATTTCGCAAAGGGGAAAATGTATACAATTTACTGTTATTTTTCCCTATTTTGGATCTATTTGTGTTTGATTTATTTTTACTCACCATTATGTTTTTCTTCAGACCAAAGATAGTAGTAAGATGTTTGAAGCCACAGATACCCATGACATGTGTTGTCATTCTAACTCACTTTCTTAATTTGCAAGTATTCCAGATCAGAAGTTATAGATTTTTTATTAGCTTGGCTGTTTTCGGAGAAAACCCGAGGTATTGCTATAGCCTCCATGTCGTCGTCGTTGTTGTTGTCATCGTCATGCGAAAACTTTGACATTTTGTTATATCTCTGGTTCTACTGAAGGCATTCACTTGAAACTTGGTACATATGTTCACCATCAAAAGAGCAACCTATACTATCAAGGGGGATAACTCTAGATGCATTTTGTGCAAATTATGCCCCTTTTTCGACTTAGATTTTTTCCCACCATCCAGCACTCAACAGCCGAGCGTAGGCACCCATAGACGGTGCTCTTGTATACCCCCTGAAGTAGTCTTATACATGTGTTTTGGTATCATGTATTGGTCCATGTCTTTCTGTACACCAGTGTGTACATAAATTCATATCTTGTTAACACAACTCCTCCTTCAATTATGCACAGATTTTCATGAAACTTTCATAGAATGTTCGTCATTGTATGACCATGCTTATATCGTCTGGATTTTGTGATACTCTGCCATGTCACTGAAAAATGGGACTTCATTCAAAGTTTTCCCAGGGCAGTGCATATTGCAAGTGGCACTCTTGTACCAAATTGATTGGTTTTTTTTAGGGCAAAAAAGTAAAACAAAACAGTCTTCAAGGAACACAAAACATGGAATATGTATGTTATCTCTTTAAAGGCAAGACAACATAATACCCTCCAAAAACTTCTTATCTGGAATGATTGGCAATGTATGAAAATGTTTTCCGAACCAGTGTAAAAGACTACCAGATTTAGTGTAAAGTTTTGGTTGAATTCTATGTTAAGTTCTGTCAAAATATGATTTAGTTGCATGCTCATTTGTGTTCTGTTTATTTATTTTCATTTCTAGTTGGTTCCATGGAAAAATAGATAGGCAGAAAGCTGATCAGCTTTTAAATCCAAGGAAAGATGGCTTATTTCTTGTTCGAGAAAGTATAAATTTTCGTGGCGACTATACACTGAGTGTTTGCTGCGGAAACAGAGTGGAACATTACAGAATTATTTATAAAGATAACAAATTAACAATAGATGAAGAGAGCTACTTTGACAATTTAAATCAAGTTGTAGAGGTACCCCAATCAACAAGTTGTTTTCTCTAGATAGTAGAAAATTGCTTTCATTTTTCGCATGCATTTTGTTTGATTTGTTTCTGTCTTAACCCCCGTCAGGGTGTGAGGTTATAAAACTGTTCTCATTCTCAACTTAAAATTTTCTCAAATTTCAACTTGAGATTAAAGCCTTGATTCTATTGTAATACTAAAGTAAACGAAAGAACATAAAACATAATATTAATAAGTTGTTATTAGAATTATCTTTGATATTAATATAGTTATTAAAATTCTAAATTTTAGAAAATTCTCAGTTGAGAATAAAATAAGTTAATAACCTCGGGCACTGATATCACAGCTCAATTTCAATAGTTTTGCTTTGATTTAATTTGACTGATAACAGCTAATTTCAAAAAGAATACTACTTACATTTTTCGAGTTGACATTGTATGTATTTATAAATTTAATAACATGATAACTTCTTTTTGTTGGAAAGATTTTCATCTATGAACCATGAATTTTCAATGAACTAAAAAATGACAATATTAGTATTAAAAGAAGTTTAGTAGTCATTATCATTTGTGTGAACATCAGAGATAATATTTAACAAACATTGAACATTTTAATATGGATTCAGATATAAAAATTGCCTTTGCTATTTCCATACTAAATATTGATGGTACTTTAAAAAGCAATCAACTACTGAGTAATTGAGCTTTGATATATGATTATACTAGATGTGATGTACCATTACATGTAGTATTTTTTTTAGCTAGATCATGTAGTTTTTACTAAGATGTATAATTAGCAAGGAGGAATGTTTAAGTAATTACTATTTATTTGATAACATTATGATATCCTTATTTGATATAATTTAAAAAATGTTGTGAGATAAAGTACATGTAATAATGTAATTTTCAACAACAGAAAATATTACAACCATGTTCATATTGAACAAAAAAAAAAAAAAAAAAAAAAAAAAGAAGTCGAAAAACCTTTTTTCTTTACTATGTTATTACCATATGTGTATATTACCATATGTACACATATGACTTCCTTGCTAGTTCTCTGTACTACAAAACTAATCATCACCTGTATGAAATCACCTATAATCCATGTTTCCTTCATGGCACCCTAACTTCCACATACTTACATATCATGCCTCACTATAGAACTCTCGAGAAGAGAGAAGGAGGACAATCTTTTTCTGCTTTTTCTTCTCAAAACCCCTTCTTGATGGTACTCATTAGAATATTCTACTGCGTTCCAAGACCATTGTGTTTGACAAATTATAAAAACCTTACAAGCTTTTATCAAAGTCAATCATATAATCTTAAGTTTCATGACTGATTTCTAGATGGTTCCATGGCAAGATTACTCGAGAAATGGCTGAAGCTTTGTTGACGCCCCATAAAAAGGGTCTGTTCCTTGTGCGTGAAAGTACCTACTACAAAGGAGACTTTGTGCTGTGTGTTTGTAATGACAGGGAAATTGATCATTACCATATATCCATCATTAATAATCAACTTACATGTGACCAGGAAATCTATTTCAAAACTTTGCCAGATCTCATCAAGGTATTGTGGTGCTAATTGATATCAAGATTTTGTTATGGAGATTTATTTTACATTGTATTCTTTGAAAATGCTATCTATGTACTACAACAAATGTCATAAATATTTGATTTTGTTGTGGTTGTTGTCATGATTTTTTCATTTTATGCATCAATGCTTGGACTTCACAATAACATGAAATAAATTCTCCTTGAAGTATGAATGAACAATTAAAAGCATAAATGTATTGTCTTACATTGGATTGTGTTTGCATTCCGTCTTTATTCATATTAACTCTTGGCCACCGTCATAGCGCAGTTGGTAGCACGCCAGACTGTCTATCTGGAGGTCCCGGGTTCGAACCCCGACTGCGGCACTCATTCTTTCCGACTATTTGTCTCTCACCAATTGATCAATAATCGTAGACCTATGTGAGATAGCAGCTGGAGGCTAGGAAAGGATGTGGTGGTCGTACGGGTGAGAGAAATACTGCTGCAATATAATTGAAAAAATGGTGAAAGCACCGTAAAACTTCATTCAATCAATCATATTAACTCTTTAAGGCCCTTTGATTAAAGTGAATATTATTCGAAAGATATATAAGAAATTCAGAGATAGGGGGGAAAACATGATGAATTACTATGCAAATTTAAGTCATGATTGTCAGGAAATTGTATAACTTGGCCATCAGTGCCAAACAAGTGCATTTAAAAGAGCAGGAAAGGGGGGGCGGTGTAATTCATTCAAAGTTAGTTAGTTTGAAGGATTTTAATTGAATAGGATACTTCTTGCATACTTCTGAACATGTCTAATTTACTGTTTAGTGTGTGATGGTAAAAGGTGATTACTAACAACCCTGTACTATATAGATTAACAAAATGCATGGAAAAGGTTTGGTTTGCCTTCGTCTCTTTTATAGCATGGCTATGTAGTTTTGCTTTTATCTTGTATTGCTTATTCATGAATATTTCATAGCTTTGGGTTTGAAAGGTATTACTTGGTTTTGTAAGATTAACCCTTTGCTGTTAAATCCCTGCTTTTTCAGTGCCTGTGATTTTATGATTGAGAAAACATTGTGAAAAAAGGAGAAATTGCTTCTGACAAGCAATTTCTTCTTTTCCACACTATTTTCTACCCTACAGAATGGTTATTTTTCAAATTAAATCCACTTTAAATTTTCGTCTGCAAAACCTTTGAATTTGGACAGGTCCAAAATTTTATAAAGCAGGAAAGGGTTAATGTCCCTTTTCAGCTTGACTGTTTTTCAAAAAATCTGAGGCATTGTGATCACCTTGGCATCGTTGGTTATATTGTCGGGGTTGGCATAGGCGTTGGTGTTGAGTTGAAAATTTTTAACCTTGGTGATATCTCTGTTGTAATTGAGGGTATCTTTATGAAACTTAGCTTGTGAGTTCACCATCACAAGAGCTATCCAGACTATCTAAGGGGATAACCCTGAAAACATTTTGTAAGAGTAATTGCCCTGTTTTGCATTTTCCAGCATCAGTAGCCGAGTCTTGTCGCCCATGGTTAGTACTCTTGTTTTATTAAAATGACAAGAAAGACAAACAGAGGAGTGTTTTTTAGAGTAAGATGAAAATTTTCGCTAAATAAGATTATTAAGACGTCATAAGAAATGATTTTCAATATTTTGAGTGAAAACATTCAGCGTCATCAAGACTACTCGTTTTAAGCCAATGCAAAACCATCTTAGTTTCCTCATTAAGATATCTTAAGATTCTTATTATGCCGCTTAAAAATCTTAATCTAAAAAACACTACATCTTAAAAATCTTAATGAGATTCTTAAGAATCTTAATCTAAGAAATGCACCTCAGATAATTCCAAAGCAATAGAATACCAAGTATATTTTGTAAACGCTTTTTTACATAGCAAGCTATCTTTGTCTTCTACTTTAAAATGGCCATTGGAGATATCCTACAAATTGGATAATTCTGTTGAGATTCTGTTGACATTTTGTACTTTGCCCATTTTCTGAATTTAAATGATCAACCAATTCTTTAAAAACATTCATTGAAAAGTGACCTCCGGAAGTGGAAGTGATATCTTTTTCAATTATTTATTCAACTGAGTATCTAGATGGTCCCTTTTTGTGTGACGGATCACATATGTAAAACTAGCATCTCATACAAATACCAGATGTGTCGCCATCAAAGGCAGTTCATAGCATGTCAGCCTCCAAATCACAAGGTCATGGTTTTTATCCCTGACAGTGGCACTCTTCCTTTCCAACAATTGTCTCCCACCCATGGGTTGATTATCATAGGCCTATGTGGGATAGCAGCTGGAGGTTTGGAAAGGATGTAATGGTAGAACCAAGTTGATGAAAAAATCTTTTTTCTTTTTGAGAAGTAAAATATTAAGTAAAAAAAGAGATTGCCTTTTACAACAAGCAATTCCTACATTTCACAATATTTTTCTGATTTTTTTAAATAGAGGTATGTAAAGCAAGGGACATTGAGTTTAAGTGTGTTTATCTATTGTCACTCTCAGAAGAAAACATTGTGAAATAAAGAAATTGCTTTTGAAAAGAATTTTCTTCATTTTTCACTTGTTCTCTTTAGGGATATTTAAAAAGTGTGAAGTCCGTTGAAAAAGAGAGCGATGGGGGCATTGAGTTGTAATGTGTTAATCTTTTGTCTCTCTTTTGAAGCAATTTCTTTATTTTCCCAACATATTTCTTGAGGGATATTTAAAAAAAAAGAAGATGAAATTGGTTGAATATGACTTTGGAAATAGAGGTGGTAGGGGCATTGAGTTAAATGTGTAAATCTGTTGTCTATCTTTCAGCATTACTCAGATGATGCGGATGGTTTATGTACTCGACTAATACAACCTCTACCCAAGGAAGGGGATAATTTCTTCTCGGTGTCAGCTGATGATTTTAAATCTGGTGGCTGGACGATAAACATGCATGATTTAAAAATAGGAGAATCAATTGGAAAAGGGGAATTTGGGGGTAAGATGCCTTGATACATTTTTTCATGCAAGGAAATAATTTTCTTGACTGGAAGAATCAGTTGCTTGAAGTGACCTATCAAAAATCTTCTTTCAGTTCTGAAAAGATGATAAGAAAGGCAAATAGAGTATGCCTGGTACTTATTTGATTCAGTGTAAAATTGACGTGTGTTGAACTAAAAAACCCGTTTTTCATGTATATAAACAACTTGATGATTTCATCATTATCTTTGGTAAAATTAAAATTACATACGATAGAAGTTAAATGATTGAAAGCAGGGCTTAATATGCACTATGTACTGTTAAAAAGAAATTGAGTTAAACATTTTGAGAATTTCACTTTGTGTCGTTAAAAATACTAAATACCAATGAATAATTCACCCAGAAACTTTGAATCTGTTTAAAATCATTTAGAAAAAATGTCATGGTATATTTGTATTTCTTTTCAGATGTATTTAAGGGGATATATAAAACTAAATCAGTTGCCATAAAGAAATTAAAAGATAATAATAGAGCTGCCCAAACATTTTTGAAAGAAGCTTCATTAATGACGTAAGTAACAGTAGTATTCATTGCAGATGATATTGAGGTAGTGGACCCCGTAATAGATCTGCAACATTTTGGAACTCGTAATCTTTCACAATGTTGACCAAAGTTTCCTTATGAAAATCATTAGGAAACCTGGGTTAAATGTTAAAGTTTATTACTCCTGAAACAATGCGTAACTATAACGGGCCCACTACCTTAATTGTCATAAGTGACAATTGGTCACAAGTGCTTGTATAACCCTTTGCCGTTTAATCCCTGCTTTTTACGTGCCTGTGATTTTATGATTGAGAAAACATTGTGACAAAAGAGGAAATTGCTTCTGACAAGCAATTTGTTCTTTTTCCACACTATTTTCTCCCCTTCTGAATGGTTATTTTTCAAATTAAATCCACTTTCAATTTTCGTCTGCAAAACCTTTGAATTGTGGATTATTCCTACCTTGGCTGGAGGTATAGACAAAGATCACCATGTACATATGTGCAGTCCAATCTTAATCTATACCACCTGACGTTAACTTTTAAACCACAAAGGTGAATTTAAGAGTCAAATTATAAAGAAAACATTGCCTCTAAAGAAGGTTTTTTTTTTATCAAGTAATCCAAAGGAATAATGATTTTTTTTCTTTGAAGGCTAAATCTCTCCCTTTATTGAAAACTCTGCTATAATGATTTTTGGTTTGATTGCAGGTCTGTACGACATCCAAATTTAGTATCTTTAATTGGAATTGTTCAAGATGACACCATATATTTGGTGTTAGAATACTGTGGCAAGGGCAATCTTGTGGAATACCTACGCTCAAGGGGCAGAAGTGTTATCACTAAAAAAGATCAAATAGGATTTGCTACGTAAGTAATGAACCTTCCTGCTTCTGGATGCTAAAAACCAGGGTTAACAGGTTTTGCAAATCGGAGACTCAAAGAGCTAGCAAGGACTCTACGATATTCTGATATAAGTCCCTCGGATCCTCTTGGACTCAATTTTAGCGCAGAATTGAAACTGTTTATATCTGTTTATACTGAATTTTGTCCTAACCGGAAATGCCTAAATATTTGCAAAGAAAAGTGGTGAAAAAAGCCTACATTATAAGCAGGGACTTAAAAACTCAAAAGCAAGGACCCGTACTTACTGTGTCCTTGCAATCCCATTTTGTTGATATAAGACAACCCTGCAAAGGTTTTGAAATGAAACATGCATATATACATACATACAAAATGCACATGCAAAGAGGGGTATCATTTGAGCCAGGGCGTGACATTTCTAATAATTTGGCATGTACATTAATGTACAAGATTTTGTAGCCTAGACCGCCACATATAGTAATTAGAAGATTGCCTGTCAGTCTAAGAACACTTTGAGACCTCCTTATCTATATAAAAAGCACAAAACAAAGAATCAGGTCAGACTGTGCAGATGCACAGGCTGTACAGAGCCTTTACTTTGCACAACTTTGAATTTGTTAGAAATGTCCCGCAAAGGGCTTAAGGCTCATTTCTAAAACATTTTCCTAACATTGTTATCCTGAAGGCATGGCTGGTAATCCTTGTCTTTAAGCTCTGATCAAAGTACCCGAAGAAAAATTTTGCAAGATAAAAACTCATTGCTTTTGCCTATTTGAAAAAATACTGATGGATCTGATGAATTGAAATGTGACCTATTTCACTTAAAAAAGATAATTAATTTTGAAAGTGGAATAGCCTCTGATCAGACTGCATGGAATGTGTAACCATACCAAGGATTTGAATTTTCTTTTACAATATTCTTAATCTAGACGGTTAATTATACTGCTCTCTATATTTATTTTGATATGCAATCTAGGGTCCACTTCTAAAAGAATTTTTTGTCTTTCACGAATGGGTTGATAATCATACCTATGTGTAATAGCACAGCAGAGGCTTGGAAAGGATTAATGTTAGTAGTGGTGTGAGAAATACATGAACCAGTAATCAATTGTTAGGTGCACTAGTCGCCACGATATAACTGAAAGATTGTTGAAAGTGGCATTAAATTCCATTCAAACAAACAAAAAATCTCAAAGAATTTACATGTTTTAAAATTTCAAATTATGTATCTTTTGATTGGTTGACACTGAACTTAAACAAATTGATAGGTTAACCTAAAAATTTTCTTAATAAGACTCAAAATACAAAAAAAATGGTTCAATCTGAATTTTAAGCTAGACTTTTTGTAGAGTAGGGACGCTATTCTAGTCACCTGGGTGTAGGCTTCAGCATGGGCATGGGCGTAATGCTTTGGTTAAGTTTTTACGTGCAAGTGTTTGAAATCGTTTCTACCAAAGCTCTTGCTTGGAAACATTGCTTCTGTTACCATAATATCAGCCTTTTAGACAAAGATTCAATACTCTGATATTGAATTTAGTGGAATTTTAAGCCTTTTCGGACTTAGAAAACCTTGGTTAAGTTTTTACATGTAACATCAGTAATAATTCTGTTTCTACTTAACATATTGCTTGGAAACTTTGCACATGATTCTGTGACCATAATATCAGCCTCTAGACTAAGATTCTTTTATCTTGACATTCATTTAATTTTCCAATGTTGATATTGATTCGCTATTACTATCCAGCAATAGGAATAATCGAGCTTTGCTGTCCTCCGACTGCTCTTGTCATTCTAACATTCTTAATTTTGCAGAGATACTTGCAGTGCAATGGCTTATTTAGAAACTAGAAAATTAGTACACCGAGATTTAGCAGCTAGAAATGTTCTTGTAAATGATGAAGGAACAGCAAAGGTAGGTTCACAGTGAAGAAGTGTGCAATATTTGTTTGATCTCTAGATCAGGCTTTGTTACCTTGCTGTGCATGTGGCTATCTGAACAATTTCTTAACATTAATCAAAGTGCTGCTCCATGCAAAAGGAGCCATTACTGAAAATTGTGGATGGATTTCAAAATAACTTGATTCAATTATTTAATGGAGGAATCATTCATTTTCATGAGTAAAAGGTTGTCTGACTGTTGACTGTTTATTGATTGATTGTTAATTTGCACAATACTTTACAGTCAAAGGCTCATGTGCTATTCAATTTTTATACACACATTGTGATCACCCATGGCGATTGGCATACGGGGGATGAGAGGCGTCTACTTCGTATGGAGATTCTGTTACCTTATGTCTGATTGACTTGAAAATTGGCAGCCATATTCCTCTTATCATAACAGACTGCAGTGCACAAGAACCGTGTTTCTACCTAGCTTTATTTATGAGTTGTTGTTGTTGTTTTTCATAAATAAAGATCTAGCAGTGTAATGGGTGTATTTTGTGACTATTTTCCACTGTATTCAGAATGATCATATCAAAGAGTCAGCGCAACACTATTGTAAGTGCCTATATATTTATAGGCACTTACAATAGTGATGCGCTGACCCCTCGATATGTCAAATTGGAATACAACTGATATTCATTTAAAATTCTATAAGGTGTACAAAAGCTTAATTTCATTTTAAGATTTGATAGATATCACTACAAAAAGAGAACAATCTAGATTAATCTTCAATAACGCATTGTCCAAAAGTAACTTGTAGGTACTTATATTGGACACGCAGAGTCAACAAATTGATATCTATCTACTATTTTAACATTTTCTGCATTTTAAAGGTATCAGACTTTGGGCTGGCCAATCACATAGATTATAATCCGTCTCAAGCTGGGGGTAAATTTCCAATCAAATGGACAGCGCCAGAGGCACTCAGGGAAAGTGTAAGTTTCTACTCTACACACAATGCTTGAACAATTTTCTTTTAAAGGAAATATAGTATTATGAATGTTGGTTAGTTACTCATACAGAATATACATGTACATGTATTTATTGGCTTATAGTCATCAGGAATATCCTTTTCTTACAAATTGATGGCTAAGCACAAAACATTTGTAACTGCCTATATGTTTATAGGCAGTAACAATGGTTTTGTGCTGAGCTGTCAATGACTGCCATGTAAAGAATGAAGTAGGATGATTTGGGCAAACTGCATTAATCAAGGATATATTTTTGCCTAAGCATTGAAATGCTGGAAATACCACATCTTTTTTTTTCAAAAGTTTTCTGTTGCGATCAAGTAGAAATCCGACAATAATTCAAACCTCAAGTTCAAGTGAATTCTCAGGTAGGTAAAAAAATATATAGTATCAGGCCCAGATATACAGTTAATGCTATTCTGATCTTCACCATTGTATTTATAAAGTCTATGAATGGTTTTCTCACAGTGGGTCTCTTTTACTGTCAAGTAATATTATCTAATTGTATATTTGCTAAGAAAGATCCCGGCTGCTATAAATAAACATCATTACAACCTATGTGTGACATTTACAATGATTTGATGTGTGTGTGATGGTCAGACATTGAGCAGCCCAGACAATGAAAATAAGAATGATTGCATACTGCCTGAAGATAGGTGTAAATCTCATTAAAGGGACAGTGCAAAACAATTTCCAGTGCCAATATATTTATAGGCTCTTAGTTTAGTGCTGCACTGAGCCTCTGATATATCCATTGAGCCCATAGTAAAGAATCTGGCCAGACTCTGCAGATGCACCGGCATTCTAGAGGCTTTGCTTCAATGCTTGTGTGAAATTGCTGGAATCATCATGCACATGCTCTTTAATTTGTTTTCAGAAATTCACCAGTAAATCAGACATGTGGAGTTTTGGCATCTTATTATGGGAAATATATTCATTTGGCAGAGTACCCTATCCACGTATTGTGAGTAGTCTTATATTAAGGTTGCTGCCTGAAATGGATATTTAATCATAAATATATTCAGTTTTTTCATCCTCTTTTCAAACAGTGCAAGAAAATTTGTAAATACCTTTAACAGTGGAATCATTCCATGATTTTCTCAGAATGTTAAGTAGCCTTGAAAATGACTTTATGGGAAAATGATAAAAACATAAAACATGAGAATATTAATGTTCTTGAAGAAGTAATTTTGACGTGGTCATGACTTGACTTTTGACTTGAAGCATTCCATTACTTTTTTCTTTCTATAGTAAGTGACATACAATTTTATACTTGCATCAAATATAGACCTGTATGCTTTGTGCTCGATATTATAAGTATCTCTAATTTAGATAAAGATAATAAAACATTATCTATGACAAGTGTTTACTCCTTTTTCTTTAATGCTTTTAGGTAGTTTATTGAGGAATAACAGTAGATTATCATTTTGATAAACTCACCGCCTTACCAATGAAATGATAAAAAACTTACACCCTGGTTTCATTCATCTCATCCTTTGTGACATCATCTAAGCCGAGCCTAAGAAGTGATGTCACTATGAATGTTTCATAGCAATCACATGTAAAATAATGCAATTTAAGAAAATTTATCCTTAAATGTTATTTTCTATTTTGCATTAAGAAACAGAACAAATCATTTGTTTTTCCAGTAAGATCGATTGTTATTTCATTTTGTGAGCAACAAAAGCAATATTTTTTACTCATGGAAATATAGCTTTTGTTATTCACAAAATGAAATATGAATCGATCTTACACTGAATCAAACGATTATCCTCTATATGGTCATTTTACAGCCTCTAGCTGATGTAGTTATGCATGTTGAGCGAGGCTACAGAATGGAGGCTCCCGAAGGCTGCCCACCCGAGATTTATACCATCATGACCGACGCATGGAAAAAGGATCCAAATGAGCGACCAAAGTTTCAGGATGTGTTAAAACAATTAACAGGCTTACAATCTGTGACTGTTTGATGGGAGTTGTCATGATTAGAGATCTCTCCCCATTATTGTTATAATCTTTAGCCTTATGTTATGGTTAAACTCTTAGCCATTGTCACTCTTTACTGCTAAAGGTAGTTTTATGTTCAGGTTAATGTGTAGCAACATTACACATTTTAAGTTAGAAATACAGTTACAATAAATTATTGTAATGAGTAGCTTCTTCAGTGGCCACATTAGCATGTGTAAGACATTTCCAACAATTTCATGTGTTTCTTGAGGGCAAATTTTGAGCAGCTTGAACTGCTACACAAGGAAAAAAAAATATCCTTTGATTGCATCTCTTAACCCTTGCTTTGCTGAATAAATACCATTAAAATTTTGCAGCAAAATCAAAGGGATGAAAGCACTGAAAGTACTAACAGTTGGTCAAGTTTCACTAGAAAAGCACAATCTATTGACAATCTCTGTTTGATATGCCAAACAAGTGGTGTAGACTAAGATCAGACTGCACATACATGTAGGCTGATCTCTGTCTATACCTCCTGTCAAAGCAGAAATATTCCGGGCTCAGCATGACAAGTCTTAACCTTACACACATGCAAAACTGTTGGAAATATTGTGCACAGGCTCCTCAAATATAGTTACTCTGAAAGGAAGCGGTTAGTGACATGTCAAGATGTGGCATAATTGATAGATCATTGGCCACAAACGGAAAACACTAACAATATCTTCTCTGATGTTAATTTTTGTCAATTTCCAAAAGATCAATGGTGGAAAGTTATTGGGGAAACATCATTTTATACCTATACGATTTCTAACCAGATAAAAAATGCTTGTTGCAATCTTGTCCTTGAGGCAATTTGAATATCCATCATTTGGTGGAAATGGTTATTTGGTTCAGTTTTATGAATAAAAGAAATTGAAAAAAAATGAAATGGTATTAAAACCCTGTTCAAACAATCGGATGTCTGTATAGCTGGTCACGTGAGTTTATCCTTAGTGGGCACCCAAATTGTAGTTTCTTCAATTGGTCACCAAATGATGATCCTCTGATGTTTAAGATTGCACCACGCAGTGTTTTAAGGTAGTGGACCCGTAATAGTTCTGCAATGTTTCCGAAGTAACACGCTTTAACAGTGTTAACTGAGGTTTCCTATTGATTTTCATTTGGAAACCTCGGTCAACATTGTGAAAGCTCATGAGTGCGGAAATGTTTCGGATCTATTACGGTTCCACTACTTGAACATACCAATAATGGATGCAGATATGAGATTGATGAAAGATTGTGTTAGGCAGTGTTTAAACTTTCATCTATAATGTAGGTCACTGACATTCTACTTAGCTATGAAAGTTCGACAAATAAGGCCCTTTGGTAAAAGGCGTTATGTTTTGGTAGAGCACACAATGGTATATATGTCAAGAAAATTATATTGCCAAGAGGCCATATCAACGGTAATGTGCAAAACAGTTGTAACTGCCTATAAATGTATAGGCAGTTACAACTGTTTGGTGCTGAGCCAAATATGTAATGTTCTTAAATATGCCAGTATGGGATGAATTTGTTTTGTAGAAGCCAAAAGTAGTGTTTTGTTACTTGTTAATGTTTTGTATGTTTGGATTATACACCTGACCAGGAGTTGTCAGGATTTAATTTGTGATATTTATGACCTTAAGTAAAAGTGAGAGAATGCAAAGATTTTTTCTGGCATTATACTTAATAGAAATATATATCCATAAGTTGAAACTTTTGTGAACTGTTGATTTGAGACATTTAGTGCATGGTGAAATTTAAAAATATCTAAAGGTAAAATAGCCTTTTGCAAATATTAGCAAAATTGTTGAATTGGTATGAATGCCAAAAAATTTTATGGTACAAGTTTTCCTTTAATATTACTGGCTTGATTAATATTCATTTCCTTTCTCTTTTTGTACATCCCCCCCCCTCCCTCATTTATATTTGGTGGTTACATAGGAGTCAGCTTGTTGACTGGTCTGTCAGTTGGTCTATCAGTACCTTTTTATCCCCCGCCGTTTTTGGCGAGGGGATATAGTAATACACTCTGTCCGTCATTCCGTCCTTCCGAGGTTCCGTCACTAAACTTGTCCGGAGCATATCTCCTAAAGTATAATAGCTTTCAACTTGAAATTTTATGGGTGGATAGATCTCATGGAGGAGAAGTGCAGTGCACGAGAACTACAACTCTTGCTTACATAATTTTGGAGTTATTGCCCTTTGTTATTTTAAAGACTTAGATTTTGTAGGGGCTTAATTTCTTAAAGTAGAACCCTTAATCTATTAGGCTTCAGTTTACTATCAAGCTTTCTTGGCGGGGGATGGCCATGTCCGACATGGCTCTTGTTAGTGATGGAAAAAGGCATGTGCCATTGAAATCTAAAATATCATGTTATTTTAGTCAAGGATTCGGCCCTTGTCACATTGAATGTCGTAGTAAGGGTTAGAGCACTTGATTTGATTAGAGCAATCCTACATTATAATTGTCATATTAGTTTTCATAATGTCACTTTGATTATCTAAGAGGAATTTCCAATCATGGCTTTTGTGTCGGTTCAATTTTTCAGCAACTTATGGAAGGATTTCATTCATACCTTACAGATGTGATCAGTATTAAGCAGAGATGAACAAGTTGGAACAATTGACTTTTGACAGAGTTAAGACCCTTTGATGGAAAAAGGCTTTTCATTAATGACAAGCACTTGTAGGGTATATTAGTCGCTTTGCAACAGTCTATTTTCCATAAAAACAAACCATACTAATACTGCCTTGCAGCATCGAAACAATATGTGACCCTTCAAGCAAAAAGGGACCATCTGGGAAATGCGTAAAGTGTCTACCCTTGTCAGAATGCATACATTGCCCTTACTGACTAGGGTTGAAACTTTTCACACTTTACTAATCTGAATCTAGAATAATTGATCTACCTTCAAGTGAAAGAATTTTTGAAATGTGACCTCTGGTTGGCCTGCTGTAAAACAAATCTTTTTTTTTCAAATATTTTTTTACACAGTTCCCAGACGGTCCCTTTGTACATGACGGGTCAAATAGAAGTAAAGCGCTTATATTTGACAGTATACAACAATTGATGATAGGCCCAAGTCCAAAACCTTAAAAAAAAGAAGAGGAAAAATTCAAGCGATTGTGGTGGCAGTGATGAATTTTTCTAAATTTTAGACTGTTTCAATTTGAAAGAGATTAAAGAAAACAATGAAAATTGGTTGGAATTTTAATTTAACCATCCTTTGTGAAGAAAATATTGTTGGAAAAGGAGATGATTAGCTATACTTACAAAATTCTTTCCGTTTCTATGATATCATCTCATGTTGTTTAAATCTCTAAGTTTCAGAAAAAGGTTTGAAACAAAAATGCTGTAACAGTGTATCTTTTTGTATGTAACCTACTATCAATAACACTTATCAAAGTTCAGTTAAGGAAAACATTTACTGTAGTGTGGATGACTGTCCTGAACTATCTGTGAATACTCCAGATAAGGATTATTGTTTATGTCAATGAATCAATGTAGAAATATCCATTGTTTTAAGAGTCCCAAAATTGTGTATGTATATTTTAATTTGTACAATGGGAGACATCAAAATTATGACATAACAATGTCATGCAAAAACGGACCATCTAGGGATCCTGAAACAAATATATGACCCTGGCACTTGGGAAAAGACCATCTGAGAACTGTATAAATAAATAAATTTTTGTGGCCCATCACACAAAAAGGGACCGTTTTGGAACTTCCTAAAATAAATATTTGAAAAAGAGATTGCTTCTAGAACAGGCCAGAGGTCACATTTCAAAAAAAAAAAAAAAAAAAAAAAAAAAAAAAATCACAGGAAGGTAGATTGATTATCCTAGAATTTGAAAATTAATAAAGAGCAAAAAGTTTCAATCCAAGTCAGTCTGCACAATCCAGACAGTCATACTAGGGTCAACACTTTACGCACTTCCCAGATGGTCCCTTTTTATGTGACAGGTCATATTTGAATAGATTGGTTCCAGAAGAGGTTAACAAAGGTTGCATTGAGAAAATGAAGACATGACATGGTAGAAATATCATTTCAGAATAAGAAAATCTGCTATCTACAAAAATGTTGACCCTGGTCAGTCTGTGCAGTTAAAGCATTCTGATCAGGGGTGACACTTTTCAGCTCACTTGTTCACCCTTTAATCTGGTTGCCATGGAAAAAAAAATAGGAAATTGTCTTCAAATCAAAGTGCTGAAGGCTCTTAAAGATGAAACTGAATGCAAATATTTCTCTTGATAAGTCTTTAGACATTTAGACAATAATTCTTTGTTAAAAAAGACAGACAGGATGTGTAGATGAAGATCAGACTGCACATTATGTGCAGGCTGATCTTTTTCTAAACATCCTGCTAAAGTAGGAAGCATGACAAGGGTTAAAACAAACCCTTGCATTTAGTGACAATGCTGCTTGTTATCACTTCATTAAGATTTGGTGTCTTTTTGTTGTTTATGGTTTTAATTCGGTGTAGAAGGTGCTTATACAAAACAGTAATTATGTTTATCAAATAATCAGTCTTACCATTATGTGTTTTTGATCATGTGACATTGAATAGCCAATGAAATCACTGGTTACATTATCACATCCTTTTGTCCAATCATTGTCAAAATTACATACATTTTTCTCTTGTAAATTTTTCACACAGGTGCATTTTGTCAGTATAGGAAATCTAAACCTCAATGAAAGTTATGTTTAGTCAGAGAGAAACCGACATAAATATTTTTGCTTTTGTTTCACTTTTAACCCTTTCCCATATTTTTGATATGGTAAAGTGAAACATGTCACATTTTCTCTTGGACATCTTATTTACCTGTACATGAATTCAGACAATCTTTGAAATTTGGCTCATACTTTTAGGTGGATGTTGCATATATTGTGCAAGCAGGATATAAACCAATGTATGAAAAGAATAGATAATTGCTCCAACTCTTGTAAGCTCTTCTAAAGCTATTTGTCCTTGCATTAAAATGGGGGATTATCAGTAGATAAAACTATGCTTCATCAAGCTGTAGTTACAAGTTTTTAGAAGAAATTGACAATTCATAACTTGATGTATGTCAGATTTCTTGGGATAGTACATCTTGCTGATGTCCTTGAAGGTCAATTAAAATACCGTAACTTCAGTGGGATCATTACAAGGTGATTACTGTAGTTACACTACTTTAAACCCTATTATTACCAGAGCTAAAGATTAAAGGGGGTAATTTGGATTTCACTTTCAAATATTTTGAAAGGCCTTTCTTAATATGTTGTAGGTACTCATTTGAAACGTCTCATTGAGATGATTAAAATGAGTAACACAGCATAGGGTTTCTTTGAGAAACACAGATTTTAGACTGGCTTTACCCCGAATTATGTGGGCCCCTGAAATACACATGTACACTGTAGTTGTTTGGTTATTCAATTTAACAGTAAAAGGATTTTACTGAATTGGATGTTCATATTGGTCAAATCTGTTACTATAAGTGGTTCATTTCCTTTGTATTTATGTAAATTGTAATGTAGAGCATTGATTCTTTTTTATGAAAATTCTATATTAATACTTATAAATAAAAGACATGCATAATGCAACTTGTGGCGTTTTGTTTTCTTTTATTTCAACATCATTTGTTCCACTTTATAACATATGGAGAAATGACCTCCGCCGACAAAAGAGATATTTTACATTTGATCACAACTATTTTTGTAGATTGATGAAGGGTAACCCAAGGATCATTCATGTGAAATTTTGTTGCTATCTGTCCCTTAAGTCTTAAGAAAATGTTTTTCAGAGTTTCCTCTATATAACAGAGATGACCTCTGCCCCTAGATATTTTTTGTAGCCTGATAAAGGGTCAACCAAGGATCATTCATGTGAAATTTAATTGATATCAAAGAATTAGGTACTGAGGAAATGACTTTCAAACTTTCCTCTATATGATGTATAGAGAAATGACCTCAGCCCACAAAGTTCTTGAACTTTGAAAAAAAAGTCACCCAAGAATCTTTTCTGTAAAGTTTGGTTTAATTCATCCAGTAGTTTCTGAGAAGATTTTAAAAGATAAAGTTTATGACGGGATGCATGGATCAGAGGGACCCATGACGGCACATCACTATGACAATAGCCCCATTGACCTTTGGCAAGTGGCGCTAAAAACCTTGTGTGTGGTTTAGACCTATATTTAATGGCTCAAATGTCTTGAAACTTGGTCAGAAACTTTATCTCTATACCTTTCAGAACAAGCGCCTGTTTAGGGCACATGGGTAAAAAACTAAGTCGTTGTCAAATTGTTGAAAAAGCTAGTGTGCACTCTAAGACTGCACTCTTATGTGCACTCTTAGAGGCTAGAGTTGTGACCAAAATCTCTTCAAACTTGATCAGCATATATCTATATCTCTGACAAGTTCAAACTTTGGTCAAGTGGAATAAACAACTAGGTATTGAGGTCAAATCTTGGGAAGAACTGTCTGGAGGCTACATTTTTGGCACAAAGATCTTTATACATGGTCAGAATGTTTGTCTACATTTTATATCAGATTCATTTAAATTGGATCACGTTCGATCAAAAACTAGAAAGAATTAAATCTTAGAAAAACTTTTGCAATGTTGAGACCACATTTTTGGCCCTTATTGTCTTGAAACTATGTAAAAATGTTTATCTTTTTGAGAACTTTGATGAATATTGCGAAAGCGGGAAGCAATGCTCCAGGTAAGTGCATAAGGGCAGATAACCCTGTTGTTTAACAAAACATTGTAGTACAGTCAGTCAATCTTGCTCGAGCGACCACGTCTATAAAGCTATCATTTTTATTAAGTTACAGTCCCTTCTCTTAATCAAAATATCCTAAGAGGTAGGTATCATCAGTCTTAAAAAATATTGAAAATGAATCCTATATTGTTAAAACTCAGCAGTCATCTCAATGAGACAATTCTATAAGTTATAACAACATAGGATCTTGAGAATTACACAATAATACGCATATTAAAAAAAGTATGTTTCTTATTTGTAAACAAAACATATATATGGAGGCCATACTCTTAAACAATCACTTTGCGATGGTCCCTGTAGTGGTCACTTAAAACAAGTTTGACTATTGTTTCTGAGACAATCTTTAACTGTTGTTATTATTCTTGAAGTCTAGCAAATACAATAAACTCTGGATATAATTATACTTAAGGGACAGGCAAAACACATACAAATAATATTTCAAGAGGACCACGATGATCCTATATGGCTCACTTGAATATACAAGTTCAAAGTCTGACGGACTTCCTTCTTTTTTCTTTGACCTTTTCAGGAGGACCGAGCTTGTACTAGTCTTTGAACTTGCGGAGTCATAGATTCCTAAACCATGATAATTGAGGGGTCAAAACTTATTTTTATGGGGTCAAAACAACAGAAAATGCTAATTGTGTATAAAATATTACAGGTTTTTGGTTTGAATTGACCTTTAGTTGTTATAATTTAATAGGAACTAGAAAGCCATGAATGGTTTGAGTCTCTCCACAGACTTGAAATTCTTGTAAAAGCAAATAAAAGTTTTGACTAGATTTTTAGATATTTTGGGTTCTACTGATGTTGAAAATGATTTTCAAAGTTTCAACTATGTAACATATTGAGAAATGACCTCCACCTATCTTTGGCCTGGTAGAAATTTTTTTTACCTACCTGGGAAAAAAAAATTTTCTTGGTTAGGAAGAATTTTTTTTATCTGGTGTAGCCGGGATGAGTATAAGGGGTGTTTGTACTGCTTGCCGTACAAGCTAGCCTTAATAGCGACGTGGTAGAGCACTCGCTTTGGGATGTAGAGGTCCCGGGTTCGAATCCCATTAGAGTCGAATATTTAATTTTTCATCTGGCCAGGGAGGAATTCTTTTTACCTAACTGGGGAGAAATTTTTTCAATTGGCTGTAATTAGAAATGTTTCACCTTGGTGACGAAGAAATTTTTTCATCTGACTAGATAGAAAAAACTTTTCACCTAACTGGGAAGAACATTTTTCATTTGGCTGTAATAAGACATTTTTCACATTGGTAACGAAGAATATTTTTCATCTGGCCAGATAGAAAAAAAAAACAATCACCTGACTGGGTAGAAATTTTTTCAATTGGCTGTAATTAGAATTTTACACATTGGTTACCAAGAAAATTATTCATCTGGCCAGATAGAAAAGATTTTTTCCACCTAACTGGGGAGAAATGGTTTCAATTGGCTGTTATTAAAAACGTTTTCACCTTGCTTTGGCCTGGTAGAAAATTTTTTACCTAACTGGGAAAAAAAATTTCTTGGTTACAAGAAATTTTTTTATCTGGTGTAGCCGGGATGTGTATAAGGGGTGTTTGAACTGCTTGCCGTACAAGCTAGCCTTAATAGCGACGTGGTAGAGCACTTGCTTTGGGATGTAGAGGTGCCGGGTTCGAATCCCATTGGAGTCGAATATTTAATTTTTCATCTGGCCAGGGAGGAATTCTTTTTACCTAACTGGGTAGATTTTTTTTCAATTGGCTGTAATTAGAAATGTTTCACCTTGGTGACAAAGAAATTTTTTCATCTGACTAGATAGAAAAAAACTTTTCACCTCACTGGGAAGAACATTTTTCATTTGGCTGTAATAAGACATTTTTCACATTGGTAACGAAGATTATTTTTCATCTGGCCAGATAGAAAAAAAATCACCTGACTGGGTAGAAAATTTTTCAATTGGCTGTAATTAGAATTTTACATATTGGTTACCAAGAACAATTATTCACCTGGCCAGATAGAAAAGATTTTTCCACCTAACTGGGGAGAAATGGTTTCAATTGGCTGTTATTAAAAACGTTTTCACCTTGCTTTGGCATGGTAGAATTTTTTTTTACCTAACTGGGAAAAAAAAAATCTTGGTTACGAAGAATTTTTTTTATCTGGTGTAGCCGGGATGTGTATAAGGGGTGTTTGTACTGCTTGCCGTACAAGCTAGCATTAATAGCGACTAGGTAGAGCACTCGCTTTGGGATGTAGAGGTGCCGGGTTCGAATCCCATTGGAGTCGAATATTTAATTTTTCATCTGGCCAGGGAGGAATTCTTTTTACCTAACTGGGGAGAAATTTTTTCAATTGGCTGTAATTAGAAATGTTTCACTTTGGTGACGAAAATTCTTTTTCATCTGACTACATAGAAAAAACTTTCACCTAACTTGGAAGAACATTTTTCATTTGGCTGTAATAAGACATTTTTCACATTGGTAACGAAGAATATTTTTCATCTGGCCAGATAGAAAAAAAAATCACCTGACTGGGTAGAAAATTTTTCAATTGGCTGTAATTGGAATTTTACACATTGGTTACCAAGAACAACTATTCACCTGGCCAGATAGAAAAGATTTTTCCACCTAACTGGGTAGAAATGGTTTTAATTTGCTGTTATTAAAAACGTTTTCACCTTGCTTTGGCCTGGTAGAAAAATCTTTTACCTAACTGGGAAAAAAAAAATTTTCTTGGTTACGAAGAATTTTTTTTATCTGGTGTAGCCAGGATGTTTATAAGGGGTGTTTGTACTGCTTGCCGTACAAGCTAGCATTAATAGCGACGTGGTAGAGCACTCGCTTTTGGATGTAGAGGTCCCGGGTTCGAATCCCATTGGAGTCGAATATTTGATTTTTCATCTGGCCAGGGAGGAATTCTTTTTACCTAACTGGGGAGAAATTTTTTCAATTGGCTGTGATTAGAAACGTTTCACCTTGGTGACGAAGAAATTTCTTCATCTGACTAGATAGAAAAAACTTTTCACCTAACTGGACAGAACATTTTTCAATTGGCTGTAATAAGACATTTTTCACATTGGTAACGAAGAATATTTTTCATCTGGCCAGATAGAAAAAAAAATCACCTGACTGGGTAGAAAATTTTTCAATTGGCTGTAATTAGAATTTTACACATTGTTTACCAAGAACAATTATTCATCTGGCCAGATAGAAAAGATTTTTTCCACCTAACTGGGGAGAAATGGTTTCAATTGGCTGTTATTAAAAACGTTTTCACCTTGCTTTGGCCTCGTAGAAAAATCTTTTACCTAACTGGGAAAAAAAAATTCTTGGTAACGAAGAAATTTTTTTATCTGGTGTAGCCGGGATGTGTATAAGGGGTGTTTGAACTGCTTGCCGTACAAGCTAGCCTTAATAGCGACATGGTAGAGCACTCGCTTTGGGATGTAGAGGTCCCGGGTTCGAATCCCATTGGAGTCGAATATTTAATTTTTCATCTGGCCAGGGAGGAATTCTTTTTACCTAACTGGGGAGAATTTTTTTCAATTGGCTGTAATTAGAAATGTTTCACCTTGGTGACGAAGAAATTTCTTCATCTGACTAGATAGAAAAAACTTTTCACCTAACTGGAAAGAACAATTTTCATTTAGCTGTAATAAGACATTTTTCACATTGGTATTATTTATCTACAATGACCTGGCACTCATTAAATATTCCTTTTGACTCCTATTGATAGTCGGTAAATATGTTTCTTAATATAGACTTATATTCGCTAAGTTAAGATGTAAAACTATGTATCAAAACACATAAAGCAAACGGAAATATAGCGGTGGTGGTAAGGATGCTTTCCAGAAAGCGAGAGGCCATGAGTTCAAGTCGGACCATGACCAAGTATATTCTTTATTTCTTTTTAGGGTAACACTTTTTTGAGTTCCTATTTTGAAAATTTTAAACATGTTTGCAAAACACTACTGGTATTTGACACAGAAATATTTCCGTCAGCCTCAATTTGACCATTGTAAAGTCCAGTGCATAAATCATTGTAAATTACTGAAAATAACTATAATTTTTGAAATGTTTCTACATATATATTTTAGAGAAAGGAGGCACTTTTTTAATTTATGACGAAATGAAATTAAAAACATATACGGGGTTTGAACACGTTAATCGAATTCAATTCCTGTTTAAGTGTGATTAGGTTATTAACGTCAAAAACTCTATTCTCGTTTATATGTTATAATTCGATATTAAGAAGCAATTGAGATCTTTATTGGGACTACTTAATGGTGCAAGCTTACTAACAACTTATTATTTTTTCCATTGAGGTATGAAACGAATCTTACCCTCGATCAGAATACAATTATCTTGGTTGGTGCAAACAACCAAATTGGATGATGCAAGAATAATAAAAAGTAATCGTAACTGACCAAAAAAGTAATAACAAAATAATAATAAGAAATGTTATTATAAAAAAAGGAAAATCATCAATATTTTAATGATAATCACCATGATTAAAATATGTGTCTCTATCGGGATTTGAACTCGACACAACAACTTATCGGTGTACGGGAAGGCGTCTGTAACCACTGTACTACTGCGACTTTTTGAAGAAGACGTGAAATAATAAATAAAACGGTGAAATGAAATTGAGTTACGCTGCGGGAATACGCGAGGACTGGCGAAAGTTAATGAGTACCAGGTCATTTCAGATAAATAATAACGAAGAATATTTTTCATCTGACCAGATAGAAAAAAAAATCACCTGACTGGGTAGAAAATTTTTCAATTGGCTGTAATTAGAATTTTACACATTGGTTACCAAGAACAATTATTTATCTGGCCAGATAGAAAAGATTTTTCCACCTAACTGGGTATAAATGGTTTCAATTGGCTGTTATTAAAAATGTTTTCACCTTGCTTTGGCCTGGTAGAAAAATCTTTTACCTAACTGGGAAAAAAATTCTTGGTTACGAAGAAATTTTTTATCTGGTGTAGCCGGGATGTGTATAAGGGGTGTTTGTACTGCTTGCCGTACCAGCTAGCCTTAATAGCGACGTGGTAGAGCTCTCGCTTTGGGATGTAGAGGTCCCGGGTTCAAATCCCATTGGAGTCGAATATTTAATTTTTCATCTGGCCAGGGAGGAATTCTTTTTACCTAAATGGGGAGATTTTTTTTCAATTGGCTGTAATTAGAAATGTTTCACCTTGGTGACGAAGAATTTTTTTCATCTGACTAGATAGAAAAAACTTTTCACCTAACTGGGAAGAACATTTTTCATTTGGCTGTAATAAGACATTTTTCACATTGGTAACGAAGAATATTTTTCATTTGGCCAGATAGAAAAAAAAATCACCTGACTGGGTAGAAAATTTTTCAATTGGCTGTATTTAGAATTTTACACATTGGTTATCAAGAACAATTATTCATCTGGCCAGATAGAAAAGATTTTTCCACCTAACTGGGAAGAAATGGTTTCAATTGACTGTTATTAAAAACGTTTTCACCTTGCTTTGGCCTGGTAGAAGAATCTTTTACCTAACTGGGAAAAAAATTCTTGGTTACGAAGAATTTTTTATCTGGTGAAGCCGGGATGTGTATAAGGGGTGTTTGTACTGCTTGCCGTACCAGCTAGCCTTAATAGCGACGTGGTAGAGCTCTCGCTTTGGGATGTAGAGGTCCCGGGTTCAAATCCCATTGGAGTCGAATATTTAATTTTTCATCTGGCCAGGGAGGAATTCTTTTTACCTAAATGGGGAGAATTTTTTTCAATTGGCTGTAATTAGAAATGTTTCACCTTGGTGACGAAGGATTTTTTTCATCTGACTAGATAGAAAAAACTTTTCACCTAACTGGGAAGAACATTTTTCATTTGGCTGTAATAAGACATTTTTCACATTGGTAACGAAGAATATTTTTCATTTGGCCAGATAGAAAAAAAAATCACCTGACTGGGTAGAAAATTTTTCAATTGGCTGTATTTAGAATTTTACACATTGGTTATCAAGAACAATTATTCATCTGGCCAGATAGAAAAGATTTTTCCACCTAACTGGGTGGAAATGGTTTCAATTGGCTGTTATTAAAAACGTTTTCACCTTGCTTTGGCCTGGTAGAAAAATCTTTTACCTAACTGGGAAAAAAATTCTTGGTTACGAAGAATTTTTTTTATCTGGTGTAGCCGGGATGTTTATAAGGGGTGTTTGTACTGCTTGCCGTACAAGCTAGCCTTAATAGCGACGTGGTAGAGCACTCGCTTTTGGATGTAGAGGTCCCGGGTTCGAATCCCATTGGAGTCGAATATTTGATTTTTCATCTGGCCAGGGAGGAATTCTTTTTACCTAACTGGGGAGAATTTTTTTCAATTGGCTGTGATTAGAAACGTTTCACCTTGGTGACGAAGAAATTTTTTCATCTGACTAGATAGAAAAAACTTTTCACCTAACTGGACAGAACATTTTTCAATTGGCTGTAATAAGACATTTTTCACATTGGTAACGAAGAATATTTTTCATCTGGCCAGATAGAAAAAAAAAATCACCTGACTGGGTAGAAAATTTTTCAATTGGCTGTAATTAAAATTTTACACATTGGTTACCAAGAACAATTATTCATCTGGCCAGATAGAAAAGATTTTTCTACCTAACTGGGGAGAAATGGTTTCAATTGGCTGTTATTAAAAACGTTTTCACCTTGCTTTGACCTGGTAGAATTTTTTTTTACCTAACTGGGAAAAAAAATTTCTTGGTTACGAAGAAATTTTTTTATCTGGTGTAGCCGGGATCTGTATAAGGGGTGTTTGTTCCACTTGCCGTACAAGCTAGCCTTAATAGCGACGTGGTAGAGCACTTGCTTTGGGATGTAGAGGTGCCGGGTTCGAATCCCATTGGAGTCGAATATTTAATTTTTCATCTGGCCAGGGAGGAATTCTTTTTACCTAACTGGGGAGATTTTTTTTCAATTGGCTGTAATTAGAAATGTTTCACCTTGGTGACAAAGAAATTTTTTCATCTGACTAGATAGAAAAAAACTTTTCACCTAACTGGGAAGAACATTTTTCATTTGGCTGTAATAAGACATTTTTCATATTGGTAACGAAGATTATTTTTCATCTGGCCAGATAGAAAAAAAATCACCTGACTGGGTAGAAAATTTTTCAATTGGCTGTAATTAGAATTTTACACATTGGTTACCAAGAACAATAATTCACCTGGCCAGATAGAAAAGTTTTTTCCACCTAACTGGGGAGAAATGGTTTCAATTGGCTGTTATTAAAAACGTTTTCACCTTGCTTTGGCATGGTAGAATTTTTTTTTACCTAACTGGGAAAAAAAAATCTTGGTTACGAAGAATTTTTTTTATCTGGTGTAGCCGGGATGTGTATAAGGGGTGTTTGTACTGCTTGCCGTACAAGCTAGCATTAATAGCGACTAGGTAGAGCACTCGCTTTGGGATGTAGAGGTGCCGGGTTCGAATCCCATTGGAGTCGAATATTTAAGTTTTCATCTGGCCAGGGAGGAATTCTTTTTACCTAACTGGGGAGAAATTTTTTCAATTGGCTGTAATTAGAAATGTTTCACTTTGGTGACGAAAATTCTTTTTCATCTGACTACATAGAAAAACCTTTCACCTAACTTGGAAGAACATTTTTCATTTGGCTGTAATAAGACATTTTTCACATTGGTAACGAAGAATATTTTTCATCTGGCCAGATAGAAAAAAAAAAATCACCTGACTGGGTAGAAAATTTTTCAATTGGCTGTAATTGGAATTTTACACATTGGTTACCAAGAACAACTATTCACCTGGCCAGATAGAAAAGATTTTTCCACCTAACTGGGTAGAAATGGTTTTAATTGGCTGTTATTAAAAACGTTTTCACCTTGCTTTGGCCTGGTAGAAAAATCTTTTACCTAACTGGGAAAAAAATTCTTGGTTACGAAGAATATTTTTAATCTGGTGTAGCCGGGATGTTTATAAGGGGTGTTTGTACTGCTTACCGTACAAGCTAGCCTTAATAGCGACGTGGTAGAGCACTCGCTTTTGGATGTAGAGGTCCCGGGTTCGAATCCCATTGGAGTCGAATATTTGATTTTTCATCTGGCCAGGGAGGAATTCTTTTTACCTAACTGGGGAGAAATTTTTTCAATTGGCTGTGATTAGAAACGTTTCACCTTGGTGACGAAGAAATTTTTTCATCTGACTAGATAGAAAAAACTTTTCACCTAACTGGACAGAACATTTTTCAATTGGCTGTAATAAGACATTTTTCACATTGGTAACGAAGAATATTTTTCATCTGGCCAGATAGAAAAAAAAATCACCTGACTGGGTAGAAAATTTTTCAATTGGCTGTAATAAAATTTTACACATTGTTTACCACGAACAATTATTCATCTGGCCAGATAGAAAAGATTTTTCCACCTAACTGGGGAGAAATGGTTTCAATTGGCTGTTATTAAAAACGTTTTCACCTTGCTTTGGCCTCGTAGAAAAATCTTTTACCTAACTGGGAAAAAAAAATTCTTGGTAACGAAGAATTTTTTTTATCTGGTGTAGCCGGGATGTGTATAAGGGGTGTTTGAACTGCTTGCCGTACAAGCTAGCCTTAATAGCGACATGGTAGAGCACTCGCTTTGGGATGTAGAGGTCCCGGGTTCGAATCCCATTGGAGTCGAATATTTAATTTTTCATCTGGCCAGGGAGGAATTCTTTTTACCTAACTGGGGAGAATTTTTTTCAATTGGCTGTAATTAGAAATGTTTCACCTTGGTGACGAAGAAATTTCTTCATCTGACTAGATAGAAAAAACTTTTCACCTAACTGGAAAGAACAATTTTCATTTAGCTGTAATAAGACATTTTTCACATTGGTATTATTTATCTACAATGACCTGGCACTCATTAAATATTCCTTTTGACTCCTATTGATAGTCGGTAAATATGTTTCTTAATATAGACTTATATTCGCTAAGTTAAGATGTAAAACTATGTATCAAAACACATAAAGCAAACGGAAATATAGCGGTGGTGGTAAGGATGCTTTCCAGAAAGCGGGAGGCCATGAGTTCAAGTCGGACCATGACCAAGTATATTCTTTATTTCTTTTTAGGGTAACACTTTTTTGAGTTCCTATTTTGAAAATTTTAAACATGTTTGCAAAACACTACTGGTATTTGACACAGAAATATTTCCGTCAGCCTCAATTTGACCATTGTAAAGTCCAGTGCATAAATCATTGTAAATTACTGAAAATAACTATAATTTTTGAAATGTTTCTACATATATATTTTAGAGAAAGGAGACACTTTTTTAATTTATGACGATATGAATTTAAAAACATATACGGGGTTTGAACACGTTAATCGAATTCAATTCCTGTTTAAGTGTGATTAGGTTATTAACGTCAAAAACTCTATTCTCGTTTATATGTTATAATTCGATATTAAGAAGCAATTGAGATCTTTATTGGGACTACTTAATGGTACAAGCTTACTAACAACTTATTATTTTTTCCATTGAGGTATGAAACGAATCTTACCCTCGATCAGAAAACAATTATCTTGGTTGGTGCAAACAACCAAATTGGATGATGCAAGAATAATAAAAAGTAATCGTAACTGACCAAAAAAGTAATAACAAAATAATAATAAGAAATGTTATTATAAAAAAAGGAAAATCATCAATATTTTAATGATAATCACCATGATTAAAATATGTGTCTCTATCGGGATTTGAACTCGACACAACAACTTATCGGTGTACGGGAAGGCGTCTGTAACCACTGTACTACTGCGACTTTTTGAAGAAGACGTGAAATAATAAATAAAACGGTGAAATGAAATTGAGTTACGCTGCGGGAATACGCGAGGACTGGCGAAAGTTAATGAGTGCCAGGTCATTTCAGATAAATAATAACGAAGAATATTTTTCATCTGGCCAGATAGAAAAAAAAATCACCTGACTGGGTAGAAAATTTTTCAATTGGCTGTAATTAGAATTTTACACATTGGTTACCAAGAACAATTATTTATCTGGCCAGATAGAAAAGATTTTTCCACCTAACTGGGTATAAATGGTTTCAATTGGCTGTTATTAAAAATGTTTTCACCTTGCTTTGGCCTGGTAGAAAAATCTTTTACCTAACTGGGAAAAAAATTCTTGGTTACGAAGAAATTTTTATCTGGTGTAGCCGGGATGTGTATAAGGGGTGTTTGTACTGCTTGCCGTACCAGCTAGCCTTAATAGCGACGTGGTAGAGCTCTCGCTTTGGGATGTAGAGGTCCCGGGTTCAAATCCCATTGGAGTCGAATATTTAATTTTTCATCTGGCCAGGGAGGAATTCTTTTTACCTAAATGGGGAGATTTTTTTTCAATTGGCTGTAATTAGAAATGTTTCACCTTGGTGACGAAGAAATTTTTTCATCTGACTAGATAGAAAAAACTTTTCACCTAACTGGGAAGAACATTTTTCATTTGGCTGTAATAAGACATTTTTCACATTGGTAACGAAGAATATTTTTCATTTGGCCAGATAGAAAAAAAAATCACCTGACTGGGTAGAAAATTTTTCAATTGGCTGTATTTAGAATTTTACACATTGGTTATCAAGAACAATTATTCATCTGGCCAGATAGAAAAGATTTTTCCACCTAACTGGGAAGAAATGGTTTCAATTGACTGTTATTAAAAACGTTTTCACCTTGCTTTGGCCTGGTAGAAGAATCTTTTACCTAACTGGGAAAAAAAATTCTTGGTTACGAAGAATTTTTTATCTGGTGTAGCCGGGATGTGTATAAGGGGTGTTTGTACTGCTTGCCGTACAAGCTAGCCTTAATAGCGACGTGGTAGAGCACTCGCTTTGGGATATAGAGGTCCCGGGTTCAAACTCATTGGAGTCGAATATTTAATTTTTCATCTGGCCAGGGAGGAATTCCTTTTACCTAACTCGGGAGAATTTTTTTCATTTGGCTGTAATTAGAAATGTTTCACCTTGGTGACGAAGAAATTTTTTTATCTGACTAGATAGAAAAAACTTTTCACCTAACCGGGAAGAACATTTTTCATTTGGCTGTAATAAGACATTTTTCACATTGGTAACGAAGAATATTTTTCATCTGGCCAGATAGAAAAAAAAATCACCTGACTGGGTAGAAAATTTTTCAATTGGCTGTAATTAGAATTTTACACATTGGTTACCAAGAACAATTATTCATCTGGCCAGATAGAAAAGATTTTTCCACCTAACTGGGGAGAAATGGTTTCAATTGGCTGTTATTAAAAACGTTTTCACCTTGCTTTGACCTGGTAGAATTTTTTTTTACCTAACTGGGAAAAAATTTCTTGGTTACGAAGAAATTTTTTTATCTGGTGTAGCCGGGATGTGTATAAGGGGTGTTTGTTCCACTTGCCGTACAAGCTAGCCTTAATAGCGACGTGGTAGAGCACTCGCTTTGGGATGTAGAGGTCCCGGGTTCGAATCCCATTGGAGTCGAATATTTAATTTTTCATCTGGCCAGGGAGGAATTCTTTTTACCTAACTGGGGAGAAATTTTTTCAATTTGCTGTAATTAGAAATGTTTCACCTTAGTGACGAAGAAATTTTTTCATCTGACTAGATAGAAAAAACTTTTCACCTAACTGGGAAGAACATTTTTCATTTGGCTGTAATAAGACATTTTTCACATTGGTAACGAAGAATATTTTTCATCTGGCCAGATAGAAAAAAATCACCTGACTGGGTAGAAAATTTTTCAATTGGCTGTAATTAAAATTTTACACATTGGTTACCAAGAACAATTATTCATCTGGCCAGATAGAAAAGATTTTTCCACCTAACTGGGGAGAAATAGTTTCAATTGGCTGTTATTAAAAACGTTTTCACCTTGCTTTGGCCTCGTAGAAAAATCTTTTACCTTACTGGGAAAAAAAATTCTTGGTTACGAAGAATTTTTTTTATCTGGCGTAGCCGGGATGTGTATAAGGGGTGTTTGTACTGCTTGCCGTACAAGCTAGCCTTAATAGCGACGTGGTAGAGCACTCGCTTTGGGATGTAGAGGTCCCGGGTTCGAATCCCATTGGAGTCGAATATTTAATTTTTCATCTGGCCAGGGAGGAATTCTTTTTACCTAACTCGGGAGAATTTTTTTCATTTGGCTGTAATTAGAAATGTCACCTTGGTGACGAAGAATTTTTTTTTATCTGACTAGATAGAAAAAACTTTTCACCTAACCGGGAAGAACATTTTTCATTTGGCTGTAATAAGACATTTTTCACATTGGTAACGAAGAATATTTTTCATCTGGCCAGATAGAAAAAAAATCACCTGACTGGGTAGAAAATTTTTCAATTGGCTTTAATTGGAATTTTACACATTGTTACCAAGAACAACTATTCACCTGGCCAGATAGAAAAGATTTTTCCACCTAACTGGGTAGAAATGGTTTCAATTGGCTGTTATTAAAAACGTTTTCACCTTGCTTTGGCCTGGTAGAAATTTTTTTTTTACCTAACTGGGAAAAAAAAATCTTGGTTACGAAGTTATTTTTTTATCTGGTGTAGCCGGGATGTGTATAAGGGGTGTTTGTACTGCTTGCCGTACAAGGTTGCCTTAATAGCGACGTGGTAGAGCACTCGCTTTGGGATGTTAAGGTCCCGGGTTCGAATCCCATTGGAGTCGAATATTTGATTTTTCATCTGGCAAGGGAGGAATTCTTTTTACCTAACTGGGGAGAAATTTTTTCAATTGGCTGTAATTAGAAATGTTTCACCTTGGTGACGAAGAAATTTTTTCATCTGACTAGATAGAAAAAACTTTTCACCTAACTGGGAAGAACATTTTTCATTGGGCTGTAATAAGACATTTTTCACATTTGTAACGAAGAATATTTTTCATCTGGCCAGATAGAAAAAAAAATCACCTGACTGGGTAGAACATTTTTCAATTGGCTGTAATTAGAATTTTACACATTAGTTACCAAGAACAATTATTCACCTGGCCAGATAGAAAAGATTTTTCCACCTAACTGGGGAGAAATGGTTTCAATTGGCTGTTATTAAAAACGTTTTCATCTTGCTTTGGCCTGGTAGAATTTTTTTTTACCTAACTGGGAAAAAAAATTTCTTGGTTACGAAGAATTTTTTTTATCTGGTGTAGCCGGGATGTGTATAAGGGGTGTTTGTACTGCTTGCCGTACCAGCTAGCATTAATAGCGACTAGGTAGAGCACTCGCTTTGGGATGTAGAGGTGCCGGGTTCGAATCCCATTGGAGTCGAATATTTAAGTTTTCATCTGGCCAGGGAGGAATTCTTTTTACCTAACTGGGGAGAAATTTTTTCAATTGGCTGTAATTAGAAATGTTTCACTTTGGTGACGAAAATTCTTTTTCATCTGACTACATAGAAAAAACTTTCACCTAACTTGGAAGAACATTTTTCATTTGGCTGTAATAAGACATTTTTCACATTGGTAACGAAGAATATTTTTCATCTGGCCAGATAGAAAAAAAAAATCACCTGACTGGGTAGAAAATTTTTCAATTGGCTGTAATTGGAATTTTACACATTGGTTACCAAGAACAACTATTCACCTGGCCAGATAGAAAAGATTTTTCCACCTAACTGGGTAGAAATGGTTTCAATTGGCTGTTATTAAAAACGTTTTCACCTTGCTTTGGCCTGGTAGAAAAATCTTTTACCTAACTGGGAAAAAAATTCTTGGTTACGAAGAATTTTTTTTATCTGGTGTAGCCGGGATGTTTATAAGGGGTGTTTGTACTGCTTGCCGTACAAGCTAGCCTTAATAGCGACGTGGTAGAGCACTCGCTTTTGGATGTAGAGGTCCCGGGTTCGAATCCCATTGGAGTCGAATATTTGATTTTTCATCTGGCCAGGGAGGAATTCTTTTTACCTAACTGGGGAGAATTTTTTTCAATTGGCTGTGATTAGAAACGTTTCACCTTGGTGACGAAGAAATTTTTTCATCTGACTAGATAGAAAAACTTTTCACCTAACTGGACAGAACATTTTTCAATTGGCTGTAATAAGACATTTTTCACATTGGTAACGAAGAATATTTTTCATCTGGCCAGATAGAAAAAAAAAATCACCTGACTGGGTAGAAAATTTTTCAATTGGCTGTATTTAGAATTTTACACATTGTTTACCAAGAACAATTATTCATCTGGCCAGATAGAAAAGATTTTTCCACCTAACTGGGGAGAAATGGTTTCAATTGGCTGTTATTAAAAACGTTTTCACCTTGCTTTGGCCTCGTAGAAAAATCTTTTACCTAACTGGGGAAAAAAATTCTTGGTAACGAAGAAATTTTTTTATCTGGTGTAGCCGGGATGTGTATAAGGGGTGTTTGAACTGCTTGCCGTACAAGCTAGCCTTAATAGCGACATGGTAGAGCACTCGCTTTGGGATGTAGAGGTCCCGGGTTCGAATCCCATTGGAGTCGAATATTTAATTTTTCATCTGGCCAGGGAGGAATTCTTCTTACCTAACTGGGGAGAAATTTTTTCAATTGGCTGTAATTAGAAATGTTTCACCTTGGTGACGAAGAAATTTCTTCATCTGACTAGATAGAAAAAACTTTTCACCTAACTGGAAAGAGCAATTTTCATTTAGCTGTAATAAGACATTTTTCACATTGGTATTATTTATCTACAATGACCTGGCACTCATTAAATATTCCTTTTGACTCCTATTGATAGTCGGTAAATATGTTTCTTAATATAGACTTATATTCGCTAAGTTAAGATGAAAACTATGTATCAAAACACATAAAGCAAACGGAAATATAGCGGTGGTGGTAAGGATGCTTTCCAGAAAGCGGGAGGCCATGAGTTCAAGTCGGACCATGACCAAGTATATTCTTTATTTCTTTTTAGGGTAACACTTTTTTGAGTTCCTATTTTGAAAATTTTAAACATGTTTGCAAAACACTACTGGTATTTGACACAGAAATATTTCCGTCAGCCTCAATTTGACCATTGTAAAGTCCAGTGCATAAATCATTGTAAATTACTGAAAATAACTATAATTTTTGAAATGTTTCTACATATATATTTTAGAGAAAGGAGGCACTTTTTTAATTTATGACGATATGAAATTAAAAACATATACGGGGTTTGAACACGTTAATCGAATTCAATTCCTGTTTAAGTGTGATTAGGTTATTAACGTCAAAAACTCTATTCTCGTTTACATGTTATAATTCGATATTAAGAAGCAATTGAGATCTTTATTGGGACTACTTAATGGTACAAGCTTACTAACAACTTATTATTTTTTCCATTGAGGTATGAAACGAATCTTACCCTCGATCAGAATACAATTATCTTGGTTGGTGCAAACAACCAAATTGGATGATGCAAGAATAATAAAAAGTAATCGTAACTGACCAAAAAAGTAATAACAAAATAATAATAAGAAATGTTATTATAAAAAAAAGAAAATCATCAATATTTTAATGATAATCACCACGATTAAAATATGTGTCTCTATCGGGATTTGAACTCGACACAACAACTTATCGGTGTACGGGAAGGCGTCTGTAACCACTGTACTACTGCGACTTTTTGAAGAAGACGTGAAATAATAAATAAAACGGTGAAATGAAATTGAGTTACGCTGCGGGAATACGCGAGGACTGGCGAAAGTTAATGAGTGCCAGGTCATTTCAGATAAATAATAACGAAGAATATTTTTCATCTGGCCAGATAGAAAAAAAAATCACCTGACTGGGTAGAAAATTTTTCAATTGGCTGT
The DNA here is from genome assembly GCA_948146395.1 of Fragum whitleyi. Classification (NCBI taxonomy): domain Eukaryota; kingdom Metazoa; phylum Mollusca; class Bivalvia; order Cardiida; family Cardiidae; genus Fragum; species Fragum whitleyi. The sequence goes on along the minus strand of OX411543.1, from coordinate 45,654,259 downwards.
AATTAGAATTTTACACATTGGTTACCAAGAACAATTATTTATCTGACCAGATAGAAAAGATTTTTCCACCTAACTGGGTATAAATGGTTTCAATTGGCTGTTATTAAAAATGTTTTCACCTTGCTTTGGCCTGGTAGAAAAATCTTTTACCTAACTGGGAAAAAAATTCTTGGTTACGAAGAAATTTTTTTATCTGGTGTAGCCGGGATGTGTATAAGGGGTGTTTGTACTGCTTGCCGTACAAGCTAGCCTTAATAGCGACGTGGTAGAGCACTCGCTTTGGGATATAGAGGTCCCGGGTTCGAATCCCATTGGAGTCGAATATTTAATTTTTCATCTGGCCAGGGAGGAATTCCTTTTACCTAACTCGGGAGAATTTTTTTCATTTGGCTGTAATTAGAAATGTTTCAACTTGGTGACGAAGAAATTTTTTTATCTGACTAGATAGAAAAAACTTTTCACCTAACCGGGAAGAACATTTTTCATTTGGCTGTAATAAGACATTTTTCACATTGGTAACGAAGAATATTTTTCATCTGGCCAGATAGAAAAAAAATCACCTGACTGGGTAGAAAATTTTTCAATTGGCTGTAATTAGAATTTTACACATTGGTTACCAAGAACAATTATTCATCTGGCCAGATAGAAAAGATTTTTCCACCTAACTGGGGAGAAATGGTTTCAATTGGCTGTTATTAAAAACGTTTTCACCTTGCTTTGACCTAGTAGAATTTTTTTTTACCTAACTGGGAAAAAAAATTTCTTGGTTACGAAGAAATTTTTTTATCTGGTGTAGCCGGGATGTGTATAAGGGGTGTTTGTTCCACTTGCCGTACAAGCTAGCCTTAATAGCGACGTGGTAGAGCACTCGCTTTGGGATGTAGAGGTCCCGGGTTCGAATCCCATTGGAGTCGAATATTTAATTTTTCATCTGGCCAGGGAGGAATTCTTTTTACCTAACTGGGGAGAAATTTTTTCAATTTGCTGTAATTAGAAATGTTTCACCTTGGTGACGAAGAAATTTTTTCATCTGACTAGATAGAAAAAACTTTTCACCTAACTGGGAAGAACATTTTTCATTTGGCTGTAATAAGACATTTTTCACATTGGTAACGAAGAATATTTTTCATCTGGCCAGATAGAAAAAAAATCACCTGACTGGGTAGAAAATTTTTCAATTGGCTGTAATTAAAATTTTACACATTGGTTACCAAGAACAATTATTCATCTGGCCAGATAGAAAAGATTTTTCCACCTAACTGGGGAGAAATGGTTTCAATTGGCTGTTATTAAAAACGTTTTCACCTTGCTTTGGCCTCGTAGAAAAATCTTTTACCTTACTGGGAAAAAAAAATTCTTGGTTACAAGAATTTTTTTTATCTGGCGTAGCCGGGATGTGTATAAGGGGTGTTTGTACTGCTTGCCGTACAAGCTAGCCTTAATAGCGACGTGGTAGAGCACTCGCTTTTGGATGTAGAGGTCCCGGGTTCGAATCCCATTGGAGTCGAATATTTAATTTTTCATCTGGCCAGGGAGGAATTCTTTTTACCTAACTAGGGAGTAATTTTTTCAATTGGCTGTAATTTGAAATGTTTCACCTTGGTGACGAAGAAATTTTTTCATCTGACTAGATAGAAAAAACTTTTCACCTAACTGGGAAGAACATTTTTCATTTGGCTGTAATAAGACATTTTTCACATTGGTAACGAAGAATATTTTTCATCTGGCCAGATAGAAAAAAAATCACCTGACTGGGTAGAAAATTTTTCAATTGGCTGTAATTAGAATTTTACACATTGGTTACCAAGAACAATTATTCATCTGGCTAGATAGAAAAGCTTTTTCCGCCTATCTGGGTAGAAATGGTTTCAATTGGCTGTTATTAAAAACGTTTTCACCTTGCTTTGGCCTGGTAGAATTTTTCTTTACCTAACTGGGAAAAAAAATCTTGGTTACAAAGAAATTTTTTATCTGGTGTAGCCGGGATGTGTATAAGGGGTGTTTGTACTGCTTGCCGTACAAGCTAGCCTTAATAGCGACGTGGTAGAGCACTCGCTTTGGGACGTAGAGGTCCCGGGTTCGAATCCCATTGGAGTCGAATATTTAATTTTTCATCTGGCCAGGGAGGAATTCTTTTTACCTAACTGGGGAGAATTTTTTTTCAATTGGCTGTAATAAGAAATGTTTCACCTTGGTGACGAAGAAATTTTTTCATCTGACTAGATAGAAAAAAACTTTTCACCTAACTGGGAAGAACATTTTTCATTTGGCTGTAATAAGACATTTTTCACATTGGTAACGAAGAATATTTTTCATCTGGCCAGATAGAAAAAAATCACCTGACTGGGTAGAAAATTTTTCAATTGGCTGTAATTAGAATTTTACACATTGGTTACCAAGAACAATTATTCACCTTGCCAGATAGGAAAGATTTTTCCACCTAACTGGGGAGAAATGGTTTCAATTGGCTGTTATTAAAAACGTTTTCACCTTGCTTTGGCCTGGTAGAAATTTTTTTTACCTAACTCGGAAAAAAAATTTCTTGGTTACGAAGAAATTGTTTTATCTGGTGTAGCCGGAATGTGTATAAGGGGTGTTTGTACTGCTTGCCGTACAAGCTAGCCTTAATGATAATAATGGACATTTATAAAGCGCTACATCCTAAAAGTTCAGGCTCTTAGCGCTGTACAAGTTAAAATGTTTACATAAAACACAGTTTGTCGCTGACCAATGTAAAAATTTCAATCAATTTAGATCTAGTCATAGAATACTCGAAAAAGGTGAGTCTTTAGGGCCTTTTTAAAGGCTTGTAATGACTTAATGTGTCTAATATCTGACGGCAGGGAATTCCATCGCCCTGGAGCGCAGAATGAAAAGCTTCGCTCACCATACTTTTTTGTGCGGGTCTTCGGAACAATTAAAACGCGGGAATCGGATGATGACCTCAGGTTTCTAGATGGAGTGTACTGATTCAGCATGTCACTGATAAATGATGGGGAACGTCCTGAAAAGTAGTTGTGACACAAGACACATAGCTTAAAGTTGATACGTGCTTCAACTGGAAGCCAGTGTAACGATTTAAGGACTGGGGTGATGTGGTCGTGCTTTCGTGCCTTAACAACTAACCGTGCTGCACAGTTTTGGACTCTCTGTAACTTATCAATAATGTATTTGGGGGCATTTGACAGAAGGGAATTACAGTAATCTAGTCGACTGAGTACAAATGCACACACTAACGTTTTTGTAGCTTCATTTGTTAGATATTTGCGAATCGAACTTATCTGGCGGATAGCACAGTAGGCTGATTTGCATACATTTGTGACATGAGTATCTAGTGACATATCATCCGAGATACAATAACCTAGGTTTCTTGCAGAATCGGTAAAAGGAATATTACCATTTCCTACGCGCAGGCCTGAAGGACACTCATACGATCTGAATGAGTTTTTAGTTTTAATCAATAGAACCTCTGTCTTGTCATCATTAAGTTTCAACTTATTTTCACACATCCAAATTCCAACTGTGGAAATGCAGTCTTCCACTTGTGTAATAACTGATCTAATTTGTGACGGGACAGCAGAATTGTACAGCTGAGTGTCATCAGCAAATGATTGATTTAGCACACATTGCCTGTCGATAAGGGACAGTAAAGGCCTAGTGTACATGACAAAAAGGACAGGTCCCAATACAGAACCTTGTGGGACACCATACACTAGATTTTCAGGATCGCAACTATAGTTGCCTACAGAAACAAACTGCTGTCTGTCGAGCATGTATGACTTGAACCAGGAAAGGGCAGTCCCAGATATGCCAAAAACAGACTGTAAGGTGTTTGCCATAATAGTATGGTCAACGGTATCAAATGCAGCAGACAGGTCTAGTAAGGCGAGCAAGGATACATGACCGCGATCCAGAGCGAGCAAGATATCATTCGTTACTTTAAGTAAAGCAGTTTCTGTACTGTGACAAGGCCTGTATGCTGATTGGTTTGGACTTATCAACGAATTTGAATTTAGATAATCAAATAGCTGTTTCAATACAACCTTTTCAATAATCTTTGACAAAAATGATAAGTTCGAGACTGGACGATAATTCCTAAAATTGTTGTGATCTAGTCCAGGTTTCTTCAGTAAAGGTCTAACAACAGCAGTCTTACATGCTGTGGGAAAGACACCCGTTGATAGACTGTCATTTATAATTTTCACAATAATTGGAAGTAAAGAATCAATACATTCTACCAATAGAGTCGTAGGTATAGGATCTAAAGAGCACGTAGTTGGCTTAGAACTGACAATGATCTTTCTGACTTCACTTTCTGTAACTGCTTTGAATGCTGTAAATGAATGAGAAACAGTGTTATGATTCACAGAGTTTGAGACTGAAACATACATTGATAGATTATCTAGTTCAGTACGTAGATTTGAAATCTTAGATGTAAAAAAGTTTGTGAATTTACTAGGTAATTCATTTTCATGAAAGTCTGTAGGAAGAGGGTCTGTTCCATCGAGACCACTCAAAGTCTTATACACATTGAACAACTTTTTACTGGAATCACAGTTTGAAATTTGATGACTATACCAAGTCGTTTTGGCATCGTGAACTATAGAAGTCACTTTTCGTTTGGCATTGGAATACACTTGCTTAAAAACAGTGAGTCCAGTTTTAAGCCACATCCTCTCCGCACGACGTCTATGCTGCTTTGCCTCACTTAGTTCGTCTTTCACTGCGTCATACCATGGAGCAGACCGTTTCGATCTGACCTGCCGTCGTATAGATGGAGCATGTCTATCAAGTACTGCAAGAAGTGCAGAATTCAGTGTTTCAACAGTTGGACAGGTTTCTGGGGATAACGTATTCAGGTCCATTGTAAACGCCTGGCGATCGATACTCCGCAATTTGCGGACATCTTTATACGCTACGGACGGAGCCGGTGTCTGTATACTTAGGTCACATACTACACAATAATGATCCGAACTAAGTTCATGAGTGACTAAGCTGGACTTGACGATGCAGTCATCTTTTCTGTGTAATACCCAGTCAAGGATAAGCCCCCGGCTGTGGGTTGCCGTGTTTACGGACTGTGTTAGATTGAATGTCTCCAAGATATTGCAGATCTTACTTGTAGAAGCTCTACTGGGATCATCAAAATGAAAATTGAAGTCACCAACAATGATAGACGGACTATTGATAGAGTTACAGTACTCAAGCATGTCTGGAAATTCACGGAAAAATACAGTATCACTAAGTTTATTTTTTGCACTTGGGTACGTTCTATAAAGATTCCAAAATTGAATTGTCTGTGATGGCAAGGCGAACGTGACTTGGACAGTCTCGAATGATGTGTGCTGAAAAGGGAAGTCTGTAACAAATGTCAGATGCTTGGCCAAATTGCTATCAAACACGATTGCCAAACCTCCGCCATGATGGGACCTTGGAAATGATTTAGCAATGTATCCTAGTGGTGCAAGACTCGCAATCTTAGCAGCATCTCCCTTTTGCTTGAACCAAGTCTCTTGAATAAATATTATGTCAATCTTCTGATCTAGAATGAACTCAGATAGAGCTATTTGCTTCTCACTCGGACCTAAAGACTGTGCATTAAATGACGCTATACGTAATTGTCTGTCTATAGGATCTAATTTAGAACAAGAGCCTCTGATCTCAATTTGGCGAATATTGTTCCAATGTATGCCTTGGTTAATGTCCCAATTTCTCACTTTCTGACGACCCGCACGATTACCAATATGTCTAAATAACACTAAATTTGCGTCTCTCAATGTACATAATACTTCATTGTCGGGTCTAATTACTGACCTAGGATAAGGCCGTAGCGACGTGGTAGAGCACTCGCTTTGGGATGGAGAGGTCCCGGGTTCGAATCCCATTGGAGTCGAATATTTAATTTTTCATCTGGCCAGGGAGGAATTCTTTTTACCTACTTGAGGAGAATTTTTTTCAATTGGCTGTAATTAGAAATGTTTCACTTTGGTGACGAAGAAATGTTTTCATCTGACTAGATAGAAAAAACTTTTCACCTAACTGGGAAGAACATTTTTCATTTGGCTGTAATAAGACATTTGGTAACGAAGAATATTTTTCATCTGGCCAGATAGAAAAAAAAATCATCTGACTGGGTAGAAAATTTTTCAATTGGCTGTAATTTGAATTTTACACATTGGTTACCAAGAACAATTATTCATCTGGCCAGATAGAAAAGATTTTTCCACCTAACTGGGGAGCAATGGTTTCAATTGGCTGTTATTAAAAACGTTTTTACCTTGCTTTGGCCTGGTAGATTTTTTTTTTACCTAACTGGGAAAAAAAAAAATTCTTGGTTACGAAGAAATTTTTTTATCTGGTGTAGCCGGGATGTGTATAAGGGGTGTTTGTACTGCTTGCCGTACAAGCTAGCCTTAATAGCGACGTGGTAGAGCACTCGCTTTGGGATGTAGAGGTCCCGGGTTCGAATCCCATTGGAGTCGAATATTTAATTTTTCATCTGGCAAGGGAGGAATTCTTTTTACCTAAGTGGGGAGAAATTTTTTCAATTGGCCGTAATAGAAATGTTTCACCTTGGTGACGAAGAAATTTTTCATCTGACTAGATAGAAAAAAACTTTTCACCTAACTGGGAAGAACATTTTTCAATTGGCTGTAATAAGACATTTTTCACATTGATAACGAAGAATATTTTTCATCTGGCCAGATAGAAAAAAAAATCACCTGACTGGGTAGAAAATTTTTCAATTGGCTGTAATTAGAATTTTACACATTGGTTACCAAGAAAAATTATTCATCTGGCCAGATAGAAAAGATTTTTCCACCTAACTGGGAGAAATGGTTTCAGTTACGAAGAAATTGTTTTATCTAGTGTAGCCGAGATGTGTATTAGGGGTGTTTGTACTGCTTGCCGTACAAGCTAGCCTTAATAGCGACGTGGTAGAGCACTCGCTTTGGGATGTAGAGGTCCCGGGTTCGAATCCCATTGGAGTCGAATATTTAATTTTTCATCTGGCCAGGGAGGAATTCTTTTTACCTAACTGGGGAGAATTTTTTTCAATTGGCTGTAATTAGAAATGTTTCACCTTGGTGACGAAGAAATTTTTTCATCTGACTAGATAGAAAAAACTTTTCACCTAACTGGGAAGAACATTTTTCATTTGGCTGTAATAAGACATTTGGTAACGAAGAATATTTTTCATCTGGCCAGATAGAAAAAAAATCACCTGACTGGGTAAAAAATTTTTCAATTGGCTGTAATAAGAATTTTACACATTGTTTACCAAGAAAAATTATTCATCTGGCCAGATAGAAAAGATTTTTCCACCTAACTGGGGAGAAATGGTTTCAATTGGCTGTTATTAAAAACGTTTTCACCTTGCTTTGGCCTAGTAGAATTTTTTTTTTCTAACTGGGAAAAAAATTTCTTGGTTACGAAGAAATTTTTTTATCTGGTGTAGCCGGAATGTGTATAAGGGGTGTTTGTACTGCTTGCCGTACAAGCTAGCCTTAATAGCGACGTGGTAGAGCACTCGCTTTGGGATGTAGAGGTCCCGGGTTCGAATCCCATTGGAGTTGAATATTTAATTTTTCATCTGGCCAGGGAGGAATTCTTTTTACCTAACTGGGGAGAATTTTTTTCAATTGGCTGTAATTAAAAATGTTTCACCTTGGTGACGAAGAAATTTTTTCATCTGACTAGATAGAAAAAACTTTTCACCTAACTGGGAAGAACATTTTTCATTTGACTGTAATAAGACATTTTTCACATTGGTAACGAAGAATATTTTTCATCTGGCCAGATAGAAAAAAAATCACCTGACTGGGTAGAAAATTTTTCAATTGGCTGTAATTAGAATTTTACACATTGGTTACCAAGAACAATTATTCATCTGGCCAGATAGAAAAGATTTTACCACCTAACTGGGGAGAAATGGTTTCAATTGGCTGTTATTAAAAACGTTTTCACCTTTCTTTGGCCTGGTAGAAATTTTTTTTACCTAACTGGGAAAAAAATTTCTTGGTTACGAAGAAATTTTTTTATCTGGTGTAGCCGGGATGTGTATAAGGGGTGTTTGTACTGCTTCCCGTACAAGCTAGCCTTAATAGCGACGTGGTAGAGCACTCGCTTTGGGATGTAGAGGTCCCGGGTTCGAATCCCATTGGAGTCGAATATTTAATTTTTCATCTGGCCAGGGAGGAATTCTTTTTACCTAACTGGGGAGAATTTTTTTTCAATTGGCTGTAATAAGAAATGTTTCACCTTGGTGACGAAGAATTTTTTTTCATCTGACTAGATAGAAAAAACTTTTCACCTAACTGGGAAGAACATTTTTCATTTAGCTGTAATAAGACATTTTTCACATTGGTAACGAAGAATATTTTTCTTCTGGCCAGATAGAAAAAAAATCACCTGACTGGGTAAAAATTTTTTCAATTGGCTGTAATTAGAATTTTACACATTGGTTACCAAGAAAGATTATTCATCTGGCCAGATAGAAAAGATTTTTCCACCTAACTGGGGAGAAATGGTTTCAATTGGCTGTTATTAAAAACGTTTTCACCTTGCTTTGGCCTGGTAGAATTTTTTTTACCTAACTGGGAAAAAAATTTCTTGGTTACGAAGAAATTTATTATCTGGTGTAGCCGGGATGTGTATAAGGGGTGTTTGTACTGCTTGCCGTACAAGCTAGCCTTAATAGCGACGTGGTAGAGCACTCGCTTTGGGATGTAGAGGTCCCGGGTTCGAATCCCATTGGAGTCGAATATTTAATTTTTCATCTGGCCAGGGAGGAATTCTTTTTACCTAACTGGGGAGAATTTTTTTCAATTGGCTGTAATTAAAAATGTTTCACCTTGGTGACGAAGAAATTTTTTCATCTGACTAGATAGAAAAAACTTTTTACCTAACTGGGAAGAACATTTTTCATTTGGCTGTAATAAGACATTTTTTCACATTGGTAACGAAGAATATTTTTCATCTGGCCAGATAGAAAAAAAATCACCTGACTGGGTAGAAAATTTTTCAATTGGCTGTAATTAGAATTTTTTACATTGGTTACCAAGAACAATTATTCATCTGGCCAGATAGAAAAGATTTTACCACCTAACTGGGGAGAAATGGTTTCAATTGGCTGTTATTAGAAACGTTTTCACCTTTCTTTGGCCTGGTAGAAATTCTTTTTAATTAACTGGGAAAAAAAATTCTTGGTTACGAAGAAATTTTTTTATCTGGTGTAGCCGGGATGTGTATAAGGAGTGTTTGTACTGCTTGCCGTACAAGCTAGCCTTAATAGCGACGTTGTAGAGCACTCGCTTTGGGATGTAGAGGTCCCGGGTTCGAATCCCATTGGAGTCGAATATTTGATTTTTCATCTGGCCAGGGAGGAATTCTTTTTACCTAACTGGGGAGAAATTTTTTCAATTGGCTGTAATTTGAAATGTTTCACCTTGGTGCCGAAGAAATTTTTTCATCTGACTAGATAGAAAAAACTTTTCACCTAACTGGGAAGAACATTTTTCATTTGGCTGTAATAAGACATTTTTCATATTGGTAACGAAGAATATTTTTCATCTGGCCAGATAGAAAAAAAAAATCACCTGACTGTGTAGAAATTTTTTCAATTGGCTGTAATTAGAATTTTACACATTGGTTACCAAGAACAATTTTTCATCTGGCCAGATAGAAAAGATTTTTCCACCTAACTGGGGAGAAATGGTTTCAATTGGCTGTTATTAAAAACGTTTTCACCTTGCTTTGGCCTGGTAGAATTTTTTTTACCTAACTGGGAAAAAAAATTCTTGGTTACGAAGAAATTTTTTTATCTGGTGTAGCCGGGATGTGTATAAGGGGTGTTTGTACTGCTTCCCGTACAAGCTAGCCTAAATAGCGACGTGGTAGAGCACTCGCTTTGGGATGTAGAGGTCCCGGGTTCGAATCCCATTGGAGTCGAATATTTAATTTTTCATCTGGCCAGGGAGGAATTCTTTTTACCTAACTGGGGAGAAATTTTTTCAATTTGCTGTAATTAGAAATGTTTCATCTTGGTGACGAAGAAATTTTTTCATCTGACTAGATAGAAAAAACTTTTCACCTAACTGGGAAGAACATTTTTCATTTAGCTGTAATAAGACATTTTTCACATTGGTAACGAAGAATATTTTTCATCTGGCCAGATAGAAAAAAAATCACCTGACTCGGTAAAAATTTTTTCAATTGGCTGTAATTAGAATTTTACACATTGTTTACCAAGAAAAATTATTCATCTGGCCAGATAGAAAAGATTTTTCCACCTAACTGGGGAGAAATGGTTTCAATTGGCTGTTATTAAAAACGTTTTCACCTTGCTTTGGCCTGGTAGAATTTTTTTTACCTAACTGGGAAAAACTTTTCACCTAACTGGGAAGAACATTTTTCATTTGGCTGTAATAAGACAATTTTCACATTGGTAAGGCAGAATATTTTTCATCTGGCCAGAAAGAAAAAAAAATCACCTGACTGGGAAGAAAATTTTTCAATTGGCTGTAATTAGAATTTTACACATTGGTTACCAAGAACAATTATTCATCTGGCAAGATAGAAAAGATTTTTCCACCTAATTGGGGAGAAATGGTTTCAATTGGCTGTTATTAAAAACGTTTTCACCTTGCTTTGGCCTGGTAGATTTTTTTTTTACCTAACTGGGAAAAAAAATTTCTTGGTTACGAAGAAATTTTTCTATCTGGTGTAGCCGGGATGTGTATAAGGGGTGTTTGTTCTGCTTGCCGTACAAGCTAGCCTTAATAGCGACGTGGTAGAGCACTCGCTTTGGGATGTAGAGGTCCCGGGTTCGAATCCCATTGGAGTCGAATATTTAATTTTTCATCTGACCAGGGAGGAATTCGTTTTACCTAACTGGGGAGATTTTTTTTTCAATTGGCTTTAATTAGAAATGTTTCACCTTGGTGACGAAGAAATTTTTTCATCTGACTAGATAGAAAAAAACTTTTCACCTAACTGGGAAGAACATTTTTCATTTGGCTGTAATAAGACATTTTTCACATTGGTAACGAAGCATATTTTTCATCTGGCCAGATAGAAAAAAAATCACCTGACTGGATAGAAAATTTTTCAATTGGCTGTAATTAGAATTTTACACATTGGTTACCAAGAACAATTTTTCACCTGGCCAGATAGAAAAGATTTTTCCACCTAACTGGGGAGAAATGGTTTCAATTGGCTGTTATTAAAAACGTTTTCACCTTGCTTTGGTCTGGTAGAATTTTTTTTTACTTAACCGGGAAAAAAAAATCTTGGTTACGAAGAAATTTTTTTATCTGGTGTAGCCGGGATGTGTATAAGGGGTGTTTGTACTGCTTGCCGTATAAGCTAGCCTTCATAGCGACGTGGTAGAGCACTCGCTTTGGGATGTAGAGGTCCCGGGTTCGAATCCCATTGGAGTCGAATATTTTATTTTTCATCTGGCCAGGGAGGAATTCTTTTTACCTAACTGGGGAGAAATTTTTTCATTTGGCCGTAATTAGAAATGTTTCACCTTGGTGACGAAGAAATTTTTTCATCTGACTAGATAGAAAAAACTTTTCACCTAACTGGGAAGAACATTTTTCATTTGGCTGTAATAAGACATTTTTCACATTGGTAACGAAGAATATTTTTCATCTGGCCAGATAGAAAAAAAATCACCTGACTGGGTAGAAAATTTTTTCAATTGGCTGTAATTAGAATTTTACACATTGGTTACCAAGAACAATTATTCATCTGGCCAGATAGAAAAATTTTTTCCACCTAACTGGGGAGAAATGGTTTCAATTGACTGTTATTAAAAACGTTTTTACCTTGCTTTGGTCTGGTAGAATCTTTTTTTACCTAACTGGGAAAAAAAATTTCTTGGTTACGAAGAAATTTTTTTATCTGGTGTAGCCGGGATGTGTATAAGGGGTGTTTGTACTGCTTGTCGTACAAGCTAGCCTTAATAGCGACGTGGAAGAGCACTCGCTTTGGGATGAAGAGGTCCCGGGTTCGAATCCCATTGGAGTCGAATATTTAATTTTTCATCTGGCCAGGGAGGAATTCTTTACCTAACTGGGGAGAATTTTTTTTCAATTGGCCGTTATTAGAAATGTTTCTCCTTGGTGACGAAGAAATTTTTTCATCTGACTAGATAGAAAAAACTTTTCACCTAACTGGGAAGAACATTTTTCATTTGGCTGTAATAAGACATTTTTCACATTGGTAACGAAGAATATTTTTCATCTGGCCAGATAGAAAAAAAATCACCTGGCTGGGTAAATTTTTTTTCAATTGGCTGTAATTAGAATTTTACACATTGGTTACCAAGAACAATTATTCACCTGGCCAGATAGAAAAGATTTTTCCACCTAACTGGGGAGAAATGGTTTCAATTGGCTGTTATTGAAAACGTTTTCACCTTGCTTTGGCCTGGTAGAAATTTTTTTTTACCTAACTGGGAAAAAAATTTCTTGGTTACGAAAAAAATTTTTTATCTGGTGTAGCCTGGATGTGTATAAGGGGTGTTTTTACTGCTTCCCGTACAAGCTAGCCTTAATAGCGACGTGGTAGAGCACTCGCTTTGGGATGTAGAGGTCCCGGGTTCGAATCCCACTGGAGTCGGATATTTAATTTTTCATCTGGCCAGGGAGGAATTCGTTTTACCTAACTGGGGAGAAATTTTTTCAATTGGCTGTAATTAGAAATGTTTCACCTTGGTGACGAAGAAATTTTTTCATCTGCCTAGATAGAAAAATACTTTTCACCTAACTGGGATGAACATTTTTCATTTGGCTGTAATAAGACATTTTTCACATTGGTAACGAAGAATATTTTTCATCTTGCCAGATAGAAAAAAAATCACCTGACTGGGTAGAAAATTTTTCAATTGGTTGTAATTAGAATTTTACACATTGGTTACCAAGAACAATTATTCATCTGGCCAGATAGAAAAGATTTTACCACCTAACTGGGGAGAAATGGTTTCAATTGGCTGTTATTAAAAACGTTTTCACCTTTCTTTGGCCTGGTAGAATTTTTTTTTACCTAACTGGGAAAAAAATTTCTTGGTTACGAAGAAATTTTTTTTATCTGGTGTAGCCGGGATGTGTATAAGGGGTGTTTGTACTGCTTGCCGTACAAGCTAGCCTTAATATCGACGTGGTAGAGCACTCGCTTTGGGATGTAGAGGTCCCGGGTTCGAATCCCATTGGAGTCGAATATTTGATTTTTCATCTGGCCAGGGAGGAATTCTTTTTACCTAACTGGGGAGAAATTTTTTCAATTGGCTGTAATTAGAAATGTTTCACCTTGGTGACGAAGAAATTTTTTCATCTGACTAGATAGAAAAAACTTTTCACCTAACTGGGAAGAACATTTTTCATTTGGCTGTAATAAGACATTTTTCACATTGATAACGAAGAATATTTTTCATCTGGCCAGATAGAAAAAAAAATCACCTGACTGGGTAAAAAAATTTTCAATTGGCTGTAATTAGAATTTTACACATTGGTTACCAAGAACAATCATTCATCTGGCCAGATAGAAAAGATTTTTCCACCTAACTGGGGAGAAATGGTTTCAATTGGCTGTTATTAAAATCGTTTTCACCTTGCTTTGGCCTGGTAGAATTTTTTTTTACCTAACTGGGAAAAAAAATTCTTGGTTACGAAGAAATTTTTTTATCTGGTGTAGCCGGGATGTCTATAAGGGGTGTTTGTACTGCTTACAAGCTAGCCTTAATAGCGACGTGGTAGAGCACTCGCTTTGGGATGTAGAGGTCCCGGGTTCGAATCCCATTGGAGTCGAATATTTAATTTTTCATCTGGCCAGGGAGGAATTCTTTTTACCTAACTGGGGAGAAATTTTTTCAATTGGCTGTAATTAGAAATGTTTCACCTTGGTGACGAAGAAATTTTTTCATCTGACTAGATAGAAAAAAACTTTTCACCTAACTGGGAAGAACATTTTTCATTTGGCTGTAATAAGACATTTTTCACATTGGTAACGAAGAATATTTTTCATCTGGCCAGATAGAAAAAAAAATCACCTGACTGGGTAGAAAATTTTTCAATTGGCTGTAATTAGAATTTTACACATTGGTTACCAAGAACAATTATTCACCTTGCCAGATAGAAAAGATTTTTCCACCTAACTGGGGAGAAATGGTTTCAATTGGCTGTTATTAAAAACGTTTTCTCTTTGCATTGGCCTGGTAGAATTTTTTTTTACTTAACTGGGAAAAAAATTCTTGGTTACGAAGAAATTTTTTTATCTGGTGTAGCCGGGATGTCTATAAGGGGTGTTTGTACTGCTTCCCGTACAAGCTAGCCTTAATAGCGACGTGGTAGAGCACTCGCTTTGGGATGTAGAGGTCCCGGGTTCGAATCCCATTGGAGTCGAATATTTAATTTTTCATCTGGCCAGGGAGGAATTCATTTTATCTAACTGGGGAGAATTTTTTTCAATTGGCTGTAATTAGAAATGTTTCACCTTGGTGACGAAGAAATTTTTTCATCTGACTAGATAGAAAAAACTTTTCACCTAACTAGGAAGAACATTTTTCATTTGGCTGAAATAAGACATTTTTCACGTTGGTAACGAAGAATATTTTTCATCTGGCCAGATAGAAAAAAAATCACCTGACTGGGTAGAAAATTTTTCAATTTGCTGTAATTAGAATTTTACACATTGGTTACCAAGAACAATTATTCATCTGGCCAGATAGAAAAGATTTTTTCACCTTACTGGGGAGAAATGATTTCAATTGGCTGTTATTAAAAACGTTTTCACCTTCCTTTGGCCTGGTAGAATTTTTTTTACCTAACTGGGAAAAAAAATTCTTGGTTACGAAGAATTTTTTTTATCTGGTGTAGCCGGGATGTGTATAAGGGGTGTTTGTACTGCTTGTCGTACAAGCTAGCCTTAATAGCGACGTTGAAGAGCACTCTCTTCGGATGTAGAGGTCCCGGGTTCGAATCCCATTGGAGTCGAATATTTAATTTTTCATCTGGCCAGGGAGGAATTCTTTTGACCTAACTGGGGAGAAATATTTTCAATTGGCTGTAATTAGAAATGTTTCACCTTGGTGACGAAGAAATTTTTTCATCTGACTAGATAGAAAAAAACTTTTCACCTAACTGGGAAGAACATTTTTCATTTGGCTGTAATAAGACATGTTTCACATTGGTAACGAAGAACATTTTTTATCTGGCCAGATAGAAATCAAAGGCCTGAAAGGCCTGAATTGAAGACAGGACTGAATATTATCAATTGGAATGAAAATTGTGGCGTTTTGAGAAGATCTCTTGAGTGGGAATCAAAAATTTAAAACAATCATTGATGGTTACATATGAAAAATACACTTCCATTACAAATGAATATGCTATACTTTGAAGACTCATTACTTCCAGATAAACCTATCCCTCCAGCCATATCAAGCTTAACAAGAGGGTAACTGCCTCATAATCACTATTCATCCCCCAGTGTAAGTTTTCAATATCCTAAATGAAAAACATTCATTTAACCAACAGACATATGGTGGCAATTTCTGAATTCTAAAAACTCATATGAATTATTGCAACCCTGTATTATTAAATTGTATAGATTATCCCCAGCAATCAAAATATGATCCAAATCCGATTTTTTCCAGGCGAACTCATTAAGTGGATGTGTAAAAATCTTAAATAAAAATATTAATCCACATGACACACATTGCTTATCCCTTGGTGAAGAGCTGAACATTTCATTGCCATGGTGAATATTGCCCTGAATTGGAAATTTGTTCAAATTTCTTTTACATTTATTATCTGGTCCAGGATTTGACTAAATATCTCCACATAAAAGAAGCAATGAAAGTAATACCAATATTCTTATTCTTTTACTAGTCAAAGTCAATACCAAGAAGAAGTATTTTCCCGTAGAATAGCTGTAGCTTAATTTTTTTATGAATAATATTAAAGTTTCTTCCAGGAGTGAAAAGTTCTATTTCTAATTCTCCATTGAGATATTTCAGGTTATTCTTATTGGTCTTACTTAGTAGAAAATTATTTTAACCACAAAATAATACATAAACCTGTTAAGACAACCAACCTTTCAGGCCTTTTCCACGGGACTGCTTTTCTAGATCATGATTCGGATTGAACTATCAGGTGAACTATCAATTTTGACAAAACTGTCAAAATGACAGATCGTTAAGCGAACTCCCGAGCTACAGCATTTATCACCTTGAGTAGAACTCTTTCAAAGTCCACTCCAGAATGTTACAAATAAATCCATTCCAGTTTCAAAACAGTTTTTGTTATTGTCAGAAAATTGTCAAAAACAAAAGCGGAAACTCAAAACCTGGTCGCGCATGCGTGATACAACTGTACAGGCCATTAGGAACACCACTCGGCCAATCTCACGCATTCGTCTCAGCTCGGCCGATTCCGTAACCTACATTTAGATAGATGGAAGACTTCGGAGATCGCCCGAAGATTGCCGAGTGAATATCACGATCACGATCTGTTGTAGTTTACGGAATTGCCGAGTGATGTTCCGAATGCTGTACAACATGGATAGACAAAACAAGCCTAATAATAAAGTAATTTGAAAAGCCATCGAAATGATTTCTCCGTAAATCCAAGTAAAAATTCAAACCTAGGAAATTCCGAGGGTTTAAGAGTTTATTCAAATAGCCTTGTGCTATTTTAGTATTTATCCATTTACACTACGACAGGCCCGGGAGACGGATAAATAAAGCAACCTTAAGGGCACACAAACGCATATTTCAACGAGAAATAGCGAGTCTAAAATGGGGAACTGAAAATAGCTGCCAATGCATAAAAACAGTTGTAGGATGCAATTGAATATTTGGAGCAAATGAAAAAGATTGCAACCGAAAACGCCCTAAAACAGCACCACTTACGAATGCAAAACACGTTTCTGCAGGCGACTTCTGCATGGATCACGTGTTCACTCCCGGCCAGAATTTAGGTCAGCACCAAAATTTTACGGTATTTTACTACACTATTGATTATTTTTGCCACGTTTATTTTTATGAATGGGTCTACTTTTTTTGAGCGTAATGGCACATGTAGGTTTGTTATCAGAATCCGATGGCGACGATCCCTATATTGAAAGACAGGTAAACCTGTCTTCAATAAAAAAACACCTGACTGGGTAGAAAATTTTTCAATTGGCTGTAATTAGAATTTTACACATTGGTTACCAAGAACAATTATTCACCTGGCCAGATAGAAAAGATTTTTCCACCTAACTGGGGAGAAATGGTTTCAATTGGCTGTTATTAAAAACGTTTTCACCTTGCTTTGGCCTGGTAGAATTTTTTTTTACCTAACTGGGAAAAAAAATTTCTTGGTTACGAAAAATTTTTTTTTATCTGGTGTAGCCTGGATGTGCATAAGGGGTGTTTGTACTGCTTCCCGTACAAGCTAGCCTTAATAGCGACGTGGTAGAGCACTCGCTTTGGGATGTAGAGGTCCCTGGTTCGAATCCCATTGGAGTCGGATATTTAATTTTTCATCTGGCCAGGGAGGAATTCTTTTTACCTAACTGGGGAGAAATTTTTTCAATTGGCTGTAATTAGAAATGTTTCACCTTGGTGACGAAGAAATTTTTTCATCTGCCTAGATAGAAAAAACTTTTCACCTAACTAGGAAGAACATTTTTCATTTGGCTGTAATAAGACATTTTTCACGTTGGTAACGAAGAATATTTTTCATCTGGCCAGATAGAAAAAAAATCACCTGACTGGGTAGAAAATTTTTCAATTGGCTGTAATTAGAATTTTACACATTGGTTACCAAGAACAATTATTCATCTGGCCAGATAGAAAAGATTTTTCCACCTAACTGGGGAGAAATGGTTTCAATTGGCTGTTATTAAAAACGTTTTCACCTTGCTTTGGCCTGGTAGAAATTTTTTTACCTAAAATACATACATATTTTTTAACCAATCAAAATAATTTTTGGCTGCATGATAATGGGTCACCCAAATAACATACCCAAAATGTTTGATTGATATCCATTAGTTACATGATTCTGAGAAAATGATTTTCAAGTTTCCACTATATAACTTATTGAGAGAGATAACCGCCCATTAATTACATATTTTTCATCCATCACAATAATTTTTGGTAGACTGATCAAGGGTCACTCAATGATCATTCTGGTAAAATTTGGTTGATATCCATCAATTACATTCTTAGAAAATGCTTTTCAAAGTTTCCACTATAATCATGATATATTGAGAAACGACTTCCGCCCATAAAATAAATAATTTTCATCTGATCACAATAATTTTTGGTAGACTGATAAAATGTCACCCAAGGATCATTCCAGTGAAATTTGATTGATATCCATCAGTTATATTCTGAGAAAATGATTTTGAAAGTCTCCACTATATAACATATAGAGAAATGACCTCCGCCCATAAAATGCATAATTTCTATCCAATCACAATATTTTTTGTAAACTGATAAAGGGTCACCCAAGGATCTACATGTAAAATTTAATTGGTATTCATCAATTAGAATCTGAGAAATCTCATTTTTAACCATATTCGGAAATTAGCCACGCCCATTAAATCCATGTTTTTTATTGGATCTAAATTTCTTGAACAATTTTGAAAGAGGGTCACCCAAGGATCATTCTTGTGAAGTTTGGTTGAAATTCATCCAGTAGTGTCTGAGGAAAGGATTTTTTGCTCCACTGGTCCAATGCCAGCGAGCTATTGTCATGGTGGAGTGTCCATCATGCGTCCATGCGTGCGAGCGTAAACTTTTTCTTTAAACATCTTCTCCTCCCAAACCGATGGGCGAATTTTAACCAAACTTGGTAGAAATGATCCTTGGGTGGCACTGTTCTTAAATTGTTCAAAGAATTTTGATTGGCCACCAAATATGGGTGTTGCATTTTTTCACTTTGAAATCTTTAAAAATCTTCTCCTCCCAAACCATTGGGCCGATTTCAATGAAACTTGGCATGGATGTTTCTTGAGTGACCCTTGACTTTACTTGTTCAAGAAATTTCGATTGGTCCATAAATATGGGCGTGGCAGGGCGGGGCTTATTTTGAGCCCAAAATCTTTAAATGACATCTCCTACTGAACAACTGGGCCGATTTCAATGAAACTTTAACAGAATGTTCCTTGGGTGACCCTTTACTTAAATTGTTCAAGAAATTTTGATTGGTCCTTAAATATGGGCGTGGCAGGGTGGGGCCTATTTTGAGCCCGAAATTTTCGAATGACATTTTTTCTTGAACTACTTGGCTGTTTTCAATGAAACTTTACCAGAATGTTCTTTGAGTGTCTCTTTTTAAATATTATTTGTTTAATTTTGATTGGCTCATATATATGGGTGTGGCAGGGCGGGGCTTATTTTGAGGCCACAATCTTTGAACAATATCTCCTCCTGAACAACTGGGCCAATTTCAATGAAACTTTACCTGAATGTTTCTTTGGTGACTATTTACTTAAATTGTTCAAGAAATTTTGATTGGCCCATAAATATGGGCGTGTCAGGCGGGGCCTATTTTAAGCCCGAAATCTTTAAAGGACATCTCCTTCTGAACCTTATGTTTTAATAAAATGGGTAAAGGGTTGCAGGTTCATTGTGATAGAGTATTTTGGTGCAATATGGACTAGAACCAGTTAATCATTATAAAATAGGTCTTAGTAGATTTTGGAGTGTTAATGTACTAATTTAAAGTAAGCTTTATTTAATGAAAGTCTAAAGATTTTAAAGCCAGTGGAGCGATACAGGCCCTCTTGTTAAAGAAAAAGTTTACTACTGGATGCAGGCACGGACAGACAGACGGACGGACAGACGAACGCACGACGGACACAACGCCATGACAATAGCCCCAGTGGCTTTTAGCCAGTGGAGCTAAAAATTAAGCAGCAGAATTCTGAGTAGAAAACAAGATACATCATTGAGAATTTGAGTAATTAAAACCAGTTTTGACCCTTTGAATTTTCTCTCAAGGGCGTCAAAAGGAACCCCTTGGGAGTAATTTCTAAGGGTCAAAATAGGATATTTTCAGATTTTTGAGGGTCAAAATCCTGACTTTAGGGTAAAACACGAAAATCATAACCAAATTTTTATTTTACATCTTTTTAAGTTCTTAACCAAATTTCAACTGAACTTTACAGTTATATCCCTTTAGTGATATTTTTTTCAAAGTTGATCCTAAAAATTTAAGTATGGTTACAGAGAAGAAGACTTTTAAAGATTTTCGCTCTTTGATACAATGTAAAAAGGGTTTGGCATGGGCAAAGGCCAAATATGACCCCAGGGTCTTGCTATGAACAAACTTGGTAAAGGTCCACTAGATGATGCTACATACCAAATATGAAAGCTGTCTGCCTTCTGGTTTCAGAGAAGATGATTTTTAAAGATTTTCACATTTTCACCCTTTTTGTTAAGGGTAAAGGGAAAGTTAATAATGTATTTCAATTATTTGAACAACTTTGGTAGAGCTTGACCCAAGGAACATCCCTGGCAAGTTTCATCAAGATTGGCCCACTGGTTTAGGAGGAGTAGTCCGTGGGCCAGGAAGGGTCACCATGCACCCCCCTAAGGGCTCTCCGAGAGTGGTATGGGAATGTTCATAGGACCTCCCTGAGTGAGAATCAGGATGTTAACAGGTGGTAATTTGGGTCCCGACTGCCATTCCGAGTGGTTTTCTAGATGGCAGCCAAGAATAAATACGTTTTACATTTGGTACACTATGGAGGGATTTTTTTTTCATTTAAGATATTTTTTGAGAGTCTAAAACATGAATATATTGCATTCTGGTAAAACCCTATATTACTTCAAATGAATTTGAATGTCCAAACTTCCTAAATGGGAGATGGCAGCCAGTTCTAGATAAGAATTTTGGTATTTTTTCTATGAATGCCATGAGATAAGAGTGTTCTCCATGTACTACACCATAGATCATATTGCAAAGTGCTCTGATATTGTTAATATGACCTTTAAGACTTCAAATCAAGTTGTTAACAGTCAAAATTTTAGTCCTGACTGCTTTTCTCGGTCTTTTTCTAAATGGCAGCCACTCAAAATACAAATTAACCAGGAGACGCTAGACGGATATCACTTGATTCTAAATCACATTTAAAGACCAAAACGTGTATTTTTTACGTTCTTGGTACAAAATCTATTGGTTAATGTTAATTTGGATATCCTATCATCCACTTTTAGAGACGGCAGCCAGTTGAGGATAGGAAATTTGTTATTTTTTGTTGCAATCTGTGAAAGACGAGGGGTCACCATGTACTTTGCCAAATATCCTCTCTGATTGTGCCATGAAATTGTAAATGCAAAATCCCCGAAGTAGATTCAAGTTGTTTCGGTTCCCGACAGTCTTTGGGGGGGGGGGTGTTTCTAAATGGCAGCCAATGCAAATACAAGTAAATAAATCGGAACAAATTGTATATGAGCAACCTTCATTTTTTATCTTTAAGAGCAAAAAACATATTTTTGGTGTTCTGGCTACAAACTGGAAAAAACTTAAGTCTATTTGACGATCAATCTTCCTGAATGGTAGATGGCAGATAATCTTGTATGAAATTTGCAAATTTTTGTTGCAGATCATAAGACAAGAGGAGACGAATCATCGTAAAAACCCTTTTTGAGAGTGAAAAGAAATGTTTAACCATCCTCACTGAGTGAGAATCACAAATATTTTAATCGATATTTTGTGTCCTTACTGCTTTTACGAGCATTTTCTAGATGGCAGCCAGGAAGATGCTTGAATTACATTAGAATCCCTATGCAAACATTGCTTCACATTTAAACTCATTTTAAGGACCAGACACCTATATTTAGTGTTTTAGCTACAGTTCTATCAGTTAATGTCGAAATTCAAATCCCAAAATACTGAATTTCATTGGGGGGGGGGGGAGTTTGAAAAAAAAAATCAAATTAATTGTTCACTTGACCCTCCGAGATAGAACCATTCATTAATATTAATATTCCGTATCTTTGGTTTCACCTGCTAATAAAGGTTTTCAAACTGAAAGGGAAAAATGTTTGATTATTTGAAATTTCCTTCTTTGTTATCTAGGGCTAATATGATGTTCCCGAAATTCTAAAACTGAGATGGCAGCCATATAATAATACGAATACGAATATTCCATATTTATTTAATTCGATGTAGGAATACTTTCAAATGGCGACCGAAAATGTCCACAAAATTAAATAAATGTAAAAGAATCCCCAATAAATCCACCAATTTTGATTATTTCAATATTTTAAATTTTCTTAAATCTGTTTAATTCATATTCCTCTGGAAGGGCTCAGCAGTGCTAATCTATACGTAGCTGATACATTTAGAAATTCATACATGATTTTTTAGGACGTTTTACCTTGCATAAATTGATTTAATTTTTCAAAAAACTTGGCCGCCATTTGACCATATGGAAGTTTTTCCTATATCGGAAAATTCCGAAACATAACTTTAAATGAAAAACAAGAGGCCTGTTTGACAAAACAAACGCCTCACTAAAACATTCTTAGAACGAATGAATACCTTTTTAGCGACACAGCATTATATGGACAAACATTGAATATATGCTCATATTTAAATCACAAAGTATACTTGGAAAGTGTCATCAAAAACCACCCTTAAAGACAGTGACTATTGAGCATAGACAATTATGTGCAATGATTGTCCCATGATCAGGAGCATTATGTGAAACCATCTTATAAATCTATCAATATCTTGATGAAATCCATTCATTCATGTA
The DNA here is from genome assembly GCA_948146395.1 of Fragum whitleyi. Lineage (NCBI taxonomy): Eukaryota > Metazoa > Mollusca > Bivalvia > Cardiida > Cardiidae > Fragum > Fragum whitleyi. Next base: position 45,631,498 of record OX411543.1, on the reverse strand, counting down.
GAAGGAGTAACGTTTACAAGACGATTGATAAAAATGCAGCTTTTTCGTGATTTGGAATGATGTCATCTTACTTAGTTGATAAGCACACAAAGTCGCATGATGAGGAACATTCTGTGAAAGTTTCATGCAAACCCATCCTTAAATGCAAGACGAATGTGTTGATAAGAAATTTTACATTAAGCCCCCTTTTTCCATTACTCGGCATTATATCAGCAATCATCAACAAAATTAGTTTTGTCATATTCTATGAAAGTTTCTTGAAAGTATGTCTTTAAATGAAGGAAATGTTCTGGGGTCAAAAAAAAAACAACAAAAAAAAAAACACTGTGTACTTGACACTACGTCTAGTCAAAACCATTCTGAATCATTTACTCGGCGTGCCATTCATGGTATTTTTGAAACACTAACTCAAAATACCCCAAAATCATTTAAACAACATTCAATCGACCAAAACCACTCCGAAATCATTCAAAATTTTCCAATCATATAATAATTCCTCTAGCTTGAGTGGATTTAGAATTTCCTGATTGGTCTTTGAAGACATACGTATCTTCTAATAGAACAATACGACATTATATTGTATAATTATGCTCAAGTTTGATAAAACAACAAATCATTCAAAAGTCGTTATACTCCTAACCCTTGTCAATTTCACGATGTTCTTAATCGAAACAAGAACTTAACTAACCTATGTATAAACACACGGACTGACAGATGGAGAAAAATTATACCAATATCCATCCATATTCGACAGAAACATGTACACATAAAGATATTCTTTACAGAAATAAGATGAATTCAAATTATCACTTGACTACCATCTCAAATTACAAATTGAATTTTAACATGTATTTTCTTGGATAGAATTTAAAACAACCCTATTCCTTCAGGTGAAACGAAAGAGACTGAATATTGATATCAGGGATATATGGTGAACAACTTGATACCCCCCCTTTCAGAAGATGTGACATGCCCAACCAACTAGTTTCAGAGCCTATAACAGTAAAATAAGCAAATTTACATGTTTAAATTTTGCTGCCATCTTCATTTCAGTATGTTCGGTTTTTAAATTAGACTCTTAATTAAAGAAATAATAAGATATACTCTAAACTTAGGTAATTTGGTCCTGAAAATAATATAAGAAATAGACCATTGTTTGCAAAGGGATTCTTATGTAATCTTTACTTTTTCTTGGCTGCCATCTAGAAAAAAACATCCGGAAAGGCAGTCGGAACACCAGAAATATTGATTGATACTTTTTTTATTCTCACTGAGTAATATCGGTTAACTTTTCCTTTGTCTTATCAGTGATGGCTTTTATGATGATGATGGACTGAAAAAAACAACAGGCAAATTTCATATTTAAAACTGGCTGCCATCTACCATTCAGGATGTTTGATCTTCAAAAAGACATTAGCTATTTCAGCATTTAGCAAGAACACTAAATATTTATGTTTTTGGTCTTAAAGATTATTTAAAACAAAAAGGTTGCTCATATACAATTTGTTCAAATTTATCAACTTGTATTTGTATTGGCTGCAATTTAGAAAAACACCCAAAAAGGCGTTCGGGACTCAAAACGACTACTGTAAACAACATGACTCAACCTTGTGAATGTTTAATTACCAACTTTGTGGTACAATCAGAGAGAATTGTACGGCAAAATACATGGTGACCCCTCGTCTTTCACAGTTTGCAACAAAAAATAACAAAATTCCTATCCTAAACTGGCTGCCATTCATAAAAGAGGATGATAGGATATCCAAATTAACATTAACTAATAGATTTTGTACCAAGAACGTAAAAAATACACGCGTTTGTCTTTAAATGTGATTTAAAATCAAGTGATATTCGTCTAGCGTCTCCTGGTTAATTTGTATTTTGAGTGGCTGCCATTTAGAAAAAGACCGAGAAAAGCAGTCAGGACCCAAAATATCGACTATTAACAACTTGATTTGAAGTCTTGAAGGTCATATTAACAATATCATAGCACTTTGCAATATGATCTATGTTGTAGTACATGGAGAACACTCTTATCTCATGGCATTCATCGAAAAAATACCAAAATCTAGAATTCTTATCTAGAACTGGCTGCCATCTCCCATTTAGGAAGTTGGGATCTTCAAATTCATTTGAAGTAATAAAGGGTTTTACCAGAATGCAAAATGTACATGTTTTAGACTCTCAAAAAATTTTTTTAAATGAAAAAAATCTCTCCATAGTGTACCAAAGGTAAAATGTATTTATTCTAGGCTGCCATCTAGAAAACCACTCGGAATGGCAGTCGGGACCCAAATTACCACCTATTAACATCCTGATTCTCACTCAGGGAGGTCCTATGAACATTTCCATACCACTCTCGGAGAACCCTTAGGGGGGTGCATGGTGACCCCTCCTGGCCCACGGACCAGAGAAGATGTTTAAAGAAATTGTGGACGACGCACGACTGACGACGGACATTCTACGATCACAATATTAAGCGCATATCTATAGAGGATATTAAATGAGTGATCATTGAATACCGAATTTATTAAACGAGTCATCTATAAACAGAAAAAAACGAGGCTATGCCGAGTTTTTATCTGTTTTAGATGACGAGTTTAATAAATTAGATAAAGTGGGTGTTGTGACTAAAGAAAAACACGTCTGATACGTTCTGTAGGTTTAATAATTATGATTTCAAAATAGACAACGTCTGAAGTGACGTTACAAAGCGCATTAAGGTAACGCTATATAAATCGCGTAGACGCACGTGAATATTAGCGGCGCGCTTAAAGATATTACACTTCTCCATTTCTTTAAAAGGAAAAAAAAAAGAGAAAAATTATAAATAAAACGAATGATTGAATGAATGAAAATGAAATTCTGTGCTTAAGTTGTTGTCTCTGAAAGTCCACTATGTTCTTTATTATACTTAAGAATCATTATAACATAATTTTAAATAGTTCACTTTCGCGTTAATATTCTTATACACTTTGACATCTATCAACATTTAAAAAACACTATTGTTTATTCACGTTTAGTAATAATGTTCGTGTTAGTTATCAGTCTCTGTATCTAGCCGGTAGTCGTCTGTTCCGTTCAGGGATCCGTCGTCTTTGGTTTTGAGCCCTATCGTCAGTATTGTTTGTTCCTCGTGTCGTTGTTTGGTTAGATGGTTTTCGATCGGCTGTGAACCTATCACGATTTATCATTTTCCCCAGTAAGTTTTCTCGCCAATTCTCGTCTCGTCTCTTCTTCGGGAAATTATTGGTTAATTTGAAATGTGTGGCGTCTCGATACACTTTCCTCCCATCACTGGTCCGTCTGACAGCTACACTCGACCCATCGACCCTGATCACTGTGTATGGCTCATGTTCGTATGCCGCGGACCACTTATTCTTCTTCTGTTGTTGTAATAACACTACATCTCCTTCCTTTATCTTATGATATGTTTCTCTTTGTCGACGCTCGCGGGTGCTCCATTTTCGTTTGTACTCCCGGTCGTTTTTAATGATATCACATTCCATTTTAGGTACATTGATTGTTCCAGATTTGTGATCTAATTTTGTACGAATCTCTCTTCTCATCAATGCGTTATATGGACTCACACCAGTTGCTGGATGCGGAGTCGATCGGTAGCCCATTAACCCTTTCCTGTTTTACAAAATTTTGGACCTGTCCAAATTCAAAGATTTTGCAGACGAAAATTAAAAGTGGATTCAATTTGTAAAATAACCTTCAGTAGGGTAGAAAATAGTGTGGAAAAAGAAGAAATTGCTTGTCAGAAGCAATTTCTTCTTTTTTCACATTATTTTCTCAATCATAAAATCACAGGACGTAAAAAGCAGGGATTAAACAGCAAATGGTTAACATGTCGTATATAGCCTCTTGGCTTTCTCTGCCTTGACTGTGAGCAATTTGTTCTGTCTTATTCAATATTTTCATGAAACTCTCAGCCTCCCCATTGGCCCTTAAGTGATGTGGTGTTACTCTATGGTGCTCAAATCCCATTTCTTTCGCAAAGTTTTTGAACTGGTCTGAATTGAATGGTGGTCCAGAGTCTGATTCTAGTCTCTTCGGGACTCCGTGGGTTGAAAATATTTTCCTCAACTTTTTGGCTGTTGCTCTAAACGATGTCGAATAAACTTGTTCAACCTCAGAATATCTAGTCCGTTTATCTATAACAACCAAGTTGTAATGTCCGTCGGGGAATGGTCCACCAAAGACTATAGATACTGTTTCCCAGGGTTCATCTGGTATCTCAGAGGGCTTGGTTACTTCCTTCCTGTGCTCTTTGGTTGTAATTTGACAATCTACACACTGATCAACAATTTCTTCTACAATCGCATTCATACCCGGGAACCAATATTTCGATCTAAGCATTTGCTTTGTTTTTGTTTTCCCGAAATGACCCACACTATGAGCTGCTTTCACTATGCCTCGCTGTAATGATTCTGGTACCACTATTTGATTACCTCTAAGTAATAGCCCGTCACTTACAGATAATTCGTCTCTGACCATATAAAATGGCAATACCTCCTGTCTTCTCTTGTGTTTTTCCCAGTCATTGTTCTGGGTTCTGTCTATAATATCTCTAAGTATTTGGTCTTTACTGGTTTTCCTTATCATTTTTGGCAATATCACTGCATTTTATGCTTCGAAATAATCCCGCTGATAGACCTTCGTGGAAACTTGCCTCTACCCGCACAAGAATTGGTCTCCTAGGATCAAAGAATGCTATTGTATTTTCGCCTTGATGTTGTTCTAATAGCTGCGTAATTATCTCTGCTTGTTTTGAGCTGTTATTTGACACATTCTTAACATCATCCTTCCCAATTCGTAACTCGTTAGGTTGCTTTAATGTCCCATTGATTTCAAACATCCCTAATTCAATGAGAGTTGTTTTGCCTAGTAATGGTGGTGAATTTATCCTTCCTTTGATGACTATGAATTTTGTCTCACATCCCCGTGTCTGATTACGCACGGTGGTAGTAAACTCACCCTTCACTAATAATGTGTTTTGTAATGTACTTAGCTTTGTCTTACTCGTGATAAGAATGCTTTCTGCTGTGTTCTATGTTTATACGCCCTATATTGGTACTCATCCATCACATTCATCAGCCCCACTATCTGGCTCTACTTTAACTAAAACATCATCAAACATTACAGGGACAGTCTTAAAATGATCACTTAATTTTCGAATACGGGTTTTCCTCACATTGCGAATCTCATGGATAGCATTTAAGAAATATTCTTCGTCAGAGTTTGATTCACTGTCTGAATTATCACATGATTCTCTATCGCTATCTCTTTCTATAGTTCTAATGTCACGGGGATTTCTCTTTTGTTTATGCTCATATTTGCTCTTTCTTAGATTGTCACCGTTCCTTCTATATCTATCTTTAGTAGAGTTATTTTACCTTTTTGAGCACACTACAGCAAAATGATTGTAACCATGGCAGTCATTGCATTGTTTTCCATAAGCAGTACAATCTTCTCGTTTCTCGAAAGAATGAAAATAATGACAGTAATTACATTGTCGGCGATGTTCTCTTTGCTTCTCATAGTTACCTACGTCTCTACCTTGTCTTCGTTTCCCCACTTTAGCCACTTCTCTATGATCATATCTCTCTGTCATGTCAGAAACCTGCACTACAGTATCTTCTAGCTGATGAACTTCCTGTAACATCTCCTGTAAACCCCATTTCCTGTTGATAGCCTTCTTGATAAGTGACTGATTCTCGGTTGTCTGTATTATATGTTCCAATATTCGATCATCTTCATTTGAAAATTCACAGTCGTGTGCTTTCTCTCGTAGCCGTGTAGCATACGCAATGGTAGTTTCATTTTTGTATGGCCTTATCTTCAAGAAAACATACCTAGCAAAATGTTTATTCTTTCTCGGCGCAAAATAGTCATTTAATTTCTCCCTAAGCTTCTCATATCTATCTAGCTGTTGCGCATCCGTCTTTTTTTTGATCTGGCAAACTTTTCTCCAATCTGGCAATTTCTTTTCCTCCATAAATAATCAAGGCGTCTTTCTTATCCTCTGGATCAGTTATTTTTGGAAAAATCAAAATTCTCTCTCAATGCCTTCCAGCCAATCTTCCCACTGCTTCCCAACTGTAATTTGGTCTCCATCAGGAATAAACTGTATTGATCTCAAATTTCTACTTTCTGTAACAACAGTAATACGTTCTGCCATTGTGATAATTATTCCTCTACATCAATTTCTATTTTCTTTTATCCTCGTCGCCAATGTTGTGACTAAAGAAAAACACGTCTGATACGTTCTGTAGGTTTAATAATTATGATTTCAAAATACACAACGTCTGAAGTGACGTTACAAAGCGCATTAACGTAACGCTAAATAAATCGCGTAGACGCACGTGAATATTAGCGGCGCGCCTAAAGATATTACAGTGGGTAGCACGAGCGATAAAATCCTGGTAAAAACGCTACCTTATGCCGTAGTGAAACAGTAGAAATTGTGATAAAAAGCTTCAGAATGAATTTTTGACCGTCCTCTCCGAAATATACAAGATTAATGGCGAGCTAGCAAGGGATTGGACCAAACCTATCACGTGATAGAACCCAGAACAACCGTTGGCTAGCTCTAAAGCTGATAAATGAAATGACTATACAAGTTATTTACCAGACAGAAATTACTTCATTTGTCCTGGGGCGCATCATAAAAGATTTTATGTTCCCATAAAATGCCATTTATACATTAGTTAAGTTATGGATTTAAGTATGAAGTTTACTGGCCGATTACAAACAGGTACAAACAAAAATAAAGGTGGGGGTGGGGGTTGAAAAGCAAGGTTATAATCAATGACTTTCTTATAAAATGATAAATATACTGATTACAATTAATTGATAGAAAATGGAAAGGGGATTTAGTTTAAGTTCCTTTTCAAAAGCCTTCAGATAATATGTACCTTTTAATGAAGTAGGGTTGGTTTATTCTTAGAACATCTAAATTTTGTAGACTTGTAGTAGACTTGAACATACAGTATGACAAGCTGTCAAATTAATGATGTGATTGGAACATATCTTTTTTTTTTCAATTATCTCGGATAAGTTTATGTCACCTACAAGTTTTAATTTTAATTATACGCATGATAACCTTCTAATTATTTGCTGCATTTTTTTCATTTTTTTTTCTAAATTTATTTTGGTGATGATATATAGTTTCTTTTTGTTAATCCTGTTCGGTGATTAAGATGTATTTTTACATTATAACAGTTTGGTGTACTTACAAGAGAAGAGTTTTAAGGTTGATGTTTTTGAAAAATTGTGGAATTGTCATCACCTTCTCATCATTCGCGTTGAATGGTGTGCAAATGTGCGTAAAAAATCAACCTTGGTCATAATCGTTTTTATTGAACATATCTTTTTGAAAATTGGCATGTGTGTTGAAGATCACATGACCTACTTGTACTATCAAGGGGGGATAACTCAAATAGCATCACTGTAAGCACACCCCTATTTTCGACTTATATTTTTTCATTATCCAGCACCCGCAGTTGAGTTCTTAACTGAACCATTCCTATCAGAAAGTTTAGAGAATTCTATTATTATTGCTTATTTAATTTATTATTAAGTTTCTTCACAATGGTCAACATACTGTTTCAGTTTTTGTCGAGTTTATCTGCGTGAAAATTTCACGTTATATTCTCAAATCGACATATGCACATGGTCACGGTTCTAAAATATTACCAGGCATTATAGAATTAGTGCCTTAATCACTGGCGATTTTTGAATAATCAGATTTTTCTACAAAGTTGGTCGAACTTTGAAACTTGTGTAGAATGTTCATATAGAATATTGCTATTAACATATTTTTGCTGTTTGTCAATACAATACGTCAACATGAAAACAATCTCTAAAAATGGACATTCTTAAACGAAAAATTGTTATCACTGAATTCCATGTTATCAGAAGCTTAAAATCGTCTCAAAGAGATTGTAATCTGTTCAAATATCATTGGATTCAATTAGAATTATGCAATAATCGTTTTGTGCCATAATGAAGTATTTTTTAAAGCGACAAATCATATATGATTTTTATTGTCCCCCAAGTGTTCCCTTAACACAATTTTTACTGTATGTAGAACTGTAAAATTGTGGGTATTTACAAAAGTTCTTTTACGAATGGATACGCTTATTTAAGAATCACTCTCTGATGATTCAGGGTCTGAAAGTGCATACATATCTGAGTCACCAAAAACTTCATCTATTTTACTGAAAAGCTGTTCTGCTATGACCAAGCAGAGCAATTTCTTATTACATGACTAACTGTAAAGATTGGGTTGCAAATTTTCTACATTATCATGAATGACACTTTCTGAAAAGTTATAAAGACCAGCTTCTATGTATGAACTGCTAGCTTCCTCAAACAGAGCATATTTCAGAGAATATAGTTTTTGCTTTAAGTGTTTCTCTCTCTTTCTGAGACTGGTCTCTCCATTATGTCTTCCGGATCGGGTGAATCAATGGCTTTTACAAATGCCCTGTGTTGATTAGGGTACTGGCTGGTACAACGCTCACATGTTTTATCACATATTCCGGGCTTAGTGCAAAACAGTTGTTAGTTACTTTTTGACCAAAAAACATTTTTTCACGTTTTTATTTCACGGATTTATGTTTACCTCACAATCATGAGGTCATGGAGTGATGAATACTACATATTCATAGTTAGATGCTCACCAAAACGCCAACAGGTTATGACTCCAATACTGCTAAAACAGAGTTAAACCTGATTAAGTGGAACTAAAACTCAATCATTCGATTAACGCAATTGAGGTAACATTTGATCTCATTGAAGAACAAGTTGTTATTATCGGCCAACAATGCTTACATTGTACAATCTTTGGACAATTTAAGAAAAGACAAGACAGTTTTACTTAGAGAAATAGCAATGGGAATTATTATTTTGCTTACTTTTAATAGTTAAATTCCAGAATTATAATTTTCCCTGTTTTCTGTAATATACTTGTAAAGTTGAATGAAAACAAAACCACTTGTAAGTATTCAAGTCTGAAACAAAACGAAAAATGTGAAACACCGTATGCTTGATCAGGGCCAGAGGTTATAAAACCTTTCTCTTATAAATAACAACTTATTAATATTCTCTTTTAATTTCTTACATTTATTTGAATTTAGAATTTGAGATAATTATCACTTGAGCCTGAGAAAAGTTTTATAATCTCGGGCCTAGGTGTTCATAAAACATTGTATAAAAGAGGGGTTTTCAGTTAAAAAATCATTTAAATTGACCCAAAAGAAAGAAACAAAGCCCTAACTTGCAAGAATAGCTCTAAGGTGGTTATTTATGGCATTTTGAAATGAGTTACAACTGTTTTGCACAAAACTTTTTATCGGTTTGTTGGATGTCTAATTGCAAAACGGATGTAACTCAAGCTTTTGCAAATTACTCATTTTGGATAAATCTTATATATTTTGGATTAATGGCATATTAGAGCTTAAATCAACTTTTTCAAACATGCCTGCAATTGTACAAAACAACTTTTTACTTTAATCACGTTAAGTTTTTCTCTTTCCTGTAAAATTCCGAAAAATTGAGTTACAACCGTTTTGCACTAAGCCCGCGATATATCTCAGCAATTGTGTTTCGGGTTTATTGGGACTCTGTTGTTTAAGTAAGAGTGACAAAGCACTTGATGCCTACAGGATTGCTTGTACTGAGCCAATTTCACAAGTTCTGTCTCAACCTTACTCAAGCGAGCTTTTGTGGGGCTTAATAATCATGAGCTCCTGTGAAAAGCTTCCATCGCGTCCAGCTCTTCCCTTTTTTCATCTTTAGATTTTTAACTTTCAAAGGGCCTGGTCATCAGCGTATGGTACCATTGTTTACAATTCCATACACGAGAGAAACACGTGTAGCCAGTAAGAGGCTAGATCCTGGGACCTCTGGCTTATAAGAATATAGTCTACCCTCAAGGATTCAGTGCCCTCCACATGCAATCTTTGAAAATATGTTAGAATTCACCTCAATACAATATGAGCCTGTGCTTTACATTTCCTACAATTTCATGTGTGCGTGATCTCGCGATATTGAGCAACATTAACAGCCACAAAATACAATAAGAATATTATCTGACTACCTGAAGAGCGGTTAAGACCTTATCTATCTCAATAGCTCAAAGCAAAAACTCTGGTCAACCTGTGTGGATGCACAGGCTGGCCAGATGCTTTGCTATGCGCACATGAGAAATTGTTGGAAATGTCACGCACTGGCTCATATGTTTTTCAGAAAAACTGTACACAAAGCAACGAGAAAAATCTTTCATCGAGAATCTTACAATTGAATCCCACTGTGTGCCTCGTCTTCCACAATTAAACCAAGTTCACTGTGGAATAAACTTGACCTAAGTATATCTCTTAATCGTTCATGTAAAAAATGTTCAGGACTGCTAGACACAAACTGGATACAATCTCTTCTTCTTCAGTGCGACCACGGCCGATGGACGTTGCTTTTTATCCCAATCCATTTAAATTTCACACTGTTCGTCGATTTTTGATATTAGTCGAGCTATAACAATAACACTCTTGTTTGGAAACAATAAAGTGTAAATCTCATAAGTCAGTGTCTTTCCTCCTCCGGTACATAGACACAGAAAAACATCATTTCTGCTTCTGATATTGTCTAGCGCAATTTCAACCTCTGTTAGCGAATTTATATGAAAAATTTCACATAAGATTGTATAGTTCTCCTTTGTTTAATGCAAGTCGAGTTGCGCAGTGGCCAAGGATTCGTAAGGAACATAATGGAACTAGAACCCTTGGCTTGCGATGATGGCATTTCGAGATATTTTGGAAGTATAACAGAAAAAAAAATACTTTAACAAATTATGAAAGATAAATATTATACTAAGGAGATGATCATTTTAAAGAGTTTCATAAGGATATTAGGAAACATAGGTAATTGTGATGGAACCTTTAAGAAAAAGAACAATTCCACTATAGCATGGTGCATTGAAGGTCAAAGTGTAATATTCGAACAATTAAGAGACGAAGAGAATTTCATTACATTTCGGGGGTATTTTTTCCAGTTGTTTCGTTCGAGGTTACTCTTCTTGAGATATTCAAGCGCTTAATGGAAGGGTCGTCGCCGTAAATGCAGGCGTAAAGCCGACTATAAAGTGATTGAAAAACCCGGGTATTTGAATTGTATTGTCCAGACATTTGAATACATTTTGGAATTGAAATCACAAGGTAAGAATGTTTTACCCGCTTTTATCTATTGCGCTGATATATATTCTACCATTTGTAAATCATATCTAATCATATGTGATACATAATGACAGATTTAGACTAGACATTATATTGGACTTTAATAGTAAATAACTAAATATAAAATATTAATAGTAATTGGTCTACAGAGGACTGCATTTATGAATGTGGAACAATCTGTTTGTAATATATGTGTAAGTGTGAGCCTTAATGACATAAATGATCATTCCAATCCCATTTTCGCTGATATTCAACTTTCTCTTGTATATAACCATCCTCACAACAACATCTCTGCAGCTAAGTTGCCAGACGTAAAGCCTATACCAACTGCCTTCACTGCGTCTGAATTCCAGTACCTTCATGTTACTACACTCCTCAATACTCCTTAGGGGCCACTTGCATATTTGGTCATAGGTAATAGTTTCAAAACAGATGTACTTGAATGGCAAGTTATTCATAGACAAAAGGGAAAGTCAGCTTAGGATTTCGGCAAATATGCTTTTCACGAATGTTAGAGGGCTCTCAATTTTAAAGTTAACATCGGTAAGTGGGGTTGATTTTAAGAAAACTTGTAAGAATAAGACATGTTTAGACATTCCTTTTCGCTTTGAAGGGTGAATAGATTGTAGGCTACTCATTTCAATGGCTAGGTTTGCCTCTTTCGTTTGTCGAAAATTTTAACGTTGGTTGAAAATCACCATTTGTGACTTTTGACATTGAGGGTGCAAACTTTTGAATCCATCTTGGTGACTTTGCTACATGATTTAACTAATTAATTGGACAGGATGTTGCGTATTTGATCATTTCTTCGAAAAAAGTGGATTTTTAAAACGAAATGCTTGAAAAGAGGAGGAACGTAAGGTGGACGCTTGGAACTTTAGAGTAGTGTAGACAAAGGCGAAAAAAGGATGCACAGAATGGGCTAAGCTGCGCTTGACAGTCATCGCCAGGCCTTTTATTGTTTCCTAATGAAACCTGTATGACAAGTAGTCCTACATTGTATGACTTTTATGAAACGATTTAGGACTTAGCAGAATGTGAAGATTCCTAAATGAAACATCTCAACAAAGAATCTGGAATATAAATTTCATCCATATACAGATGCATCCCGTTAGAATGGTCGGTGAGCATTCAACAGCTGAAATGAGGGATCGGACAGACAAGACTAAAATTAAACTATATGAAAAACTAAGAGTGTCAGAAGAACAGGCTGTATACCCTTTCTTAAATGAAAGCAAACACATTGACACCTAGTTTGAAAACAACAAGCAACAACATAGTTTTTTTAACGTTTACAACTGTCTGTTCCATTGGAAATATACCCGTATTGTGCCCGTGAATGGCAATCGAACAGAACAAAAAAGCTGACTCAGACATCGCGTTTTTTATGACCCGAAACGATAGATTCAATGAATATATAAAGAATTGGTGCTAGATGCTTCAGTGTCCAATCATCCAGATACACAAGGGGAGGATACTGTTGATTTTTAGCAGAAAGGATTCTTCTTACTGACTTGAGGAAATTAACCATGGAGGCCCTTCTGGAACTTTTGTCATTTTCTTTCAAACTTTATTGTAATCAAGTTTGTACTTACTCGTCCCCAAACAGAAACATATGAAATGATACAGGTGATGAAATTTTTATAAGAAAATGTTTAATGCTAAAACTACAAAATCATATAGCATTGTAATCCAACATATAAACTAATGAAAGAGAAAGGGACACATTTTGCTAGAACAGTCTTTCCTGTTAACATTAATTTCTGAAAGACTATACAGAGGCAGAGAAGGCTTATTATCATTAAGAAAGAAAAACAAAATTGATAAGTATAAGAGTAAACAAATGTAAATTAATGATTAATTGAATGGAGTTTTACGCCGCTTTCAACATTATTTCAGTTATATCGCGGCGGCTGGAGCACCTAACAATGGTTTCCTAGTATTTCTCTCACCAGTACAACCATCACACCCTTTCCTAGCCTCCAGCTGCTATCTCACATAGGTCTACGATTATCAACCCATTTGTGAAAGACAAATAGTCGGAAAGAATGAGTTCCGCCGTCGGGGATCGAACCCGGGACCTCTTAATTGACAGTCCGACGCTCTACCAACTGCGCTATGACGGCGTCTCAAATGTAAATTAAAGACGGTAGGTAGGCTCCCCCGGTTTTTTGTTCAAACAAATGAAGGTGCTTCTATTAAGATTAGCATATGCAATAGACTATAAATAATTGTAGATATTGTTTTACAGTATGCTTTTCTAATTCCATGAAGAACAATGGAAATGTTATGTCTGTATTACAGGATTTTAACCTTTTCCAAACAAAATAGGATTTGAAAGTTACTGCTTAAGGCAAATAACTATTGATATTGATAAGATATGCCTCGGGTACAAGAGTGTGAAATAAGAAAAATCTCCTGACGAGAATCAACAAAATTGACACCAAAGTATAAATTCATGATTTATTGTGAATAAACTTTCACATAACATTTCCGGAAAAACAGAAGGTCTAATACAACACAAAGCAATATCATTGGACCAATCAATCTTTAACTTGGCTGGGATGGTTTAGTGTGTATGTCAACTTAAGTTGTTACAATAATTCAATTCTATCAAAGACTCAGGTTGCCAAAGTAACAGAAAAGTTGAAAATTTACCGAATTTTAAAATAATAATCAAAATTGCAGTAGGACGAAATTAAATTCTATTTCTTTTAAAACCGCCTTAAACCGCTTTAAATTTACATCCATCAATCTATGGTATCTATATCATGATTGACAAGTTATTAGTGGATTTACTCAGCTGACCGATTTTAGAACCACCATTATTGCCCTCTTGTTTTATTTTCTAACTTTTAAAAAACCCACCATGCCCATCTAATGAATGACATCTGTCAACCTTTTCATGCTTCAAACCGAAATCAAATTGGTCATATATTAACAAAATTATTGAAGATTTTCTGCTATTGTTGTATTGTCGACCTCTTTATATCCTATGTCTTATATTTTTTAGTCGGGATCTCGATAAAGGACATTGTCACTAATACCTGTTTGATTCTGGTTGCCGATGGTCATAAAGAAACTATTGGAGGGCAACATGGTTCTTGATCAGACTGTGTGTAAACACTGGCTACCTGTACCTTTTACCAGATCCTGGTACATATATACACAATTATATATATATATACTGGTGTATATATATACACACAGCAGTGAAATAAATGTTTTCTACCCTGATTTTGCCTACAACTCTTGATGAACCATAGCTTCTGCTATTTCACTTGGTGTTAACCCATTCCAACACTGTGACTCTATTTGTTGATCCTGCAGAAAAAGTTGTGGAAAATGGGAAAAAATGCTTGTAACAAACAATTTCTTCATTTTCACCTCAGCTGTGTTTGGAGAAACACATTAATTGAAAGAATGGAGTTTTACACCGCTTTCAACAATTTTTTTCGGTTATATCGCGGCGGCTAGAGCTTAACAATTGATTACCTGTATTTCTCTCACCAGTTCTACCATCACATCCTTTCCTTGCCTCCAGCTGCTATCTCACATAGGTCTCTGATTATCAACCTATTGGTGTGAGAATAATAGTCGGAAAGATTGAGTGCCGCCGTCGGGGATCGAACCCGGGACCTCTAGATTGACAGTCCGACGCGCTACCAAATGCGGCGCCGTGTTTGGAGAAAACCTGAGCCATCATTGTCACTTTGGTGTCATTTGCGTGACACAATTTTACATTATCATAACTTGTAAATGGTAAGCGATACAGCCTTCATTTTTCACATAACGATTGCTTTGGACAAGACCTTTCTGTTGGTACCAAGTTCAAGGTGATAACTAACGGTCATTTTCAAAGTCTTTTTTTTTTAAACAACTTTCTACATTGGCCATAATTGTCAAATGGAAAAGGACAGGGCCTTCATATTTCACATGATAATTGCCTGGGATAAGACTTTTATGTAGGTACCAAGTGCAAAGTCATCATTCAAGGTCATTTGACAAGGTCGAATTTGTTTTGAAAAGACTCCACTGAACATTTGCCACAACTTTTGACTAGTGAGTGAAAGAGTCTTCATATTTCAGATGATTTTCAGCCGAAGGGTTGCACCTGTAGGCGATGTTCTCGTTTCTACAATGTTTTCTAGCCAAATATGTATATGAACTCTGGCACTGAAAATGTTTGAGTTATTGCCCTATGTTATTTAAAGCTCAACTGGCTGTCAGGCCAGTGGGCTATTATCATGGCGCTTTATCGGTCGTCCATGTGTGATTCCGGTCGTCATTTTTTTTCTTTAATTTCTTCATCAGAAACTACCGAATCGTTTTCAACAAAACTTCAAAGGATTAATACTTGGCTTTCGGCCCTCCATAAGATTACTTTTCTGCCCTTGAATGGCAAAAATGGCTATTTTGATTTCAATTTCACTCTAGTTAACTTTGCATTATGTCCTGACCCTATCTCCTAGTCCATTGCTGCTAGCATATCTAAACTTAGTGCACTTGCATTTATCATTGTGAAGATGTGTCATTAGCAAGAAATAGTTAGTTATTGCACTTGGCAATTGTTAGCATTGGCTTAGTTTGCGCATCCAAATACTCATAATTAAAAAGATAACCATTTAGCTACCCTGTAATTTCGTAGCGAAAACAAATGAAAAAAAATCGCCTAACTACCTACCCTCGTTTTTGTTCTAGCCAGGTAAACAGAAGAACCGCTATTTTAGGCATTAGGAAATGAAAGTGCCAGCATAGTCATAGAGCTCGAGTTTTCGAAAATTCAATTGAAACAGAAGAGTATATTGATGTTGGTTTATCAAATGGCTTTGCACGTATTAATGAGGTCAAACGATACAACAGGTGGGCCGTTTAAGAAATCCTGGAATAAAACTGCTCTTATAAAGTTCTTTTTCCAATGGCATGGTTAAAAAAAGGCTCCTTATAACCACTGAAAAGTAGTGTTTCAAATGATGACTTAAAAAGAAGATGCTTTTGCAGCAATCTAGACAACTTCTAGAATCAATAGTTTTATAGTCTTTG
This sequence comes from Fragum whitleyi, assembly GCA_948146395.1. Classification (NCBI taxonomy): domain Eukaryota; kingdom Metazoa; phylum Mollusca; class Bivalvia; order Cardiida; family Cardiidae; genus Fragum; species Fragum whitleyi. Next base: position 45,615,215 of record OX411543.1, on the reverse strand, counting down.
TTACAGAAGGCTGTCTTGAGGCATGTAACGGCATTTTATCATTTTTCTGATAACATTAAATGGAGTTAGGCTGGATAAATATTAAACAATGCCTATTCATTATATTAACCAGGGCCATTTTTATTTGAATTTCATTGAAATGAAAGGTTTCAACCATGCCTTAAACATCAATGTTGTCTTGTCTTGGCTGCTAGAAATTATAATCGCGAGGCTACCAACTCCATTCAAATATATAATTAATATTCTAAGACACTATGATGAAAAATGCTTGTATAGGGTGTGATGTTTAGCGAGTTCTGCGGTTGTCCAAATTTTGTTCGCTTTGAAGCCGAAAGGGTATAGACTTCAACGTGGTATAGAAATAATCTTGGGTTTTGTCTTTGTACAAATAAACCAGCAATGTAGATTAAATGCATATTTACGCCTCACAGACAGATCAATGTCAATGAGCTGAGATACAAGATCATTAAGAATTGTATTAATGTAAAAAAGTGCACACTTCGCTACATACCTTGGTCCGAACCCCCCCCCCCCCCCCCAAAAAAAAAAAAAAAACAAAAAAAAAAAAAAAACACATTGCCCAGAAAATCAAGACATATTGTCTACGGAAAGTAAATTTTCCCTCGAAGAATTCTGTTTCAAAAATTCAAGATGAAATTCGGAGTACACCGACAACGAAACTGTTACATCAACATCCATTTTACTGCCGGGAATAAATCGTCATATATCCAGGCAAGAAACCTTAGTTCTAATTTATTGTAGCTCAAAGTATAAGATTAAGTAATTTTCTTTTACCTATTTAAGACCTTGGTATACACCATGTTCCTTAAAACTACTAACATTCTTTAAGTAGACAGACTTATAAAATTGAAAGATATTTATTGTATTATCATCAATATATATATATATATATATATATATATATATATATATATATATATATATATATATATATATATATATATATATATATATATATATATATATATATATATATATATATATATATATATATATATATATATATATATATATATATATATATATATATATATATATATATATAAAAATCCAAGTAAACCAGAACAAGAATTATATAAATAAAACAAAAAAACAACACTAGAAATCAATTTTAATAACGTGCCAACCGGTTTCGCTGCTGCTCATCAGGGCGACGTTAATAATTTAATGAAACGACGTTACCAACGTAACAACGTCACAACGTCAACGTAAAAACAAACATTGTCATATAACATTCAGTTTAGGACAAAATATATTTATAAAATATTTTTCTTTTGTTAATCTAGTGGAAACATCATTAATTTTGAATTTATAAAACGGGAATATTGAGAATTTTGGGTCTTTTTTTGAACAGTTATCCAAATGTGAACTTAAAGGTAGCTGTCGTATTGATGGGTCCCTAATTTGTTGCTTGTGTATTGTAACCCTATTTCTCAATTTATCCCCAGTTTGTCCTATGTAAAATTCAGTACATCCATTACACATTAACACATACAAACAATTACTAATTTTACAATCCATGTTTTCTTTTGCATGAAAAATTTTATCTTTTATTTTAAAAACCTCTCCCTCAAAGATATATTTACAAAGTCCACAACGTGGTTCATTACTTTTAAAACCTTTTACTACAAAAGTGCAAAGCTATCTTAGAGATGATGTTGACTTTTTAAACTTTATCCCCAGTTCTGTAAAAATTGATACTGTTCTGGTATCGTTTGACATTGTAAGTCTATATACAAATATACCACATGAACTAGGTTATGAAGCTATTACTTATTGGCTAGATAAATATCCCATGCTAATTCATAGCAGATTTAATAAACTCTTTATTTTAGAAGGGTTAAAAATAGTTTTAGAAAATAACAATTTTAGTTTTAATTCGGCATACTATAATCAATGCAAAGGTACAGCCATGGGGACAAAGGTTGCGCCGACATATGCTACTTTAGTACTAGGATTTTTAGAAGATAGAATGTACACAAAAATTCGACAATTTAAGAATGAAGAATTTGCGAACTATGTTTACAATCAATGGAAAAGATTTCTTGATGATTGTTTTATTTTCTGGATATACTCATTAGACGAATTATCTGATTTTCACAGAATTTTGAATTCTTTACATAAAGACATAAAGTTTAAAATAGACACAAGTTCTATTAAAATGCCCTTTCTTGATGTGCTGATATTAAAAAATGGTACTGAGATAACGACAGATATATATTTTAAATCAACAGACTCAAAACAGTATTTAAATTTCAAGTCTTGTCACCCAAAGCATTGCAAAATTAATATCCCCTTCTCATTGGCTCGAAGAATTTGTATGATTGTATCCGATAAGGCTATTTTGCAATGCAGGTTAAATGAACTCAAAGACATCTTAATTGAAAGAAAATATCCAATAGGAGTAATAGAGGCAGGAATAGATAAAGCTATAAAAATACCAAGGAGTTCTCTTTTAAAAGTAAATGAAAAAGAAGAAAATACAGTTTTACCCTATATTTCGACATTCAACCCCCGCAATAGAGAGCTATACGGAATTGTTAAGAATAATTTTGAAATTTTGCAAAATGACCAAATAATGTCAAAAATTCTAAGAGAAAATAAAGTAATCAAGTGTAAAAGGCAATTACCCAATCTTAAACAGATTTTGATCAAGTCGGAATACAGAGAAACACATTCAAAACCTTGTGTAAAAAAATGTAATGAACCACGTTGTGGACTTTGTAAATATATCTTTGAGGGAGAGGTTTTTTAAAATAAAAGATAAAATTTTTCATGCAAAAGAAAACATGGATTGTAAAATTAGTAATTGTTTGTATGTGTTAATGTGTAATGGATGTACTGAATTTTACATAGGACAAACTGGGGATAAATTGAGAAATAGGGTTACAATACACAAGCAACAAATTAGGGACCCATCAATACGACAGCTACCTTTAAGTTCACATTTGGATAACTGTTCAAAAAAAGACCCAAAATTCTCAATATTCCCGTTTTATAAATTCAAAATTAATGATGTTTCCACTAGATTAACAAAAGAAAAATATTTTATAAATATATTTTGTCCTAAACTGAATGTTATATGACAATGTTTGTTTTTACGTTGACGTTGTGACGTTGTTACGTTGGTAACGTCGTTTCATTAAATTATTAACGTCGCCCTGATGAGCAGCAGCGAAACCGGTTGGCACGTTATTAAAATTGATTTCTAGTGTTGTTTTTTTGTTTTATTTATATATATATATATATATATATATATATATATATATAAGAGTAAAAGCTTAGAAAAAATGAGTTTTAAAGGGGCCTAGATATTTCCAAGGGAAATTTAAATAACTATGCAGCGACCTTTGACCTTTTACTACACAGATACTATATATAGCGTAGACTAATCGAGAGAAAAATCACAATGAAACGCATCGTTTTAAGTATATGATATTTTATTTTTCAAATGAACAAAGACAAAATAAGCTTTAAACTGTTACATAATGTATCAACGAAACGAGAGGATCATGGCTAACATAATCGGTCCAATTTGTGGTGGACGTTTACGTTCACCAGTGCCATGTGTTAATAGCTTTCAGAAAAAGTAAAACTCAGTAACGTTAAAGTTACTATTTTTCCAAGACTTATTTCACACCGATTGATTGATTGGGGTTTTACACCGCTTTCATTTATATCGCGGCGGCTGGAGCACCTAAATCGACGTTGAATTAATTTCTTGAAATGTCTTGAATTCAAATCTTCCGTTTTATAACAAAGGTTTTAATAACAAGTATACAAGGAGACTCACAGGATTTATTGTGAGGCATTGTGAGGTCGCTCGAGCAATATCGACTGTATCCTTGTGTCCCTACCTCGTTTAGAGATCGGTGTTGTTAGCCCACCTGAGCACGATGTGCTCACGGTGAGCTATTGGGATCGTAGAATGTCCGTCGTCCGCCGTCAGTCGTGCGTCGTCCACAATCTCTTTAAACATCTTCTCCTCCTAAACCAGTGGGCCCATCTTGATGAAACTTGGCAGGGATGTTCCTTGGGTCAAGCTCTACCAATGTTGTTCAAATAAATGAAAGCCACCCTTAACTTTCCCTTTACCCTAAAAAAGGGTGAAAATATAAAAATCTTTTAACTTAAATAGGCTATTCTGATATTCGGCAGTGAGACCAGTCTACACCCGACTCGAAAGCGGGCGAGAAATAAGAAGGCCCAAACTTTCGTAACGGCGCTTCAAAAAATAATTATATTTACATTTATGTTATCTATAGAGAAAATGTATTTTTTAATGTAAAAATCAATTTGATCAGTGAACTTTACATGGAACGGTATAGACAAGAACGCGACTTCACTTATATCATCGTTCAAGTGGGACAGCTCTTATCTTTTTAATTTATCATTCGTGCGATCTTCATTTTTCTAAATAAATTTTAAGAATTAACACTGACGAAACTAGAAACATTATTCTTTCGTCCAGATATAAAATTATTATTGTGTAAACGGCCAAGTGATAAAGAAAGCAAAATGAAAGACCTCGACCGGGGGAAAGTGTAACGCGGGACAAGTCGTTTTTACATTATTTTTATACGTTTAGAAGGCCAAATAACCCATGCACATTCAGCATAATACGGATCCTACCAAATAATCGTGTAGAATGTTATTTGATGCAAAGTTTGGTGTATATTCCATTAATTTCCGACGAAAAATAAGGATTTTATCGCAACAACCAGCTAACAATGTCGACGTTTTTGTAAAGTGTCACCAGTATCTTGCGCAACGTCAACGGAAATAGATGCATAAGTAATTTCAGCATCTTCACATTTGAAAAGAGTGGTCTAAGTCAGATAGAAAATCTCGTGCCGCGTTATATGGGAAATAGACAATCGCTAAAGCTCATGTCTATTTCCCGTATACCACGGCACTCGTTTTCTATCCTATACATAGACCAGTAATTTCAAGTGATTGATGAAAGATCAATTTTACATCGAGAATGATAGGAGATAACGGTTTCTCGAATCTCACTCTTGCTTGCGGCACTATAGCTCTCATATTTGACGACCAAAATAATGCCCACAGGTGTTCTATGCGGTTCACATCTAGCTTAATTGAAAGTTCTTAAATATCTACATAATTCAGATGTTGCAATACTTTTTTTTCTTTGTGTATATTTTGAGCGCAAGCATAAAAAAAGCTCGAAATTTTGTCAAAGAAAGATTTTTTTACGATGAATCAGAGAACATAACATAACATAACATAACATATAGTTTATTCAGATAAATGACTTGAACAATAATGTTCATCATCATTACATAGTAAATTATACAATTACATATGCAAATACATGCAACAATGGCAAATAGTTGAAAATATTTTTACTACTATATTATATATTTAAATCTTTCGCGGAAATAACGAATTATTGGTGTTCCTGGTGCTTTGGCATATCGTTAAAATATAATTATCCATACGCACAGATTTTTTAAAAAAATATATATTTTTAAAGACAAAGTGTGCAGTAAAGGTAGATCGAATAGAATGCATACATTTTGTTTTATCAGCATTTGCAGTATTATAAAAGAATCTCAATATGAAGTAATTTGGATTTTGTGGTGAAACAAGATAGCGATAAAACCATCGCTCTCGTTTTCCCTCACATCAGCCGGAATTTTTGGAGGCTGGTCTAAGTTCATGTGACAGACCCGTTATTTTGATTCATTCTTGTAACAGATTATTATAATATATATTTATAGCAAATTATAAGGGATTTGTGGGAATTGTTTGACCCAAACTTTTAAATTTTTAAATTATCTTACGTGTTTTAATTTTTTTAATTCGAAGTAATATAATTGTTAATTATTTTGTTTTTGGACCCGTTTTTTAAGAGGCGATTTTTCACTTTATAATAGCCTAGTTCGGCTTTGACTTTTGATTAAATTTTATAAGATAAACATTGATATTATATTATATTATATCGTCATTGCTTTTCCAAAACCCCACAACTACAGATTTTATCAAGCTGCAGCTACGAGATTTAGAACAACATCGACGATATGAAAAGTCGTAGAGTGATCGAACTATTTATTGCTGAAAAATGAATAGAAGTAAATAAATAAATAAAGAAAGAAAGAAAGAAAGAAAGAAAGAAAGAAAGAAAGAAAGAAAGAAAGAAAGAAAGAAAGAAAGAAAAATGGTTGCAACACGACATTAAGCGTGACCCAAATAATTCTCCCTGGGTGATCTAAGACCATGTCAAAAAGAGGGATGGCGGTCGAATGTAATGTTATATCAAGATATCGAAATGCAATAATTAATTACATATGTGACCTGTCATGGGAAAAGGGACCATCTGGATAGAGCGTTAAGTGTCGATCCTACTCGGTCTGCGCAGATTACACAAGATGGCTCTGGTTAAAAATTTCGCTCCTAGCGCGTTTTAATTATAAAATGAGTAATCTACATTCCTGTTATTCTTATTCTTTTATTTTTCTGAATGATACATCCACATAATCCAGCCCTGCGTTCAGGATCACAAAACGGTGCAAAGCGGGGTATAATTGACAAACTGTTTGCACCGTCTTGTGATCCTGAACGCAGGGCAGATATTTGATTGGAACAAATCTCTTTCGAATATCAATTTTACGGAGTTCCCTGTTGGTCCTTTTTTAGTGGCGAGCCACATATATTAATATTCAATGAATACTGTCACTGTTCAAGGCGTTAATAAACAGACAAGCAATTAGAATAACTTGATATGATAAGGGAAAAGGTGTAAACGGGGACCCCCGGCACACTGTTGAGCGGTTACCTTGAAGCCTATGTGTTGTATTTCCAACAATTATTGCGATTGCGAAACGGACAGAAATTGAGTAACCTACCAAACCCAACGGTGCAGTAAGGTCTTTAGCACGACACCTGTGTGTATTTCCGTTTATTTATCGTCGCTATCGAAGCACATGCCCTTATGAGCGACGCCCCCAGAAGACGGTTAGTTGTTACGGGGGATAGTGCAAGGATACATGACGAAACTACTGCTGAGATCCGCCATGGTTCTTTAACGTGCTCGGTGTAAAGCACCGTCTCACGGGGCCTCGGTTTAACGTCTCATCCGAAAGACAATTAGTTTTTGTTAGTGTACCAGCACGGGAATCGAACCCACGCGGTCGAACTTCAATGGTTTTGAAGTCCGGTGCTCTACCAACTGAGCTAATCGGGAACGACACCTCACACTTTCAACAACTTTAAAGCACTAAACTTGAAAAAATCATGAGGGGAGAGTTGTTTCTTGAACCTTTGATATAACACATGAAGCAAATAGTCACGATAAGTTTTAGGCAACTTAAAAGACATTAAAACCTTTACTTAAAATCATTTTAAAAATTATGAACATAGACCCAAAACCCGCTTTCATCCCATAAGCTAATAGACAAGATTATAACTAGACTATAAGGATGTTCCGGCTGATCCGAGTCTTTGTGTTGCGCTCAAGAGAAACTATTGAAAAAAGTAAAGCTCAAACCTGTAAATCCAATAAACTAAAGAAAAACACAGAGCTTTAATTGCGCAATAAGGAAATGCCATTCTTCTCTTATATAAACCCGATTTTCACTTAATTGCTCATCAATGAAGGACAATCTCTGTGGTTTAATATAAAATTAAGATTTTCTTAAAAACTTTCCTACTTTCAGGATGACAAAACGGTTTCCACGTTTGCAAATTATACCCATCTTTGCACGTGAACTTGTGTGCAATGCTGGGTATTTTTTACATAAAGTGTGTACCGTTGACACCCTGAACGCAGGGCTGGTTTGAAGTTATTTTATTATCGGCCCTACAAGGAAACAGCAAAACATGGGGGTCACTGGCTTTGAAAAAAGATATATAAACATTTTCAACCTGGGTTCAGAAGAGAAAATGGTAGGTAGCCATCAGATTCTCGACTATAAAATCCTTTTTGAGCCATTCAGTTGATACGGCGTGCCGGACTATTGGTCATAAGGTACTACGTCATTTCTGGTATTTTTCTCCCACAAACGGCAGGATAGCCGTTTACCTTTAGAAGCGGGATGTTCATCTTGGGGCCTGGGGCCTGGGATACGATACCGGGTTGAGAGGGGAAAAAATAAAAAACAAACAAACAAACAAAGAAAAAAACACCCCCTCCTTTCTCCCCCCCCCCCCCAAAAAAAAGGTTCAATTGAAAGATACGCGATATGATTGTTAATCTCCACAAAGCGGTGATAATCCTTAGCCTGCGCTTCAAATACATTCATATTGAAAATAAAGCTTTGGCAGACTGTATAGACTAAGATCAGTCTGCACAATATGCAGCCTGATCTTAGCCTACAATACCTGATTTATTCTTGGTTGTGTGGGGATGTGAGCCGGAATTATTTAAATGTCCCTAAAGTTGGCAATTGTTTCAAGCCATAATCCAATTCAGCAGCGAATTGTTGAACCCCATTTACTCTTTTACTGAATATATCAATATTGAATAGCTTTAAAAACGAGGCAAACATTTTTTTCTTTGCTTTTACTGACAAGTAATATAGGGTTCATTCACGTTTTTGGTGGCGTTAACATTCGCACTCGGGCGTTAAACCATCTTTCGGGTCTCTGCAAATGTTGACAAAAACGTGATTTAACGCCATTATTGCATAAATAGAAAGTCTTGAGTATCTTTTTTCAAACAGAGATTGCGAAATAATTCATAGAAACGCTTTTGAAATAGTTCCAAACCTACAAAAGTACCGAAAAATGCATAGTGCACTGGCCCCATTCGGAACATCACTCGGCCATTTCTGTAAACTGCAACAGACCTCGGATGTATGTAAGGCGGATGGGTATGTAACAAAATCGTGCATTTTGTTAGGCGGAAAGAGTGTAAGAAAAACTAGCACTGTAGATTTATATTTCTTGCAGTAAATAACGGCTAAAAAATCTTATTTTTTGAGAATGACGAATCATTCTCAAAAATTAAGATTTTTTCAGCCGTTATTTAAGAATCTAAAGATATTAATATTAGGATTCGATGAACTCACGTCAGTGACTTAAACGAGAAGCGTTGGCGACGTCGAATGTTTTCACTCACAGTTTCGAGGGCTAAAGCCATTTTAACTGACGTCATCGAGTTTTTCCAAGGTTTTCCCGTACTTTTTAAAAAATAGTCCGTCTATGTACATCCGAGGTTGATCGTGAGATTAGCCGAGTGGTGTTCCGAATGGCACTGTCCCGTCACTTTTGTTTATACTGACGTTTCTTGGAAAATTAATGACGTCACAAAATTTAATGCGGGAATAAGATCAACGGCTTTGGTTTTGGGTAATATGATAGTTAAGGAAGCTCGCTCCTGAGAAATTTGGTTTATTGCGCAAAAGGAAATCCCGGCTCCTTTGGTATCACGCACTCGTTCATGCCGAATAGTTTCTATAAAATTTTCACCGAAATCAATGGCACCACATAACAAAAAGGTCCTTTGGGGTTTTTTAAAACACAAAACGAAACTTTTGATTTGAGCCAGTGCGTGACATTTCCAACAATCTTAAATGTGCGTGAGGTGTAGACATTGAGTAGCGTTGATAGCCATATATTGTAAATTTAGAATTACCTGTTGGTCTATAGATACTTTTAGACCTTATCTATCTACTAAACGCAAAGTGAAGACTCAGGTCAGACTGTGCGGATGGTCAGGCTGGTCAGAGTCTTTGCTTTGCGCTTATCTGAATTTGTTGGAAATCTCACGCACAGGCCCATTTCACTTTTTCGTCGAAATTATTGCTAGATTTGTTATAAATCAACACAGCTATTTTGTTTGTCTTATACAGGATGTGACGCCAACGTCGTTTTTGTACGTTTAAGCGACGTTAAGGTTCCCGTGCTTTATGAGACGTCTAATAATATCATGTAAAAATGAACATCCTTTACATTGCAGCCCAATTGTTGTTCCGTCTTTAGTTGGTTTATTCATGGCAATAAATGAATCTTATTTATTTAAAAATGGTTATTCACTAATGGTTTGTGTATTTTAAACGCAATTTCTATAGCGATTTTCGATAATTAACCCTGATTTTGACCTTTGACCCCTAACTGTGGCCTTAGGATTAGAGTTACAGACTCAATACTTGCCAATGACAACCTTTCATACGATGGTGTACAGGACTGGTGGAAGATGTGACGAGTTATCGTAACATCAATTAAAATATATCCGAAATATCGTGGAAACATTAAACATTTACCCTTTATTTAAACTTTGACCTCTTTGTGTGACCATGACATTAGAGCTACACACAAAAGAATTACACATGACACATCGTCCCACAATGGTCATTACTTGTGCTAAGTGGTTTTGAAACTATCCATGAATACCAGAAATATGGCGTGGTAATGAATAGTTTCAACCGATTTTGACCTTTGACCTCCTGGTGGGACCTTGACCTTCGAGATCTATTCTGAACATAAGAAAAATTAGTCACGTGAATCGTTTATGCAATTCTCAAGTTGGGTTCGCAAAAAATATTTCTCTATTTACCGATTTTGAATTCTTTTCCTACAATGATACAGAATTGACATTTTTATTTATTACCCCCCTTTAATCCGAGAAAAAGTAAAGAAAATCGCAAAATCCAATGACCACGTATTCTACTTATTTTTCCCGATTCATCATCATTTCTAAATAATACTGAGAAAATATGAAAAGGACTGTATTACAATTTCTATATTGTTTTCATTTGTATTGAATGATAATACCAATTGAATTTAAGAGAAAAAGTTTGACCACTATTTGTTTTGAAATGAGCGTTTTTCCACATACATTGAATATAAACGTATTATCTTTCTACTATTTAACTAATATGATTCATAACTTTTGAATCATAAGATTTTTATATTCTTTTATTTCATAGACACGCCTTTATTTTCAAATACAGATGGAGGGGGTCTTTTTACAAACATTATTCACATCAAGAAAAGTAGACCCCACCCCCTTAAACAGTCGATTTTCTCAAAACCCAATCCAATGATCCCTACTTTTAAATGCATTTTTGTAGTATAATTATGTTTGGCTTCTCCATATGAAAAAATCAGGAAACAGTATCAATTTGCATTTTACTTATCAATGTGTGCTCTCTTCAAAATCGAACCTATACACTATTTTAAATCGAATGCGTTAAATGATATTTTGAGACAAACAAATAATGCTGAAAAAGGTCAGTATCTTTAAAATTTGTCAAAGTGTATAGGATCGAGATCGAGGATATGTAAGTGAAAAAAATCGGTCGATGACGGTACGTAAATTTACCGATTAATCCACGTTTTCTCCCGTTAACGCCCGGTTTTTGTCAGTAAATGTATGCTTCTAACGACCCCAAAACGTACATTTCATGCAATAATCATTCTTTTGACGCATCTTTATTTGAAGCTTCTTTACACACCGTTATTGTTTTTTCGTTCGATATGAAAATCCAACCTCGAACACGTTCACGAATGGTATAAGGGTAAAATATCAGACCGATTCCAAGAAATGTTAACTTTATACTTACATGTTTATCCAACGATCAACGGAACAGCCTTTTCGGCCGACGTAGATATATTTATCATATATATATATATATATATATATATATATATATATATATATATATATATATATATATATATATGATAAATATATATTCATAATAAAAGTATTAAAATAGTGACATTGATATATGTATACATTCATAATAAAAGTATTGACATAGTTCAAATATATTTCACAATAAACAAGATCCGCGATTTTAAAACGATTTAAGTGTAAATAAATATTAAATAAAAATTTGATTAATTAAAGAAATCTTATAATGATTTAGTAAGAATAAATCAGTAAGAATTTCTAACATTTAACATTAATCATTCTAAACATTTAACCGGTTAGGGAAAAAAATCAAATCAATAGTAACCACGAAAAGGCCCTTATCCACATTCATCTTTTAAATCCAGCTTTTAAAAAAAGTATTAAAATTGTATTCTATAATAATAAGAGAAACCGCGAACAAGGCCGATCGCAGTTTCATTAAAATCTACCCCATGGTTACCGAACATTCGTCTGGACGAGATAATATGATCAAATGGACAGAATCAAACAGAAGGACGGACTTCGCGATGAAGGAAAAATGTCACCCCTTGAGAAAGACACATTATTAGTTATATGGTTTCTTGCCGGGGTATATATATAACGATTTATTCCCGGCTGGAAAAATAATGTCACCCGAGCCGAAGGCGAGGGTTGACATCATTTTTACTGCCGGGAATAAATCATCATATACCCAGGCAAGAAACCGTATTACGAATTTATTAGACCTCAAAGTTTTAGGGCCAAATATCTGTCTTTTGGCTATTTTAGGCGTTCGTTTAAACCGATTTCTTTTAAACCACCAACATCCCTTAATGCGCCCCTATGAAAAGTAAACATGTACAAAGTAACGTCATATATAGTTGTGACGTCACATTACAACACTCTGCGCTATTGTGATATGGAAGCGTTTGTTGGCTGAAACTGCGAACAAGACCGATCGCAGTTTCATTTAAATCTACCCCATGGTTACCGAACATTCGTCTGGACGAGATTATATGATCAAATGGACAGAATCGAACAGAAGGACGGACTTCGCGATGAAGGAAAAATGTCACCCCTTGAGAAAAGACACATTATTAGTTATACGGTTTCTTGCCGGGGTATATATATGACGATTTATTCCCGGCTGGAAAAATAATGTCACCCGAGCCGAAGGCGAGGGTTGACATCATTTTTACTGCCGGGAATAAATCATCATATACCCAGGCAAGAAACCGTATTACGAATTTATTATACCTCAAAGTTTTAGGGCCAAATATCTGTCTATTGGCTATTTTAGGCGTTCGTTTAAACCGATTTCTTTTAAACCACCAACATCCCTTAATGCGCCCCTATGAAAGTAAACATGTACAAAGTGACGTCATATATAGTTGTGACGTCACATTACAACCCTCTGCGCTATTGTGATATGGAAGTGTTTGTTGGCTGAAACTGCGAACAAGACCGATCGTAGTTTCATTAAAATCTACCCCATGGTTACCGAACATTCGTCTGGACGAGATAATATGATCAAATGGACAGAATCGAACAGAAGGACGGACTTTGCGATGAAGGAAAAATGTCACCCCTTGAGAAGACACATTATTAGTTATACGGTTTCTTGCCGGGGTATATATATGACGATTTATTCCCGGCTGGAATAATAATGTCAACCGAGGCAAAGGCGAGGGTTGACATCATTTGTACTGCCGGGAATAAATCGTCATATACCCAGGCAAGAAACCGTATTACGAATTTATTATACCTCAAAGTTTTAGGGCCAAATATCTGTCTTTTGGCTATTTTAGGCGTTCGTTTAAACCGATTTCTTTTAAACCACCAACATCCCTTAATGCGCCCCTGTGAAAAGTAAACATGTACAAAGTGACGTCATATATAGTTGTGACGTCACATTACAACACTCTGCGCTGTTGTGATATCGAAGCGTTTGTTGGCTGAAACTGCGAAAAACTTAGCTCTTTAAATGGACAGATTTGTACTAATCTAAGGTATCTATTGACATCTATATCATTTTTTATTTGCACATTATTAACTGACATCCTTTTCAACTGTATCCTAGTGTGTATATTCGGGTCGTGTTATCAGCGAAGCGAGAGAAACATGGCTGCCATTACCGTTTCGATTTCTTTGTCTATGTTCACGTCGAGGCGCCTTAAAGAAACATTAGAGGTAATACCGGAGCGGCCGTAGCTATCAATGTTTGTCAGGTCAGCATTAACCAATGAAAATGCTAGAATTTTCTTTGCAGTTTAATAAAACCTATTATAACATGGCCTTCGCCGCCTGAGTGAAATTACCCCTTTGACATTGTTTTATATTACACGAGTGTAATTACAAAAGGGGAATAAGCAAATGAGCTAAGAACGTATAGCAACATTTTATTTCTTAGTTGACGAAATAATACATTTGCTGACGTCATTTCGGAAACGGCGTTATGTTTCGCGGATAACTTAACATATAACTTAATTGTTTAATTTAAAATTTCCTTGATTAATCGCTATTGTTGAGGCCATATTAATAAAGGTATAACAAATTTGTGCTCATTAAATACTTAATTAATTAAACGAGCCATCTACAAACAGATAGAAACGAGGCAAATCAGGGTTTTTACCTGTTTAAAGATGACGAGTTTAATGCAGTATAAATAAATAAATAGATAGATAGATAGATAGGTAGGTAGGTAGGTAGGTAGGTAGGTAGGTAGGTAGGTAGATAGATAGGTAGATAGATAGATAGATAGATAGATAGATAGATAGATAGATAGATAGATAGATAGATAGATAGATAGATAGATAGATAGATAGATAGATAGATAGATAGATAGATAGATAGATAGATAGATAGATATAGATAGATAGATAGATAGATAGATAGATAGATAGATAGATAGATAGATAGATAGATAGATAGATAGATAGATAGATAGATAGATAGATAGATAGATAGATAGATAATGAATTTCGTATTCAATTGCCACTCATACAATATCTTCTAATAGATTATATACCCAGAATGGTATTTGTAAATATTCAAGGTGTATAAAAAATAACCAGCAACAGCTTTTGAGTTCTAAATACCTAGAAAGGTTTAATAACGCACATTCCACCTATCGCTGTTCCTATTGATCTGTCGTGTAAACCGCTTCAAAATTGTGCTGAGGTAATTGTAAGACCCTTTGAAGCATTAAACTCAACCGTAGGTTATACTTACGAAGTAAGGTTTCTGGTACCAGATGGGCTAGTCTTTTTCGAACAGATCTAAAAATATAAACGAGCCAGAAAACAAACAAAAAAAAAAAAAACCAAAAAAAACCCCAAGAATTCAAAATTGGCACGCGTAATTACGTGGCTGATGACGTAAGGTGTCACCCTTGTATTTAGTAACGGACCTGAAACTAAAGCAAATCGTTACAGAGCCTGCTTAATCATCTCATTATGAACGACTGTTTTGATTGGACAGTCGCGATCTGTCAATTTCAAGATTTTTCAAGGACCATGGACTTTATTTATGCCTTTTCAACTACCGCACACCAGTCAAAATAAACATATATATACCAAAACCGGATCAAATCGGTAAGCACCTTAACAATGTTTCATTTATCATTTTCACGCTTTAACAAGTGCAGCTTTTTTAGGACATTTGTTTTTTCACAATGTATCGCTTTAAAGTGAAAATTTTCTTAATTCAAAATCAAAGTCGCACTCAATATTAGCGGAAATTTGAGGAACCGTTTTACCGGGGCTTCACTGAAAGGAGTTTTTACAAACCTAAATCGATATTCTTCAACAAAACCCTTTGTTGTTGGTACTCATTTGAATCGTCTCGACGAGACGATTCCAATGAGTCCCTTCGATTTAGGGTTAAGTAATTTGTACTTTAGAAATATTGAATGTTTAAGTGCAATTTAGTTCCTTTATCTGTAGCTTTGGTCCTGTAAAATTCTCACCTCTGTTATTCTAGTATTGTGTTATATTCGTGAATCATACTCGAATTAAGCTTTGTCATACAAGCTAGAGACAAACTAAAGTGTTTTTACAAAAAGTCGAATCAATTATATCAAACTCGAGCGGACCAGCTCTATGAAAGTAAAGACTTTGGTCAAACCGAGCGAAGTGCGTCTAATGACAAGATCGACGTCTCGTGCTTCTAGTAAATGTAAGGTCAATATTAATTAACTAGTTTTGATTATTGACCTACACCCTAACGTATCTTATATCATCCGAGCGCAACGCGTTCATTGTTAACTTTTCGTGACTGTCTGTCACTCATTAGGTACAGTTAATAACACTGTGAAATGGAAACTCATCTCGTTCGAAAGCATTCAAAATTAAGTTTAAAAGTCAAGTCAAAATTTAATTCGACATAAACGTTTCATTGCCTTCAATAGGCTGAAAAATTACAATATTTTAGTACAATATAAGAGTAGCATGTAATGACAAACTGATTAAAATCGTTGTTAAAATGAAATATCGACATTGATAAGTGCAAGAGAAAAGCAGACAAAGATTAAATATCATGCTGTGGAACGCATTGCAAATGCTAGGATAGAAAGTTTAGCTAGATGATTGAGATTTATTGCAGAAGAACTACTCATCAACTCTTTAAACTTTTGCTTTGTATGTCACCTGCATTAATAACATGGAAAGAGATTATTTCTCATGCGTATGCTTTTTGAACAGGTGAAAATAAGATTATATTCGTCTTCGACGACATTTATTGTACAATGCTCACATAATCAATAATCTCGTTCTATATATTTATAACGACTCGTTTCTACAGATAACTTAAGATCTGAAAATCTAAGTGTAGATAATGCGCGTCTAGATGTATTGTTAATAACAAGTGGAAGATAGGTTTCCTTTACAAAACTTAGTTTATGAAGACAATAAATTCGATGATCCAGTTGATTAAGTTATGAAAATTTACCATCATTATTTCACGCTATTTCCATAAGAAGAATCTTAAAAAACAACAACAACAAAAAAACGGTCTTTTTAAACAATGTGCAAAATGAGTCATAAAATAAACGAAAATCCACTTCCGGTTTATAGAGTCGGGAGGCAGCTGTCTATTTGCACCTTAAGCCTATCTTTACAGTTCACAAGTAAACAAGTAAAAAAATGCTGTAATGTACAGTAAAGTGAATGTGTCGCCTTTAAAAAATGATTCCATGGCTATGGAAAAATGGGTAGACTTTTCTTGAGTTCACAGCATGATTTTTTTGGTATATGAAAAGCAAAGCTAATATGAATGTTTTTAATTCTCAAATTCACAAAATAGAACAGTCGTAAAGCAAAAATGGATCCCACATAGAGGCTTTTTAGCTATATATGTTGACCAGTTTGAAATTAATAACTGACAAAAATTCTTTTCATAAAACAAAGACAAACAGTATTTTGGAAAAAAAGTTTGTTCTGTGCCAACCAACAAATTGTAACAAATATAAGACAAGAGGACCAAGATGGTCCTAGATCGCTCACCTGAGTCTCTATGACCCCTGGGACATCACATTAATTAGATAGGCAAATGTCAAAAAGAAGATAATTGCCTAAGATCAATACCATGGAACGTTTCCAGCGAAAAGCAAGACAGATATGCCTTTTTGCTCTTTGATTCTATCTAAAAAGGGATGCACCCGGGTGGACCCCAAAAGTGACCCCAGGGTCTTAATATGAACAAACTTGGAAGAGGTCCATAAGATAATATTACATTCTAAATATGAAACCTGTCTGCCTTCTGGTTTCAGAGAAGAAGATTTTTTAAAGATTTTCTTTTTTTTACCCTTCGTGCTCAGATGAGCTGAAAGGGTTGCGCCCAGGTGGAGCCCAAATATGATCCTAGGGTCTTGATATGAACAAACTTGGTAGAGGTCCACTAGATGATTCTACATACCAAATATGAAAGCTGTCTGCCTTCTGGTTTCATAGATTATTTTTGAAGATTTTCGTTTTTTTACCCTTCGTGCTCATAAGAGATAAAGGGATGCACCCCTGCAAAGCCCAAATATGACCCAAGGGTCTTGATATTAACAATCTTGGTAGAGGCCCACTAGTTGATGCTACACACCAAATATTTAAGCTGTCTGCCATCTGGTTACAGAGAAGAAGATTTTTAAAGATTTTCACTCTTTGATTCTAAGTAAAAAGGGTTGGGCCCGGGCAAAGCCCAAACATGACCCCAGGGTCTTGATATGAACAAACTTGGTAGAGGTCCACTAGATGATGCTACATACCAAATATGAAAGCTGTCTGCCTTCTGGTTTCAGAGAAGAAGATTTTTGAAGATTTTCATTTTTTTACCCTTCGTGCTCATAAGAGATAAAGGGATGCACCAGTGCAAAGCCCAAATATGACCCAAGGGTCTTGTTATGAACAAACTTAGTAGAGGCCCACTACTTGATGCTACACACCAAATATTTAAGCTGTCTGCCATCTGATTACAGAGAAGAAGATTTTTAAAGATTTTCACTCTTTGATTCTAAGTAAAAAGGGTTGGGCTGGGCAAAGCCCAAATATGACCCCAGGGTCTTGATATGAACAAACTTGGTAGAGGTCCACTAGATGATGCTACATACCAAATATGAAAGCTGTCTGCCTTTTGGTTTCAGAGAAGAAGATTTTTAAAGATTTTCATATTTTCACCCTTTTTTTTAAGGGTAAAGGGAAAGTTAAGGGTGGATTTCATTTATTTGAACAACTTTGGTAGAGCTTGACCCAAGGAACATCCCTGCCAAGTTTCATAAAGATTGGCCCACTGGTTTCGGAGGAGAAGATGTTTAAAGAAATTGTGGACGACGCACGACGGACGACGCACGACTGACGACGGACGACGGACATTCTACGATCCCAATATCTCACATTGAGCACTTCGTGCTCAGATGAGCTAAAAACAAAGGGGGGGGGGTAATTTAACACACAAGCAGATGTCTTACTCTGCTGCAAACGAGGACATAAATCTTACAAAAAGTTATCCCTCTTGATACTATGGGTTGCTCTCGAGATAATGAAGATATTATCTACCTGTCAAGTTTATAGAAGATATCTTCAATACTAACAGAAATATATGGCCAGGGTTCACCTACAACTTCATGCATTGGTCTACATCCACCTATATCTAATCTGGCAACAACAAGGGTATCGCAATACCACAACAATTGGCTTTAAGTGCTTAATATTGAAAAGTACTCGTATATTTGTTTAAGGTTGTAACCCCACTTTTAACAGTTCTTCAGTCATATTGAGCCTACACATGCCAAGTTTCCAGCGAATATAGCCGAGATATGGCCAAAGATAAATTTGACACACCGTCTGCGCCTTTACTGATAGGGTGACAACAGTTGTTCACCAATTTGTTTCAATACAGCAGAGCTATCAAGATGAGTTCCAAAAACACTTCTGTCCCCAAAATAGCAATTCTATGGAAGATTGACATTGATTATTATCATTGACCTTGTCAGATGACCTTGACCTTTACAGGTGCGGATTGATGAGAGGAACCATCATGCTAATTGAGAGCATTTTAATTTGAATAGTGTTGAAGTTGAGAAGAATGTTCAGTTTTCCGGTTAAGTTTTCAAGACAGATGGACAGACAGATAGACAGACGGACACCAGTAAACAATATGACCCAGATCTATTGATGCAGGGGCAGAAAATGACAGATCAATACAGCTGCTTAGGTGCTATTTAGTGCTCTAAATTAATAAGAAATCTGAGTCAGTTTTACTGTCTCCAAACATTTAACTATTTTTTGTTATTATTACAAAACCATGAGGAACTTAATGTATGTACCAACTATATACTTAAGAATTCAGATAATTATTGAACTCCGGATATAATGATACTCCAGGGACCAAAGATAATGTATTGTTTTATCCAAAATTCATTAATTTATAAACCAATACTTTTCCAACAGAATGAGTTCATTGGAACCATAAAATCAACTTCTTTGTAACAGGGTATATTGAAATAACCAAAATCATTATAAGCAGAGTTTGATGTTTATCTTAATACCAACGCAAAAATTATTGGTATGGCTACGAGAGTGCCCGAATGTTTGATTTTTAATGTAAAAGAGCCAATGAATCAGCACATTTTCACTGAAATGGTTTCACCGCAGATGACTTGAAGCCACATCAATCCTGGGCCACACAGATTAATCCTTGCTTCATTGAGACCAGTTCAACTTTCTTTCCTTGAAGAGGCAGACATCCAATTCTGCAACTCTGTTTTATGTATGGTTTGATGTATTGTAGAACTGAAAATACAGACAAATTAAAAATAAATTTGAAAGAAGTGATTGCTTATGAAACACTACAGAAGCTGCAAGTTTTAAAGATATTATTTTTGGTGAAATCACATTGACTTCTTTCAGAAACCCTTGGCATCCACAATTGATAATAATTATATCTCAGCACAAATGTGCCAATTTCAGACAGTTAAGAAAAAAATTTGCTTAAAAGTGAAAATTTGAAGAGATAGATAATTTTCTTCTTCTTTGATTGGTAGCACAAAAATTATGTATCAAGAAAATTATCATAATCTTTGCTATTTATCGTAATTGTTTCTAAAAGAGTCCAACAGTAAAAAATATAAGTATTTTCAAAGTTGCAAGTGTTATAGATATGTATAGCAAATTGAGCACTCTGACATCATTAACAAAGACACAGCCAGAATCATTCAAAGATTGAGATTTTTTACATGGGTGTATGAAAACTGAAGCATTTTTACTCTGAAAGAGACAGCATCATAATCTAAAGAACTTACATACAAATGTTTTTATACCTACAATGATGTAAAGAAATCTCTAAATTTGCTTTTATATAACATCAATTAACTTTAAAAGTGTCTAATTTACCAATTAGCTAGAACTTATCATTGTTTTTGAGATCCAAGTAGAGAAAAAGGGACCATCTGATAACTCCTCAAAATGAATATTTGAAAAGAGATTGGATCCAGGAGAGGTAAAGCAGTTGTCACTTTCCAAAATGGGAAGGTTGAGGGCTCAATTTTTGAAGAATGGAATTATTTTTTCACAAAATTATATTATAAAAATCTTCATAATGTAAAAATTACTTTTAAATCTTCTGTAAGTAGATCCAAATATTTAAACAGATGAGTCACTAGAATGAATTACTGGCTAGTAAAGTAGCACAGAAAACTGGATTAGAAAAGTTCACATCCCATCACAACAAATACCTGAAAGACAGTAGAAACTCACATTAATTAATATTTAAAAGAATTTGTAACACAATTATCCCCAAATTGGTGGAATTTCCAGGAACACAACTTAGATTGATATGATCTTAGTACTTTTGTGTTTGTTTTTCTTAGGATGGGGAGGGGGGAGGTAAAAGTTTAAAGAGGTTTGATCTTGAAAGATGTACTCATGAGCTGACATTGATTAAATGCTAATCTCCAGGCATATTACTAGACTACATCTTTTGTGCCCGATAGGTGATAAATTCAACAGCAGCTTTTTTTCATAAAGATTAGTGAAACTCTTGTGAACGCAACTTCTCTCTTATTAATGGATCGATCAGGATAAAACTTTAAAAAATGTTCCTAGTCACCTGACCTAGCGCCTTAAGTCATGGTTTTGTGGATTTTAGCCGTGTCATGGAAAAAGGGGCCTTCATGTAAATAACTTTATGAACGCAACTCTTCCCTCATTTTTGGACCGATTTCAATGAAACTTTGACCGAATGTTCCTAGTCACCTGACCTAGCGTATATTGTCATGGTTTAATTGGTGAATTTTAGTAGTGTCTTGGAAAAAGGGGCCTACTTGTAAAAATTCTTTTGAACGCTTCTTCCCTCCATTTATGGAATGATTTGGATGAAACTTTCAAAAAATGTACCAAGCCACCTGACCTTGCTTATATAGTTGTGATTGGGTGGATTACAGCTGCGTCAAGGAAAAAGGGGCATTCATGTAAAAATTCTTGTGAACGCAACACCTCCTTTGATTATGGACTTATTTTAAAGAAATCTCTAAGAAATGTTCATTGTTACCTGAATTTGTGCATGTTGTTGCAGTAAAGTGAATTTCATCTGCGTCATGGAAAAATGGGCCTTCATGTCAAAATTCTTTTTCTAATTATATTTAGTTCAGTTTAAAGAAGTGTTAAGCTCATTCAATCAATCAATAGATCATGACAAACAAATTGAGCTTGACAATTTTAAAAGATAGTCTGCAAATGTTTTGAATTTGGTTCTGTTAAAGTAAGTAGTGTCTACAATTATTTTCGTGAAATAGCAGCAAAGTGGCGGCGTATATTGTAACGATGGCACTCTTGTTATATTTTTGCATTTAGAAATATTAATTAATATTTAAAGTTTTATCCTTTCACATTCAATGATGAATTGCAGGAAGTTTCGAAGAAATTATTTAGAGATTAAGATAATTTTTAACCAAATCCGATACAGATCGGAAATCGCCGGATGGCGATATCGTTATTCACGGGTGGAGGCCCCGGTCAATTCAGCCTCAATGTACCATAAATTATTTTTTCCTAAAATGTGACCAGCCCGATTAGCTCAGTTGGTAGAGCACCGGACTTCAAAACCATTGGAGTTCGGCGGCGTGGGTTCGATTCCCGGGCTGGTACACTAATAAAAACTAATTGTCTTTCGGATGAGACGTTAAACCGAGGCCCCGTGAGACGGTGCTTTACACCGAGCACGTTAAAGAACCATGGCGGATCTCAGCAGTAGTTTCGTTATGTATCCTTGCACTATCCCCCGTAACAACTAACCGTCTTCTGGGGGCGTCGCTCATATGGGCATGTGCTACGGTAGCGACGATAAATAAACGGAAATACACACACCTAAAATGTGAACAACTTTTGTACAAACGATGTTTCCTTTTAACTGAATGAAGATTGATTAGTTTTTCATTTGTAATAAAAATACTGAATAGGTTATCGAAAATAAGTAGGCTTTGGCACGAAATGAATTTCGGACCTAGTTATACGCTGGGCCGAGTTGCCGAAGAGCCGATTTGAAAATTAGCGGTGTCGACCAGTCACCAAATCATATATCAGTTTAACAGATTCAACCGATTAGTTTTTTAGACATATGTTTTATGTGCAATCCGGAAGTATGGACTTTCTAGTAAACAGGACAAAATCAAACATTTAAAACTTTGTATCCATGAAATTTTGCTGTGTTGCGAGATAAATATATAATACATGCTTAGTTTTTTGTATGAGAAAAAATATCTAACGAGGTTGGAAGAATTGATCATTGTCGAGGCTCTGCCGAGACAATTATCAATTCTCACAACCGAGTTAGATATTTTTTCATACAATACATTTAGTATGTATTATATTTATCTTATAACCTCTATTTGTCTTGTTTTCGTCGATGTTTCTAACTGAAATGCAAGTTTTTAAAAATAAATGCAATATATTTTGTTCTCAAAATAACTATGTGATATCATAAAAAATATAATACGGGATGTTATCACACGGATATTTGTATAGTTATAAGATAAGATAACATTAAAAGTTGGTTTTATAGGACTTCTTTGAAATTTCACCGGTAATTAATCGTTGTGTAGAATACAGTTGCGATTCCGGGCCCAGGGAAAATTAATTGTCCCTCATGACGTAATATCTAAATTGAGAATGAGTATACGACAATGAGTATAATATCTAAATTGAGAATGAGTATACGACAATGAGTATAATATCTAAATTGAGAATGAGTATACGACAATGAGTATAATATCTAAATTGAGAATGAGTATACGACAATGAGTATAATATCTAAATTGAGAATGAGTATACGACAATGAATATAATATCTAAATTGAGAATGAGTATACGACAATGAGTGTCGCCTATGAGGCGACACAATGGTACAAATAATACGAGTTTTATATCATCAATACCTGAACTATTAATCAAAATAAAAAAAGCGATGATATGGATTTGTTTTAACTCTAGATGAGTCCCTCAAGATGCTCGCCTATAGATTTGCTGACAGCTCTGAAGAACGAAACCTATTGAAAACCGGAATGACTCGTGTGATATCAATGGAAAAAGGGCCTTGGTGGATTTATTTCTTGTTTAAACTCTAGATGTAACAAATATGGTTCAATCTTAATGAATTTTTCAGAATATTTGTCAGGTCACAAGCATGAACCCTATTGAAAATTAGACAGATCCATGTGATATCAAGGGAAAAGGGACCTTAATAACAACATTCTTGTTTACATTCTAGAGGTCACATAAATGACCCAATCTTCGTGAAATTTGGTCATGATCTTTGTTAGGTTACAAACATAATCCCTATTGCAAATACGAAAAGGATCCAGGGAATATCGTATGAAAAGGAACCTTACTGAATATATGCTTATTTATACTCTAGAGGCCACAAATATGACCCAATTCCCTTGAAACTTTGTCAGAATGTTTGTCAGGACACTAGGAAGAACCCTATTGAAAATGGGAAGGATCCATGTGTTACTACGGGATTGGGGCCTTAGTGTCAATTTCCTTGTTAACAGTTTAGAGGCTACAAATATGGCCCATTCCCGGGAAGCTTTGTCAGAATGTTTGTCAATTCACAAGTTTGAACATTATTGAAAATGGGAAAGTTCCATGTGATATCAAGGGGAAATGGGACCTTGATAGCAATATTTTTGTTTAAATTCAAGAGGTCTCATAAATCGCCCAAACTTCATAAAATTTGGCCATAATCTTTGTTGGGTCACAGAGATGACCTGTATTGGGAATGAAAAAGATCCAGAGAATATCATGGGAAAAGAAACCCTAATGACAATATTCTTGTTAAAACCGCATGGGACACAAATATGAACCAATTCCGATGAAACTTTGTCAGAATGTTTGTCGGGTCACAAAGAAGGGCCCTTTTGAAATGGGAAAGGTCCATGCGCTATGAAAGGAAAATGACCTTAATATTGATATTCTTGTTTACCTTCTAGAGGTCTAAAAATGATCCTTTCTTAAAAAATTTGGTCATAATCTTTGTCAGGTCACAAGGTTGAACTCTATTCAATATGAAAAGAATCCATGTGATATCACGAGAAAAAGAAATCCTTATAACAAAATTCTAGTTTACACTTTAGAGGCCACAAATATGACCCGATTCCCATGAAACTTAGTCAGGAGGTTTTAAGGAAGAACCCCGGATAAAAAAGGGAAGACTCCTGTGTTATTACGGGAATAGGGACCTTGGTGTCAATTGCCTTGTTGACACTCTCAAGGCCACAAATATGGCTCAATTTTCATAAAACTTCGTCAGAATGTTGTTCAGGTTACAAGGGTGTTCTCTCTTGCCGAAATTTTAGAAAGATTCATTTAATATCTCAGGAAAAAGGCTTTAAATAGACAAACGTAAGGGATATAGGACCATCATGATCCTCTTGTTTTTCCTTCAAAACAGTGTCGGTCCTGTAACCCATCTGTTGCGTGTCAACAGGTCTGTGTTCAAAAAGTTGCAAACTATTTGCAAATTATACCCCGCTTAGCACACAAGTGCAAAGCGGGATATCATTTGCAGACAGTGTTGGCGCTGTTTTGTCCTCCTGAACACAGGGCTGGCAAACGTTTATGAATGCGGAATTGATTAAAAAAAAAAAGGCAAAATTTGAGATAGACTATAGGTAATAATTTAATATGTGTGACCCGTCACGCGAAAAAAGACCATCTGGGTAGTGCGTAAAGTATCGATCCGAGTCAGACTGCGCGAATTGCGCAGGCTGGTAAAGTCCACACATTTCGCACTTTACCAGGTTTCTGAATCTAGAATAATCAATGTACTTTCATGTGAAAGAATTTTACTAAATGCGACCTCTGATTGGTCTGTACTAGAACCAATCTCTTTTTCAAATGTTTATTTTACGGAGTTCCCAGATGGTCCCTTTTCTCGTGACGGGTCACATATTCATTGTACTTGAATTTTCTTTATTTTTGACCTGGTTAGGCGCGTCTTGCCGTAATTTGATTTTAAAAATTCACGTATTTTTTTCTCAGAAGAGTTTGTTTAATATTATAGTTTTTGCAGGGTATAAGTGAATGATTGAAAAAACAAAATGGGTTAACGAACATATTTCATCGTTGGAATGCCAGCCCTGTGTTCAGCATGTACAAACGTTTTGCGAGCGCTTTGAGATGATACCCCGCTTTGCACGTGTACAAACGCTCAAATTTATAAAACGGGAATATTAAGAATTTTGGGTCTTTTTTTGAACAGTTATCCAAATGTGAACTTAAAGGTAGCTGTCGTATTGATGGGTCCCTAATTTGTTGCTTGTGTATTGTAACCCTATTTCTCAATTTATCCCCAGTTTGTCCTATGTAAAATTCAGTACATCCATTACACATTAACACATACAAACAATTACTAATTGTACAATCCATGTTTTCTTTTGCATGAAAAATTTTATCTTTTATTTTAAAAACCTCTCCCTCAAAGATATATTTACAAAGTCCACAACGTGGTTCATTACATTTTTTTACACAAGGTTTTGAATGTGTATCTCTGTATTCCGACTTGATCAAAATCTGTTTAAGATTGGGTAATTGCCTTTTTCCACTTGATTACTTTATTTTCTCTTAGAATTTTTGACATTGTTTTGTCATTTTGCAGAATTTCCAAATTATTCTTATCAATCCCGTATAGCTCTCTATTGCGGGGGTTGAATGTCGAAATATAGGGTAAAACTGTATTTTCTTCTTTTTCATTTACTTTTAAAAGAGAACTCCTTGGTATTTTTATAGCTTTATCTATTCCTGCCTCTATTACTCCTATTGGATATTTTCTTTCAATTAAGATGTCTTTGAGTTCATTTAACCTGCATTGCAAAATAGCCTTATCCCAGAAAAGAAGCCGAGTCATCACAGCCAATTTCCATTTCCGTACTGTTGTTTGAGTAATTATTCCACCGTCGGTTATTGTTTCCTTTATTTTTGTAGCTTCCACTGTTTTTCTTCTGTTGGTAATTCCTTCTTGGACCCTTGGAACCCGAGTTGAAATGCTCCAGAAGTTGATGTAGTAGATCTTCTACGGATTTATTTGACCCTTTATTTTTGTGGTTATTTCTTTTGACTGCCTCCGCATACGACTGGGGTCGTTGTTCACTATGGCCCCTCCTGCTGTTTGCTCTATTCGAAGGATGTCCCTTTTTAAAGAATGGATTCGCACCTTCATTGCTTCTTTGAAAGTCTTCTTCGTACTTTCTTAACCATTTGGCATTATTTTCCCATCTTTTGTGAGATATTTCTTCATTTCTTTTTATATTTTTTTGCCATAATTCCATGAGGTACTTAGTAACTTGGCCAGAGCATTTTGATTGGATGAGTTCAACCATCTCCTGATCAATTTTTCGATATTGTTCTTCGAAAGAACTTGCCCGTAGTTTTTCCATTTCTATTTCCATTCGGAAGTCATGGATTACTGCTCTTTCTCTAAGAACTCTTTGGGATTCAGTCTCATTTCTTATCTCGAACTTCTGGAATTTGCGTGGAATTATCATCGAGGACATTTCAATCCATTTTTCATGAAAGCACAGATTTCCACAATTCCTTGTTTTACGCCAATATGCATCTTTTCTAGCATTTAATTTTCTGTCCCAAATCGAGGCAATTGTTGACTTGACCCTCATTGCTTCTGCTTCAAAACAACTTGTTGCGTTATCGAATTGAGTATTGAAAGAGTTTTCGGCTTTCTTGTCAAGCATTCTTTTGTCGATATCCTTAATAACCTGCGTTAATTCAGAAACAGCCGAGTTGGTTTGAGAAGGTATAACTTTTAAGTTTGACTCTTTTATAACGTTTGTCAATTCTTGAATAGCGGAAAGTATTACAGAAAGTTTGCTACTTATCTCAGCTAGCTGTCCATTTTCCGTTTCTACCTGCATGAATTCTCTTGATTCCGACGGTGAGGAATCCGAGCTCTCATTGTCCACTTTTGGTCTCTTAGGACCCGTCATTATATATATATATATATATATATATATATATATATATATATATATATATATATATATATATATATATATATATATATATATATATATATATATATATATATATATATATATATATATATATATATATTTATTACGGAGTTCCCAGATGGTCCCCTTTTACGTAACGGGCTTATATTGAAATCAATGATAAATAAAACGAAAAGATATATGATACTAAAAAATAATTTAATTCTGTTCCACAGATTTACATAAATAACAATCGATTTGTACAAAACATTTTTTTCTATATCCAGTATGAAGAAAAAGTCATGGGATGATGTCGAAAAGAATATGAGCCTGTGCGTGACATTTCCAACAATTTGAAATTTTCGTGAGGTGCAAACATTGAGAGACGTAGAAAGCTGCATACTGTAAATATTAAGTTACCTGATGGCGTACAGATGCTTTGACACCTTATCTATCTTTTAAATGCATAGTAAAGCCTCTGGACAGACTGTGCGGATGCACAGACTGGTCAGAGTCTTTGCTTTGCGCATATTTGAAATTGTTGGAAATCTCACGCACAGGCTCATATTATAATGATTAGTGAATGTAAAAAGATTACATACCTCGTGCTTATGCACAGGCTGATCTGAGCCTTCGTGTAACGCACAGATGAAATGAGCCTGTGCCTGAGATTTCCGATAATTTCGAATATGCGCAAAGCAAAGACCCTGACCGGCCTGTGCATCTGTAAAGTCTGCCAAGAGTCTTTTCTATGCGTTTTGTAGACAGATAAAGGCTGAATGTATTTATAAACATTTATAATTTAAGTTAATTCTTTATTTACAGTATGAGGCTGTCTAGCTGCTCAATGTTTGTCCCTCAAACGCATTTGAAACTGTTAGAAATGTCACGCACAGGCTCAAATTATTTAAGTTTTCTCGCACAGACTCATATCTTAAGGTAGTGGACCCGGAAAAGTTCCACCACGTTTCGGAGGTCATAAACTTAAACAGTGTTGACCATGTTTCCTAATGATTTCATAAGGAAACTTCGGTTAACATTGTTAAAGATCGTGAGTTCCGAAGTGTTGTGGAACTATTACGGATCTACTACCTTAAAAGCAAGATCTTTGTTCAAAAGTTCAGTGCTTAAAGACTGTAAATATAAGAACTCTGTTTATACATCTACTACCTTTTACCAAATCGACGTCGATCAGGGCCCGAGATTATAAAACCTTTCTCATGCTCAACTGAGAAATTTCTCAAATTTAGAATTCAAATTAGGTAATGGATATAAAAGGTAATATTAATAAGTTGTTATTTATAACAACCTATTAATGTAACGTTTTATGTTCATACCTTTGTATCAATGTTACAACAGAATTACGACTTTAAAAATCTCAAGTTGAATAGTGTGACAATGTTAAGTTGAGAATGAGAATTTTTTATAATATCAAGATAGGTTGTCAGTTCTAGATTAATAGAATACACTCTTAGAAAAAAGTATAAACCCTGATCGGCATACGGAGTACAAACAATCTGATCTGGGTCCATACTATTTACAGTGCCTAAAATGCCTCCTCACTCAATAACATGACATAAACAATTTGTACAAAAATGTATTTACAAAATTAATAATGTAAGTGTATTTACACGTCATGTGTAATCATAGGTACTGATAAAAGGGGGTAAACGAAGTCAAACATCTTCATTTCTCAATGAAACCCTATGTTGTGGGTACACATTTGAATCGTCATGACGAGACGATTAATGAACCTTTTTTCTGATATTGAGTTCGAAATGACCAATTGTTTCTTCATATATTTGATTGTCTTAACCGATATGAACAATTCAGCCACTTAACATCAGCATAACTTTTACACTTAGAAACATCTTTCAATTAACATGTTGAATGATTTGGGAATTATTAAGGAATGAAATTGAATGGATGTGTGGAGCGTGTTTGGAATGAAATTGAAGGGAGGAAATACAATATCGCCGAGTTAGACGAAATTATCGACATTTTACTACCTCCCTTTAAAAAAATTACCGAATTTTATATTTAAAAAAATCGTGGCTCTTCGAAGCCATAGGCGTAGCCAGGATTTTGAATTTTTTACGCATTTCCAAGGCGACCACCAAAGAAAATATAGGATAAAGGCGAGTGTCGACTGTGACTAAAGACTAATGCCCTCACCTGCTACCCGTTTATATAATTTGAGCGTTGGTGAATAATCGAACATCGTAACTACAGCTTGAATAAGCTGTAGTTTCGATGTTGTGATCATTCACCAACGAGATTTTTCGAAAGAGGATTTAATTGTATTCCGCAATTGCGTAATGTGCGTAATGGGAGCTACGCCCTTGGAAGCCGCTTCCAAAACTACACCAAGTTAAAAAATAAGCCTGAGTGTGACATTTCCAACCATTTCACATGCGCGCGACGTGATGACTAAGACCAGCCTGTTCATCCGCACAGTCTGTTCAGAATCTTAACTATGCGTTAAGTAGTTAGATAATGTATAAAAATATCAGGTAACTTTTTATTTACAGTATGTGGGTGTCTACGCTACTCAATGTTTGCACCTTACGAAAGTTTCAAATTGTTGGAAATGTACGCACAGGCTCAAATGATTTCTTCGATTTGAATGAAGTTTTAAAGCACTGTGAACGATTTTGGGACATTTGTTTGGGAGTATTTCTAAACGATTGAGTGAGTGTTTGGAATGAATAAATATAGTCTTGAGTGAACGATTGAGAATGGTTTAGAACGAGTGTCAATTTCATGATGTTGCTAACTGTATCCCATCCTTACATGGAAAACAAATCTTCAAGATCCAAGAGCTTTCCCACAATTTTGAAAAGAAACTGTAAATATGTTACACCATTTATATTCTTCGGCTGAATAATTCGTTATGCCTACTTTTCTTGAAAAAGCAAAATCATTCCTCAAACTCGATTTAGAGCTATATCCACGTGTTTTGTATGCACTTGCAGCTTATTATGAAGAAAATCAATCGAGGATCACCGATTTAATGTCCTTTATTGCGTCCATTATATTGATCAGTCTGTTTTTCGGTCTCCGTTTGTGTATGACACAACTACATCCGGATCTAACCATTATTTGTGCCCATCCGATCTCGCCCTGTTTTATCACACGAGCATAAGTAAAACTATGCGTTGTTTCACAGGCCGATCGATAGTTATCCTTGTCAACTCCAGAACATTCGCAAGCTTCTTTGTCGCAGAAAGTTTCGTAGAAATACTGGTCAACTGCAACTCCTCCCACGTGTATTGACGGATGCAGCATGACTGTATTGCCAAAAATATCTGTGGCTTCAGTATGAAATACAAACGCTGATTTTGTTTTGCAGGATTTTCTTGGGTGACCTTCAGAATGCCGGTTGTGATTAAGTTGGCGCTTTCTTCGCTGTTTACCGTGGCGCCTTTTGTGTGGGAGGTGTTTGGCTGGAGCTCGGAGCAGCTGGAATGCGCTAGTACCAAATAAAATTCGGTTCTCATCTGTGGAATCATTTTCCTTAGCCATTTTTTTCGATTCGGGTTCTGCTACCTCACGTTGATGTTCTCTAAGATCACTGGCGTGTGCAGCACTTTGGTCCTCCTCCACATTGTTTTGGAAATCGTTGGTTGACCATGTGCTACCAGCCAGAAGTGAGGCAATCAAAACTGATCTGGCAATCATGACAGCTATCTGTGCAAGGATGAAAAATAGGGTTAAATACAGCTACAAGGAATTTTTGCTACATAATATATGTACAGTATCTGAAAATACAACGAACTTTGCAAACCACATTTTTCAAAAGTTTAAGAGAAATTATTTTTCTGATGTTATATCAAAAGAAAATACTTTTTCGTGAAAGATTTAAAAGAAAATTATCAAACTAACAAAATAAAAAAAATCGAATGCTATCTGAAGCTCCGCGTGTATTTTTGAGCACCAACTTCTTTCAACAAAGGAACTATTTATTTGAAGATTCGAAATTTGGAGAATGCATCAATTGATGATTTTTTTTTTCTTCAAACTTTTTCTTCGTCTTTAATAACTTACATTTTAAAAAGATAATCTGAAATAGAATTTATACCGAAAATACGTTTGGTGAAAATAAACAGGGATTCTGAATAATCACAAATAAATATGTAAATAAAGAATATTTGAAGGAGTATGGGTCCGCTAAATACTTTTACAAGGTCCACTGTTGTTAACATTCAATGAATTATAATTCTAAGATGAATAAATACCTTTATGTTGAAATCTGCCATCGTGATGTTTTTTTATTCGCTTATCTTTCTTTCTCTTTGCCTTTTCTGGTATTACTTCTCCGAACTGCAAGTCTTCCTATGCCAGATTTTCCAAGATCTTTTCTTTAAATACAAAATAAAGGCACTTGAGCGCATGCGCATAGAATATGATTTGAGATAAATTATGGTAATATTATAGTACTATTATATGACCAAACGAATCATTGGATACTTGACAATTAGCGAGACTAGTCATATGATATAGGAAGTCACACAATCGGGAACCCTCGGCGATTCTACGGAATAGACCTCGGGAATGATACGGGCGCTGCCATGAAAGCGCGTCATTTCGCACGTGGGTTTACATGACGTCACAAACACATCTGAGGATGACGCTGCGAAAAGCAAAATCCACGTTAGGTAAAATTTGGGCATATTATGATTTGAAAACAAAACGCAGTGTTTTACTGCGTTTTGCTTTCAAATTGTAATATGTCAAAATGATCTACATAGACGATCTGAAAGCATTTAAGGAATTTGCTTTTCTTCAAGCGTATTAACCAAAGTACTACCCGGAGCCGAATTACCTAAAATTGACCAAAAATTACTACACTTACGTCCGAGGTACTTTCCAGTTTACGGAAAAGTCCGAGCGATGTTCCGAATGGGAAGTCACACTTCCAGTCGTTCATTGTCTGTGGTCACTGCAATTTCAGAGTTCGACAAGAAAGGAGACCAGCTGACTCGAATCTTATGAAATCAAGGAGCACATGCCCAAAGTTCGGAGTCAAAATTCCAATATTCGAGAGAAACTTGTGGAGAAGGAAGAAATTGTCTGCTATAGATAATTTCTTCTTTTCCACAACTCCCTCCAAAGAAGATGGTATTCTTTTAAAACACTGGTATATGAAATCAAGTTCTTTCTGAGGCAACTTTTGTGACGATCAGAGTTGAATTTTTGACAATCACACAAGTGTTCAAAGAGAAACTGATCTATTCATTAATTATTTTGTTAAAACATTCCCACATGATTAAGTAGTGCGATCTCCTTACTTTCAAAACAAAGGATACATAACTGGCAAAGTGTCAAAGACACACGGAGTCCCGTTAGCACCAAAACCTGATTGATTATGACTTTCAATTTGGATTTTATTGTCAGGTTTGTTTAATCTTTTAATATAAAGAATGTGTTAAGTAAGCTAAAGGAACCCAGAATGTCTCTTTTCAGAGGGCAAGTGACCCAATGAAAATCCAGGAAGGATTCTTATGACTTTCGTCTTAACGTATTTTAAGTGACGAATTAAAATCCAGATTTCTTGGTCTCTTTAATACGACTCATGGGAATTTTCATTTGCTTGTTTGTTTGTTGATTTGACATCGCTTTTAGTATTTTTTCTGTTATATCATTACAGTTAGGGCACTTTTGTGTTGGATTCCTGGAAATTCTATCACCAGTATTACCATCATAGCTCTTCCAAGCCTTCAGTTGCTATCCAACTTTCGCATATGATTATCCATCTTTTTGTGACACTGACAGACATACTTCGAAATGACTATGTGCCGTCGCCGGAGCGGATATTCAAGGGTTACTCCGAATAAATCAAATATGTCTTCTTTACATCTAAGTAGAACAAGGGACATCGCCATTGAAACTTTTAAATGTCTGTACAAAATTTCGCCGCCATATTTGCATGATCTAGTTAATTTCAAAAACAATGTTTATTCTTTCAGGGAAAGTAAATAGTGAAGAAATCCCCACTGTTATAACCGCAAACTATGGTAAGAGGTCCTTTAGGTTTGAGGCTGCCAAGGTGTGGAACAGTCTGCCCAATGATATAAGAATTGTTTATAACTACAAAGAATTCCGCAGACTGGTGCTCACCTGGACAGGCCCCTCTTGTAAATGTTCAATGTGCAATTACCTTATTTAATAGTTTCTGCTCTAAGTATTATTTTCTGCAGAAACTCCTAGTTTATATGCTTTTTCGCATGCTTCTGCTGTTTGCGTTACCTTATGTTTGATGCTGTTTTTTTATGTTTTATGTATTTCTTAAATGCCATTGCACATGCACATTTTTCTTTTTTACAGGCTGTTCTGTTTTTAAGTTGGAATGCGGAGCAATTCCAACTTAGATTTAACAAAACCGCAAAATGAAAACAAGATAATTTCATTTCGGGTTTTTTGAGAACACATATCACGTGAACAGGATGTGAATACACTTCGGCCTATTTTGTACATCTCAACTTGACAGACATACAGTTTATTTCATCGAAAAGTAATAATGCTGTACAATTACACAACTATCACTTCGTGTTTATTATTAACACGCTAATTTATGTTTTAAACGATATTTATTGAAAGTTGCGTACGAATATATTAGTATCACATGATTGCAATACTATATTTGGAAATCATGTGATAAGTCAAGTCAAATAAGGTCAGCAGTTGACAATTAGCACTAGCCAATCACGTGATCTGCTTATTTGGTAATGTCGCGGTCTGTTTTCTCAGTATTGTGGCAAAAGCACAGACCAATCACGTGATTTGCTTATTTGGTAAGGTCGCGACCTGTTTTTCGTAGAATTATGTTATAGCTTCTTTTAAAGGTATAGTTTCTCTTTCTGAACGACCTTATTACACATTTAACTTTTTACAAGGTGTTATATTGTAAGTTTCTGTCTAAGCTAAGAAATAAATACCTTTTCTTAAAGTGATGATACACTTTTAAAGTTAATAAATATTTTTGCAACATATTGTCGTTTGTTTTCCGTCATATTACAGTTATCTACATGAATGTCTTATTGTAAAAACCCAATACTCATCCAATAAAACCCTTGCCCCAAAATCTTTAATTGAATTATGAATATCTTTGCCCAATTGCATTCCAACACAAAGACAATTTGTCATTTGAAACAAACCAACTTGTTCAACTTGTTTTCTTCACATTCTTACACATCAACACGTTTAAGAGCACCATCATACAGTTAGTTACATCGTAAAATCGACATTCATCTGAATAAAAACATTCTTAATCGCTCACTCAGCACTCCATTCATTCATTCCAAACACTCACTCCAACCATTCAAAAACACTCAAAGTTAATAAAAAAAAAATAAGATCAACATGTACATTCAAACTGAATTAACCAAGAACCAAATCGCGATTTCACTGACATAAATGAAATTTAAAGCGTCTAATTGGTTCTTGGCGAAATAGAAAGCTATTGATTGAACTTTTGTACATATTTTATAAGGTTATATCGCTAATTTTGTTCATCCTGAACAAAATAAGCGTCATTGGATTTCCTCCCTTAAATTTCACTCAAAACTCGCTCCGCTTACTCATTCAACATCATGCTTAAATCATTCCAAAATCGGTCACCTTATCAATTTCCCGATGTTATTAACTTTACCCCCAACTCAGTAGAAGAGGAGCATAATTATATTGATTTCATCATGTCTGTCTCTCATTCCATTGACCTTTTGCTTTCCGCTAGATAAAGGGAGAAGCAATTGACCTACAATAACGAAACTTTACACAAATATTGCCCATGACCCAAAGAAATACGCTATTATATCGGGGTTATACATGTCACGGGCATCAGTAAATTTTAACAGTTAACAGTTTCCACTCTAACTGAACAACCAATTGACCCAACTCATTAAACTTGACACAAATGTTGTCAATGACCCTAGAAAGTGCCCAATATTGGAGTCACAAAGGTCGAAATCACAATTGAACTTCGTCCAAAAATTGTCTTGAGATTCCAACTCATGAAGTAAAAGACTTGCCTGCGAAAATAGCATTTCACCATGGAAAAATCACTTGTTGAGGTCCACTTTACGACACTTCTGTGTTGACTGTATAAGGTCGCCTGTGCGTCAATTAGTCGGCTTTATGGTCCGTGTCAAGGGGAGCTTTAGGGTCACCCTGACTCCATCGTCCGTCGTGTGTCGTCACCCTTCTTAAAACGTCTTCTTCTCCTTATCTGTTGGGCAAATTTCAATAAAATTTGCCAGAATGTTCCCTGGGTGACCCTTTTCAAAATTGTCGCTGTATTCTAATTTGCCAATAAATATGGCTTATTTTGAGCCCAAAATCTTTGAACGACATCTCCTCCTGAACCACTGGGCAGATTTCCATGAAACGTTACAAGAATTTTCCTTTGTTGACCTTCTTCAAATATTGTTGGCAAATTTTCATTAGCCCATAGATAAGGGCTTGGCAGGGTAGGGCTAATTTTGAGTCTCCTCTGTAATGAATGGGTTGTTCAGGGTTTATTATGACTGCTTTTTATTCGAATAATGTCTCCTCTTCAACAATTGTTCAAGTTTGAGTGGATCTTTGCCAGAAAGTTTCTTGGATAAGATCCACTGGACCAATCGAATTCAGGTGAGCGGTTTAGGGCCATTCTGGCCCTCTTTGTATA
The DNA here is from genome assembly GCA_948146395.1 of Fragum whitleyi. Taxonomy (NCBI): domain Eukaryota; kingdom Metazoa; phylum Mollusca; class Bivalvia; order Cardiida; family Cardiidae; genus Fragum; species Fragum whitleyi. The sequence goes on along the minus strand of OX411543.1, from coordinate 45,578,960 downwards.
ATTTCTCTTTCATCAGATTCGGGCCTGTATAGCGATTAAGGGGTTTAAGCGCCTCTCGTTGTTGAAATACATTGATTTATATACGCCCTTCAAAAGACGAGACGTACTATGTGATCACCTGTGGTGGGCGGGAGGCGTCAGCTTCGCTAGTAACTAGAGGTCACCGTCTCTCGAACGCATTCCAACTTATCAGTACTTTCAGTACTTTGATTACTTTCTGTTTATTGATACACTGTTATTTTAGTCGGAAAATATCTTATAGCTAATGTTTATTCTTTGTAATCAAAGTACTGAAAGTACTGATAAGTTGGAATGCATTCAAGAGACGGTGACATCAAGACACTAACGAAGCTGACGTTTCGCGCCTACCACAGGTGATCACATAATACGTCTCGTCTTTTGACGGGCGTATATTAATCAATGTATTTCAACCACGAAAGACGTTTAATTCCCTGAATCGCTATACAGGCTTGCATCTGATAAAAGAAAAATAATAAAAAAAAGAGAAGAAATGAGAGAAAATAATTCTGTATTAGAAAAACCAAGAAAATGTATTCGTGCTTACTTTAAATCAATATACACGCAGATAATATGATTACCATGCGCGAATCGAGAAGAAAAGAGCATAATTGTTCGTGAGTATTGTAGGTATTCCAGTGGAACCCGGGGTCTCTTTCAAGAAGAAAAATCGTACGATAGCTATTATACTTTAGGAGATATGCTCCTAACAAGTTTAGTGACGGAACATCGGAACGACGGAATGACGGACGGAGACCATTACTATATCCCCTCGCCGAAAACGGCGGGGTATAAAAGAGTTGTTAACTTTCATCTTGTACAAATGTACAATTTGTATTAAAAGAAAATTAACAATACGGACATTTTATCCATGAAGGAGGAGTTGTATTCAAAAGAATTTTGACATGAAGGCCCCCTCTTCCATGACGCGACTGAAATTCACTTAACAGTAACAACATGCAAAAATTCAGGTAACAATGTACATTTCGTAAAAAAAAGAATCTTTAAGATAAGTCCATTAATAAAGGAGGAGTTGCGTTCACAAGCATTTTACAAGAAAGTCCCCTTTTCCATGACGTAATTGTAACAGGCTGTCTACCAGGTCTTCTAAAAAATATAGGAGTTTTAATAGGAATATTTTTTTAAAAAAATAGGAGTTTTTAGCTCATTTAGAGTAAAAATATAGGAGTTTTTCCAGTGAAAATTGTTTATCCTACGCTCTTATACTAACAATCCTTTCTCCACTCTTGCTTTTTCTATGTTGATTAATGTCTAGATAAAGTAACCTTTCAGTACCATAGCATCACAGTCCAGACAGGAGGCTGCCGTAGAGCATCATCATGATCATCATCATCTGAATTGGCACCTTAAAGGCTGGTGTCCTATTCAACTGCCTTGTAGGTGACCAAACAGGTGACAAGGAACAGATGAAGTGCACCAAAGCATTATACAGGATGGTGATGCTATGGAAGACATAGAGATTCTCTTACCTGAAGAATTAAGAATCAAAGAGCAGTATCAAAGACATATTTGCTATCTGATCATATATCGGCAATACATTTTCCTAACAAGAGGGCCTTTGGCCCTGGTCCACTCACCTGAGTCAAAGCACCTAAGGGTAACTTGCATTTCTTTTGAAAAATTGAACTGTAACAAATTCATGTGTAAAGGAAAATAATCTTATGGTCAGACCAGTAAGATTCCACAGTCTCAGTTTTACTATTGCTGTTTGAAAATACAAGATCCAAAATGGAACTGTTATCAGTCTGTTTTTTTTTGCATGATCATTTTACAAGAGAGTATCTTGGATAGCTTTAGTAATGCACACCTGGTGGCCCAACAGTTATAATTTTTGCTCTCATTATTATTAAGGTCTATGAATTGATCATCCAAGGCAAATTCCAAAGCTGTAGGGCTTCTTGTTCATTAGAAGAAAAATTTATAAGATTTTCTTAAATTTCAACTTTGGTTGTCATAGCAACCAAAGTTTTTCATAGATTTCAATTCTTTAGGCTATCTTTGAGGGGACCACCTATGAAACATTTCTGTAAAATTTGGAGTAAATTGGCCCAGTAGTTTAGGACAAGATGTCTTCTAAAGAAATTGTTGATGGACGGAGACGACAACCAAAGGACGGAAGCTGGACTTTGTGCTCAGGTGAACTAAAAAAAAAGTTCAAATGTTAAATTGACCTGAAGTACTACCCTCTCCCCCCTGTTGCTCCGCACCTTGTGGCCCAACAATCATAATAGCTTTTTAAATTAAGTTCTATGAGCTGATTATTCTATATCAAATGAAAAAGCTGTAGGAATTCTGGTTCAGTAGAATGTCTAACACTTGTAAAATTTACCACAAAGCACTAGCCCTCCTCTTGGGTCTCTGTCCCTGGTGACAAAACAATCATGTTTATATCTTTTTTTTTATTAATAAAGTATATGAGCTGATGACTCATGCCAAATTTAGAGCCTGTAAGATTCCTACTTCATCATGAGAAGAAGGTTTAAAATTTCAAAATTGACCCGAAATACTACCCTCTCCCCCAATGCTCTTTGCATGGTAGCCAAACATTCATGGTTATAGCTATGTAAAATAGGGTCTTTGAGCTGATCATCTGTGTCAAATATAAAGGTTGTAGGGATTCTGGTTCAGAAGAAGAAGAAGGTTATGGATTTAATTTTTTTTTACAAAGTACTTTCCCCCCTCCCCCCTCCCCGGTGGCTCCGCACCTGGTGTCCCAACAGTTATGATTTAAGCTATTCTAACTATGGTCCATATGCTGATCATCCTTGCCATTTTTCAAGTCTGTAGGGCACATGGTTTATCAGAAGGAGAAGGTTAAATATTTAAGAATTGCTCTGAAAAGCTACCCTCCCGCCCCCTGGTGCTCTGCGACCGGTGGCCAAACATTCATGATTTTAGCTATTTCAGATAAGGTATATGAGCTGATCATTCATGTCAAAAATATAGGCTTTAGGGATTCTGGTGCATCAGAAGAAGACAGTCAAAGATTTCAAAATTTTCAACAAAGCACTACCCCCTCCCCCCAGATGATCTGCACCTGGTGATCCAACAGTCATGATTTCAGCTATTTTAATTAAGGTTTACAAGCTGATCATCCATGCCAATTTTCAAGTCTGTAGGGCTCCTGGTTCCGAAGAAGAAGGTTAAAGATTTCAAAATTTACCCATAATACTACCCCCCTCCCCCTGGTGCTCGGCACCTGATGGCCAAACAGATATGATTTTAGCTATTTTAATTCAGGTCTATGAACTGAACATCCATGCTAATTTTCAAGTCTGTAGGGCTCCTGGTTCCGAAGAAGAAGGTTTAAGATTACAAAATTTACCAAAAGTACTACCCCCTCCCCCCTGATGCTCCGCACCTGATGGCCCAACAGATGTGATTTTAGCTATTTTAATTCAGGTCTATGAACTGATCATCCATGCCAATTTTCAAGTCTGTGGGGTTCTAGGTCCTAAAGAAGAAGAAGGTTGAAGATTACAAAATTTACCCAAAGTTCTACCCCCTCCTTCCTGGTGCTCCGCACCTGGTGGCCCAACAGATATGATTTTAGCTTTTCTAATTCAGGTCTATGAACTGATCATCCATACCAAATTTTAAGTCTCTAGGACTCCTGGTTGAGGAGAAGAAGAATTTTTAAGATTTTCTTAAAGTTTCACCTTGGTTGCCATAGCAACCAGGGTTTTTCATGGATTTCAATTCTTTTAGCTATTTTTGAAGGGGACCACCTAAGCAACATTTCTGTAAAATTTGGTGTTAATTTGCCCAGTAGTTTAGGAAGATATGTCGTTTAAAGAAATTGTTGACGGACGACGACCGACCACCGAACGCTGGACGAAAGGTGATCACAATAGCTCACATGAGCACTTCGTGCTCAGGTGAGCTAAAAATATAGGAAATATTTTCAAAATATAGGAGTTTTATAGGAATATAGGAGGTGCTTAAAAATATAGGATTTGGACCCAAAATATAGGAGTTTAATAGGAATATAGGAATCGGTAGACAGCCTGTTGTAATTCACCAAACCGCGATTATACAGGCAAGGTCAGGTGACGAGGAACATTTAGTGAAAGTTTCATCCAAATCATTCCATAAATGGAGGAGGAGTTGCGTTCACAAATTTTTTTGTTCAAGAAGGCCCCCTTTTTCCACGGCGAGGCTAAAATTCACCAAACTGCGGTAGAATATGCGCTAAGTCAGGTGACTAGGAACGTTTTGTGAAAGTATCATCAAAATCGGTCCATAAATGGAGGAGGAGTTGTGTTCACAAGATTTTTTTTCCAAGACGCGGCTGAAATTCACCAAACATGATTTTATGCGCAAGGTCAGGTGACTAGGAACATCTGTTAAAGTTCATAGGCGTAGCTAGGATTGTTTAATTATTACGCAGTCAGAAGGCGATCACCGAAGTATATTTAGGATAAAGGCGATTTGTGGACTGTGAGAAAAGATAAATGCCCTCCGTCCTCTCCCTTTTTGTGATTTGAGCGTTGGTGATTAATCATAACATCGTAACTACAGTTTGAATAAGCTGTAATGTCGATGTAATGATCATTCATCAACGAAATTTTTCAACAATAGATTATTTCTTTTACGCACTTGCGTAAATTGCGTAATGGGAGTTACGTCCTTGAAGTTTCATCAAAATCCAACAAAAAACTTTGGAGGAGTTGTGCTTTACAAGAAAAGTGGGCGTACATGCGTACGTTTGCTTGCACAGTCAAAATCGCAAAATTCACGACTAGCCTTTAGGTGTCGCAAATTTATGAGTAAATTAAACACTACGACATGATTCTTGAAAGCCAAACATGTTTCTTGAAAGCCAATTTTAATCGTACGATTGTGATACGAGCAAATTTCGGCCGTAGGACCTTTCTTGAAAGAGGCCCCTGAAGACAAAACACGTGGGGTTGGTAAACTCGTTCAGATATTTGATAAAAAGGCTGTAGTAAACCTGTCATAATCTTCAATGATATTTGAAGGATTGCGCTCATGCGTATCTTTGCAAAAGTGAATTTATTTACTAAGCAATTTTAAAGAAAATGGACAAAAGCAGAAAGAGAAGTTAAATATTTGCCTATAGACCCGCATTTTAGGGTGAGTGATAAAAGGTTTTTTTTCTATACAGGTGGAGACAAATTTGGCCTTTGATCACTCACATAAACTTGTGGATCTATACCTTCATCGATCCTTGCTGCGTCCACCATCAGAGAAATTATCGCGCGATTTGGAAATGGGTTCCGTTTTTTTTTTTGTTGTTGTTGTTGTTTTAGAGAAGTATTAGAAAGAGAATATTTGCTGGATCGGATTTTAATACAAATACATAATCTGCAGATGTTGCGCGTTTCTAATGATGCTATACGGAACAATAAGTTACAAAAACATTTGAACTATATTGTAGAAGTGTGTAAAAGGTTCGTTCAGAAAGAGAAACTAGACCTCTAAAAGAATCAACAACATAATTCTGCGAAAAGCCGTTCGCGACATTACCATATAAACAGATCACGTGATTGGATTGTGCTATTTCCACAATTTTATGAAAAACAGGTCGCGACATTACCAAATAAGCAGATCACGTGATTGGCCAGTGCTATTGTCAATAGCTGACTTTATTGGACTTGACTTATCACATGATTTCCAAATATAGTAATGCAAATATGTGATACAAGTAATTTCGTTCGCAAAGTTCAATAAATGTCATTTAAAACATAAATTAGCGTGTTAATAATTTACATGAAGTGATAGTTGTGTAATTATTCAACATTATAACTTCTTGATGAAATAAAGTGCATGTCTATGTCAAGTTGAGATATACAAAATAGGCCGAAGTGTATTCACATCCTGTCCACGTGATATGTGTTATCAGAAAACCCGAAATGGATTTACCTTGTGTTCATTTTGCGGTTTTGTTAAATCTAAGTTGGAATTGCTCCGCATTCCAACTTAAAAACGACTCTAAATAAAGCTTCTTGTATCTTGATCGGGCATCCTCGGTGATTCTATGGAATAGTCCTCGGGAATAATTACGATGCAGCCATGAGGCCGCGTCATTTAGCACGAGTGTTTTTATGACGTCGCAAACATCAAGGTGACTTTGAGACAGTAAAATCAACGAAAAGATGATACTGGGCATATTAAATTTGATAATATAAAGCAGGGTTTTATTGCGTTTTGTTATCAAATCATAATATGCAAAATATTTCCATAAACTATTGGAAAGAATTATTGAAATTTATTTTTCTTCAAGCGTGTTGACCAAAATACCACCAGAAGCCGATATAAACTTACGTCCAGTCTACGGAAAGGTCCGTGGGATTTTTGAATGTTTTTTTTATCGCTTTTACATTTGCCTCAAAGGTCAGATAATATTGGAAAAATGCTTCTCCTTTTACCACAAATGTGGGAATAAAGCACTCACAGTTATTTGAACCATCGTTAACTGTTTTCAACACCTATGTACAAGAATATAGCCTATATTTAAAGACTATTGTAAATATGAAGGAAAGTAAAATACCCACCCATTTTCACAAGATAGGAAAAATTTGAAAGCCAGTTGGATGCAAATAGAATTTCGGGAAATGTGTGAATATTGTACCGGAAATCGGCTTTCGCAGCAAATGTCTCATTTCAAATAATGTTTGAAGAGTTTTTACGCACACAGAGTATTTTAAATAAGACTGAATATTCAAGGGAATATTACCCTGACGTCAACATCAAAATTTGAAATCAGTTTATTTTTCGAATTCTATCATGTTGTAAGTTCTTCGCCAACTCAGATGACTAAGGAAAATTATAATTCTGTGCAAAATAAAATCATTTTGAAGTTATCTCGGATATTCAAAGATTATTTCGATGATTTACAATGGAGTTTTCAATCTGGATTATTTATACAGTTAATAACATCGTCGAATGGACACTCGTTTCACTCAAAAGCATTCTAAATCGCTCATTTATTGCTCCATTCATCCTCTCCACTCACTCAACGTCATAGCGCAGTTGGAAGCGCGTCGCACTGTCAATCTTGAGATCCCGGGTTCGATCCCCGACGGCGGCACTCATACTTTCCGACCATTTGTCTCTCACCAATGGGCTGATAATCGTAGACCTTTGTGGGATAGCAGCTGGAGGCTGAGAAAGGATTTAATGGCAGTACTGGTGAAAGAAATACCAGGAATACATTTTAAGGTGCTCCAGCCGCTGCGATATAAACCGTAAGATTGTTTAAAGCGACGTAAAACCCCGTTCAACAAACAAACAAACAAAACACTAACTCAAAAATTAAAAACCAAGATGGTCCTAGATCGCTCACCTGAGTCTCTTTGACCCCTGAGACATCACATTAATTGGATAGGCAGATGTCAAATAGAAGATAATTGCCTTAAATCAAAACCGTTTTCAGTGTAGAGCAAGACAGATATGCCTTTTGCTCTTTGATTCTATGTAAAAAGGGATGCACCCGGGTGGACCCCAAATTTGATCCAAGGGTCTTGATATGAACAAACTTGGAAGAGGTCTATAAGATGATGCTACATACTAAATATGAAAGCTGTCAGCCTTCTGGTTTCAGAGAAGAAGATGTTTGAAGGGTTTTCTTTTTCACCCATCGTGCTCAGATGAGTTGAATGGGATGCGCCCGGGTAGAGCCCAAATATGACCCAAGGGTCTTGATATGAACAAACTTGGTAGGGGCCCACTAGATGATGCTACATACCAAAAATGAAAGCAGTGTGCCCTCTGGATTCGATTAAAGAAGATTTTAAAAGATTTTCGCTCTTTGATTCTATGTAAAAAGGGTTGCGCCCGGGTAGAGCCAAAATATAATCCTAGGGTCATGATATGAACAAACTTGGTAGAGGTTCACTAGATGATGCTACATACCAAATATGAAAGCTGTCTGCCTTCTGGTTTCAGAGAAGAAGATGTTTGAAGGTTTTCATTATTTTACTTTCGTGCGATTAGAGAAAAAGGGATGCACCCGTGCAAAGCCCAAATATGACCCAAGGGTCTTGATATGAACAAACTTGGTAGAGGCCCACTAGGTGATGCTACATACCAAATATGAAAGCTGTCTGCCATCTGGTTTCGGAGAAGAAGATTTTTAAAGATTTTCGCTCTTTGATTCTATGTAAAAAGGGTTGGGCCCGGGTAAAGCCCAAATATGACCCCAGGGTCTTGATAGGATCAAACTTGGTAGAGGTCCAGTAGATGATGCTACATACCAAACTTGAGTCGACAGTAGAACCAGTCTACCGTCCTCCCGGAAAGGAAATCGTGCACACTACAGCCATATTTCATGAGCGTCTAATCGTTAAAAATAAGCAGGGCATTGCATTTGCATTCATTGCTAAATGTATGCTCTTAGCTCAACCCTGTGCTATTCACACTTTAATTTAACAAGTATACAACAAAGGCAAAATGAAATTTTGAACAGTGCTGAAAGGGGCACGTGTCGAATAAAACTGCTTGATTCTAAATGAACATTTCAGACATGACCCCTATACCGAAAAGAACGTGAAACCAACTTTAACATAGTCTGACGTATCTATGCAATTAACAGACTGCGCTGACATTTTCTTTGTTCTATATGCAGTGTGAACATTTATTGTGCCTAAACAAATCACTGCTGTGCAATTAACTTTGCACACAAAGAAATGGAAAATGTATGGTAAAAATATCGCAAACGCTAACATAACCATAAACATGCTTCATTAACTGAAAGATCGCCTATACGACTGTTTGAGTTTTCTTTTTGCCACGAAGTTTCAATAGAGATATACCACCATTTCTTCAACGTATTTGTAAATTGCTATTAGATTAAGCGCCAAGTGATAAATTTATTTATTTTTTTTTTAATTCTGTCTCAACATATATTTAACTTTTTGTTTTCTAATAAGAAAAAGAAATATCAGTTATTTTTATTTCGTAATTGGACAATTTTTAAAAATACAAAAACGGGTTAGTTTGAACCGCAATTACGACGTTAGAAGCAACTCGAACAATGATTTATATAGATGAACAATAATTTACTACCAAAAAATAACCACAAAAAAACTTTAATACTTTTTTTTATCACAATGTATAATATAGACAAGGTCCCGAACTGCCCTCTTTTATGCAGAAATCTAGTCGGTCGAGATCGCGCAACTCAACTTTACACCTATAAACCAAGCTTGAATATGATGCTCTACTTAAATCATTGATCGCATCCTAGACATAACATTTTTTCCTGTCACTCACGATCTAATTCTTTTCAAAAATGACAAAAAATCAGTTCAAATTTACTTATCAATTTGGAATCGGGAAGAAAACATTTCTGCAACGGCCATGTTTGTTTATAAGCTCTCGACCAATCAGATAGCCTGTTACAAATAAACTATAGAATCAGGCTATCTGATTGGTCGAGAGCTTATAAACAAAAATGGCCGTTGCAGAAATGTTTTCTTCCCGATTCCAAATTGATGAGTAAATATTAACTGTATTGTTAGCATTTCTGAAAAGAATTAGATCGTGAGAGACAGGAAAAAATGTTTTCTATAGAATCCAATCATTGATTTAAGTAGAGCATCATATTTAACTTGGGTTTATAGGTGTAAAGTTGAGTTGCGCGATCTCGACCGACTAGATTTTCTGCATAAAAGAGGGTAGTTCGGGACCTTGACTATATTATACATTTTGATAAAAAAAATAAGTTTGATAATTTTTTGTGGTCAAGTTTTGGTAAAATTATACTATCCCCACCCGCGTTGGCTACCTGTGGCTACGCTGCTAGACTGCTGGAAATGTGAAGTTGGCAGTCTGGCAGCCTAGCAGAGTGAAGTTGGCAGCCTAGCAGACTGAAATTTTTTTATCAAAATTATTGATATCTAACACTAGTATTAAACACTAGAAGTCCCTTCAAACCGTAAACACTAAGATTCTAGTGAATGTAGATTTGTTCCGGATATCTCACGTTATTCAACTTTTCCGACCAAAATGTCCCGAAAATTGCCCGCAACATATCAATCTCGCCCTAACAAATATGAGAATTTTAATCTTTTGATAAAAAAACGATTGTGGTCTTTTTAGTATGCTACGCTGCTAGACTGCTGGAAATGTGAAGTTGGCAGTCTGGCAGCCTAGCAGAGTGAAGTTGGCAGCCTAGCAGCCTAGCAGACTGAATTTTTTTTATCAAAAATATTGATATCTAACACTAGTATTAAACACTAGAAGTCACTTCAAGTCGTAAACATTAAAATTCTAGTGAATGTAGATTTGTTCCGGATATCTCACGTTATTCAACTTTTCCGACCAAAATGTCCCGAAAATTGCCCGCAACACATCAATCTCGCCCTAACAAATATGAGAATTTTAATCTTTTGATAAAAAAACGATAGTGGTCATTTTAGTATGCTACGCTGCTAGACTGCTGGAAATGTGAAGTTGGCAGTCTAGCAGCCTAGCAGAGTGAAGTTGGCAGCCTAGCAGACTGAATTTTTTTTATCAAAAATATTGATATCTGACACTAGTATTAAACATTAGAAGTATCTTCAAACCGTAAATATTAAAATTCTAGTGAATGTAGATTTGTTCCGAATATTTCACGTTATTCAACTTTTCCGACCAAAATGTTCCGAAAATTGCCCGCAACATATCAATCTCGCCCTAACAAATATGAGAACTTAATTCTTTGAATAAAAAAACGATAGTGGTCATTTTAGTATGCTACGCTGCTAGACTGCTGGGAATGTGAAGTTGGCAGTCTGGCAGCCTAGCAGAGTGAAGTTGGCAGCCTAGCAGACTGAATTTTTTTTATCAAAATTATTGATATCTAACACTAGTATTAAACACTAGAAGTCACTTCAAACCGTTAACACTGAAATTCTAGTGAATGTAGATTTGTTCCGGATATCTCACGTTATTCAACTTTTCCGACCAAAATGTCCCGAAAATTGCCCGCAACATATGAATCTCGCCCTAACAAATATGAGAATTTTAATCTTTTGATAAAAAACGATTGTGGTCTTTTTAGTATGCTACGCTGCTAGACTGCTGGAAATGTGAAGTTGGCAGTCTAGCAGCCTGGCAGCCTAGCAGAGTGAAGTTGGCAGCCTAGCAGACTGAATTTTTTTTATCAAAAATATTGATATCTGACACTAGTATTAAACATTAGAAGTATCTTCAAACCGTAAACATTAAAATTCTAGTGAATGTAGATTTGTTCCGGATATCTCACGTTATTCAACTTTTCCGACCAAAATGTCCCGAAAATTGCCCGCAACATATGAATCTCGCCCTAACAAATATGAAAACTTTAATCTTATGAATAAAAAAACGATAGTGGTCATTTTAGTATGCTACGCTGCTAGACTGCTGGAAATGTGAAGTTGGCAGTCTGGCAGCCTAGCAGAGTGAAGTTGGCAGCCTAGCAGCCTAGCAGACTGAATTTTTTTTATCAAAATTATTGATATCTAACACTAGTATTAAACACTAGAAGTCACTTCAAACCGTAAACACTAAAATTCTAGTGAATGTAGATTTGTTCCGGATATCTCACGTTATTCAACTTTTCCGCCAAAATGTCCCGAAAATTGCCCGCAACATATCAATCTCGCCCTAACAAATATGAGAACTTTAATCTTTTGATAAAAAAAAACATGATAGTGGTCATTTTAGTATGCTACGCTGCAAGACTGCTGGAAATATGAAGTTGGCAGTCTGGAAGCCTAGCAGAGTGAAGTTGGCAGCCTAGCAGACTGAATTTTTTATCAAAATTATTGATATCTAACACTAGTATTAAACATTAGAAGTCACTTCAAACCGTAAACACTGAAATTCTAGTGAACGTAGATTTGTTCAGGATATCTCAAGTTATTCAACCTTTCCGACCAAAATGTCCCGAAAATTGCCCGCAACATATCAATCTCGCCCTAACAAATATGAGAATTTTAATCTTATGATTAAAAAACGATTGTAGTCATTTTAATATGCTACGCTGCTAGACTGCTGGAAATGTGAAGTTGGCAGTCTGGCAGCCTAGCAGAGTGAAGTTGGCAGCCTAGCAGCCTAGCAGACTAAAAAAGATTTTTATCAAAATAATTGATATATGACACTAGTATTAAACACTAGAAGTCACTTCAAACCGTAAACACTGAAATTTTAGTGAATGTAGATTTGTTCCGGATATCTCACGTTATTCAACTTTTCCGACCAAAATGTCCCGAAAATTGCCCGCAACATATCAATCTCGCCCTTACAAATATGAGAATTTTAATCTTTTGATAAAAAAACGATAGTGGTCATTGTAGGATGCTACGCTGCTAGACTGCTGGAAATGTGAAGTTGGCAGTCTGGCAGCCTAGCAGAGTGAAGTTGGCAGCCTAGCAGCCTAGCAGACTAAAAAAGATTTTTATCAAAATAATTGATATATGACACTAGTATTAAACACTAGAAGTCACTTCAAACCGTAAACACTGAAATTTTAGTGAATGTAGATTTGTTCCGGATATCTCACGTTATTCAACTTTTCCGACCAAAATGTCCCGAAAATTGCCCGCAACATATCAATCTCGCCCTTACAAATATGAGAATTTTAATCTTTTGATAAAAAAACGATAGTGGTCATTGTAGGATGCTACGCTGCTTGACTGCTGGAAATGTGAAGTTGGCAGTCTGGCAGCCTAGCAGAGTGAAGTTGGCAGCCTAGCAGACTAAAAATTTTTTTTATCAAAATAATTGATATCTGACACTTGTATTATACACTAGAAGTCACTTCAAACCGTAAACACTGAAATTCTAGTGAATGTAGATTTGTTCCGGATATCTCACGTTATTCAACCTTTCCGACAAAAATGTCCCGAAAATTGCCCACAACATATCAATCTCGCCCTAACAAATATGAGAATTTTAATCTTTTGATAAAAAATGATAGTGGTCATTGTAGTATGCTACGCTGCTAGACTGCTGGAAATGTGAAGTTTGCAGTCTGGCAGCCTAGCAGAGTGAAGTCGGCAGCCTAGAAGCCTAGCAGACTGGATTTTTTTTTAATCAAAATTATTGATATAAAACACTAGTATTATACACTAGAAGTCACTTCAAACCGTAAACACTTAAATTCTAGTGAATGTAGATTTGTTCCGGATATCTCACGTTATTCAACTTTTCCGACCAAAATGTCCCGAAAATTGCCCGCAACATATGAATCTCGCCCTTACATATATAAGAATTTTCATATTTGGGGGGAAAAAACAATACTGATCATTTTGGGTTTCTACGCTGCAAAATTGCTCGAAATGTAAAGTTGGCAGTCTTTCAGCCTTGCAGCCTAGCAGAGTGAAGTTGGCAGCCTAGCAGACTGAATTTTTTTTATCATAATAATTGATATCTAACACTAGCATTAAACACTAGAAGTCAATTCAAACCGTAAACACTGAAATTCTAGTGAATGTAGATTTGTTCCGGATATCTCACGTTATTCAACTTTTACGACCAAAATGTCCCGAAAATTGCCCGCAACATATCAATCTCGCCCTAAAAAATATGAGAACCTAAATCTTTTGATAAAAAAACGATAGTGGTCATTTTAGTATGCTACGCTGCTAGACTGCTGGAAATGTGAAGTTGGCAGTCTGGCAGCCTAGCAGAGTAAAGTTGGCAGCCTAGCAGACTGAAATTTTTGTTATATCAAAATTATTGATATCTAACACTAGTATTAAACACTAGAAGTCACTTCAAACCGTAAACACTAAAATTCTACTGAATGTAGATTTGTTCCGGATATCTCACGTTATTCAACCTTTCCGACAAAAATGTCCCGAAAATTGCCCGCAACATATCAATCTCGCCCTAACAAATTTGAGAACTTTAATCTTTTGATAAAAAAAAACGATAGTGGTCATTTTAGTATGCAACGCTGCTAGACTACTGGAAATGTGAAGTTGGCATTCTGGAAGCCTAGCAGCCTAGCAGAGTGAAGTTGGCAGCCTAGCAGACTGAATTTTTTTTTATCAAAATTATTTTTATCTAACACTAGTATTAAACACTAGAAGTCTCTTCAAACCGTAAACACTGAAATTCTAGTGAAAGTAGATTTGTTCCGGATATCTCACATTATTCAACTTTTCCGACCAAAATGTCCCGAAAATTGCCCGCAACATATGAATCTCGCCCTAACAAATATGAAAACTTTAATCTTTTGATAAAAAAAACGATAGTGGTCATTTTAGTATGCTACGCTGCTAGACTGCTGGAAATGTGAAGTTGGCAGTCTGGCAGCCTAGCAGAGTGAAGTTGGCAGCTTAGCAGACTGATTTTTTTTATCAAAATAATTGATATCTAACACTAGCATTAAACACTAGAAGTCAATTCAAACCGTAAACACTGAAATTCTAGTGAATGTAGATTTGTTCTAGATTTGATTCTTTTTCTCATATGTCTATATCTTTGTCCTTTTTCCGTCAGTTTTTGGCGACCAGTCGTCGACATTTCGCTTCGCAGGCGATAAAAAGACCGGTACAACGCTAGCGTTGTATTCTTTCTAATCGAAAAATGAAAACTAGGAGGCGCCTACGCGATAGTCCTGTGACCTGTCCAATGCTCAGGAAAAAAGGCATCTGCAAGCGCATCAGAAATTATACCCTCCACAACAAAGCGAAGCGTATCTAAGAGTGAAGCGTTCGCGATCATACTGTTATTCTGAACCAATGACGGTACTGACAGCTTTCAATATCAACAGTTTCAGTGTTTTCGGTTTGAGGTGACTTCTAGTGTATAATACAATTGTCAGATATCAATAATTTTTATTAAAAAATTTCTATTAGTCTGCTAGGCTGCTAGGCTACTAGGCTGCCAACTTCACTCTGCTAGACTGCCATACTGCCAACTTCACATTTCCAGCAGTCTAAAATGACCACTATCGTTTTTTTTTTCAAACGATTAAAGTTCTCATATTTGATAGGGCGAGATTGATATGTTGCGGGCAATTTTCGGGACATTTTGGTCGGAAAGTTGAATAACGTGAGATATCCGGAACAAATCTACATTCACTAGAATTTCAGTGTTTACGGTTTGAATTGACTTCTAGTGTTTAATACTAGTGTTAGATATCAATATTTTTGATAAAAAAATTCAGTCTGCTAGGCTGCCAACTTCACTCTGCTAGGCTGCAAGGCTGAAAGACTGCCAACTTTACATTTCGAGCAATTTTGCAGCGTAGAAACCCAAAATGATCAGTATTGTTTTTCCCCCCAAATATGAAAGTTCTCATATATGTAAGGGCGAGATTCATATGTTGTGGGCAATTTTCGGGACATTTTGGTCGGAAAAGTTGAATAACGTGAGATATCCGGAACAAATCTACATTCACTAGAATTTAAGTGTTTACGGTTTGAAGTGACTTCTAGTGTATAATACTAGTGTTTTATATCAATAATTTTGATTAAAAAAAAATCCAGTCTGCTAGGCTTCTAGGCTGCCGACTTCACTCTGCTAGGCTGCTAGGCTGCCAGACTGCAAACTTCACATTTCCAGCAGTCTAGCAGTCGAAGCAATATTATACACAAACGGCGCCATATAACATTAAACTATTACTAATAGTGGATCATTTTTTCAAAGCTTGATACATACACGTTGTAATCAAATTTAAGTCCGCCATGTTTAAAATACTGTTGCAACGTCGCGTACGGAGTTTCCATGCAGTGATATTTAATGTACAAACTTTAAGAAAGTCACAACTGTTTTGAAGGTTCGAATTTGTTTTTATTTAAAGGGGTGCAACAAAACCGATATTTTAAAGTTAAAAGAAGTCTCTTGGCCATACGTGAAATGCTTGCATACTTGTATAAATATAATGAAAAAAGGGGAACTTTTTGTATACCTAGTTCTCATTTTCCCATTATATTTTCAAATAATATCGCACCATTTTATCATCCGGTATGCAACCCTTTAAATTTTGTAAGCTTCTTTATCATTATTGATCAGTGTATTGTAAAGTTGAAAAGCTATTGATCAGATCGATAATTTTCGCACAATATATTCAGGGTTAAACGCGCGGCGACTGTATGTTACAATCTTATCAATTTTATTATTTGACTAATTATACATTAACACTTCGAAGAAGATTTGTACTCAAAATGGCTTTATAAAATAATAACTATACAAAGACAAAGTTTGAAAAAGAATAAAAAAAAGGTTCGATAATAGCCTAATAAAAATTAAATTACTAGTGACTGATTTAAAATGGTCTCTTGTTTATTATTTTGTTGATTATTTATGATAAAGAGTTCGAGATATAGGCAATTTGATTAAATAAATAAATTTTTCGTAGTGTTTCTTTTTTTCTTAGACGACACTCAACACAACTTTCAAAAAAATGTCACAGAGCATTGCGTTTCTATATAATTATCACCCTTTATTGTCTTAATTACATTGGGGCCGGTTTTAGGGGCCGGTTTAACCGATGGAAAATTGATATTGGGGCCGGTTTGACCGGGGGCCGGTTTGACGAGGGGCCGGTTTGACTGTAAAGCCACTCTGCTAGGCTGCCAGACTGCAAACTTCACATTTCCAGCAGTCTAGCAGCGTAGCATCCTACAATGACCACTATCATTTTTTATCAAAAGATTAAAATTCTCATATTTGTTAGGGCGAGATTGATATGTTGCGGGCAATTTTCAGGACATTTTGGTCGGAAAAGTTGAATAACTTGAGATATCCTGAACAAATCTACATTCACTAGAATTTCAGTGTTTACGGTTTGAAGGAACTTCTAATGTTTAATACTAGTGTTAGATATCAATAATTTTTATAAAAAAAAATCAGTCTGCTAGGCTGCCAACTTCACTCTGCTAGGCTGCCAGACTGCCAACTTCACATTTCCAGCAGTCTAGCAGTGTAGCATACTAAAATGACCACTATCGTTTTTTATCAAAAGATTTAAGTTCTCATATTTGTTAGGGCCAGATTGATATGTTGCGGGCAATTTTCGGGACATTTTGGTCGGAAAAGTTGAAAAACGTGAGATATCCGGAACTAATCTACATTCACTAGAATTTAAGTGTTTACGGTTTGAAGTGACTTCTAGTGTTTAATACTAGTGTTATATATCAATAATTTTGATTAAAAGAAATTTCAGTCTGCTAGGCTGCCAACTTCACTCTGCTAGGCTGCTAGGCTGCCAACTTCACTCACGGACCTTGTCCTTTGATGGCATTTCTATTTCGGGAATTTAATTATATTTGGTACTGAGCAGAGAGTCATATTTTTTGCGTGATTCATCATTTTTTTGTAACAAATATATTTGACAGTTGCTTTTCTAGTTGTCTCTAATTTAACAAGCATGACGTCACAACAATTTCAGAAATGGTAACTTTAAGAATATTGTATTGGCATATCAATTTATGGGAATTTCTCTGTCCAAAGTTCAACATGAAAATGTGAGTGAAACGTTTAAAACTGGGTATCTTAACTTTGTGCAAACACTTGCGTAAAAGGGGAGTGCTTTTAATGTCCTCTACTATTAATTTGTATGCTTATAGAGATGTCATTAATTACGATAACTGCTCCTCTGTTTGAAATAATATGCTTCTCTCATTGCATAATAAATTTCACATAAATTTAGAAGTCTTCAGACCTTCATGCCAGGTGAGCGCTTCAGGTTTATTTTCACCTGGTTCAGACTGTTTATATATCACAAATGCCCCCGTAACAACATTATTTTTAAAGGTTGACTTTAACAGACAAAGTGAAACCTAGTAATATGACCTTGACCTTGATACCTAGGGATGCACATCACTAAGACCTTTCATCATGCAAATTACGAGAAAGTAATCTTAAATAGGCTTAAATGTATAAAGTTTAACATAAAGTTTTTAAGAAGTTTGACCTTGATAGATGCCATTGATCTTGTCACATGATCTTCACCTTGGTATCTACAGATGCACATTATTAAGATCTATCATCACGCCTCATATGAGGCTCCTATCTTGAATAGGCTTAAAAAAATTGGCAATGTAAAGTTTTTTTTCGTTAGGTTTTCGAGTTATTTGACCTTGACAGTTGACCTTGTCACATGACCCTGACTTTGAAATCAGCAGATGCGTACCATTGAGATCTATCATAATGCCTAATATGGGGCTTCTATCTTGAAAAGCCTTGGAAAAATTTGCAATGTTAAGTTTTTTGGTTAAGATTTCAAGTTATTAGACCTTGACAGATGACCTTGGCCTAGTCACATGACCTTGACTTTGAGGTCTATCATCCTGCCAAATATGAGGCTTCTATCTTAAATAGCCTTGAAAATATTGGCAATGTTAAGTTTTTTGGTTAAGTTTTTGAGTTATTTGACCTTTACAGATGACCTTGACCTTTTCACAAGCCCTTGACTATGGTATCAGCAGATGTGTATCATTGATATCTATCATCCCACCAAATATGAGGCTACCTTTTTGATTTGCCTTGAACAAATTGGCAATGTTAAGGTTTTTGGTTTAGTTTTGCTGACAGACAGACTGACAGACGGACAATGGTAAAACAATATGTCCCTGATCTTTGGCTACAGGGACATAAAAAACACCTTTTTTCTCAGAACGTTTTTTTCCATGACATGGACCTGAGACTGTATTAATCACTTTCTGTGGTAGCTCTGATTGTTTATTTAATTATTTTTATTCTAATAAATTCAAATAAAAATAAAACTAGAAAGCCATGAATGGCTTGTGTCGCTTCACAGGCTTGAATTTCTTGTAATAGCAAATCTAAGTTTTGACTAGATTTTTAGATATTTTGGCTTCTACTGATGTTGAAAAGATTTTCAAAGTTTCCACTATTATGACATATAGAGAAATGACCTCCGCCCATAAAAGACACATTTTTCTTCAAACCACAATAATTTTTGGCTGAATGATAATGGATTACCCGAGGATCATACTAATGAAGTTTAATTGATATCCATCAATAACATTCTGAGAAAATGATTTTCAAAGTTTGCACTATATTACATAAAGAGAAATGACCTCTGCCCATAAAATACATATTTTTCATCCGATCACAATAATTTTTGGTAGACTGATAAAGGGTCACCCAAGGATCATTCATGTAAAATTTGGTTGAAATCTATCAGTTAGATTCTGAGAAAATGATTTTCAAAGTTTCCACTATATAACATATTGCGAAATGACCTCTGCCCATAAAATACATATTTTTCATCCGATCACAATAATTTTTGGTAGACTGATAAAGGGTCACCCAAGGATCATTAGTGTAAAATTTGGTTGATATCTTTCAGTTAGACTCTGAGAAAATGATTTTCAAAGTTTCCATGATATAACATATAGAGAAACGACCTCCGCCCTTAAAATACATATTTTTCATCCGATCAGAATAATTTTTGGTAGACTGATAAAGGGTCACCCAAGGATCATTCATGTAAAATTTGGTTAATATCAATCAGTTAGAACCTGAGAAAAGTCACTTTTTACCATATTTGGAAATTAGCCACGCCCATTAAATCCATGTTTTTCATTGGATCAAAATTTCTTGAACAACTTTGAAAGAGGGTCACCCAAGGATCATTCCAGTGAAGTTTGGTTGAAATCCATCCAGTAGTTTCTGAGGAGAAGATTTTTAAAGAAAAAGTTTACGACCGGACGCACGGACGCACGTACGGATGGACGCACGACGGACACAACGCCATGACAATAGCCCCAGTGGCTTTCAGCCAGTGGAACTAAAAAATGAAAATTCTTATTTTTTATTGGCATCTAGTTTAGATTGAATTATATTTCAAAACAAAGTCCAGGTAAAATACTATAGGTGCTCAGCAAATCAAGGTTTTTCTTCCTGCAGCCCTGTCTAGAATTTTGCATCAAGATAATGATTTCGTGGATTTACAGATTAGATGATCCAGTAGAAAATAGAAAGTCGGACCAGAAAATGATAACAATCTTGTAATTGTTAAGACATTCCATGCCCCTATATTGACCCTTGAATAACCTGCTAACTGTAAACCTGAACATTTTGCTCTGCAGAGTTTACCAGTCCCACTGATCGGCCAGTCAGAGAATATAAGCTGGTAAGAAATAACTTTTCTCTAGTTGAACTTTGCTTATTTTTTCACAATACTTCAGATCAGTGGGACGGGAGCCAGTCTAAGGGTTACCCTAAGAAACATTAAATTTTTTACCAAATTTGGTATGGGGAGAGAACTTCTTTAAACAAAAAGTTTACATACAGTAGCACAAAAGACATAATGCCATGACAATAGCCTGAATGGCCTTCAGCCAGTTGATCTGAAAAATAGATACCGGTAGTGTATATCCAACATAATACTTTAATGCAAGGAATCATTAAATCGTATCGAACAAAAGTAAATAATATTGTCACAAATCCAGGGTTTCCAAGAAGAATAGTTTAAGAGGTCAGTGCAACACTATTGTAAGTGCCTATATATTAATAGGCACTTACAATAGTGTTGCACCAACCTCAAAATTTCTTTCCATTATGATGAGATTGACAAAACCCTTGGCAATATGCACTAGGTCACATGGTACAAGAAATTCAGTCATGAATTTTAGAAGTACTTTTCAACACAAAGTAAAACTACATGTAATGCCTACAAAGCTGTCTGTAGTCAATCTTATATCCAGATTTTTCCTTAGGAAACCTGGTAAACAACAATACAGCATACATTAAGAATATATACATGTAAACAAAGAACACAAAAATATAACTTTGATAATTTCAAAACATGTTGGGAATAAAAACTTTTCAGCTGTAAAAAACTATCAATGCCAATTTGTTTTCATCTATATTCATGCTTATCCTGACTGACTTTTATTTAATATATTAAGTAAACAACATTGATTATCTAATTCTAGTGGATTCCATCAGATTTTGCACATTCTGATTGTCAGAAAAATTGCTTTTATTTCTCAACAAGAGGACCATGATGGTCCTATATCGCTCACCTTTGTCTCTTTGAGTCCTCCCTTAGCAGAATTAAATGCTTTAAAGATCATTAAATGACCATTAGATTATTCAAAGAAAGACATTATTCTATTCCTATGTTCCCTGCATAACTTCCTAGGCTTTTCTAAACCAGTTTCATGACCTGGCCAACATTCTGCCCAAGTTTCATGTCTATTGAACCAAATTTGTGGCCTCTAGAGACTAAAGTGTAAACATAAATTGTCAGGCCCCTTTTCCCTTAATACTGCATGTATCATTCCCTTTTTCAAAAGGATTCATCCTCGACACATGGCCAACATTCTGATCAAGTTCCTTGGAGATTGGACCATATTTGTGGCCTCTAGAGTGTGAACAAGAAAATTGTTATTAAGATCCTTTTTACAGTGATAAGGCATGGATCTTCCCATATTCAATAGGGTTCATTCTTGTATCCTGACCAACAATCTGACCAAGTTTCATTAAGATATGGCCATATTAGTGGCCTCAAGGGTGTAAACAAGAAAATTGTCTTTAAGGCCCCTTTTCCTGTGATATGGCATGGATCCTGCCCATCTTTTAAAAGAGCTTCTCCTGATAACCTGGCAAACATTCTGATCAAGTTTCATGAAGATTGGGCCATATTTGTGGCCTCTAGAGCGTTAACAAGAAAATTGTCTTTTAGGCCCTTCTTCCCTTGATATGGCATGGATCCTTTCCATTTTCAATAGGGTTCATCCTTGTGACCTGGCCAACAATCTGATCAAGTTTTATGAAGATTGGGCAATATTTGTGGCCTCTAGAGCGTTAACAAGAAAATTGTCTTTTAGGCCCCTCTTCCCTTGATATGGCATGGATCCTTTCCATTTTCAATAGGGTTCATCCTTGTGACCTGGCCAACAATCTGATCAAGTTTTATGAAGATTGGGCCATATTTGTGGCCTCTAGAGTGTAAACAAGAAAATTGTCTTTAAGGCCCATGTTCCCTTGATATGGCATGGATCCTTTCCATTTTCAATAGGGTTCATCCTTGTGACCTGGCCAACAATCTGACCAAGTTTCATGAAGATTGGGCCATATTTGTGGCCTCTAGAGTGTAAACAAGAAAATTGTCTTTAAGGCCCCTGTTCCCTTGATATGGCATGGATCCTTTCCATTTTCAATAGGGTTAATCCTTGTGATCTGGCCAACAACCTGACCAAGTTTCATAAAGATTGTGTAATATTTGTGGCCTCTAGAGTGTAAACACTAAGATTGTTGACGCCGGACGACAGACTACACACGATGGACATTCAATGATCACAAAAGCTCACCTTGAGCACGATGTGCTCAGGTGAGCTAATAAAACTAATTTTGATTATGCAGCTATTTTGTAAGCCTCTTCAAATAGTTGTCCCATAATCACACCTACAGAACTTGTTTTGCGTATTCATACAGTGTGATTAGGTTTTTAAATCCACACATAATCCTTTCATCTCTTAAATGAAATAATGATGAGCTGACAACCAATGTGAATATACCATTCATATTCATTTTTAGGTACAAGCAAGCCCATATAATCACACATTGAATAATTAAAAAATTGCATCAGGTCTGGAAAGTAAGGACCTCCAGCTCAGAACTGCAACCCTATCAATATGCATTGGGTCACAGGCAATTGACGTTTTCAAAGGATTTCATTTTGACAATGAAGATTAAAAGAAGAATATCAAAATAGTCATAGAGAAATCTCAAATATATTGCATAGGAAAAACAAATGTGATATATGAAATATACTTCTTCAACTCGCATAATCAGGCTGAACATGAAAACTTCAACCCTTTTCTTAGGACATTACACAAACAGTACTAGGCACTCACTGATAGTCTAATCAAGGACAGAATTGTAATAGGATTCAGGGAAAATAATTTGCACAAATCCAGCCCTCTCCATAAATGCACTGACAATTGTAGAGCATCAGAGCAAACTCTAGCAAAAGGGATGAAAAAAGTGCCAAATATACAGTCAACTACCGTTTGATCGACATCCCTTACATCGACATTTTGGTATACCAACACTAATTTGTTGGGAATGGATTTGCACAGTTTATTTTTCTCCCGTTACAACAGAATTCTCGTTTTCCAACATGGACACAAAATATTAGGGAACGAAAGTGCAAAATCCCTATATGTTGTTATTCAATACATTGACATTTACCTGGGAAATTCCTAGCGGCTATTTTTAGCACCTTAAGGTAATGTGTCAATCAATTATGTACCTGTGTATTCTAAATTATGGAAAAGTGCAAATACAGGTTTCCCCTTGGGCGATTATCGACGATTAAACCGCAAAAAACCCAATAATCTTGTCCGTTAATCTTTGGAAGGTTGAGAGTGATATCATGTTAACTTATGTACACCACTTTTCATCCGACAAGTACGATTTGACTACTTTTTACTCGGCTTTGTCTTGGCGAAAAGTAAATAAAAATGGCTGAGCCACCAGCGAAGAGACGTAGAATCCAACTCTGTTTTAGCAAAGACAGATTATTTGAGAATACAAATCTGCCTATTCAAATATAACACAGGATCAGTTGTCGAAATATTTTTCAAAAGAGTGGACTATCAAGAAAGGTAGATCGACAATTAGTGATATATTGAAGAAAAAAAATCCATTATAAATTCACCAAAATATAATCTGATTATTCCTTTGTCTCTTGATTTTAAGCTAAAGCATGTTTAAAAACTCATAATCTATTTTATACAACAGGGAAACAAATACAACTATGAAAACCTAGAAAGTGCTTAGAAACTATCATTCTGTAGAGAACAATATTCACAATCAAGGACAGAAGTCTATCAAATATTTCTTCAAAAAGTCATAATTAATAAGTTTCAATATTCAATTTTAAGTCTTGTAGTTATTTTATCGATATTCGACTGTGAAAAAGAGTGTATAATTTGTTGTACAGTGTATATTGTACTGATGATAAATTGCATCAACTTTCGAGTTAAAGGGGTGGTTTTCAATACACCGACATTTTCGTTATAACGACACTTTTATCAGGAACAAACATGGTCATTGTAACGAGAGTTGACTGTAGCAGATTTAAACATTCTGCATCAGGATGCAGAAAAACTCCCCAAACAAAGGCACTCTAAGAGACAATGTGAAACAATTACAAATGAATACCGTGTCATCCAAAAAAAACGGCAATTTTCAGATTATGACATTAAATAAGAAGAAAATTTATTAAACAATACAATCAAAGGTCTTCCTGACAATGCTAGTAGAAAATGCACAGAAAACATATGTTTCATTTAGACAGTGGTGAAACTGATAATTTAATCCCAAAGAAATTTGTACCAGAAAATATGAGCAATGGTTATACAAATATATTGATAATGTACAACAAATCAGAAATAAAAACATTTGATACATGCCAATTAACACTAAAGAACCCCAAACCTGGTAACCGTAGTGAATGACCCATTCATATCATTACTATGACTTGCAGCAATAAACAGTTTCTTAAGTTAGCATTAGTTACAAGGTTCTGGAAGATATGGTTATTAAACTTATATCCCTTCCCAATAGCTAAGGTCTGCCATGAGTTATCATCCAGACAAGGTCTTTACCAATATATCACAAAGTTCAAGGTCCCTTAATGACCTTGACCTTTGATAGATTTCTCTCAGAAGCAATAGGGATTATCTACAATTTGTGGTCTGTGCCAATTTTGGTGACCCTTGCTAAAATCTGGCTCAAATGATCATAAGGACATAAGTTTAGTCTACCTGTGGACTGATTAACCAGACATCTTACAGACCTACATGAGGAAAGCAATATACCCCCACCTTGATTAAGGGATGGTATAATAATGGTTACAGCCCAATTGGAAGACGGACATACAATAAGCATATTTCCCTTTTATATTTGAAGTTATGTACAAGTACATTGCAAGCATATTCCACGCTCAGTATCAGGAGATTTATAGTCAAAATATGTAAAATGTTTTTAGAGTTATATCCTACCTGATAGGATGGGATGCTCTCATAATCAAAGGCCTGAAAGGCCTGAATTAAAGACAGGACTGAATATTAACAATAGGAATGAAAATTGTGGCGTTTTGAGAAGATCTCTTGAGTGGGAATCAAAAATTTAAAACAATCATTGATGGTTACATATGGAAACTGCACCTTCCTAACGAATGAATATGCTTTACTTTGAAGACTCATCACTTCCAGATAAACCTATCCCTCTAGCCAATTCAAGCTTAACAAGAGGGTAACTGCCTTCATAATCGCTATTCATCCCAAAGTGTAAGTTTTCAATATCCTAAATGAAAAATATTCATTTAACCAACAGAAATATGGTGGCAATTCCTGTATTCTAAAAACTCATATGAATTATTGCAACCCTGTTTTATAAAATTGTATAGATTATCCCCAGCAATCCAATATGATCCAAATCCAATTTTTTTCCAGGTAAACTTATTAAGTGGATGTGTAAAAATCTTAAATAAAATGTTAATCCACATGACACACATTGCTTACCCCTTGATGAAGAGCTGAACATTTCATTGCCATGGTGAATATTGCCCTGAATTGGAAATTTGTTCAAATTTCTTTTACATTTATTATCTGATCCAGGATTGGTCTAATTATCTCCACATAGAAGAAGCAATGAAGGTAATACCAATATTCTTATACTTTTACTAGTCAAAGTCAATACCAAGAAGAAGTATTTTCCCGTACAATAGCTGTAGCTTTTTTTATGAATACCGTTTAAGTTTCTTCCAGGAGTGAAAAATTCTATTTCTATTTTTCCGTTGAGATATTTCGATCTCCGTTTCAGATTATTCTCCTTGCATATGGTCTTACTTAGTAGAATTTTTTTTACTACAAAATAATATATAAACCTGTTAATACAACCAACCTTTCAGGCCTTTTCCACGGGACTGCTTTTCTAGATCAAGATTCGGATTGAACTATCCGGTGAACTATCAATTTTGACAAAACTGCCAAAATGACAGATCGTTTAATGAACTCCCGAGCTACAGCATTTATCACCTTGAGTAGAATTCTTTCAAAGTCCACTCCAGAATGTTACAAATAAATCCATTCCAGTTTCCAAAACAGTTTTTGTTATTGTCAGAAAATTGTCGAAAACAAAAGCGGAAACTAAAAACCGGGGTCGCGCATGCGTGGTACTACTGTATAGGACATTCGGAACACCACTCGGCTAATCTAACGCATTCGTCACAACTCGGCCGATTCCGTAACCTACATTTAGATAGATCTGAGACTTCGGAGATCGCCCGATGATTGCCGAGTAAATATCACGATCGCGATCTGTTGCCGTTTACGGAAATGACCGAGTGATGTTCCGAATGCTGTACAATATGGATAGACAAAACAAGCCTAATAATAAAGTAATTTGATAAGTCATCGAAATTTCTCCGTAAATCCTAGTAAAAATTCAAACCTAGGAAATTCCAAGGGTTTACGAGTTTATTCAAAAAGCCTTGTGCAATTTTAGTTTTTATCCATTTACACTACGACAGGCCCGGGAGACGGATAAATAAAGCAACCTTAAGGACACACAAACACACAATTTAACGAGAAATAGGGAGTCTAAACTGCGGAACTGAAAATAGCTTGCCAATGCTAGGCATAAAAACAGTTGTAGGATGCAATTGAAAATTTGGAGCAAATGCAAAAGATTGCAGCCGAAAACAGCACCACTTACGAATGTAAAACACGTTTCTGCAGGCAACTTCTGCATAGATCATGTGTTCACTCCCCTGAGGTCCCGGCTAGAATTTAGGTCAGCACCAAAATTTTACGGTATATTGCTACACTATTGATTATTTTTGCCGCGTTTATTTTTATGAATGGTTCTACTTTTTTGAGCGTAATGACACATGTAGGTTTGTTATCAAAATCCGATGGCGACAATCCCTATATTGAAAGACAGGTAAACCTGTCGTCAATAAAAATGGAAACAAATGCCATATTGTAATCAAATATTTTTTAATGACAATTTAGATAAGGTCAAGGTTAAAGTTTCTTACAAAGCCAATTTCAACACACAAAATGTGCCTACAAATTATTGACAGTATGCATGTGCGTAATAAAAATGTGTTACTAAATATATATATTTATCATTGATGCGTGATTATAAAATTGAAATGATCATTCACCAATAATATTTTTTTCACAAAATCATTTTGATTACCTATGTCTGTGATTTGTAGGCACGCCCTTGATACTTATAATTTTCCTAACTACTGTGAAAACTAAGACAGTGCCAGGATGATGAAATAACTCAACTTTTCATGTTTAAAAAAAACTGAGCTAAATACTTATGAAAATAGATTGTCGGTCATGGATCATACAACATGTTAAATATATTGCAACTTTAATGTCAATTGGGAAAATGAGATTGATTTATCAAATGGCCATTGGTGATGTGACCCAACCTAGAAACTACAATGTTCAACTGGATATTATTGTATTTTCTGTATCTGTGTAATGCCTCTAGTCTGACTGGTTTGACTTTGTGGTTGGTCTGATCTGGGCTGAACAATTTCCCTTTTGGAAGATTTTCTAAATCTAAAATGAAATTCTATCTTTTGTTTTAATAATTATTGAAATGCAGCTAAAAAATACATTGATTCAATCTCTGTACCTAATTTACAGAGTTCTAAGATGACCTGTTTTCATGTACCGTATTTCCTCTAATGATAGCGCCCATCCTAATAGTAGCACACCGACATTTTTTTTATAAAGAAATCCACCAAAATGCTTAAATTTTAGGAACTTTTTGAAACTTATTCTTTAATTTGAGATGAATTTCCTCTAAACAATCATTTATATGATTGTTTAGAGGAAATTTACCTCATATTCAAGGGAAAGTGGTCTAATAGACATCAATTTTAATGGGTTTTTTAATCAGAAAACGCATGCTAAATCAAATCTCCCGGACCATGTTATGTACAGCTCCCGGGAGCGTTTATTGGAAGAAATACGGTAACTTGTTTGTTCAATGTATTCTTGGTATTACTTGTACAAGAACTACCATTACATCCTGCTATCTCATATAGGTTAAAGTTTCATCACTCATTTTGGGAGAGACAAATGTCAGACAGAATATGTGCTGAATGGAATCAAGCCAATGTCATCCCATTATGTTACCTGTAATATTAGGGTAATGGAACTAAAGTAGTTCCACAACATTTCGGAACTCATGATCTTTTACAATGTTGACTGAGGTTTCGTAATGATAATCATTAGAAAACCTCGGTTAACACTGTCACAGTTCATAATTTCCAACATGTTGCAGAACTATTATGGGTCCACTACCTCAACTGAAACAATGTAAGAATATCTTTCTTTTTCTTAATCCTTTCCTGTATTGTAATTTTTTTAGTTACAAAATATTATAGAAAAAGGAAAAATGCTTGCAGAATGCAATTTCTCCTTTTCCAATCATATTTTCTACCACAAAGGATGGTTTCATCTAATTATTATCTGTAATCTCTTTAATTTGGACCAGTCTAAAACATTTAAATAGTCCTTTAACAAATTTTATTCCATATCAGTGTTCACATTCTCCATTCTCCTCTACTGTAACATTCTGTAAGTCTGTTAAAGGTACAGCTTCAGGTTGAGTACCCCTTTCAGGCCTCGAACCAGCCTCCGTCTGTCTGACTGATGCTTGACTAGAACCTGCACGCGCTTTCAGCTCATCTGGTAATGGTGTACCTACAAAATATAGAATAAAATATACAACAAGAGGACCGTGATGGCACATATTGCTCACCTGAGTATGCAAGTTCCAAGTTTTACTCCATGACATACCATACATGGGATCAAAAGAGGGGCTATGACTTCCAATAATAGAAAGGAAGTTTCTGTGAATTATTTTGGTAAATCAATGTGAAACAATTTCACAATATTCTAAAATTGTATGCCTAAAGCAGGGGTGTGGAATTCCCATGCCCGACTTGTCCGACATGGGTTTTTCTACCTGCGGACAAGTACTTTTTTCTATGCCACTTGTCCATGGACAAGTAAATACCTGGACAAATATCAGAATGGTACTGAAAAATCTTGAAGATTTATTATCATAATGATACAATCACAGTTTAGAAACCATTGTTTTTAAAGAAGAAAATGCTGAAGTGCAGCATTTTCTTCTTTAATTACAATGTTTTCTCAAAATTGATTGTTTCCTTTTCAATGACATGTTATTTTTGATGCAGGACAAGTAGAAAATCATATTTTACTTGTCCGGGGACAAGTGGAGAAATTTTGTATTTCCACATCCCTGCCTAAAGGTTTAGAATGAGACCTCTTTCATAATTCTTTTTTCTATCACATATATTTCTTAAATGTGGCTCTACAAGAGCATGTTTCTATTTCGGGGTTATTATTTCAACAATTTTGGGAAAATACAAAGAATATACATAGAACAATAACAAAGCAGAATATGAAAGTACATGTATCAGGCCTAACAGTTTGCAAGGAAATACATCTTTTAGAAATCCTTCTTGATATTTGTATATTAGAAAGACTCCCAACAACACATGCTAACAATTTCCAATTGGAAATTTGTCCACCTACCCCTGGTCTCAGGCAGTAACCACACTAGACCTCCACATACTAGAGCTATAACACCAAACACAGTAAAAGGTAATGGAGCAGACCCTTCCTGAGATCCCTGAAATGGGAAAACACTGAGATTACATGATAGAACTTTGGACAGCCAAGGTTGATATTTGTTGTTTTTCTAAAATCCATTATGATGTCATTTTCACAACGCAAAAATTAAAATTACTATATATTCCTAGCTCATTTGCATACCTATATCACTAGTGTAATAGCACCCTTGTAATATCAAAAATATTCAACGGGGATATTTCACTCCCACAATGTAGGTCATAAATAAACTATTTTGATTGCCAAATGACAATATATATCCAGGCCTTACAGAAAAAATTAAAAAACATCATGTGACTTTACAATGTATAGACATTTAATTTGTTTAGCTCAATAGCTTAAACTTTATAATCCGAATATAACAATACAGTAAGTCTTGCTCCAGCAACCATGTCTATTTTGCAACCTTTTTTAATGAATAACCATTTTCAAAATTCCCTTCTTTAAGACAAAATATCTTAAAAGCTAGTCATTGTTGGTCTAAAAATTATTGAAAATGAATCTCAATGAGACGATTCTTTTAAGCTTTAACAACATAGGATTTTTGAAAATTTCTCAATACTATGCATATGCAATAAAACAATATGTTTATTTGTAAACGAAACATGTATTAAACAGATTTTTTCTTTAACAATTCCTTTTTGGTGGTCCTGTTTGTGGTCCCTTTAAACAATTTTTACTGTAATTGAGCCTGTGTGTTTCATGTCTTACAATTTCAAATGTGTGTGATTGACAGTCATTAAACAGCCTAGACAACCACAACCACATAGTTCTTTAACCCTACCTGTCCAAATTCAAAGGTTTTGCAGACAAAAATTTAAAGTGGATTTAGTTTGAAAAATAACCATTCAGTAGGGTAGAAAAAAGTGTGGAAGAAGAAGAAATTGCTTGTCAGAAGCAATTTCTTCTTTTTTCACAATGTTTTCTCAATCATAAAATCACAGGCACGTAAAAAGCAGGGATTAAACAGCAAAGGGTTAAGAATATTCAGTGACCTGGAGAGGCGGTAAGATCTTATCTATCTATAGAAAGCATAGTGAAGACTCTGGTGAGACTGTGAAGCCGCCGTCATAGCGCAGTTGGTAGCGCGCCGGACTTACAATCTAGAGGTCCCGGGTTCGATCCCCGACGGCGGCACTCATTCTTTCCGACTATTTGTCTCTCACCAATGGGTTGATAATCGTACATCTATGTGAGATAGTAGCTGGAGGCTAGGAAAGAATGTAATGGTTGTACTGGTGAGAGAAATACCAGGAATCCATTGTTAGGTGCTCCAGCCGCCGCGATATAACTGAAATAATGTTGAAAGCGGCGTTAAACTCCATTCAATCAATTCAACTGGTGAGACTGTGCAGATGCGCATGCTGACCAGAGGCTTTGCTTTGCCTACATGAGAAATTGTTGGAAATGTCATGCACAGACTCAATTATGTTCAATGAGTGGTTTAGACATTATTTAAATGTTATAATCTAAAATGGCATTTCCTGTTAAACCTCTTGAAAATATAAGGCCCCTTCCAAAAGATCAACACTAAAGCATTTTTTTAATATGTCTGGTATGCAACAAGATGTTCAGCAAGTTGATAACACAAGCAACAGAGCGTGGCAAACTGTTTGCAAATGATAACCCACTTTGCATGCAAGATCCCATGCAAAGGGGGTATATTTTTTGTAAAAAGTTTGCCATGTTTTTTTTCCTAAAGGCAAGGTAGTTTATTTTCACAAAGGAATATACCTACCAAATACACTATTTGAGGGGCAACAATAGCACCTATTCTAGCCCAAAATGAGCAAGCAGCATAACCAATATTTCTGCAAAAAGAAGCAACAAAGTTATCATATTCAAATACCTTAATCAAGCAGCATATTTGCATTTGTTTCACATTATCATAGAAAGAGTTTCAATGAATTCAGTTGAGTTACTAGATCTATTGGGAAATTTTAATTGATTGAAATAAGTTTAGAATGGAAATTATTGACCCAGCCTAGGTAAGATAAATATTCCAATTATTCAAGGCTTGGCTAAGAACAACTTGTCTAAAGAAAGTACTGTAACAACTAACAATTTTACAACCATTTTTTCAAAAGCTTATTTTTTCGAAAAATTTCATTTATATGTTTTTGAAAACTATTGACTGTCGTGTCATGACTTCTCTCGTCTTTTTTCTGGCGTGTAATATTTCCCAAATTATTTTCAATTTGAAAGTTTGTTTCAAAAATTCTGTCTTATGATGGATCGCCGGTCCTGCAACCTGACCTCCAGAAATTAAAATCTCATTTATCTGCAAAAAACATGAGTACATTCACGAAGAAAACAGTGAATTTGATGGAGGGCAAATTGAACCTTGTAAGTAAGCTTAAGGTAGTGGGACCGTAACAGTTCCACAACATTTCAGACCACATGTTCTTTCATAATGTTAATTGAGGTTTCCTAATGAAAATCATTAGAAAACCTCGGTTTACACTGTTAAAGTTCATTACTCCCAAAACATTGCAGAACTATTACGGGTCCACTACCTTAAATTAGCTCTAGTTATAACATTCCAGTGACAATCCACGAAAATATTTGAATCAAAATGGTGGAAAATGTCACACGCCAACAGTCATACCATTACAAAAGATTGTTCCATCGATTATTTTGATTGACAGCAGCAATCTGTCAATAAGGACCAGTAAATGACCGATGAGAAACTTTGGCATTAGCAACAAGAGCTGTCGGAGGACAGCGAAGCTCGACTATTCTTAGTGCTGGATAGTAACAGCAAATCAATATCGACATTGGAAATTCAATAAAATGAAAGTCAAGAGAAAAGAATCTTTGTATAGAGGCTGATATTATGGTCACAGAAGCATGTGCAGAGTTTCAAAGCAAAAGCTTTAGTAGGAACAGATATACAACTAACATAAAACAGTTGCACATAAAAACATAACCAAGATTTTTAAGGCTGAAAAGGGTTAAAATTCCACTTAATTAAATATCAGAGTAATGAATCTTTTTCTGTGGGCTAATATTATGGTCAAAGAAGCATGTGTAAAGTTTCCAAGCAACAGCTGTAGTAGAAATAGAGATATTACAGAAATACAACATTTGCACATAAAAACTTAACCAAGAATTTCTAAGTCCATAAAGGGTTATAAATCCACTAAATTCTATACCAGAGAATTGAATCTTTATTAAGAGGCTGTTGTTATGATCATTGAAGCATGTGCAAAGTTTGAAAGCAATAGCTTTAATAGAATTAGAGATATAACTGATGTACAACATTTGCACGTAAAAACTTAACCAAGAATATCTGAGTCAGAAAAAGGTTAAAATTCCACTAAATTCAATATCAGAGTAATAAATCTTTGTCAAGAGGCTGATATTATGGTAACAGAAGCATGTGTAGAGTTTCCGAGCAAAAGCCTATGCAGAAATGGAGTATAACTGATGTACAACATTTGCACGTAAAAACTTAACCAAGATTTCTAAGTCCGAAAAGGGTTAAAATTTCACTTAATTCAAAATGAGAGTATAATCTTTGTCTAGAGGCTGATATTATGGTAACAGAAGCATGTGCAAAGTTTAAAAGCAATAGCTTTAGTAGAAATAGAGATATTACAGAAATACAACATTTGCACGTAAAAACTTAACCAAGATTTTCTTAGTCCGAAAAGGGTTAAAATTCCATTTAATTCAATATCAGAGTAATGAAGCTTTGTCAAGAGGCTGATATTATGGTCACAGAAGCATGTGTAAAGTTGCAAAGCAATTGCTTTTATAGAAACAGAAATATTACAGATAAACAACATTTGCACGTAAAAACTTAACCAAGATTTTTAAGTCCGAAAAGTGTTAAAATTCCTCTAAATTCAATATCAGAGTAATGAATCTTTGTCTAGATGCTGATATTATGGTCACAGAAGCATATGCAAAGTTTCAAAGCAATAGCTTTAACAGAAACAGAGATTTTAAACACTTGCACGTAAAAACTTAACCAAAGCATTACGCCAACGCCGACGCTGACGCTGACGTGACTGGAATAGCCCCCCTATTCTTTGAATAGTCGAGCTAAAAATTCTAGATGTCAAATACATACTTCCCAAGATGTTTTGTGAGTGTTATGTAGGAAAGACTCTTACCTGACAACAGTAGGAAATATTTCAGCTGAGAAGACCTGAGTAGCTGCCCAAGCACCCGATATACCCGCCTTACCAATCAAGGCAAATACTGTGATAACTACAGGGTTGGTTTTCAACAAACCTGAAAAGAAAATCAATAATCTGTTCTGTTACAGATTAATAGGGTAAAACTTTGAGTAATTTGAAAGCTTTTCTTCAAAGAATAGACAGATACACATTTATTGCAAAAAATATTTTAATGAAATATCCAAATTCATAATAAATATTAAAACTTGACATAAAATAACTAAAATCTGAATGTAGCAGCAGGATTCTAAGCTTGTAATTGTGACCCATCACACAAAAAGGGCCCTTCTTATAATAAATATTTTGAAAAAGGATCCTAGGTCTATATGATCCTGTATATGAGAAATAACTAGAACTGTCGCAGAGCGGACTTATACCCCCCACAAGCACTTTGTCAAAATGCAAGTGCTATTAGTGCAGGATGTGTTTGTAACAGAAATTAAGGTCATATGCAGCAATTGCAAGAAGTTTCATGATTCTAGGTCGCTTGGTTCTTAACTAAGAGTCAGGAAATGAAAAATTGAACAAAATTTGACTGTGACCTTGACCTATGTGACCCCAAAACAATAGGCACTTCCTTGAGTCATAAGCAGTATTTGCATAAAGTTTCATGATAGTTGCTTAGTTCTCAAGTTAGAGTCCGGAAACAAAAATTGAGCAACGGCACTTCCTTGGGTCATAAGCAACATTTGTATAAAGTTTCAAAATTATAGGTCACTTGCTTCTAGAGTTAGAGTCCGGAAACCAAAAGGTCTACGGACAGACGGATTGACGGACAGACAGACAGACATGGTGAAACCAATATACCCCCCCTCTACTTCGTAGGTGGGGGGTATAATTACTAAGGAAGGTAGAATAATCATTTTAGATTCAGAAAAATTGTTATTTGCAAAAAGTTTCTACCCTGGTCAGTCTGCGCAGATAGCTCAGTCTGACAACGGTCAACACTTTTAGAACTTCCCAGATGGTCCTGTATGGCCTGACGGGTCACAATTAAATTGTTATCCCAAGACCAAGATGCTCAGTTTTAGCCTAAAGATATGATTGTCATGGCCTGCAATTTAATTAAGACAACAACCTCATTAATACCTAAATACCTTCAAAATTTGAGACTGTTACAAAATCAGAGAGTAGACAACAATAATAAATGACTACGATTTGAAATGAAAAGCAGACACAATTTTGAAATGAAACTATCCTATGTGGTAGGATATACTGTTGAAAAGGATAAATTACAAGTAAGCTCTTCTTTTTTTAAAATATTTTCCTAAATATAAATCATTAGGAATGTATAACCCTGGGACTGTTCAGGAAAGTGTCAAAGCATTTGACCTTTTTTTGTATTATTTTGAATTCAATCATTAACTACAACCAACATACTTACCAATGAGATCAAAAACCAGTATGAAGAATGAGAAAATGCCCGCTGTGGTCATTAATATGGATACGGTGAGACGTCGACCCAGTATATTGTGTACACATACAACAAATATCAGTGCTGGAATCTCCACCAAGCCGGAGAAAAATGTGTTCAAGTAGAGATTTCCTGTTAAATTTCTTGTGTTGAAACTCATACCATAGTACACTGAACTAGACACAAACCTGGAATAAATATACATTTTCAACCCATTACTAGGAGACAAAATCTAATACTGGTACAAATTCAATTTTGCCTACACCAATTTGCGATTCGATGGCTCAGCGCAAAACAGTTGTTACTGCCTATAAACATATAGGCAGTTACAACTGTTTCGCGCTGAGCCATCAAATCAATTATTCTTTGTTTAGCTATTTTTGTGGATGAAAAATTACGTATAATGAAGAAATTCAATGTAAAAAGCATTTTTTTAACTTTCATTCTTTATTTAGGATATTGGAGTTCTGGTATTATATTTGTTCTAAAAAAAAATAACCAATAAACATGTAGGTTTAGTATTCTGATGAATTAATCCCTTCCTGTTATACAAAATTTTGGACCTGTCCAAATTCAAAGGTTTTGCAGACGAAAATTTAAAGTGGATTTAATTTGAAAAATAACCATTCAGTAGTGTAGAAAATAGTGTGGAAAAAGAAGAAATTGCTTGTCAGAAGCAATTTCTTCTTTTTTCACAATGTTTTCACAATGTTTTCTCAATCATAAAATCACAGACACGTAAAAAGCAGGGATTAAACAGCAAAGGGTTAAGTTGAAGGTAAAAAAATAATAAGTATATCCTATATTTTGTTGACCAAAATTATTTAATCACAGCTTTAATAAAGCTGTAGCTATGGAATTTTGGTTCCTCTGCTACAATATAAAGGGGTCTCTTTGTATCTTTACTCAAATCTATTTAAATGTAAAATACATACATAACTCACCATGCATACATAAGAATAAATGAGTTTTTGGCGAGGGTCCATGAGCTGCACAAATGCCAATAGCTGTATTTAACTTGTTGTTCTTGAAGTGTTCTCTCAGCCTAAAACAGCACAAAACTAAATCACTGAAAATGTATATGGCATGATAGGGTTGTATTAGCTATATTCACTTGATATTACAAAGTATTTTTAAGGAAAATCCGTTTTTTTAAAGGCATTCAAAGGGCCAAGGACAGGGATTAGTGTATCCAATTTTCATTAGGGTCCCTTTTCATGAGATACTTGACAGCCCTGGTCAGTATCCTAAAATCATTCTGAACAAGATTGAAGCAAAATGGATAAAATCTGATGAAAACTTTGGACTCTTATCACATAACAAAGATATTTCAACACAATATTCATAAGGTCCCTTTTCCCTTGCTACTTGACATACTGATTCCATTTTTAAAAGGAATGATCCTTGTGTTGAAATAATCATTCTGTGAAAACTGTGGGCTCTATTACGACATCCGGGATATTTTAATCAAATTTCAATAGGGCCCCTTTTTCGCTATGATACTAGAAACATTTTTCAAAAGGATGCTGATGCTTATAAAATCAATCTGTGATAGCTTAAAGCAAATCAAATGAAAACTGTTGACTCTGTGGCTATAATGAGAATATTTCACTTCCCTCACATAGGTTAGCATTTTTCTTTTGCTCAGAAAATGAAACTTTCTTCATATTGGAATATTTATCATAATTAAGGTAGTGGACCCATAATAGTCTTGCAATGTCTCAGAAGTAATAAACTTTAACATTATTAACTGAGGTTTCCTAATGATTTTCATTAGGAAACCTCGGTCAACATTGTGAAAGATTATGAGTTCCGAAATGTTGCAGAACTATTATGGGTCCACAACCTTAAAGCAAATATACACCTACCTCTGCAGCTTGGTGCAGTCTGGAGAAATCTGGGATTGGTTTCTTGTTATATTTGGCCATGGCTGTTAAAATTCTCTCAGCTTTTTTCACTCTACCTCTACTCAACAACCACCTTGGACTCTCAGGAACAAACCTGCACATTACAGAGAATACATATAACAAGAGCTTCGCAGAGTGGCGCATATACACCTGAAGGGGCTTGTCAGTAACCTTGGCTTGTCAGTAACATGAGCTTGAATGATAGCTAAAAAAATTGCAAACAGACAGACAGACACTGGGGCCATAACATAGTATGACCCTTCGAGTGTAAAATGAAAATGGTTTTAGGCACAGCTATACGCCAGACAGTCATTTTGCAAGTTTCAGTTCATTCCAATTCAAAATGTAAGACGAGTTGCTCACAAAAGAAATGCGAATTTCAATTAATTCAAGGGCAGATAATACAAGAAAACCCTAGGCTTTTTGAATTTCTGAAGTCTTATGCTTAACCAAATATCAGGGTTACATTAAGGCAAGATTCAGTTCAATCCAATTAAATTTGTAGGAGTTGTGAACACAAGCACACACACAAATCTGTAACTTAAAGCTATTTTGTAAAGTAAATGGCAGATAAATAAGGAACTACTTTAAAAATGAAAATTTTTTTAGTCCTAAGCACAAATAGACAACCTACAGAGTCATTGTGGCACATATCAGTTCATTCCCATTCAAAATGTAGGAGACAAGGAGCTCACAAAAAAAGTTTTCATTCAATTCAAGGGCAGATAAATCAAGATAACTCAAGAATGACAGGAGCATTTTGAATTTAAACTTTTTTACGCACAACTAGACATCATGGGGAGTAATTGTGTCTAGTTTCAGCTCATTTCCATTGATAGTTAAGGAGGAGTTGTGCACACAAGAAACCCCAGAAATTTGCAAAAAAACAGAGAATTTGGTTTAATTCAAGGGCAGATAATTCAAGATTACTAAGGAATGACTGGAGCGATTTGAATTTCAAAGGTCTTATGCACAACTAGACATCATAAGGAGTTATTGTGTCAAGTTTCAGCTCATTCCCATTGATAGTTGAGGAGTTGCGCACACAAAAAAATTGCTAACAGACTGACAGACGAACATACAAACAGACAGACGGACGGACCACCGGGGCCATAACATAATACATCCATTCGGGGGTATAAAAATGTAACAATCTACAGTTGAAGAAATTCAAGGAGAACAGTAACATTAACTCTGCTTAAGTTGTCAACTTTTTTGCATAGAATTTGTAAGTTATTGTACTTATTGCCTGATTCTAATAAAACATGGTTAAACTAACCAAACAAGGAATATTCCAGGTTTAGTATGAAAAGGGTAAATATAAATTGGTCAAGTCATTTACCATAAAAGGAATTACACTTACCACCATGAAAGAAGTATGAACACGCTTGCTGTAGATGTACTAACAACTAAATACTGCCAGTCTCGTATAAAGTAACCCCAGCCTGCTAGGGTCATCACCCCAACAGCCCATAGACCAATACAACCACAAAATGTCCTCCATTCAGGGGTCACAAGTTCAAGTGGTAGCACAAAGTTGACAACCAAAACACCTGAAATTTCATAAAGCATAGTACAAACTGTTTTAAAATAGGTAGCATCAAAGCAGTGATTAGAATCTATTCCATGTCAATCAAAAAGAAACTTTCCAACATGGAATGAAATATTGTGTTAAAACAAGAAATTGCTTGCAACGAGTACTAAAGTTATCTAGTCTTTTTTTCACAATATTTTCTCAAATACTAGGTGATGGTCCCAAGATAATTTCTGTCAAGCTGTTTAAGCATTTAACCTATAGCTATGATCTTGACCGGAGAGCTATCTGAAATCTCTTTCAAACAGCACAGCTTCTCATGATGGGGAATAATAGTACATGTATCAAGTTATCTCGAAATCAATCTATAAATGTTGGAATTATTATCTGGGCTATAAAGGACCAATGTATTGACAGACAAACTAATACATATAGACAGAGCTGCAATTGTGACAGCTACCGGAATGTATTGCTCACTAGGTGTGGGAATGACATTTAAATCACAGTGATGTAAAACTGGATTGTACAGGGAAAAGTTAGTTAATGTTTAAGTCAAGCAAAAGATATTTTCCAATCGTTGAGTTCAACCATTTCTTAAACGAAACAGTCTTTAAATTTAAGCTGGTCTGGGAAAATTTCTAAAAGGATCCTAAATTATTCTTAAATTACATACATTGATGCATCCATCCAAGACCTGTAAAAATGTGTGACCTGTCATGCAAAAAGGGACCATCGGGTAGTGCATGAAGTTTCGACCCTTGTCAGACTGCGCAGAATACAAGGATGACAAGAGGTCGAAACTTTTTGAAACTTGGCTGCTTTACTGAATCTAGAATGATCATTCTACTGTTAAGTATAAGAATTTTAGAAATGCAATCTTTTGTTGACCTACACTGGACCCGTTCTATTTTTGAAATATTTATTTTTCAGTGTTACTGGATGGTCCATTTTCGCATACAGGTCACATACGGACTCATCTACTAACCTCCAATGAGACCTCCTATAACAAATCGTAAAGCAGCGTACACTATCC
This sequence comes from Fragum whitleyi, assembly GCA_948146395.1. Taxonomy (NCBI): domain Eukaryota; kingdom Metazoa; phylum Mollusca; class Bivalvia; order Cardiida; family Cardiidae; genus Fragum; species Fragum whitleyi. Next base: position 45,539,225 of record OX411543.1, on the reverse strand, counting down.
ACGTTCCAGCAAAGGCACTACAGAACCACATGATCACCAGTATTGCATGTTCTATAAATAGGATATTTCTGCGTCCAAACAGGTCCGCCAGCTGACCAGTGAGGACAGCTCCACACAGTACCCCACCCATCTGTATAGATGTGATTCTCTCAGCAATGTGGTCATTACTACATACCAACTTCCACTGAAAGTATATACACATATAGAGTGATTAACTAAGGACTACACATTATTAAGTCCACAAATAACTGACCTTGAAATGTAACCTTGACCTCAGACCTACAGCCATAACAACTTCACCATGAACTTCTATTCATATGCTTGCAAGACAAAAATACAGTCTAAATTAGTTACCCATATTACCAGTAACTAACCTTTATCCTGCTGAATTTAAATTTTGGTTTCAAATGAATTGCCAAATTCGGGATATTTCAACCAGTTAAATGTCATATTTTTCTCAAAATAATTAAATAGTAAGCAGGTAGTGTGGGAAAAGATCAGACTGCATTTCTGTGCTGGATGTTCTTAGTCTATACTATCTGCTATAGCTTTCACTACAAAAGGAAAATGAAATGAACAGCACAAGAAGGATAAAATGATAAATGACATGTTTGTAAGTCCATACATTGTGCAAGCTGTTCTTTATCCAATGCTGCTTACCTGAGCCTGTGGATGGATCCAGAGGTACAGATAAGAGGGGGTAAAGGTAGTCTTAAATATTTATTTCTCAATGAAACCCCATGTTTTGGGTACTCATTTGAATCGTCTTGACAAGACGATTCCAATGGGTACCCGCAATAAAGGATTAGTGAAAGAATTGTTGAAATATTACAATGAGAAATCCAGAATACCCCTCTCTGGGATCATCTTTCCTTTTTGTTCATTAACTCTAATCTTTTTTTATTAAGATTTGGATTAAAACAACTTGCCAATTTTTGGGACATTGCAAACACTCTGGTTCAAATTTTCTAACATTATCACTGAATTAATTTTTTACATTAAATGGGTGAACCCTTTTTTGTCTGCAGATGTGATGATGTCATTTTCTAAACAATGTTATGTGTTATGCGGATAATTCCAATAAATGAATCTCAAGAATTCTGACCATAAAGTCATATTTCAAATATTGAGTTTGTGTTCATAAAGTACAAAATTTATCAAATGAGCTCAAATTTGTATCTGTTTATAAATGACTTATCGAATAAATTTGGTAATTTATGACCTTTCATTTAAAATCTTCTACGGTATTTATCATGTTGTAAAGTTTCAACAAATATGACTTCTTAACAAATCAAATTGCAACTTTTATTCAGTAATATAAAATCAATTACCTGTGTAACAATAGATTTGATATCATCCTCAAACGTTATTCCTGGACACACTGCTTCACTTGGACAAACATTTTTACGCATCGTCAAATTCACTGTCGATATATTATTAAACATTTGGTACATCTGTAATGAACGCATACTGTCAATCTGTTTTATAAACCCTCGTTGTACCGGATCCGTGTCATTGTCCATCAAACTGTCGTGAAGCAGTGTCCAATCTGGGCAGTAGAAATCTGGTTTATAGTTCAGCAGAATGGGTGTCAACATGGCCCAGGCTAGTGGGGTCTCAAACATGCTGACCAGTAAAAATGCTCGCCTCTGATAGGGGCCAAATGACCCCAACTCCCTGAGTATTTTCTCATATTCCGACATCTTGTTCTTTCAGTGAACAACTCAGAGAGAGTGGTCTATTTTCTAACTAGATCTATATTCACAAAGAAAACCATGTCTTTGGATTGTTTTAAAAATGTCTTTTGATTATCCAGAGAATTTTTAACATCTCTTTAAGCTTTCTGAAAAAGAAAGGAGAAACACATTGTTTAAGCAAAGTTGTACATGTAATATTATTTCTTAATTTATTTAATACACTTTTAAAAGTCTAGATACAGATGAAAAAAATCTTGATTTACATGTTCAAGCAGTCCCAACATTGCTAACATGTTTTCCTGCTAAGGAATCCAAATTTAGAGCATGGATTTGTCATCGGTCAATGGATTACATCAACTTGAAAACTATAGCTAGATTTTGCGCGGTGAGCCTTGAAATCTACTTTAAATGGTTAAATTCCCATGCTTTTCTTTCAAGATAGATAAAACAGGTTTAAACAAAATACCTATTAAGATACAAATTATCTTACAAATGTATCATATGCTTTTTAAATATACCCGATATACCTTTGGTAATGGATTCAACGCCTAGGTCAGAGCTCAGTTTTGAAAATACACCTATACAGCTCACAGTAGTATTGTAAATAAAATAACCATCTTTGTAACAAAACATTGATTAGAACAGCTATCATAACAATCTAGAATGTCGACAAGTATAATCCAATCCTTTGTGACCCCAAATGTATAAACACTATGGTTCAAAATAACAAACTAGACTTTTGTCATTATTGGATGACAAAAACCTTGTAACTTCAGCTTCAATTAAAGCTGAAGTTACAAGGTTTTGGTCATCCATGTATGATATGAAAGTTCACTGAAATGTTGTTTTGTACAGCTGTATAAGGGTCATCACCTTTGAGTTGTTTTGATGATACATGTTGAGACTAAGTATCATTTTTAACCTATAGGCCAACTTTCAACTTCAAACAGTAAACACTAGACACAAGCCAAAATACCTAACCGTTTCCTTATATAATTAAATGGAGACATGTTTACTGGAGACATTGTAAACATAACACAACATGTAGGATCACTGTCAAACAGTAAACAGTTACAGTAAACACTAGACACAAACCAAAATACCTAACCATTTCGTTATAAAATTAACCCTTGCCATGCCTAATAAATTTTGGCTAAACATTTTCATCAAAATCAAAGGGCATAAAGCACTGAAAGTACCAACTCTAAATCAAATTTTATTTGAAACACTAATTTATTGATAATTCTGGATTGAAAGTGACAATCAGGTGGTGTAGACTTACATCAGACTGCACATATTTGCAGGCTGATGTTTGTCCATAGCTCCTGCCAAGGCAGGAATATTCCGGGTTCAGCATGGCAAGGGTTAAACTGAGACTTTGTAAAACATAACACAACATGTAGGATCACTGCGAAACAGAGAACAGTATTGTATGGATCCTGGGAATGAGGACCCTCTCCCCCCACACACAAAACTGGAAACCAAAGTACATGTACATGCATCATAAATAATGGTCAACAGTCAAGCAGAATGTTGTACAGTTAGTAACATCGTGAAATTGACATTCACCTCAATCAAAACCATTCTTAATCGCTCACTCAGTGCTCCATTTAGTCATTCCAAACACTCACTCATACCATTCAAAAAACCCTCAAACCCATCGAAAAATTATAGAATCAATGTCATTCAAAATAAATTTGGATAGAGAAAAAAACGCGATTTCACTGACGTAATTCATATTGTTAACGTCTAATAGGTTCTTGAAGAAATAGGAAGCTATCTATAAAACTTGTATGCATATTTTATTAAAAGGAGGTTATCAATATCGCTAATTTTGTTCATCTTGAATTCTTCACATTGTGTTCATCTTGAACAAAATTTGTGATATTGGATTACTTCCCATTAAAGTCACTCAAAACTCACTCCACACACTCAATCAATGTCACTCCTAAATCATTCAAAAATCATTCACCTTGTCATTTTCACGACGTTTCTAACTGTTACTACAACATATCACTGGCCACTTATCATATGCCATAACATAGGCAGGTCTCTCCTGAGAAAATATCTTAATCAGCACATAGGAGAAATTGCATGGATTGCGAGAAAAGATGAATTTGTTTGAAACAAATTAATTTCCTATTTTCATACACAAACAAAAGAATATTAGAGATTTTGTGTGAGATTTCCTATAATTACATATATGCACATAGCAAAGACTCTGACCAGCCTGTGCAGCTGCACAGTCTGACCAGAGTCTTCACAATGTGTTTAGTAGATAGATAAGGTCTCTAAGTACTTGTACAACATCAGGTAGCATTATATTTACTGTAGGTGTCTGTCTACCCTGCTCAATGTTTGCACCTCACACACATGCCAAATTGTTGGAAATGGCACACACAGGATGATGAGGATCATTTCATCTTTACAATGATGTCTAAAAATATGTACCAATTTTGTTTCCAATTTAATAGCCTCATCCATTTTCTTTGAACTTTAACCTCATGTTTTTGAATTTCAACACTTGGGGCCTATCTTACTAAACATCTTACTATCATTGTTTGCGTAAGTCAAAAATTAAAGTTGCTTCTACAAAATTAACTTAATATGGAATTCTGCTATTCATCATCTCATGGGAATTGTCTTAAAAGACAATTTCAATGAGATACTGCAAGGCAGAATCTAACGATTAATAAAACACTAGGTATGATTTGTGATTTTGACTTACAATTAATAATTTCGTAAAAAGTTTAGTAAAACGGGCCTCTGGTTGTTGCCTCAATTTGTTCTAATGATAACCCAGATTACTTAATCTCAGGAAAAAGTCAGGCTGATAAAATTCCAGATCCCTTCTTTAGCACTTGAGCGTGAAATTAACCCTTGACATGCAGAATAGATTTTGGTTAAAAATTTTCATCAAAATCAAAGGGCATAAAGCACTGGAAGTACCAACTCTAGGTCAATTTTTACTTGAAAAACTAAATCTATTGACAATTCTGGTTTAAAAGTCAGAAACAGGTGGTGTAGACTAACATCAGACTGCACATATGTGCAGCCTGATGTTTGTCTATAGCTCCTGCCAAAGCAGGAATATTCCGGTTTCAGCATGACAATGGTTAAGTAATTCAAGGATAAGACAATTGTGGATTTCATTATCAAATCTTGTACAAGGCTGCAAATATAGAGAGTGGAAACAATTTTTCAAATGTGATACTCCAAAAGTTGCTAATTTGCAGTAGATACTCATTTTAACTATATCTGTTGCAAAGCAAACTAATACTTCCCACCAGGGCTTCATCCCAGTTGCGGAAACAGCTTTTGGACAAAGTTCATTGTTGTAACCTTGACCTTTGACCATCTTGACCAAAAAGTGATTGGCACTTCCTTGGGTCATGTGCAACAATTATTTGAAGTTTCATGATTCTATGTCACTTTGTTTTTGACTTAGAGTCTAGAAACAAAGAGGACTACAGTCTACAAATGGATGGACAGATCGATGGATGAATAAACAGACAGACATGGTGAAACACATATACCCGGCTCAAAGATGGGGGATATAAAGTTTTCTTCAAAACAGTTCTCATGAGTACAAACAATATAGATTTTCAAATGAAAATAATATATCTTCTAGTTTATAATTACAGTCAAACTTCGGTCTCTCGAACAGGGGTAATCTCGAACACTAGGGAAAATTCGAACAAGGATCTCAGTCCCGGCGGAATTCTCTCATAATTCATAGTGTTCGACCTCGGAAAACTCGTACACCAGGCCGGTCGAACTCTCGAACACATTCTTCAGTCCGGAAGTTAAAAATTCTTTATATTTCACCTGGAAAAATTCGAACAAAATTTCTCTCGCTAATAACAAGATGTCATATTTAGGTGATTTTCACACTTTTCAACTCGTAATCCTTTGACACCTTATTGTCAATAATGCACCGTGTGTCATAATTACCAATTCCGTGAAAAATACACTTTTATTTAATTTAATTAACTTGTTGATTGGCCATCTGCTGTTTACATTCATTACTTTATATAATCTCTTATTGATATTTCGTCGACTAGTGAACTTAGCGATGTCAAAAAACATACAGACATGTAACGTCTGCTTGAAAGTATGACAAGAAGAGTCCGAACGATTAACTCGTGTAGCATTTTGGGGTTTAAATTTAGAAGGATCTATATTTTCTTAAAGACTGACGTAAATTTATGTACTCGAAAACGTTTAATGTTCATCATTTGAACGGTGTATAAATTTGACTTTAGTTTTTTGGATTGGTCGAACAACCGATCTCTCGAACAAATTATCAAGTCCCCGAGCTGTTCGAGCTACCGAAGTTTAACTGTACTTCTAGTCAATGTAGAGCTTTGCATTAAAACAGTAATTGAAGAACCAAACATTCCTTACTTGACTTATTGCTGCTATGTCTGGTATTTATTGATATCTATGTTTACAAAATAAAGATGTTAGCAGCTTTAACCCTTTGTCATGCTTAACCAAGATTATTAGTGCTATGGCAGAAGGTATAGGCATAGATCAGCCAGCACACATGTGCAATCTGATCTTAGTCTATACCATCTGTTTTTCCTTAACAAGTTACAATAGTTTAACTAGAAAGCCATGAATGGCTTGAGTTGCTCTACACCACAGGCTTGAATTTCTTGAAATTAAAATAAAAGCTTTGACTAGATTTTTTGATATTTTGGGTTCTTAGAGCAAACACAAATTTAACAGCAGTAATGTGTTCAAAGCAAAAGAAAGCAAATGATTGACCAACTGACTAATTGATTTACTAATTGATCGATATTGTAGTGATAATAACCATGATGGACATTGGAGTAATAATAAAGTCAAACTCAAGGGCACATAAAACAAGAGGACCTTGATAGTCCTTAATCGCTCACCTGAACCTAGATAGCTAGAAAATCACACTGTTGTCAAATAAAGATGCGAGATCATTATCAAGCTGAAAATTATATTATGAGTCTTTAATACTGAATTATTTAATCAGCTTTTCAAGATTTCAGAATCAAGATAGTTGATATATTGTAATGAAAGTCATGCAAATATGTGTGGAAAACAGGTACACGAATTGAAATTAAAATAATAAAGATGTGAGAATGATCCATTGTTTAGTTTGTAGAAGCTGTCGTTACTCTAGAAAATTTGCCTTTCTTATACTTTAGTCATTTTGAACCATGTACATTGAAAAAGAGATACTTAACGTTTTATTTTGGCGAAACATATAAGATGGGCCAAAATAAATCACCGCCAAATGTGGACACTGCCAAAATAAAGCAGTTTACAGTAATCAATTTATGTTGCTGTAACAGTGAAATGGATGTTTAAGAAAACTGCAATTTCGTTAAAGTCAAGGGAACATAATTCAAACAAGTAAATAAGTGTTTTTAAGTGTCACATACTGAAATATTTCAGCAAAGAAAAATTCATGATTAATGAATAACATACAGAAAATTGACCTCTGCCTATTATATATATTTTTTTTATCCAATCACAGTATTTTAGTGAAGCCTGATAATGGGTCACCAAAGGAACATTCCAGTGAAATTTGGTTGATATTAGGGATGGTAACGAGTACCAATTTTACTAATCGATTACTTGTTCACCATTACAATCGAGTACTCGGATAGAACTAAGGTCATTCATTTATTCTGTGTCTTCAAACGCAAAGATATAAAGTATTTGCTGCATACTTTAGGTCGAATAGGCAGATGAAATGACATTTGATTGCTAATTTATTTTAAAAAACGGAAAATTGTAAAGTGCATGCTTAGAGAGTGTCATTTCTTGTTAATATGTCTAGGTGGTATTCATCCATTTTATATATAACTTTCGGTTGAGAAAGACCAAGTAACTACAACATCCATAAGATTGTGTTACAAGGTTCTGGAACGACGCTGCAACATTCCGTTGATCAGAAGATTCAAGTAAATCACACTGTGTCTGATCAGAGTACCAAAATTCAGTGGTGCAAAAAGTTACAAAATGACGGGTATTGTTTGACAGCAAGAACAATAACAGTTTGCACTTGATTGCAAATTCGGAAAAATATTGATGGTAAAGACAATCAGCAGGCGCCCAGGTGTTGCATACATTATCTTTTGCTGAACAGCATTTCATATGAAAGAACGATATTTTGCATAAATATGAAACAAGAGGACCATGATGGTCCTAGTTCGCTCACCTGAGTCTATTTAATCCCTGGGACATCACATTAATTAAATAGGCAGATGTCAACAAGGAGAAAATTTCTACAAAAGATCAATACCATGAAATGTTTTCAGCCAAGAGTAAGACGGATATGCCTTTTCACTCTTTGATTTAATGTAAAAAGGGTTGCACCCGGGTAAAACCCAAATGTGACCCCAGGGTCTTGATATGAACAAACTTGGTAGGGGTTCATTAGATGATAATACATACTAAAATATATAAGCTGTCTGCCTTCTGGTTTCAGAGAAGAAGATTTTTGAAGGTTTTCCTACTTTCACCCCCAGCTCAGATGTGGTAAAAGGGAAGCGCCCAAGGGAAGCCCAAATATGACCCCAGGGTCTTGATATGAACAAACTTGGTAGGGGCCAACTAGATGATGCTACATACCAAATATCAAAGCTGTGTGCCCTCTGGTTTGGAAAAAGAAAATTTTAAAAGATTTTCGCTCTTTGATGCTATGAAAAAAGGGTTGTGCCCGAGGGCATCCCCAATTATGATCCCAAGGTCTTGATATCAACAAACTAGGTAGAAGTCCACTAGGTGATGCTACATACCAAATATGAAAGCTGTCTGCCATCTGGTTTCAGAGAAGAAGATTTTTTAAGATTTTCACTCTTTGATTCTATGTAAAAAGGGTTGCGCCTGGGTAGAGCCCAAATATGAACCCAGAGTCTTGATATGAATGCAATTGGTAGAGGTCCACTAGATGATGCTACATACTAAATATGAAAACAGTCTGTCTTCTGGTTTCAGAGAAGATTTTTGAAGATTTTCATATTTTTACCCTTTTTGCTAAGGGTAAAGGGAAAGTTAAGGGTGGATTTCATCTATTTGAACAACTTTGGTAGAGCTTGACCCAAGGAACATCCCTGCAAGGTTTCATCAAGATTGGCCCACTGGTTTAGGAGAAGAAGATGTTTTAACAAATTTTGGACGACGCACGACAGATGACTGACGATGGATGTCAGACATTGTACGATCACAATAGCTCACCTTGAGCACTTTGTGCTCAGGTGAGCTAAAAATGAGATTGGAAACAAATTTGCTATTATTTCATTTTTTACTGATTAAATGATCAGATGTTCGATCGAGTACTTCATTAATTGAATACTCGTTCTCATCCCTAGTTGATATCCATCAGTAATATTCTGAGAATATGATTTTCAAAGTTTCCACTGTGTAACATATAGAGAAATGACGTCCGCCAATCAAATACATATTTTTCATCTGATCACAATAATTTTTGGTGGACTGATAAAGGGTCACTCAAGGATCATTCCACTTAAATTTGGTTTGATATCCATCACTTAGATTCTGAGAAAATGATTTTCAAAGTTTCTGCTATATAACATATAGAGAAATGACCTCGGCCCATAAAATGCGTATTTTTCATCTGATCACAATAATTTTTGGTGGACTGATTAAGGGTCAATCAAGGATCATTCCAGTGAAATTTGGTTAATCACTTAGATTCTGAGAAAATGAATTTCATAGTTTCTACTATATATAAGATATAGAGAAATGAGCTCCGCCCATAAAATGTGTATTTTCCATCAGATCACAGTAATTTTTTGTAGACTGATAAAGGATCATCCAAGAATCATTAATGTAAAATTTAATTGGTATCCATCAATAAGGTTCAGAGAAAAGTCTCTTTTTACCATATTTGGGAATTAGCCACGCCCAGTAAATCCATGTTTTTCAATGGATAAAAATTTCTTGAATAACTTTGAAAGAGGTTCACCCAAGGATCATTCCTTTCAAGTTTGGTTGAAATTCATCCTATAGTTTCTGAAAAGAAGAATTTTAACAAAAAAGTTTATGACGCATGTACGGACACAGTGCCGTGACAATAGTCCCAGTGGCTTTTGGTCAATGGAGCTAAAGATAAAGATGTTTCAATAGTCAGGAATATAATTAAGGTGTGTAACAAATTTCACATTTTAATTTCACCTTTACAATGTGTATTTTTATAATTGAGAAGGAACTTAAGTCAAAGCATTTCCCAATGCTAAGTGGTAATGCCAGCCAAGCTCACTCACAGTATTTTGTACTAGTGTAATGGAGGAGTATTGGGCTGCTGTCAACATGCCCAAAGTAGAGAAGGAGGAGTCCTGAAAAACCACTGCTACCATCAAGGGGGCAGTATAGACCTTTAAAAAAGACCTAAATGAACATGATAATTAAAAATGACACTGCCAGTGAATGCATACATGTGATATTTCCATGGGCACTAATAGGGAGATCAACACCTTTTCGTAGGGAGATTGGGTCTCAATTTTTGTGCAATGTGTGTCGTGGCTAAAAAAAAGGTTTTTTTGCAATGCACGTCTGGACCAAAATTTGATTATAATACTGTGAAATATTTTGAAAGGACTTGTCCAAAGGATCATCTCTGTGTAGTTTGTGTATGAAACCCGATGACTAGGTGATTTTTATAATTGTTGACAGATGGATGCATGGATGGACGGATAAACAGACAGACCGATAAATCCTAACTGGCACTAACTGCTACTGAACTACACTAAAAATAAATGGTTTTGATGGTAAAATGAAGATAAAATATGAAATTACAAACAGCATATTCCCTCAGCATATCTAAAGTTCGCAGATATTATAGACGAACACAATAGAAAACAGAAAGTGAAAGAGCTATCTCTTTGTAAATTAATCCATGTTGATTTGCTTCATGAGAAGCCCTTTGTAAGCACCAAAGAGCCGGTCCACAATTTTCTATTCTAAAATCTGTAAAATTTGTGTTGACAAATAATTTGATAAGACCATTCCATTCCAATTTGGAGAAAGACGGTCGCGTATTTTTAAGTTGTGTGTAAACTCTCAAACGACCACAGGGAGGATCCGGTAAAATCGCCGTGGCATTTAAAAAGCAAATGTCCAATGTTTGTTTAATTTCAAGGAACCTTATTTCAATATCAAATAGCACATTTGAATGGCAATACGAGAACGCATGAGACAGTTTTAACTTTTTATTTCTTTAATAACTTGACCATAAAACATACGTAAATCTACTAAATAAAATATTTGCGTCCAAAGTCAAAGCACAACCCCTTCTTGTTTTTTCACAATCACATGTTATGACACAAAGCTTTTTCTGCAATGCCATCTAATTTTACCAAGGTTGTGTGACCTGTGCCTTCATGACGCTAAATGCGAAAGGCAAAAATTTTAATTTTCAAAATAGATGATAAAAATCTCCTAATCACAGCGTAACTTGTATCAACTACATTTTCTTCAGTAATATCGGGCAACAATGTTTCGACAGGTTTAGATCTTGTTTCTTAATAGAAGGGTCAATATTGCTGATCAGCATAACTGATTTTGTATAGAGTGTGAAGGGTGATAGGTACAGTAGTACCTGTTTGTCGGCGATAGTTTAACAACCCGATGACAATAAGAATGACATTTCAAGAAGGATAATGATTGATTGATTGATTGATTGGAGTTTTACCTCGCTTTCAACATTTTTCAGTTATACGGGGCGGCTGGAGCACCTAACAATGGTTTCCTATTATTTCTCATACCAGTACAACCACCTCATCCTTTCCTAGCCTCCAGCTGCTATCTTACGTAGGTCTCAATTATCAACCCAAAGGTGAACGACAAATAGTCAGAGAGAATGAGTGCCGCCGTCGGAGATCAAAACAACACTCTACCTGATATTGGATTTCTTACTCTCCATTCGACCCTTCAGACCGGAGATTTTGCATTTTTAGCTCCCAGTTTGTTTTTCTTTTTCAGGCCAAAATTTCCTCAGGTCAGGAGAAATGTTCTACCTATCAGGAGAGCAGGAAAAAGGGTAAAATATCGGAAGAATATGCGGTGATCAGGAGATATCACATGTCTGAAAGTATTGAAAAAATTTATTCACACTAGGTTTCAATGTGCAAAAGGCCTGGCTATATGTGCTTTCTCATTATACGTATTTTACAAAATGCATGTATAGCCAGGCCTTTTGCACTATGATAAAATGAGTATATCAAGGAATAGAATGACATTTTAATAAAATAAATTTTCCTGTACAATCTGTTTCTATTATTAATTGTTTGAATGGACTAAAACTTCCAATGAAAGATGGTTGAAAATTGTGGACACAAAAAAGGTGCGAAAATATTTAGAACAAAATTAAAAGGGTACGAATCGGCAATTTTCTAACTTATTCAGAATTAAGCAAGATTTAAGATGATTCAACTGTTTTAAGTCCATTTACAATAACCGAATGGCAAAGAGCCACAGACTTACCCTGCTTTATAGTCATAAAATTTCACAACTTTATGATCAATTCCGCAATGCAACATGGTTGGACATGATCAATTTTTCATTTAGTTTGAAACATTTTTCATCACGCTAAACAGTGTAATCAACTTGAATAAAATATATTATGGAAAATATTAAATTAAAATATCTCATTTCTCTATATTTGTTCTATTACTTGATAGAATTCATACACTAATGAAACATTATTTGCATTCATAAAAAATTGAATGTGTCTGATCTTTAAATTGCTTACAGCAAATACAAAATTAATTGTTTTATAATGTTGTAAGAGGCATCTGTGATTACGACCCAATGGTATATCGTACCCTAACAAATGGTGTTATAACAGAAATTTTATATTTTTAATGAAAACATAAAAAAAGAAAGAAAAAACACACAAAAAAAACTTAACCCCTTTTATATTGAATGGTAGAGCCCTTAAATTGTCAAAACTGCCTTTTAAGAGATGAGGACTGTCATTCTTGAGCTTCTACTTTTGAGCATTGGATTGGGGATTTGTTACTTACACCTACACCTACTTATAGATACCAGGATACCCACAGATATAAGAATTGGTTTTAAGTGTAAATATTTTTCCTGGTTCCTAATTATATTTGTCTGTTACAATTTTTATGTTTTTACATATATGGTTGATATGCAAATATAGCATGTGTATGATGTTTCCTTAGAATTTTTGTCAAAAAGAATTCATTGTAGGTCCAACATTGAAGAAATTGATGTTAACAAATAACATTTTAAACTTCTTTTGTTGATTTCACGTTTTTTGATGTCATTAAAATGCTGTAAGGTCTATTTAAAAAACTAAATATTAGCAAGAAATTACCCGAACAGGTCTATGTGAAAAAATCCCAATATTGCAATTCTGTCGATATTTTTTAGCTCTAAGTCCAGCAGAGCTTATGTTGTGGCCAGGTGTCTGTTGTCAGTGCATCCATCCATGCCTAAATGTGTCTGTTCATAAACTTTTTTCTTTAAACAACTTATTCTCTGAAACTGTTGTTCAGAATTCAACCAAACTTCACAGGAACAATCCATGAGACATTTCAGATTTGTTTGTAAAATTCTAATTGGGCTGATGACAGGCTCTATGGGTTACTGCTTCACTAAAAAATGATCTGATATAGTGAAATAAAAAAAAAAAAATCTTCTTCTCTGAAACTACTCTTCCAAATTCAACCAAACTTACAGGAATGATGCTTAGAACATGCTCTTTCAGAGTGTAAAATTCTGATCGGGCTGATGACATGGGCTCTACAGGCTGCAGTGTCATTGAAAATGCTCCCATATGATTAAACATAAAAAAATCATTTTCTCTGAAACTACTGCGCAGAATTCAATCAAACTTCCTTAGAATGATTATCAGGACATGCTCTTTCAGATTTCTTTATTAAATACCAATCTGGTTGATAACATGGGAGCTAAGGGCTGTTGTGTCATCAAAAAAGGGTTCCATATGATAGAATATAGAAAAAAAGTTCTCTGATACTAGTAATCAGAATTCAACCAAACTGCAAAGGAATGATGCTTGGGACATGCTCTATTAAATTTCTTCGTTAATTTCTGATCAGGTTTATGAAATTGGCTCTATTGGATGTAGCATCACCAAACTAGAAAGCCATGAATGGCTTGAGTCGCTCCACAGGCTTCTTGAAATAGCAAATCTAAGGTTTGCCTAGATTTTAAGATATTTTGGGTTGTACTGATGTTGAAATGAAATTTGGTTGATATCCATCAGACATTCTGAGAAAATGGTTTTTAAAGTTCCCACTATATATCATATAGAGACATGACCTCTGCCCATAAAATACATATTTTTCATCCGATCACAATGTTTTTTTGTAGACTGATAAAGGGTCACCCAAGGATCATTCCAGTGAAATTTGGTTGATATCCATCATTTACATTCTGAGAAATTGATTTTCAAAGTTTCCACTATATAACATATAGAGAAATGACCTCCCCCAATGAAAAACATATTTGTCATCCGATCACAATAATTCTTGGTAGACTGATAAATATTCACTTAAGGATCATTTCAGTGAAATTTGGTCGATATCCATCAATTACATTCTGAGAAAATGATTTGCAAAGTTTCCACTATATAACATGTAGAGAAATGACCTACGCCCATAAAATACATTTTTTTTTATCTGATAACAATAATTTTTTTGTAGACTGACAAAGGGTAATTCAAGGATTATTTATGTAAAATTTATTGGTATCCATCAATTAGAATCTGAAAAAACTCACTTTTTACCATATTTGGAAATTAGCCACGCCCAATAAATCCATGTTTTTCATTGGATCAAAATTTCTTGAACAACTGTAAAAGAGGGTCACCCAAGGATCATTCCTGTGAAGTTTGGTTGAAATTCACCCAGTAGTTTCTTAGGGCAAGATTTTTAAAGAAAAAGTTTACGCACGAACGGACAGACAGACGACCGCACGACGGACACAACGCCATGACAATAGCCCCAGTGGCTTTCAGCCAGTGGAGCTAAAAATGGTCCAATAAATTATGGTAAAATATAAAAAAGATCTTCTTCTCTGAAACTACCTGTCAGAATTAAACCAAACTGCAGAAGAATGATCCTTAGGACATGCTCTATCAACATTCTTTGATTTTGAGTGATATGATGCTATGTCATGGAAAAAGAGGCTTTTGTGATGCAATATTTCTTGTTATCATAACTTGGACATTTATTTACAGATTTTTGTGATATAAAATGTTGCTAATCCTATGACGATGGACACATTGTTGTATAAATGATGGAGAAGAACACAGAGGGGCCCAATGAAGCTGTAGGCATTCATAATATTATGGTCTACATACAGGAAGTTACATTAAAAGCTGCTAGGAAATTTATCCCATGTCATCGAAAAGGGGACCTTGTCAGGGGTTGTCAATAACACCTGAGATTAAGGAGTCAATTGGACTCCATACACATGAAATCAAGGAGTCGAAGCTCAAAGTAAGGAGTCAGAATTTTCGTAATGGGAGAACGTTGTGGAAAAGAAGAAATTGCTTGTTATAAGCAATTTCTTCTTTTCACAATGTTCTTCCAAAGCAGAGTTGTTATATCTCAAAACACTACAGGATGCAAGAAAATGCTTTGTTCAACAACTTTTGTAGTGAAAAGATCTACAGTATTGGCAAGTGTTACAAACGAGACTACTCTGTGCATTTGTTTTTCAAATACTCATATGACCCTTGGAGTTCATCGGACTCCTAACTTGCAAATGGAAGGAGTCCCAACTGAAAAACAAGGAGTCTCAGACTCCCGGACTCCCCTTAGTATCGAACCCTGCTTGTAAAATTGATGATTATCTTAGTACCAGTGGAGCAATACTGACCCTCTTGGGCCTCTTGTTTCCCAAATTACTGCTAGGGGCCTTTTCCCAAAGAACTAGGAAAAAGCCTTGTCATGTTGACTTTGAAAACATTAGATATGTTGAAAACAACAAAAGCAGGGATATAAAGTTTTTGATAATTTCACTGGTTAGGCAGTGAGTTTATCAAATGATAATTTACTGCTATTTCTAGATAATCCGCAGAAAAAGCATTAAGAAGAGGTGATCTTACACTTGAACAAATAAATTTCCTTCATATATTTGCAGGTTTGTTGCTGTGTTATGTTCTTCTGTCATGTATTGTTGATAAAATGTTGATATGTGCTGATGAGAAAGTGGTGCAGCCGCTCAGGACTTCCAATATAGGACTTCAATACTGTCTCATACTTCCTGTGACTGTTTCTCTATATTATGGTAAGTGGCAGGATTGAGCGGATTATTTAACAACAATTGAGTAATATGAAGAAGAAAATGAAAATCCAATGCTAATATGACCTATGTCGAGAGAGTGAAATTATCCGATTGAATATTTTTGATATTACACAAGTGTTATTACCATTGGGCAATAACTATGCAAATGAGCAAATAACGTATAGCAGTGTTATATTTTTGTTGTGAAAATGATGACATTTCACAAACAGCTGTATATGTTTTGCCGAATAATTTATGTACTTCATGCATGCCTGAATCTTTTTATTTAAATTAGAAGAAAAGGTAGCCCTCAACAGTATGTAACAAATGTATGTTACTGTGCAGGGTTTGACCCTAACTATTTTTTGCCACCAGGACCTGTAAGCCCTAAATCTTACATGTCCTCCCTGATGAAAACAGGTTTGTCACTTTCCAAGAAAACTATGGATATTATTTAGTAATTTAGGAGTAAATCCTAAGAAAACAGTTTTCGAGAAGAAGAAATTGCTTGTGACAAGCAATTTCTTCTTTTCCCACAAAGTTAAACATAGGATAATGAAAAATATAAGTTTTGCAAAAACAACTTAAAAGAAAAAAATCTAGTAAGGTTTGAAAATACCTAGTCAATACTAACAGTCCTAAAGGACCTGCAACATGGTCACTTCTCATTCAGAACATCACTCGCCATTTCCGTTAACTGCAACAGACCTCGGATGTATGTAAGATGGATGGGTATGTAACAAAATTGTGCATTTTGTTAGGCGGAAACAGTGTAAGAAAAACTAGCACCTTAGATTTATATCTTTTGAAGTAAATAATGGCTGAAAAATCTTATTTTTTGAGAATGACAAATCATTTTCAAAAATTAAGATTTTTCAGCCATTATTTAAGAATCTAAAGATATTTATTTTGGGTACAATGTTTTCATGTTAGTTTCTTAAACGAGAAGCGATGGCGACGCCAAATATTTTTACTCAGAGTTCCGAGGGCTAACGCCATATTAACTGACATCATCAAGTTTTCCAATGTTTTCCCGTAATTTTTTGTAAAAAGTCTGTCTATGTACATCCGAGGTTGATCGTGAGATTGGCCAAGTGGTATTCCGAATGGGCTACTTCTATCAGCCCTGTCCTGCATGAAATCGACAGGTCTCAGTTCTGAAGATTGAGGTGGGTTTTTTAAAGTAAGATGAAAAATCCCGCTAAGTAAGATTATTAAGACGTCATAAGAAACGATTTTCAGTATTTTGAGTGAAAACATTCAATGTCGTCAAGGTTACTTGGTTTAAGCCAATACAAAACCATCTTTGTAAGATATCTTAAGATTCTTAATAAGCTGCTTAAAAATCTTAATCCAAAAAACGCTACATCTTAAAAATCTTAATAAGATTCATAAGAATCTTAATCTAAGAAACGCACCTCTGGTGTTAGTGTTGATCCCTGCTGTGAGTGGCTAAATTATGTTTTATTGGCACAGCTGTTTTTGGAAAATAACAGAGGTATTGTCATCACCTTTCCACAATAAATGTTGGTGTTGGCGTTGTTGTTGGTGTGACAATCTTCAACATTGGTCATATCTCTGTTGTTATTGAAGATATCTTCATGAAAGTTGGCTTGTGTGTACACCATCAAAAATTCTATCCACACTTTTAAGGTGGGTAACTATGAATGCAATTTTGTAAGAGTTCTGTGCCTTTTTCGACTTGGACTTATTGCATCATCAAGCATCTGTAGCCAAGCATTGGCACGCATAGGCAGTGCTATTGTTGGTGAGAGCGTTTTATCTGATTTAATACACCATATGAAGAATATCACAAAAGTTCATTCTCATTGACATTTACGTCTATGACTCCTTTGCTAAAATAAGAAATATCTAATACCTCTTGCAGCTTGAAGTAGCAAAAAATTTCAATGCAACAATTATCTCTTTGGTAGATTGATTCATTTTAAGTGTCAGTTTAACTTCATGGCTACTAGTCTGGCAAAAGTATAATCCAGGTAATTATCTTTATGTACACTTAGAATACAGGGTTCATGATTAGCAACAAAAGAAAAAGAAAATAAGTATAGTAAAACTTGTGTTAAGCGACCACATAAGGGACCACCAAAAAGCGGCCGTTTATGGGAATGGTCGCTTAATACAAAATATTATAATAAATGTGACAGTTCATTTTGATCGCATTTATAGATTGTTGGTCAAGTCGTTCTAAATCCTATGCTGTTTAAACCCATTAGAATCGTCTTATTGAGACGATTCTAAGGGGTTCAAACAACATAAGATTCAACAAGAACCAATTTTTCGTTTTTTCAGAGATTTTGCTTACGGTGAAGGGACTTTTGATGGTGGTCGCTTAATGAAATTGGTCGCTTAATAGACGTGGTCGCTCGAGCAATATCGACTGTAATTAAAAATTGTCATACTGAGCCTTGAATATTCCTTCTTTGGCATGAGGTATAAACATTATCAGCCTGCACATATGTGCAGTCTGATTTTAGTTCATACCACCTGATTTTCCTTTTTAAACCAGAAAAATTTGAAAATTAAATTTACAAAATAAATAGTGATTCACAACAAGTGCCTCCAGTATTTTTAGCACTCTAATTCTGTATCAATTTTATCAAGTTTTATCAAGTATGACAAAGGTTTAAACAAATGATAAGATAAGTTAAGTATCATGTTTGTCAACTGTCTTTCATGTTATACTTTCAGACAGCAGTTTCCTAATGAGCCTGGTTCCAATTACATTTATATTATACATCAACCTGTGTAACAGATCATCAATTGGTTTCTTAATTGGCTGTGTTTTATCACTGTGTGTAGTCTATCATCTACAGAGGTTGGCATGTCCTAAACTGGGTAATTACACCATTTTATACGCCGCCAGAGGTGGACGTATATTGGCGTCATCTTCTCCGTCTGTTCATTCATCCGTCTGTCCATCCGTCCGTCCATCCGTATGTCCGTCCACTTTTTGTCTTGATTTAAATGAAACTTGGTCATTTTGAATCTGGTTCTTTCAAAATAAGTAGTGTCTTCAATTATTTTCGAGGAACAGCAGCAAAGTGGCGGCGTATTTTGTGACTATGGCACTCTTATTATTTAGTGTCAATGTTGGTATATTCAGACAGAATATTCAGAAACAGTTTGAAAAAAAGGTATGTTTCTTGGGTATACTCGAAAACACATCGCTAGAAATGTAGTCGATGCATGTTTCTTTATAATTTTAGCGTTTTTTTTTTTTTTTTCATTGAAGGGCGTCAGAAGTTGGGATGGTTTGGAAATTGATTGGTGTATTGATGACGGGGGCATACTGGTTAAATATTACCTGTATATTTGTGAGACTGCACTTCCCTCTTATTTTATAACTAAAGAAATATTGCTGTGAAAAATTGCTTGTAAGAAAAAATTGACCATTTCCAACAATATTTTCTAGCAAATAGAATGATTTCAACCTTTCAATGTCATCTGCAGCCTCTTTCAATTTAAAAAAAAACAAAACAAAAAAAAAAACCATAAAGAAAACCAGGAAAGAAGTGTTTACATTTTGGGTATGTCCATCTTCGCAAGCGTCGGACTGTCAATCCAGAGTTCACGGGTTCGATCCCCGACGGCGGCACTCATTCTTTCCGACTATTTGTCTCTCACCAATGGGTTGATAATCGTAGACCTATGTGAGATAGCGGCTGGAGGCTAGGAAAGAATGTGGTGGTTGTACTGGTAAGAGAAATACCAGGAATCCATTGTTAGGTGCTCCAGCCGCCGCGATATAACTGAAATAATGTTGAAAGCGGCGTTAAACTCCATTCAATCAATCAATCAACCATCTTCGCAAGCCAAGGGTTCTAACTCCACTATGTTCCTTACGAACGTTCGTAAGCAAAATAGTGGAGTTAGAACCCTTGGCTTGCAAAGACGGGGTATGTCAGCATACCAAAGACAGTGCTCAGATTAATTCTCTGTCACTCAAAAACTATTGATAGAGTAATCATATTTAGTATAAGTTTATAGCTTTTGTTGAAAGACTTCTGCTTATGTCAAGGCCACAGTGATCAATCAAGATCAAACCTATATAAGTGCCATGGGAATTTTACTTCACATTTTGTACACTGTTACTGGTTAATATGAAAAAAATAATTGTACTTGATTATAGGATATATCAGTTTAGTTTAAACCTTTTTATTTTACATCGATTGGGAAACAAGTTCTTACAACTTCAATCCCTCTCAATTCTGCTTCTTAGGAAATTGACCAGTACTCGCGCCCAATGTGTGGGCCAATGAAAGAACCAAGATCGATAGCCCCTCCTGGGAATTGAACTCAGGACCTTTGTTTCACCTGTGGTATCTGGTTGTACATTTTGGCGGCATCTGGAGCATATTGGCATAGTCTGATTGACTTGAAACTTGGCAGATGTATTTCCTTTCATGATTATGGAGTTCTGTACACAGAACTATAACTCTTCCTAGCGTATTTTTTGAGTTATTGCCCTTTGTTGTATTTAAAATTTGAATTTAGTCTGAAGCATATCTCTAAGACTCTGTGGGTAACAGTTGCAACTGCCTATATGTTTATAGGCAGTTACAACCATTTGCACAGAGCCATCAACACTCTTGGTGAGAAAAAGACACTATAAGTTTGAACAATATAGCCACCAACGTTATGTTCTGACCATTTTATGTTTGTATTGTCTTTGGAAATTTATCTTTATATTTTAATCTCTTTTTTTTATACACTTTCAGGAGTGGCCATTGTAATGTGCCTCATATACATGATTATCATACAGTATGGACCAGCTGTCTTTCAGAAATCATTTTCCTTTGGTGAGCTGTCAATCATTGGTCAGCTGTATGTTTATATCATGTACTGTATTTTGACAGCAGTAGTTATGAAGATGGTAAGTACTTAAAATATTCTACAAAATTCCCTGTGTTAACCAATTCCCACATGACAAAATATTAGACTGGTTCAATTTGAAAGAAGTTGCAAAAAGGTCTTTGGGATAGGATAAAGTTGACTGAAGCATATACCATTCTCAGCTGCAGGTGCTTGTTAGTGATGAAATTTTAATTGAAAAAAGAAAGGAGCAGAATTCTTCTAGCTAAGTTTTCATAAATCATTTAGGTAGTGGATATTCAATTGTCATAAATGATTGAGAGAAAAAGTAAATACATGTAAAAGTTCTTGTAGAATAAGTTATGAGCAATTTTTCTACCAGCCAATCTAAATAGATTGTTAAATTGTTATGGTCACTTGATGAATCACCATTCTGTGAAAAATTATCTTCCATTTAGTCTATATGCTGTTGTCTTTACATCACACATACATCATGATCATGATTACAAGTCACAATATTCCATTTTTTTTGTAGGATTTAACATTTCATCAGGAATCAACATTAGCATCTGTGAGTAAAGAGTCCATCAGACTTTGATCTTGTGAATTGTTGGAGTCCAAGCTCAAAGTAAGGAGTTCAAAACTGTATAACAGGGAGAACATTACAAGCAATTTCTCCTTACCCACAACATTCTCCCTGTAAAGATGGGTTTCTTTCAATTTACTACAAGATGCAAGCAACTTTTGTAGATAACAGATCTAAGGTTTGAACAGAGAAGGATTGCAAAGGGTACTAACATTGTGCATTTATTGTTGAAATAATCTCATATGGTCTTGAAAGTTTTCAAGGGAGTCGGGTGGACTCCTTATTTGCTTTTTAAAGGAGTTCCACCAGGAAAATGAGGAGTCTCCAACTCCCTCTCTCTCCTTAGTGTCAAACCCTGTACACATTACATCTTATTTCCTATCTAGTATTTCCTATTTTCTCGTTTTAGGAAACATCTGTAACTGAGAAAGGGGTAGGGGTAAGTATAATAAAATGATTTGTCATTTATCTCTGTAAAACAATAGACTGTGATATACCGGGTACATGTACTGAATTAACAATGTCAGGGTGTTTGTATGTCCATCTATCATTAGGCATACTATACTTTGAATCAAATGGTTGCATTTTGATTCTTTTTCATTGGTGTATCAGGGCATATTGTGTTTGTCATGTTGTTTGTCTGTGATTCTGTCTGACCTTTTATCTGCCCCCAAAGCTTTTACATTTTGTCATAAATTTTGAAAATTTAATGGTAGAGTCTTCATATCTCGCATGTGTATTGACTGTAACAAAGCCTTTGTGTTTTACTAACTTAAGGTCGAGAATCAAGGTGAAGGTCATTTTTTCAAGGAAGTATGTGAAATTGACCTTGAATTTAGGCTTGCTGTTGATTACCATATTGTATCAAACTACTGTTTCTGAAAAATGGCTGTGGCAGCAGAAATATTGTTTAATCTTGTTTTTGCAATTGCGAACAACTTTGCAATGAGAAGCAATTTGTTGGGTTTTTTTAGCTGAACTTAGATGCAAGAACATTTCCTGTTATTTCTTAAAAAAAGAAACTTTAACCCATTTCCATACCAGACTATACAATTCAAAATACATAGTAATTGCAGACAAGAATTTGAAGAAGATGAAATCATAAAAATCTTAGTATTTAATTTTTTATGGAATAAAAAAAACATTGTGGAAAAAGAAGAAATTGATTCATTTTATCATTATTGTCCCAAGCCTTTCTGGATAAAAACATTTTGGATCTTGCTTTTCTTTATGGGCTTGAAAAGCATTATAATAGGTGAATCAGTTTAATTGATACCACTTCCACATAAGAAGAGACTTGAGCCCTGTTTATTCTAGGAAGGGGGATTGCCCAACTTTTTTCAAAGATCCCCAATATTTTCTAGATTTATGGTGGCTTTTTTTACTATGAACAAAGAGTTTAGAATACCAGTTATTTCTCAATTTCTTCATTGTTGTTCCAAAATCCCGCATAGTTATGAAATCCTTGAATAAACACTGCAGTTGCATGATCATTGCTTGTGTGTGCAATGGACAGACATTGAGCAGTACTGGACAGGCTCACATTGCATTGTAGATATTGTCCAATCATTCTCAGATTGTGAACATACACTATGAGTCAGGAGCTATGTTTTAAGGTAGTGGATCCGTAATAGTTCCACAACATTGCGGAAGTAATGAACTGTGACAGTGTTAACCTAAGTTTCCTAATGATTTTCATTAGGAAACCTCGGTCAACATTGTGAAAGATCATGTGATCCGAAATGTTGCGAAACTATTACGGGTCCACTACCTTAAGCGCAATAAAGACTGATCAATTCTTATATTTTACACATGGGAAATTGTTGGAACTGTAACAAACAGGCTCATATATTTTTTCCAGGTGGTTAAGACTAATATCAGTCTGCACATATGTGCAGCCTGATCTTTGTCTTTACCGGGTTTACCCCCTGCCAGAGCAGGAATATACCAGCATACAAAAATTGATAATCTGATCTCTCATATTTTCAGGTCATTTTTCTGATGATGAATATGTTAATTCTGACAATAGGTGTATTGAAGACCTACGATGTTTCTACTTCAATGATAGTTGCTGTGACCGTATTTTTGGTAGCAGTAACTTTTGTTTGTTTTTTGAGACTGTTCCTTCCCTTGCAAGAAATTAAAACTTTGATTGAACAACTCCTTCTGCCACAAAAATCAGTGAGTCATTTATTAGTACTTTTCCTGCTTAGAATATTTTTTACCTTATTTGACGTCATCAGGGTTTATGGAATTACCATGGGTGACTTGTCTGACACTGGCTTTTCTACTTGTGGACAAGTACATTTTTCTATGGACTTGTAAATACCCCAGCAAATCTTGAAATAGTAATAAATAGATCTAGGAGAAAAAAATGTCCCAATGTTAAAGTATATCAAAAGATAGAATACAGTGTTTTTAGCTTCCAGGTCGAAAGTCTCAATAGAGCTATTGTCATACCCTCAGATGTCAGTGTCAGCGTCCGTGTTGATGTCCGCTTTGGTTAAAGTTTTTTTATTTCTATCAATATTTATCCTAGAGGCTTAATATTTTACAGAAACACTTATTAGGGTATAGGCCTTCATTTGAGATAGGCACCCAGGTCAAAATGACATTGAGACAGTGACCTTGACCCTTTTAAAAAAATCTTTAACCAGAAACTTTTACTAAACAAGAGGGCTGTTGGCCCTGGGTCGCTCACCTGAGAAAAAAGCTTCATTACCTAGGTATGTCCATGCAATCAAATTCATTATTCATGGTCATTATTTATTTAAGCTTTTTTCATAAAAGGTCTGTGATCAGCTAATCAATGCCAGATATACAGGCTGAGTCTGAGACTTTTAAAGTTTTCTTTAATGAGTTGATCAATCCATGTCAAATATAAAGGCTGTAGTGATTCAAAATTCTCAACAAAGCACTCCCCCTCCCCCCAAGATGCTCTGCACCTGGTGAATCTACAGTCATGATTTTAGCTAATTCAATTGATGTCCATATGCTGATCATTCATACCAATTTTCAAGTCTGTAGGACTCCTGGTTCATTAGAAATTAAAAGATTTCAAAAATGATCCAAAGTACTACCCCCTCCCCAAGACACTCAGCACCTGGTGACCCTACAGTCATGATTCTAGCTATTTTTATTAATGTCAATATATTGATCACCCATTACAATTTTCAAGTCTGTAGGGTTCCTGATCCAGGAGAAGAATAAGGTTAAAGATTTCAAAATTGATCCAAAGTACTACCCCCTCCCCCCTAATGCTGTGCATCTGGTGGCCCTACATTCATGCTTTTAGCTATTATATTTAAGATCCATATGCTTATCATCCATGCCAATATTTGAGTCTGAAGGGCTCCTGGTTATTTTAGAAGATGAAGGTTAAAGTTACAAAATTTTCACAAAAGAACTACCCCTTCCCCCCTGGTGCTCCGCACCTGGTAGCATTACAGTCATGATTTTAGCTATTTTTATTAAGGTCTATGAGCTGATCCTCCATGCCAATTTTCAAGTCTGTAGAGCTTGTGGTTCAGAAGAAGAAGAAGGTTAAAGATTACAAAATTTTCACAAAAGTACTTCCCTCTCCCCCATGGTGCTCTGCACCTGGTGAATCTACAGTCATGGTTTTAGCTATTTTTATAAAGGTCCATATACTGATCATCCATGCCAATTTTCAAATCTGTCAGGCTCCTGATTCATCAGAAGAAGAAGGTTAAAGATTACAAAATTTTCACAAAAGTACTACCCTCTCCCCCCCTGGTGCTCCGCACCTGGTGAATCTACAGTCATGATTTTAGCTACTTTTATAAAGGTCCATATACTGATCATCCATGCCAATTTTCAAATCTGTCAGGCTCCTGATTCATCAGAAGAAGAAGGTTAAAGATTACAAAATTTTCACAAAAGTACTACTCTCTCCCCCTGGTGCTCCACACCTGGCAGCCCAACAGATATGGTTTTAGCTATTTTTATTCAGGTCTATGAGCTGATCATCCATGCCAATTTTCAAGTCTGTAGGGCTCCTGATTCATCAGAAGAAGAAGGTTAAAGATTACAAAATTTTCACAAAAGTACTACCCTCTCCCCCCTGGTGCTCCCCACCTGGTGAATCTACAGTCATGATTTTAGCTACTTCTATGAAGGTCCATATACTGATCATCCATGCCAATTTTCAAATCTGTCAGGCTCCTGATTCATCAGAAGAAGAAGGTTAAAGATTACAAAATTTTCACAAAAGTACTACCCTCTCCCCCCTGGTGCTCCACACCTGGCAGCCCAACAGATATGGTTTTAGCTATTTTTATTCAGGTCTATGAGCTGATCATCCATGCCAATTTTCAAGTCTGTAGGGCTCCTGGTTCCGAAGATGAAGCAGCTTGAAGATTAAAAAATTTACCCAAAGTACTACCCCCTCCTCCCTGGTGCTCCGCACCTGGTGGCCCAATAGATATGGTTTTAGCTATTTCAATTCAGGTCTATGAACTGATCATCCATGCCAAGTTTTAAGTCTGTAGGACTACTGGTTGAGAAGAAGAAGAATTTTAAAGATTTTCTTAAAATTTCACTGTTTGTTGTCATAGCAACCAGAGTTTTTCATGGATTTCAATTCTTTTAGCTATTTTTGAAGGGGACCACCTAAGCAACATTTCTGTAAAATTTGGTGTAAATCGGCCCAGTAGTTTAGGAGGAGATGTCGTTTAGAGAGAAAGAAATTGTTGACGGACGACGACCGACGACCGGACGACCGACGGACGGACGCCGGATGAAAGGTGATTACAATAGCTCACATGAGCACTTTGTGCTCAGGTGAGCTAAAAACTTAAACTTTGCTTATATTTTCTGAATGTTTTACCTAGGGACATCATTACTTCATATATACACATACTAGATGATAGGCTTTCACTAGAGACCAAGCTCCTTGACATTTTGACCTTGACCTTTTATGGACTTAAAAAAAACTTGACCCAAAAAACTTTAACCTTGCTTATATTTTCTGAATGCCTTTACCTTTCTGGGACATCATAACACACACTCACCAGGTGATAGGCTTTCACCCTTTCACCAGTAACCAAGGTCCTTGACAATTTGACATTGACCATTTTTGAATTATAAAAATTTTAACAAACAAATTTTAACCTTGCTGATTCTCTCTGAGTATTTGAACTTTGATTATTGGTCAAGTGCTATTTGTGAAGAGCAGCAGTTTGGGCAAGCTATATTGTCCGCTGACAACTCTTGTTGGTGAAGAATTACTGGGTTGATTGGGGAAAGTAGGAAACAATCTTTTCTTTATACAGGTTTAATTGGAGAAAATCTGTATTTTCACACCCTTGTTTGTCTACAAGCCACCCATTATACAGATGACATCACCAGGATACGGTCTCAAATTGTCTTTAGACAGTCAGATAATCTTCTAATTGCACCATGTGACCATGTAGGCTGCTCAGTGGTCTACTTCAGGCACATATCAAATTGTTGGAAATGTCATGCACAGGCTAAAATGAATTAACACTTATTAGTGATTTAATTAAGGTGAAGATTTCATCTGTAAATATATCAAACTTTAGTTGTTTTTAAGATCAATAAATCTTTCAATTCACAAACAATGAAATAAAATTTTCCCTTGTGGGTCAGCAACTTGTGAAATATAGCTTTCGTTGTTCACAAAGTGAGATGAATTGAGCTTAGACTGAAAGAAACCCCCAAATAGATTTTCATAAAACCTTTACACAAATGCTCTTCTTATTAAGATAGATAAATTCATAAAATTTCAATCCACAAAACAAATTTGAGCCTAGAACTAAAAGAGAATTCAGTTTAAATCTATATCTATATCCTACTGAACCCTATTCATCCACTGATCAAGATGTGTTGGAAAATAATTTGAAAATACTGTAAAAAATAGGGGATAATCATTTGTTTCAGTGTAAGATCGATTTATATTTCATTGAGTGAACAACAAAAGGTATATTTTCACAAGAGTGAAAATATAGCTTTTGTTGTTCACAAAATGAGATATTTTAAATCGATCTTACTCGAAAAACAAACGATTATTCTATTTCTTTATTGCAAAAATGAGACAAAATTTGGAATTTTCAGGACATATTTTCGTAAAGCGGATCACTTTGCACGTGATTGTTATGCAATGTTCATTGTGATTTCACTTATTTTGCCCTGCATAGATGATGTCAGATAGGATGAAATGCACAAAAGCAGGTTATAAGTTTTTGATAATTTCACTGCTCTTGCGGTGAGATTATCAAGTGATAATCTACCGTTATTTCTCGATAAACCACCGAAAATCATTAAAGAAAGTTCTAAGTGTTCTTTTCAGATTATCCTTCTACTTTGGTGGATTTGTTGTTCAGTGTGTAGTATTTGTATTGTTGGCTACTATGGGAACAATACAGTAAAACCAAACATCAAAGGAATTGTAGACAAGCAACAAAATGACACTGGACAAATCAATAATCAGAAAGATGTTTGTGAGCTGCACTCAACCCAAAAAAGTAAAATCTCAACTGAAAATGTTAAAGCACATGAGGACTATATCCAGCTTAAAAGTGTGAAGGATATCTCAAATGGCCTTGACCAAAGTGCTTCAAACTCTAGTGACCTTGACACTTGTACATCCTACAAGTACAGAAGAAGAGAAGTACCTATGGTTGTTAGAAAGTATTTTCATGTACTCATATTGTGTGTGTATGTACCAGGACTTATGTTTAACCATCAGTTGTTATATGTGGCCTCCAGCGCTGTCGCTGCAATGTTTCTCCTTATTGAGGTATGAGAAGAGACTTAAGGTAGTGGACCCGTAATAGTTCCGCAACATTTTGGAACTGATAATCTGTCACAATGTTGACCAAGGTTTCCTTATGAAATCATTAGGAAACCTTGGTTAATTACTGTTAAAGTACATTATTCCCGAAATGCTGCAGAACCATTATGGGTCCACTACCTTAATTTAGATTATGATAATAGAAAAGCATGTTTTAAAGGATCATTTTCATCCATATATAATTAAGATTATTTTCATTGTTAATCTTTACTATTGCATTAGTATAATCTACTCATCAATCCTATGTTCTTTTAACTTTTGATGAATTATCAAATAAATAAAATGAATTAGTACAGAATTAGATCAAGTTAATATTAAGAGGTTTCTTATTTGAAGTGGGACATTCTATGATTCAAATTGCTTTTTAATCCATAACTGATTTTTTGTACTGAAGTGAAATACTATACATACATCTTTGGAAAAATATTATCGGAGGAGAAGTTACACAATACAAGTCATTTCTCCTTTTATCACCAAGCTTTATAACTCCATCACTCTTTGAATAGTTGTTTGCATCGACCTTAAATTTGGACTTGTCTAAAATTTTTTATGCCCCCGTATCGAGAAAACGGGGGCATATTGTTTTACTCATGTCCGTCTGTCTGTCCGTCCGTCTGTCCGAAAACTTAACAGAAAACTTAACCTTTGCCTTATCGAGAGATCGCTGTTACGGGGGCATTCATGTTTCACAAACACATCTTGTTTTGCTCATTATATGATTTGACTACTTCAGACCATACAAAACCTCAACATAAAACCATTTATTTGTCTTGCCTATAATTTTCTTGGCTCATAATATGATTATCTATTTCAGACCACAAATACCTCAACATGAAACCATTTATTGGACGTGCCTATAATTTTATTGGCTCATAATATGATTGTCTATTTCAGACCACACGATACCTCAACATAAAACCATTTAGCAGTTTCCTCAATCAGTATCTGCAAATATTTCTTGATAAACAGGACCAGGGTGATCTCATTTTAACTCCAATTTATCTGCTTATTGGATGCTCTCTACCATTGTGGTTATTTAGACCAAAAAGAGGTACCATAATTAATCTAGTAATAATTTAATTTTTGTTCGGTCAATCAAAATTTGTGAATTCTGATTGGCTGAAAAATTAGTTTAATTCCACAATGAAATTAAGTTTGAGTATGCAGATATCCTTTTAGCTTGTGCGCAAAATAGTCCCACAAGAAATCTGTCTAATTATGGAGTTTTTTTTTCATTTTTGCTTTTTGATATTAAATTACAAGATATGAAGAGATTATTTGTTGATTTCATGGAGGTATGAAACTAAAAACCTAATCGCACTCATGTGTGATTGAATCTTTTTCACGTATTCATAAAGATTGATCAGGTTTTTATACCCCCCACCTACGAAGTAGAGGGGGGTATATTGGTTTCACCATGTTTGTCTGTCTGTTCATCCGTCCGTAGACCTTTTCGTTTCCGGACTCTAACTCAAGAACTAAATGACCTACAATCATGAAACTTTATACAAATGTTCCTTATGACCCAAGGAAGTGCCCTATTGTTTTTGGGTCATGTAGGTCAAGGTCACAGTCAGCCTTTGTACAATTTTCGTTTCTGGACTCTAACTCAAGAACCAAGTGGTCTACAATCATGAAACTTTATACAAATGTTCATTATGACCCAAGGAAGTGCCCTATTGTTTTTGGGTTACAAAGGTCAAGGTCACAGTAAATTTTTGTTCAATTTTTGTTTCCGGACTCTAACATGAAACTTTATGCAAATGTTGCTTATGATCCAAGGAAGTTCCCTATTGTTTTGGGGTCATATAGGTCAAAGGTCAAGGTCACAGTCAATTTTGGTCCAATTTTCATTTCTGGACTCAAGTCAAAAAACCAAGTGACCTAGAATCATGAAACTTCATGCAAATGCTACATATGACCTCAATATTAGCTACAAACACATCCTGCAATAATTGCAATCCAATAAAATAAAGAACTCTGATTGGTTTAAATCGCATCACGTGGGGAAATCCATTGCACTTTATTTCTGTATAAAATGCAATAGATCTTTCGGGAAACCCCCGAAATTCGATCTGCAAGTCCTGTGTTGTAGGAACTAGAATTAACCTAGTTCCCGATCATCAACGCATCATTGCTATTCAATCTATTATGAATTAATATATTTTCAAGAGAATTTACTATAACAGGCATGCAGTTCTGATACTGAGCCGACCTAAACTTAGAAAACAGCGAGTCGACGAAGACCTTCAAGCAACCCTCTCAACAAAGACCGACCACGCCGTTTTCGTTCAAAAATACAGACTAACCTGGCAGAAACAAGCTTATTTGTCATAAGTACCTCTACGAATTTCAATGTTGTCTTTTATTTGTGTATCGTTTGTTTTATTATATGACATTTCACCTTGATAGCGAGATAAACAATACACGATCTAAAAATAGATCGTGTAATTTATACGCGGAGAAAGTAGACTTGGAGCTTTATGTTTGGCTGAGTATTTTAATAGTTTCTTCGATCTAGATGATTGCAATTATAAGGGACGAGTGTCCTTTTCACTGCGTTTATTGGGGTATAAAGTGCAATTGCCTTAGCACATGGCTTAATCATAACGCCCTACGGGCGTTATTTGCCATGTGCTAAGGCAATTGCACTTTATACCCCAATAAACGCAGTGAAAAAGACACTCATCCCTATACTAAAGGCACTTGCATTCTGACAAAGCGCTTGTGGGGGGTATTAGTCCGCTCTGCGACAGTTCTAGTTTGTTTCATACACCCATGAAATAAACAAATAATCTCTTCATATCTTAAACAGAACACTACCTGAGACTTTTTGTGTAATTTAGGTAAATTTCCTGTAAACTTACGGTATATAAAATTTGCCTCAAACTATAGATAATAAAGCCTAAAAGACAAATTAATAGATATATTTCAACAGAAAATTGGTATTAAATACACTAAGTCTTCTTGTTTTGTCTTCAAGGTTGAACAATTTGTAAAGTGTGAATGTATGCACTTTTAACAAAATGGTCACTTTTTTGTTTAACACTTTCCTGTTTTACAAAATTTTGGACCTATCCAAATTCAAAGGTTTTGCAGAAGAAAATTTAAAGTGGATTTTATTCGAAAAATAACCATTCTGTAGGGTAGAAAATAATGTGGAAAAAGAAATAATTGCTTGTCAGAAGCAATTTCTTCTTTTTTCACAATGTTTTCTCAATCGTAAAATCACAGGCATGTAAAAAGCAGGGATTAAACAGCAAAGGGTTAACAGATTTTATCTGTACCTCTGTATCTAAACATAAAAGTTTTGCTTGTCACTCAACAGATTACTAATGCAAGTCAATAAGTCAACTGAACTGTCAAACAATTGATATCTGTGACACTTCTTGACTCATTTCGTTACTAACTAGGGATTAACTTTTCATTTTTTTGCTAGTCAAATATTTTTTCCATGCTAATGGGATAAGATAAAGGAGGAAGTTCGAATTTTTGATGAAGGGACATTATGAGTTATCCTCTAGTCTCAAAAACCAATCTATTATAAAGAGAGATACTTTTGAACATAAATAAACAGTGCACAACAGGGCAATAAATAAATTTTCTTCCCAAACCATATAACTACAGCTTTGAACAAGTTGTAGTTTCGAGTTTTTAGCAAAAAACAATATGTTTATAAGTATTTTATTGGCATATTTAATAAGTGAAGTGTTGTAGATACTTTTATATCTATTTCAGTTCTTAAATTACGTCATTTACTCTTCTCTCAACTCATTTGATGCTCCTTTATTCCAGATGTATCAAGTCAGCTATTTCACTATTCAGGGTTAATATCAGTTGGCGTTGGGGATGCTGCAGCTTCAGTGTGTGGAAGAAAGTTTGGTCAGCATACATGGCCAGGTAACACACACTTTATTATTATATTTGGTAGAAAGTTTGGCAAGCAACTTATTATCATATTTAGTAGAAAGTTTGGTCTACAATAAATAGCTAGGTTGTATATTCTTTATCATCCTATTTGAGAGTTTGGTCAGCATTAATGGCCAGGAAACATACACTTTATTATCATACTTGGAAGAAAGTTTGGTCTTCATAAATGGCCAGGTTGTATATTATTAGATCTAATTATCTTATTTGAAAGCTTTGTCAGCATTAATGGCCAGGAAAGATACTCTTTATTTTCATATTTGGAAGAAAGTTTGATCAGCATAAATGGCCAGGTAACACATACTCTATTATCATATTTGGTAGAGAGATTGGTCAGCATTAATGGCCAGGTAACATATACTTAATTATTTTATTTCTGTAGAAAGTTTGGTCATCATAAATGGCCAGGTAACACACACACTATTATCATATTACCTATGTGAGATAGCAGCTGGAGGCTAGGAAAGGGTGTGATGGTTATACTGGTGAGAGAAATACCTGGAATCCATTGTTAGGTGCTCTAGCCTCCGCGATATAACTGAAACTGATATAACAGAAAAATAATTGAAAGTGAGAAACTACCAACCAATCAATTGGAGGATCCTATAAGTAAATTTGGCATGTTGCCTTGCACTATCCCCTTTAACAACTAACTATCTTCTGGGAGCATGGCTTAATAAGTAGCTATGATAAATAAACAGAGCAATCACTACATTAGAAAGAATACATATAGGAAATCAAAATACATATTTGCATTTTACAACCTACAAACAAAAAGTTTGGGAAAACGATATGGGAAATGGATTAAAAATTGTAAAAGTTATTTCCTCATTTTACCTGTATTTTATCTGTAAAGATTGCAACAAAAGCTGTTTGTAAAATAAGTGAATTTGGAACGACATATAAATAAACATATTTTGTTGCAATTACAGATTCTAAGAAGACAGTAGAAGGAACCATTTCTGCTTTTTTATCACAACTCATTTTTCTTATCTTCCTTAATTTCGCAGGTATGTTAGATTTTTTAAAATTTAAATTTTTAGATTTGTATGTTATAAATGAATGTTCTGATTAGTTAAATCTTTTATTCATACCTTGCAAAAATCATATTATACATTTTTATTGTACAAAAAATAGTTCTTAAAAATGTTTCAAAAATGGAGAAAGGTTTTATGGACAATGAAAATTATAAGAATTGAATGGAAAAGTTGTAGCAGGAAAAATTATCAATTTTATCCTTCAAATAAAAGTTTGTCTACAAAATATTTTTTGAAATGACATTAGATTAGATAAATAGAATTCAATTCAAAGATCTTTAAAAACTGCAAAATGAAGTTACTTTGAAAAATGACCTTGACCTTGACAGTGGTACCAACGGAATGGTCTTGTAACAAACAAAACACATGATAAATATGAAGACTCTATCCCTAATCAATAGAAAGTTATTACCAATATAAATGGTTTTGTTTGCCCCACAATCTATCCATGCTTGGGTAAAAACAATGGGTAGAAAGAAGATTAAGAAAAACTCCGTCATGTGTTTTTTGCAAAGCAAAGACACAGAAACTTACCGTCACATCAGCCCTTTTAGTTTTGCTAGATGGTTAATACAAGAACCATACTTTCCGAATGCACATTCTTATGCCTCCTACCATGTCCACTGTGCACCATAATTTGTGTCTGACCTGCTCAGATTTTTAACATCTGGTTTTGAGCTCTGCTGATTTTTGTCAGTTTGTCATTACCCAGTCGTAGTGTAGACATGGTGGCATGATGACAAACTTTAAAACCTTTCACTGTAACCATATCTCAATTGTTATACAAGGTATTAACTTTAAATATGCATGGGCTTTTCCACAAACTGTGACATTTCACAATATTTCTGGTATAACTGAGGGCATCACTTGAAACTTGGCATACATATGAACTAGCAAGAGATACCTATACTTTCAAGGGAGATAAATCTAGATGAATTTTGTGTGATTATGCCCCCTTTTTACTTAATTTTTTTATCCACTTCCCTGAACCCAACAGCATATTAATCAACTGCAGCTCAGTGTGACATCCTCTTGCATTAATCTTGTCTTATATCAAGGCTCAATTGAACACTGGTGCTTGTAATTGCTCATACGATGTATAGGCAATTACCAGAGCTACAGATAGAGGGGTTATTTTGTATTTAAGATCAAAGTGTTTAAATTATCATTGTAAAAACCTATGTTGTTGGTGCTCATTGGAATTGTTTCGACAAGACAATTCAAATGAGTACCCACAACATAGGATTTCATTGAGAAATAAAGATTTTAGACTTGCTTCACCCCCTCTTATCTGTTCCTCTGAATTACAGCCTCTCCCCAATGGGATATTGAATTATTTCCTCTATTTCAGGTGTTGAAGATGCACATATATCCATAGCTAATGTGACAATGCTTCTGCTGATTTCCTGTTTAGAGGCGTTTACACAACATATTGACAATCTGGTGGTCCCTCTGTTTGCCATGATGTTATTTGCGTCTTTAAAACATGTATGAGTTATCAATAAATGTTATATTCAGTTTGGGTGTGGATATTTTGTTAACTTCGGATCCATATGTGTAGCAACAAAATACAAGACTAGTCCTAATTGGATTGAAATAAGGCTAAATAACTGTAAATCACCTGAGTTTTTAGCTTGGTTGTTTCCAGAGAAAAGACATGCTTTTGCTAGAGTAAGGTGAAAGGCCATAAATCAATGACAATAAATCCAAATTAAAATTAACATTCTTTATTGGAGCTTTAATTAAAGCCTTGAACACAAAGTGGTACAAAATAATATTTTGAAAACAAATCTTTTCTAACAATATTCTTAACTTATGATTCATTACCTTAAACCATTCCTATTTCAGAATATTTCAAAGATCTTTAAGCTAACAATCAATATTTGGATCAATTTCAAAAGGAAACATATTAAGTGGTAGAAAATATTAAGGGAAAAGGAGAAATTGCATGATTTCAACAACTTATTCTTAAAACCACAACAGTTTCTCATGTACAAAATCACATTATAATCTCAGGGTAGTGCACAAAAGGAATAATTTTTTATATTTGATATAGATTTTGACACTATTTTAGCCACCAGTTTAACCGACCAGTATTAGTTTCATGTGTTTCAAACCAACAATGACTCTTGCAAGCATACTAATAAGCATTTACTCATTAGTAAAGAGACTTTAATCAAATACTGGAAACAATGTTGGACAAGCCCTGGTTCAAACTTGGAACCTCTACTTGGCAGACCAACAATTGATTGAATGCTACGTAGACATGGCTTTTTCATGATATTACAAATTACAATCTTTCACCAAAATATCGCTTTTAGCAGGCAAAACATCCAGACTTGTCACAGCTCCACAATGAGAAGCCCACAAATGGCTAAAATAATTGAATTTGATTCAAAATGGGGATGAAATGTTGAGGATTAAAGAGAAAATTCAGATTCTTTACTAAAATGAATTTACTTATTTACTTCTATAAAGAGTAGTCGAAATTGAATAATTGGTGATTAATCTTTGTTCAATAAATCAAGCTCTGATGTTTATATTTTAAAGCAGACTCCAATATACCACTAAAACATAGTTTTATGGGGTAAAACAATAAGGACTTTCCAAACTGACAAGAATATATGATTTTACCCATTACCATATAACCAAATATTATCACATGCTGAAGATTTAAAGTTACTAAAAATAATGTGTAAAAAGATGAAAATTATTGTCAACAGTATTTCCAACTTTTCCTTCATTTTTTAAGTAAAACCAAGGGCGTAACTATGATTATGCACATTACACAATGTGTAACAGAAATAAATCTTCTTTAGATAAATGCCCTAGATGAATGATCATAACACCAAAACTACGGCTTATTCAACCTGTAGTCACAATGTTTGATTATTCACCAAGGCTCAAATCATAGAAAAGAGGAGCAGATGGAGGACATTCATCTTTTGTCACAGTCCACATATTGCCTTTATCCTGTACATTCTTTCTTGGTTCTTTTCTGGGTGAGTATAAATTTCAAAAACCTAGTTACGCCTGTGAATACATTTCTCTTATAAATGAGCCTGTGCGTGACATTTCCAACAATTTGAAATGTCTGTGAGGTGCAAACACCGAGCAGCGTAGACAGCCACATAGTGTAAATATAAAGTTACTTCATTGTCTACAAATACTTTAAGACCTTATCTATCTACTAAATGCACAGTCAAGACTCTGGTCAGACTGTGCAGATGCACAGGCTGGTCAGAGTCTTTGCTTTGCGCATATTTGAACTTGTTGGAAATCTCACACACAGGATCAAATCTGATTCATTTTGCAATATCCAGGGATCAACACTAACTTCAGTGAACAAAAAGTCCATTTTACTCCTAACATGCATTCAAGGTCCAAGGTCAGAGTTTTGAATCCAAATTTAGATTATAGGAAGAACATTGTAAACAAGAGCTGTCACTGTAAGATGACAATGCCCCCGACACCGCTTTGATAGTAATAAGGAAGTTATGGCCAATGTTAAAGTTTTTGGACGGAATGACGGACGGACGGACAGACAGACGGACAGACGGACGGACAAGTCAAATTTATGATGCCTCCCTATCGGGGGCATAAAAAGTGGAAATAGCTTGTTACAAGCAATTTTGCACAGTGTTTTCACCCTGAACACAGCGTTGGATTGAGATGTAAAAGGTCAATGCAAAATATCCTTATTTATTAAAATAAACACTACAAAATAGCCTGTGAATCAAAGTATTTGAATGCCTTGAAGCTGCCAATCTTTTTGTTATTTTCATCATAATGGAGGGCTTTAAAACACATATCACAGGAATAGCAGGGATTTTCTGGAGAAAATGGACTGTCATATATGAGCCACCTGCAAAACAATAACCAGTCATTATAACTGAGGCAACAATGCAATACATTTCAACTCTTCTTGGCAGCTAAATTTCAATTCATCCAGGAAACATCTGTATTCAAATTTCAGACTTACAATTTTGCACATGATTGTAAGAGTTTTGACAGTTTCATATGTAAAGCATATTTATTTGGAAAAACATGAAGAAATAAACTTGATTCACTTTTTTTCAAATATTGTTGCATGATATTTAAATATTTGAAAAAAAACCTCACCACAAAACACAAGATGTTTTTGTGAGAAATGAATGCCCCAAAATAGCAATTTTTTCTGAAGATAGATAACCTTACTATTGGAAAGAGTTCTTCCATAAAAGGGAAATATCATAAGTTTAAAAGTGATAGATAATCATGGAAATATCAGGTTATTGTAATTGTTGCCTAGTAATTTAGTTGAAAAAAACAATAGAAAGACTAGAAAACATAAAGGAGAAATGTGAAATTTCTTGTTAAAGTTCACTCCTTTTTAGCTCACCTGAGCACATCGTGCTCAATGTGAGCTTTTGTGATCATTGAATGTCCGTCGTGCGTCCTCCGTCGTCAGGGGGGACAACAATTGAAGTGTTTACACTCTAGAGGCCACAAATATGAACCAATCATCATGAAACTTTGTCAGAATGATTGTCAGGTCACAAGGATGAACCCTATTGAAAATGGGAAGGATCCGTGCCATATCATGGGAAAAGGAGCCTTAATGAAATTTTTCTTATTTACACTCTAGAGGCCACAAATATGAACCAATCATCATGAAACTTGGTCAGAATGATTGTCAGGTCACAAGGATGAACCCTATCGAAATGGGAAGGATCCGTGCCATATCACAGGAAAAGGAGCCTTAATGAAATTTCTTTATTTACACTCTAGAGACCACAAATATGGTCCAATCTTCATGAAACTTGGTCAGAATAATTGTCAGGCCACAAAGATGAACCCTATTGAAAATGGGAAGGATCTGAGTCTTATCACGGGAAAAGGGGCCTTAATGACAATTTTCTTGTTTACGCTCTAGAGGCCACAAATATGGTCCAATCTTCTTGAAATTTGGTCAGAATGTTGGCTAGGTCACAAGGATGAACCCTATCAACAAGAGGACCAAGATGGTCCTAGATCGCTCACCTGAGTCTCTTTGACCCCTGGGACATC
This sequence comes from Fragum whitleyi, assembly GCA_948146395.1. Classification (NCBI taxonomy): domain Eukaryota; kingdom Metazoa; phylum Mollusca; class Bivalvia; order Cardiida; family Cardiidae; genus Fragum; species Fragum whitleyi. The sequence continues at coordinate 45,500,972 of OX411543.1, read as the reverse complement.
ACATTAATAAGATAGGCAGATGTCAAAAAGAAGATAATTGCCTAAGATCAATACCATGGAATACCATGGAACGTTTTCAGCGAAGAGCAAGACAGATATGCCTTTTTGCTCTTTGATGTGATCCCAGGGTCTTGATATGAACAAACTTGGAAGATGTCCATAAGATGATGCTACATACTAAATATGAAAGCTGTCTGCCTACTGGTTTCAGAGAACAAGATTTTTGATGGTTTTCCTATTTTCACCCTTCGTGCTCAGACGAGCTGAAAGGGATGCACCCGGGTGGAGCCCAAATATGACCCAAGGGTCTTGATATGAACAAACTTGGTAGGGGCCCACTAGATGATACTACATACCAAATATGAAAGCTGTCTGCCATCTGGTTTCAGAGAAGAAGATTTTTAAAGATTTTCGCTCTTTGATTCTTTGTAAAAAGGGTTGCGCCCGGGTGGAGCCCACATATGATCCTAGGGTCTTGATATGAACAAACTTGGTAGAGGCCCACTAGGTGATGCTACATACCAAATATGAAAGCTGTCTGCCATCTGGTTTCAGAGAAGAAGATTTTGAAAGATTTTCATATTTTCACCCTTTTTGTTAAGGGTAAAGGGAAAGTTAAGGGTGGATTTCATTTATTTGAACAACTTTGGTAGAGCTTGACCCAAGAAACATTCCTGCCGAGTTTCATCAAGATTGGCCCACTGGTTTAGGAGGAGAAGATGTTTAAATAAATTGTCGACGACGGTCGACGGACGACGCACGACTGATGCCGGACATTCTACTATCACAATAGCTCACATTGAGCACTTTGTGCTCAGGTGAGCTAAAAATGGGAAAGATCCAAGCCATATTACGGGAAAAGGGGCCTTAATAACAATTTTCTTGTTTACACTCTAGAGGCCACAAATATCGTCCATTCTTTATGAAAGTTGGTCAGAATAATTGTCAGGCCACAAAGATGAACCCTTTTGAAAATGGGAAGGATCTGTGCCATATCATGGGAAAAGGGGCCTTGTTAACACTCTAGAGACCACTAGTTCTAAATGTACAATTACTACTTTTGCTGGAAAATTTGACAATAGTTAATTTAGACAAAGATACACAGGTGAGCGATATAGGACCATCATGGTCCTCTTGTTCAATAATATTCTCTTACTAGATGTGTTATAAAGTGGACTTATATGCCGCAATGGCGCTTTTTCCCAGTTCCATACGCAGTTTTCAGACAAAGTTCAATTGTGACCATCACCTTTGACTTTTGTAACCCCAAAACAATAGGGAACCTCCTTTGGCCAGGTGCAACAATTGCATAAAGTTTCATGATTCTATGTTACTTTAACTCTGTTCTTGAGTTAGAGTCTGGAAACAGAAAACATCTCCAAAAGGACAGACAGGGTGAAACCAATATTTCCCCTTCCACTTCATAGGGGTAGGTTTATAAATATTTCATACTTTATCAATACTATTTACCTTGCAGAATTAGTACAGCATGCTCGACATAATGTCCGATGTCGTTTATGTTTTCTGATTAAATTTGGATACTCTCGTGTGTCTTGAACATCTGTCTTCTCTAACAATCTGAATGTACATTAATCAAATCTTATCCAGTTGAATCTACATTTTCTTTCAAACAAGCTGTCAATTTGAAGGACATTTCAACAAGTCTGGCTCAAGTTTTAAAATCGACAGAAAGCAGGCAGTGTTGGTTAAGGTCAGACTGCACATCTGTGCAGGCTGATTTTAGTTAAGGTAGTAGACCTGTAATAGTTCTGTAACATTTCGGAAATAATGAGCTTTCAGTGTTAACCGAGGTTTCCTAATGATTTTCATTAGGAAACCTCGGTCAACATTGTGAAAGTTCATGAGTGCCAAAATGTTGCAGAACAATTACGGTTCCACTACCTTAATACTGTCTGCAAAAGCTTTCTATGCAGAAGGGATATATTGTGAACAGCATTAGAAGGGTCAAACAAGGAAAAAATAACACAAAAGGGGATGCTTTTTTTCCAAAAGCAACTTTTATTACAGAAATCAAATTGAAAGTGGACAACCAGTGATTGAAATTCGTACTAGATTCTTCTTTATGACTTTTGTGTTTGCTAGTTAAACATGCTTTTACATGTACAAATAGGTATTAGAAGTCCAAACTTTGCAAAAAAGGTCTAATAGCAACATACTGGTAACTACAACCAACAATAAAATGGGCTAGAGATTTTACAGTAGGTTTATGGTAAAATAGAAGGTAAGCATTATCCTTCAGATTCCTGATTATTACAAGAAATACCTGATATCTGTAAATATCATGATGTGTTCGCAGTCCCCCTGATGCATGTAGAGATATGGTTCACCAAGGCGCAGGCTTAAATCTAGGAATGTGAAATCTTCCATCTTCTTGGTTTCATAATGGTCTATCCCTCGTTTTTTACTCCAATCAATAATAATTCTGCAATAAGAATTTTGAAGGGTCAGAGCAAAACTATTTTACTGGTAAGTGCCTATATATATAAATATGTAGGTTGCCATGTGGATTTACAAAAAATTATTTTTAGCTCCACTGGCTGAAAGCCACTGGGGCTATTGTCATGGCGTTGTGTCCGTCGTGCGTTCGTCCGTCCGTGCATGCGTGCGTCCGGTCGTAAACTTTTTCTTTAAAAATCTTCTCCTCAGAAACTACTGGATGAATTTCAACCAAACTTCATAGGAATGATCCTTGGGTGACCTTCTTTCAAAGTTGTTCAAGAAATTTTGATCCAATGAAAAACATGGATTTAATGGGCGTGGCTAATTTCCAAATATGGTAAAAAGTGAGTTTTCTCAGATTCTAATTGATTGATACCAATTAAATTTTACATGAATGATCCTTGGGTGACCTTTTATCAGTCTACCAAAATTTATTGTGATCGGATGAAAAATATGCATTTTATGGGCGGAGGCCATTTCTCTATATGTTATATAGTGGAAACTTTGAAAATCAATTTCTCAGAGTGTAATCAATGGATATCAACCAAATTTCACTGAAATGATCCTTGAGTGACCCTTCATCAGTCTACCAAAAATTATTGTGATCGGACAAAAAATATGTATTTTATGGGCGGAGGTCATTTCTCTTTTTGATATATAGTGGAAACTTTAAAAAACATTTTCTCAGAATGTAATTGATGGATATCAACCAAATTTCACTGGAATGATCCTTGAGTGAACCTCTATCATGTAGCCAAAAATTAATGTGATTGGATGAAAAATATGTCTTTTATGGGCAGAGGTCATTTCTCAATATGTTATATAGTGGAAACTTTGAAATTCATTTCAACATCTGTAAAACCCTGTATCTTAAAATCTAGGCAAACCTTAGATTTGCTATTTCAAGCCTGTGGAGCGACTCAAGCCATTCATGGCTTTCTAGTTCTAAAACATTACCAGAAACAGGTTAAATATTGGACTTGTGCAGATCAAATAATTTTTGTAAGTGAAACACAAATCACCCTGAAATCACCATGCCCCGTGAGATAAGAGGAAGCACGGACAGAGACATACTTATCCAAGCAACTGTAGGGACGTCAATTGCTGAGTCTCTGGAAGATATAGGCGATTTTCTAAGGCGCTCCTTTCTGAGAACTTTGGTTTTGTACCAATCGATTTTACCTTTAAACAAACCATAAAAGCATAGCTTAATTACAGGAACACTGAATTCATCCTTCTTCCATGAATAACAAGGTCTGACAAGCTGAATAACACAACATCAAATGTCTCGATTTTCGACAATGTCGCTAGCGTCATTTACTGTGCGCCGCCACCTAATACCCATGTATTTTTGTTTGCGTGTGAAATTATTATACATCGTTCAAATGTTTCAGAATTTGGCAAGTTTGAGCATATAAAGTGTCCTGTTAATACGAGTATACTTTTTCCTCATAGCGATAAATCAATGATGATTAATTTACATAATCCGGATAAAAATTGAACATCCCTCGTATGTAAAATGACATGGAAGAAAACTATTAAGATATCACTTTAGAACAAGAAGGCCAGGGTGGCCCTAACCCATTCACCTGAATGTAATTGATCCATCCAAGAAGATTTCAGGCAAAGGTTCTTTCACATTTGCCTTATTGTCGGAGAGGAGATGTTTTTCCAATAATTCAAATTGATAATAGACCCTGTCCAACCATTCATTACTGAGGAAAATAAAAGAAGCCCTGCCCTGCCACACCCATATTCATCGGCATATTAAAATTTTGGGCACAATTTTTCAAAAGGGTCATGACAGGAACATTCTGGTAAAGTTTCATGCAAATCGGCCCATTGGTTCAGGAGGAGATTTCATTCAAAGATTTCGGGCTCAAAATAAGCCCCTCTGGCATGCCTATAATTCGGTGTCGATCCAAATTTCTTGATAAACTTTAGAAGAGGATCACACAAAGATCATTCTGGTAAAGTTTTGGTTTAGGAGGAGAAGATGTTTAAAGAAAAGTTTACCCATGGACACATGAACGACGGACACTCTGCCATGACAACAGCTCGCTGGCCTTCTGCCAGTGGAGCTAGTGATAACAGGAGGGCCAAATTGGCCCTAAACCGCTAACCTGAATTTTATTGGTCCAGTGGCATCCATCCAAGTAACTTTCTGACAAAGTTTCATTCACATTTGCCTAATTGTTGAAGAGGAGATGTTATTCCAAGAATTTAAAGTGAAATAGACCCTGCCCATCCATTCTTTAATGAGGCAACTCAAAATAGCCCCCCCCCCCCCCTATCATACCCATATTTTTGGGCCAATCAAAATTTTGCAAATTGATTTTGAAGAGGGTCATCAAAGGAACATTCTGGTAAAGTTTCATTGAAATCGTCCCAGTGGTTCAAGAGAAGATGTAGTTTCAAAGATTTTGGGCTCAAAATAAGCCCCACCCTGCCACGCCCATACTAATGGGCCAATCAAAATTTCGGGAACAATTTCTGTAAAGAGTCACCCAAAGAACATTCTGGTAAAGTTTCATTGAAATCAGCCCACTGGTTCAGGAGGAGATGTTGTTCAAAAATTTCGGGATCAAAATAAGCCCCACCCTGCTACACCCATATTTTTTCGCGAACGATATATCAAAAGGGTCACTCAAGGACCATTCTGGTCAAGTTTCATTGAAATCAGCCCAATGGTTCAAGTGGAGATGTCTTCAAAGATTTCAGGCTCAAAATAAGCTCCGCCCTGCCACACCAATATTTATAGGCCAATCAAAATTTCATGAACAAATTTTGAGGAAGGTCACCCAAGGAACATTCTGGTAAAGTTTCATTGAAATCAGCTCAATTGGTCGGAGGAGACATTGTTCAAAGATTTCTGGCTCAAAATAAGCCCTGTCCTGCGACACCCATATTAATGGGTCAATCAAAATTTCACAAGCAATTTTTGAAAAGGGTCACCCAAGGAACATTCTGGTAAAGTTTTCTTTGAAATCGGCCCAGTGGTTCAGGAGGAGATGTTGTTCAAAGATTTCAAAGAAAAAAAATGCCATGCCCTGCAACACCCATATTTTTGGGCCAACCAGAATTTAGCGAACAATTTTTAAAGAGGGTCACCCAAGGAACATTCTGGCCCAGTGGTTCAGGAGAAGAAGAAGTTTTTAAGATTGTTGACGACGGATGACGAATGATGGACTCAGGACCACCTTAAAAGCTCCTCTTGAGCATGTTGTGCTCAGGTGAGCTAAAAAGAATTAACTGTGAATCCAGTTGAATTTAAATTTTGTTCCAATTTTTAATTACCAATTTTTGATACATTTCAACCAGTTGAGCAAAAATTTTTCTCACAATAATTTGTGAAGTAGAACGCAGGTAGTGAAGGTTCAGATCAGACTGCATGTCTGTGCAGTCTGATCTTAGTCAATAGCGTCTGCCAGAGCTTTGTGCATCTAGAATAAATCATGAATAAAAGTTAAATGACCAATATTGAGAATTTTTAGTCAACCAATAAGACTTTAGCAATATCCAAGCTAGATTAATTTCCTCACAAGAGACAGCACGACTGTTTAAATGACTACATGTATAACAATTACTTACCCGCTATAGTCTATTGCATCAGGCTCTCTCATATCATTATAAAATACTCCATCAATAAAAAAGAATCCTGACTTGAAAATATCCTGCAAAAGATAAACCGGTAATGGTTAATCAGGGGTGTAGATATATGGATTTACTCCATTTATCCCTGGATAAGTGAAATGTGATTTTCCACTTGTCCAGGATCAAATGAACCTGTATATATATATATATATAAAACAAAAAAAGATCCTGGCCCGAGGTTATAAAACTTTATTCAGGCTCAACTGTGAATTTTCTCAAATTTCAAATTTGAATAAATGTATGAAAATAAAAGATAATTATTTAAAGAGATTATTCATAGCAACTTATTTATATTATCTTTCATGTTCATGAATTTATAGTAGTATTACAACAGAATTAAAGCTTTAATCCTAAGTCAAAATTTGAGAAAATTTTGTGTTGAGAAAAGTTTTATATCCTTGGACCCAGATTAATTTTGAGCAAACATTGTTTATAAAGAAGAAAATGCTGGAACCCAGCATTTTCTTCATTAAAAGCAATGTTTTCTAGCCTTGATACAAACCATTAGACCTATTAATCTCTTGGATCTATTAAGTAACACTCCAAGATTTGCCCTGGTATTTTTTGTCCATGGTCTTGGTTTCGAAAATGTACTTGTCCAGAGGTAAACAAGCCCACGTCAGACAAGTCAGCATGGGAATTCCACACCCCTGCAAATGTAGGGTAAAAAAAAATACTGGACAGGAGTCAGAATTACAGATCCTTTCCATTATTCAATTGAAAAAATGACAGGAAAAAATCACTTTTCCATTTAGTTGTTTGTATGACAGATTATGCTGCAACGTTATGAAAAGATACTACCTCTAAAATTCTTTATCCTGTAAATCTAATTACAAGGCAGTGTCATATAAGTATAGAATTCCACACTCTACTGTATTATGTTTATTTGCTTTGTAAAGATTTGAACCCAAGCTAGTCTGCAATTTTTATACACCTGTCAAAATACAGGACATATATGGGGTCAAACATGAGTCCAGCAACTGGCACAGGCCGCTTCTTTGTACGAGGCATATCTCTGTCCCTTTATCTCCGATTGACTTGAAACTTGGCCGCTATGTTTCTCTCATGATTATAGAGTACAGTAGGCAAGAACCATAACTCTACCTAGTTTAACTTTTGAATTATTTATCTGTGTTATTTGTTTTTCACCCTTGGGCATCAAGCACTGCAACAGGCGCATCTTGTAATAATTAAGACTGGTCAAAAAAAGAAGTTTCTTACAACAATTTTAGCTAATAAATTAATTCTAGTTGTGTTCATCAAGATTCGTGCATTCTAATTGGCTGAAAAATTGGTTTCATTATCAATAAAAACATTTTTGATTATGCAGCTGTTTTGTTAGCTTCCTTGGAAAGTAATCTCACAAACAATCTATGAATTTGAGGGTAAATCTTCACTTTTTTGCATCTCAAAATTCAAGTATTAGATATGAAGAGAGTTTTTGTCACATATTCACACAATGTGATTAGGTTTTTAGTCTCATACCTCAATGAAATCAACAAAAATTCCCATTATCTCTTAAATGAATTCTGAAAGTCTCTTTGTCTTTAAGTTAAGAAAACAGTGTTGGAGCAAGCAGTTTTTTCAATGTCCCGAATTGTATACCCAGCATTTTCTTCTACGAAGGAGTTGAAAATCAGGATTCTGTGAGAATAGGTAAAGTACGGTGTTGGAGTCAAACCTTCAAACACTTACCTTGGCATAAACATGGTTTTCCACATCAGGATTTTCACTCAGATCCCCTGCTACAGTCAGATCATGTACACATCGTATCACATCTCGTAAGTCTGTCAATTTTTGACGACCAAGTAATTGTATGCATCCAGACTGAAACATCTGTATCAAAATAAAACTGACAAACTTAAGGAAATCATTAAGGTCCTACTGACATGTCTGGCACAAAAAAAGCACAAGAATAAAGGATTTACTGACCAGAATAATCTGACCACGTACGCAAAGTGTATTTCTTTTATGTATGGTCGAATTTAGATCAGTCTAGTAAAACCAGTCCCACTGCCCTGTATTTTTAATTTTTAGTTTGTGAAGTCTTCAGTGATTATGATTGATTGATTGAAATGCCACTTTTCACAATCTTTCAATCATGTCACATCAAAGGTTGGTTGTGTATTTACTTCCTAGGTATCACTTTTCAAGACTTAAATATGAGGGCTTGAAAATACTTTTCCAAAGGATACACCCAACAGACAAGCACTGAGATTAGGTAAAAAAATAGTGGAGAAAGAAGGAACTATCATATATGTGACCTGTCACCCAAAAAGGGACCATCTGGGAAGTGCGTAAAGTATGTACCCCATTAAGACTGTGAAGACCATCAAATGAATCTTTAAAATGGAACCTCTGGTTGACCTCTAATAGAATCAATCTCTTTTTCAAATATCTTTTTTACAGAATTAGTTACTGTAAATGGCTTTATATTGGCAGTGTCCATATTTGGCGGTTTTTCGATTACGATTTATTGGCGGTGATTCATTTTGGCGCATCTTTCTTTAACGCCAAAATTAAACGCTTTATCTATATTTTACATTTTTTCGTTGTTTAAAACAACGTAAGTACAAGAATAAAAGAAAGGCAATTTCTAGAGTTATGTCAGCTTCCTACAAATTTGACAATATTTTGTTTTCACACCTTTTGTTATAGTTATAACGCTGGTAAAAGTTTTTCACACTTTTTTCACTGTGATTTTCATAACAATGTATCAACCAAGTTGGATCTGGAATCTTGAAAGTGAGAGTTCAGTGCATACTATTGTAAGTGCCTATAATTTATAGGCACTTACAATAGTATTCCGCTGACCCGTCGAAATGTCAACGATGTCAGCATAAAAATAAGTATGGTCTGCATATCTTTGATATAAGTTTAATTAACATTGCCTAAAATGTATAGATTTCATATCTATCATAATAAAGAAATTTCTTTTTTAATAATGACAAATATTGGCGGTGGATTAATTTTGGCGCATTTGAGCTTGACCGCCAATATAGCCAAAATAAAACCACCCCCAAAATAATCCCATTTACAGTAACAATTCTATGAAATCCAGGAGGACAAGGGTTCAATTTGAGACAAATTACAACTTACCACCTGGCTTTTGATATACATGTTGTCCTTCATCGTGAGTTCTCTGACCCTAGCAGGACGGTGAATAATTACCTCAATAACTACATCAGGGTAAATGACCTGAAACTCTTCTGGTGGGTCAGCCATTATTGGCTTAGGTAACTACAAAACAATAGATGCCGAAGACATAAAGGATAGTTGTTTCATTGTAAGATATGAGTGATTGTCGACAATCTCAGTTATTTTTCATCCAAGCCCAATAATTGGAGGTACAGATAAAAGGGGGTAAAGCTAGTCTAAAATCTTTTCTTCCCAATTAAACCCAATATTGTAGATACATATTTGAGTTGTCTTGATGAGAAAATTCCAATAAGTACCAACAGCATAGGGGTTGTACTTTAATTTTTAGAATTCTTTGATCTGAATACAAAATACCCTCTCTATTTGTAATGTTGGTAACTCATTAGATCAGTCTTGATAAGACTATTAAAATGAGTACCCAAAACTCGGATTTGAATAACAAAAAAAAATACAAACAAGATGTGTTTGTGAAACACGAATGCCCCCGTAACAGCGATCTCTCGATAAGGCAAAGGTTAAGTTTTCGGGTTAAGTTTTCGGACAGATGGACAGACAGACGGACGGACAGACATGAGTAAAACAATATGCCCCTAATCTCTCAATACGGGGGCATAAAAATTGAAATGGCAATCACTCCCTCTATCTGGTACTCTGTTTTGTTGATAGCAGACCTTTTATTGCTCCTTTAGAATGCCATATGGTATACAATTACAATGCAAAGTGGTGATGTTGTAAAATGAACAGATGAATAGTTTAATCTGTTATAACAGTGAGTAAACATTTTTGATAGGTTCTGCCTTGCTACGGTACAAAAACTTTGACCAAATTTAATAAAGAATGGGTAAGGCTTGTGCTAGCATTTCAAAACATAGAGACATTGGCCCCAATTGATTGTGAGTTTCTACAAGCCAAAACTGCTGCTAAAGGAATTTGAATGATTAAACAAATTGAAAGTTAGTAAATATATGTATTTGTTGGTTATGCTGACTTCTTTCAGTGTCTCCTTCATTCTTTATAAGAGATTTGTATCCTTTGAATCTCTTATAAAGATACGAAGGAGCCAATTAATTTTAAGACAACTTTTTAATTCGTAGCAGTGTCAAAATTTAATACTAAAATTCAAAGGATCAAAATACATTCAAATACCCAAACAAAAATTGTAGGGATCAAAAAAGGGCATTTTCAGATTTTTAAGTATCAAATTCCAGCCCTGCATTCAGGATGACAAAATCGTGTAAACTGTTTGCAGGTTATACCCTGCCTAATACACAATTGCACAAACAAAGCTGTGTTTAATTGGTAAACAGGTTGCTCCAATTTATTATTCTGAACACAGGGCTGGTTTGAGGGTCAAACAAGAGCCTTGTAAACATAAAACTGGAGGGCAAAATTCAGGACAGCAAATTTTGGCAAATTATACCCTGCTTTGCAAGCAAGTACACATTCACAGCAGGGTATAATTTGCAAGCAGGGGTGGTTTTAAGGGTCAAACATGAGTCCTGTTAAAATAATACAGGACAAGTTTCAGGATGACAAAACAGTGTAAAATGCTTGCAAACTTTATCCCACTTTGCACTCAAGTGCATGTGCAAAGCAAGGTATAATTTGCAAACAGTTCACTTCATCCGATTTTATCATTCTGGGTGATTTGAGCACATGCAAAGCTGGGTATAATTGGCAAACAGTTTGCACCATTTTGTCATCCTGAATACAGGGCTAGTTTTAAGGGTCAAACAGGAGTCCTGCAACAATAATACTCACTGTTATGTTATCGTCTCTCCTGTATTTAAATTTTCGTACAACATTTGCATAATGTGTTCTGTCGGCCCTTTTTTCCATCTCTAATTTCTGATATCTACAATACATTTAGAAAATCCAGATTCATTTTGTCAATCATCATCCCAAATAACCTCTTTTATGAATTTGAACTCCATAATTATATTATTGATGGGCGGTCAAACCTAGTAGCTTCAGCTTGAATAAGCTGTATTTACAAGGTTTTGGTCACCCATCGATGCTATGCATTTTACCTTTACCATATAAAACAGCTAAATTATGAACTTGTAATGAGCAGGTACTTCCTGCCTCAAGTTACCTTCATTCAAAATAGAGGCATTACATGTTGGATAGTTAACTTTATCCTATATTAAAATTTTCATTTCAAACAAATTGGTAATTCTTGTGATATTTCACCCAATATGGCTCAAGTTTATCCACCATAATAAAGTAGAGGGAGAGCAATGTATGCTAACATCGCATTGCAACAATGTGCAGTCTAATCTTGGTTTACATTGTACTTCATAGTTTATTTAGGCCCCTCAACTAACAAGGATTGCCATTAAAATAAAATTGTCAACAAAGTAATTTAATAGACCATGCATGGAAAATTCGTCAGTTTACATGGCTCAACACTAAGTACAATGAGTATCTAAGGTGTCCTGGGTCTCCGGACTTAAAAAATTAATCAAGGAGTCCATGCTCAAAATTTATGAGTAGTCTGCATTATGTATTTGGGAAAACATAGAAAAAAGGAAATTGTTACAAGAAACTGTCTATTTGTATATACTTATTGGTGCTGAGGATATCAATATATACCCTGATTATTCTTTACTTGGCTGTAGTATGAATTGGTTTTAGGGGAAAACCAGGTAAATTCTGACGTTTTTTACCAACCTTATTTCAGGCTTGATTTTTAAGCTATAGGTGGAAACCTGGACACTAGCCGTATTCTCATCACTCGGGCGGTCATCGAACTTGCATTTTATCCAAAAAATGTGAAGCAAATGATGGCCAAAACGTGAAATCGAGAAGTTTGAGAGTACTGTGAAACGGGTAAACTTGGACGGGGTTGGAAAAATTCGGACTTGAAAGCGGCAAAACTCGGACATGTTAATCGTCATAGGGTGAAATTCGCACAATTAAGGAATATCAATAATTAGAGGAATAAAGACACGGATTTTGAAACTTTAAACGAAGAATGTCAATACGAACAGGCCTCCAAGCAGGCCTAAACGAAAATAAAGGTTTTTATAAAGGCTCTAATGTATGAAAATAAAGGCCTTTTAGTGTAAAATATGAAAAAAATAAAGAGTAAATAAAGGCTATTTTTGTCGAGGTTCTTATTTCTTTATTGAACCCATAGTCATACCAAAGTCATTTTTTATGTTATATACTGCATTCTGAAAAACTCAAGATGGAAGAAACAAAAGCAGCATTTTTTAACTACACATAAAAGAATGGAAAAAGCAGAACAAAAGCCATTACTTGCTTTCAGCTAGCACAGCAACCATTCAGAGCAAATATAAAGGTTTTGAGTGAGAATTACAGGCTATTTTAGCGTTTTAAAGGATTTCTGGGGAAATGTAAAGGTTTTAAAGGTTTGCTCTGAAATTAAAGGATTTTAAAGGTTGTAAAGGTTTCACTAGGAGGCCTGTACGAAGCTTTAAAACTTCAATTCAGGAATGCTTTGACTATAGATACTATATTCATCCATCAACTTTGATGTTGAAAATTGGCAAATATTTCGAATAAAATACAGATAAATAGGTATATTAACAGACACTGACATGAAATGTCTAAACGTGTATTATGTTCGGATGTATTCAAAGAAAAATAGATATAAGGGGATACATTGATATTACTTAGTTTTCAAAGCATTCAATTTGTATAGTCCGAATTTTTACTTCTGTTGAAAATTGAAAGTGGAATTTCGGACACTTCGAAAAAAGCTATATATAACGATTCTGGGCAAATAATTATTGATTATTTTATTAAAATTGTTAATCTCTTTGATATTTTAATAAAAAAATAACCGTTTTGCATTTCATTTTCGCCATTACATACATATTTCTTAACAGTTGACCGAGCCTTTATTCGTCAGCAATGTATGAATGTCAGTTCAATTCGGAAGGTAGCCAGGGGTTTGAGACTTCAAAAACTTTTTAGTTCCACCAACATATCTATCATTTTATCACAAATCAAACTGACTTATGCAAGATATATCTCAGAATGTATGGAAATATACGATAAAAACGCTGTTGTCATTGCTTTTTCAAAAAATTATCTTAAAAAGTATGTCCGAATTTATACGTTTGTCCAAACTTGTACGGTTTTCCCCTAATGTCCCTTTACATAGTATTGCAGTCATATCGTAGCAGCTGGAGCACCTAAGCATTGATTCCTGGTATTTCTCCCACCAGTTTAACCACAACATCCTTTCCCAGCCTCCACCTGCTCATTCAACTTTGGATGGTTCAAAATAAACTATCCACTGATGGGAGAAAAACTATTGGAAGGAAACTTGTTGCAGTTAGGGATACAACTGTGCCACCCTGATTGTGAGTCTGACAATCTACTAACTACCAACTGCACCATTGCTGTGGCCTAAAGTTCTCCTTACTTTAGAGCCATAAGTTCTGTATCCTCAGGTATAACTTCTAGAAGCTTCCACTGATCTGCCCCAGCTATATCATCTCGTGACTTCAAATGATCGAGACTGAAAAATAGGATAGATTTATAGGTTATATAAGTGCTACAGATTGGTGGTTCAGCGCAAATCAGTTGTAACTGCCTGTATGTTTACAAAACCAAAACCCCATCTGGACTAGCCACTCAGAGACCGTGTTTTAAAATCAATTAGAATATGTTTATAACAGGTTTCGGTGTTATCACAGTGACATGCAGTCCAACTAATATTCTTGTAAAACAGTGCAGTTGTCAATAACCCCATTATTAAATTTATGTCGACCTGTGAGCTTTGGCGGGATAAACCAACAACACTGGAAAAATAAATCTTAATTCGTGTAATTCGTAAAACTATTTTCATAGATTTTGCGTTCTTGGATGATATTGGAAGAAACCTGACGTTTTGTCCGAAATTGGTTATCATCCGAATTCCATTACTCACCTACAAACAGATTCCAATTCCTTCACTATTTCTTCGTTTACTTTCATCCTTTTCCTTATTTCTACCTGTCTCTCTTCGGCCTTACTAGCACAAATCTGATAAACATCATTGTCCCACCTGGCAAGGAAATCCTTAACTTTAATTAAATCAGAAATTGGAAAAACACGACCAAATTCTGCCATTGTATCAAAGGGGAATAACCAAAGAAGTTTGAAATAATTTGCCAACCACAAGTTATCTTTCCGTTGCGAAAAAATGTGATAAATAGGAATACATGGACAGGTGCTGCATCCTTTTCAATATGACTGTGTTTAGATGACTTAAACGGGCTATAATCTACTACAAAATGATCCTAAACAAATTATCCTTTCAGCACGTGTATTTTCATGTATTACTTGATTTATCGACTCATTGACTTCATTGTCGTTAATCTTATGATTGATTGATTGATTGATTGATTGATTGATTGATTGATTGATTGATTGATTGATTGATTGATTGATTGATTGATTGATTGATTGATTGATTGATTGATTGATTGATTGATTGATTGATTGATTGATTGATTGATTGATTGATTGATTGATTGATTGATTGATTGATTGATTGATTGATTGATTGATTGATTGATTGATTGATTGATTGATTGATTGATTGATTGATTGATTGATTGATTGATTGATTGATTGATTGATTGATTGGATGGATGCATTGCATTGCATTGCATTGCATTGCATTGCATTGCATTTATTGCATTGATTGCTTTGATCGCGTTGATTTCATTTATTGATTGTATTTTAATCATCGATTGAATTCACCAGGCGTTATAGGTATGCACGCGACAAAATTGTTACTGATTTAAATAGAAGGACTTTGTATAATAAGTAGCCAAGAGATCATTTAGCGATTTTTATTAAAAAAGGAAAAGAAAAAAAAAAGAGGCAGTACACCGTCCAAGATCAGAATGCACATCTGTGAAAGCTGGTCCTAGCCTTAAATAATGTCTACTTAGGCTTTTTATATTGAATCACTTTGTCATGGAAATCATGACAAGTGTTACGGTAATTATGATATTAAAAGTACTTGAGCATGTGCGTGACATTTCCAACACCGAAATTCATTGTGTTTGTGATAGGCATACATTCACAGACAGTAGGCAGACGCACACAGTAATTGCATTGCGAATTTTCTCCAGTTGCAAGCCGGCATTGTGAGTTAGAAGTTATCCATTTATTGCACAGTGAAAACTCTGATAAGACTTTCAGATGCACATGCAGATTACAGTCGTTACGATGCGTGCATGTGAAATTCGTTGGAAAATGTCATACATTGGGTTGTTCCGGCTAGGAAAGGTATGACGATGACTTCGCTTTTATAACAAGAGCAATACCTGCGGATGCTTTCGCTCAAGTGTATGGTGCTGGATAATAATTTCAAAACTAATGCAAAAAAGGGGCACCATCAATTCGAAAAATATGTCTTGAAGTATACTTGTAAACACATGTGCAATGTTTCAAACGAATGTCTTCATTAATAGCGGAGAAATCACTGTCGACGAAGACGACGACACAAAGGCTTTAGAAATAGGCCTACCTCGGGTTTTATCCGCCAACAGCTGAGCTAAAAAATACAAGCTTATTTTTATCAGTGACTAAAAACAAACAAACAAAAAAAAAAACAACATTACAATATCTCTTGCGGTCTTTGTCGGACTTTGATTTTATCTGTGGCCGCGACATGCGCTGTATTGATGTTGCATTTTCATGCGTTGTTTTGTGTTTGTTTGAATGGGATTTAACGCTACCTTTAACAATCTACAAACTTTGGTACTAACGGATAGCGACAACTCAAGGATTTCGCAAAAGAGGAATGAAGAGAAGATGAATTTTAAAAATGTCCTTATTACGATTGATCTTACTCATAACTTCTTGCGAAAAAAAAGAGGAAACGAAAAAGAAAAACGATACAGTGAATATTTCATCTCTTTTTTCCCTTAATGAGTGTATGATCGATAGACTTTATACTTACAAAAAATGCATTCTCACGAGAGTTGGAGCTACGAAGAAAATGTAGCGTTTGGTGTTCAATAAATCAAGGATTTATTAACCTTACACGATAGTTAAAAACGTCAAGATCTATCATATTTCTTTAATGCAAAAATGACACGAAATGCGGAAATTGTAGGATTGTTTATTAAAAGCGGACAATTTCGCACGAGATTGTACGGCAACGTCGATCATGACGTCATATGTATTTGTCTTGCTTGAGAATATACACATTCAGACGTAATTTTCTCTTCAATACGAATTTTCCCAGACATAGAAACTAGCTGTAGACCTAGATGGAGAGCTCCTCTACGCGATTCTGTAACTTTTATCAAATCTTATCGTTTAGATTTGTCTTCCCCCAAATCACTGCTATATCCGGCAAAATCGTATGTTTTAGCCTATCGGTGTAAGCTAGAACATTCCGTTCCAATGGAATCGAACAATGTTCAATTCATCCTTCTCTTCGTTCCTCTAAAATGCAAATAAAAAAAGTAAGTCATGAAAAATGTATGGGGTATTCGATACAGACGACAAACAATTGGTGATTTCCGATCTAAAATGAGATTTCCTGACCTCTCCGATTCTCATCCGTCTACCATCTAGTTGACATTGATACATGGGTTTTCTTGTGAGACGCCTTGCATCCAATTTGTATCGATATTCCCGTATTTTGTTCCACCATAAGTTATTTCGATGGCTCAGCGTGGAAACAGTTGTAATGGCCTATGCACTTAAAGGCAGAATCCCTCTCTCATGCTGAATCATCGATTTGACCATGCCACCTAGAAAAGGGGTTTCAATAAGTAACAAGAGAAAAAGAAGACACGGGGATGTCAAGGTGGCCAAAAGTGAATTAATTCTTCATTTAAGGTTAGTCAAATTCAGCATATATCAGAATTTCTGCTTTAGACCGAATGTACTTTGGACAATATAGATCTAGTGGCAACAGATGACATGGCCAAAGTGGGATTTTTTTTACTAAAATGAACTAAAGATATACAATTTCAATGGAGCGTAACCCAAAAATATTATTATCGGATGGAAAAAGACTATGTAGCTGTCGAGCCTGCAAAATTTTGACAACCATCTTAACCTTCACATTTACCTTGAACCTCACCGTGAAAACGTAGGATAATTGTGTTCATTTTTTTAAATTCCTCATTAACTTTTGGAGATATTCTTAAGATTAGCCGAATTTCAATATTTGACTTTTGAAGAATTGAAAAAGAAAGGAAAAATAAAAAATAACAAAACAAATCTACTCATTTTTTAGATGTTTTTTTTTTCAAATTATTTTCTTATCCTGCCATCTATTTAGAGACCAGCTTTTTTATTATTTGACCTTAAGCTAGGACCTTGAAGCCACCTAAAACAAGTTCAAATGCATGTTACATCCACTTGTGATGGCTAAACTTGTGATGGGTAAAATTGTATCAAATATGAATATTTAAAAATCATCTATAAATGTAGGGAGTGTTCTGCGAAGAAACTGAGTTTTAACATTTGAACTTGAGTTGCCAACTTGATCTTGAAACTATCTTAACATTTATTAAAAAACGAAACATCTTTATTTCACATGATGCAGAACAAATTGTGGCAACCTATTTTTAAATCCGTCCATAAATGTATGAGCTTTGACATTTGCCATATGACCTTGGGGCTATTTAAAAATTGGTTTGAAATAGCGAATCCGATGATAAAGAACTGTTGCGGAAAGTTATTTTGAAGCCAAGCACATATGTAGGATATATTGTCCCTATTAAATCGGGAAGACTGTGTCACTGATTAATGGACATACTGACTCACTCGCTATGAGCGGGCTCGACAGATGTATAGAGGGAGCAACTGACAGAAAGAAATACTATATTACTTGCAAATATCCAAAAATATATAGATATAAAATATTTATATCTTCGACCGAAGATATGCTCTAAATACCGTTTATCAATATGTTAGAAAACAGAGAATTAATGAGCAAATGTAATTAATTCTGCTCTGTGTGTATATATCCCTCATGATCCCACAATCCTTCAGATCTAGAAGTGTCTTCAGTAACCAACGTAGTAAGACAGTTGGTCGCAACTATCAAATAATCAAATTTCTAATTTGACAACGATTCTGTGTACGTGACATGAATACTTCAAGGGTAATGCAAGTACCTGTATGATTTTCTGTCTTTTGCATTCAAAAGTAAGAATATATAGCTATACGTGACTATTTTTCTGGTTCTTTTGGTTTAAACATATTTCATTTGCACAAATTAATACATGAACAATACAGTTTACAATAACTATCTAATTTTAGGCAAAAGGATGACAACGTATGCAGAGCTTATTGTTCTTTTTCTTTATCATTTTTGAAAGAGGTACGACATAAATATACTTTATTTAACATGATGATAAAATCGAGGAAATTTTGAGAAGATTGAAGCATTTTCCAGTTTAAAGGATTTGTAGGGAGCAAAAATTGGTATTTAAAAAAAAAATATTTTACATGTTAATATTTACTTATAAGACATCGTGACTATATCATATATTATTATGTTCTTATTATGTATAACAAGTAACTGTAAAGTTTACGCCAATAAAATATTGTCTATTGTGTATTGTGATTGAGCTTTTAGTTTCATACCCACACGAGTTCAAAAGATATTCTGTTCATCTATTAAGTTATTTTTTATCTTTTATAGATATTTCATATATCGAATGATGTTCGTTTATTCTTCTAAAAAACGAACCTGTTGTTTGTCAAAAGGGGGTTACGCCTAAAATGCCACAAAAATAAAAGATGTCGTAGGATTATGAATTAATAGGATATAATTCCAGATCGCGTTATGGATACTTTAATCGCTGTCTGATTTAATTTGATGTCCTTTTGGGAGAACAATCTTGTACTGGTATTTCGGTTGTAATCCCCAGAATGCATGAATGATAGAACGCTTTAAGACATATAACGGAATCCGCGAACGTGACAAGAATTTAAAACAGAATATTTTCGGATATCAATGTCCATCAATGTCCAACTTTATACCCACTTATAACAGATCACACAAACACCGGGGCAGAAAATATTACTTGGAAACTGTGAAAAAGACACTGATGTACTACTTGTACTTATAAATACTATCTTCGGTACCATTGATCAACACCACAATTATTATTATTTGATTGATAACAAATGGTAAAAGAATAGTCTTTCATATATGTATCTATTTTGACTTGTAATGCTCTAAGCAACAATAAATTTACCTTTGCTTTGAACATCGATTGAACGACCGAATTGTTAAAGTAGTAGTGTTGCGATTCACCATTTTTTATGTCTTTTCGTTGTTTTCTATAGACGAATAAAATGTAGCAGTCACATCTTTTTTGAACTAGCCAAGATGTTTAAATCACCTCCTTATGTTTTTCTGTTTGATTTACAGATATACCTGAGCCCGGGTTATAAAACTTTTCTCGTTCTCAATTCAAGATATTCAAATTTCAATTTGATATTAAAACCGTAAATACGTTTTATTGCTCATTTTAATGTATTAACATAAAAAATTATATTAATAAGTTGTTATGAATAACAACTTATTAATATCATCTTTTATTTTCATACATTTTTTTTTCAATTTGAAATTTGAGAAAATTCTCAGTTGAGCCTGGGAAAAGTTTTATAACCTCGGGGCCCAGTTAAAAAATATACATACAAACCAAGTTTGATGTCTCAAACAAAATTCTGTTGTTAGTCAATGATAGTGGATAGAGCCATGTGTTCTTGACTTGCCTGATTGTCTTATTGTAATTTGGATCCTCATTAGTATTCATCTTGTCGCTCTCCGGTTTCCTTTCTTGTTTTTTCTTCTTTCTTAATTGGCAAATTTGTTAGCCGAGATTGGTTCATTGTTAATTTTTGCACCACCTTTGAGGCATTTGCTAAATAGGTTACAAACCCTTCGAGGATTCAGTGCAAGACTGTACTAAGTGAAAATACACTGTATAAACAATTAGTACAGTCTTGCACTGTACCATCGACTTATGTTAAGCCATTTTTATTCCACATGTTCCATGCGCTATGATATCTGAACGCTGATACCGCCCCTTGACCGTCTCAGACCGCCACACAGCCTCAGAAATTAAACTTGAGTTATTTCGAGGGTTTAGGGCAAGACTATTGTTAGTGCCTATATATTTTAAGTTATTTTGCGCTGACCCCTCGATTTGTCTCTGAAATATATGGAGGAAATGAGGCAAATGAGGTTATCCTGTTATAATTGAGAGTTTGGTTTTCCAAACGATTGTTTGATGGACAACTACGAACAGCTAGCTGGTAAAACATTAGACTTCAAACCTAAGGATTGCGGATTCGAGTCCTGCGTTTGCCCAAGTTACAAACGTATTTGAATGAGGCATATATGTATTTCCATTTATTTATCGTCGCTACCGTGGCACATGCCCATATGAGCGTCGCCCCCAGAAGACGGTTAATTGTTTCGGGGGATAGTGCAAGGATACATGACGAAATTACTGCTGAGATCCGCCATGGTTCTTTAACGTGTTCGGTGTAAAACATCGTCTCAAGGGACCTCGGTTTAACGTCTCACCCGAAAGACAATTAGTTTTGTTAGTGGGCCAGCCCGGGAATCGACCACCCGCGGTCGAACTTCAATGGTTTTGAAGTCCGGTGCTCTACCAACTGAGCTAATAGGGCTGACTTGAATGAGGCGCTGAGACGAGGCGCTTATTTACTGTAATTACATCTATTCATCGCATTAGATTTAAATACTTTAATATAATTTGCGTCCGTCAAAATTCGTGGATTTGATTGGCTGTTAAGTTAGTTTTATTCCCTAATGAAAACAATTTTGACCTCAGTTTTTTAGGTAAGATTTTGAAAATTTAGGAACTTATTCCCCAATGAAAACAATTTTGACTATGCAGTTGTTTTGTAGACTTCCGCAAAAAATCGTCCCGAAAGAAATATGTTTCTTAACTGACACATCTTTGCATTTTTTGCTTCATGATATTCATAGTGGGATTAGGTTTTTAGTATCATTCCTCAATGAAATCAAGGAATACTGTCTTCATCTCTTAAAAAATATGAAGCAAATCTTACCGCAGATTTTTTTAGATAAAAATTTGAAAACTTAGGAACGCACAAAATGCTTAACACTCTGAGCTGCAGAGAATCTCCCAGATTCTGACTACATCTCCCGTTACTTAATAATAATAATAAAATCTTAATTTAAAGAAGGTAGCTCATTAAGCTATCACCATACAAACAATACAATGAATATCTTATTTACAATGAGGCCTTCTGAAATAATTCAATGTATAACAAAACAAGTAAAGCAAGATTGGTGATGACAACATATTCATGATATTAATGATCTGGCGAATTGATTGAAAGGTTAATGACTTGCACCTTCTGGAAATCACTTTGCATCAAATGGAAACAAGTTCTTGCAAGAATAAAGTTTTTCAAATAATTTCTATTCTGCTGCAAAACTATTCGCGTAGAATTTGAAGGTTAAATGAAGAAGTGAAGAGATTGCATTAACCTTTTCAAGAAAAGGTTACTTGTGTATCGGAAACCAACCAGTCGTTAAATATCATCTCCTCTTGAATGATTGGACCAATTTGCACAAAATTTTGGTTATTTCCTAAATGTTTTCGTTCGCACGATTGTGATTCGCCACATAAAAGAATAGAAAAAAATAAACAAATAACAAGGACTATCTGGCGGGATCTTTTTCATTCGATTAATTTCTCTGAATGAAATTTCCTTCTTACCACAAGTCTAATTTATGCGACCCCTCACGCGAAAAAGAACCATATGGGAACTCCGTAAAAAAACATCTTAAAAATAGATTAGTTCTTGTACAGGCCAACCAGAGGTCGGTTTTCAAAAATTCTTTCATAGGAAGGTAGATCGAATTTTCTAGATTCGGAAAACTAGTAAAGTGTGAAAGGTTTCGACCCTAGTCAGTCTGCGCGGCCCGCGCAGTCTGACTAGGGCCGACAAATTACGCACTTTCCGTATGGTCCCTTTTCACGTGACGGGTCACATTTTCATAGAATCTTCACCTTCCATAACATGTTCTATTTCAACTAGATTAAGAATTTCAAATGAATTTAAATTTGATTCACAGTGGCTTGATCTCAACAAACGAAGCGTCCATTATGATTTAGATGGATTAGACTTGTACACAAAATATAAGAGTGCAAAAGAAGCGATTGGATTGTGTGTCAAGGCGTTTTTTTTTCTTGTGATTTTTTTTAAAGAGCGATAAACTCACTGCTTTTTTGGCTGACTTACCTAGCGTTCAAGATGCAAGTACGTTTACAAAAGTTTTAACATATTGCCCTTTTTTGCATGAGAGCATTGGCTGACAAGAGTACTCGAAATTGCCCTTAATTTATTTTCTTAATGTAATTCATTATACTAGTTTTTTTATGTACATATATTTGGCAAACCGGCAATCATTGATTGAACCAATATTCACAGTCGTATACCTGGTACAGTGCAGTATAAAAAGTGCCCAGTGTAGAAGCATGCAAGATGGCGGACGTAAACAACGATAAAAAGTAGGTACATTTTCAATCGCAAAAATACAGGTTAATTTAACTGATGGTGTTTAATGATAGACATTGTGACCAACATGAAATGTCCGATTTTCTTATTTTCCCATTGATTTCTCGTGATGTCAAAGGTCACCGACAAATTTACAAGCCCACACAATGCCAGAATCAAGTACGATCAACTTTCAAACTTTATAAGCAAAATAAAATAGTTCAAATTTAAAGAATGGATAAATGTATTAAATATTTCCCTTATGACACTATTCGAAATAATAATTCGGCTACTTTCAATTCACGACGACAAAGTCATTATTTACCAACGTCGTGCTTGTTCTACACGGTTCCAAACAATTTGTCTACACAGTTTCCAAAAATGTATCTCCACTGGTTCAAAATCGCCTCAAAACCTTGTTTCTCCACTGTACCAATGGAAAAAACGGCCTGTTTCTGCACTGGACCGTTGTCCATTTACAAAAACTAAAAATATCACTTTCCACAATGCTTTTTCAGGGCTGTCAAAAATCGGGATGGTTTGTGGGGGTTTGGGCTTACGATAGGTCGTTGGACATAGGTGATTTTATTAGTAATGAATCAAATATTCTGGAAAGAATCTTGCGATCACCGCTTCAATTTCGGTTTTTGCTATTTACCCAACTTTATCGATTGAATCCAAGTTGTGTAGTAGGCATCACGAGAAATCAATGGGAAAATAAGAAAATCGGACATTTCATGTTGGTCACAATGTCTATCATTAAACACCATCAGTTAAATTAACCTGTATTTTTGCGATTGAAAATGTACCTACTTTTTATCGTTGTTTACGTCCGCCATCTTGCATGCTTCTACACTGGGCTCTTTTTTAATGCACTGTACCAGGTATACGACTGTGATATTATTCGGCTCAAAATGCAATAATTTATTCAGAAGTTAATGACCTTTAATATCTTTTGTTTCACGCAAAGCTAGAAAAAAAGGGTGCGAGAAATCTCTGGATGTCAAGAATCGAATGCTTCAAATAGTTTCATAATCAAGTTTCATGGCGATTCCTTTAAACTACACAAAAATGCTTTTTCTGTGCCGATAGATCGGAATCTTACTGTTTTACCGCTGTCTGTGTATTCGCCGTTCTATGTATCTGTGTGTTTGTCTGTCTGCGAAAATTTACCTTCAACAATTTTGAAGTGGGAATGCTCATTTTTGACAATAAGCTTATACTGAACATTTCGCATCTTTGAAGTACAAGATCAAGGTAATCTGATATGGTCAAGGTGAAATGCTCTTTAGGGAAATTAGTGTTTTACGAATACATCTCGTAACCGCTTATATCAATACCCACACAACAGGTTACGCACACAACATGGTCTCTATTTCACTTGTTATATTTCCCACATCTCACACGTAGAGGGAATATACGATACAGGCGACAAACAATTGGTCATTTCCGATATAGAATGAGATTTTCTGGATGAACTTTTCCGAGTCTCATTCATCTATTATGTCCCTGACATTGATACATGACAACTTTTGTCCGAAACACGTCGACATAAACGGTGCCAATTCTCTATTTCAATGTCTTTATATGTGCAGTATAAGTGTCCTGTCTCAAGCAAATGAACCATCTGGAGACTCCGTACTATAAATGTACTGAACCAACAAAGAAACTACGCATTATTTAGACTTGTAAAATATAGTAAAAATCAAGAGAGGTTTAATGGCGTAAATAACTTCATGTTAAAGAACAAATCTCCGTTTGGTTAAATCTCTACTGTGCTGTTTATAGGGGTTGTATATGAAGTTGGTACTCTCTGCACTAGATTGGAAGAATTTGTCAGTGGAATTCTACAAAAAGCAAATGTTTGCAATTTTCATAAGTAGGTACCGTTGTCACAATAGCAACAAGACGAAGTATTACATGTAATGACATGATATACACTGCGCTGGGTAAGTTTGAAGAGAGTAGGATAAGAGTCAACGGAATTAACATAATTTCGTATTTAGAAGAATTATCATTATTAGGAAATGTTACCATAGAAATTCGAGAAGCCCATTTAAGTCTTGTTTTTTCATTGGATCAAGAAATCATAACATGTTTGAAAGAGTGTCGCCAAAGGTTTTTTTAGTTGATATACGTACGAATTGAGCAATATGTGACATATTTGTTTGTTTGAGTTACTTTACTAATTATTTATACTTATTAAATAAGACAAAAAAATCAGAAGAAAACCAACTTCGAACAGTCCTAACGTTCTAAAAAAGTAAATGGTGGATTCCTCGACAATTGAACCAGATCGCCAGCGTAAGAGGCGAGCATGTTAACCACTGGACCACCGGGACTGTACATGGCTCTCTATATATGAAAACGATTCTATTCCCTGGCAGAGAACTATGTCACTCGATTTTTGTTGTATTTACGCTAAAAAGGGACAATGCAAAAGTGTTCAAATTAAACTTTACATTACTAAGTATACAAAAAACAATTCACGCAAGCTAAAAATTTCTGAGACATGCAAAAAAATGACGTTAATCTTTTCGAAGCGAGACCTACAAAGGCATTCATTACAATTAAGATGATTCCGTAACCTACATCTACCAACACGACCCTAGATGGACTCGCCAAAATATGGGTCAAATGACTTACATTTTTTTTAAAAAGTGTTCAAAAAACATTTTTGCTCATAAATAAAGTCCAAGAAAAAAGTTATAAATATATCAAGCTTGTAAGTGTCTATGAACACAAAATGTCACTACCTTCTCCAACTGGCCATAGAAACGAATTCCCCTACAACCTGTAACCCCTCAACCTGGAAGAACCCATTTGGATTTTGAATTTAATAATAACTCTAAGAATAACCATTTGTAGGAAGGTATTAAACGAGTTTGTGTTTATAGAATAAGTAACGCTTAGAAAAAAAAGGTTGCTTATCAGTGTTATTTTCCGTAAAAGAACCCCCGATATTCCTTTCAAAAAAGGAGAAGAAAGCATCTAAAAAGAAATCTTGCACAGGAATCAATCGTGCTTTTGAGTTCCTCACATATTATCCTTATAATATTTTAAATGACACAAGCAGCTATTGGTAACTAAGAAAAATACACGTGTATTTCCGAGAAAGTTGTTTTTTAGACAATATCTTTGAAATAAGTCCCAACATGACACCAAAAACACCTAACAAAAATCCTGTCTTCCCAAACAGGGATCACTTTGCCAACCGCTGCCTATATTGAGGTAAGTTTGAATTCTTTATACCTTTAGGGTTTAATGTTTTGGAGTTCGAAATAGACGAACGTATCGCCGTTATCTCAACTTTTGCTATTATTGAAATTTAGCAACAATTTGAAAAATAACCATTCAATGATAAATAAAAAAAGCCTTTTGATCAAAAGATTTCTGTATGAATAAAATTGTTATGCTTATTATATTCTGCTAATTATGTATTATAAAGTATATTAATATTTGTAAGATTATTCAGTATGAATGCTTTGAATACCATTCATTAAAATGTTAAGCGTATGTTTATTTGTCCTTTTCAAGTTTTGAGCGCACATGTGCACACGTTTGCGCATGTATGAGTTTTACCTAAAGTATTTTAAGGTAATGTGCATGTGTGTTTTAATTCTTTAACATATATTGCAAGTTCTCTTGTAAGAAAGCCGTGTCTAAAATAAGCCTGGTTGTCTAAACATGTTTTCTTCTTCTATTATTATTATAGCGTGACGTTTCTTTTGTGGTTCAGTATTAGTATTAGATTAAAAGAAATCGTGCCAAGCAAAAAAGCAAGTGCTCAGAATAAACAGAATTGAATGTTATCACTCCCTAGATTGCACTGTTTTGCGATAGGTGCCATATATCGTCAATTTTCTGCCAAAACCTAGTAACTACAGTTTGTATAAAACTGTAGTTACTCGATTTTAGCAGAAAATCGACGATATATCTTATAAAGAGATATTAGACTTTTCAAAAGAATACTGCACGCGAGCGTCTAATCTTGTCTTGGGTGCTTGAAGGCTGAATAAAAAAATGAGTAGAAAAAGACTGAAACAATGTGTCAAGCTAAACAAAAATAAATTTAAAATTATCCCACTGATAGCAAAAATTGTCTCTTCATACAGTACATATATTTCAAATTCAAGTGAACGTCTTTCATCTCGCTTTGAAAAGCCAGACAATATATATCTTTCAGGCTTGATAAACCTTGACAAAATTTAATTTAACTTGAGTCTAATAAGATTGGTTTTAAGAAAAAAAAGTTGCGTGTTGAACCAGACAATATATGACATTCTACATGTAGCTTGTCTAATGAATTCCACGGCCTCCGTCTGACAAATTTCTGTCTGTATCAACCTTGACAAC
Source organism: Fragum whitleyi (assembly GCA_948146395.1). Taxonomy (NCBI): domain Eukaryota; kingdom Metazoa; phylum Mollusca; class Bivalvia; order Cardiida; family Cardiidae; genus Fragum; species Fragum whitleyi. The sequence continues at coordinate 45,473,831 of OX411543.1, read as the reverse complement.
ATGTAATGCAATTTGAATCAAGACTGGTTTAACCCTTTGCTGTTTAATCCCTGCTTTTTACGTGCCTGTGTTTTTATGATTGAGAAAACATTGTGAAAAAAGAAGAAATTGCTTCTGACAAGCAATTTCTTCTTTATCCACACTATTTTCTACCCTACTAAATGGTTATTTTTCAAATTAAATCCACTTTAAATTTTCGTCTGCAAAACCTTTGAATTTGGACAGGTCCAAAATTTTGTAAAACAGGAAAGGGTTAACAGTGTTAACCGAGGTTTCCCAAGTCTTCATAAGACAACATCGGTCAACATTGTGAAAGATCAAGGGTTCCATAATGTTGCGGGAGTATGACGGATCTACTACCTTAAGAAAAAGTTGCGTCTTTTTAATAAATAATTGATTTCGAAACATGCTCGTAATTAATTACCATATGTTCGGGAAGCGCATGAGTCAATCTAACTATTATACTTGCGGTACGTGTGTCAAAATTCATTATTTATTTAATAAAGAAGACTTTCTTTTTCCAGTTTTCCATTATCCGAATTCCCATGGAGAGTTTCAATGTCAATCTCATCCTATTTTTGTTTGAGTTTTGTGTAGACAAACGGATGTCCATCGAAGTCAGTGTACAATTGAATTAAATTTAATTATTTCTATACGACCTGACATACATAGTGTCTAGATTTGTAATGAAAGAGTGGATGACAGCCCTGCGTTCAGGATGGCAAAACGGTGCAAACTGTTTGCCAATTTTACCCAGCTAAGTGCACTTAAGTGTAAGTGCAAAGCGGGTATAATTTGCAAAACATTCCACACCGTTCCGTCATCCCGAACGCAGGGCAGATCGATGTTGTCGATAAAAACAATTGACTAATCGAATTACTCATTTATATCCGAATGACTGTTGACCTCTTTTATTTTCCAACACTTTGTTTCAAATATTTCTTGGATGGACTCACGGGCACTGGGGAATATACAGGCTGACTTGGGCTCAAATGTTTCGCACTCGTTTGATTTCAATGATCATTTAACCTTTCTGTATATTTTTCGAAATGCGAACAAAACTGGCTTCTACTGGCACCAGTCTCTTTTTCAGATATTTATTACACGAAGGTTACAGATGGTTCCCTTCAAACCTATCGACATAACTAAAAGAAATGTTGAAAGGAGACTTTGTTCTCTGAGTTGCCTCTGAATTACCAAGCACGTTCAAATGGACGAAATGTGTTTCTATTTCCGAATTGACAAGTTAAGAGTATGATCTTAAATATCCCATATTAACAAATATCGCCATGTACCGGAAACTGCCTTTCGCTGTCTGATAGAAATAAAGCTTTGTCCGATATCAAGTGATTAATAGCCCAGTACTGGATTATTGGAGGACTTTCCTTGAGAACACCGCCGAATATCTCGTTGTATGATATACAGCCGATCTTGCGTGATGAACCGCGTCTATTAAGCGATCACTTCGTTAAGTTTACACAGTCTGATTAGATTTTCAATAATATTTCTGTGTACGATAATTTCAGAGCCAAAGTTGAATGTATGGACAAGAGCGAAAATACTTGATCAGTTTGTTGCTGTCCAGGTTGCTCAATGTTAACAACATCGTGAAATTGGCAAGGTGAATGATTTTAGAATGATTTTGGAATAAATTGAATGTGTATGTGAAGCGAGTTTTGCGTGAATTTAATGGGAGATGATCCAATATCGCAAATTTGTTCAGGATGAACAAATGTATTATGAATTCCACTTTTTCGAACTACTCGACGGCGGCACTCATTCTTTCCGACTATTTGTCTTCAACCAATGGGTCGATAATCGTAGACCTACGTGGGATAGTAGCTGGAGGCTGGGAAAGGATGTGATGGTGGTGCTGGTGTGAGAAATGCCAGGGATCCGTTGTTAGGTGCTCCAGCCGCCATGACATAACTGAAAGATTGTTGAAAGCGGCGTAAAACTGAATTCAAATACACAGATTTTCGAACTCGAATTGACGCAAAACCGTACTTCCATGTCTTCCACCAAAGGGTCGATAATCGTATTCGTACCTAAGATAAAAGATATAAAGAAATATCGAGATACAACACACGTCTTTGAATTTTTGAAAGCGGCGTAAAACCCCATTCAAACCATCAATCGATCTTTCATAATGGAAAAGTCAGGCGCAAGTTCGGGTAACGTTTGTTTTTGGGGCGAACCTGCCCCGACCCAAAGGGCCGAACTAGCCCCAAATATCTTTTTCTAAAATATCTAGCCGTATCTCCCTTAAAGTAGCCAATAAATTCGTTCTCATTGCCTGAGTTTAAAGCACATTGTACATCATTTGCATAAACTTAAAAAACCCCTACTTTTTTACAATTCTGCATATGAATTAAAAACAAAACAAAAATAGCTTAAAAAAATACTTTCAGCAAGAAAATGAATTTTTGCTTCCAAAATCCTCATAGATCTATATAAATAATTCGAAGCCAACGATTCTTTGTGTAGTTGATTGAATTTTCCTAAGTTACAAAAGCATTTCCCTCCCAACTCTATATCTTTTTCGAGCGTCCAGATAAAGCCAGCTACCGATTTTGATTGATTGATTGAATGGAGTTTAACGCCGCTTTCAACATTTTATCGCAGACGCTGGAGCACGTAACAATTGTTTCCTGGTATTTTTCTCACCATTACAACCATTACATCCTTTCCTGGCCCCCAGCTGCTATCTCACATAGGTCTACGATTATCAACCCGTTGGTGAGAGACAAATAATCGGAAAGAATGAGTGCCGCAGTCGGGGATCGAACCCGGTACCTCTAGATGACAGTCCGACGCGCAACCAACTGCGCTATGACGGCGGCAACCCTACCGAACATGTCTCGAGGCCGAATTTATAATAATAATAATGATAATAAATCCTTTATCTATAGAAGGTAACTCATTAAGTTGACACCATTTAACATGATTTGACATGAATAACGAAACACTTATTTACAACGAGGCCTTCTTAACAGACGAAAAATGACAAGATGATGTTTATGATGATCAGTAATCAGTAACGAGATGATAAAAAGATGGTTGTGACCCTATAATGACCAATAATAAATGATGATAAAATGAAAACATCTCAATCATAAAAATGATGATAATGAGTAAAATTCGACAAGAATTATCAATGTCAAAGTGAAATTATCAACTATATCGCTTATCACTCAGTGTAGGATAAGGGATAATATTAAGTGATAAACCAAATATATAAACACAATGAAAATGAGTTATTCGCACATGAATGGCGGAAATAAGACATATGCAACAAGGTATTATAAGTCATTACTTAGCATTAAACATTTTTTGAGTGAGCGCTTGAAGGTAATTATATTTGCGATACTTCGCAAATGAATTGGAACAGCATTCCAGTACTCCATGCCAGTGAAAGAGAATGGTTCCTACTGACTGAAACAAAGATCGACATATATGATGGAGTCAGACCATGAATAGTTTTGAAAACCATAAGAATAGTAAAGTACTTGCTACGATTTTTGAAAGATAACCAATTTAAAGATTTAAAGTTACTTCTGGAGCATGAACGTTTTGGCTGACATAGTATTACTCTTGCAGCTCGCTTTTGAATTTTAGTGATCCTGTTGATTAATAAAGATTTATAATGACTCCATATAGTGCAACCATAGTCAAAATGTGGAGCTATGTAGGAGTTGTAAAATAATTGTTTCGTATAGTGCGGTTTTATTGACTTGAATCTGACCCCTGCTATTTAGATCAATAAAAATCTGATTATTCCTACTCGGCTTTGCACATGCTTTCATAGGAACGAATAACAAACGATATTGAATGTATTATACATTTTGTTAATTGATAAAATATATCGGTAATTGTTATTTGAGCATTTTTTCCACAGAGGTCAAAGTCGGGTCAATTTAACCAGGCTATATCAACACTAAAATAATTCATTACATGTATACACCAAAAAAGGCTAAATGAATCAGACCTATGTTTTATTAATTGATTGCAGCTGTGTTCCACGCCGTTTTTTTTATTTAAAAAGTTTTCAGTCATATCGCGACGGTGTTCAATATTTCATGTGCTTCTTGGTAAGCATCTTGTACATTATTAAGATCGTTCACCATACTATACCATGTACCTTTTCGTTCTATTAACTTCACTGATACCCGACCTTTATTCCTGACGAGTCATCAAAATAAGGACCGAAAATGTATATTGAGGTCTTATTCTAGGTCAGTTCGAACAAACTATTTAACCATATTGATATATTCTTTCATAAAGTCATTCATTCTTGCTTAGCAAAATGCGTTTTCTCAATCGTGCACTTTACACATTAGATTATGCTGACTATTAATTGTGACCCGTCACGCGAAAAGGAATAGTGTGTAAAGTGTCGACCCTAGTCAGACTGCGCGGATTGCGGAGACTGGCTAGGATCGATACTTTTCAAACTTAACTGAGTTTCTGAATCAAGAAAAATCAATCCACCTACCTGTGAAAGAATTCTCGAAAAAACGAGCAATCTCTTTTTTCAAATGTTTATTTTACGGAGTTCGAAGATGGTCCCTTTTTGCCTGACGGATCACAATTGTTAAAATCTTCAAAATTTCCTAAATTTTCCGATATCGCAAAGCGAATTAATTGTTTTGCTGTTCCGTTGAAATGAAAAGGGTTTTTTTTCAATGAAGCAATAAAAAACCACGTCATATTAAATCATTTATAGAGTCGCTCAGAATGGTTGAATAATAATAGTGCTAATAATAAAAATAATAATAATAGTGATAATAATGATAGTGATAATGATAATAATAATAATGATGATAATTATCTGAAACTACTAGTCAGAATTCAGGCACATTTTACAGGAATGGACATGCTCTCTCAGGTTTATTCGTTAAATTCTGGCCCACTTTTGGGTAGCCTAATCACATAGATGTTTGACAAAATTCTCAGATAAACACTACCCCAGGCCCTCTAGTTTCGGGAAAAAAACGATTTGATGGCTCATTCGATTTTCTGTTAGTTTTTTTTGTCATTTTTCCTTCAGTCCGGGATTTCTTTTGCAAATACTCGCATCAAGGTATATTAGTTTTTAACAGAAAAGCAGACGATATTTTTTATATTACTCAGGTGCATTTTTTGCGCCCTGGGTCATAGTTGGTCATATTGTATAACCTCGTATCAAGTTTTTTTTTCTACCCTTATCTGAAGAAGTCATCGGTGATACTATTGTATACATGATAAACTCTTATATTAAAAGTCATGTTGTTACCAAGAAAGAAGTAAATAAAAAAAATGAAAATAAAAATGAATGAATAAAAATGAATTAAAAATGATATCTTTTACATCTATAGAAGGGATGATGTTAAAGTAACTCAGCGTAGGATTACAGGTTCCTTTATGTGTAATTTATATACAAAAAGAAAGGTATAAAAGGATGGCGTTAATAGACAATAAAATGTAGTAACTAAAGCTTGCCAAAAGCCGAACTTACGTCATTTTGTCGTCCAACAATGATACGCATATATGCATATACAGTTCCCAGTTTGAAATTTTGAGTCGTTTACAATATCATTATTACAATTGAAAATGGTGAATAAATGCGGAGCGTTTCTAGTCGTTCTAGTAGCAATAGCTGCATTTGTGTTATTAAAGTATCTTCGTTTTACCGGGTTCTTCAGTCGAGGCAGAGTAACAGATAATTTACACACGAACTATGACTACATTGTTGTGGGCGGTGGCTCAGCCGGATCGGTGGTGGCCTCTAGACTCTCAGAGAATCCTAACATCAGTGTGCTTCTGCTGGAGGCCGGGGGAGAAGAAATAGACAGTCCTACATACCATATACCAGGATTCGCTTTCGCACATGTTTTCAGTAGCATAGATTGGATGTACCAGATTGTTAAGCAAGAAAATGTACATCCTCACCGTCAGCCAGGACACGAGGAGATCTGGAATGCTGGTAAAGTTCTTGGCGGAGGTTCCATTATAAACTACCTAAACTATGGGCGAGGAAGCAAGTATGATTATGATTCATGGGAGAAGCAGGGATGTAAAGGATGGAGTTACAAAGACGTTTTGCCTTATTTTATTAAACCAGAAGATATTCAAGACAAAGACCTTAAAAGCTCTAAGTACCATGGTACAGGTGGATTTCTAGGTGTAAGTGGATTCAGGGATCCGTTTCTAACTGAAGACTTTCTAGGTGCTGGTCGTGAAATGGGATACGAAACGATTGATTACAATGGAGAAAATACAATTGGGTTTAGCCCTGTTTATTGGACTGTAAGAAACGGCGTACGATCGAGTCCTTCAATTGACCTTCTACGAGAAGCAATGGCGCGGGAAAATCTTCATGTGTCCGTCAGAAGCGTTGTCAACAAGGTTATCATAAAAGACAAAAGAGCAGTGGGTGTGGAGTTTGTAAAGAACGGTCATAAAACCGTCGTGAAGGCTAACAAAGAAGTTGTCTTATCAGCGGGTGCGCTTGCTTCACCAAAACTGCTAATGTTATCAGGAATTGGACCAAAGAATGAATTAACAAAACTCAATATTCCAGTGGTAGCCGATCTTCCAGTTGGTCAAAATATGCAGTACCATCCAGCAATTCCACTGTGGGCCAACACCAATAGTACACATCTTGAAGCTAAGATGCCATCGATCATAGAGATGCTACAGTACTTGCTGTTTTATACCGGACCTCTTGCGTCGAATCTGGGAGCAGGAGGTGCATTTCTCCGGGGAGATGGCAAAACCGATGGCCCGCCCGACTACCAATTTCATCTCTTAAGAGCTAAACTTCCCTCCGCAATAACTGGTCTTAAAGAACTTGAATACATAGATAACACACCCGGATTTTCTTTTATCTACTTCTTTCTCCATCCAAAAAGCGCAGGCAGCGTAACGATAAAGAGCACGGACCCCGTTGAGCAAGCCGTGATTGATCCAAAGTACTTTTCAAATGACAGTGACATGAAGGAAACCATAAAAGGGATTCGGTTGATTCAGAAGTTTAGCAAAACACCAAGTATGCAAAAGCACCAGCTTTCTCTTGGACTCTCAAATATTCCTATGTGTAATCACGAAAAGTTTGATTCGGACGAATACTGGGACTGCTACCTGAGAAATACAGTAACCGGACTGCATCCAGGAGGTACGTGTAAAATGGGAGATCTGAAAGACCCATCGACCGTGGTTGGGCCAGATCTCGTGGTAAAAGGGGTCAAAGGATTGCGGGTAATCGACGCTTCAATCATGCCATCTGTTGTTTCTGGTATTTACAATGCTCCGTGTATAATGATCGGAGAAAAAGGGGCAGACCTAATTCTGAATGATTTAAAGAAGTAGATAAATAAATAATTATACAATAAACGATTTATCTTAAAAGTACAGTGAGAACGAAGTTGATTAATACAGATGAATTTTGGAATGGAATTGAACGGGTAAAAAATTCTTTCTAATCCTGTTCATAGCGAAGATGGAATTTTAAGCCATCTGCATAGCATCAAAAAGATAAACCTAAAGCATCCCATAATTGTCCAATGTTATTGACAATAGATATATAAGCCAATCTACAGTTGCGCCCATGCACGATCAATAAAGTTGCAATTCAATGGGTAGGATGATATTACATAGACTGTGTATGAGCGATGTTAAAGAATGATTAGAATATTAATTTGATATTATTGCCAATAATTCTGATAGTGTGTGAGCAGCTCATTAATTGATCAAATCCAAAAGTGTATATCTGACACGTAATTCATAATTGTATATTTGACACTGATTTCATAATTGTACATTTAACAATATTCATAATATTACGGAAAATGCCATAAAGAGTGATACTTAGGAATTATTCGGGAACTAATATCTACTAACTCTACAAAACCATATGTTCCATTATCTTTATGTAAAATATGAAAAATATGTGAGTGTTTCATGTTGAATTTCATTCCTGAATTAGCGTATATTTTATTATAACTTGACCTATGTCGCGGAAGTGAAATGGCCCCGTTGAATATTTTGTTTACATTACACGGGTGTTATTACACTAGTGGAATAACTATGCAAATGAGCCAAGTGCGATAGATATCTGGAATTTTTCCGCTTTGTCAAAAAAAAAAAAAAAAAAAAAAAATAATAATAATAATAATTAAAATAAAAATTAAAAAAAAAATCTGGTCATATTATAAATAGAATATTAATTTGTGCTAATCAAATAGCGACATTTCAAGTATTAAACTCGTCTAAAACAGATAAAAACCTCGACAAAGCCTCGTTTTTATCTGTTAATAGATGACTCCTTTGATAAATTTGGTATTCAATGACCACTCATTCAATATCATCTAAATCACCCTGATGTTCGTCCGACTGCCTGTCCATCCCATCCTCCCAGTCACTACGGGAGTAACAAATGAACTCACTTCATTTTCCGGTTATTTCACGAAACTATGTAAGCGATTTTCAATCAAAACGGACATAATTACCAATCCTGCGTTCAGGATGAAAAAAAAGTAGAAGTCTGTTTGCAAATAATTCCCCGCTTTGCAAGTGCACATGCTTGCACAGCGGGGTGTAATTTACAAACAATTTGCCACACTTTGCCAACCTGAACGCAGGACTAATTAACCTAAATATCATTTTAATGAGTGACAAAATTTAGATTTGACAAGTAGCATTTCATTTATTATTAGGGGTATTGACATTTTCTCTTAAAGTTTAGGGGCCCAGCCAAAAAGTTAGGGTCAACGAGCAAGTGTAAATCTTAATCTGCTTTCGTAAAAATGTCTATATACTAAATTTAAACAACACCAATAATCTCTTTTTGTGGGTAATGTTCGGATCGTCTCGTTTCGGCAATTTCATGGATGGGCCACAAAAACGAAGCAACTATAAGCTGTAGTTACAGTGTTTAGGTCGCCTTCAAATAATTTGTTGTTTTAAGGTAGTGGATCCATAATAGTTCCACATTAGGAGACCTCGGTCAACATTGTGAAACTTCATGAGTGCCGAAACGTTGGGGAACTACTAAGGTTCCAATTCCTTAGATAGTATTTAGCGTTTGAGTGATGTGTTATTACGTGGGTCACTTGCGTAATGTACGTAATGGTAGTTACGCCATTGCTCAGCGCTCCATTCATTCATATAAGGCACTCACTCCAATCAACTAAATACGCCCCGGAATCCTTTGAAAAGACTTCGAATTAGTTCAAAACGGTCGATATTTCATTCAAATCTATCGAATCATTCTACGATTTTATAGTCTGATATGGATTTTAATGGTCCGCGAAGACACAAAAACAGAAAATTACGTACATATATAATACGTACTTAGTGTTTTGTATGAGAAAAAATATCATTTTACGAGGTTGGGAGAATTGATAATTGGCGAGGCTCTGCTTTTATCTAATAATCTATATTTGTTTTGTTTTCGTCGATTTTTTTTTTAACTGAAATGCAAGTTTCTAAAAAAACTGCGATATATCATTGTTCTAAAAATAACTATGTGATATCATAGAAATTATCATACGGGTTGTTATCACGAAGATATTTGTATAGTTATAAGATAAATTTTATTAAGGTTGTTCTAGTGTGAAGCAAGAGTAGTAAGAATGTGACAATTTGGACGATATTAGCGATATTGTAATACCTCCCTCGAATTTTACTCTAAACTCGCTCATCCTTCTCAATCAATTTCATTCAAAAATCATTTCAAAATCATTTCGCCTTGCCAACTTCGAGATGTTCTTAACTGTATGTTTTTTGTTTTTTTGACAAACGGTAATTCGGTACGCGTAAATCATCGCCCAAAGTCCGACGGTCAAATAATACAAGTATCAATTATACAAATGACAATGCCTTCCGCGGTGCATGTGTCATAATTTATTATTTATTTATTTCATGAATATAACTTTCTTTCTGTATCCCCATTTAATGAATTTCCCAGGAGAATTTCGTTTTCTGTCTTCCAACTCATGTCTTTAATTTTTTTACTGCTAGACCAACCAAGGGTGAGATGTCACACACACAGTTCGGTATAATTTGCACCTTGAAAATTAACATATGCGTGTAATTTTAGCTACCACGGTCAAAATCAAAGACAATACTTTGCATGGTTATAGGAAATGTGAAAATATTTCATGGCGTTTTCTGTGTATATTGATGGCCAAATAACATTGTAGAACTTGATTTTTATTTATGAAAGAAACCGTAAACTTTGGTTATGATATTCTCAAAACCTATAAACTGCATTTAAAAAGAAACTAAACGATCTTTTCTTTTATTTGTCTTTTTTTGTTTTAATCAACAATCTCTACGTTTTTCAAAATGTTAGACTTGTCGAAATTGACAGAGGGTGTTACACGATATATGATGGAATATGAAAAGACCATCCTGTATGGTATATGATATTTTGAAAAAAGGAGCAATTACCTGTTCAAGCAATTTCTTCCTTTTCCAAACTATTTCCTAGGTAGAAAATCACTCGGGCATCAAAATTAGGGACTGTAAGCAAGAAAGACTCAAATGATTTATTATACACATAGTTTACACAAAGAAAGTCTTTCAAATAAATTATGAGAAGAGTTTACTTTAAAGAAGGAATATCAAAATAAGGCCATATAATGTTTCTTTGGTGTACGTCTCGCTTTTTCGAAGTTTTTTTTGTGCAAATTGCAAAGGCCATTCTTTGTAGAATAAAATATTGTAGGAAAAGGGTATATGAATTTTGTCTTTTCTCAATATATTTATCAAAGTAGAAAATCATCGGGAAATAGAATTTAAGTTCTATATACCGAGGGCTCAGTGCAAGACTGTACTAAGTGTATATACATTGTATATACACTTAGTACAGTCTTGCACTAAACCATTGATACAGTAAAGGCTTGAAAGTTTTACATGTTTTATAAACATAATTAACACAATGAAAGTCTTTCATATAAAATATTATCGTTAATTTTCAATTGTTCTCTTACATATCTGTCACTACACACCCGAAAAACAAATGGAAAATAATTATGTAGACGCCGACATGGTAATGATACCTGGCGCTCCCGGGATGGAGTTTCTAACTTATGGGAATAAGTTGAAGTAACACAGAGATCAATATTGTATGAAGTTGACAGAAAGATTTTCACCTTCCTGGGCACCGTGAATAGTGAATGTTCAAATAACACATACTGTAATGGGAAAACAATATTCTTTCTAAAACAGTAAGTCGAACTATAGCTTGGGTTTTCGTCCCATATATGAGAAGAGTTTTCTTTAAAAAAGAATATATCAATATAAGGCCACATGTTATTCGATGGATTATGTATCGGAATTTCGGTAAATTCTGGCGACGGTATTTTGCTAGTTGATGACCGGAAGAATTTCCATTGACGATGTTTAGGGGTGTCTAGTCTATACCCTGGTATCTGACTTAAAGCTGATTTGAGATCATGTTTCTGGGAACCATTCACCAAAACATCGATGTCATCATCCCAAGGAATCATACCCAAATGGCGATAAGCGCCTAATAATGATCCACCATATAACATATACGTCAAATTATTTTTTTCGCACACATCTCGAAAGACTGTCAACAATATTATTAAACTTTTATGCTCCAAAGAAGAAATCGTTGGTTTAAATGCTTTATATTTGTTTTTCATATCTTCAGACAACAAACATCTAGACGACCATCGAGGTAACATTCTCTCCGGCCTTTTTTCTGTTGACGTGAAACAATGGCTGGAGCAGTCCCTCCCCTGACCAAAGGAAGCACTAGATTTCTTTTTATTTGAGCATCGGTTTTGCCTCCAAAAGTTATCATTTATACGACCTTTGAAAGATACAAAGCCAATCTTCGATTCCTCCGAATCTATATTACCGTAAGATATTATGAAAGAAGTAAACAGAAAAGAACATAAAAATGCAAACACCACCGACTGAAATCGAAAATTATATCTGCGCATGACAAGTCGTGCACAGTGTTTTGGTGACACTAATTACAGCACCACGTCGGAATATCGACAGACCGGGTCTGAGCTTTGTGTTTAATCCACATTTAATTCCAGTTATTATGTCTTCCCTAAAATGTATGATTTATGTCTTATCCCTTTCTGGGAAATAGTCCTTTCATTTTGTGATAATCAGTTTCATTGCATTTTATTCTTCTTCAGGTTTTTAATAGTTTATCTTGTACATTTTTTCTGTATTTTGATATTTGTTTAACACCCATTTTCCCATTTGATCTATAATTTCTATCTTTTATAGTCGTGAGAAGAATTCCGATTAACTAAGAGGTGATTTATCCAAGTATTGCCAAAAATCGAACAAGTAATTTCATCCTGGACGATATTACACACGCGATATCACAATCAGACAATTCGAGAACGATGTACCGGAACTGTCCTACGGGAGTACTTGTTTGGTTGAATTACATCATTTCATCATCTGAACACAGGAGTGAGTTTCAGGGGTTTATACAGTCGGTATATTACCATTATAATGACAAGGGCACAAGATTTCTTCACCAATTATTTTTTTGCCAACAAACAGATCTGAAATAGTCAAAATATGCTATATTAAAATTTTCATTGGTCATTACTATCAAGAATTTTGCAACAGCTCTTGTGTATTTGCCATACAATTCAAGCGCATTTTTTCTTGAAATCCTAAAATCTTTCGCCGAGAAGATTTTTAAAATTGTGGAAAATGTACTAAGTCTTAACATAATGGAAAATTTGACCATGCGCTAACATTTTGAAAATATATGTAAGTAGTTTCAAGTAAAGGATAATGATAAGTGGAAACGTTAATAAAATATTTACTAAAGTATTACAGTGAAACAAGGTGGCAACTTGTCACAAGATAAGCCCATTGCAGTGCTGGATGCCCAGCCATGACAAACAACAAATGAAAAAAATAAAAACAAATACCCATGTAGAGTTACAGTTCTTTTGCACTGCAATCCGTAATCACGAAAGGAGCATAACTGCCAAGTTTCAAGTCAATCGGGCCTAAGGGGAAAAAGAGTAATGCTCCGGACAAAGAATTTGACGAAAAAATCGCCAGAACAGGAACACGACTTTAAGTAACTGCGTCAAACGCTCTCAAGTTTGCCCATTTTGTCAATAACGGTGCATTTGAAAATAACGACTTTTCTTCCATCCCTTCGCTATGGTAGGTATTTTTTATAAGAGAATTCGGTACTGAAATTTCGAAATCGGGGCTATTCCTTGAATTTCGCGCTGGTTCGTAGTGAGACTGAAGTATATAATTGCAAAGGCAGTTAATTTGCCGAGATAAAAATGTCAATAGATTTTGTGTATTATCAGAAAGAAAGAACAACGTTAAATCCCATTAATGATAAAAAGTTGTTTATTAGAATAGGGTTTCATATCGCCTTAAACAGCTCTCAGTTATATCGCGCGCGGGGGGGGGGGGGGGGGGGGGCTGTAGCACCTAACAATGAAATCCTGGTACTTTTCACACCAGTACCACCATTACATCCTTTTCAAGCCTCCAGCTGCTATTCAACATAGGTCTACGATTATCAGCCCATTGGTTGAAGACAAATAGTCGGAAAGAATCAGTGCCGCCGTCGGGGATCGATCCTGGGACCTCTAGATTGACAGCCCGACGCGCTACCAACTGCGCTATGACGGCGGAAATATAATGCAAATAAAAAATACAGATAAATAACCATAATAAAAAATAACTACTAATACTTCTAATAATTGCATAAATAATAACAATAGAAATAATAATGATGAAATAAAATAATAATTCGATTTTATTGCTTTCGACTAATTTTCCCCGGTGATACTGTTTTAGTGACTTGACCTCCGCGAAAAGCGACATACCAAGGTTTGAACATATTTATTTTAATTGTATTTTTAGTTTATGCCTTTTTTTATTTTTTTATCATTAGTTATTTCGCATAAATTGAAAGTATAAGTTATTTAAAAAAGAAATACTACGACTTAGATTTTGGTAAAATTAAAACGTTAAGATGATACAATATAATAATAATAATAATAATAATAATAATAATAATAATAATAATAATAATAATAAATACAGATGTACTTACGATTTAGTGAGAAAAGTGTACCTTCCTTTCATTTCTTGGATAAATTTCAAGAAACACTGTTACGGACCCTTTCACTATCTTCGGCCAATATCACTCAGTGTTCAAGTACAGAAATGAAATTTCCGATCTCTCCTATTTTCTATTATTCTATTATTCATAGCAAACAGGCTGTTATAATCATATAAATGATACTTTCCCGTTATACACTAGTTCCCACATAAAACGATCGCAATCGGCGAAAACATTCCTGCTGTTCGAGAAAAATTTATGACCGAATACACGTGCAACGTTTAATCAGTTATTTTGTTAGCACGTGTCGTTCAATGATAAATAAACTGATCCGGTGCATTCGGAACTAAGTAAGATGCACGGAAAAAGAGAAAAATGGAAATAGCTTTTTTTAAATGATTGTAAAATTAATATTCGATTACATTCAAATCACATATCAAAATGGATTTGAGAAAATAATCAAAATGATAATAATAATAATAATAATAGTTGAGAAAACGGAAATAGTGATCAAGCCACTTGTCAGTCTATCCATAGACCCCTTTATAAATCAAATGAAAAAAAAAGAAGTTTCAAACGGGCAATAAAATTTGCTTAAATAAAGCATTTTTTTTAATTGACAAATGTCCGTCTATACATATTATCTGCGTCTGACAGAAGTCGAGTTTATTGTAGTGGTCCCATAATAGTCCGCAACGTATCGGAAATAATTAACTTCAACTGTGTTAACCGAGGTATCCTGATGATTAAATTAGGAAACCTCGGTTCACACTGTGAAAGATCACGAGTTCCGAAATGATGCGCAATATCCGTTGTATAAAAGCCTTTTAAGGATTCTACAACGTACACGTACAGATACAGATTAGTCACAAAGTACGTAACAAAAGTTTGGACAAGTGTTCGTTACAATGAAACTGTCTCAATATCCTGAGACCCGTTGTACTAAACTTCTGACGAAAATATTAATCGTCATTCAAAATCACAAATCGTACCTGGTGTTTTCATAAATTGTTAGATTCTGCCTAGCAATATCTCATTGGAGTCGTATATATAGACGACGATTCCAATGAAATGATGCATGCAGAATTTCATATTCAGTTAAGCCTACTACTGTGGAAGCAACTTAAATTTTGGCGTAGGCAAAAAATTATCGATAGATGTGTGCCCCTAATTAATAGCACGAAGCGCAGTTTGAAGAGGTATTCTTTGAGTGTGACACGGGATTTGGATAATCGTTTAGTCAAAGGAAAAGCCCAAAGACCCAAGCGTATCATATGACAAGAGATTTTTGTAAATAGCTTTAAAACAACAAATTATATGACAAAGGTTTTGGACAATGGTTTGACAAAATATTCCCCTGATCACTGGCCGATGATTGTTTCACTGCCGCCAGCTGTACAACTGTCGTGTTTCGGGGAAATAAATGAGGAGAAATGGAAATAGAAAGGTCCCTTGGTGAGACGAGTCAAGAATCATATTGTGGTATAATGTGCTAACGTGTAGAATAAGTGTGCTGAAAAGGAGACGTCCACACGCAATGTCAGGAAGATGGATGCCTTATATCGGATACTATGATATTCACCATATATCGAGGGGTCAGCTCAACACTTTTGTAAGTGCCTATAAATATAGGCACTTACAACAGTGTTGCGCTGACCCCTCGATATAGCATACTCAGAACGGGACGTTGTACCTTTGCTGATTGAATCAGCTGTTTTCCTAAGAGCGTTCATTGTCTTACTCTGGGTTTTGGCTATTGATGGTAAAAAGGTATTAGTGATATTCTTATTGCTTTCCTTCTTTATATTCTCGCCGCCGTCATAGCGCAGTTGGTGGCGCTTCGGACTGTCATTCTAGAGGTCATAGGTTCGATCACGGTAGCCTCACTCATTCTTTCGGACTAATTGTCTCTTTCCATTGTGTCGATAAATCGTAGACCTATGTGGGATAGCAGCTGAAGGCTAGGAAAGGATGTAATGGTAGTACTGGTGTGAGAAATACCTGGAATCTATTTTTATGTACTCCAGCCGCCGCGATAAAGCTGAAAGATTAATTTTATGTACAACGCCATTGAATATGTTTTAACCGTATAAATTGGCGTTTAATCAAATTCATAAGTTTAAGTTTATAAATGAAAGTGGCATAGAACCCCATTCAAACAAACAAACATCTTTATATTCTACAACCTTTCATTCCTCTATTCTCCGTCCAAGATTTTATAAACTTGTATCAACTTACCAGAGCTACAGACACGGATAGTGATGTGGACAATGACTTTTTTACATTAGAATTCAAAGAAAGGGGATTGCATGTTGCTTCTCTAAATATCCAGCACTTATTACCGAAATTAGATGAAATTCGTATATTACTTAGCAAAACATCATCTCTTTGCATTCTAGGTGTATCTGAAACATTTTTAACTGAAAAGGTCAAGGATCCCGATATTAGTGTAAATGGATATGTATTCGAAAGGAAAGATCGCGTAAACAAGGCCGGTGGCGGGCTACTCGTTTATATAGCCGGAAACGTTATTTATGAACGAAGAACAGACTTAGAACTAGGTGATTTAGAAAGCATATGGCTAGAAGTAAAATTTCCCATGAACAAACCGATTTTGTTAAACTTTGCATATAGACCACCAAACAGCAATCAGGCATGGATTGAAAAGTATGAAGAGCAACTGAATTCTGCCGATGCTTCTAGTTTAGATTTCATATTACTAGGGGACTTTAACATCCAGTATTCTTTAACATCTAAATGTACTTACAGCAATACAAAATGGTCTAAAATGGTACAAGATTTTTGTCTGTATCAGCATGTTGATATTCCAACTAGAGTAACAAATAAATCTTCAACTATAATAGATCACATTTATAGTACTTGCGAACAATCTATTTCTGAGATTATAGTCTCGAAACTTGCATTGAGTGATCACTTTCCTATCGCGTTAACATATCAAAACCATGCTAAGATAAACAACGAAAATAATTTCAAATCAATTTTTTACCGGTCCTTTTCAAGCCTAAATATGGAAACTTTCATGTTTGATTTAACACGCATAAATTTCAATACCATTGAAACAATATCAGATCCTAATAAATCATTAGAATTTTTCTACCGGGTATTGAATGGAGTTATTTCTAAACATCTTCCTCTTAAAGAAAAACGCGTAAAGAGAATAAAACAACCAAAATGGTATAATGAGAATATAAAAAATGCAATTCAGAGTAGAAACAAATATAAATATTCCGGAAATTTGAACATGTATAAAATTTGGAGAAATAAGGTTAATTCAATGATAAGAAAAAGCAAGAATGATTTCTTTAACGAAGCAATTAAAAGCAAATCGGAGCCCAAGCTTCTCTGGCAAAATCTTCGCAACATAACATTTAAAAATGTAAATGAACAACAATTACCTTCTAGACTACACTTTCAAGCATCTGAGATTGATGGTATCGTAAATGTCGTTAACGCCCTTAACAGCCATTTTGTTAATATATCTCAAATAATTGATAAGGTTCCGATTGATATAGATTACTTTAAAACCATTAAAACCCATCTCCATAGTAAACTTTCTGGTCGATGTTTTGAGATAGAGCTAATATCTCCTCTTGAAGTAAGAAATATCATTGGAAAATTGGATAGCAATAAATCGACTGGGCTTGACGGAATAGGACCAAACATTTTAAAGATGTGCAAAGATTTTATTTCAACGCCAATAGCATGCATAATTAATAAGTGTATATCTCAAGGTATTTTTCCTCAAGATTTTAAAGACGCGTGTGTTAAACCACTTTTCAAAGGAGGTGATAAAAGCGATCCTAATAATTATCGACCCATCTCTATCTTACCAACTTTGTCTAAGGTTTTCGAGAGACATATTGCTGAACAACTCAAAACATATCTGAAACAAACAGGCGTACTTTTTTCACATCAGTCTGGATTTCGCGAGAACCATTCGTGCCAGACTGCCCTTATTCGTCTGGTAGATACTTGGTTATCAGCCTTGGACCGAGGTAATGTAGTAGGAACTGTATTCCTTGATTTTCGAAAGGCTTTTGATCTTGTAGATCATGATATTCTATTATTCAAACTAAAACTCTATCATTTTACGTCAAATGCGTGTAATTTATTTCGTTCATATTTGAGCGAAAGACGTCAGACAGTCAAACATGGTAATATCCGATCCCATATGAAAACAATCACATGTGGTGTTCCTCAGGGATCGATCCTTGGACCTATCTTATTTTTGATATATGTCAATGACCTTCCGTTTAAAATATCTTCAAATTTAGATATGTTTGCTGATGATGCTACACTTCATAAATGTAGTTCTTCTGTAACCTTCATTAATGAATCTTTACAATATGATATTACTCAGGAAGAAAAATGGTGCAAACATAACAATATGGTTCTGAATCCTATGAAAACTAAATGCATGTTAATTGGGTCTAAACAAAAGTTAAACTCTTTAATTCAATTGAAATTAAGTATACGAGATATGGAAATAGAAAACGTAACTTCACAAAAGTTGTTGGGTGTACACATAGACAATACATTGTGTTGGAAAAACCATGTTGATCAACTGTGCGCAAAATTATCATCACAGCTCTACCTTCTTAAAAGAGTTAATAGCTTTCTCACAATGGAGATGAAGCAAATGTTTTACAACTCTTATATAACTCCGTATTTCGACTATGGATGCATTGTTTGGAGCCAGTGCAATTCTACAATACAACACTAACAATCGATAAAGGCATTAGTTTTCCAAAGCCATTTATCCTAGTTCGATTAATGATAGAAGTGGCCGATTTTGATTCATTCGTTTGCCTCTTCATTCGTCGTGAATACTATTTAATCATCTAGGAAGCTAAATCGAACATAATTTTGTAAGAACTTGTTCCTTATCGATGTCAAAAGGATTTCTTTGTATACTTATACACATGAAAAGTCGTTATAATACTACCTCATAAATCTTCTGGGAATTCCTCCCCAGAATTATCATAATCCAGTAATTAACATTAGGATTATATCATCGTTCTTGTTTTGTATTAGATTGAATTGTTTTCAGAAGGCCTCATTGTAAATAAGTTCTTCATTGTATTGTTTGTATGGTGACAGCTTAACGAGCTACCTTCTTTAAATAAAGATTTTATTATTATTATTATTATTATTATTATTATTATTATTATTATTATACAGACAGAGGGGGTCTTTTGGATTTTAGATTCAAATACCTTAATAATTTCTGCATAAACTATATTTTGTTGGTACTCATTGGAATCGTTTCACTAAGATTTAAGTCCATCTCTTATTCTTACCTCTGTGAACTCGACTCATGTTGGACATGCCCGTCCCCGCCGTAAAAGCTAAATAGTAAAAAGAGATCCGATTAGATTTAGTTTTTTTTTTTTGTTCGCTGCCTTTTTTTTCTATGAGTTCTATCAACACAAGCAAGTTTAAGATGACATGTTTGATATTCCAGAGATTTGGCCCAGAAAAAAGTTAAGTCTCTTTAAAATTACAAAGGGAAATAACTCCAATAATTAGCAAGCACAGTTTGAAGTTCTTGTGCATTTCAGTTTTTGAGATCTATAAACCTATAAAGTTTCAGTTTGAGTGCCAATACATTATAAGAGATATGTCCATTACAATATATTATTCCTCAAATTAACAAGGGACAAAAACTACAAATTATGTAAGCAAGAGTTTAGTTAAGTTTCGTATGCACTTTACTACTCATCATCGGGTTCTATCCACATATGAAGTTTCAAGCTGATAGCCATAGCACTTTTACAGATATGTACCAAAACTAAACCTAATTCATTAGAATAAAAAGGGTAACAAATCCAACTTCATGCAATCACGAGTTGTCTTTCTTATATAAGAAGATATCCTCTAGACACGTTTAGTGAAGGAAGGTCGTATGGACGGACGGAGACCATTACTATTCCTCCTTCGCCGAAATGGCAGGGGATGACAAGGGTTATTAATGTAAACCGCCCTGCGTAAAGGATGAAAAAAACCCCCAACTTTTGCGAAATTTCAGAAATTGTATCCTGCTTTGTACGCGAATGCATTTGCACAGTAAGGTAAAATATCTCGTTTCCCGAATGTTTTTATTTTGAACGCAGCATTGGTAAGTGAATACGGACTTTTATGTCGAAGTGTTCATGGAAGCCTTTTGAAATGACACATTGAGTCTGTGGAATGGAGTATTCACAAAAAGCGAGATCGAATCCACCAAAATACAAAACTCACCAGGGACGTCTGCATTTCAACAAGTATCCGAAATCAATTACTTTACCGTCTCTTTTGTATGAGTTTGATGAGATAGGGAACATTTGAAACTCTTTTTTTTAAATAGGGAATATCTTTAGGAAATGGCCCAACCACAATTGCATTTACACTTGTCAAGCAATAATACCATCTTGGAACTCCTCAAAATTAATATTTGAAAAAGAGATCAATTGAACCAATTATAGGTCATCCGGGGTCTCATTTAAAAAAAAAAATATTTCACAAAGAGATTACGATAGAATGATTTCTCGAGATTGAGAAAATCAAATAGCTTCTCAATGTTTCGATCCTAGTCAGCCTGCGCAGTTCGCGCAGCAAAACTATTCTCAGATATGTTGACTCGAGTCTTAACGACACGGACATGCGAAATTATTGAGAATTTTACACAAATGCCCATTTGTTGATAGGTAACAGGGGCCATTTTTACCGTTTACTTATTGTGAAAAAATCAATCGTTAATCAAAATCACAGATCCCGCTTGGTGTTGACATTCATTGTTCGGTTCTGTCTTGCAATACATCATTTGAATCGTATTTGATGCATGGCAGAATTCCATGTCTCGTTACTACTGTAGAAGTAAGTTTAATTTTTGACTTACGAAATAAATGATCACAAGGTGTTTAGTAAAACAGGCCCTAGGTATCATGGAGATTTTATCACACACATCAATTGTGAATTCCATATGTTTTTTTTTTTTTTTTTTTTTGGGGGGGGGGGGGGGAGGGGCATGGGGGGTGCGGCTCACAAGTAGCTGGATATAAAGTTGAAAACTCGATTCAATTTTTTTTATAAGATATGAAGTGGCTATTTATTGATTTCATGGAGGAATGAAACAAACAAATAATAATGATAAAAAATGGTACTAATTACAGTCATGTATGAATATTCATACAGTGTTATTACGGTTTTAAACCATGAAAATAATAAAAAAATGCGTTTTCATCTTATAATAAAGTACCAAAAGTCAAGGAAAAATACAGTTACCTGATCGTATATCAGTAAATCATAAAGATTTGCTGTACACTTGAAACAATACAGAACGAGTAACCTATCCTAAAGGTAGTGGACCCGCAAAAGATCCAAAACGTTTCGGAAGTAATGGACATTCGGAGTGTTAACCGAGTTTTCCTAACGGATTCGTTAGGAAATTTCGGTCAACATTGTGAAAGATAATGATTTCCGAAATATTTCGGAACTATAACGGCTCCACTACCTTAACAATGATTCTACTCTAGAAAAGACAAGTTAAACACATTGCCGTGACTGTCCAGTCCTATACAAAAATCATGACGCCACCGACAGACTGTGTATGATCGACGTCAGATATTTTCTCCATCAGCCATGTAACGACATCGATGTCACACGTCAAGGTCATTACCCCCAATTGATTCCGTATTGTTTTCCCCGGAAACAGTCGCTATCTTCATATAAAAGTTGCATACACTCGTTGTCATGGAGTTTAGTGTTTGGAATCATTTCAGCCCATTCTGGTCTATACAAGAGGCGCATACAGCCGTACTTTCTAAAGGAGTTTGGATCACGATCTGAAATACCGTCTAATACAATGATGTACCGGAAACTGCCTTGAGTTGTCCAATAAAAACAGCTCCACCCGACATCTAGTGATTAATAGGTCAAAAGTATTGAATAATGGGGGCCGGACTAACCGTGACCACAACACCAAACCGGTATCATGGATGTAACTTACAATATAATATCAAAGTGCTGTCAGCACTGTAAATCGTACATCATTGAGAGGCTGGGATAGTGCAATAGTTCGCCAATCAAAAGGGCTCAAATTTGGACAATAAAAGTTGGTAAAATCTTTAAATTTGTGAGTGTTTTGTCTAATCACTCCATCTTTTCGAGGACATCGCCAGCTCATCCAACCTCGTGGGTCCAATTTTTAAAGTTTGCTGATTCGATAGCCCTCTGCTAGTCTAAATTATTTCTTAGCAGATTTTTACGTTGTTATAATGAGCACGCGCCAAGCTAAAAGCTTGTCTGTTAATATTATTCCTCTCTCTATAGAGTTTAAAAGCCTGTTTAGCAACAAACATTTTTCATTAAACTATTTACAATTTTGATTACCAACATGTTTGTATTTCAAGCATCGGGTTTACCCAAATACCGTAAATGCATTTTCCCTCAAGAAACACGTGAAATCGCCAACTATGCTATTTATATCTTTGGTTTCTGACCAATCGATTAAATCTAGCAGCACTCTATGATTATTCATGAGTTGTTCTAAAAATAGATCGCCCTTACTGCTATCCTTTACCAGTTTATCGTATGTTTTTGTCGGTTTATTTGTTGTTGAATAATTTTTCTTCATACTCAAATTTGAATTTATTGAAAATAGGATTGGAGCGTGATCAGAGTGCTCATTGAAATCAAATATTTCAAAATTATTTCTATTTGTTAACACATGCGAACAAAAAGTAAACTTCTCACGCTCCCTGTTTGAGTGCAGACGACTATTGACTAATGACAAACAAGTTAATTGACACATTTCGAGCAGACGATGTCCATTTACGCGTGGGTTTTGACCCAGTGATAATCATAACAGAATTTGATTGGTTGTCAGCCCTACAACTGGTAAATGACCGTTCGAGAAAGTTCAGAGCAGTAATATTGTAAGTGCTACAAATTAATTATACAGTTAACCTATTGTACGTTTCAACTCCTTTACTCAACCGAAAATCTTGTTATAAACACTGAAACTACTAACTGGTAATTACTAAAAGCGAAAATTACATCAAATTGTGTATTAGCCTCTTCTCTATTTGTCGAAAAGTAAATAAGGTATAATTGTGACTGAAAAAGGCCGTTTCTTCGGTGTTTGAAAACACATAATTTGGTTTGAACACATTGCTTAGAAGATAATGGTAAAAATGTAGTGGGTCAAACAGACTGGATTTCTGGAAAACGGTAGATATAAATCTACTGCTTCGCAGTACGATTTAATAAAATATAATCTTAACGAGTTCGTTCCTATTTTCATTGTTATTTTTCATCCCGGATGAAACGATAGCTTTGAAGTTCTCACTTATAATTGGCGATACAGCATACAGACACACTTTGAACTCGAAATGTTACCACTCAGTTGAAACCACCACCTTATTAAACGAGTATCTGTGCATATTTGTCAGACTTGCCTGTAATTGTACACGCTATTATTCGTTCGAAACAGAGTAAAACACGTATCCATTTTTGATTTTGACCAATTTTGATTTTGAAAAATAATAATATGCATAATATGATATTGTTCTCAAAGTTCCTAAATTTCCGAATTTGCATAATTATACAAACGTTTGTGGATAATTTATGTATATGTATCAATGTCAGATTAAAGATAGCTCTCGTTTTACAAAGGGGGGGGGGGACTGAAATTTTGACACAGACGAAAGGGTATACTTTTCCATCACGGTTCCTGACAAAGCACATTTGGCTGGGAGAGAGCTGGGTGGGCGAGGTTGAGATCATCTGCTAAACGAAATAACTTGGGTCTATTTGCTTGAATTTCTTTCGGGGGGGGGGGGGGGGGGGGAGGTGCAAAACTCGAGATCGCTTTACAGATATAGTCGCTTTAATTTATATAGGAACAATATATGCTTTGCAATTACCATTCGAATTGACAAGTGGTAAGGACGAAACGAAACTACAACCACCAGAAATAAATCTAGTAATTTTCTCGAAACATAGCTGTTGGAAAGAAATACTTCCCGAAATAAGTCACGTCTCCCGATCACATCTAGTCGTCTGATAAATTGTAAATGAGACAGGAAATAGGTTATTTCATTCTTTTCCTCTTGCAGAATTACAAATCTACTGGCTTTCCTGTTTCGTCGAATAGTATTTTTGTAATTCCTAGATATACAGGTCGATTATATTTAAGTGTTCCGCCAACGGCTGACTTAGAAAATTATGTTTAACTTTTTAGTCTAATAATGTATGTGTATGCCTAATATGAAAAGCCTTTTTAGACAAACGAAACATGCACCATTTCCCAACTGTTTCTATTTTTCAAAGAATTTTAATTCTTATTATGCTTTATCTTATGACTATACAAATATCCGTATGATAACATCCCGTATGATATTTTTATGATATCACATAGTTATTTTTAGAACAAAGACATAATGCGGTTATTTTTAGAAACTTGCATTTAGTTAGAAACATCGACGAATACAAGACAAATAGTGGTTATAAGATAAATATAATATATACTTAGTGTATTGTATGAAAAAATATCTAACTCGGTTGTGAGAGTTGATAATTGTCTCGGCAGAGCCTCGACAATTTTCAATTCTCTCAACCTCGTTAGATATTTTTTTTATACAAAACACTAAGTACGTATTATATATTTAACTATCAGTATAGTTATCAAAATAACTATGTAGAAGTAGTAGGAGTACTTTTTATATCACTTGTCTGCAAAATCATTCGTCTGTCAGTAAATTTTAATATGTACGGTCATCAAAACTTTTTAAGTCTGCGGTAGTTATTATTTTACAATTGCTATCAATTGATATCTATTTCATGTACAGAACACGCAGGCAGACTAAAGATAGTACGAATATGTAGAATTATTCTTCGACACAATTCTGTTCATCGCTCCAGAAAAAATCCCATGTATCAATGTCAACCTGGCAATAGACAAATGAGACGCCGAGAAAGTCAGAAAATCTCATTTAAGATCGGAAATCACAAATAGATTGTCGTCTGTATCGGATATTCTCATGAATTCTGTACAAGTTCTAACAAACAAGCCATAACAAGGCCAGAGAATATCAATATGCGTTTTTCCCGAATCTCTTATTTCTAATTCGGGGCTATCTTTCATTAAAACCCACATATTCTTCTGTCAAACGTACCAGCCCTGCTTTCACCATGGATCCTCGGTAACCCAGAGATGCTCTATTCAGCATTCGGAACACCACTCGGCCAATCTCACAATCAACCTTGGATGTACATAGACGGACTATTTAAAAAGAAATACGGAAAAACCTTGGAAAAACTCGATGACGTTATTTAATTTAAGGTTACTGTGGACACATAGAAGGGCATTTTAGGTCCAAATTTTAAATTGTCTGCAAATCTTGTCTAATGCGATAAAATTGAACTTTGAAATACCCGCTTTCATATGTCAATCATAAAAGGGGATTTCATAACGTAGAAATGACGTCATGACGTCATCAAGGAGCCGACCCCTTTTTAAGGGACCAAATTCAGTAAATGTCCATTTTTTCCGGAAATGATTAACCGATTTTTATCCCGAAAACATCGTTTGCTTCGTAAAAGGACACCTGATGTTCTGTCTTTAATTATATGAAGATAAAATTGTAAAAAAATACTAAAAAGCGTAATGTCTTAAATTTAGATGCCTTCTGCGTTGCCGTTTTCGAATACAGTTAGTAAAAATATTGCGTTAGTCCTCGAAAATTTGTCCGGTGACCCGTGCTGAAATTTAGATATGATGTTGCCAGACCATTCCAATGATCATTTTTTTTTTTAAAAAAACATGTGTCTTCGGGTTAGATTTTTTGTATAATTCGACTCCGCGAAGATATCGCAATCAAAGGATAATTCAACGTCGCGTCAAATGATCACAAAAGCTGTCTTTTTTGTCGGATAAATAAACACGTGGTTTTTACGTTTTTCGGAAAATTATATTCAGATTTAATACTTCTGCAGCCTATATTTTATAATAAATCTTAATTTCAAATATTTAAAAATACGTTATTGCACGAAGATTTGCGCCAAACAAGCATAGTAACAATGGTTTTGGTGCGACGTCGAAATCGACGAAAAATGTTGCAACAACTTCACAAAATCGAATTTTGTAAAATATTTAACCCGAAGACATATCATTTTTATTTGAAAAATGTGAAGCATATTCATTTCGCTACAAAATAACAAAAAATCAGCGGAGGTCACCGGACAAAATTTTGAGAAATTTCTATATATTGACAAGAAATGAAATAAAAAACGGAACCTCAAATCTTAAAAATCGCGAAAAAGATAGCGTTTCAAACCTGTTTTTCTGTTTGAATGTGCACAGAAATTAAACGACTAGTTCTTCGTTTTTCTAAATGAAATTTTTTTCGTAAAAATCGGCCGATAAATTAAGAAAACATTTGCAAAAACTGATTTTGGCGGGTCGAAAAGGGGTTGGCCCCTTAATGACGTCACCATGTCAAATGCATGAGCTTCAAACCCTTTTTATTGCGTATAAGCTATTGTCCACACTTCAAAGATAAATCTCAGAAATTATTGCGGGATTTTAAGAAATTCAAAAATTCGACAATGTTATCTGTCCGCAGTTACCTTAAAATGGCGTTAGCCCTCGAAACGGTGAGTGAAAACATTCGACATCGCCATCGCTACTCGTTTAAGTCACTGACGTGAAACCATTGTATCCTTATATAAATATCTTTAGATTCATAAATAACGGCTGAAAAAATCTTAATTTTTGAGAATGATTCGTCATTCTCAAAAATTAAGATTTTTCAGCCGTCATTTACTGTAAAAGATATAAATCTACAGTGCTAATTTTTATGCTCCCCGAAGGGAGAGCATATAGCCGCCGCTTTGTCTGTCCGTCCGTCCGTCCGTACGTACGTCCGTAATTCCGTCCGTCCGTCCGTCCGTCCCCACCTATTTCTCCATAACCCCTGGGCCAAATTGAATGAAACTAAGCATGTGAACTCCCTATGATATGGTGATGATGCATCTGTGACGGTTTTTGGATTTGAGGCCTCGTCACGGGAAAAGGGGACTTAGGGTAAAAAACAGTTTTTCCCAAATTTCTCCTAGTCAAACAGTCAGAATTTAGTGAAATTTCATATTTGAGTAGCAAATCAGATGCCCTTTACTATAAACAATTTGAAATTAACGTAAAAAATATAAATCATGGAAAAAGGGGGCTTAATGTTTGTTACCTTTACGATAGCGCGTAAAATACAGTTATTCTTTCATTTCTCCTAGTCTTATGCTCAGAATTTGATGAAATTTCAAATTTGAGTAGCAAATCAGATGCCCTTTACCATAAACTATTTGAAATTTGTGTCTAAAAATATGTCATGCAAAAAGGGGGTTTCATGTTTGTTACCTTTATGTTAGCTGTATAAGATAACAGCTTATTTGAGTCTTTGAAATCTGACCACAGAGCATATCTCCTAAAGTGTAATAGCTATCAACTTGAAACTTTATGGGTGGATAGATCTTATGGAGGAGAAGTGCAGTGCACGAGAACTACAACTCTTGCTTGCATAATTTTTGGAGTTATTGCCCTTTGTTATTTTTGATACTAAGATTATGTCTGGAACATATCTCCTAAAGTATAATAGCTATCAACTTGAAACTTTATGGGTGGATAGACCTCATGGAGGAGAAGTGCCATGCACAAGGACTACAACTCTTGCTTGCATAATTTTGGAGTTATTGCCCTTTGTTATTTTTGATACTTAGATTATATCTGGAGCATATCTCCTAAAGTATAATAGCTATCAACTTGAACATTTATGGGTGAATAGATCTCATGGAGGAGAAGTGCAGTGCACAAGAACAACAACTCTTACTTGCATAATTTTGGAGTTATTGCCCTTTGTTATTTTTGATAATTAGATTTTGTCTGGAGCATATCTCCTAAAATATAATAGCTATCAACTTGAAACTTTATGGGTGGATAGATCTCATGAAGGAGAAGTGCAATACACCAGAACTATAACTCTTGCTTGCATAATTTTGGAGTTATTGCCCTTTGTTATTTTTAATACTTAGATTTAATAGGAGGTCAATCTCTGACAGTACAAAAGAATCTTTAATCTATTAGGCTTCAGTTTACTATCAAGCTTTTGTGGCGGGGGATGTCCATGTCCAACATGGCTCTTGTTTTTGTGACAATGCCTTATTCGGGGAGCATAATCCGTCTCTGACGGCTCTTGTTTCCACTGTTTCAGCCTAACAAAATGCACGATTTTGCTACATACCCATCCGCCTAACATACATCCGAGGTCTGTTGCAGTTTACGGCAATGGCCGAGTGATGTTCCGAATGACTTCCACTATGCATCCTCGGTAACCCAGCGATGCTCTATTCAGTAGACTAGATTCTCCAAAGTGCATTGAGAGTAACATCATGCTTGGCGTCTAGAATCCGAGATTGTTAGAATGATAGGGCTGTCACACCTCAACGTTTTAGCCAGCGTGTGCGGAACGTGTTGGATTTTTTATAACACGCTGCGAACACGTCGGGTACGCTATGGACACGTTCCGCACACGCTATCGGCACGCTGTAACACGTTGGCACACGTTGCGATACGCTGAGTGTCTCATAAAATTTTGTGCATGCTTAAAATTTCTCAGCGTGTGCCGAACGTGTTGGAACACGCTCCGCACACGTTCCAAACACGTTCCGAACACGCTCAGCACGCTAGAGATACGCTGAGGCTCGTTCACTTACGCTACGGACACCCTAGAAACACGTTCGCCAAAAGTTTAACGTGCTTCGAGCGTGTCTCCAGCGTACTGGGAACGTGTGCATAGCGTGTCTTCAGCGTACTGAACGTGTGTCTAGCGCGTTGACAGCGAGTTCACAGCGTGTTTCTGGCGTATAACAGCGTTTCAGTTTTCAATGAAAATATAAAAGTTCCGCTGCATGCTTGTCTTGAATTTCTACCATCAGCTTCTCGTAAATAAATAAATTTGTGTATGTACGTGTGTATGACCCTTTTGACATGTTCATATCTTCATGTTTCCTCATGACCAGTCTAAGAATGACTTGAAAACTCGATTATAAGAAGCATTCTCTATATTTGACGATGAACGATTTCGTTCAAGTCATATAAATAAAACTTATGTTATGTTATGTTATGTTATGTTATAAGCTGTTTGTCTTTTCTTCCATATTTACGGATTTTCTTAATTCCTTAGATTGTCGAGTTGGAGAATGTAGCCTAAATGTATATTAAACATGGCGTTTCAAGCTTAACAAGTGCGTCTGCTCTTTGGTTAGAATAACAATACGTTCGCGAAAATACATATATTCATTCGTCTCATTTGATCATCAATATACCAAAAAGACAAGTACATCGTTGTACCTAGTGGTCATATTACAATACGTGTTTTACTCTATTCTGCTCTGTTCAGAATATTTGATTCTATTATATGTACAAGTTTGATATTTGGTACACCCTTTTCCCCTTAATAAAGGACTAGCTATTCAAGATTAAGAGAGGTTGTAGAAATTCATCCTACATGGTAGAGCATATGAAGGAAGAAAGGAGTGCATTATGACAAGTAGTTCCTTACCCTTTCGCAATATTTTTCGAGTGAAAAGTACTAGAAGTTTTAATCAGCCTGTAATCTTATAAGTTTGTTAAATGCATGTTTTCATATGCAACAGGTGCCAGTGTATTTTTCTTTTCGTCTTTTCCTATTTTTCTTTTACATGAACCAACATACTTTGAATTTGAATATGTGTAGTGGCCGGTGGCCTGTTTATATATTAAAAGAATGAATTTAAAGTGGTAATTTCTTGCAGAATTTATATTTACATCCAAAACACGCTGCGAACACGATATAACACGCTAGAAGCGCGTTACAAACACGCTAAGCACGTTCTGAGGACGTTACGAGAACGTTGGACACACGCTCAAGAACGTTGGTACACGCTGACATACGCTATCAACACGTTCTGGACACGTTACTCACGCGTTACTAACACGTTCAAACTCGCTATGAACACGCTACAAGCGCGTCGTGAATTGACAAAAAGGAAATGTAGGTCAGCGTATGTCGACGTTTTGCGGACTTAGTCGATTTCTCAAATGCGTTAGGCACACGCTGGCTAAAACGTTGAGGTGTGACAGGGCCATGAGGAACGTTTTAGAAATGCTACCCACGACGGCGGCATCCATTCTTTCCGACAATTTGTCTCTCACCAATGGGTTGATAATCGTAGACCTATGTGAGATAGCAGCTGGGGGCTAGGAAAGGATGTTGTGGTTGTACTGGTGAGAGAAATACCAGGGAACAATTGTTAAGTGCTCCAGCCGCCGCGATATAACTGATATAATGTTAAAAGCGGCGTAAACTGCATTCAATTAGAAATGATACCCGATACCCGGCTTTGCACGTGTACTCACGTACAAAGCTGGGTTCATTTTCTAAAAGTTCACACGCGTGTTCGTATCTTTAACACAGGACTGTCTGAAATTCTGCACGGTAAAGGGCAGTTTGTCTGTTGGAATCAATTTTATTGTCAGCTCGACAGGCATTTATAATAACAGTTGATGACATTTCACCCCAAGAAGGAAATCCCCCGAGACGAGGTTAATTTAATGGGCAATGGTGTCTGAAATGGGATAATTGATAATTTTACAGTGCCATAGTTTAGGGGAAAATTACTTAGTAACTGCTGAATTTACCCGTAAACCAACGTATACTTTTCTTTCATCCTTTCTGGGAGTAATGTATTATAGTTTATCCATTCCAACATAATCCCACTTCTTGACGTCCATAAAGAAAAGAAAAGGTACACAAAACACAATGGAAGATATTTTAATGACCACAATATTTATCCCAATACGAGCGTATAAAAAAGAAGGTTTTAAAAAAAAATATAAACTGTAAGTAAAATGTTCATTTGCCTGTTCATTTTCAACTTCTTTGAAAATGGATCAATTTATTGTCATTCAAAAACCTGTGGTCACATGATATTTTTATTTATGAATTTTAAGTTATTTATTCTTTTTAGTGTACATTGTAACGTTTGTTTAAAATCATGCTTGGATAACAATGATGATGATGATGATGATAATCATAAAAATAAAAGGTTATCATGATAACAACGATGAAAGGTATATTAAAAGAGCTTATCTTTTGGCAAAAACCAGTGTGATTTTAATCAAGATTTTTTGGTGAATCATTTCAAAATTAAGCCGAAGGAAAATTCTTTTTGTCTTGAACGAAACATTTGGAATCAGGCAGCTTGTTATAATTGTTCAACTAAAATGTTCATTCAAGTTCTCATAATAGTTATATATAATACGTACTTAGTGTGTTATATGAAAAAAAATATCTAGCGAGGTTGGGAGAATTGAAAATTGTCGAGGCTCTGCCGAGACAATTATCAATTCTCACAACCGAGTTAGATATTTTTTCATAGAATACACTAAGTACGTATTATATTTATCTTATAACCTCTATTTGTCTTGTTTTCGACGATGTTTCTTACTGAAATGCAAGTTTCTAAAAATAACCGCATTATATCTTTGTTCTAAAAATAACTATGTGATATCATAAAAAAATATCATACGGGATGTTATCATACAGATATTGGTATAGTTATAAGATAAAAATGTTTCTTCAACCAGACGTTTTTTCGCAATTTTAATAATGTCAATGAAATCGATATTTTTAGCTATATTTATTTCAAATATAGATTATGATCAATTCTATTCTTTTTTTGGTCATTTTGGATCGTTTTGAATCGTTTTGAATGGTTTAACTGAGTGTTGGGAATAAATGGATGGAGCGCTGAGTGAGCGATTTAGAATGGTTTTGATTGAAATGAATGTCAATTTCACGATGTAACTAATTGTACGTTCGCATATCGTATTGATGTATTACAAGTTTATCCTTTGTCGATGTAAACATCTTCACGGATTTTGTTAGTTGCTATCAATCTCTATAAAAAACGAAACTTATTTGACAAAGAATGCAGGGGTTTCATACCGATTTCTGTCTATCGAAATTCTTTTCCTACTCTAGAAAATAAATAAGAGAAGTTGGGAATTGGACGTCAAAAGTTGATCAGTTTTCATTAAGAACCTCGCTTCTATTTGTTAGACCTGTCACTATGAATAATTTCGATGTAATTTGCATCTTCGACTTCAGTAATTCCGCAGAACACGATTTGATTAATCGCATTCGTCCTAGCTTCCAATACGAAATAAACTAATTCAAAGTTGAAATAACTAACCTTTATTATCGACAAGAGCTTATTAAAAGATTTTTTTAAACAAATATTATAGTTTAGATTTTGATAACGAAAGAGCATATGTAAAAAAAAGTTTCTTCTTTTGAAACAATAGAATATCCTAGTCTCAGCGTAAAGTGGCCATGAGTAAATTTTGATCACAGACCTAGCCAAATAACAATGAAATTGAACGGTATATAGCTATGATGGAAAAAAAAAAAACTCTGAAATTTGTCACAGCGTTATCTGTTGCCAGAGAGAATACTAACAAGGTTCGCGTAGACAAACAGTTAATCAAACATCAGTAAGACAAATTCTAGATTATTTTACTGTAAATCAGTGATTCCGAATGTCTGGGCAGATGTATTGTACAGATGATTTAAGAAATGTTTGGTCCTTCACTAACACTGCGTATAAAACATGAGGCCCAAAGGGTCCTGTGTCGCTCCATTGACACATTGATCAAATTGAAAATAAACAAGTAAAGGAGAATTATTTTTTGATTTGGTGGAGATATGTAATTAAAAACCTAACCACAATGAATGAATACGCGAAGCGGAGTCATAAATAAGTGTGATTAGGTTTTAAGTTTCGTGCCTCCATGAATGAAAAAAATGTCTTCCTTTTATTTAAAATCACGAAGGAAAATTGTTAACATTTCTCCGTAATGAGACAGACACTTCTTTATGTAAAAGCTTTCAAAATAGCTGCGTACTAGAAACTGTTTTCATTGAGAAATAATAACGTCTAATAGGAAACAAAACAAAAATTAATAAATGAATAAATGGGCACAACTAAATTAAATTATCCAACATTATAAATCAATTCATCAAATGATTTATATACGTTTGGTCTTTTCTTTCTCAAAAGGCTGAAGAGTAAGCAACATATACATTCAATTTAAATAACATGAATATGCAAATCAAAATGTGAAAAAATGTACATGTAAATATGTGAAGACACCCATGTAAAATGAAAAAAACAAGATGGTCCTATATTGCTCACCTGAGTTATTCAACTCATAACTTGTCAACAATGTTATAAATACCAGAAATTGTCTGATGTACATTTAGGGTGGATTTAAAAGAAACAGACTTTAATTTCCTCCTACTGCAATTTGTTTTTCTTTTTAGTTGCAATCAAAGTTATTGATGGAAATGAATTCATGTTTAGTAGACCTAAACCCTAAGAATATCCCTGCCATGTTTAAGATATACCAAATAATTAAGGATAATTAAAGATTAACCTTCTCTGATATTTTTTGCAATATTTTGACATTTCCGATACCATGTAAACCAGAGATTTTGATTGAATAAAATTATTTTTACAATTTTGGTAGAGTTTTAACCAAAGTATATCCCTACCATGTTTCAGCTTAATTAGCCCAGTGGTTTAGGAAGAGAAGAAGTTTTTCTAAGATTTTCAGCAATTTTCGTCCATTTTTCAGCCTTTGTGTTATCATGCAAACCAGAGTTTTTGATGAAATTAAATTTTTTCAACAACTATTGAAGAACTTCGCAAAGAAAGATCCCTGCCAAATTTCAGCTTGATTGGCCTAGTGGTTAAGGAGGAGAAGAATTTTTTCTGAGATTTTCAGCCATTTTCGGCCATTTTTCAACATTTCTGTTACCATGGAAACCAGAGTTTTTGATGAAATTAAATTCTTTTACCAACTTTTGAAGAGCTTCACCCAAGAAACATATCTGCCAAGTTTCAGCTTGATTGGCCTTGTGG
Source organism: Fragum whitleyi (assembly GCA_948146395.1). Lineage (NCBI taxonomy): Eukaryota > Metazoa > Mollusca > Bivalvia > Cardiida > Cardiidae > Fragum > Fragum whitleyi. The sequence goes on along the minus strand of OX411543.1, from coordinate 45,439,723 downwards.
TGTTGGAGGAAAAGATTTTTTTCTAAGATTTTCAGCCATTTGCGGCCATTTTTTCAACATTTCCGTTACCATAGAAACAATTTTTTTTGATGAAATTGAATCCTTTTACCAACTTTTGAAGAGCTTCACACAAGGAATATCTCTGCCAAGTTTCAGCTTGATTGGCCTTGTTGTTTAGGAAGAGAAGATTTTTTCTACGATTTTCGGCCATTTTCGGCCATTTCCAACCTTTCCGTTACCATGGAAACAAGAATTTTTGATGAAATTAAATTCTTTTAACAACTTTTGAAGAGCTTCACTCAAGGAACATCTCTGCCAAGTTTCAGCTCAATTGGCTTAGTAGTTTAGGAGGAGAAGAATTTTTTCTCAGATTTTCACGATTTTCAGTCTTTCTGTTGTCATGGCAACCAGAGTTATTTATAGAATTAAATTCTTTAACAACTTTTGAAGAGCTTCACCCAAGGAACATCCCTGCCAAGTTTCAGCTTGATTGGCCCCGTGGTTTAGGAGGAGAAGATGTTTAAAGAAATTGTTGACGGACGGACGGACGGACGGACAGACGGACGGGCAGACGGACGGACGATGGGCGGACGACGGACGGTGAGTGATCACAATAGCTCACCTTGAGCACTTTGTGCTCAGGTGAGCTAAAAAAACGAAATGGGACGAATGGATATATGGCTTTGGAAGCAACTGAACGAACGCACGAACTGATTAATGAGTAAATGAATCTTGTTTAGTTGTGTCCAGTAGTTACATGCTGACGAAAAAAAAAATATCTATATCTATCATAAGGAACACTTTTTACTTCCTTCACAGGCAAAGGAACTCATGTTTTTGCCAGATCAGCATTTAAGAAAGAAATCTGAAAGCGCATGTCCCATGCATCATTCCTTTGAAGTTTAATGGAATTCTGTTACAGAGAAGATATCTTATTATTTCACCAAGCGGGGCCGTATTCTAGCGACCAGCCCTGTCTCCCATGTCCTTCGTCCGATTGGGAGTAACCACAGAAAACAGAAATAGTATGTCCAAAGTGTCAATCTTGTTGAATTCTGTTCAGTTATTTCTTAGGAGACGACACTTTAGATGACTAAACGCAATTAGAAAAGCCCAACTAGCCCCTTGACAATAGAACTAAAATATCGTTAGTTTGTGGTTTCACAAATTTTAGTCTTGTTCATAAATTATTGTAAAATATAATTACTCGAAACTTAATACTCGCGTTCACATTCTGAAGAGCAATCCTGCTATACTATATTATGGAGGATCACTCCTAAAGCCTTTTGCCGGAATCACTGATCTCTCTTTCCAGACATCAATTTACCCGATCGCATATGCGATAACAAACAGTTTATTTGACCCCGTGTTAAGCCTAAAACAGCAAAGCGTTCAGTAAGCAATAACTTTTTTAGAAATATTACCTCACTCTGCATATCATTACACTTACAATGCGGGGAAATATTTCGCAAGTGTTCAAAACTTTTTTGAATTCTGAACCCAGGGCTGATGCTGAGTTTAACACTACATGCAATTGTATTGTCAATTTTACTAAAAAGGTATTAAATAAGATTTAAAATCAGAATCTTGCTCTTAACACATGAATTAATCGGGCCTTTAAAAACCTATTTCAATATCAAGCACATATCTAAAAGAAACTTGAGAGAAACAAGAACTACTGTAGATGTTCAAGTTTTACTGAGCGATTAAAGATAGGTATAGGGAAATTTGGTCTTTGATCGCTCACTAGAAGTTACATTTCTTAATAAATATACATCACTTACTACGGCATTCAGGATATTCAGTTGTAATTTTATTGACTTCCGAGACTAAATTGAACGGATTCTGTTCCTTTTTTTTGTCTTGTATAAATGAAGTAAACTTTCCCCAATTTTGGGACCAAACTACCGTTTACTCATGCATTATTAGTGTGATGGAGATGAAACATGCTCTTAGCCCACAGTCTCCGTGTTTTCTCCCGGGAAATAAAGGCCATAAGTAAAGGAGTTCTAAACATAGCAACAACAAAATTGGAGTAGGGAGAGTGGAAGTTAGAGTGAAATTGTAGGAAATACACGCAGAACTTCAAATTTAGTTTTAGGATGACAGAAGTCACAAGTGTTGACTTGTGATGATGATAAACTTCGCTCTTAGAAAGAAACGTCAGTCTTCTCAATAATGTCTCGTGGGACGGCAGATGAAATTTTGTCAATTGTTCGTCTCGGCAAAAAGTCTGCACAAATTTTTCTGCAACGATTACACAACCATAAGCCGATTTCAGGCAGACAATGTGGTAATATACTCTTTTCTCTAGTGACCGTAACCACGACAAACAAAAATGACCTCGGAACTGCGTAAAATAAATTATTTGAAGATGAGTTTTTTTTAACACCAATGTCCCCGCCACTCCCAATTTTAAGAAACAGTTGTTCGATAAAACTCGGTTATCAAGCGTACAACGAAATTCAAATCGGCAATGTTCCAAATTTCCATACATTTGACATTGAAAGCTTTGAAGCTTTTACCTATAGAAAAGGTTTTGACACAAGCAATAAACCGTGATGATGTGAAATATGAAACCCTAGCGAGTTCATGTAACTTAAATTAATCCCGCTTGGTGTTCTCTGAAAAAATAACACAAGTAATCATGACCACAGTCACATGGAATAATAAAGCTACCAGGATCGATAGCTATTCCCAGGAATCAAACCCGGGATCATATAATCGAGAGGCTTAAGATTCGCCATTCGCACGGGCACCACACAAGTCTACTTCTTCAGACAGACTGATTTATTTTGTTGTTATCGAGATTTTAAAATTCATGGACCGTGGATAATCGTTTTTCCTGTAGAATTCCGGAATTTTACAGCCTTTTTATTGAAAAACAAGAGCCGTCAGAGACGGATTATGCTCCCCGAATAAGGCATTGTCACAAAAAAGTATGCAATCAATGGAAAAAGTTTGCTGTTGACGATTTCTATAGGTTTTGGGGCTTTGCTAATTAGAAATGTGACCCATCAGGCGAAATTTTAAATAGTTTATGGTCAAGGGCATCTTAATAGCTACTCAAATATGAAATTTCATCAAATACTGATCATAAGACCAGGAGAAGAATAAAAGAAACAAATACTAAACATTTAGCCCCCCCCCCCCCCCCCCCATTTCCATATTTTTTTGTACAAAAATTTCAAATTGTTTATAGTAAAGGGCATCTGATTTGCTACTCAAAATATGGAATTTCATTAAATTCTGACCATTAGACTAGGAGAAATGAGAGAAAATTTGAATTTTACCCTAAGTCCCCTTTTCTTTTCAAGTGACGATGCCACAAGTCTATAAACCGGGAAAGACACATCAGCATTGTATCATAGGAGTTCACATGGCAAGTTTTATTTGATAAGGCCAAAGGGATATGGAGAAAGTACTGTAATATGAGACACAAAGAGCTAACCTAAAGGTAACAAACATTAAACCCCCGTTTTGCATGACATATTTTTAGACACAAATTTCAAATAGTTTATGGTAAAGGGCATCTGATTTGCTACTAAAATGTGAAATTTCATCAAATTCTGAAAATAAGACTAGGAGAAATGAAAGAAAAACTGTATTTTACAAGGTAAAGGTAACGAACATAAAGCCCCCTTTTTCCATGATATATTTTTTGTACGAAAATTTCAAATTGTTTATAGTAAAGGGCATCTAATTTGCTACTCAAATATGACACTTCATTAAATTCTGACCATTTGACTAGGAGAAATCTGAGAAAACTGTATTTTACCATAAGTCCCTTTTTCCCGTGACGAGGCCTCAAATCCAAAAAACGAGACAGATGCATCAACACTATATCAAAGGGAGTTCACATGGTAGGTTTCATTTGATTTGGCCCAAGGGTTATGGAGAAATCGCTCAGGACGGACGGACCGAATTACGTACGGACGGACAGGCGAAGCGGCGGCTATATGCTCTCCCTTCGGAGAAATAACCTTTTCCCGTGATATGGCATTGATCCATTCCAATTTAGCAATTTTTACAAGTGACCACCAAAAGTATATTTCTGCCAAGTTTGGTTGATTTTGCCTCATAAATTTAGGAGGAGATGTCGTTTAAAGAAATTGTTGACAAAATTGTCATTAAGGCCCCTTTTTCCGTGAAATGGCACGGATCCTTCCCATTTTCAATAAACTTCATCCTCATGACCTAACAAACATTCTGACCAAGTTTCATGAAGATTGGACCATAATTGTGGCTTCTAGAGTGTAAACAAGAAATTTTTCATTAAGGCCCCTTTTACCGTGATATGGCACGGATCCTTTCCATTTGATCAATTTTTACAAGTGACCACCCAAGGAATATTTCTGCCAAGTTTGGTTGATATTGACTCAAAAGTTTAGGAGGAGATGTCGTTTTGAGAAATTGTTGACGAAATTGTCATTAAGGCCCCTCTTTCTGTGATATGGCACAGATCCCTCCCATTTTCAATTGATTTCATCCTCATGACCTAACAAACATTCTGACCAAGTTCCATGAAGATTGGACCATATTTGTGGCTTCTAGAGTGTAAACAAGAAATTTGTCATTAAGGCCCCTTTTCCGGTGATATGGCATGGATCCTTTCCATTTTAGCATTTTTTACAAGTGAGCACCCAAGGAATATTTCTGCCAAGTTTGGATGATTTTGACTCAAAAGTTTAGGAGGAGATGTCATTTAAAGAAATTGTTGACGAAATTGTCATTAAGGCCCCCTTTTCCGTAATATGGCATGGATCCTGTCCATTTTCAATAGACTTCATCCCCATGACCTAATAGACATTCTGACCAAATTTCATGAAGATTGGACCATATTTGTGGCTTCTAGATTGTAAACAAGAAATTTGTCATTAAGGCCCCATTTCTCGTGATATGGCACGGATCCTTTTCATTTGAGCAATTTTTACAAGGGACCGGTCACCCAAGGAATATTTCTGCCAAGTTTGGTTGATTTTGACCCATAAGTTTAGGAGGAGATGTCGTTTATAGAAAAGTTGACGCTGTGACGGACAGACGGGCGCCAGACAACGATCGATCACAATAGCTCCCTTGAGCACTTCGTGCTCAGGTGAGCTAAAACTTTATGTCTTTCTTTTCAGCTTATTCACTACATATGATTGTATCTTTTTAATAGACACCACTTTCCCGTTCCGTCTACTGCTTTCTATTTTTCAAAGACTGGAATTTGTAACAAGGGAACATAAAAGCGCCGATATTTGAAAAATGACAAAACTTTTAAGTAATAACTTCTTTTCCTTCTTTTTTGAACTTACAAAAAACGTACATTTTTTTCAATTTGATAAACAAGTTTCTCTAAGATTAAAGCCCCACGACCTCCTGGTGACCGAATATCGATAATGCTCACGATTTTATCCTGACAATTATCTAGCTATTTTAAGAATGATTAAGCCCCAAAGCTTTTCTAAGTTTTGCTCATGTGACCTTGTTTTCCCACATCTTTGAACATACTTGCGTGCAAAGCTGAGTATAAATTCAAAATTTTACACTGTTTTGTCATCCTGGACACAGTGCCGAACTCCATGGCTTAGAATCGCAATTTAAGGTCTGTTGTAGGTTTGGTAATCTGCATCACCTAAAAATATGTCACAGACACGAATGCTCTCACAAGCATTGGAATCTATTAGAGCTTAACAGATGATACTAGTACTAATCAAGAACAACTGTGCACTTTTTTTCGCAAAATAAATCATGAATGTAGAAGATATGCTCCGGACCAGGGGCCCGTTTTACTAAAGATCTTAAGGTCATTTTTGCATAAGTCAAAAATTACAGTTGTGTCGACAGTAGTAACTTAACATGGAATTTTGTAATGCATTATCTAATTGGAATCGTCTTCTTCAGACGATTCCAATGATATATTGCAAGACAGAAGCTAATAATGAATAAGAAGATCAGGTACGATTGGTGATTTTGACTTACGATTAATTTTTTTCGTAAGAATTTTAGTAAAACGGGCCCCAGACCATTTTTATCCTTTAATATTTATCTGTGACATTGACCTGGTACTAATAAAGGTAGACAATCGTGCCAACTTATTTTGATATTCATTCAAACATGTTAGAGATATATATTATACTTACTTAGTGTTATGTATCAAAAAAATATCTAACGAGGTTGGGAGAATTGATTGATTGTCGAGGCTCTGCCGAGACAATTATCAATTCCCACAACTGAGTTAGATTTTTTTTTCAAACAATACACTAAGTACGTATTATATTTATCTTTTAACCTCTATTTGTCTTGTTTTCGTCGATGTTTCTAACTTAAATGCAAGTTTCTAAAAATAACCGCATTATATCTTTGTTCTAGAAATAACTATGTGATATCATAAAAATATCGTACGGGATGTTATCACACGGATTAATGCTCAAGACAAACATTTTATTGTTTGGATCTTGACCTCTGATGTACCCAGACAAACTATTTACATGACACAAGTATTCACGAAGGTGAATTAATGTACCAAGTTATTTTAAATTTCATTCGTTATGAGGGATGATCCAGAAGTTCGTAAAATGGACTTTCTCATTTCTGGCTTATTCAGTATATAATTAAGTGAATGTGCAGTTTAGTAAATACGGAGAGCATAAATGTTATTATTTTTGCAAAATTGTCTTTTGCGGCCTACGAATACGTTTACCATAGTAACATACGAGGGTTGATCGAAAGTTCGTATAATGGGGTTATAAATCTACAGAAAAGCTTACTATCTAAATAAAAATTATACAGTCTTTTAATACATCATCTGTGTCATAAACATGAAAAATTTTAAATGCTTACATTCAAAAGCGGCTGTAAAGGGCGTAAATCAAGACAGAGACCATGCATATGGGCGGGATTGCAAGAACGTCAAATGCGACGTCATTATTTACTCTCTTCTACATAGCCTCTGTTAACTCTTATTCTTTTCTGTGCCTGATACACCAACTTACAGAAATTATCCACATAACATTTGGAACCAAATAAGTTTACAATTGCTATATGCATGGTATTTCTAATAAAGTTGAGATCCAGATACAGGGCCTTTATTTTGGGTAAAAAATAAGAATCATTGGGATAAGTTCGTTCGTCCTATCTGACTTAAACCATTCTAAATCCTTCTACGAAGCCTGGTCCTCTTTTAATATCCACAATAGCCTTACAAAAATTCTCTACTGCACCTTTTTAGCATTTTTCTAAAATATCTGAAATGATTGGGTTGGTGAATAACAGAGATCAAGATAATAAATCGAAATATAAACGGCATTCATATTTTGGTTTTGACGTCTTGTCATTTTTTTCTCGAATAGTCTGTGTTATTAAAATACCCTGTATCCGTAAAAGTCTCCCATCACGTTAAGAGATAAATATTTTTCTATTAGCGTCTTATGTAATTTAGCCAAGGATTTACAACTACATTTTCAGAAAACTTACAGTAAACTTGATATGTTCAAGGGGCCAGTTTTTACTAAACATCTTACGATCATTTTTGCCGCAAGTCGAAAAATTAAAGTTGCTTCTAAAGTAGTAACTAAATGTGGAATTCTGTCATGCATTATCTCATTGGAATCGTCTTCTAAAGACGAATCCAATGAGATATCGCCAGGCAGAATCTAACAATGAATGAAAATACCAGGTACGATTTTTAATTTTTACTTCAGATTAATTTTTTTGTAAGAAGATAAGTTAAACGGGATCCAGACATTTGCCCTTCAGCTGTGACATTGACTTTGGGTCTATCTGGTCAAACTCTTCGCATGACACTATTACTCACACGGGGGAAAGAAAAGGACATACACACTGACAATCACATCCACCCATGGACAGTGGTAACTCTACATGCCTGTCGCCATTTCAAGGTGGTGGTATAATAAATGAATTAAGTTCAAATTTCGAAATAAGACTCTTTAATCACAGCTAAATATTCACAAAAATATTTCAATGATTTGTGCTCTGAGCCTAGCAACAACAAGTTCATATACTTAAAGAGAGATAACAACTGTTGTTTTGATACTTTAAATATTTTCATTTTTTTATATTTCAGGCATGTCAATATTGAAATATGTGGCATATAATACCAGCTCCAAACTTAAAGGGTGGCAGGTAACAAAGACTGGTACCACATATCACTTAAAAAAAGCCAGCTATTAAATAAATGACAGTGTTACCAGTATACATATACCAACAAAAAATTGTTACAATTTTGAGGGATCAGTGCAACACAATTGAAAGTGCCTATATATTTATAGGCACTTACAATAGAATTGCGCTGACCCACAATTTGGAATGACACAATCTTTTGTTGTGGCAATTCAAAAAATTGTGGACAAAAAGAAACTGAATGTTATGTTTTTCACATAACTTTTTGTATGTGAATATAGGTCCTTTACTTTAAGTACATTATAAATTATGTTTTTCTGTAATTGACCAATAAACGGATGACTAATCAAGTGTGTATTAAAATAATGGATTGAACCATTCCCAAACAATACCACTTTTGATGCCCCTAAAACAGCTATAGGAAATATAAGGGAGTATAAAGAAATAGCCTGTTTTCTTCCTGATGACAAAAGAAAATCATATGAAATAACAAATTTCATCTGCCAATTCCTTGACATTGGACCGGTCAAAAATTTGTCGTCTTGCTATTAATGGATTAATCCACTGCTAGACTGCTACAAGTTCATGGAGGTCTATAACTTAATCTTGTCAAAGGTCATCACAAAGACAAGATGAGTTCGTGATACACATATGCCCTGAAAAACGGTAAATTTGTCAGAAGTTTGCAATTGATAATGACCTTGACCTGGCAAGCTTGCCTTGACCTCAATACCAGCAAAATAGGAGCCTCGTATTCTAAATAGTCTTGATTAAATAGGCAATGCAAAATTTTCTTGTGAAGTTCAGTTAATTTTAAGCCTCAAAGATTATGTTGATCTTGTAAATGACCTTGACCTGAATGATAGCAGATACATTCATTTGAGATCTATCATCATACCACATAATAGCAGTCTATCTTGATTTGTTAAGAGGTTATTATTATGTCAAATTTTGATTAATTTTGACCTTGAAAAGTATTTTTGACTTTGTCTGATGACCTTGATTTTAATATCAGCTGATGAGCATCATTGTGTTCCATTTCTATTATACCAAATACATGCTTTGTACCTTGAATAGGTTCAAAGCTAAGTTTTTTTGTTATGTTTTGACTAATTTTGGCCTACTTGGGTAACCTTGACCTTGACCTGGTAAGATTACATAAACCTTGATTTTATCAGATGTGCCTAATTGAGTTCTATAATAATGCCAAATTTGAGCCTTGTATCTTGAATAAACTCAAAGAAATGGAAATGCCAAGTTTTTTTTTAATCAGGGTTTGGAGACAAGAGGATGGACAGACAGAGATAGAAGGCCAATAGCAAATGTTCCCAACCCTTTGAAGTACAGGCATGAAAATATAAGAAGTAATGGAGAAATTGCTTCAAATAGATAATTTCTGCTTAATCCACTATTTTTCAAAGCTTAATTTCATCAGAATTTTCAGAAGATAAAACACCCCAATAGGATGAAACACATGTAGTATGCTATTTCCAGTAATGTACTTTATGGGCAAAAGTCAAAATTCTTTTGATGATGTTTACATTTTTCAAGTTTCAAAAGCATAAAACTTCCACTTCAAGTCTTTTTGTAAAGTTGGTGGAATTCTAATAACAGGATCTGAAGGATAAAATTTAATATAAGTGATTATTATTTGTCCTGTCATGCAAAAAAGGACCATATTGGAACCCTGTAAAGTATTTATTTGAAAAATAGTTTGGCTCCAGAAGAGGCTTACTAGAAGTAAATATGAGGGTTCAGTGGAAGACTGTACTTAGTGTATAACCACTGTATATACACATAGTACAGTCTTGCACTGAACCCTTGAGTTGTATTTAACAATTCTTATACATGAAAATAGACTAACTTTTTAGATTCCAAAAATCGACCAAGTGCAATAAGTGTTGACCCTAGTCAGCCTACGCAGATGGCCAAGTCTAACTAGGGTCAACACTTTACTCATTTCAGTCTGTGACCAAATCTTTTTGGAAGTAATATGCTATGACAGAGGCCAACAATGTGTCAGCCATTTCCGATTTCCATCTGAATTGTACTGATAAACAGGTATTCAATAGAATATACAGGTCAATTACTAACTAATAAGTGTAAAAGATCATTAGCCAATTGTCAGGCTTGAAAAATAAACAATGAAAAACATATTTACACTGAAAGAATTGCAATTTGTTGAATGCATGAAATAGATTAAAGAAATTCAAGAATGAATATACACTGTAACCTTTATAATGTACAACTTATCATTCCAATTACCTACATTATTCAAAAATATATACATACATATGATAAATAAACCAATATATCCAATCAAAGAAGCAAATAATACTTTTAACACAAGAGTAACACTTCCCAGTGCACCTACCTAAAGGTTCCTCTATATCTCCACCAGTCTTCAGTATGGTACCTTTCTGCATGGCAAGGGCTATAGAGTTAGCGGTCATCTCTGGACCCAGAACCTATAATTAATAAGAATCACATTTCAAAGACATTGATTTAACTTTTTTCTGTTTTTAAAAAGCAATCATACCAGAACTATATTGATGAAATCCTCAGTTTTTCTCTGAAAAAAAGTATGGCTAAAATCAGCACAATTTTTCCAAAATTCAAAATGTTTTTAAAGATCTTATATTGAAATTAACCATCCCCTACCTCACCTGTATTCATGGGCCAATCAAAATTTATTAAACAACCTTTGATAAAGGTCACAAAGGAATTTTTCTGCCAAGTTTGGTCAAAATCTGCCTATCGGTTTGGGACAAGAAGATGTTCAAAAGAAAAGTTTATGCAGGAACGGACACACTTCAGGCAAAAGGCCTCAACAATAGCTTGCAGGTATTCTGCCAGAGGAAATAAAAATTTATACCATGTTTTCTTTTTCTTCCCTATACTATTCAATTAAGTACCTCTTGCAGGTCAAAGTTACAAAAAAACAGATGTATTTCTTTGTTAGAAAATTCATTTGAGTCTCAAATATTTCACTCTTTCTTTCTCGCATAGATTAAGATAATAGTAGATATTTTATTCTAAAATTGCGTTATAAGCCTTATGTTGTGCAGTGTTTAATCTAGCCAGGGGAAATCAATTGGTCATTGCAACACTATTGTAAGTGCCTATATCTTTATAGGCACTTACAATAGTGTTGCACTGAACCCTCAAAATGCCCTTCTATTTTCAAAGACCCACACCCCTCTATTTTCGAATATTGGTGTGTTTTTTTGCCTTATAAACACAGAACGTGAAATATTTAACTTTTCTCAATTAAGTAGTTTTTGTGCTGATATCCTAATTTTTTGAAATTTTAGAATGAACATTTGCCCTGGTTGCTCATTGGAAATGTAATGAGTACCCACTACTCAAAGCATAAGGGTGTAATGTTGAAAAATTTACATCAAAATAAAATTTTCCCCATCTTTTGGTAACTCTACAGTTCTATATCTTACCGGGGTTACTCCTTGGTTGTGATCTGGTTCATCTACCCATATTTCTGGAATAGACTTATCCAACAAACTTAACATACTGTCAAAACTCCTCTGTAATGTCTCAGCTTCCTTATCATAGTTAAATCTCACCAGAGTCTTTAAAATCGCCTTTATTTCCTCTATAAGAACAAGAGTAATTTTCAATCCTAGTGAAGACATTCACTGACATTATTTATTTAACCCTTTCCTGTTTACAAAATTTTGGACCAGTCCAAATTCAAAGATTTTGCAGACGAAAATTTAAAGTGGATTTAATTTGAAAAACAAGAGCTGTCACTGTAAGATGACAATGCCCCCGACACCGCTTTGATTTAGAAGTTATGGCCAATGTTAAAGTTTTTGGACGGAATGACGGACGGATGGACGGACGGACAGACGGACGGACGGACAAGTCAAATTTATGATGCCTCCCTATCGGGGGCATAATAACCATTCAGTAGGATAGAAAATAGTGTGGAAAAAGAAGAAATTGCTTGAAAGAAGCAATTTCTTCTTTTTTCACAATGTTTTTTCAATCATAAAATCACAGGCACGTAAAAAGCAGGGATTAAACAGCATAGGTTTAAAGAGTCTATTCAAATCTTTTCATCCATACAATCTTCCAAACAGGTTCTACTCTAACACCATTACTCCTTTGTTTCTAACAAGTACTGTCAGAGTTCTGTGGTAAATAAGCAAGACAGTCAAAGCTTTTAAAACTTAACTAGTTAATTATATCATACAAATAATGTTTGGAACTATGTTGTTACGTACGAACTGCCCTAACCACTGAGCCAAAGAAGATCTTCCCTGACACAGGTGTCAGACATTGTATTTAAACCAATGAAGCTATGCAGGACAGTGGTGAGAGTGGTCTCACATAACACACTCACCCTTACGAGTCATAATATATTGATGACGATATTAACAAAGTTGAACAATGCCAAAGATCTTCCCTGATGCAGGTGTCAGACATTGTATTTAAAACAGCGAAGCTATGCAGGACAGTGGTGAGAGTGGGATATATATTACACTTGAAGCTTAATCTTAACTTTCAGTTATTTTTTACATTAAATTTTAAGAGAATATCAAATAAGTTTATAGTCTGACAACTCTAAAAAGACTTACATGAAATAACTAAACTTCCTTTAGACTTTTCTTGTTCACTCAGTGAAATATTAATTGATCTTACACTGAAATACAAAATTATCCTCTATATACCTCTTAGGCCATCTACATATGTAATAGTTTTGGCCATGGCTGCTATAAGAGCAAAATCTTCAAATTCACTTCCTTCTTTTAGCTTCCATTTCTTGTGCTCTGCTTTCCTTCTATTCTTTTGTGATCGCCTGAAATGAGATACAAAATCGATATAGATGCACAAATTTAAGTGATTGATCAAAGGTTGATTGTGAGTAAATTACTCTTTGATCTCTCACTTAAACTCGATCATCTATATATGACTTTTTTTTTTGCAAAGTTGAGACAAAATGTGAAAATTTTGAGAAAAGTTGAAGCATGCCATTTTGCATGTGTTTACTAGGCAATACCATAACTTAATTCATTTCTTTGCCTCTGCTTGATAACATCAAAAAGGTTGATATGAACAAGAGCAGGGAGATTATCAAGCAATAATATACTGGTAGCAATTATACATTTTTTAAAAAATATAATATACAAAATTCTTCGGCAAATAAGAAAAAGGCCAGAGTTTACAAACTGTATAACTATAAGAGGCAAAGGAGGGCCCGTATCGCTCCACTGGCTTTAATAACCTAAGACTTTCACCCTGCCATGACCATATTTGGGGGTCAATCAAAATTTCTTGAACAATTTCAGTTAAGGGTCACATGAGGAATATCCATGCCAAGTTTCATTGAAATCATTCCAATGGTTTTAGGAGACCGATTTTTCAAGATTTTAACGTGAAAAAATGCCCCGTCCTGCCACGCCCATATTTAGAGGTCAATCATTTTTTTTAACAATTTAAATAAAAGGTCAGCCAAGGATCATCCATGCAAATTTTCATTGAAATCTGCCCAGTGGTTTGGGAGGAGAAGATTTTTAGAGATTTTATTATGAAAAAAATGCCACACCCTGCCACACCCATATTTGGGGGTCAATCAAAATTTCTTTCACAATTTAAGAAGAGGGTCACCCAAGGTCAATTTCTACCAAGTTTCGTCAAAATCTGCCCATTGGTTCGGGAGGAGAAGATGTTTAAAGAAAAAGTTTACGCACTGACGCACAGACAGACCCATGCACAACAGACACTCCGCCATGATAATAGCTCGCTTGCCTATGGCCAGTGCAGCTAAAAACTGAAATAAACAGATAAATTACCTACCCTGACATTTTGCTGTACATAGAACTAGATGTAGAGAACTCTGAGGATTGAATACTATCACCAGTAGCACTGCTTGTGTCTGAGAACAGATCCGAGTCCTGATTCGCTCTACCACTCTCTGTTGAATAATAAAATTATGATATAAACTCAACTTTTTTATTTATCTTTTTCTTCACAAATAAATAGTGCAAACAGATTGCCAATTATACCCTGCTTTGCACGCAAGTGCACGTGCAAAGTAGGGTAAAATTGGAAACCTTTTTGCACAGTTTCGTCATCCTGAACGCAGGGTTGATAACTTATATACCCTGACATTTTACTGTACACAGAACTAGGTGTAGAGAACTCTGAGGATTGAATACTATCACCAGTAGCACTGCTTGTGTCTGTGAACAGATCCGAGTCCTGATTCGCTCCACCACTCTCTGTTTAATGATAAAGAAATAATATGTAGACAACCAAACTGTTCAATCTGACTTATTGGGTTAGTAGTCAACATTTTTCCCCATTTAACTCATAAAAGAAATCATTTTTGTAACATCTTTGCAGTATTTTTCATATTTAAATCAAGAGTGACCAGCCCTGCAGAAGTCCAGATAAAAGAATCCTGGTCAGACTAGAGACAGAACTTTGAACTTTTGTTTGCCCATTTTTCTGAATCTAGAATGGTCATTTTGCCTTTGTTTAAGCTCAGTTTAAAAATGCAACCTTTGGTTTATCTGTGCTGACTCCAATCTAATTTCCAATTATTCATTTCACAGGGTTAGCAGATGGTACCTTTTATTCAGTGATATATCACATATTAAAGAACTTAGAACACAATTTGATTTGATGAGTACAATTGAATTTGTTTGTTCGAATGGAGTCTTTGGCCTTTTTTCAACAAACTCACAGTCATATCATGGCATCTTGAGCACCTAACAATTACTCCTGGTATTTCTAACAACAGTACTACCATAACATTCTTTTCTAGCCTCCAGCTGCTGTCCCACATTGGCAATGAATATTAACCTATTGGTTGGACACAAAAAGTCAGAAAGGACTGGTGTCACCTTAGAGGTTCAAACATCACAATTGATAGTACCGACAACAAAGTTTATACAGTTTTTCCCAGAGAGATAAATGAGCCTGTGCATGACATTTCCAAAAATTTCAAAAGAGTGCAAAGCAAAGACTGGCCAGCCTGTGCATTTGCACAGTCTGACCAAAGACTTTACTATGCACTTGGTATATAGACAGAGTCTCAAAGTATCTTTAGACAGTCTGACAATATTCTAATTGCACTGTAGGAGTTTCTAGGCTGTTTAATTGTTGCACCTTTCACACATGTCAAACTGTTTGAAATGTCATGCACAGGCTCGAATATCTTATGTAAAAAGTTATCCAGTGCAATACAGGGTACAATTTCTAAACAGTCGCAAACATTTCGCATACTGGATGTATGGCATGTACAAGGGCGTAACTACCATTACATGCATTATGCAAGTGCGTAATAGAAATAAATCTTCTTTCGAAATATGTCATTGATGAATGATCATAACATCGACACTACAGTGTTTTGATTTTTCACCAACACTCAGATCATAGAAAATGGGAGTGGACGGAGAACATTCATCTTTTGTCACAATCCACATATTGCCTTTAAACTACAAATTCTATGTTGGTCGCCTTCCGAGTACGTATTAATTTCAAAATCCTAGCTTCTCCTATGCCCTACCCATAAAAGCCAGTCTGGCCTTTTCTTTCTCCTGTCTGACTATATGTAACCTTGTTTTGTGTTTGTTGAACTTTTCCTCCATCTCCTCCAGGTTAGCCAGATGGTTGTTGTACGTGTCAATCAAGTGAGGCTTTAAATCTGTCTCTATAAAATCTGGTCTGTTATATTTGTACATCTGTAAATGGTAGAACAAAAACTGACAGCTGATTACCTCTTATAGGGGAATTTTGGTGTTTTTCAAAACTTTGAAAGTTCAATTTCTGGTCCTGAATATTTTTAGTTGTATTACAGGTTGATATGTGTCTGTTTGTGTGTGAGTATATAGTTTTGTTAGCTTGGACAGTTGCTTAATTTTTCAATGGATGTAGAATATGCTTGCCTTACTCTGGGGAATGTGCTTGAGTGTTTCTGTGTGCACAGATTCATTCATAAATGTGGGAGTGTGTAAAGAGTCATGGTTATTATTAAATATGATTATGCAAAGTCTTTAACCAATCAAATATTGAATTGTAACATGTCTTTTATATATCTGAAAGTGTATATATCTTTGTAAATATTGTTTATCCATGTTTATGTATGAGACTTAAATAAATAAATAATTATGTCATGATGTGCAAATTGATCTAAGCCTAGATTGCATATTGTTTTAGATTGCATATATCATTTTTACTTTCAGTATTATTTTCTCGAACAAAGAGTATTTCTAAAATCTATATTTAATTACTTCAATGAAATTTTCACAAGGTCTTTTCCTAGACAGACATGGAAAGTGCTGAAATTATGAGATTTAGGTTAGCAGACGGCATTGAATACAAAAACAACTTACCATTCTAAGAGATTCATCCCACAAATTTCCCTCTACTAGTGTTACAATGGCTTCTTCAATATCCTGCAAAAACAGGGACATTGATGTGATCGTGTTTGTCTTTTTTATACCATTTTTTACAATTAAATGAAAGTGAAAGGAGTGATAAATTACTGTACAGCTTATATTAAATGAACCTGTGTATGAAATTTCCGACACTTTCACCAATGGACAGACAGTGCTGTAAGGATAAGCATACAATGCGCTACAGATCAAGGGCTCAGTGCAACACTATTGTAAGTGTATATATTTATAGCCACTTACAATAGTGTTGTGCTGACCCCTCGGGATATGTCCTGATCTTCTGAAGAAAGTTTCAGTCTCAAGCTGTCATCAAAGCGTCCATTGAAATATCTGATCAGACTGTGTGGCTGCACAGACTGATCAGCCTTTACTAGGCACACATTCGATGTCTTAGCGCCAAACAGTTATAACTCCCTACAAACATAGGGAGTTACAATTGTTTTGCGCTGAGCCATCTATGTGATATTGTTATCAATGTCACACACAGGTTCAAACCAAATTTGTAATAGGTGTGCATACAGTTAGGTGACAATGAGTTCTGTCTTTAAATAAATACAAAACTATTACTAAAATTAAGCAATCCAAAAAGAGCTAATGAGCCAGGACGAGAGAAAGTGTGCTAATAATCAATTATCATTCAATAGTTTCAGCATTTCAAAAACATTGATATAGCTAGTTTGTGTATTAGGAATGTTTGTACTGTCTTCCTGTAGCTAGCTTTTATATAGCTTTTAAAGGGATAGGGAGATCCCTGGTTAATCCCAGCATAATCAAATGGATAATTGGCAGGTTTCATTGAGAACGGAGACAAATGATGACAATAAATGGGAAAATCTAGCAAAAGGGTATCAAGCCATACACCTACAAAGAGATCAATTTAAATCATCATAATTACCTGTCCATACTGTTCAAGGACAACTGAGGCATCCCAATATTTGTGTCGAGATTTCAAATCATCTGTAATAAATATGTTAAATTATATAGAAAAAAGTTTGTGTAGGTATTTAGCTGATCAACACGAATCACCTACATGAATCCCTTACTTCAAAGAAGTAAGTACAGACTTTGCCTTGATATTATAAAAAGAGTCTGTGCCTGACATTTCCAACAATTTGACATCTTCATGAGGTACAAATATTTAGCAGCTAAGACAGTTTTCTAGTGTAAGTAGAGTAGAGTCAACCTGTCTACAGATACTTTAAGGCCTTATCTATCTATAAATTGCAGAGTGAAGACTGGCCAGATACACACAGTCTGACCAGAGTCATTGCTTTGTGCACATTGGAAATTGTTAGAGATGTCACACACAGGCTCTAATTTAGTTTTAACCTTTGTCATGCTGGAACTGGAATTTCCTGCATTGGCAGGGGGTATAGACAAAAATCAGCCTGTCTTAGTCTATACAGGCTGATTTTCCTCTTTAAATATTTTATTTTCAAAATGAATACTGGCTCAGAATAAGTGCATTTAAGGCACTCAACACTTGAATTTTATGCAGCATGACAAAGGATAAAGATCTATAAACTTTTGTAAAAGGCTAAAACTTTGTGTAAACTTTATCGAAGAAGGGTTGGTATAAATTACTGTTGACTGAAGTTTTAAAATTCACTACTTGAAATACCTGACAATTTTGTAGCTAGACTAGACATCTGTTCTGGTGTATACTTTAGTCTAGCAGCCATACACAGGGCCATCTGCCATTCCCCTCCTGACAAATATGAGTCGAGAGCCATATCCCAGCTTTCTGCCTTTGTGTACATGATGGCTGCCTCTTCATGGCGACGCTTACCAGACAGGACTTCTCCATACGAACTTGCTACAGCCTTAAAATAGCAGATACAAAGAAAATTTCCTTTAAATTTCTTCAAAACTAAAGGTAGTTCCAGAATATAGCTTTAAATGAAAACAAATTTAGAAAGAAAAAGAATCCAATTTCAATTATTGAGAAAAAAAGAGGGTATTGTTTGTCACAAGCAAACTTTTTTATTTTCAAAGTTTTCTTCATTTGTAAGTGTCATCATATCCTGTGATCATTGGTGAAATATGTTGCAGCAAATGAACTCATATAAAGATGGATCAGTGCAACACTATTATAAGTGCCTGTACAATTATAGGCATTTACAATTGTCTTGCACTGACCCTTGATATGTAACATTCCTGGCAGAAAAAATCCATAAGACTAATGTTTAAATCATGTGAGAATATACCCCTTGAGAAAGATTGCATCATAACCAACCTTGAAAATTTAAATGACAAATGAAAAGCTTCAGGCAAGGATCTGAAAAAAGTCCTTTGGTGGTATTGTATGACAGACATTTTAGTGTGTTTTCTTTTATCATGGGGATAATGATTTTAAACAAAAATTTTCTTACGGAAGAGATAAGCAAGAGCTGAAGCAAAGCAGACTAATACTACCCAATCAGCACCTTGTCCCAGCTAAATGCCATCATTGGAAGATGTGTTTGAACTACAGAGTGATTGCTTCTTGAGTTAGAGTCTATTAAAGGTTTTCAGACAATTATCAATTATGACATTGATCTTAGTGACATAAAAACAATGGGTCAATTCCTTGGTCATAGGCAACAATACTATAATGTTTCATGATTCTAGGTCATTCTATTCTTGAGTTAGAGTCCAAAAAGATCTACTGATTGATGGACGGACAGATGGAAGGATGGACAGACAGATATGGTAAAACCAATATACCCTCTTCTACTTTGTATAAAATCATTTTTCAAATTAGTTTTAGCATTCACACAAACCTTAAATGAGTTGTATTTAGATATTTACAAACTGCATATTAATGAAATATTTGATTTCACTAAAGCAATGTCTACCTTATATTCTTCAGAGGAATTAGGAAATATCTGTAGAGCCTGTTTATGTAGTTTGTGTTCACTGATGAGAGACATACACTCACTGAAATACTCAGAACCTGAAAAAAGAGCAATGTATGTGACCTTACATGCTACACAAGGTTGCAAATTGTCACAAGATATGCCCGTTAAACTGCTGAATGTCCAGGTATGAAAAACAACAAAGGGAAATAATTAAGATTGAGCTAGGTAGATTTACTGTACTTGTGCACTGCACTCTGTAACTATGAGAAGAACATAATTGCCAAGTTTCAAGTCAATCAGACATAAGGTGACAGAGTAACTTTACAAAGAAGTGGATGCTGCCTGGACACCACAGATGGTCTCATAATACGTCCCATCTTTCTACGAGCGTATACAAAAAGAGTCTCTGAGTGACATTTGAAGAGTAAAGCCTCTGGCCAGCCGTTGCATCTGTACAGTATGACCAGAGTCTTCACTGTGCTATCTGTCATTAGATAAGGTCATTTCCCTTTCCAGGTGGTCAGTCAATTATTCTTATTGCACTGTGCAGTTGTTTATGCGGCTCAGTGTCTGTTCACCATCCTCACATGAAATTGTTGAAAATGTCTCCCACAGGCTCAATTGTTATACTGACTAATACTTTACCCATCCTTTACCAACAGCCTTTTTCCCTCTTACCTCACTATTTTCTACCCTTTACTTCACTTTACCTTTCCATAGTATTTATTTCACTTTATCTTTCCATAATATTTAATTTTTTATTCACATAAACAATGTTCATATTTTGAAAATCAACAATTGACTTACCACATTTACAAATATGCTGTAATGCTCTGTTATATCTTTTGAGATGTTTATCTATGGTATACTGCTGGTAGTTTTTCTCAAGTTTCCTTAAACCATTCAAAAATGGGATGTACTCCTTTGGGTCCTGTAACAGGAAAAGATGAGCCATTTACCTGATGACAAAACTTTACAAAGATCAAAATTGAAAGAAGTAGATGACAGTCTGAATCACTTTAAATTTGTAAAATTAAACCAAAATAAGGCACAATGTTAGAAAGTGAGAAATTGCTTCCTTTGAAAAATTTCTCCTTTTTGAACAATGTAACAAATAATATTTACAAATAGTTTCATTCTTGTTTTCATCCTAAGGCTTATTCTTGTGTGAAGTTATCTATTGGTTGTAAAAATCAGGATATGGATGAGGCAAGAGATAAACTATATATCTGTAAGACCTTCAAATATTTTTAACAAACCCCTTTCATGTATTGTTTTTTACTTAAACAAGGAAAATGCTATAAAAACTCTAGGTTATCATTCAAAATATTTCATATTATTTTCATTTAACTTCAAAACCAGCCTTATGTCAACACTAACCTTCTGGTTTGTTTTTTTAAATGGAGTTCAATGCCACTTTTAACAATATTTCAATAATAACAAAGCAATGGTTTCTTGGTATTTCTCACACCAGTGCAACTGAAACAACCTTTCCTGGCCTCAGGTGCTATCCCCTATGTGGGGGACAAATACTAACCTTCTGGCTTTTCTCTGCCACCATCATTACAAGATCAAAGTCATATGTTCCAAGAGCTATATCAAACAGTTCATTAACATCTACCAGAAACAGGAGGTACTTCAGAGCCTCTTCTGAACTAATATGGGGCATCTCATTCTCACAGTCTAAAACAAACAAATCAGGGTCATGAACAGTTTTGAGATTGAACTCTTACATCTCAAGGGGTCAGCTTAAGACTGTACTAAGTGTATATACATTGTATTGTATATACACTTAGTACAGTCTTGCACTGAACTCTCCAGCTATATAAAACAGTTCATTAACATCTACCAGAAACAGGAGATACTTCAGGGCCTCTTCTGCACTGATGTGAGGCGTCTCATTCTCACAGTCTGTAACAAACAAATCAGGGTCATGAACAGTTTTGCGGTTGAACTCTTACATCTCAAGGGGTCAGCTTAAGACTGTACTAAGTGTATATACATTGTATTGTATATACACTTAGTACAGTCTTGCACTGAACTCTCCAGCTATATAAAACAGTTCATTAACATCTACCAGAAACAGGAGATACTTCAGGGCCTCTTCTGCACTGATGTGGGGCTTCTCATTCTCACAGTCTAAAACAAATCAGGGCCATGGACAGTTTTGCGGTTGAACTCTTACATCTCAAGGGGTCAGCTTAAGACTGTACTAAGTGTATATACATTGTATTGTATATACACTTAGTACAGTCTTGCACTGAAGTCTCCCGCTAAATCAAACAGTTCATTAACATCTACCAAAAACCAGTATGTAACAAACAAATCAGTGTCATGAACAGTTTTGCGGTTGAACTCTTACATCTCAAGGGGTCCCGAGTTTTCTCCTTACCTTGCAATATTTTCTTCTCACACCATCACTATTTTTTTCTTCATTTTTTAAAAAGCTTTTAAACCATTATCTGCAAACTAGTCCAAATTTTGGCAAATTTAAAACATTGTTAGTTCCATTAATAACACACCTATAGCAATTAATTTAGTTGATTCTTTCTGCCTTATGTTTCACTTATCCTTATTCAAGTTGTTCAAGTAGAACAAAGTTATTCCACAACCATATAATATTAAAATTACTTGCCTCTCAATTTTTTCACCAACTGTAAGGCTTGTTCTAGCTCAGGATTTGTTTTTCTTACATATGATGTCAGTATTGATAAAAGATATCTGTAAGAGAAAAAAAAATTAAACTTAGTTATTTACATTGATAGGGAAACAGTTCATACAACTTAGATAAATCCCTCTTGATTCTGCTTCCTTGAAAATTCCCCAGTACTGGCATGGAATGTGTGGGCCAATGAAATAAACCAAGATTGATAGCCACTCCTGGGAATCAAGCTCAGGACCTTTGGGTCAAGAGGCTGATGCTCTATCTCTAAACCGCAGACACCATAACTTTTGTTGAGCAATCTGAGATAATAGAAAACAGTCTTATGACAATCTTGTGGAATTGGACAAGGACTAATGAATACCTACCTTTATTTGACTATATAGTATTATTTATGATACAATTAAGATAAAATCTTTCTTCACATTTTGTCTATGGCAAAATATACTAATCTTTTTAACAATTACATTAATAAACAACACAATTATTTTTTATTTCAAATTGACCAAAATGTTGTAATAGTAAAGTATTCAAAATAAAGTTCAACATTTTTGTTGTATAAACCGAGGTTTAGGTAAGAGGGGTTAAACAATTTTAAAAAAATTATTTCTAGACAAAACCATATATTGTGGGTACTCATTTGAATCGTCTCAATGAGACGATTCAAATGAGCACCAACAAAATAGATGTTTTTTCAGTTTATTGGGAAGAAAAATCATCTAAAATCCAAATTACCCACTGAATCAGTAGGTCTGTATAAACCAACCTGTTTTCATCTATATCCAGGAGGGCCTGTCTTACAGCATCACATACAATATCTACTTTAGTTTTATCTGTCCTCCTTGTGCTATTGATGATGCTGTTGTCTTTATTTCTGTCATAGGCTGCCGTATACATTGTAACTGTCACATCCTCTTCACTATAGAAACAAGAGATGTTTTTAAAACATTTATCCCCCCCCCCATAAGAGCAGGTCAATGGCATATTCTTTGTCAATAAACAAAGGGCAATAATGCAAAAAATATGAGTAGGTTTATGGTTCTTGTTCACTGCACTTCTCCTCAATGAGATCTATACTGAGCAAAAATAAAAAGTATCCACCCAATATCACTTCGGATTTCTTTAAAAGTACACACAGAAATTCTATGAAATATATTGCAAACTACGCCCTGATCATTTTGAAATAAATTTTAAAAGTTTTATGTGATTTGAAGAAACCGCTTCCGAGTTTTGGGCGTTAACGTAGCCAGGGTGTCATTTTCAAAAATCGCAGACTCTCAATTAAATATTCAATTGATTTTTCCGACAGTTTTAAGCTTGCCAAATGCGATATTAGTGTGTTAAATATCCTTGATTTATAAGACAACTGGATATCTTCTGCTGTTTCCTGCCAACGCTACGTCAAATGGAGGTAAACAAGTATAAAACATCTTACGCAGATTCAAAGCTCAAATTTTCAAAATTCTGTCTGCATGTTCCTTGTCGAGAAAACCAAACCCAAAATTCTCTATTTCATTTTTTTGCTAACAAAAAACAACTTTTGCATTGCTACGTTACGTCAACGTTTCCGATCGCTCATTGGAAAGGCTCGTATGAATATCAAGGAAATTTGTTCACCCTACTTCCGTTAAGACTTAAATGGCTATTGTTTTGGTTTTAAAGTTTGACGATTTTATAGGTTAAGACATTATTTCACTTCCGTTTTGAAATAGTGGTTGGGAAGCGTGAATGCAATCGTGTCAACGTGAATGAGAAAATTTGGCATGACGTCTTCCCAGTGGCCCTATTGAGTTGAAGAAGGCAAATAACAGTACTACCCTATCTGAGATGATCAGCACACGTTTTTATTGTTCTTCTCTTTCAGGGTAGCTTTAGTAAAATTTACTCAATGTTCGACGGTTTTTATTACACCTGTTGTCAAGTTTTTCTCGGTCTCGTTACAAAACTGTGTTGTGCGGAACACAACTACTGTTTGATTTTCCTAACCGCAGAGCTTAAGAGGTTAAATTCACCTGAGAAGAAAGTTGAGATCAAAAACGTGAGGTATGTCGACGTAGAAAACAAAGATTTCGTCATTTCTTGAAAACACCAAAAATGGCATGTTGCTTGAATGAAAAATGTTGTGTGCATAAGAAAACGAAGCTCTGCAAACACATTGGTACTTTGATTGATCATTTAATCAATCAAATGTTGAAAATATTGACAAAAGAAAAGTGGATACTTTCTTTTTTTGCTGAGTTTATTTACCTGTGAAGTTTCTTGATTCTAGCTGGCATACTTTTTGAGATATCTACAACCTACCTACGGACCCACCTACCAACCGACATACAAGCACAAAACAATATACCCCCTCTTCTTCAAAGGGGGCTATAATAATCAAACCAACACCAATACAGATAAGATGGGTAATGGCAGTCTAAAATCTTTACTTCTCTTTGAAACCCTATGATGTGGGTAATCATTTGAATCGTCTCAACAAGACAATTCCAATTAGTACCCACAATAAAGGGTTTGTCAAGCAATGTTGAAATATTTTGATCTAAAATAAAAAATGCGCCCTCTATCTGTAGCTCTGCAAACATGTGCATGACATTTCTGACAATATTACAAATGCACCAAATAAAAACTCAGCCTAGGCATCATCAGTCTGATCAGAGTGTTTACTTTGCACTCTGTTAACCCTTGTCATGCTGAACCCCGAATATTCCTGCTTTTGCAGGAAGTATAGACAAAGATCAGCCTGCACCTATGTGCAGTCTGATCTTAGTCTAAACCACCTCGATGTTCTCTTTCAAGGCAGCTTTGCCTTAGCATGCTCTCATTAATGGTAAAGACTTTACGAGCCTGTGCATTACATTTCCAAGGATTTGATATATATTTGTGAGGACCAAACATAGAGCAGGCTCGACAGACACACAATGATATTATTACGTCACCTGACTGTCTAAACATACTTTCAGACCTTACCTATCTACAAAAGGCCTAGTGAAGAATCTGGTCAGACTGTGTGGATGCATAGGCTGATCAGAATCATTGCTTGGCGCAAAATCAAAATTATTGGAACTGTCACTGCCAAACTCATATATAACTGGGAATACTAATGCAATGCATTATTTGTAAGAAATTTGCAAGAGTTTTTTGTCTGTTTTCTTTGTATATTTGTATTGGGATCAAATTAAACACTAGCAAAAGTAATTTAGTTATTTTTCAGTAGCTGCTTCACATACACATGGCCTTCTATGATTTCTCATACCATCTTAGCCACCAGATGCTCATTCAGTTTAGATCCAAAGCTCATCATTGGAATCAAATTACATATTGCAGGGTTAGCAGGTACTATTGTAAGTGCCTATGTATTCATAGACACTTACAATAGTATTGCACTTGCTCCTTGATATCTTTATGTCAAGATAACATGCCAATTTGATGATCAATTACCTAATGATTGACAGCCTATGACATTACAGAATGAGCTAATAAACTTCCATACATGGTAAACTCAAAACGTCTAAAATGCAGCATTTATCTTCTTTTATCTATTACAATGAAAGAAAATCATTTTACACTATGTTTTCTCCAAGTAACACAAGAGATTATTACAATAACATCAACTTGAAAGTGGCATCTGAAACTTTTTCAATTTGGACAAGGCTAAAATTTTGATGTCTGGTTATGGGTTAAAGAAATGAATAAATATCCAAAAGAAAACCATTACTCACATAAGATCTGTTAGAAACAAATTGATATGGTTCACAATCTTCACTTGTTCTATAAATAACTTGACATTCTGTAGAAACACTGAAGGATTATGGTCATAGATCAGATTCATGTTGATTCTGTGCTTCTTCATCAACATGAATGCCTCACCAAAATTTAGGCTGAAATCAAAATTACAAACTTGTTACTGACAGATATTCTAACTTGGAATACTATTGAAGAATAAATTTAGTAACTCATATCATATACACAATGTCTGAAAAAATAATACTGAGGTCATGAGATCTGGAACTGACATAACTTACTCTTGTTTAATCAAGATAAATTACTGAGATACTTCCTGACTAGAAAAAATACACATGCTCTAGGATGTATGGTCTCAGGGAAACCGAAGCATCTGAAGGACTAGTTTGTAGGACTAACTTCGTATCATGGCATACAGACATTACTATCTCCTATCAATTTAAGACTACTTACTTGGTATGGTATTTCCTGACTAGAGACAGCACCAATGCTCTTGGATGTATGGTCTCTAGGTTACCTGTCAAGGGCATCTGTAAAACTAGTTTGTATGACTTACTTGGTATGATGGCATACAGTTATTATCATCTCTTATCCGATCAAGATAACTTACTTGGTGAGATATTTCCTGACTAGAGACAACACTAATGCTCTAGGATGTATGGTCTCTAGGTTACCTCGAGGCATCTGTAGGACTAGTTTGGTATCATCTGGTACAGAAAGTACTATTCTAGAGCCTCTCTCTACTCTCCTAATGCTTTCATCAAATGGATGAGCCTTTCCATCAGATAGATTTGGTAAACCTAAGCAAGAACAAGAAAATTATATGTTTAATTTCAGCAGTATAAAGAAAAGTCCCTTATCAATTACATAATGTGTAAATAGATACAGTCAAATTATTTGAAAGTCTGCATGTTGTATAACAATGCTTTTTTTATCTTATAACTAAACAAATATCCGTATGATAACATCCCTGTATGATATTTTTTATGATATCACATAGTTATTTTTAGAACAATGATACAGTGTGGTTATTTTTAGAAACTTGCATTTCTCTCAGAAACATCGCCGAAAACAAGACAAATAGAGGTTATAAGATAAATATAATACGTACTTAGTGTGTCGTATGAAAAAATATCTAACTCGGTTGTGAGGATTGATAATTGTCTCGGCAGAGCCTCGACAATGATCAATTCTCCCAACCTCGTTACATATTTTTTCTCATACAAAACACTAAATACGTATTATATATATAAGTATCTTAAAGTTTCATAAGAGCACAGCCAACAGGTACGTTCATTCACCTGTTCAGTGCTGGATAGTGGATAAAAAGTCTAAGGGGCATAATTCACACAAAAATACATCAAGAGTTATCCCCCATTACAGAACAGGTTGATTTTTGGGAAGTGCAAATGTATGCCAAGTTTCAAGTGAATGTCTATAGAAATATCATTGATATCACAAAATGTCCAAGTTTTTGAAAGATAATGACTGTGATGACCACAACATGGCTAAAGCAATAACATGGGCTTTCTCCAAAAATAGACGAGCTAATAGCATATATATTGCTCTTCAAATTATTTAAACAAATTGAAAAATGTTAAGATAATAACATTAAAGACAGAAGTATTACCTGTAATATAATCCTACCTTTAATTTTAGTTTTCCTACAGATACATCTACATGTATGTGTTAAAGTGGTCAGGAGTAAATATTCATCATGGACTAAGAAGGATTTACAATTAGATGCTACCTGAAACCATTAAATAAAATATTTCATCTAACCTTATCACTGGGTTTGTGTAAACTGTTAAAAGGAGTAAATATGGCATGGCCAAAGTGCAATTGTAAGTGAGGTGGACTGATAGTCATGAAGTCAGAATTCTATCCCTGCTGCAGCCACCAATTTTTCAACATCTGACTGTCACTAATGACTGAAAAAGCATCTGGGTCTAATGAGCAGCTAATTACTTAACGTTCTTGCACTTAATTATGATTTAGTTCATGGGACTATGATAAAGAATAACAGCCAGTTTTGCAATGCTTTCTCATGAAGGTAAAAGGTTATCATAAAGAATAAGTTCATAGAGTTTCAATTTATTATTTAATCAATAAATTTTTAATGTAATGTATTCCTAGCCACAATCATTGGGTCAGTCAAAAGTTTACTGATAGTTCAATTGAAGTCAAGGAGCCTTTCCTTGTATCTATCAGCCTCAGCATAAAAGTAATAACTACCTATATGTTTATAATAAGTTACAATATTTTTGTTCAACTGGTATAAAGATGGTACTGATATCAATAGTTTTTATAGAATTATGAAAACAGAACAAGTCAGACAATTCACAAAACTTGCTTCATGCGTTCATATGATTCTTAATTGAATTTAAGCATATCTCTCAAAGCTTTGTATATTATGCTAATTGTTATATTATCTGTTGAATTTTGGGCCGGTGTAAATAAAGTATTTGTCATTGTCATTGTGCTTAGCCATAGATATATCCATTCATGATAGTAAGGAGTATCATAGAGTTAATATCTTACAAATATTTCCAAAGACTTACACTTGGGACTCAAAAGATCCTTGGGCTCTGTTCTCACCATATGACAATAAAATCTATATTGGATTGCTGATCCATGGCTAAATGAGAAAATTGCAAACTTACCTTCATGATAAAATCAATTTTTTTGTTCAAACTTTTCAATTATAGAATTTTATTTTCATTTTAGCACATACCTCTACTTCATTCACATAAAATCTGTATCTATCAGTCAATCCCAGTACAGCAACCTGCAAAATAACTTTGTTCAGTTCAGTTTTGTTCCGTATATTCAACATTATAACTACTTGTATATATAACATGAACTTTGTGAACATTTCTGTAATGGTCTGACCTAACCCTTCTCAACCCAAACACACTGCCTGGTGACCCAAAGGTCATGATTCTAACAATTACCAATATTTTTCAGGATTCTACTGACCCCTTTTCTTATGTTGGCTAAAATATATTGCTGTTAGGCTATCAAAACTTTTAACTTTTGTTTATTCAAGCGCCTGTCACAAGGTTTTAGACTCACAAGGATAATCTTTTAAACAAGAGGGCCTTGGCCCTGGTCCGCTCACCTGTGTCAAACACCTAAGGGTAACTTGCATTACTTTTGATTCAGATGATGAAGTTATTGAACTGTACCAAATTTATGTGTAAAGGAGAATAATCTTATGGTCAGACCAGTAAGATTCCACAGTCTCAGTTTTACTATTTCTGTTTGAAAATACAAGATCCAAAATGGAATTGTTATCAGTCGTTGGTTTTTGCATGATCATTTTACAATTCTCATCTGGGATAACGTTAGTACAACATTTTAATGCTGATCTTTGATATCAAGATTGAAATCTACGATGATAAATAAAGGTTTTGTTATGTCTACATGAGAAACAAGTTCTTCTTTTAACACTTCTAAAAAACTTGAAAAAGGCATATTTGGTGCTTTATACAGAACAACAAGCTGTATTTGGTTGGAAGTAAAATCCAGGCATAATATTGTAAATTCCAGTTACCATGTGGAGGTCTTGCCCCAGTATATCCTTTTTTTTTGGTCATTTCAAAAAAGAGTGAACCCATCTAAAGCATAGTCAATATCATTGTCAGAATCAAGTAATCCGGTTTCAGCAAGTGCAATTACATGAGCAGTATTCAGACCTTTGTTATGTTCAATGTCCTCAATGTGCAGATGTAAAGATCTACAATTATTGAAAAAGATTTTTAATGGTGAATCAACATATTCTATAGGAACATAAGATAATTCTAGTTGGAATTCTGGTTCAGTAGATTTTTAAACAATTGTTAAATTTACAACAAAGCACTACCCCCTCCTCTTGGGTCTCTGCCCCTGGTCACAAAACAATCATGACTATATCTATTTTGATTAACGTATATGAGCTGATGACTCATGCCAAATTTAGAGCCTGTAAAGTTCCTACTTAATCATCAGAAGAAGGTTTAAAATTTCAAAATTGACCCGAAATACTTCCCTCTCCCCCAGTGCTCTTCACATGGTAGCCAAACATTCATGGTTATAGCTATGTAAAATAGTCTATGAGCTGATCATCCGTGTCAAAAATAAAGGTTGTAGGGATTCTGGTTCATCAGAAGACAGCTTAAGCTTTCAAAATTTTCAACAAAGCACTACCCCTTCCCTCCAGTGGCTCCGCACCTGGTGGCCCAACAGTTATGAATTTAGATATTCTAATTATGGTTCATATGCTGATCATCCTTGCCATTTTTCAAGTCTGTAGGGCACATGGTTTATCAGAAGAAGTAGGTTAAAGATTTAAGAATTTCTACCCTCCCGCCCCCTGGTGCTCCGCACCTGGTTACCAAACTTTCATGATTTTAGCTATTTCAGATAGGGTCTATGAGCTGATCATTCATGTCAAATATAAAGGCTGTAGGGATTCTGGTTCATCAGAAGACAGTTGAAGATTTCAAAATTTTCAACAAAGCACTACCCCCTCCCCCTAGATGCTCTGCACCTGGTGACCCAACAGTCATGATTTTTGCTATTATTTAAGGTTTATAAGCTGATCATCCATGCCAATTCTCAGGTCTGTAGGGCTCCTGGTTCCAAAGAAAAAGAAGGTTAAAAGATTACAAAATTTACCCAAAGTACTACCCCCTCCGTCTGTGCTCTGCACCTGGTGGCCCAACAGATATGATTTTAGCTATTTTAATTCAGGTCTATGAAGTGATCATCCAGGGTGTTAGTGTCACATCAAATAAATGGGGTCACAAGGACTCAATAGTTAGGCTCATAGGGGTCCTTGCTTAAGTTTTTGGAGTCCCTTCTTTAAATCTTTTGAGCTATTCTCATGTTTTTGTACAAATGTTAAATTTACTCGTGTCCTCGGGATAAAGCTACTCAAGGTATTGTATAGATATGTAATTTTTAGTATCAACTTCAGAGAAGAATTGAAGACTGTTTTAAAACAGTCTTCAATTCATCTCTGAAGATGATCCCCAGAGGGTCATAAGGACTGGCAACTGAAAGTTTTGAGAGTCCAGGCCACTTATTTTAGAGTCTCAGACTCAAAAAACCTGCGTCCCTTAAAACCCTGGATCATCCATGCCAAATTTTAAGTCTGTAGGACTCCTGGTTGAGAAGAAGAAGAAGAATTTTTAAGATTTTCTTAAAATTTCACCTTGAGTTTTTCATGGATTTCACAATAGCTCACATGAGCTAAAAATAGGGTTCAACACACTTATGGGGGTCTAGAAGACTGAGATTTTTATTTTTCAAAGGCAGAAATCCCTCATATTGCAATTTTGGAGTCTGATACACTCCACAATTATATGAGAATATTAAATCTCCCATCCAGAACAACTCATAAACAAGAAATTTTCTCTTTAACTCTTTCCCTTATATTGGAGGTTGGAAAGACATAGTCACAAGGAATTTGTTCTTTTAGCATTGACTCCTTGATTTCAACAATGGGATTCCCTTGGACTCCTTACTCACAAAAATAAATGTCAAACTCTGTAAAAGATAACATATACTTCTTTATCTTATAACTATACAAATATTCGTGTGATAACATCCCGTATGATATTTTTTATGATATCAAACAGTTATTTTTAGAACAATGATATAATGCAGTTATTTTCAGAAACTTGAATTTCAGATAGAAACATCAACGAAAACAAAATAAATGTAGGTTATAAGATAAATACATGTATAATACATACTTAGTGTATAGTATGAAAAAAATATCTAACTGGGTTGTGAGAATTGATCATTGTCTCGGCAGAGCCTCAACAATGATCAATTCTCCCAACCTCGTTAGATATTTTTTCTCATACAAATCACTAAGTACGTATTATATATATACATTACCTCTCCACCAATCTCACAGACTGCCATCTGTATACAAGGTACAGGAAACTTGAGCTCATCTCCCATACCAGTTGTCCAAGGAAGGAGTAAATCATCATCTGTAATATAAGATCTATCCTATATAGTTGGTATGCTTAATCCTTTACAGTTATTTCAAAAGAAGTTGCATATTGAAATGACAAATATAGTGCAAATGATTTAAACAATTCAAAACAATTGAAATTATTGTGGGGAAAGAAGTAATTCCTTGTTACAAGAAATTTCTTCTCTTTCCACTATACTTTCTAGAGTATAAAATAAAAATATTAAACCCTGGAACTATGCGTGTAATTTTTATTACAATACAAATTATGAGAATGTTTGTATCACACCAAAACATGCATCTAACCATGAATGCATGTTATCATTTGCACTTGAAGTTACCTATTTGAACCTAGACATCTAACTGTAAAATGATGAATCAAAAAAGGACAATCATAAAATGGACAGGAAGAATTTTACAATACTCCTTTATGGAAGACCCTAATTACATCCCTTTATCAATCAAATCTACACACCTATAGTATACTTAAGCACTGCCCCATCTGTTAACTGTACAGCCAAACTTCCACTGCCTGGATCACATGCTATCCCATATACACAGGACTCCACTGTCTGACTGTTTCTGTAAATTAAAGCAGTGTACCTTACTAAAGTCACAGAGCTACAGGTAGAGGGGTATTTTTGGGTTTCAAATTAAATTATTTAAACAATACTTGCATAAATCCTATATTGTTTGTGCTTATTGGAATTGTCACATAAAAATAATTTCAATAAAGTACCTAGAACATAGGGTTTTAATGAAAAATAAAGATTTTAGAGTGAAAATACCCCCTCTTAACTCAACATGTCTACAGGGGTGGCATAATGTAAGCAGAAAAACTTTAAGCACATCATGGGTTGCACATAAATAACACTATAAATGTCATAGAATATAAATAAGATTATCATTAGTAAATTACAAGCAGCGATTTGATTCTTATTCCATCCTTTATCATTTACAGTTGTTTATTAATTATGGATGTTTATCTTGTAGTATTTGATTATCTCATAGTATTCGGCATGAATGGCTTGTGTCGCTCCACAGGCTTGAATTTCTTGTAATAGCAAATCTAAGTTTTGACTAGATTTTTAGATATTTTGGCTTCTACTGATGTTGAAATGATTTTCAAAGTTTCCACTATTATAACGTATAGAAAAATGACCTCCGTCAATAAAAGACATATTTTTCTTCAAATCACAATAATTTTTGGCTGAATGATAATGGATCACCCAAGGATCATACTAATGAAGTTTGATCGATATCCATCAGTTACATTCTGAGAAAATGATTTTCAAAGTTTCCACTATATAACATATAGAGGAATGAATTCCGCCCATAAAATACATATTTTTCATCCAATCACTATAATTTTTGGTAGACTGATAAAGGGTCACCCAAGGATCATTCATGTAAAATTTGGTTGATATCTTTCAATTAGATTCTGAGAAAAAGATTTTCAGAGTTTCCACTATATAACATATAGAGAAATGACCTTCACCTATAAAATACATATTTTTCATCTGATCACAATAACTTTTTGGTAGACTGATAAAGGGTCACCCAAGGATCATTCATGTTAAATTTGGTTGATATCTATCAGTTAGATGCTGAGAAAACAATTTGCAAAGTTTCCACTAAATAACATATAGAGAAATTACCTCTGCCCATAAAATACATATTTTTCAACTGATCACAATAATTTTTGATAGACTGATAAAGGGTCACCCAAGGATCATTCATGTAAAATTTAATTGGTTTCCATCAATTAGAACCTGAGAAAAATCACTTTTTACCATATTTGGAAATTAGCCACGCCAATTAAATCCATGTTTTTCATTGGATCAAAATTTCTTGAACAACTTTGAAAGAGGGTCACCCAAGGATCATTCCTGTGAAGTTTGGTTGAAATCCATCCAGTAGTTTTTGAGGAGAAGATTTTTAAAGAAAAAGTTTACGACCGGACGCACGGGCGGACGCACGACGGACACAATGCCATGACAATAGCCCCAGTGGCTTTCAGCCAGTGGAGCTAAAAATATATAATTAATATTTCAAATCAGGGATTGCATAATCATTTAAAAATATCACATGTATTGTGCATTAAGAAATGACTTACATTAACCTGTACATTTTTGTAATCTGATCAGTTTTCACAGCAAGTAATCACTCCTTTTTTATTCATTTTTTTTCTTTTCGAGTAATTCCCAAGCACTTTATTCTAACTTGTGTCCGCTGACATCATACCAATTTCTTAGTACAGGTCTAAAATTTTCTAGTCTTGTAATGTATTTAAGCAGTAAACTTACATTATGGTGACCCCTTTATTATCAATCATAGCTTTATGTAACACAGAATGGGGTCTAGGTGTCATGGTAACAGAAGCAAACATCAATGTATCTTCTGTAACCCACACAAAATGGGACAGGGATAATGGTTCATTTGTTGTATCTGCCAAACCATTGATCCTGAAAAATAATGGAATTCAGTTTTTATAATGTTTACAAAGCTTGCTTAACTCATTTGGCCTGAGAAGTCAAAATTTTGATGGTGAAGTTGATTTACAGCTTCTCAGCATTTTTTTTTTTTTTATTTGTTTCATTGAGGAAAAAAGATTTTTGGCTGGCTTTACCTCCTCTTATCTGTACCTCGTCAGGGAAATGAAACAAGAGGACCATGATGGTCTAAAAATCGCTCACCTGAGTCTCTTTGACCCCTGGGACATCACATTAATTAAATAGGCAGATGTCAACAAGGACATAATTTCTACATAAGATCAATACCATGGAATGTTTTCAGCCAAAAGCAAGAAGGATGTGCCTTTTCACTCTTTGATTCTATGTAAAAAGGGATGCCTTGGGTGGAGCCTTAATGTGACCCCAGGGTCTTGATATGAACAAACTTGGTAGAGATCCTCTAGATGATGCTACATACTAAATATGAAAGCTGTCTGTCTTCTGGTTTCAGAGAAGACAATTTTTGAAGATTTTCCTACTTTCATCCATGGTGCTCAAATGAGCTAAGATGGATGCGCCTGTGCAAAGCCCAAATATGACCATAGGGTCTTGATATGAACAAACTTGGTAGGGGCCTACTAGATGATGCTAAATACCAAATAGTCCAGTCAAAATAGCGAAATATGGTCTCAACCCAAAACAAATTGCAACAAAATCGTTCTTGGGTTTTTTGAGTAGCTTGACCCTCCCTAGATGACATACTAAAAGTAGGACAAAATCGGAAGATACATATTTTGATTTTTCAATGCATTTTGATACCCACTAGTAATGCCTGTTGTACAGCCAATTTAATGAGAATATTGTGTAATATACCTGGAATAAAACTGATTTGTGCAAGCAAAGCTTATCAAATATCCTTCGAATTACCCCTAGAAATCTAACCACAAATTTTATAAATGGTTTGAGTACAATGTATGGAATTGTAAACATAAAAAGACAAATTCAAATTAATCTTACTCCACCCACTTGATTTAACATAAGAATGGATAGAAAAATAGCTTCTGGTATTGAAAAATTGTCATTCACCCTAATCAACAAGTTCAAAACAATACTGTTTTAATGAACTGATATTTTTGTATGTCTGCCTATCCCACAGGCAATTGTTTCATGACAAAAGACCATGTATCACTGTAGTAGTCACTGAATTTAAACTTTGATGTTTCCTTAGTCTAATAATTATTTTCACAACATTGTCATCAGCTTATTTTTTCTTGATTATCTTCCTTTTCATTTTTACCAGATTGTGTGAAATATACCGGAAATGGTGAGAGTTGATGAGGTACAGGGCTAGTTTAACACCTTGTCTTATATGATAACCCACATTTGTGTATTTGACGAAAATTTGATAATGAAATTGCCTGTGAATTTTCTGTAACTTCAATTCCAAATAATTCAAAATGAAGGTATATATGTCACAAACCTAGTGCTACATTTCTTTTTTTTTTTCAGTATAACAATAACACATAGAAACTTTTAAAATTCTGAGATTACCTTACCAAAAAACTTTAAAAGAGGCTTTGCAAAAGTAAGATACGACAGTGAAACCCTGGTCATTGATAACCTTAAAGGGGGCTACTGCAGCTGCATCACAATCAAATTTCATAGAAAATTTTGTTGTAATTTCAGAAATTCAGATACATTAAAAATCAAAAGTTTTCAGTTATACAAACTTGTCTTTTATTCGTAATAATATGTCTTAACCCATTGAAGCTTAAAAAATGAAACTAAATTATGTGTCCTAGATGGCATTCTAATAACGTTTAACCCAAATCGTTCTACAGGTAGTCTGAGAAAATGATTTTTGCTTAAAAATTTAAAATTTTCATAATTATCCCTCTTTTTTTTCTCACATTAATTTAAATCAAAGTATAATATGGTAGAAATCGGAAATGGTTTCTTACAACACCTAATTAATATTATTTCATTCATATCAAGACAAGTTATTTCCGTTTTGTTTGTTTGAATGGGGCTTTACGCCGTTTTCAATAATCTTTCATTTATATCGCGGGGGCAGCACTTTACAATGGATTCCTGGTATTCTCTCACCAGTACAACCATTACATCCTTTCCTAGCCTACAGCCTACTATAAAATTAATATAACTTCATAAACAAAGCTGGTAGGTTATCAAGCAGTGTTAAAGTTACTCAAAGTAAGGGTCCTTGATATTTTTCAAAAATTAAGAAAACTCTTCTTTTTCATAAGCTTGTTATCATTTGTTCTTCATTTGTTCTTCACTCATTTTTTGCAAAACATTCTCAAAAGGTTTTGAATCATTTCAAATTTTTTGCTACTAATAAAGCATACTCTCTTCGTATAAGTGT
The DNA here is from genome assembly GCA_948146395.1 of Fragum whitleyi. Lineage (NCBI taxonomy): Eukaryota > Metazoa > Mollusca > Bivalvia > Cardiida > Cardiidae > Fragum > Fragum whitleyi. Next base: position 45,403,123 of record OX411543.1, on the reverse strand, counting down.
TTTAATTGATGACGAAAACTTATCCACATCAAAATAAGTTTATTGAGTCTTGTTTATAATAAAAATCAAAACTTCCAATGAATTGGCAATTCGAGCACTTTATTTCCAATCCATTCCTATGTCATTCTTCAATTTAACATGTTATTTTCTGAGAAATGTTTTCGAAACTCATCAAATTACAAACAAAACTTGTTTCATAAGTCATTGATGTGATGTACCTGTTTAAAAACTTTCTTAACGCCTAATATGAAACTCGCAAAATCCAAAACGCAAACTTTTCACATTCACAGTTTACCTTAGTTTATCAATTAACTTTTTGAATAAGCATTGGATGGGACCAACATTGCATTTGAAAGAAGCAGTACCAGATAATTCCACTGTTGTCACAGCGCAGATGATTGTGTGCTGGGATTCAAATTACGGGTTTCAAGGTGCAGTCTCTGACAGCAGCACACCCTGTCTGACACTTGTCTTCAATCAAAGGTCGATACTCGTAAAAAGTATCTGGGATTATAAAGATGTAGCCCGGGAATTAAGGAATTTCCTGGTAGTAGCGATGAGAAAAATACCAGGAACCATGGTTAGGTGTTCTGTTTTCAGCGTGATGAATTTGTTAATACAGATGTTAAATCCTTTCCAACCAAAGCAGGTGATTTTTTATCGGCTTTGAATTTAAAAAAAAATGTTAAATTTATGTGAATCTTATGCTTTTGAAAATATAAAATTGCTTCAAGATTAAAATTTGTGAAAAAAACTAAGATTATTTTTTTAAAAAAAATATCTCATCCAAAACATTCAGACCCTAAAGTTTCAGCATATCAAATCTAGCAATTGTTAACAAACGTAAGGCCAAACTAGTGTGTTCTTGCAACATTTTTTTTACATAATACTAGCATTATCACTACCAGGCTCGTTTTGGTGTGAAAACTCGGATTTTTCTATCATATAGTTACTCTCCCCCTCCAAACTTCATATATATGAATGCCTTTGTGCTTTGTATAGCACTAGGTGTAGCTCCAATTCCATAATAGGATAAGACAATAAGACAAATCCATGGCTCTTGGTAAGATACAACTAAGCCAATGGGACATGTAAAACTTTTTCTGAGAGAGAATTGATTTTTTTTTCAAAATGCAATTAAACTCTTATGTACAACAGACGGACAACCCATGAAATCCGCCATTCTTGTCATTTCTTTATATATTCTAAAGAAAATGTCAATCCAAGAACATATCTAGATTCAAAAAGGTCTAGATAAAAATAAATCTAAATTTTGGATAGATTTCTCTTTTTGATCTGCTAAATAAGACTGGTGAATATATCTACATCATTAGTTACACTTGCTCAACTAAAATTTTGAACATGGGGGAGGAGGGGGGAGGGGGGGGGGGGGGGGGCTGAAAAAGGTTCAAATCTACTTTGACTTGGACATTGAAAAGACTTTGGACTGTTAAAAATTCTTAAGACCTATTTCTTGAGGCCAACGTCCCTTTTTTGCCAAAGCGATCATTTTCTACTTCTTTGCAATGTTAAAGTGAGTGGGTGGGGTAAGATGTTTTACAAATTATCTCTAAATCTGACTAAATAATAAAGAATATCCTCTTTTCAATTAGCCAATAACTTATCACAATCCACTACATGGCTTTGGATATACCAACAACTTCTAATTTAGATTTTAGCATGTTTTCTGTCAAAAAGTCTTTACAGGTTTAGTTGGGAAAAATCTATGATAAAAATCGCGAAAAAAATCAAAATACGTATCTTCCGATTTTGTCCTACTTTGTATATGTTAAATGGGTATGTCTATGGATGTCAAAAAACACAACATTGTTTTTGTTGCAATTTGTTTTGGGTCCTACCATAATTTGACTGGACTAAAATATGAAATCTGTCTGCCATCTAGTTTCAGAGAAGAAGATTTTTAAAAGATTTTCGCTCTTTGATTCTATGTAAAAAGGGTTGCGCCAACATGGAGCCCAAATGTGACCCTAGGGTCTTGATATGAACAAACTTGGTAGAGATCCTCTAGATGATGCTACATACCACATATGAAAGCTGTCTTCCTCCTGGTTTCAGAGAAGAAGATTTTTGAAGATTTTCCTATTTTCACCCTTTTTGTTAAGGGTAAAGGGAAAGTTAAGGGTGGATTTCCTTTATTTGAACAACTTTGGTAGAGCTTGACCCAAGGAACATCCCTGCAAAGTTTCATCAAAATTGGCGGACCGGTTTAGGAGGAGAAGATTTTTAAAGAAATTGTGGATTACGCACGACAGATGGTCTACGATGGACATTGTACAATCACAATAGCTAAAATTGTGAATGATAGGTCTTTTCATGCTGCTTATCGAATATTCCTTTTGTGCACTAACCTTTGGCAGATAGTAGATTAAATTCAGCCTGCACAAATGTCTTCTTAATTATTGATGAAAAAGTTCAGCCAAAATGGTTGACAAAATCCAAAAGTTGGCAAATTTGTCTAAAACCAAATTCAAAACAGCGGGATAAAGGTTAAGGATAATCTGGTACTGCACTTATCTATCTTTGTCATAACTTACATGATTTAACAAAAACTTTAACTCAATGGAAATTATGGTTAAATACCAATTACTGACATATCTTATCCATATACATACAAGAGCCGTCAGAGACGGATTATGCTCCCCGAATAAGGCATTGTCACAAAAACAAAAGCCATGTTGGACATGGACATCCATCGCGAAGAAAGCTTGATAGTAAACTGAAGCCTAATAGATAAAAGATTCTTTTGTACTGTCAAAGATTTGCCTCCTATAAAATCTAAGTAATAAAAATAACAAAGGGCAATAACTCCAAAATTATGCTAGCAAGAGTTGTAGCTTTAGGAGATATGCTCCATACATAATCTAAGTATCAAAAATAACAAAGGGCAATAACTCCAAAATTATGCAAGCAAGAGTTGTAGTTCTTGTGCACTGCACTTCTCCTCCATAAGATCTATCCACCCATAAGGTTTCAAGTTGATAGCTATTATACTTTAGGAGATATGCTCTGTGGTCAGATTGCAAGGACTCAAATAAGGTGTAATCTTACACAGCAAACATAAAGGTAACAAACATTAAACCTCCTTTATGCATGACATATTTTTAGACACAAATTTCAAATAGTTTATGGTAAAGGGCATCTGATTTGCTACTGCATTGTGAAATTTCATCAAATTCTGAGCATAAGACTAGGAGAAATGAAAGAAAAACTGTATTTTACGCGCTAGCGTAAAGGTAACTAACATTTAGCCCCCTTTTTCCATGATATATTTTTTTATGTTAATTTCAAATTGTTTATAGTAAAGGGCATCTGATTTGCTACTCAAATATGAAATTTCACTAAATTCTGACAGTTAGACTAGGAGAAATTTTGGAAAAACTGTTTTTTACCCTAAGTCCCCTTTTCCCGTGACGAGGCCTCAAATCCAAAAACCGTCACAGATGCATCAACACTATATCATAGGAAGTTCACAAGGTAAGTTTCATTTGATTTGGCCCTAGGGTTATGGATAAATAGGTGGGGACGGACAGACAGATGAAGCGGCGGCTATATGCTCTCCCTTCGGGGAGCATAATAATATACATTCAATATTGTTTACAATTTATTCTAATAAAGCAGATTTTAATGTCAAGTAAGAATTGTAAGGTTTTTTTTTTAAATCTGGATTGAAGGGGTAAAGATAGGGTCAACAATTCCGACCAAAACCTGTACACTTCTTTAAGAGTTGGTAGGTGACATTTCTGTACAAATCCAGTCCCTCCAGCTGCCTCAACTTTTACACCTTCTCTACTTTTTTCTGAGTCTGAAATATAACACAAAAAATTCTGATGTCAACCTTGTAGGATTACAATATATAGGGACTTAGAAGAGGATGGCTAAATGTTGTCTTGAAATGAGAACCGTCATGCAAAAAGGGACCACCTGGGTAGTGTGTAAAGTATCCCCCCTAGTCAGAATGTGCAGATTGTGCAGACTGACTAGGGTCGAAACTTTTTGCACTTTGATTATTTTCTGAATCTAGAATGAACAAGTGCATGTCGTATTGCGATGCAATACAGGAGTCCCCCACCGGATAACAAAAAATCCTTTCTTATAATATATCTCCTACTTACTAGATCTATAACTGTATACAAAATTTGAAGTTGCTAGCACATTAGGTTTTTAACAAAATGTCCCAAACAAAAATATAAGAGTAAAAACAACCAATGGCAAAAACTCCAAAAGTGGGCGGAGAAGAATGATTCTTGTACATGCCACTTGTCCTCAATGAGATCTATAAGTGTACCAAGTTTGAAGTTGCTAGAACTGATGGCTCAGGAGATATGGTCCGGTCAAAAACGTCAGGATAAAAAACAACAACAGACAATAACTAAAAAGTGGATGTGGCAGAGTAACAGTTCTTGTGCTTTACACTTCTACTCAATGAGATCTACCAGTGTACAAGGTTTGAAGTTGCTAAGGCTAATGGTTTAGGAGATTGGTACGGGACAAAAATGTAAGGATAGAAACAACAAAGGACAATAACTCAAAAAGTGGACATGGCAGAGTGACAGTTCTTGTACATGACACTTGTCCTCAACAATATCTATAAGTGTAGCAAGTTTGAAGTTTCTAGCACTTATGGTTCAGAAGATATGTTCCGGACAAAAATGTAAAGGTAAAAACAACAAAGGGCAATGTGGGTGTGGCAGAGTAACAGTTCTTGTACATGACACTTGTCCTCAATGAGATCTATACATGTACAAAGTTTAAAGTTGCTAGCACTTATAGTTTAGGAGATATGATCCGGACAAGAATGTAAGACTAAAAACATCAAAGGGAAATAACTCAAAAAGTGGACATGGCAGAGTAACAGTTCTTGTATATGACACTTGTCCTCGATAAGATCTATCAGTGTACAAAGTTTGAAGTTGCTAGCACTTATAGTTTAGGAGATATGATCCGGACAAGAATGTAAGGCTAAAAACAACAAAGGGCAATAACTCAAAAAGTAGGTGTGGCAGAGTAACGGTTCTTGAACATGACACTTCTCCTCAATGAGATCTATAAGTGTACCAAGTTTGAAGTTGCTAGCACATATGGTTTAGAAGATATAGCCCGGTCAAAAGTGTGACAGACAGACAGAGGGACAGACGGACAGACAGACGGAATCGAGCAAACCTATAGTCCCCCAACCGGCAACCAGTGGGGGATTAATAATCTACCTTCAGGTGAAAGAATATTTGAAATGCGACCACTGGTTGATCCATACTGGATCCAATCTCTTTTTCAAATATTTATTGTACAAAATTCCCAGATGGTCCCTTTTCACATGATGGGTCACAAATATAATTTGTTATCTGGTCTTTGCCTGAATCCTCTGAATGTTTGACCCAACATTAAGACATCTAGAGTGTCTATAAGGTTTCTCTAATATTTGACCTCTTGACCTCATTTTTGACCAAACTTGACCCAATTTTGAACACATCAAGACAATCAGTCTGACCAATTTTAGGTTGATTGACCAGAAATATGGCCACTAGAGTGTCTACAAGGTTTTATCAATATTTTACCTCTTGATCTCATTTTTGAACCCACTTGTCCCAATTTCATACTTGACAGAGATTTCATCAAGATGATGAATCTGGCAGATTTTCAGGTTAAATGACTCAAAATATGGCCTCTAGAATGTCTTCAGGTATTTCTAAGATTTGACCTCTTGACCTCATTTTTGACCCCACTTGACCTAATTTGGATTTGACTAAGATGTTATCAAGACAATCATTCTGACAAAATTTCCAAGTTGATTGAGCAAATACAGGGCTTATAGAGTGTTTTACAAGGAAAATGATGACGACTCTTGCCTTATGACAGATATCACACAACCATAAAAGCTTACCCTGAGCACTTTGTGCTCAGGTGAGTTTAAACCAGGTGTTTAATGTTCATTTTAGTTGTCTTAACAAAAGAATAAATTAAAATGAGTACCTGTAAATGTGTAGAGGGCTATTCTGTTGTCTGTAAGAGTGACTGCCACATCATCACAGACAGGAGAAAATACAACATGGTTGACAGGGGCAGGTAACTCTAACTGATAAGCACACATAGGTGGAGGCACTATCATATGTCTCATTGGTGTCATCAGTACCTTGGCTGCAAAAAGGGAAATAATTTATCTTGCATTGTGGTATGATATTGATATATATGATAGGGACAAGTAACTCTAACTGATAAGCACATATGCACTATCATGTGTCTTATTAATGTCATATATATAATTCAATGAAATGTTATATCAGTGACAGGGGCTGGTAACTCTCACCAATTATTACTACATGTAATAATTCATTCCCCTGTATACTGGCAATATGGACCTCTACCACATATATCAATGGCTTAGTGCCAAGCAGTTGTAACTACATTTAAACATAAAGGCTTATACAATTGTTACATGCCAAGTCATTGATATGTAACCTTTAGGTGCAGTAAAACAGGTATTAAGGGACCACTCATTGGACGAGCTTAGGTCCGCATTATGGAGAATGGTTGCATAGTACAAAATTTGTTCGCAAATAAGGAACATAACTTTTATTGAAAATGTATATTATTGTAAATTCCTTAGTAATCCTTTGTTTTATAAACTCATAAGAATCATCTCAAATGATTCTATTGAGTTTGTACAAAGTAGGATTTGTTCACAATAATTTTCAGAGCTCTGGCATCTCATTTTTAATTATTTATTCATAGAAGGCAATTTTAAAAATGATCGCTTAATAAAAATGGTTGCATAAGGTAGTGGACCCATAATAGTTCCACAACATTTCATAACACATGATCTTTCACAATGTTGACTGACGTTTCCTAATGAAATCATTAGGACACCTCAGTCAACACTGTTAAAGTTCATTACTTCCAAAACGTTGCAGAATTATTACAGGTTCACTACCTTAAAAGAATTAGTCACTCAATCAAGGTAAACAGTATGTACAAAATAACACCTAATTACCTCCATCTATCACAGCTGCAATACTCTGCCCATGTTGATAATTACTACTTGTTGTAGTCCAGCTCCAAGTATGCCGGTAATATTGACCTTGACTACACAGAATATGTAATCTATACGTCTGTTCAGGATCCCACATTACCATAGCAACTGTTTGTTTATTTATGTCAAATTGTAGAGTTTGCTTCAGATACCAGTGGTAGTTACCACAGGTCCATAACTGAACTGCAATGAGAAAGAAATGTATCTCAATAAAATAGTGAAAAATGCAAGCTTGATTGTTTTGAGCTAGAAAATCAGTGTCACTAATTTTCTACAGACAGACCCTTACATTTTTCTTTGAAAGCCTTCTATTGATGTTCATTTATTCATATCATTACAAAGTATTTTTCTACCTATATCAGGTAGTTTAACATCAAGAACTTACAATCAAGAGCATTGCATAAACCAACCTGACTAAAACATGAAGCATATATCAATGGATTTACAACCATTGTCATGCAATAAAGCCTGTATTGACCTGGTGTCACCTGCCCAGTTCATGCATTTTTAGATGACAGTCTATTTCTAAAAAACAATTTGCATATTCTTAACAAGAACCACTTTCATCTTAATTTCTTTGTTAATAAATTCTCATAACCTTGACAAGATAACATTGTTATTTCAAGATGCTAAAATATAATTCTCTATTTAATTATAACTATTTTTTTTTCTTTTGAAATCTTTGCTATCACTTCACCAGTCCCAAACTACAAGAACATACATATGTTTTTATTTCAGGGAGCTGGCCTATTCAAATAGAGGGAGTAAATTGGATCTTCTCATATTTCAACAAATAAAAATGCAAGAGACCATCCCTACATTTAGGATGACAAAACAGTCCAAACTGCTTGCAAAATGTACTCTAATTTACGCAAGCACTTGTGTGCCATTCATTGATTGAATGAGGGTTTAATGTCAGTTTCAACAATTTTTCAGCTATATCACTTGGTTTGAGCATCTTAAAATGAATGTGTGGTATTTCTCACACTAGTACTACCATTACATCCTTTCCTAGTCTCCAGTTTCTATCCCACATAATTCTACCATTATCAACCTATTGGTGGAAGGTAAATAGTCGGAAAAGATAGGTGCCGCCACTGGGAACCACATGCATGCAAAGCAAGTTATAATTTGCAATCAGTTTGCACTGTTATGACATCCTGAACACAGAGCAGGTGTTGTGGGTAGATGAGACAATTCTAATGAGTACACCCAAAACATACTGTTTTGTTGTTGAGGAATAATGAGACTCTTATCTTAATTCAGGGGTGTGGTATTCCTATGATTGACTTGTTCAACACAGATTTTTCTACCTGCCGACAAGTTCTTTATTCTATGCCACTTGTCCATGGACAAGTAAATACCAGGACAAATATCAGAATGTTACTAAACAGATCTGAGAAATTGGCCATCATAATGTTAATATCAAACGGTAGAAAACATTGGTATTAGTGAAGAAAATGCTGCAAAATAATTTGATTTTCTTTTTAACGGACAAGTTCTTTTGATCCTGTATAAGAGGAAAATAATATTTTACTTGTCCAGAGACAAGGGGAGAAATTCTGTTTTTCCACATCCCTGCTTAATTAGATTTAAAATGTCAATATCCTACTTGAAATAAAATATGCAGTACATAACATACCATATGATTGTTTATTAGGACTATCTTGTAGATCTTCACACCATACCAGTAACACTGTGGAGTCAATATTCCATAACACTTCATTTACCTGCAAAAAAGTAAAATACACATTAAACAAGAGTCCAATGAGGGCCTGAGACGCTCTACTGACTCAATGTTTTCGGAAAGCTTATCTGATAATACAGGAACTGTTTTTTCAATGTGTAAATCCCATTTTCAATAGCGATGATACTTTGGACCATGCAATAATCTTGTTAAAGTTTCAAGAGAATGTGATAATATTTGTGGACTTCTATCAAGAAAACAAGATTGATCTAAGTGAAATTCTAAAGTGAAATTCCATAAGACCCCTTTTCCTATGTTTTCCAACAGAACTTATCCATTTCAATAGTGACCATCCTTATGACCCTACAATAATGATGTGAAAGTCTTAAGAAAATCTGATAATATTTTTGGACTCTATCACTTTCATAACAAAAAGCTTACAAATGGATACAGACAGGCGGAGGGAAACATGCCATTGCTAGGGCTCTTCAGAATTCAAAATTTACCAGAAATTAATAACAACATGTGTTAATTTTTTTCAATAGCAAAGAACATTACTTCAACTTATGCACACTTAGTTCATTATGTAAATGATACACAAGTATCATTTTAACGTAATGTTACTGCCTAAATGATGTAATTTAAATGGGAAAAGTATCCAATTGCTAGTGAATAACAAACATCCCGCTGCAGGATCATTTCAGGGTATGATCTTGATAGATATTTGGGTAATTCCTATTCATTTTACATCTAGTTGAAACAAGTTCTTAAAAATTTGATTAATCCTTTTGATCTTTATAGATGATATTGACCCTCCCAATTCATTAGAGGTTGACAGTGCAATCATACCAAATGAAACCATCGTTACTAAATCAGCTATTAACCCTCATGTTGTTCACAGAATAGTCCTGAAGGACACAAAGTTTTGGCAGACAGTATAGGCTAAATTAGCCTGCACAAATGTGCAGTCTGATATAAGTCTACACTGCCTGCTTTTCTACTTAATTATATTTGGAAAAACTTGAGCAAGACTGGAAAAATGTAAGAAAAATTTGCAATTAGTTACAAACAAAATTGAAATTAAGCAGGGTAAGGGTTAACCTAGTGGTAAAAAGAAAATTTACCTTAACTTGATTTTGAGAAAATGGCAGAGTGAATTCACCATGTCTCAGGCCATTCAGCTCAAAGAAAGCAATATCATGTTTGTTTGGACGTCTCTGTGAGGTAGCTATCAGACTTCCTGATGGCCTGCAAATGTATATTAAAGTCAATTATTCTCATTGCTTATTGATATCCACTGCAAAATGACAACTGCCGTAAAAGATCATGTTTGTAGAGCCTTCATCACTTAGTTCTGGCGCAAAGTGGACTTATCAATCAACCCCCCCCCCCCCCCCCCCCCCAAGCAGCATTTTTACCCAGTTTGGGAAAATATTTTCAGACATAGTTCAATTGCGACCTCACCCTTTGACCTTCAAGGGTAAAAAAAAAGATTGGGCACTTCCTTGGGTCAAGGGCAACAACTGATGTTTATGTGAGAAAAAGAATCTGTTACTCAGTTTTATTTGAGACAAGCTGATCTATCTTGACCTTGTCTAGACATATCAGAAATAAGATTTAATTTAGATTTATTGAGAAATATCTTTTTGTTTTACAACAAAATTAACTTTTGCTTACTTCCATGAGAGAGCTTGTTCAATGCCGTCCACATTTTCACTGGTAGAATGATGACCTCCTTCTCTAGTCCACACACACATTTTACGGGCACCTTTATAAAGAAATTATACAAGATTTGAAAACAAAAATTCAAACAAAGTCTTGATTTAACATAATGAGAAAAACAAGTGCATGTCGTATTGCGATGCAATACAGGAGTCCCCCACCGGATAAAAAAAATCCTCTCTTATAATATATCTCCTACATACTAGATCTATAACTGTAAAAGTTTAAAGTTGCTAGCACTTATAGTTTAGGAGATATGATGCGGACAAGAATGTAAGACTAAAAACAACAAAGGGCAATAACTCAAAAAGTGGACATGGCAGAGTAACAGTTCTTGTACATGACATGTGTCCTCGATAAGATCTATCAGTGTACAAAGTTTGAAGTTGCTAGCTTTTATGGTTTAGGAGATATGATCCGGACAATAATGTAAGGGTAAAAACAACAAAGGGCAATAACTCAAAAAGTGGGCGTGGCAGAATAACAGTTCTTAAACATGGCACTTGTCCTCAATAAGATCTATAAGTGTACAAAGTTTTAAGTTGCTAGCACTTATGGTTTAGGAGATATGATCCCGACAATAATGTAAGGGTAAAAACAACAAAGGGCAATAACTCAAAAAGTGGGTGTGGCAGAGTTATGGATCTTGAACATAACACTTCGCCTCAATGAGATCTTTAAGTGTACAAAGTTTAAAGTTGCTAGCACACATAGTTTAGGAGATATGATCCGGACAAGAATGTAAGGGTAAAAACAACAAAGGGCAATAACTCAAAAAGTGGGCGTGGCAGAGTAACGGTTCTTGAACATGACACTTCTCCTCAATGAGATCTATAAGTGTACAAAGTTTGAAGTTGCTAGCACTAATGGTTTAGGAGATATGATCCGGACAAAAATGTAAGGCTAAAAACAACAAAGGGCAATAACTCAAAAAAAGGGTGTGGCAGAGTTATGGATCTTGAACATGACACTTGTCCTCAATGAGATCTATAAGTGTACAAAGTTTGAAGTTGCTAGCACTTATGGTTTAGGAGATATGATCCGGACAAGAATGTAAGGGTAAAAACAACAAAGGGCAATAATTCAAAAAGTGGGCGTGGCAGAGTAACGGTTCTTGAACATGACACTTCTCCTGAATGAGATCTATAAGTGTATCAAGTTTGAAGTTGCTAGCACTTATGGTTTAGGAGATATGATCCGGACAAGAATGTAAGGCTAAAAACAACAAAGGGCAATAACTCAAAAAGTGGGCATGGCAGAGTAACGGTTCTTGAACATGACACTTCTCCTCAATGAGATCTATAAGTGTACCAAGTTTGAAGTTGCTAGCACTAATGGTTTAGAAGATATAGCCCGGACAAAAGCGTGACGGACAGACGGACGGACGGACGGACAGACGGACGGACGGACGGACAGACGGACAGACGGAATCGAGCAAACCTATAGTCCCCCAACCGGTAACCGGTGGGGGACTAATAAACGTCTTTAATGCATGTACTCATTTTTATTTACAAAATCAGGGGATAAAGATATCAGGGGAAAATGATTCGGGTAAAAACTTTTCATATTTGTCAAATTTTGTGAATATTGAATTATCATTCTTCATTTCCTATTTTTTTTTTAATTTCATTTCAAGACATTTGAGTCAAATATGTTGCCTCTAATGTACTAAAAAAATCAAAATTTGAAGAGGTGTCCTAATTTTTGAGCCTCTTTGTAACTTGTCTAATCTCGTCTAAAATAACATGGCCATTCCCTTGCCATCAAAACTGAAGCCTAATCAAAAGGCAGTAACTCCAAAATTATGCAAGCAAGAGTTGTAGTTCTTGGGCACTGCACTTCTTCTTCATGAGATCTATCCACCTATGAAATACTTGATAGCTTTTATACTTTAGGAGATACGCTCCAGACAAGTTTAGTGACAGAATGACAGACAGAGACCATTACTACATGTATATCCCCTTTTCCAAACTGCGGGGGATAATAACCTATAATATTGCATAAAATGTACCAACCTGTTTGAGGATGTACTGTACTAATAGCAAAATATTGTCCATCACCTCTCCATGTGATCCTGGGCTTTCTGTCATCCCAAAATTGTGCAGGGTTTACAGTCTACAAAAGGATTTATAATTAATTATTTCAAAATTTTGCAAACAATTATAAAGTTCTAGTGTTTATATCAATTCTGATCAGTCTGAAATATTATTGCTACATTAATTTACGAGTGATTTGAATGCTATCTAGTGGTTCATTTTTAAATTTAGCAGGTATTGGGTTCTTGTTCCAATCAATGGGTCACTTCCACCAATAACAATTTTTTACCGATCAAATAATTAATGAAAAGTTTACATGAACTGTATACCTGAAATAAATAGTTTTCACATTTTGGGACCAAAGTGTTGAAAGAAAAATTATTTGATCTCTAATTTCAACAGTTTTTTTGAATAGGGTATTACACCACTTTTAACAATCTTTCATTCATATCATGGAAGCTGGAGCACCAAGCAATGGATTCCTAGTGTTTCTAGCCTAAAGCTGCTATCTGACATAGATCTTTGCTATCAACTCATTTGTGAAAGACAAGTAGTCCGAAAGGATTGACAGTCCAGTCCACTACCAACTGCATTATGACTGTGGCTATAATTTCACCAGTAAGGTTAGATAGCAACAATTCGTGATTTTATATATGGATACGACCATGTATCATGCAAAATGATCTCTAATCACAGACAAAATTCCATGTTGACTAGGAAGGGCATCACCCTTTATTCATCGATTGGTTCTACTTTTTCATGTACTCATGTGTGTGCCATGAGAAAAGAACCTGTCTTGCCATAATGGTGAAGTTAAGGGTTTTATTCTATGGTCAATAATATTCACAAACTGTAAATTGAGAGGTAAGAGCAAAACTATTGTAAGTGTCAATTAGTTCATTGGCACTTAAAATAATTTTGCATTGACCACTCAAAATGTTTTTTTTTTTCTTCTTTCCCCCCCCCCCCCCCCCCCCCATTCCATGGCTAGGGCTAGGTAATCGGTTTCAAATCACCATCGGTAATCAGTTTTTAGTTGGAAGAGTAAATGAACTAATGATTGATAGTACAATTGTTTTCTTTATACATCACTGCCAATATCTTCCTGTGAAAGTCAAGTTAAAACTTGTGACTTAAAGACTCTTTCTGCAGATTTTTCTACCAACTTCATGGCTCAGCGTGAAACAGTTGTAACTGCCTACAGTTACAACTGTTTCACACTCAGCAATCAAACTTATGTCAGCTTAAAAAATAGTATAGAATAGCTGTCAATTGTTTGTTAGGAACTGATTAATAAATTATGAAATTTATAAGTCGATTATCACAATCGGACCCCAAAACCAACTGATTGATTACAATCGATTTGATTTATCTGCAAATCACTAGCTCGGGCCATCTCAAGATTTCTGGTAAATTGACAGTTTATAACTACCTCCTGTGATTGTTTGGCTGCAGCTTTACCAGCAGAACCATGGAACTGTGTCTCCTTTTTACCCCATCCAACTTGCACAAACTCGGCTAAAATAGAAACACAGTTTCTGATGTGTGTCCACCTGTAGCTGAAACTACAGACTCCTGTTTCATCAACTGGGAAATTTTCCTTGCTTAATATAACATGTCCTCAAAGAATACTATCTTGCTTGTCTTTACAGATGACTTTGGCATGTGGCTTGACTTAAATGAATAATTTTTCACAACTTACTTAGATGACATATGGTTTAAGCCATCACATAAACATAAACATACATTGGCTCACGAAAAAAATCTTAAGAATTTCTTTACAATAGGAATTACCTTGAAATTTGTGACTCTGGCAACTATGTAAAATAAATATTTGAAAAAGAGATTAGGTCCAGCACCGGTCAACTAGAGGTTCCATTTCTGAAATTCTTAAAAGAAAGGTAGAATGCTAATTCTAGATTCAGAAAATCAGCCATGTTCAAAGATTCCACCCTAGTCAGCCTGTGCACTTCACTCAGTCTGGCTGAGGTCAACACTTTACTCACTACCCAAATATCCTTTTTCAAGTGACAGGTCACATTTATACTTGATATATGGCATTCTTCTGACTTCACTTGTGATATTTATCTCTAATAATTCTAACATAGATAGAATCTACTAGGACACAATAATTACCTTCACCAAATTTCTCAGGATGGAGTGAAGACTCAGATATGGGATCAAACTCTCTGGTCATCATGATGAAAGTCTGATCTCCTGGAATAAATACAAGCATAAAAGGTAATTGACAGGACGCTAGCATCTACCTCTGTCCTTCAAGAAGGCGGATTGTCTGACTTAAACTTAAAAACATGACATAATTAGAAAACAAGGTTGTGTTTGTTAAACATGAATGCCCCCAGATTAGCAAAATTTTCATACATTTAATTTCATTTTTATGATTTTTATCTATCACTGAAAATCTTTTCTTGAAATTATGTATTTGGATTGGTAGGAATTTAATTGTGATTTTTTTTACGTAGCAGATGAAAAGCAACTTACCACCTTAGTCTTTGTTAAATAAGATATAGGTTTTTAAACTTTGACCCTGTCAAATAAGCCTTACCTTTTCTATTATACCTATCAAAAAAGTACTTGAATTAAGAATCCTTAAATCATATTCAATGATAGACATATACCCTTTAATGTAATGCAAGAAGTAAGTTAAATATTTCCCAGTTAATCAGCTAATAATTTCAAAGTTTTAATTAGGGAGTAAGAGGGATAATTTTCATGCAGAAATTGAAATTATTCATAATTATTGCATGAAATGTAAATTTTTGGGTCGTTATAGGCATATGATGATGATCAAAACACAGGCCTTAACAGGAGAAGACATGTATTAATAAGTAAATTCAAATGCTGTTAACACCTGACTTTTTTTACTTCATTATCCTCAGACTTGGCCTATATACTTTATCATTTTCAATGTCTAACATTAATATAGAGCATATAAAAAGATGTTATTATTCCTGTGTTAATTTTTGTGACGTTATAAAATTACCATGCAAAGTCAGTCTAAACGAAAGTCGCGGTATATTGCTCAACACATTTTTCCAGCACATCTTTGGGTTTGGAGAAAGCTTTAAAGCTTTTCTATGACTAATTTATCATTCTATCTTTGATTAAAAACAGCAGTCTTTGTTTTTATGAAATAATAGCGTCAATTCACATTTCTAACAAGCATTAACATTTGCAGAGACCCTTAAATGCTTTAAGGTAGCAATTGACACGTGGCGTCATTTTTTTCCGCCCAATGAATTTTTTTCTTGTTCACATATGTTGTAGATTAACATTGTGTAGTCATTATATCAAAATTTGAAGGTACCTTTCCATGCTCCTTTTCATGCTAGAGTTATCTGCCCTTGGGTGGTATTGGCCATTTTTCAGTAAAACGGTTAAATTAGTTTAAGGTCTTGTATTAACTCAGTACCAGCTTATAGCTATAACACACATACATTTTGATAGACCTTATACATGTACACAATGGACGTTGCCAATAAACTCTCTCTTTGATCAATTGAATTTGCACATTTTGCCTTCAAATGTTCAAAATGCACTAATTTTTGAAATTTTACGGGGTAAAAATGCAACAAAAACCTATTTTTTGAAGAAATTACCCAATGAATTTTTCCTATTTCCCGATATATTTAAAACCCATATTTTTCCTTTATTTGTTGAAAAATTCAGCATACCTTTCCATGCAAATAAGAATGTTTTCGCTATTTTACAGTGACCCCTCCGGATTAAATGACGCTTTTAACGCATTTTTATTGTAAAATTTAATGATCCAGTCATTCAAATGATATCAAATGTTGAAAAGAAGCTAAGTTATGAAATTTTACCATCATTGTTCTACGTTATTTTCATAGGCAAAATCTTACAAAAACCGGTCTTTTTAAACAACGCGCAAAAAAAGCCATAAAATAAACGAAAACCCACTTTCGGTTAATAGAGTCGGAATGCCGCTGTCCATTGCCACCTTAACAACCTCATGCTTCACACTTGGGCCTTAGACCATTTTTCAAATCTCTGCAAATGTTAAGGCTCTCAAAGATGTGAATTAACCCTATATTCAACTTTAAAGAAACCTGTTTTACCTGTCGTGAGTATGATCAGTTCCATATCAGGACTCCAACACATGGCTGTTATACCAGAGTCTACACTACCAACACACTCAATCTGTAATTTAACATTACAAGGACATTATTCACAAGTCATTGCAGTTAGATTATTTGATCAGTTTGATATCAGGACTCCAACACATTTATGTTAACTCCGAGTCTACACTACCAACACACTCAATCTGAAATATAACACGCTCAATCTGTTTTATAAAATAACAATGACATAAATCATAAGTCATTGCAGATAGATAACTTTATCAATACTATATCAAGACTCCAACACATTAATGTTAGACCAGAGTCTACCCTTCCAACATACTCAATCTGTAATATTACATAACAATGGCAAAAATTGCAGTTAGATTATATTATCAGTTGGATTCAGGTTTCCAACACATAGATTTTAGACCAGAGTCTACACTACCAACACACTCAATCTGAAATATAACATAACATGGACATGAATCATAAGTCATTGCAGTTAGATTACGGTGCTTTAGGATATTTTCATGTTGTCTTATTTTTCCCAATTTTACCCAAAATGTAGTGGTTTTACTTTGGTCGGTCTTATTTTTAGCCGTAGCATTGGTGGAGTAACTAAGATACACCAGAATTAAATTATTCACACTGTTAATATTTAAAAAAGCATATTTTTATAGGTATGGATGGCAAATTCTAAAAATACTAGAGATAATTTGCTGCTTCCAATTTTCGCCACCAAGCAAGGGTGACAGAATTGGCAAAAATTATACCAAGGCAAAAAATTCCAAAGTTTTACCAACTGTTACATCATTAATTAATTATTACTAACACAATTACATGTTTATTACCTCTTCAGTGAGTGTGTTCCATAACAACAGATCGCCATTACTCAATGCTGCACACAGGGAGGACTCTTCGGGTAGATACTGAAGGTTAACAACTGTTACACCATCACAACATGCTGACACTTCAGTAAAATTGATCTTCTGTAACACCTGTAAAACAATCTGTAATTAGCCCATTTAGCCCTTTTTTTAAAATTTGTTAATGATCCAAATTAAAGAAGGTGGCAGATGACAATGAATACTTTTTGAAGTTTAAAAGGAACCCTAAGATAAACCACTTCATAAAACAGGTAATTGAAGAGTAATTTATTTATTTCCTTAAAAACATCAAGTAAGTATAATTGTGATTTTACTGTGAGATTGCCAATTAAATTATAATTAATTGTTTTCTTTTTATAATGATTGAACCCATGTCTGATACAGACTAGACAAGAACTGATATCATAGTTCATGTCAGTCATCTGCCACCCTTAGGGGTATGAAATGGTCGAATGAAGAAAAAATTTGAAATATCAGGAAAAGTGCTCAATAAAAATTGGTGGAATACCTACCTCTGAGGTGGAAGGTTGAAGGGCCAAAAATTCTGTTGATGTGGCCACATACAGTTTCTCTGTATCATTGTCAATTGCAAATGACTGAGCTCTGGTTGAGCTGTCCAATGTTGCAGTTATGTTGGTAACAAGCTTCAGATTCCTCATATTTCTGCAAATATGACAAAAATAAAAAGGCCCATTAGATATTTTTATACGGCACTCAGGGTTTTCTACTTTGGACAAGTACATTTTTCTTGGTCTGTCAGAGGGTACTTGTTCCAAAGTCTTAAAATGGTTTTGAATAGATCTAAGAGATTAATTATCCTAAAATTACAAAAGGGTAGAACCGTTTTTTCTTCCTTAAGACTTGCGTTTTCTGAAAAATTATCTACTGTCTTTTATAATTTTATTACAGATAAGTTCAATTTAATCCTGGACAACTTGAATATCATCTTTTACTTGTACAGGGACAGGTAGAGACAATCCATATTTCCACAACCCTGGCCTTTTAACCTGGTTAGATGATAATGAAACCAGAATTTTGGTTTAACAAGATATACTTATCCATTACTTCCTCATACAACAGATCAATTTCTGCTTATATATGCATTGATTTAAAGGATCTGCCTTACTTGTAATTAAAGCTGGGAAGAGTAACAAGAGCACCAAGATGGTCCTAGATCGCTCACCTGAGTCTCTTTGACCCCTGGAACATCACATCAATTAAATAGGCAGATGTCATACAGGAGATAATTTCTACACAAAACTAAGTTTCATGAAGATTGGGCCATATATGTGGCCTCTTGAGTGTAAACAAGAAACTTGTCATTAAGGCCCCTTTTCCTGTGTTATGGCATGGATCCTTCCCATTTTGATAGGGTTCATCCTTTTGACTTGGTCTACATTCTGACCAGGTTTCATGAGGATTGGGCCACATTTGGCTTCTAGAGCGTAAACAAGAAAATTGTCACAAAGGCTGTGATATGGCATGGATCGTTCCCATTTTTCAACGGCTTCATCCTTGTGACTTGGCCAACAATCTGACCAAGTTTCAGGAAGAATGGGCAATATTTGTGGCCTAAAGAGTGTTAACAAGAAAATTAAATTGTCATTAAGGCCCCTTTTCCATTGATATAGCATGGATCCTTCCAATTTTCAATAGGATTCATCCTTGTGACCTGGCCATAATTCTGACTATGTTTCATGAAGATTGGGCCACATTTGTGGCCTCTAGTGTGTAAACAAGAAAATTGTCATAAGGCTCCTTTTTCCATGATATGGCATGGATCCCTCCTATAGGTAGACAAGGCGCACTTGTCCGTGCAATTATATTGAAAGTAGAAGTTTATCACATACAAAAAACAACAACAGCAACAACAACATCAATGAAACCCCTCAAATGCACTGTTATACTAAATTGAAATAATTTTCCATCCAACATCAATTGAATCATTCGAATAAATTACCATTTGCATTCTATAACAACAGCAACAAAACACAACCATTAATGTCTCATCTTGATTTATTTTCCTGCAACTGATGAAACAAGCCACAAATATATTGTGCATTGAACAATTCAAGATAAGAGAAGTAAAATCATTAAGTAATCATTAATCTATTAAAAGCAAATATATAAAAAATAATCAATTATAAATCATCAAAATTATAAAAATGTTTTCCATCTACATGAAAAAGGAAAAACATTGTTAAATGGACAATCAATAACCTAACTTTAAGAAAGGTAGTGAAACATCTATACAAATACAAAAGGTAGTCAAACGCCTGGGTAGGAAACGTCTGAATAGTAGCTCAGATACCCTATTACCGGGGTATACCAATTATCGGTGTATTAATAAATTTCGAATTTCAAATAAAGAAATACTTCAGACAATGTTTCAAAATTTTAGTTAATCCTTTTTTAAACAATAATTAAACTAGGTTGGTCCCTGCTAGATCCCGTTTAAAATTTTATAGCATCCATCTATCAATTTTACTATTTCACAGAAGATAACAAAATTTATACATGGTGGTGTATGAATTTCTCTTGTTAAACTTAAGTTAAGCAGTGTTTGCAACAGAAAATATGTTGAATTGAACCTAAATACCTGTAGGATACCTGTAGGATGGTTTTGGGCTCTGGAGTAAGGACTTCTGTCCTTTTTCAGCCCCTCATCATATAGAATTCTTAAGTTACTGTCGTCTTTCCGGTAACAATTGATATGGTGTAAAAGGTGTTGGCACAGATAAGAATTTGGTACATCACATTAGTCCATTGACGTTACTTAATATTGGTCTCAAAACATATATTGAATATCCCCTTGCCAGTGACTGTCAAGATTCACCTTGAAACTGTTTACAGTGTCAGATTGGATAACCTTCTGAGGCAATGCATTCCATACGTTTATAACTCTACTTGAAAACTGGTTCTGTCTGTACGTTGAATTACACTTTGGCTTGGCCAGTTTAAGGTTGTGTCCCCTGGTAGAAGGTGCATACTTGAAAAATTTCTCAAATTGGCAGTCGTCTATACCTTTAACAATCTTGAAAGTCTGAATCATATCTCCTCGTCTCCGACGGTGTGATAGACTTGGTAGTTTTAATTCTCTCAACCGATTTTCATATGTAAGGTCCCTTAAAGAAGGAACAAGTTTTGTAGCTCTTTTCTGAACTTTTTCGATACTGTTGATATCCTTTATGAGGTATGGAGACCATATAACATTTGCAAATTCAACATGGGGGCGCACCAATGCAGTGTACAACTTGATGAAGGAATGTTTGTCAATATAGTTGAAGGCTCTTGATATGAGAGACAGGATACTGTTGGCTTTGTTAATCTTTGTTGAAATATGCTTACTAAACTTGAGGTTTTTTTCAAACAGAACTCCGAGATCACACTCTTCAGTTGCAGATAAAAGTTGTTTATTGTCCATGAAATATGGTTGTTCTGGATTGTTTGTACCATAATATATCACCTTACACTTATCAACATTAAACTTGAGGTCCCAGTCTTTCTCCCAAGCAGACACTGCGTTGAGGTCATTTTGTAAAATCTGAGTGTTTGATGATTTAGTATAGAGTTTGGTATCATCGGCAAAAATCTTCATACAAGAATCTACTACCTCAGTCAGGTCGTTCACATAGATAATAAACAGCACCGGCTCGAGTACGCTTCCCTGTGGAACGCCGCTTTCAACGTTTTGCCAAATAGGTCATAGTATTTATATAAGGTATGAAAGGTATACACACGGGTTTGTAATTTGTGATATTTGAGGAATTTTCTCAGTACACTGGTAATTGGTACAAAAGTAGTTCCGACTAATCTTTAGGGTCATGTTATTTCCAATCAAAGACTATTATTAAAATGCATTTTCCTCGAAACAAAAATACTGATTTTGATTAAGGAATTATTTGCCTATGTGATGACATAAAATATTCCAAGATCAAATCTAGAGATTCTTAAATACAGACAATTTGCATTAAGACCACCGGTAATAGGGTTAATGAGTATAAAATGTCTCAGGTGTGAACAGTCTCAAAAGTGAAACGTCTGACACCCGGATCGCAAGATGAAGTGGCTTGAGTACGAATGGCAATTCATAAAAATGGCAAGTCTCACCTTGACTGATGAGTAGTCTTAAGATACCTAATCTTCTTATGTTTGATTATTCCATAGCCGACTAATTTAAATAACTAAATATTGAAATTATGTGAAATCTAAAAATGCTGTCACATGGGCGCTGCCATATTTAGTTTGGGTCCCGTTTACAACATGGTTCCCTATATAGACTGGAAGATCTTTCGTTTATATAGACTGGGGTTTTACCTCTTGACCTATGCCTGGTCTCATTGCCACTAAAAAAGAAAGAGAGAAAGAAAAGAAGAAAGAAAGAAAGAAAGATGGATGGATGGATGGATGGATGGATGGATGGATGGATGGATAGATAGATAGATAGATAGATAGATAGATAGATAGATAGATAGATAGATAGATAGATAGATAGATAGATAGATGGATAAGATAGGATAGGATAGGATAGGATAGGATGGATGGATGGATGGATGGATGGATTGATGGATGGATAGATAGATAGAAAGAAAGATAGATGGATAAATAGGTGGATAGATCGGTAGATAGATAGAAAGAAAATCAGGTGATCAAATACATGATTGAAGATAGGGAGGACAATGCGCTACCAACTTAGTTGTGACGTCGGCCCCCCTTTGGGGCTTTTGAACCAATTCAAAATTGCCTGAGAATTTATCAATTACCTCTTTATGGGGTTATGAACAATACCACAACTTCTGGACAATCCATGTAAGCTTTACAAAATACCTACCTACATAAATCTTATCGTCTTTTCTTTCATTTTTTACGCAATGACATCATACAATTATTCTTTAAAGAAACTAAACATATTGCCAAAAAGATAAACATCCTTTTAATTATTGCGTTTCGGTTGACAACAAACGATATGAGTTGAGAAATTCACAAGCCTGATTGACGATATTATACGTTTTGGCTCTTTCTGATTTGCGTCATAATTAAAAGAAGCAGTGGTCTTTTAATTCGGAGGATGGGGAGGGACCCCAATCAGGTTGTAAAATATCTGGAGCCCTGTCTGATGTTGTGCAATGGTGAAAACATTGTAAGACCCTGTTTGTTTGGGTCATTTACATGTTCCGTATGTCGAAACTGAAGATATTGAAAAAAAGGGAAAATAACCTGTCGTTTTTTAGGTAAGAAATAAATTAATAGCCTAAACACCATTGTTGCCAGTTATCTTTTCTCGGATTCTATCTTTTTGTCTCTCTGTCTTTAAGTATGTATATATGTATGTATGTATGTATGTATGCATGTATCTATGTATGTTGTATGTATGTTTATATGTATTTTTGAAGGTCTGTTTGTATGTATGTCTATCTGTCTGTTGTCTCAAACCAATCATGAAAATATAGCTTTTGTTGTTTACCAAAAGAAATATAAATGGATCTTACTCTCAAACAAATGATTAACCTCTCTATCACTCTCTGAGGACGACCACAATGATGTCACATACTAATATCACTTTCTCTTTGGGAACCTCTAGGCCTAATTGATTAGTATAAAATTGATTTTATTTTTTTCTCTTAATTTCCGGCCTTTCTGATACCTATGATGACAACCACAGTTTTTGACGGAATCAATTTCTCTCGACATCTATGATAGAGCTTCACCTAACGAACACCCATCTTAATATCAGCTTGATTGGCCCTGCAATTTAGGAGATGTTTAAATGTATTGTGGATAGATGACAATGACACCAAATCGATGTAAACTTAATAGGTTGAAGCCAAATCAAACAAGTGATAGACAGACGGCAGATAGGAATTGAGCTCTAAACACGTGGTATTGCGATTATATGGCTGGTTGTCATGTAGAAAGTTGACATCTTATAAATATTCAACAGATTCACTTCAATCTTGGCATATATTCATTATAAAGGTAGTGGACTCATAATAGTTATGCAATATTTTGACACTGATGATCTTTCATAATGTTGACCGAGGTTTCCTAATGAAAATCATTTGGAAAACCTCAGTTAACACTGTTAAAGTTCTTTACTTCCATAATTTTGCGGAACTATTATGGGTCCACTACCTTAAAATAGCGCATACAAATGTCCTATTTTCGACTTAAAAGTGTTGGAGTCCACTTGCACTTGTCTGAGTACCCCAACATGTCAGGCTTTAGGAATGAACAAAAGACCAAATTCATTTTATGAAAATTTTAATAAAAGATGTAGCATGATTGTTAAAAATATAACATATAAAGCAGATGAAATGGAACTTTTATGGTAATACTGGAAGAGGCGTGTTTGACCTAACATTCAAAAGTTACTCTGAAGTAAAAACTATAAATGCATAGGCACATAAAATAGTTTTACGCTGATTCCTGGGTTTGGCAGGTAAATGACAGATTTAGTTCTATTTCACTTTGGATATGTTAGGTCAAATAAAAGTAATAAAAAATGATGAGTAAGCACAAAGTACTCAAACTTAAAATCTACAAATACAATACATAATAATATTACTGTAAAATAACATACATTTGATATTGCACCTTCTAATATAAGCATTTTCACATGCAATCAAAGCCTTTCATCATACCAATCTTGTAACTAGTATCTTAACAAGTAAATTATTGTAGTAAAGAGAAAAGCAGCTTTTTGTTCCCTGCCTGTTGTTATTGTGATTTTAACTAAGAAAATGTTTCTGTGTCTTCATTGTACTTAGCCATCTTGTAAATAATGAAAATAATGTA
The DNA here is from genome assembly GCA_948146395.1 of Fragum whitleyi. Lineage (NCBI taxonomy): Eukaryota > Metazoa > Mollusca > Bivalvia > Cardiida > Cardiidae > Fragum > Fragum whitleyi. The sequence goes on along the minus strand of OX411543.1, from coordinate 45,378,845 downwards.
CATGCTAATTCTGTAAGTGCTGTAAATAAGATATACAGGTACAGTTAGCATTGAATACAGTTGTGTAATATCACAAAAATAGGTTTAATGAATAAATATGCATACAGTATATATAATTATATTTAGTCATTATCTAAATCATAAAGAAAATTTAAATGACCATCTGGATTTCAAATAAGGATTTTGAACAATACGTAGACAAAAACATTTTTGGACATACAAAGGAAAATCTTGATAAGGATTTCTTAAAATACAGAGCTACAGATAGAGGGGGTATTTTGATTTTCAAATTAAGATATTTCATTATTCCTAACTTGCACCCTATGTTGTTGGTACTCATTTGAAACGTCTCATTGAGACGATTCAAATGAGTACCCAAAACACATGGTCTTATATGCAAATAAAGATTTAAGACTTGCTCAACCTCCTCTTATCTGGACTCCTGAAATAAATCAATAAATTGATTGAACAAGAAGTGTACACCTGCACTAAATTAATCTTTATCTTTCAAAATGATGAATATTGACAAGAGCTGCTCAAATTTATTGATGAATATGATCCAGTGCATAACATTTCCAACAATTTCACATATGTGTTAAGGGCCAACATTAACCAACCTTGACTGCCTTGTAGTATAGTTAGAAGTTTGCCTGACTTTCTAAAGACACTTTTGGAACATATTTTTCAACAAAGTGAAAAATGAAGACCCTGGCCAGCATGTACATCTGCACAGTCTTTGCTTGGCACACATTTGAAACTCTTGAAAATGTTACATACATGTTTATATACATTGTATTAGGTACATGACAACAAGAGGGCCATAGTGGCCCTTAATCGTTCACCTGAACTAACAATCTAAAAAAGTTTTTCTAAGATTTGACCCAATGACCTAGTTTTGACCTAACTTGACCAAATTTCAAATTCGTCAAAGTTCTCATCAAATTATTCATTCTGTCCATTTTCAGGTTGATTGGGCTAAAAATATGGCCTCTAGAGTGTCCACAAGGATTTTCAAAGATTTGACCCCGTGACCTAGTTTTTGACCCCACTTGACCCAATTTCGAACTTGTCCGAGATTTCATCAAGATAATCATTCTGACCAATTTTCAGGTTGATTGGGCTAAAAATATGGCCTCTAGAGTGTCCACAAGGTTTTTCTAAGATTTGACCCCCTGACCTAGTTTTTGACCCCACTTGACCCAATTTCAAACTGGTCCGAGTATTTCATCAAGATAATCATTCTGACCAATTCTGAGGTTGATTGGGCTTAAAAAATGGCCTTTACAGTGTCCACAAGGTTTTTCTAAGATTTGACCCCCTGACCTAGTTTTTGACCCCACTTGACCCAATTTCAAACTGGTCCGAGTATTTCATCAAGATATTCATTCTGACCAGTCATCAGGTTGATTGGGCTAAAAATATGGCCTCTAGAGTGTCCAGAAGGTTTTTCTAAGAATTGACCCCGTGACCTAGTTTTTGACCCCACTTGACCCAATTTCGAACTTGTCCGAGATTTTATCAAGATAATCATTCTGACCAATTTTCAGGTTGATTGGGCTAAAAATATGGCCTCTAGAGTGTCCACAAGGTAAATGTTGACGACGCACAACGCACAACGGACGACGGACATCAAGTAACCCCAAAAGCTCACCTTGAGCACTTCGTGCTCAGGTGAGCTAAAAACTAACAGTAAGCAAACTATGTAAACTTTGAACTTTTTGAACCTCATTGACTAACTAACATATTCATTCAAAACATTTATCTTTTGATAAACATGCAATATACCCTAAATTATATGTACAATATAACTTAAATTCTATTAAAGTTCTTTGAGAAAAGGAGAAATTACATGACACCAGAAATGTCCACTTTTCTCACATTGTTTTATGCCCATGTCAATCTAGGAACCTAGCAGACTACGACTAATCGAAATACCTCTTTTAAATGGCTGTAGGATTTTAACTACGGATAGAATAATAACCAATATTTTCAACTTGATTTGTAGATGATGAATAACTACACAATTTGACACATGGATCTATAACATTTACTTATGAATAGAGGATCCATCATCTTGATGTAAATAATATAAAGAAACAAGATGTGTTTGTGAAACACAAATGCCCCCGTAACAGCTTTTTTTTTCTTCAAAGTTTGACCTTGAAAGACGACCTTGAACTTTTAGCATGACCTTGACCTTGATACCTACAGATGTACATCACTCATATCTTTCATCATGCCAATTATGAGACAGGGTATCTATAATAAGCTTGAATAAACTGAACAATTGAAGTTTTTTGGTTAAGTTTTCAAGTTATTTGGCCTTGTCAGATGATCTTGACCATGTCATATGACCTTGACTTTAGAATCAGCAGATGAGGATCATTGAGATCTATCATCATGCCAAATATGAGCCTTGTATCTTGAATAGGCTTGAAGATATTGGCAATGTTCAGATTTTTTGTTAAGTTTTTGAGTTATTAGACCTTGATAGATGACCTTGACATCGTCACATGATTTTGACTTTGGTACCAGCGGATGGGGATTGAGATCTATCATCATGCCAAATATTAGCCTTGTATCTTAAATAGGCTTGAAGATATTGGCAATACTAAGTTTTTTGGTTAAGTTTTGCAGACAGACAGACAGACGGAGGGACAGACAGACGGTAAAAAAATATGCCCCCAATCTTTCGATACAGGGGCACAAAAATGTTTACTCATTCATTAATTTAATAAATGCAAGAACATGCACTATCAGTGCAAAAATTTCATGTGCTGTTTAAATATCTGTGAAAATATAAGTGAATTACATATATTTCAAGGCATCACGCTTTTCTCTTTTCAAATTAAAATCTTTACAGCTACTACTCTTAACATAATCAAAGAAATATTCAACAAATCAAGACAAAACCGTCATATACTACAGATAATTTTGACAACCTTTCCACCAGTAAAGCAGTTTGGAAACTGTATAATTATACTTCTTTAAATATCATGAATTATGAAATATCCTACACCGTAGGAGTGAAATAACCCGAATGAATATTTTTGATATAACATGGATGTTATTACACTAGTGGAATAACCATGTAAATAAGCTAAGAGCACTGTTATGTTATGAATACGTCATATAATGCATTTGGCGACGTCATTTCGCCAACGGCGTTAAAAGTTTCGCAGAATAAATGGCATTGATAAATATCTGGAATTTCCTTGTTTATCACCAAAAATCAGGTCATATTACAAACAACAACAACAAAAAAATTGAATTTGTGCTCAGCAATTACAAAATTTATTAAACTCTTCATCTGAAAAAGACAAAAACTTAGTAAAGCCTCATTTTAATCTGTTAATACATGACTCGTTTTTATATATTATGTATACAATGACCACTCATTCAATATCCCCCTAATCATTACCTTCTAGGATAAAAGTATACACTTTATTTCAACTCAATTTGATGAATAAATGTCATTTTTCTTATTTATCAAGTTGTATTATCATGAAATTTCATTCTTTTCATAATTCACATTTCATTTTTATGTCATGTAAATTTGTCAAATTTTAGCATTGTGATTCCATTTCAAGACATTCAAATAATTTCATAAAAAAATCCATTTTATGTCATTCATTTGTTTCCTTTACATTATACTTCTTAGTCATGTCAAGCACTCAAGCATTGTTATCTTAAGTACTCAATCTTTAAAAGAAAATCCAAAAATACAATAATTGTAAATTGTTAAAAGACAAAACAATATCTATTTTACAACAATAGTAACATTGACACAAGACATACAGGCAAACAAAATTTGACATGAAGGCCCCTTTTTTGTGACACAGCAGAATTTCATAAATCCCAGATAATATGGCAAGGTCAGGTGACAAGGAAAATCTTGTGAAATATATATCCCATACCGTAAATAAAGGAGTTGTGTTCACCAGAAATTTGACAAGAAGCTCCCTTTTTGTACTAATGACGGGTGGTACTATAAAACTGATGGCAATAAATACAGCCAAAATTAGTTTGTAGACTTTAAAGTAAATATAAGTAATAGTAATGCATGTTTAATTGAAGAAAAAGCAAAACAAAAGTATAGCCCACAGTAACTGCTTTGCCATTATACTTGTTGAAGATGAATAATAACATATAATTTAACAAAGACAAGAGGCCTATGGGGGCCTGAGATGCTCTATTGGCTATCCATCATTAACTTAAATAATCTAATATCTCATGAACACTCTTCACAACAACAAAGCAAGTGGAATCCAAGCCAAGGGGGGAATAGTGAAAAATCTAAATTTAAAAGTGATATAATTCATACAACAATACTTTCAGAGTTAAGTTCCTTGATGTTTTGGATTGTTCTTCAATAGTGAACATACAAGTTCAAATACAAAGTTTCAAGAAATTCCAACATGTTTTAGGGGAGGGAGCCTTTTTTCATTGATGAGAATATTTTAAGTGAAAACCAATTAAACCCCTTTTTCTAAGTTTTCCTATGAATCAGCCTCATTGTCAAAAGGAACCTTCCTTTACCTTATAATCATCCTGTGATAGTTTCAAGGAAATCTGATGATATTAGTGACATTATCACATAAATGAAAGTATTTAGTGTAAACCCACGAGGCCCCTTTTACTGTCTTTTCTGATTGTTCAGCCCTATTTTTGAAAGGAACCTTCCTTAGCCCTGTAATCACCCTGTAAAAGTTTTAAGGAAATTCAATAACTTTTGTGAACTTCATTGCCTAAACAACACTTCGAGGGTTCACTTCGAGGGTTCAGTAGGAGTGTATATACAGTGGATATACACTTAGTACACTCTTGCAATGAACCCTGGACTTGTTTACAGACAGACAGATGGATGGAGGGAGCTATGGCATCGCAATCACTCTTCAGGCCTTCAAAGTTAAAAACTTTTGTTTTTCTTTCAACAAATACTATGTGATACAGCAAGAAAGAAAATCACTAAGTTTTTTTCCGAAATAGATGCTTACCTAAACACAAGACTCTATTTATACATTGACACCATCATGATCTTCTTGACCAACCAATGTTTTTTTTTTTACACCACTCTAAATTATCAAAACTAAGTACTCTTTTTGTATAAAAAGTTTCTTTTTCTGTGCTTAAATGCTGGTTATACAAATGTCCTCTGTCTGCTCCCCTTTTTTATGATTTGAGGGTTAGTGAATTATCAAAACATTGTAACTACAGCTTGAATGAGCTGTAGTTTCGATGTTATGATCATTTACCAACTGCATTTTTGAAAGAGGATTTTTTTCTATTTCACATTACTCTATCACATCAACAGGTATATACATGTATATGTACAAGGGTTGTTAAAAAAATATCCGGGTTTTGCCTCACAAAATTTGTTTTTTGAAGTGATCTTAGGGCAATGTTGACCCTATGATATGCATATACTTTTTTTCATAACGTCATATCCCTAATGGATGGCTAAGCATGAAACAGTTGTAACTGTCTATATGTCTAAAAGCAGTTAAAACTGTTTCACACAGTCATCGTAATGATTAATTGACCTAATCTGGATGCAATTTGAACAACCCTTGTAATTGGTCATGTGAAAAGGCCACAATCTGGGAAGCACTGAAAGAGATGGAGCCAGCTGATTAGAGCTTAAATAAGTGACAGATTTCTTAATGTAAGACAGTCTTTGATTTGACTATGATTATATGAGCCAGTGTGTGACATTTCCAACAATTTTATGTGTTTTCAAGATATTGAGCAACATGAACAACCACATTATGCAATTTGAATATTCTCTGACCACCTGCAGAGGCATTAAGACCTTGTCTTTCTGCATAGCGTAAGGCAAAGACTCTGGCCAGCCTGTGTGCATCCACACAGGCTGGCCAGATGCTTTGCTTTGTGCACAATTGAAATTGATGGAAATATCAAGCACTTGCTCATATTTAAAATATTTTCACAATATCAGCCCTTATCTGCCTCAACTTGATCAGATCTGTTCTTCAAATCAATGAGTCAGTGTGAAATTTGTACCTGCCCATAAACATATAGGCAGCTACAACTGTTTTGCATTGATAATTGAAACAAAGAGAGCTTAAAGCAAAAGCACATTTTATTGTCTACAGACACATACTGTGCTTTTGCTCTTAACCCTCAATAATTTTCATCAAATATTTTCCAGACATTTCTGTTTGACTTTATATTACATATGAACAAGATAAATTTTTTAAACACCAAAGCCCCTTCCACTGTCATTTTCAGGAATTTTTAACATATTTGACCTTGAAAATTGACCTTGACAGATGACTTTGAAAAAGATCCTACCAGGAGGCTTTGTAACTATCAATACTCATATGAAAGTTAAAGTCTTTAGGGGACAAACAGACAAATGAACACACAGACAGGTCAAAAACAATATCAAGGGTTCAGTGCAAGAGTATACTAAATGTATATACAATGTATATACACTTAGTTCACTCTTGCGCTAAACCCTTAATATGTGAGGGTATAGAAAAGCAAATAAGACTATGTCATGTCTAGTGGAAAGTGAAGTGAAAATGCAAATAAAAAATTGGCAAGCTCTGCGGCATATCCAGGATTTCTGTAATGGGGTTCAACCAGAGTAAAGAGTGAGCTTGATTTACAAGAAATGAAAAATTTTGATCAATTTTTACCTCCAATATGAAGGTAATTAAGCTGAAGAGGGTGTTTCATTTGAACCAATGAACCCCTTTTGCAACGCTAAGACCTTTGCATGAATTTTCTCCATAAACATGTAAGATTTTTTGTGGTCAAGACTCAGAGATGACACTTTTTCATGATAATTCCCTTAAATCTCGTAACTTTATAGTTATAAACAATATAATTTGAGAGTTAATAAACATAGCTACAGGGTTGCACACTAAGGTCTGCATGAAGTCCAGCAGACTCACAATTTATGATATCAAGCAGGGTTTGAAACTTACTACTTTTTTCCACCAGCCTTTTAGCCCTAAATATTACAGGTCCTAACTGATAACAACAGGTTCTGCATGAAAACTCTGTTTCATATTTCGCAATCTTTTTTGCCAACAGATAAAAAACAGACAAAAATTCGAGAGCTTAAAAGGAAACTGCCCTGTCCAATTGATTATTTAAATATTCTTATATGATCAAGGGAGTCAATTTGACCACTAACCTTTAATACAAAGGAGGCCTTCCCAGACAATGAGGACTCCTGGACTACCCTTTGTGTTAAACCCTGAACTATTGTATAGACACAAATTTTAACTATACATTTAATTATGCACAATATTATTTTTGCTAAAGTAAAAATAAGTTATCAAATGAGAAAATAAAAGTAACAATAGCACTGCATGCCAATGCTCAAATTCGAGCACTATATAGTAAATAAATTAAATGACTAATACCCCTCACCAGCCCTCTATCCCACTTCTGCAATTATTTTTGAAATTGTATAATACAAGATTCAAGAACAAGATGTCAAAGAGGGCCAGTAATGCTATACTGGCACTTTCAAGTTTATGATCAAGTTTATATGTATTCTGTTTGATAGTAGAAATTCCCAAAATATCAAGTTTAAGGTATGATATCACTTTACTGCATCATTTAGGAAAGAGAAACCTAAAGACAATCATTCGATAAAAGTTTATTGTAAATCTAATGAAAGCGGCCCGATCATTGGCCATGGGCAACAATTGTATGAAGTTTCATGATTCTAGAGCCGCCGTCATAGCGCAGTTGGTAGCGCGTCGGACTGTCAATCTAGAGGTCCCGGGTTCGATCCCCGACGGCGGCACTCATTCTTTCCGACTATTTGTCTCTCACCAATGGGTTGATAATCGTAGACCTATGTGAGATAGTAGCTGGAGGCTAGGAAAGAATGTGGTGGTTGTACTGGTGAGAGAAATACCAGGAAACCATTGTTAGGTGCTCAAGCCGCCGCGATATAACTGAAATAATGTTGAAAGCGGCGTTAAACTCCATTCAATCAATCAATTCATGATTCTAAGTCCCTTTGGACTTAGGCTAGATCCTGGAAGAAAAATGTCTACAGACAGACAGACATGGTGAAACAAATTTACCCCCTCGACTTCAAAGATGGGAAGGTATAAAAATTCAAGTCAAAAACAGTACAGAATTCATACAAAAATGCCCTTATACTTATCCCTCTTAATTTCACAGATTGCTCTTTTGATACCAATACATGTTTCAAGTATTCTGGCAAATCTCTTAAGAAATGCTAGGGATATAATAAAATGTGAAAGTTTTTGTGCAACCATGACAACCACAACAATGCTACTGATTTCTCGAAGCCTATAGCTTAAGCTTTGGATATCTCGGAAAGCAACCAAGCAAATAAAAACCATTATATAACTCCTTGTGAAAGATGGTTTGTAAATTCAATTTGAAAATCACAATAATTGTCATACTAAGAATAAGCAAATGCACAAATGTGATAAATGATTAATCCCTTTACACACCATCTTAATCAGAATTGCACAAGTCATTCTGTCTGCTCATAAGATACCAGACACCATTAGTATTTGGGTCAGATTTGCAACAATTTCTCTTGTGGGGGGCTCAGAGGTACAGATAAGAAGTTGTAATGCCAATCTAAAATCTTCTATTTCTACATGAAACCCTACATTGTGGGTACTCATTTGTCTTGGAATTGTCTTGGCAATACTATTTCATTGAGTGACCACAAAATAGTATTAGTGCAAGTATTATCAAAACATTTAGGCACCTTTTCGTTAAATTTTTAAAGGTACATACATAAAGAAAGGTATTAATACAGTTATAATTAAGTCCAGGAAATACCTTTCTTAATGTATGTATCTTTAAAAATTCATTACATGCATTACACATCAACTTTGCCATTGAGGACCAAAAATATATCGGGATAGTCTACAACAATACACTTATCACTTATTAAACCTTATTCTACAGTTCACAATATTTCCCTGCTGTTTGCAGAAAGGTTTTGCACACAGTAAAGAAAAAGATCAGCCTTCACAGATGCGCAGCAGTCTGATCTTAGCATACTGTATTTCCCCTATTACCGTATTTATAAAAGGGCTCTCCAAAATAGTAGCACCCCTACATTTTTTACTAAGAAAACCCACTTAAAACAATATGCCCCCAATCTCTCGATACGGGGGCATAATAAAAGCCCCCTGACCATGTTATGTTTAGCTATTGGGAGCGTTTATTAGGAGAAATACGGTAACTTCTTACTTTTCGCAGAAAACCTTTAGCCAGACTGATTGAAATGTCCGAAAGTTATAAATTTGATTGAAACAAAATTTGAATTCAGCTGGGTAAACGTTAAGAGTATTCTTCCTCCAATTTTTGTAAAATGAACAATAGTCAAGACGATTCCTATGAAAAACCATAAGCTGGAGGTGGCGCAGTTGGAGGGACTGCAGGCTGTATGTTGGTTGCTCCACCTACTGGTGGATTCAGCCAATCATAGTATGTGTAGGAAGGAGCAAAGGACATGTTTCCTGTGGCATGTTTGTCATCATCATCCGTGGTGTCAACCTTACCAAACACGCATTCTTGGTATGTAGGTGGTGCTGAAAACAAGTAGAAATTGGCACTTTATTTTTGCTTCATACATGTACATACATACCAAATAAAAATCAATTCCTTATTTCCTGGACAGGACTCCTTTATTTTGCAAATTATGTATCCAATGGTCTCCTTGTTCATATGCAAAACTTTAGGCAAACAAAGAAGTAAAGCAGTTTCATTTTTGCTTTTTACAGATAACAATTGTCTGCATGTACTTGTAATATTGAATGAAAACTATTGCTGACTTGTTGAGGAACTATTGTGGAAAAGAAAATTTTGCCTGTAACAAGCAATATCTATTTTTCCACAAAAATTCTCCCCAGCATAAAAATTTGGAATCAATATTCATAGAATTTAGCGTCAAACTCTGGGATAGAATTTGACTCAAAAAATTGTTTTGTGTAAATGCTGTTGATGGTACAAGCCCAGACTGCTCCTTTGAAAGCAGCTATTGCGGCTAAAAGAAATTACTTTTAACTAATTAATGAAGAACCACAGGAAGCATTACAAGTTCCTAGAGGTGAGCTTATTTCTGGCCAGCTGTGTAAAACTTACGCATATTAAAGTTGAAATTGGTATTAAATCCAGTGGCTTGTTCCGTCACAACTCCAGGTCCCATCTGTGGCATATACTGTTGAACCACTGACTGAAGTGGGATAGATCCTATAACCACATCCAGGGGTAACTCAAGGTCAAATGGGGTGTCAACAACATCAACTTTCAGCTAGAAACAAATTATATTGTTCATTTGTTACATACTTCAACTTTTGTAAAGAGTACAATTATAGATTCAGTTGGTGCTTGAGTAAACAAGATGGGTTCCACATATCATCCCTGTGATTTGATAAAACCTTGTAACTGATAACAAAGACAATATATACTCAGAACATAAAGTTAAGCGCCACTAAGTTTTAAGTAAATAAAATTTCTATCGAAAGCTTTAATAACGTATCTATGTTGTCAAATGGTTAGAACAACCTTGTAGCTATTGATTAAAAACGTTTCGGATGCATGTGTCTCGAACAATGACTGTAAAGCCAGGGCTCGTGCAAATTGGAAAATCAGCTTTTCTGTCAGAGATACTTACGTCGTGTAGCTCATGCAATTGTTTACATTTCGATTTGAAACTCAGTCATGGCAAGGCGTAGATTGTCTACAAATGAAAGATGGCGAATAATTGGACTGCGAAATTCTGGAATGTCTTGTAGAGCCATTGCCAGACAGCTGGGGTATCACCACAGTGTCATAACACGTTTGGTACAAAAACAGGCACAGACAAACGACGTTAAGGACCGTGTCAGATCTGGACGCCTTAGAGTAACGTCTATTCGAGAGGATAGAGCACTTTTGCGTCACGTCAGATATCTGCCCTTCACCAGTGCGCCTGTACTTAGGGACAACTGTAATACACACAGAAGGGTCTCTATTTCAACAGTGCGAAATCGACTTCGGATGGCTGGGTATAGGGTACGAAGACCCCTCAAACGTCCAAAGTTACAACAGAGACACATCAATGAACGTCTAATATGGTGTAGAGTGAGGGCACGTTGGAACTTGGCATCATGGCGTCGGATCCATTGGTCAGATGAGTGCAGGATATTGTTGCATGTCACCGATGGCTGAAATTCGTGTTTGGAGACAACCTAACACCCGATTTGCACCAAAGTACGTCCAACCAACCTATCAGGGTGGCGGTGGCTCCGTTATGATATGGGGTTGTGTCTCTTACGGCTGTAAACTGGACCTAGTGACAGTTCCAGGAACATTGACTGGCGATAAATATCGCGATAACATCCTTTTTCCTGTGGTAATTCCACATTTTGACAATCACCCTCTTGGAACAAGACCAGTGTACACGGATGATAACGCCAGACCCCACAGAGCAAGTCGTGGCGGACGTTATGCAACATGAAGCCATCACCACCATTCCATGGCCGGCTTGAGGTCCCGATCTTAACCCCATCGAGCACCTATGAGACATTTTAGGGCGCAGTATATGTCGAGAGAGCCTCCTGTACAAAATGTGGTTGAGTTAGAAGCAGCACTGCACCAGGAGTGACAGCAAATCCCTCAACACATCATCCAGAGGCTGATTCGTGGCATGCTGGGGAGGGTGCGCGCAGTGATCAATGCTCACGGATCTTACACACGCTACTGACTAAGATGTGACTAGAATTAATCGCATTTGTGTTATCTGATTCTAAAACCAAGTTTCGTGTCATAGACAACACCGTAAGTCGGCTTTGACAATAGTTTTTCATGTTTTAAAAAAAGGTGAAAATACGTCATTTACATTTCAAGGTACAAAGTCAATAAAATTTATCACCACCCACGAATTGTTGTGAAATTGTTAAATCAACATACCATTTTCAACATTGAACCTCAATATTTACATCTATGTTATTTTGAATTAATGCAGGCTACCTGCCTTTAAAAATCTTCTGTCTAAAAACTGGTGGCACTTAACTTCTTGTTCTGAGTATATTTATGATTTAGTCATTTTCTAGAAGTTTGGTATTGAAAATTGACCATGCCAATATGACCTTGACATTCAAAGTTATGTACTGATGAGTGGAATCTTTGAGACAAATACAAGTATTTCAAACTTGAATAGTGTTGAATTTAAAGGAAAATATCAAGTTAGCAGCTTAATTTTTTGCATAAAGACCAACAGCCATAAAACTGTAAACCAATATGCAACTAAACTATCAGTGTACATGGGGCATGAAAATCAAGGACCTTTGTGTAATGTAATTTCGAGGGTCAGCACAACACTATTGTAAGTGCTTATAAATGTATAGGCACTTACAATAGTGTTGCGCTGATTGGCCGGTTTAGATGTTGTTTCTAAGAAAGGTCGATATTGCTGATTGTCAAAATTCATTTCGTATTCAGTGTGAAGGATGATAGGTACAGTAGCACCCGTTTGTCGGCAATAGTTGATCTACCCGACGACGATAAAAGATGACACTTCTAGACAGATAAACAACGCTTTACCCTATATTGGATTTCTCACTCCCGATTTGAACCTTCGGACCGGCGATTTTGCATTTTGGCTACCTGATTTTTTTTCAGGCTCATATTTCTTCAGGTTGGGAGAAATGGTCTCCCGATTGGGAGGGCGGGAGGAAGGGTAAATTATCGGAAGAATAAGCCAAGATCGGGAGATATCACATGTCTGGACTGAAGCGTTGTTACATACAAAATAAATTGTGATTTTTATCACCTATTTTGAAAAATTAAAATGGCTGTAAACACAGTAAATTTTTGATGTATTTGAATATCCCATTCCAGAAAGCCACTAAAAATTTCCACTTTACGCGTTTAGCGTCATGAAGGAAAATGTCAAACAAAATATGCAGAGCGACACCTCACACGACCTTGGTAAAATTAGGCATCGCAAAAAAACCCTTGTGACGTAACGCTTGGTTTTAAAATTAAAACAAGGAGTGGACATTCTTTAATTTCGACATGATACTTATTAAGTAGATCCACGCTTATTTTATGGTCAAATTATTAAAGAAATAAAAAGTAAAAACTACAGTTCTTATGTGTCTTAAATTGTCATTCAAATTTAATATTTGATATTGTAATTAAAGAAACATAAGACATTCACTTTTTAAATGCCACAGAGATTTCACCAGATCGTTTGAGACTTGACACATAATTTATGAATCAGCAAGGTTCTGTCTTTCTCGAAAGTGAAATCGAATGGTTTAATAAAGTTATTTGTCAACACAAATGTTACAGGTTAGAGAATTAGAAAATATGGACTTGCTCTTTGCGGCTAGCACAGAGCTTTTCACAAAGCTAATCAACATGGATTAATTTGCAGAGAGGTTAGCTCTTCCCCTTTCTGTTTTCTACCGTGTTCGTCTTAACGTCCACAAACTCCGAATGTGCTGTCCATAATTTCCTCTTCTATCATCATTTTGCTATCAAAACATTTATTTTTAGCATAGTTCAGTAGCAGTTAGTGCTAGTTACCATTAATTGGTATGTCTCTTCGTCCGTCCATCCATCCGTCAACAATGATAACAAGAGTTGTCAGCGGACAACGTAGCTCGCCCAAACAGCTGCTTGTCACAAACAGCGCTTGACCGAAGACCGAAGTTCAAAGTGGTTTCTTTCAATGTTAAAGTCCATGATCTAATATATATCTGTTTGAGTAGTAATAAAGAAATATAAAAACTTTTTTGTTTTAATTGCATGTATAAGGTTAGGGTAAAGTGAGAGCCTACAAGCAGATGAGGTTACCAATGGAATTTCTTTGTATCAAACATGAAGTTTTTCTTTAAAATTTTTCTAAGTCCACAAAAGGTCAAGATCAAGGTCAAATTGTGAAGGACCTTGGTCTCTGTAGAAGCCTATCACCTAGTGAGTATGTGTATGAAGTAATAATGTCCCTGAGTAAAGCATTTAGAAAATATAAGCAAGGTTAAAATTTTGGTTAAAGTTTTTCAGTTTAAGTTTTTCCAAGTCCATAAAAGGTCAAGGTCAAGGTCAAATTGTCTTTTGGTTTCTGGTGAAAGCCTTTCATCTGGTGACTATGTATATGAAGTAATGATATCCCTAGGTTAAAGCATTCAGAAAATATAAGCAAGGTTAAAGTTTTTGGTAAAAGAATTTCGGTTAAAGTATTTCTAAGTTCATAAAAGGTCAAGGTCAAATTATCAAGGACCTTGATCTCTCACAAAAGCCTATCACCTAATGAGTATGTATATGAAGTAATGATGTCCCTAGGTTAAAGCATTCAGAAAATAATAAGCAAGGTTAAAGTTTTTGGTTAAAGTTTTCAGTTAAAGTTTTTCTAAGTCCACAAATGGTAAAGGTCAAGGTCAAATTGTGAAGGACCTTGGTCTCTGGTGAAAGCCTATCACCTGATAAATATATATATGAAGCTATGATGTCCCTAGGTTTGAGCATTTAAAAAATATATGCAAGGTTAAAGTTTTTGGTTAAAGTTTATTGGTTAAAGGTTTTCTAAGTCCACAAAGGGTCAAGGTCAAGGTCAAATTGTCAAGGACCTTTGTCTATGGTGAAAGCCTATCCCCTAATGAGTGTGCATATGAAGTAATGATGTCTCTAGTTTAAAGCTTACAGAAAATATAAGCAAGGTTAAAGTTTTTTTGGTTAAAGTTTTTGGTTAAAGTTTTTGGTTAAAGTTTTTTTGAAAGGGTCAAGGTCACAGTCTAAAGGTCATTTCGACATGGATGTTGGTCTCAAATGAAAGCCTATGCCCTAATGAGTGTTTCTGTAAAAAATAAAGCCTCTAGGATAAATATTGATAGAAATAAAAACTTTAACCTAATGCGGACGCCGACACCGACGCTGACGCCGACGCTGACGCCGACGCCGACGCTGACGCCGACGCCGACACCCGAGGGTATGACAATAGCTCTTCCGAGACTTTCGTCCCGGGCGAGCTAAAAATCACCTAATTTAGTTATCGGATTTCATACACAAACTACACAGAGATGATCCTTATGACAAGTATTTTTCGTATTTCACAGAATATTGTAAATCATGAAGAACTCTGGTTGCCATGGCAACAAAAAACCCCCAAAAAAAACAAAACAAAAAAAAAAACCGTCTCCAATTACAAGGCCTATAACTTCACACTTTGCATAAAGCAGTATTGCATAAATTCAGTATTACCTGATTCTTCACTACCAAACCTCTTAAAAGTTCTATCCAATAAAAATAAGTTAGTGAATTGGGCTTCTAGATTACTCAAAGAAATAAAGAAAAACTTTAACAATCTCCTCCTAAATTGCAAGGCTTACATCTTTTCAATTTGGTAAGATATCATTTACTGATTATCCACCAAAAAAAACTCTTTTGTGGGATCATGAATTTTGCATAGAAATAAAAAATGAATTTGTAACATCTATTTTTCTGAAATTATAAGACCAAATTCTCTAGCATTACTTAATACTATCCTATATCATAATACTTTAAGTGATAACCGTAAACCTTCTATTAGCAAAAAACAAAAAATAAAAGAAAAAAGTAAAAGAAACTTTTATGGAAGGTATTATAATCAATTTTCGGTGTAGACGTGCATTGCGAAAACCCCATTTTTTAAGCCACAACGCGCATTACGCAAAATCTCCCTATTTGAGACCCAATCTCCCTACAAAAAGGTCTTAATCTCCCTATGAGAGCCCATGGAAATAGCACATGTATGTGATCCCTCAATTTGAACTAAAGCTGATGACAAAGCACTTGACTTCCAGGTCTAAAGTTATTACTTACAAATGTTGCAGGATGCTTCAAGGATAATGGTTATCTCTATGAAACCATATAGAAATCAGGAGCTATCTTCACATAATTAGTTATTTAAATTTGCTCATTACAAAGATTATAAGAGATTCACTTGTAAAGAGCTTGGGGCATTTTATTCTAGATCTGCTTCTTACTTTCTGATATTCCAAAGCATATCAATGGCTCGACGCAAAACAAATGTAACTGCCTATAGGTTTATAGGCAGTTACAACTGTTTTGCACGGAGCCATCAATATGCATCTAGCTACCTATGGCATGGGAGACCTAGATCCTACAAACATGCAGAGAGCTAATGAAACATGCTTTGTAGTAAAAAGATTTAATCTTTTAGTTATGGGAAGTATTTTTGAAAGTAAAAAAACCTAGGCATAATGGACCTATGGCATTTATTCATTACAAAAGATGGACTTATCATAAAACTATACATCATTCTTTTATGAGCCTGTGCATGATATTGACTGCAATTTCACATGTGGCAGTACACATGGCAAATTCTCTGGCCAGTCTGTGCATCTGCACAGTATGACAAGAGTCTTTGGTTGGAGCTCTGTAGATAGATAAGGTCTCAACCCTTCTATAAGCAGTCAGCAAATATTCTTACTGCAATATGTAGTAATCTATTCTGCATTATGTCTATTAATCGAGCACACATAAAATTGTTGGAATTGTTACTGCCTCATATGTTCAAGTATTTGTGAGATTACTTACGATAATGTAATAATCTATTTCTATAATGTTACATCCAGCTAGATATGAAGGAGGCAGGGCAGGCACTACTAGTCTCTCATTGGACCAGACATCTGAACCCCCTGCACTGATTGGTCCATGTTCTAGTTTAGCACAATCTGTTGTCTCCCGCTTTTTAGAGCCACCATGAGTTCTGTAGGTTGTTTTCTGTAAATCATGGAACATATTATGCACAGTTTTAGTCTGACATCAACAAAATAGGGTCCAAAGGATATTGAGGTCCTTTCTTAAAATTTGGGAGTCCCTGCTTTACTTATCGACTATTTTTAAAGGATATTAATCTGGTATATTGTAAATTTAGAGATATTCCCTGGTTTATGGTAAAGATATTGATAGAAGAATATCTATATTTGGGGGCTTGACTTCAGGAAAGAATTGAAGACTTTTTAAAGAAGTCTTCAATTCTTTTCTAAAGTTGAGCCCCAGAGAGTCTATTGGAATCACACCACATAGTTTTGAGGGTCCTGGTTACTTAATTTTGCATCTCAGATGCACAAAGCATGTGCCCCTCAAAACCCGGCCTTCATTATGAAAGATTCATTGTATAAACACTTTTTGTTTTTAGGCTTCTTTATTTGGCACAATGTTTATTCTATTTTTGAACTCTCAAGCATACACCCACTTATAGGTGGAATCATTGCATATCTTAATGTAAGAAAAACAAAGTATATGCTTAAGTGCACAATAGATTGGATAGGCACTTGATAAATCTCAATAAGGTTAAAAAGTTGTTGATTACACAAGGATTGCATTCATATATCAGCATAACTAGGATTTTAGAAATTTATACGCACTCAAAAGGCCACCCACATAGAATATATAGGATAAAGGCGATATGTGGGCTATGACAAAAGATGAATGTCCTCAGTCCGCTCCCCTTTACTGTGATTTGAGTGTTGGTTAACCCTTGTCATGCTGAACCCGGAATATTCCTGCTTTGGCAGGAGCTATAGACAAACATCAGCCTGCACATATTATGTGCAGTCTGATGTTAGTCTGCACCACCTGTTTCTCACTTTCAAACAAGAATTGTCGAAAGATTTAGTTTTTCAAATAAAAGTTGGCGTACAGTTGGTACTTTCAGTGTTTTTTTGCCCTTTGATTTTGCTGCAAGTTTTTAGCCCAAATTTATTCAGCATGACAAGGGTTAATAATCACAACATCACAACTACAGCTTGAATAAGTTTCAATGCTATGATCATTCATCAATGACATTTTTCAAAAGAGGGTTAATTTCTATTACACAATTGAGTAATGTGTGTAATGGAAGTTACGTCTTTGGTATTCAAATCTTATTCATTACTGCAACAAAAAGTATGACTGTGTAATAATTTGATTGTAAGTGCACTAGTTATAACCTTACCATGACCAGCTTGACTTTAGAGCCATGGGCACCTCTGCCAGTATTTTCAGAGATTTCTGCATTAAAAACAATGGCCTCGCCAGGAACATAACCAGTTCTGTCAATTCTAAAACTAGCTGTGATTGGATCACTCTCACAACAACAACAACATACTGTCTTGGAGTCTGTTGTCTGGGCTGGAGCCTGAATTAGAAATCAAGCAACTCAATAATATGGGGATTCAATGTGAGTGTTTTGCAATCAGAAATGCCACAGATTGTTGCGTGGTGTATAGAAATGTTCTGCATATAAGTCTGTGTGAAATACAAATTCTTAGAATTACTGTTTCTGTAAACTATATAAAATCACCCAAGAGCAAGAAAGTTTAAGTTTCCTTCATTCGAAGATATAGAAAAATAAAACCTCTGGTGCTGTGGGAAAACAATAAACATTTTTTTTAATATTTAACTGCTAAACCATTTGTTATTCAAAGACAATCTTTCTATTACAAAATCAACATCTTATTATAATAAACAGTCAGGAAAGGTAATGAGTAAAATTCTTACTAACTATAACATTTGGTAAGGTGTTCAAATCTAGAACACTTCCAATTGTGAACAGGTGTTTACACTCGGGGTCAAATTTCCATGGTTTGTCTATGTTAGCCTTTAGCCAGTATCTCACATAGCAGCTACTTTTCCCTTCAAAGGACCCAGGCAGGTTGGGAGGAAGTATAAACTGAAATGGGAATACATGGTTCCCAGCTGGTAGTGACATCTCATAGCTCTCATTTGATCCTGAAACAAGGAACATGACATGTTAACACGAAAGTGAGAAACTCAAACAACCTCACCTTTCAAAATTCGTCAATGGAGAATAATTTTAAAGTAAATTACAATACATGTTTAAAGAAGAAGGCATGTAAACTAGTAACTGTCATTGCATTTGAAAGGATACTTTGTTCATCACAGGTGACAAATACCTTTTTTTTTTATTATATTTTTTTATTTTATTTTTTCAGCATCCACTTCAATTGTGGTGTAGCATTATCTTATTCATCTGTCATACACAGATCCTAAAGGGGTATGTGAGAAGTCTGGATCCCTGAAATTTGGGCCGACATATGCTCATCAAGTCAGAAAATCTGGAAAATTATCAAATAGATCTATATCTGATCATATGGGCAGTGGATATAGATCCATGCTTTTTGTGGTAGTCAAAATATATTTTCATACCTTTTCCACATAGAATAAGGGTCTCATCAAGGTAGTTTTCTGTAGCAGAATAAGTCCTCTTATTATCACCTGATCCTTCTGACCAGTACACATGACCTTTGCCCCTGGCCTTGACCCTGATACCTGAAATATAGGTATCATGAGCAGTGACTATGCATCATTTTGTTGGGCATTAGATCTATTATCAAAAAACTGTAAAAAGATTTATTTTTTTTCGAAAATTACTTCTATTTTCAAAATTAACCTGTAAACTGCCTTTAAACGAAAATAGCCTCTTTCATATAGTGTAAGCAATATTCAAACTTATTTTTTTATCAGTTATCAAAGTTAGAATTACTTGAAAAAAATTCATAAATAAATAGAACATTTTTGTTAATATAATTACAAATTTAATGATGACTGGGTAAACTTTTGTATAGATCTATCTAACTAAACTGAACCGACTGGTAAAAGGGCGGGAACACATTACGAAACTATTCATCACTACGTCAAAAATATTCACCTCTCATTTTCATCGCCTCGGATAATTCCACCACAACTTGACCTTGAATCACATGGCCCCCGAAATAGACTATCTGGGGATTGTTCACAACTATATCCAATCTTCGTAGTTTTGTCATCTTTGATATTGTAGGTGAAATGTACCGTTTCACTTTTTAGTAATTCACATTATGCTCTGTTGCATATAATAGCAGTGAACAGTTTCATTTGTAAAGATTGGTCATAAATGGGCTGTTCGCAGTGTTGCGAAATTGAAACATGGAATTTCGGCATCCTGCAAATATTTGACGGAAAGCTTAGAGGGGCAATTTACTAGCCTATGGCACGACTTGCTGAAGTTAAAATATGCTCGAAAAGACGCACAAAAAGGCTTCATTAGATGCCCCTGAGAAACAGCGGGAAGGACGTTCATGAGTGAATGTAGGGTAGGGTGGGGCAAAACGCCCCCTAATGACTTTGGCAACGAATGAAGATATTGGGGCGTTTTCTGGATAATAATAAACATATCAGTGTACTGGACATTATGGAACTCTCTTTTATTCCTTATGCAGTCACATCTAGATGATATTCATGAAAATATTAGCCTATTGTTTTAAAAGGGGCGTTTTGCCCCATCCCCGGGGCAAAACGCCCCCGTGTGCGTTTTGCCCCTTGTATATATTTTGAATGATAAATGTACTCAAATTTTTTTACCGTCCTTTGATAAATGTCTTACACATGTTATATGCTAATAGTTTAATTCATTTACCTAAGTTTGGATAGGAACTTGATTAGGGGTTCTCAATAAATGATTCGGTTATTTACTTTTTTGTTTACCATCATTGTTAACGTCTTACATCCTGTACCCAACAAAATTAAAAATTCCATATACAACTAAGGGTCTCTTTATATACGTCTCTACAAAAATTACATCCCTTAAAATTCGTAAACGTCGTTTTGTTACTGGACGTTTACAGACTGTAGAGTAAAACAATATTGAACACGATTAATAAACGTAATTTTCGACGGTCTATTAGTGTTCTTCTCCTGAACAGTGGATACTTTGCTAATTTTGAGAATAGAAATTAATACAAGAAATGTAGATACTCTTTCAAATTTGAGAAAAAAATGGCCTTCATAATATAAAATCCGGGCGCGTTACATCTGATAAAATATTACGTCAGATCGACGTTATGTTGACGTTGGTATAGATTATTGCATAACATATCCTTTATATTGTAATTGCAAAATAAAATATAAACAAAATATTGAGAGATGCATTGTCCAATTTTCAGTTTCGGATTACAATATTCAGCAAAATATTATTGTTATTTTAAAGTGGACACACACAATTATAGACTAACTCGCACAAAGACTTTATATCTCTTCTTTTTGCTCCTGGTACCTCCGAATTTCTTTTCTAATTAATTCTAGTTACATGCATATGCCAATATAGCAAATTGATTAAATGCTTTGATGAATATCTATTGCAATTTTGTATTAAAGAAAAATACGACTTAAACTTACATTCAAATGGGCAAAGCGCCCCCAGTGAATGGGGCAATACGCCCCGGGTCGTTTTGCCCGAAGACTAGTGGGGCGTTTTACCCGAGAACTGAACATGCCGTCGAAATCAAGATATTCCTAATATATCAAATGTGCTCACGGATTTTGTGTATATCATTAAAACCAAAATATAATGCGTAATCGATTTATTTGGATGTAACTAGCCAATATTAACCCAGAGCAATATAACACGAAACAAAAGATTGTGCAGATTTATAATATTAGGGTAAAAAACAAACATTTTCACTATATATCTTGATATCTAATGACAGAGTTATATCTGTTTATCGTGCTATGCTTTGAAATAATGCTTATTAAAACGTCACATGTGCCGGAACTACCGAGAAATAGCCTGGGGGCGTTTTACCCCACGGGGCGTTCCGCCCCACCCGCTACTTCTATCGGCGTTTTACCGTGAATTTCGATTGAACTATCATTTGTAAGCGCGCATTTTACTTTCCAATAGCGCGCAAAAAATGATATTTAAAAATAACGCACATGCACATCTTTCTTGTGTGATTTTTTTTCATGTTTGAAGCATTTTCTCCCATTTTATTTCAGTTTCTTAACGCCGAACACGCCCGAGAATCATCGGTTGACATGACAATATGACGACACAATCAGGTTCGTGCCCGAGGTGTATGTAACTGCAGTAAACTACGTTAATATGAATGATTTAATAAAATGAAGATTTCATATAAATTTATTGGCTAGTTGATACATTTTTTTCACTTTTCCTTCAGTTTTTTTAATAGCTCGTATTGAATTTGGACGCAGAACCTTATTTTCCGCGAAGTTGATGTAGATATATGCTTCTCCTGATACAAATTTAGACCATTGGAATAGATTTTACAAGAATATTCAAGTACCATCGCGTTGTATCAACTAACCTCATGTACGGGGCCGGCATGTAGTTGTACACTTCCATACCGACCGTGAAAAACTTGTAAAACTTATAATCATATCCTAAGACAGACAAAATCTTTTTGTTTTAATCTATAAACATAAACAGCATGGTTCGTCCTCAAAACATTTCAGCGGTTAATTTCACCATGGCATCGAAATAAAGGGCAGTCTTCGGGCGCGATAATAGTAGGCTAGATTACTATTCTCATGCACATCGACCATTTCTGTCCGTGCCAAACCTCTTTTTAGTAAAATAGCCTTCCTACTTTTTGTTCATTTACTTTTTCTAACAATGTCTTACTTGTCAAAATTTCTATTTTCTTAGTAATTCTCTAACCGTGTGTCAAGTTAGGGTTGTTCTGTCACAATCAGTACTCAATATCAGAGCGTTATAGGCACTGGGCACAATCAGTAAGTGTGAGCGACGAAGTTCGAAGAATATTACATTTATGATTAGTTCATTTTTTTCATAATTTCTAATCTTATTATTCAGTCCCCGACTAGCTTGTCGGTTCAATATATTTCTCAGACTATTGTCATCGCGCTCTGTCGTTGACATCATGTAAGCCCCCTACATGATTGATCGTTTGGAAATAACGAAAAGGGAATGTTTCAACAAATATGAGTTAAATATTTTGATGAGAGAAAAGCTATGGGTGTATGGACCAGTCCTGCGTTCCGGGATGACAAAACGGTACAAACTGTAAGCCAAGTTTACACCGCTTTTCACGCAAGCCAGTGCGCATGCACAGCGGGCCGGTATTATTGGCAAACAGTTTGCACCGTTTCGTCATCCTGGACCGTAGCAGGGCTGGATCTCATTGTATTCGTTTCATTCTGTCTCATAGTCAATACAATATTTGCCTAGATCACGGAGGGACATGAATTTAACGCATAACACACACAGAGAAATTATTCCGCACAATCAGGCAACAATCTATTTAAACTGGAACCTTTTTATGAAATAACGTTTTATCATTTGCGGACGGTAATGGCCTATATAATCAATAAAAATACATTAACCGATGAATAATGCAGCTCTACGATAATCCTCGGAGCCCTGAAATAGCACTGTATACTCTCTAAATGACTCTTTCAATCGATATCCATGAAAACGTTGGTTTAGTAAAAAATCGGCTTTACTACAATATATGCCAGAACTGTACAGTTTGGGAGCTTTTGCACTAAGTCTTGAGAAATTGCAAACCCATTCTCAATCAATCCCACTCAGTTTGTGATCCTGAAAAATTATAGAAAAAATATTGTGGTGAGTGAAGAAAATACTTATTATAAATTCTCCATTGTCCATCCGTGACTATTTTTCATCATAAGACAAAGACTTTAAAAGATATCGTTAGCTACAATTCAAGTTGAGCCAGTGCGTGACATATCCAATGATCATAAGGAGTAATTGTGCCAAGTTTCAGCTCATTCCTATTGATAGTTTAGGAGGAGTTGCGCACACAAAAATTGCTAACGGACGGACAGACGGACGGCCAGACAGACGGACGGACGACCGAGGCCATAACATAATACAACCCTTCGGGCGTATAAAAAAGATCTCTCTTCTACCTCGAATCATCCTCGGAGCCAAAGTGTATCTAGCATTGCGTTTCTCTTCATTCATTATCCCTGGGTTATTCTGAATATTTAGTAGATATGTTTTCACTTCGAACGCTGGAAAATTGGCCAGGGTAGATAAATGTAGTCTACGTAATCGATCGACACTGGGTCATAGGGGGTAATTTCGGGCCCCTATACTGGATTACCGATGATTACATTGAAACACAATTGTCTTGTTCGGAATTGTATGTGGTAGAATCTCGAGAAATTGACATCAAGCAGTAATGTCTAGAGCATACTAACCCTTTTTCGTAGATATATCAAAACTCACAAGCCCTCAAGTGTAACTAGGTGAGATCTAACAAACTTGACTTTTAATGCACCTGACTTATTTTTTTTTAATGAAAGCAATGCTGAAAATTCAATGTCTTATATAATAACATTGCAAAAATCAGATTACAAAACGAATGTCTATGGGTTATTCCAGTCTATCCATGCGATTCTAAAACATCAGTTCCGTTCCTTTTATTTGCATAGAGTGGCTGATTGAATAAACGCATGCGTAGAGATAATCATTGACACACAGAGCGAGAAAAAAGAAACAAATAGTTCAACAGCGTTATTTTCAATATGCTACACATGTTGAAGTTTAAAAGGTATGAATACGTCAAAATTATCATGATTTCAGAATCAGAGCTCTTGAGGTCTTAAAGCAAATTACATCGGAATCAAATAATAGATTTCCATGATGATCCATAACAAGGCCATGTTTTATACCCTAATGGATAACATCTCGAGGAACTTGTACCGCCTTTGATAGAATCAGCGAAATTAGAGAGAACAGCAAAGATGGAAACGACACATTCGATCAACATGGACACATTCGATCAACATGCCGATACAAATGAGCCATTTTTCTTTAATGCTTTTTGGTGGTTTATCGAGAAATAACGGAAGATTATCACTTGATAATCTCACCGCAAAAGCAGTGAAATTATCAAAAACTTATACCCTGCTTTTGTGCATTTCATCCTATCTGACGTCATCTATGCGGGGCGAAATAAGTGACGCCACAATGAACGTTGTATAGCAATCACGCGCAAAATGACGCGCTTTACGAAAATATGTCCCAGAAAAATATTTCATTTCGTGAACAACAAAGGCTATATTTTTTTCGTGAAAATAAAGCTTTTGTTGTTCACTCAATGAAATATACATCGATCTTACACTGAAACAAACGATTATCCTCTATTTCTTTAATGCTTTTTGGTGGTTTATCGAGAAATAACGGATGATTATCACTTGATAATCTCACCGCAAAAGCAGTGAAATTATCAAAAACTTATACCCTGCTTTTGTGCATTTCATCCTATCTGACGTCATCTATGCGGGGCGAAATAAGTGACGTCACAATGAACGTTGCATAGCAATCACTTGCAAAATGACGCGCTTTACGAAAATATGTCATAGAAATTTCACACTCGGTCTCATTTTTGCATTAAAGAAATAGAATAATCGTTTGTTTTTCGAGTAAGATTGATTAATATTTCATTTCGTGAACAAAAGCTTTATGTTCACTCGTTGCTCTGCCACTCGTAAAAATATAGCTTTTGTTGTTCACTCAATGAAATATAAATCGATCTTACACTGAAACAAACGATTATCCTCTATATAATTCACATCATATACGGCAGGGTCCATCGTTTCAAGTGAAATAGTATGCGTACATATCCATCTGGTGATTGTGATTAATCGATGTCAAAAGATGGCCAAATCATTGAAGATGTTCTCACTTAACTTCGTTTAAAGTAGTTGGGTTTCTTTTCGACGAAAGTCACCCTTTCAATAGAACGGTTTTCACAGAAGGTATTTGATGATTCCTCGACAGACTTTTTTTTATAATGATCTCAGGTTCGGTATACTCGGCTCAGTCTGTGTTTTGGCTTTTGAAAGGTATATTAGTTACATATCCACTGAATCCACTTGACAATTTAAGATGTTTTAAACACAAGTTAAGGAGCTTTCTATTGTCAGTTGATTTCTAATTAAGCATCTACACTCTTCCACTGTTATATTACATATAAAATGATTGTACAGCAATTGTTTTCAAATCTAATATTATATGTGTATGTCTTACATGCTGTTTTTTTTCCAGGAGTTAAATTGAAATTTATTTGCTTCGTACTTTATGCATATATAGTACATGTAATTGGTAGCCTATGTGCTTGTGTGGTGTGGTTTGAGTCTGAGTGAGTGTGTGTGCGTTTGAAAGAGTGTGAGTGAGTGAGTGAGTGAGTGAGTGAGTGAGTGAGTGAGTGAGAGAGAGGGAGAGAGAGAGAGGGAGAGAGAGAGGAGAGAGAGAGAGAGAGAGAGAGAGAGAGAGAGAGAGAGAGAGAGAGAGAGAGAGAGAGTGAAAGAGAGAGAGAGAGATTACGAAGTTCGAATATTGTTTTGTTTTGTTTTTTCAAGAGGGCCATGTTGAAAATAAGATTGTATATGTATCTTAACATGCTACCTTCTATGAATAAAGTTATTATTATTATTATTATTATTATTATTACTGAAGGTTTCGAAGGTATTATGTTTAAGAAATATCTTGCTTTTGATATCCTGGTTAATGAGCTTTCTTTTACCCATAACAGTTGTTTTGAAAGTTCAGTGTAATCTGAACATGTTTACCTGTGATTTTTGTTCGAAATAACCACAATCCGTTTTATTTCTTTATGTACCTGGGTCGGTTTGACTATTTCGTGCTATAAAATAACAAAAGCAGTCCATTTTAAATCAATGGTACACCCTGTACAAATTAATGTAGATACTATCTGGATACCAGACAATTCAGTTCCTCAAAACGGGAGTAAGCATTTTATGGCCACGCGGTATACATTCCTCTTCACATACCCTTCTCTAAAGGTGCTTTGTTATTTCGACTCTTTCCAAATTTGAAGACAAGACAAACATTTACACTATTAAAGACTGACATTTTTGCGCGTTATTAAGTTTCTTTGTGACTCGACATTCCGATAAAGGGAAATTCAAAGAATGCAAACTCATATTTCTTCGTCTTTGCTGTTCTTGGAACTCCCGTTTTGAACAGAGGACAAGAGAACAAACATGATGTGTGTTATATCCCAATCGTAATTAACAAAATGAAATCTAACACAGATACGAGTGAAAACGATGAATGTCTGGTTACAAGTGGTACTTTCAAAAAATGTAATATACTCAGCAAAAACGAAAACTTGCCATTTTTAAAAGTTTTCATCTCCTATGTAAAGGAACATTTTATGCTATGTTATAGCAAATAGGAAGCAAGTGACTAAGTAAAATCGTTAAAAATGAATAAGCGCGTGCCTAACGCTACCGTGTAGATTTTAAAAACCGAAAATATCTTTTGCGCGCGAATCTCATAAACCTTGGTACACATTTGGTATAATTTTACCTAAACTTAAGACACACACTTTCAGTTAAGAGACAAAAAAACCAAACACATTGAATTTGCGGCCTATACACTAAAGTGAAATTGCCGCGACTTTCAAATGAGCAACGCCAACAAGCCATTGGAAGGCTTTAGGCTGGTCAGTCTGCGACCGATGTTTCTGAAGCAATGAATTTCTTACAGCAAACAATAATAAGTTCAAGGATTCGTGTACTAGTACTTCAAAACGGTCAGATGCAGAAAGTCTGAGACCCGGGACGGCACGAGTGACGTCGGGACGATCAAGAAATACGTCTACTACATCTCCGAAACAGATTTACTTCTGCAACATCGACTAGTAGAGAGATGTTTGGTGTAGGGTGCCAACCCAAACTGTTCTAATCACAGACTCAAATACACTGTATGGAAACACTGTACGGTGGTTTGCAACGGTATATTCAAAATGGCGGATAGGCGTTCGTGAAAAAGTAAGTGTTCTTTATTTTCGTTCGACGTTGATTTAATCTATCATCCTGCAAAATAATGACAACATTTACGTAATCAGCTTTGAATACAGTATCCATCGTATCTAATGATTAAACGTCCTATAGCAGCGTCTGTGTGTAATACAGCTTCAAACATTGTGTTTTGATGACATTTAAAATTGAAGCGCAAAACGAAAGTAGAAATGGCCATATTTTCCCTAAAATGACCGCACCAGCAAAATCAAATGTTGCGGTGGATGGGGACAAGGTATCTCCCTAAATATGACCCAAAATGTATTGGATCTAGCCCCTTGTCTTGGAAATACAGACACTTGAAAAATTCGATGGTGTACGCTACAGTTAAAACCGAAACTAAATCGCTGTACAGTGCGGTATATGGATATATTTGTACTCACCTGTTTAAATTTCGAAAGAAAAATCTGTGCGCAACGGTTTATATAAATTATCATGTGAAAATTCATGGAAGCATGTAGTTGCTAAGCTGTGTGTCTTTACGTCCTTCCAATCTTCCAAAGTTATTGCTAGATAGCCCTTGCCCTTGCCTTAAATTCCTTGATAAACTCCTTCAAAGGAATTTAGTATACATTTTCACCAGAAACAAAGTTATTGAAAAGATGTTTTGGGTTTGAAAATAAGTTTTTCTCGAGTTCCCTATACCGTTATTGTTAAACACAACGGACGTTTTTAAAGAGTGTTTTATTAGAAAAAGGAATTGGTTTATGTTATTTGGACAATTGATTTATCGCACTCATAGGGGAGACTAGTATTTCGTCAAATTGTTGTGCATCGGCTTTTTTTTCAAATTGAATTAAACAGTTAAAAGCGCAACTATTTCTTTCATAAAGTAGTTCGAAAGCACAATTAACAATGATCGACTTCACATGCCTTACCCGCGCTATTGAAGGTCACGTGAAATCGTTAAAAGCACCCCCGTTGAAGCAAAAGATAGCTCCTAAAATCGCCCGTAATAATATGGAATTTTAAAACAAGCAGCTTTCACCCTAACCACTGAACCAAAGAAAATTTTATAGCCTAACAATAAGCGATTTTGCTTCATATTTCATTTTCTTTTCATTTAAAAAAGGTTTAGCGCCGATTTTAACATTTTTCAGTCTTATTACATCATCGAGAAGAATGTCTGGAATATTGATAAGTTTTATGCCTTTCTTAAGCGCTTTAATCTTAACGATGTGCACAGGGTCTTACAAAATTATTGAGGAAGGACAGAAGTATTAAGTAGAAACATTAAATTAGATTTAAAACTGTGTTTAATGATACTCTTTCGACGGTTTTCTTCATTTCAAGGCAAAACAAAATAAAATAAGAAAAAGAACGTATTCGTTTTACTGCAGAATTAACCAAGATTAAATTGTATCAAAGTCACCTTTCACCTTTTCGGGCTATTCAATCCGTTGAAAGATTTTCACATGATAATTTATATAAACCGTTGCGTACAGATTTTCATTCGAAATTTAAACCGGTGAGTACAAATATATCCATATACCGCACTGTACAGCGATTTAGTTTCGGTTTTAACTGTAGCGTACACCATCGGATTTTTCAAGTGTCTATATTTCCTAGACAAGGGGATAGATCCAATACATTTTGGGTCATATTTAGGGAGATACCTTGTCCCCATCCACCGCCACATTTGATTTTGCAGGTGCGGTCATTTTAGGGAAAATATGGCCATTTCTACTTTCGTTTTGCGCTTCAATTTTAAATGTCATCAAAACACAATGTTTGAAGCTGTATTACACACAGACGGTGCTATAGGACGTTTGATCATTAGGTTCGACGGATAATATATTCAAATTGGATTACGTAAATATTGTCATTCTTTTACAGGATGACAGATTATAGGAATATCCAACAAAAATAAAGAACACTTACTTTTTCACGAACGCATATCCGCCATTTTGAATATACCGTTGCAAATTACCGTACAGTGTTTCCATACAGTGAAATAACTGCTCAAACAATTCTGGATTTTGAGTTTACGACTCAACCTAAGGTAAAAGATTCAGATAATCATTCCATAGCTGTCGTTCAAACCAGTACAAAGTTCAACCATTTCAGGCTCCTGTTGATCAAAATTAGTTCTATAAGAAAATGAATGCGTCATTTCGCCATTTTTTTTAAAGTTTAAACTACAGGTTGATTGATTAAATGGAGTTTTACGCCGCTTTCAACATTTTTCAGTTATATCGCGGCGGCTGGAGCACTTAACAATGGATTCCAGAGGCCTCTTTCAAGAAAAATATCCTACGATTTATCTTATAATTATCGTACGATTATATTTAAGACGGTCGTAAACGGCTTTCACAAAAATATCGTTGAAAATCGCAGACTATACGACCTCATAAGATTATCGTAAAGTTGATCTTTCATATCTGCACGTTCTGATCATATGCCATATAAACTTCCGCGTAAGTGGGTAAATTGTCCGCTTTTTACAATACCAAAAAGGGTAAATCAGGAAACTGACTGTAGAAAAGCCATTTACTTGTACATAAACTAAATTCGTCGAACTACACATGTCTCATCGATGTCTAAGTATCTATGTCAAGAAAATAATTCAATTGCTCATAAGTGCATAGTTAATTCACCTTACACTGTCGATTCCCTTTCCAATGGGAGTACACCGGCTGTAGCGCCGAATTTGGAGCAATCGAACATTGGACAGTATGGTAAAAATGCACATGTTCTAGTTAATGATCATCTCCACCAAGTTTTCGGTGTATGACTTTATTATCATTATATTTTGTTATCATTGTTGTTTGTTTGGTTGGTCGTTTTCTGGTAAAGTATATGCATGTATAAGAATACAACATTGTTAAAAAGGTAAGATGAAAAAAATGGCTCATCCATTTTTCTTATATGTATTTGTTATATAATTTCTTTAAATCAGTATAGTTCTGTGCCTATGTGGAAGGTATTGAAACGCACCATAGAAGGATGGTATTGAAACGAACTTTAGATAGATATTATATTCCATCGCTTTCATACAAAATTACCGAGAACTCTAACTTTAGTTCTAGTACAGTGCTCGTTGTCGTATCCGTGTAACTACAACAGTTATATGTAGCTTAGACATGTTTCATCTGGCTTAGTATCGCCGTTCAATTATTGTATTTGCTTGATTATTTGCTCAGTTCATATTTGACGAAAGGAGAGAGAAAAGAAAATATCGAGTGCAGCGTTTTTGTTGTTGTTGTTGTTAATAATAATAAATCCTCCTATTTATCAAAAATTGTATGGTTTTGACTATAGGTTGTGGAATTTATCTTTTAATTAATGTAGTTCTTGAAGCATAAAACACTCGAATCTATATTGCATAATGTGAGAGTAATTTGATTTTAAAAAAATAATTTATATATACATGTAAAGAATCTATTGATTTGGTATCTCCCACTTTCTGTGTCACTAAGAAGGGTTAAGCAAACATTTTCAGTCATGATCATGAAAGGGTCGATTCTTACGGTAAATAAACAACTTACTACCACTATGTAAACATTCTGCGACAATCGTACGATTATCGCAGAGTAAAACCACATATCGAAATGATGGTGCATCAATTGTATTCAATATATCTCGTTTATTACACTATATTGTTCTGGGAAATTTGGCATGCGCGTAGCTCAATAATCGTTCTAACATCATCGAGAGCTAGTAAGGAATCTCGAGAACATTTTAGGCTCATAGGGACAAAATCGTTAAATTTAAGACTGGTCTGAAGGTGACGCAGATTTTATCGTAGATTTCACGATACGACGTGTTTCTTGGAAGCCAAAAAAGTTTCTTGAAAGCCAATTTTCATCGTACGATTACGTTACGACCAAATTTCAATCGTAGGACCTTTCTTGAAAGAGGCCCCCGGTATCTATGTCACCAGTACAACCAATACACCCTCTCTAGCCTCCAGCTACTATCTCACATAGATCTACGATTATCCATCCATTGGTGGGAAACAAATAGTCGGAAAGAATGAGTGTCGCCGTCGGGTTAAAACGACAGGAGAATGCTAGAAGTTTGTTTAGACTGGTACAACTGTAGACTCGTGTATGAAGCTTTTATGAAGTTCATGCCTATTGCTGCATATCACACACAGGATTTTTCTCTTTCCAGACCTTTGACAAAGGTCATCACAGGCTTTTGTACCAAGAGGATTCCGAAGTGTGGTCGTGCGCAATGAAGTATTGTGAAATTTTTACCCAAAATGGAATCGCTGAGGACTGTCAAAATTTGCCATTTTCACTATATATCATGTGTGTGGTAAGGTCATAACAGAGAAGAGTGGAACAAAATAATTATGTGTCTCTCATGAGAATCACTCTAATGTAAAAAAAAAAAATGCAGAAAACAGGGGGAAGAGAGAGTAACAACTGGATCAAACCGAAGTGATCAGGCATTTTCATGGAATGTGCAATATTTGCGAAATCAAATTCAAAGGAAAAATCCTGATATAATTGCTCAATAATTATCATTATAAAACAGCTTTTGAAATACTGTTGTTTCATCCAGGCTGCATCATACGGTTCTCTATTTTTTTAATAAAAACATTGGACAAGTTATATAATTAAGTATTCCTTAAACCCCAAAGGCATATTAAAAACGCATTGCTATTGGTACATAACTTCCCTTGTCTTCTCATGATAACGATTGATTGATTGGAGTTAAACGCCGCTTTCAACATTATTTCAGTTATATCGCGGCGGCTGGAGCACCTAACAATGGATTCCTGGTATTTCTCTCACCAGTACAACCATTACACCCTTTCCTTGCCTCCAGCTGCTGTCTCACATAGGTCTATGATTATCAACCCATTGGTGAGAGACAAATTGTCGGAAAGAATGAGAGCCGCCGTCGGGAATCGAACCCGGGACCTCTAGGATGACAGTCTGTCGCGCTCATGATAACGAATAGCCATCAGAGATATCATTGTCTTACACGTGTCTATGATCATTTTCTATCATCTACCACACGTTTTCGCGGCTTAACGATAAAAAATATGTTAATGTGAGGAAAACGAATCTATTACTCGATTGTATTTGAGACAATACGATCTTATTCTCGTCTAGAATATTTAAGTTATTAAGCTCGCCATGACTTGCTTAATAAATTTTTTATTCTAGACTCGGTTAAGATCAGATTGACTCGTAGAAAATATCATGACAGATCCTAAATATTGAGGGTTCAGCGCAAGACTGTACTATGTGTATATACAATGTATATACACTTAGTACAGTCTTGCGCTGAACCCTCGATATCTTAAGCGGTTTCAGATTTAGTTACCATAGTAAAGTATAAATGCTAAAGCAAGGAAGTGCACAAGATAAATGAACATGGTGCGAAATTGTCACACGATACGCAAGTCACAAAGCTTGATGTAACTTTGGGAAAAGTGAAGAATTGAAGTGACTTTGAATGACAATCATTTAGATCATTTTGTCGTAGACAGACATATGAATAATCAATGTACGAGTATGTTATTATCATGATCAAAGCTCATATTCCAGATAAGTTCTGGGCAAGATCCAAGTATGAAGAAAACCGAAGGCCAATAACCCAAAAACAAAGACAGGTAGAGTTATGGTTATTTTGTACTGCACTTTCCCTTAATGATATCTATCTACCCATGCAGTTTCGTGCTCAGTTCAAGATTCAAGGATGAAAAATTTCAAAGGGCTAAACTTCAAAAAATATTCCAGGTAGAGTTCTTGCTCTTTTGCACTGCACTTCCCCTTGATAGGCTAGGTAGAGTTATGGTTCTTGTACACTGCCTTCCGTAATGCTGAAAAAAAATCTAACTGCCAAGTTTCAAGAAAATCGGACATACGGGTATAGAGTTATGCTCAGGACAAAGAATTCCACGCCACCCAGACGCCCGGACGCCGATATATATAATACGTACTTAGTGTTTTGTATGAGAAAAAATATCTAACGAGGTTGGGAGAATTGATCATTGTCGAGGCTCTGCCGAGACAATTATCAATTCTCACAACAGAGTTAGATATTTTTTCATACAATACACTAAGTATGTATTATATTTATCTTATAACCTATGTTTGTCTTGTTTTCGTCGGTGTTTCTAACTGAAATGCAAGTTTCGAAAAATAACCACATTATATCTTGTTCTAAAAATAACTATGTGATATCATAAAAAATATCATACGGGATGTTATCATACGGGTATTTGTATAGTTATAAGATAAAATTGGATATTGAATGGTCTAATGTAATTCCAATGAATGACGTTGTCCGAATTGATACCCCCCCCCCTTATTATACTGGCGCTGTGTTTAGGTCTTCAATTAATTAGAAATGCCATAAGTATTGAGAAATTGTACAACATTTGATTCCGAATGGTATGCAATTATCTTATGCAAATTGGTTTCTCACACAACAAAATGTCATGAGAGTGAATAGAGACTATTTAGAAAAGTGAGCCGTTTTAGTATAAAATAGAGAAAATTATTATGTCAAAGATTTTGACTTCCTTAGGATATCTAATATGAGTGTATTCTCTCTTTGTTCAAAAACTGTTTGATTAGATAATTGATAATTGTTTTTATCTACTCTGATGAACCCCATATCCACATTTTCAGACCAGTCAAAAGCATTATTTAACGAAGTCGTTAGGATTTTCACGAGGAAAACTAGATAAGCAGGCGAATAATAAAGGTACAAATCACGTGATCTAAGCTTTTATGCAAATGAAGCTCACTTTAGCTTTCTTATCAGCCGCTGGTTCATGAAAAGAAGTTCAAATAAGAAACTCTGGGCTACGTATAGCCATTTTTTTTTATCAATTATTACCTTTAATCTAGTCTATTTTACTGAATGAATGACACCAAAGTCACTGCGTTCAGACTGCGTTCAGTCTGCATAGAAAAAAAAATCCATTCTGTAATTACTTGAAGAGCGGATTGTAAAATGTATCGATTAGCAGAAAACGAAGAGATGAAAATTACCGAATGAATGTCAAAATT
This sequence comes from Fragum whitleyi, assembly GCA_948146395.1. NCBI lineage: Eukaryota > Metazoa > Mollusca > Bivalvia > Cardiida > Cardiidae > Fragum > Fragum whitleyi. Next base: position 45,344,232 of record OX411543.1, on the reverse strand, counting down.
TGAAATATTGCAGTTTATTCCGTGAATTCTACAGTTTAAAATGACTGGTGGGGACTGGCCGGTAGTATATATAATGAGCAAAAATAAAAAAAAGTATCCACCTAATTAAATTTTGAATTTCTTAAAAAGTACACCCAGAAGTTCTACGAAATATATTGCAAATTACGCCCTGGCCATTTGGAATTAGAATTGAAAAGTTACATGTGATTTGAAGAAGACGCTGCCGAATAGTATGCGTTAATGTTGCATGAGGGTCATTTTCAAAAATCTCAGACTCTCAATTAAATTTTCAATTGATTTTTCTGACAATTTAATGCTTGTCATATGCACGTTTCTTATCAAGAAAACCAAATCCAATAGTCTCTACTTCAGTTTCTAGACGACAACAAAACAACATTTGTATTGCTACGTTACATTAACGTTTCCTCTTTCTCATTGAAGAGGCTCGTATGAACATCAAGGAAAAGTGCTCGCCTTACAACCGTTAAGACTTAGATGGCAATTTACTTAATTTAAAGTTTGACGTCTTACCGGTTAAGACATTTATTCATTTCCGTTTTAAGGACGTCCGCACATCCGCTTTTGAATTTTCCGCCATTAAAAAAACATTTGCGTTTCTGTGATCGTTGTAAAACTATGAATCGAAATTCAAACTATGTTTTTTGATAGAGATGCATGAAAGGTGAACAAAACACGCAAAAATTTGTATAAATTCAAAAAAAAAAAAAAAAAAAAAAAAAAAATAAACCAATTTTGGGGGCATTTTTTCCCCGTTTTTAGAGTATTCAGAGATAACGACAAGCATGTATTCAATATTACTCGTTGCCTATATTTCGAAGAGAAAGTAAATAAAACTTATGAATATGGTTAAAAGAACCCCTTCCTCATATCCCTGTGCCAAAATACAAAAAAATATATTTTGAAATTTGATAATCTTTTGAGAATTACCTCCCTTTATTTTAACAAATGTTTTGAAATATCTAAAACAGTAAGACTGTGACCCCATTTTTTTTTCATATCAAAATATTCTTCATTATGTACATATTTATATTGAGAGTATAAGAAAAAGATAAATAGTAGAACTATATTTATTTTACTGTGAAACGTGTATTAGTAGCTCAAAAGTTTAAAGGTACAATACATGTTATTTTATTAAGGACCGAATAAAGATGTCATATTTTTCTCTTGCTTGATCAAAATTCCAAATTTTTGTAATAATTTAGTGGAATGGGTTGCCGTTTTTTTTAAATAAAACATAAAGTAATTGCTTTCAGAATATTAATTGTCCAAAAATAATAACTTCAAATCAAAGGTGTAATTTTCAAAGAAATTCAAAGGCAAAAGCTAAAGGGCACTTAATAATTTTGGTACCTATTTTCACACGGGTCTGAGAAAAAAAAATAAGCACGGTGATCCCATTTTTTCTCTTCAAAAACCGAAATAAAACATTTAGATCTTTCTAAAAAATCAGGTTTAAAGAAAAGTTTAATTGTAGGAATAAGCCGAGCGAACTTCCTTAAAATAGTGGTAAGGAAGCGAGGAATCAATCGCGTCAACGTTAATGAGAACGTAAATGAGAAAAATTTGGCGTAACGTCTTCCCAATTGCTCTATCGAGTAGAAGAGGTTGAATTATAATATTACTCTATTAGTAATGGTCAGTACACGCCTTAATTGTCCTCCTCTTTCAGCTAGAGTCCATAAAAATTACTCAACGTTTGATCATTTTTGATAACGTTTGTGGTCAAGTTTTTCTTTGTCTCGTTACAAGACTGTGTTGTACGGAACACATCTTTTGTTTTCTCTTCAAAACCACATAGCTTTAGAGGTTAAATTCATTTTAGATTAAACCTTAGATCGAACACGTGAAGTACGTCGATGTAGAAAACAACGATTTCAACATTTCTTGAAAACACTAAAAATGACATGTAATTTGAAAGAAAAATGATGTGTGTATGAGAAAACAAAGCATTTTTTTGCTGAGTATATATACTACCTGGAAGTCCCCATCGAGAAGTGCCATGCCCTACAATACACATCTTCCAACTTGCTTTCCCCCCAAAAATGCCAAGCCCCGTTTTCTCTTATTCAATATTCTCTCCCCCAAAGAAACCCTTTTCCCTTTTACAGCGTCATACGGAGAAATTCTCGAGGAAAAGCCTATTTGGACATGGGAACAAAAAAGTCTTATCTGCCCATTTGCTGTCAATAAATTTCATAAAAATTTTCAGGGAACCGCTGCCTACCTCGTCCGTTTGTCTTATTTGATTTTAATTGCATGCAATGGTCATTTCCGCTAACTCAACCAGCCCTCAACCAGCCCTTGTAATATATTCTTGGTCCAGATTTTTGTCTCGGAATGTCTCGTACCTAATGCTTTCAAACTTTTCCTCGTTTCAAGATATTTTCCAATTTTATTACAGAAAATTTAAGATGACACAATTTGCATTTAAATTATACTAATTTACCATTTCCCATATTGTAAAAAGGTAAGACCGATTCTTAATAAAAGTAGTTGCTATTGACAATACCTAACTTGATGAAGTTATATAAGATCTTTTTGTCGTTATTAATCCATATTCCTGTAAAGTAAAATGTAAAGTGAAGTAGAACGAACATTGAAAATACTAGATCTTTCTTAATCTACCCAATTCTTATTTTAGATATGGTTGATATGGGCTGGCAGGTATTTTTTAATTTATATCATATTCTTAACTGGGGAGGGGGGGGGGGAGGTGTCAAACAACCCCCCGTGTAAACTTATGAATTATCTTATTTCCGAACGCCGATCAAAGGAATCCTGAATCTTAGGGTAATTCTTTATTACTATTATTTGGATTGTTATTATCATTATTATTATTTTGCAAGATTCAAAATCCTGACCATTAATACATGGTAAAAATCCTGTTCTGCAAAGACAAACAGAAAAAGTAGGCTAAATCGAAAGCATAATTTTTAAAGACGGTCCAATTTAGAGTTTGTTTTGTTAAGAGAATAACGCCACTGCTAACAGTTTTCAGTTATAGCTGGTGCACCTAACAATATATTCTTTGTATTTCTCGCATCAGTACTACCATTTCAATGACCTCCAGGTAGGAGACAAATGTCAAAGGATAAATGCCGCCGCCCAGACAATATTTAGACAACCTTTCACATTTCAGCATGCACTTACAATGACACCTTACTATTACAGAATGTCAATTAAGGTAGTGGACCCGTAATAGTTCCACAACATTCCAGAACTCATGATCTTTCAAACGTTAATCGGCATTTCCTGATTGAATCATTAGGTAACCTAGGTTAACATTGTTCAAATTCATGGCATCCGAAACGTTGCGGAACTTTTTCAGTTTCACTTCTTTAAATCTAATCATTGGCTGGGACATTCAAAACCTTTCATTATTCAAGTCTCAAAATAGTATAATTGCTCTAACGTAGGACTAAATCTCGTAACTACAACTTGAAATAATGTGAGATGCTACTATTTTGCCGCCCACTGGCAATACTGTCTAATACAGTTTGGTGATTAAGTGTTCGTTTTGGCAATTTTTATATGAGAGTAGGTATATTTTTTCAAGATTGTAAATTTCACCAAACGTGATTTATTCAAAAGTATTTCTACAAAAGAAACAACTTTTAACTAGAGCACCGCAAGCGGGTGCCGACGCTCGGCTGTTTATAATTTCTTAGGCAAATGCAAATACATGAACTTGGTACCTACAGAAAGGTCTTGTGCCAAGCAATGATCATGTGAAATATGAAGGCTCTTTGACTTACCATTCAAAAGTTATGACCAAGGCTAATTTTTTTTAAGAAATTTGACCTTGAAAAATTACCTTGACCTTAACTGATGTCCTTTAACTTGGTACGTACAGAAAGGTCTTGTCCCAAGCAATGATCATGTGAAATATGAAGGTTCTATCACTTACCATTCAAAAGTTATGACCAAGGTTAAAGTTTGTCACGCCAACGCCTACGCTAACAACAACGACAACGACAACGCGAACGACACCTAGGTGATCATAATACCTCGGGTTTTCTTCGAAAACAGCCGAGCTAAAAAGGGTACCGGCTAATTTTTGTGAATACTTAGTTGTATCAAACTGATGGGGAGTTCATGGCTTAGTTGTTACGACGTTGGCTTTAGGATGAAACGGTCCCCGAATCGAATCCCTCCGAGACCACGGAATTTATCTGATCTAAGAAATTTACTCCAAACTGCTCCTCTCCACCCCCTCTCACCAATGGGACCTATGTGAGATAGCAGCTGGATTTTAGGAAAGGTTGTTATGGTGGTACTGGTGAGAAAAATACAAGGAGACCATTACTCCAGTGGCTGAGATATAACTGAAAAATGGTTGAAGGCGTTATACCCAATTCAAACAACTAATTCTCTTCACCCAGGTATATAAACGGGTACCGTTGAGATTGTAAGCCGATAAAGTTTAAAGCCGCGAGAATTTGTATGACCTAAAACTTTAAAGCCAAACAATTTACTTTTATGCATCTCCATAAAATTTGTGTTTTTTTAAGGTGGGGAAATTAAGGCCAGATGCCTAAAAGTATTAGAAAAAGTATTTACAAGAACAAAAGAAATTATCGTCGGCTTTTTTCCAAAACCCCGTAACTACAGCTTTAAACAAGCTGCAGTTACGAGATTTTAGCAGAAAAGCGACGTTATATAACTAATATAACCATTGTCTGGGTTGTTCAAAATTATTGTTGGAATCTTTGTAACAGCAAATTTAGGTATATCGTCGATGAAAGACTTAAACCTCTACAGTTTGAATGAACGGAGGTTATATGGGACTTTAGTCGCTCACACACGTTATGATATTAGAGATTTCCTTGTAAACACCAGTAAAATGTCAAGCTCATAGTTTCAAATGTTATTGAAATAGCATAACTAAAATCGTTTTTGCGAGATTGGACTCCCATATGGAAACTATGACTCTCAAAACTATCTGATATGAGTCCCGAGAAACCTCTGTTTTGTTACTCTGTACTGCGTTGAACTAGTCGACTAAAAATGTTCTGTTCAACTCCGTTTGTTCAAAACGATACGAATTCTAACCACAATTATGTAGGTAAAAAATACGAAGATATTTAAATATCTAGAAAAAGAGCATCGCCTACGGATGCCTACGCTCGGCTGTCCAAGTCGAAAAGGGGGCATAATTTGCACAAAATACATCTAGAGTTATGCCCCTTGATAGTATAGATTGCTCTTTTGATGGTGAACATGTGTGCCATGTGTGAATGTTTTCAGTAGAACCAGCGATATCAAAAAATGTCAAAGTTTTCGCGCGCCGACAACAACAACAACGACGATGACAAGGACAATGACTTTAATTGATTGATTGAATGGAGTTTTACACCGCTTTCAACATTTTCAGTTATATCGCGGTGGCTAGAGCACCTAACAATAGATTCCTGGTATTTCTGTCACCAGTGCAACCATCACATCCTTTCCTAGCCTCCAGCTGCTATCGCACATAGGTCTTCGACTATCAACCCATAAATGAAAGACAAATAGTCGGAAAGAAAGAGTACTACCGTCGGGGATCGAACTCAGGACCTCTAGATTGATGGTCCGACGCGCTACTAACTGCGCTATGACGGCTGCTCCAACGACGATGAGACCAAGGCTATAGCAATACCCCAGGTTTTCTAGGAAAACAGCCGAAAGAAAGTTACACATATTTATCAATATGACCTTGACTGATTACCTTGAACTTGGTACCAACAGAAAGGCCTTGTCCCAGGCAATCATCATGTGGAATATGAAAGCCATATCACTTACCATTCAAAAGTTATCACAAAATGTCAAAGTTTTCGCACGACGACGACGACGACGACAACAACGACGACGACACCAAGGCTATAGCAATACCTCGGGTTTTCTCCGAAAACAGCCGAGCTGAAAATACCGGGCAACCATAGTTAAGCGTTCCAGCCCTCGCAATATGACCGAAAAAATATATAAAAAGAGGCGTTAAACCCATTCAACCAAATAAAACAAAAAAGAAACTAACGGGAAAAACAGATAGTTTACAACATACCGCAAATCTCTTTGAGAATCGAGTGATCTTCAACATTATTCAAAAGAAAAAAAAATCTTTAAAATGGATTGAAACCTAGAGGGAAATTAATTATGCTGTCATAGTGACTTGAACCATTGTCTTTCGTCTTCCAATTCTTTAATCTTTCCATGTGCAATGACGAGTATCTACTCATCACAGTGTCATTTAATAGCTATATATTATAAAACTTTGTTCGCGAAGTTAAACGAGACTTAACGGGGGTACCATGTGACAATCAGTGTAGCATGTAATGTATGCTAATAGAGGTTACGGTCAGTCATGTCAATGATTTCGCCCTATACTAGAATACACTTGAATCCTTACCCAAAGGTTACATCACATGCGATTGTTTCATTATAAATTTGTCAAGGGGTTCTAGTATAGTAAATTTAACGACATATAAGACAAAACATAATAAAACAAAGACTCTAGAAAGCTGTACCATTATTATTATTTTAACATTTGATTAAAAGGCAAGGTTCTTGATTTGTTAGATTGACAGAAAAAAATGGAAAGTTTTAGGGCTCATGTACACTCCTCAAAACTCCTAAGCGGCCACTTGCCTTTTTGGTCATATGTTATAAACGCCGCATGGTTTCAACTCGTTTTCGCATGAATAATGTAGCCAAATCATTTATGAAGTCAACAAGAGAAAACTCAGTGAAATAATTAAACAAGAAATGTTTTAAAGTTAAACGAAAGTAGGAGTACCCTCGATTTCAAACTTAACATTGGTGGGTGGGGTATTTTTGAAATTTCTTGTTAGGATAAGGATTGCGTAGAACGTTTTGGCCTTTCATATCAATTTTAGATGTCCACAGGCGTTGTACCACTGATATTAGTACAAAAGATTGATAGGCGTTGTGTTTTTCAAGTATCGAAAAATTCAAATTTCTCTTAAAAGTGTGAATTTTGTGACTTTTGAAATTGAGGGTACATGCATTTAATTCCGTCTTTAGGACTTACTGATGCATAATTTTACAATACAATTGGATAGGTTGGATAGGAAGATGACTGAATGGCTACTCTTTCGAAAGACAAAGTTCACATTTCAAGATGAAAGCGGAAAATGTGTGAAAAATGGAGAAAGGTAAGGTGGCCACTTAGAACTTTTGAGTAGTGTAAAGTGCCTGAGAAACAATTTTAAGGACACTTCATTTGCAAAGAAAAAGCAGTGTATCCAGGTATTTTCTATATCAAATTGAAGGTATTTATGAGCACGAGCAGTTAAAGAACATAAGATTATCATAGCAATAGCGGTATTGCCAAAAACATTGTGCATGAGTCATTTTGTACAGAACAAGCAACTGCATGACTGTTGGATAAAATTGGCTATTATTTTAACAAACTACAGTCTAAAATACTACTCAGGTACTACTACAAACGTTCGTATAAAACTCGGGCCAAAAACGTAGTTATGCAAGTAATTTATGTTGACTTATTTTATAAACAGATGTCATATATGTCATTCTAATTTTGTAAACGTGCAGATACATGAAAGGTATGGTGTGTTATTACAACATAAATAGACATTAATAGTTTATAAACCTATTATAAATCCATTGCACTTTATTTCTGTATAAAATGCAATAGGCCTTTCGGGAAACCCCCGAAATTCGATCTGCAAGTCCTGTGTTGTAGGCACTCGAATTAACCTAGTTCCCGATCATCAACGCAACATTGCTATTCAATCTATTATAAATTGATATATTTCCGGGAAAATTTACGATTACAAGTATGCAGTTCTGATTCTGAGCCGACCTAAACTTAGAAAACAGCGAGTCGACGAAGACCTTCGAGCAACCCTCTCAACTTAGACCGACCACGCTTTTTTCGTTTTAAAATACAGACTTACTTGGCAGAAACAAGCTTTTTTGTCATATGTACCTCTACGAATTTAAATGTTTGTCTTTTATTTGTGTATCATTTGTTTTACTATATGACATTTCACTTTGATAGCGAGATAAACGATACACGATCTAAAAATAGATTGTCCAATTCATACGCGCAGAAAGTAGACTTGAAGCTTTAATGTTTGGCTAAGTATTTTAATAGTTTCCTCGCTCTAGACGATTGCAATTATAAGGGACGAGTGTCTTTTTCACTGCGTTTTTGGGGGTATAAAGTGCAATTGCCTTAGCACATGGCTTAATCATAACGCCCGTAGGGCGTTATTTGCCATGTGCTAAGGCAATTGCACTTTATACCCCAATAAAGGCAGTGAAAAAGACACTCATCCCTATAGTAAGGTTCTATAGCAATATATCACTTTCTATTTCACAAAATGATAAATATATAGTAAATTAATGAATATCAATAAATTCAAAAAACTATAATTTGAAATATAACGCAGAAAATATTAATGTTGTGTGGCACCATACCTAACACCTATTTCAACAAGAGCCATGTCGGACATGGCCATACCCCGCCGAGAAAGCTTGATAGTAAACTAGCCTAATAGATTAAGGGTTCTACTTTAAGAAATTAAGCCCCTACAGAATCTAAGTCTTTAAAATAACAAAGGACAATAACTCCAAAATTATGCAAGCCAGAGTTATAGATCTTGTGCACTGCACATCTCTTCCATGAGATCTATCTTCCCATAAAGATTCAAGTTGATAGCTTAAATACTTTAGGAGATATGCTCAGGATAAATTGTTTGTTTGAATGGGTTTAACGCCGCTTTCAACAATCTTGCAGTTATACTGCGGCGGCCGGAGCACCTAACAATGGATTCCTGGTATTTCTTACACCTGTACTACCATTACACCCTTTCCTAGCCTCCGACTGCTATTTCACATAGGTTTACGATTATCTACCCATTGGTGAAAGACAAACGTCGGAAAGGATATTTGCCGCCACCGGGAATCGAACCCACGACTTCCAGATTGAAAGTCTTATGCCTAACCAACTGCGCTATGGTGGCGGCATGCTCAGGACAAAATCTAAGTCTTAAAAATAACATGGGGCAATAACTCCAAAATTATGCAAGCAAGAGTTGTAGTTCTCGTGCACTGCACTTCTCTTCAATGAGATCTAACCTCCCATAAAGTTTCAAGTTGATAGCTTTAATACTTTAGGAGATATGCTCCGGACAAAATCTAAGTCTTAAAAATAACAAAGGGCAATAACTCCAAAATTATACAAGCCAGAGTTATAGTTCTTGTGCACTGCACTTCTCCTCCATGAGATCTATCCACTCATAAAGTTTCAAGTTGATAGCTATTATACTTTAGGAGATATGCTCCGGACAAGTTTAGTCACGGAACCTCGGAAGGACGGAATGACGGAATGACGGAATGACAGAATGACGGAATGACGGACGGAGAGCATTACTATATCCCCTCGGGGATAAAAACAGACCAAACCGGTTTGAGTTCTATGGAAATTGATTGTTTCAAAAGAAACTGAGTTTTATATGAAAGGTTGAAGTAGTAGGCCTACCTAGTATAAACAATTGTCTACATTCTGATCAAATTTAGGCAAATTTTATCCAGCCGTAATGAAGTTTTTGTTTTTGAACAAAATATCCCTTTTCCACAATGGTTTGGCTATTTTGTTATGAAATGGGGCCTCTAATATGGTGCAACTTCTTGTGCTCATCTCCAGCTTACAGTTTAAGATATTACTTAGCTGGGCAAACTGTTTTTTTTTTTTTTTGTAAATAGAAGCAGCATTTAATGTGGTCCAAAAACTCACAGATATCGTGCGTACAATACCTCAGTCTTCAAAATGACAAAGGGAAATAATTTTGGTCATGAAATCGACACGGCTCGGCCAAGTTGTATCTAATATTTGACTTCAGTCATTGTGGCGTCATTTGTCTTCCACCAATTGATGATTAGAATATAGTATGCATAAGTGAAATGGACGGCTGATGGATTGCAACAAGGCGATCCGTCGTCACTTCTAATCTTCATGATGTTCGTCAATGACGTCATCGAACATATAAATTCCGATCTTGATGAAATTTTTACTGTGGAAATATGAAATTAATCTTGATATTGTTTGCAGATGACCAAGTGTTATTCGCGAAATCTCCAACTTCTTTACGATCCATGTTGAATGATTTACAAGTATATTGTACTTTATCTGGCTTAAAAATTAACACATCTAAGACTAAAGCAATGATTTTTGAGAAGGGAAGACATACTAGCTATACATTCTACATTAATAATGTCGCCATTGAAACTGTCAAAAATTTTAAATATTTAGGGATTAATCTTTATAAAAACGGATTATGGTCTTGTACACAAAAAGATATTGCCAAACTAGCAATTATTTTCTCTACATAACATCAGCAGAATTTCAGTCAATTTAGAATTACCCATGTCGCAACAATGTAAGCTATTTGATAGTCTGGTTGGTTCCATCCTTCAATTTGGTTCACCTTTGTGGGGTTATCACACTTCAAAAGATATTGAAAACATTCATACTAAGTTTTTACGTCGCGCGCTTCGCGTCAAAAAATCGACCCCGTTAGCCACACTATATGGAGAAAGTGGCAGAACACCACAAAGCGTTCAAATCAATTCAATATGATTAATTATTGGACGCACATAATCACTCAAAATGAAAACAGCATTCTCAAATCAACCTACAATATGTTAATCAAAGCACTGAAAGTACTGATGGTGAACGAATCTGTTGGCATTCTAAAGTGATATATTGAATTCGTTGAGAAAAGAGAAAATATAAATGTAAAAAATAATGAAGGGAAAGTGTCTCGTCAAAATTCTAAATTCAAAGAAAGAGAAAGAGAGGAAAAGAAAGGTAGAGAGAGTGACAGACAGAGACAGACCGATAGACAGAGAGCGACAAGCCTAGAGAAAAGAAAACAGGCAACTATAGTGTCTATACTAATGATTTTTTTTCTTAACTCAAAAAATAGCAGTCAGAAAGGTTATTCAATTTCCAAATGCGAAACCCATATTTTAGCAGATTAAACAGCAGTTTCCGCATTTTGACTTTTAAACGTTATCCGCTATGGCTCTGGTACGACCTGAATGGGTCCCCCATCCTCCGAATTAAAAGACCGCTGTTTCGTAATGGTAATAACAGGGTTTTGGTCTCTTTCGGTAATATTCAGTCTCGTGAAAGAATAATTATCTGATGCCATTGCGTAAAAAAGAATTAAAAAAAAAAAAAAAAAATCGATGAAATCTATGTAGGAAGGTATTTTGTACAGCTCATGAATTGTCCAAATATAGTCGTTGTTTAAATTCTATTGCTGCTACCAAACGGCGGATAATCGTAAACCTAAGAGGGTAGAAGATGGCAGCTACGTACGGATGTATGCTCATTATAGTTCTGGTGCGAGAAATACCAATTTCCATGTTAAGGTAAAGGTGCTCCAGTCCACAGGCGATTGATTCACAATCCAAGTTTCGTTTTTTGTAATATTTTACATACTTCCGGTAAAACAAATAGATGAATGATTGTATTGAGGAAATTCTAGAGCCATCCGAGGGATAGAAGCGCTACTATACAGTTGTGGTTACGTTGTCAAGTACTTTGAAAAAAAATCCATTCGATGTTAAAATTTGAAATTAGGTCTATCGTGTTGGGATATTTGTTCATTTGATTCTTTTATTTATTTATCTATTCACGACATACATATATTAACTGTAAATCGTACCGAGATTGCTATATCCCCTGTTTTCCGGCCTTGTTTGACACGAAAAAAAAAAGGGAATGGGATTTGGGTAATATGATACAAAAATACCCGTAACCGAAGATATTTACATTACACAAGTATGCAACAACAAGCTTTAAGATAAAAACAGGATTTAAGGAAGAGGTATAAATTTGGTAGTTGAGAACATAAGTTGTCTGGCAATGGGTTAAATTTTATTTCATATCAAGGTTGGTCACGGTCAAGTGGTGCGTGTTTATGTTTCAATGATAATTTGGAATAAATATACCGTATTTCACCTTTTAGACGCGCCCTCCCTAATAAACGCGCTCCCCCATAAATACGATTCCCAGGCCCTTGACTACACGATCAACAACATCCAACCGTCCACGGGCTGTGGTGAAAAATCCGGTCTCGAATTTAATTTCAATAGCTGCTACTCCACGGCGTAATGTTCAATAGATTGTGGGTTAACTATCTTAAATTCCTATCAGGATAAGGCTGGTTGCGTCATTAAAAGATCGTTCAACATCTGGAATACTAGCGCGTCCTAAACGCGCAGTCTTCCGGAAGTGCGAAAGGTTAAAATTTAACACAAAATTAAAACTATTTCTCGTTATTCTTCATAAGTCACATGCGAACAAAATCCCCTTTCGATGTTACGAAAATATTTCTGAAATCATTTCACCTTCTGCAAATATACAAAATATCCGAGTCAAATGATTAAATCCTAGTCACAATTCATACTGTTAAAATAGGAAAAACCCCGTAAAATCTCGTGTGTGACTTATTTCAAAAGCGACGTCGCCGCTTGCAAGAATCTGGGGACTTCAAAGGGTGCCGACACGCGGTGACCCAGCTAGCTCCAGACGTGTTGTGTTTTCAGTACGAAACACTTTCATTTCATGTACTGGGTGCATTTACACATCACGAAATTTTAGGATTTAATACAGGATTATTTATTTCATACGTGATAGGTAATGATTTATTAGACCGCTTTGTCCATCGGTAGCGGAACATTGAATATTGCATCGTCTGGAACTTCCTACCTTGTACAAATAATAACAATAATCTGCTAACACAATCACTTGCTTTTGAAAGCTGCAATTAATGGTCGAGGGTGACCGTATTTCGATAGATGACTTTAAATGACAGAATTACAATTCATTAGCTAACATTTTATTTTATTTTTTAAATCTATAGCCTTAATAGATAAATAGAAAAGCGTATTGGGTAGCGTACGTATTTCAATCGATAATTACAAACATGTTAACAGTTTGCTTCTCTTAGGTACCAAAATAAGTATTTTTTTTTTTAATTAAGTAAAAGAGTCTGAAATAACAACGCCCCCACGACGTTTTGCTTAGGCGCGTTTAAGGTAACTGCGGACAGATAACATGGTCAAATTTTCGACTTTCTTAAAATCTCACAATAATTGCTGAGATTTATCTTTGAAGTGCGGGCATTAGCTAACACGCAATGAAAAGGGTCTGAAGCTTGCCCATTTGACGTCGTGACGTCATTAAGGGGCCAACCCCTTTTCGACCCGCCAAAATTAGTATTTTCTGAATTAATCGGCCGATTTTTACGAAAAAAGTTTCGTTTAGAAAGTCCAAGAACGCCCTAGCTAGTCGTTTGATATTTGTGTAAATCTAAACTGAAAATGGGCTTGAAACGCTATTCATTACGCGATTTTTTAAGATTTGACGTTCCTTTTTTCATTTCATTTTTTGTAAATAAATAGAAATTTCTCAAAATTTTGTCCGGTGACCTATGCTGATTTTTTGTTTATGTGTAGCGAAAAGAATTTGCGATGCATTAATTAAATAAAAATGGTATGTCTTCGGGCTAGATTTTTTTATAAAATTTGATTTTGTGAAGTTGTTGCAACGTTTTTCGTCGAATTTGACGGCGCGCCAAAACCCTACTTCTTATGCTTTTTTGACGCCAATCTCCGTGCAATAACGTATTATGAAATATTTGAAATTAAGATTCATTGTAAAATATAGGCTTCAGAAGTTTTAAATCTGAATGTTATTTTAAGAAATACAAAAAAGATACTTAATTTTTCATCCTTTTAAAAAGACAGCTTTTTTGAACATTTGACGCGACGTTGAAATATCTTTTGATTTCCGATGTCTTAGCGGAATCGAATTTTACAAAAAATCTAACCCGAAGACACGTGTTTTTTTTTTTCAAAAATCTTCAGCGGAATGGTTTGGCAGCAACATATCTTAATTTCAGAATAGGTCACCGGACAAATTTTCGAGAAAAAAGTCAATATTTTCAGTTACTGTACTTGAAAACAGCAACGCAGGAGGCATTTTCATTTAAGACATTACATTTTATTGTATTTCTAACACTTATTTCTTCATATCAATCAAAACATAACATAAGGCGTCTTTATACGAAGCAAATGCCGTTTTCGGGATAAAAATCGAATAATTATCTCCGAAAAAAATGGACAATTACTGAATTTGGTCCCTTAAAAGGGGGTCGGCCCCTTGATGACGTCATAACGTCATCTCTACGTTATGAAATCCCTTATCATGACTGACATATGAAAGCGGGTATTTCAAAGTTTAGTTTTATAGCATTATGCAAGATTTGCAGACAATTTAAAATTTGGACCAAAAATGGCCCTCTATGTGTCCGCAGTTACCTTAATAGGAGAAATACGGCAGGAACATTCCATTCGTTTGTAAACTTAACCTTTCGTAACTTATAAGTAAAGTATTCATTCATAAGAAGGCAGGTAAAATCGTAGTAGGTCATCACGCGTGGTTTGGCCAATCAGGGGTGTGTAGAAGTTCAAGAGTTCACGATCTCAATAAACACACATTTCCGGCAAATTACTACAAGTTGCAATAGCGAAGGTTTAAATCAAAAACATAGTATCTGTCTATACAGTGTACAAACACAAACTTTGTTTTTGCTCTCAAGTCTCGACAATCTTACGCGGATCAAAAATTCGCTCGTATAGACATTCCAAGATATTTTTGTGTTTTTAAAGGGTAATTTTCATTATCTTCACTTGATGAAGAATGCTAGTATCATGCATTTAAGGATACAAACTGTGATTTTGTAGAAAGAAGTCTTTAGAGATACTAAATTGAATCTAAAGAGGTACTGCTTTATTCAAAACCTATTAAGATCCTACAGGATTTTCCATACTCAGTATATAACACTGGTGAACGAAAATTTCGTTCACCAAAAATGGAAATGCATACAGGGGAAATAACTGGCTTTCCAAGTTAAAAGTATACTGCAGGATAATGGGTTTTCTTTCTTATGTATTAATCAAAGAACGCCCCACATAAATCTCGCATCTATCAAACAATGACTATTTGATAATTATGTTCAGTTATGGTCATCAGAAATTAATAATACGTCTAAATTGGCCTACTATAATCTATTTAAGGAATCCCTTGTACCTGAAAAGTATTTAGATATTGAATATGACGTAAAGTTTAAGACAGTATTAACAGAATTTAGAACTTATCACATGATCTTAACATCGAAAAAGGTAGATATACAAACATCCCTCGTGAAAATAGATTATGCTTAAACTGTAATATGAATTGTTTTGAAAATGAATATCACTTTTAATTGGTTTGCCCGAAATACTCAGAATTAAGGAAAAGGCACATTAAGAAATTTTTACACTTGGCCATCTTTATACAAATTTAAAACACTTTTAACATCAAACTCTAAAAAGAAAATTATTCGTCCATCTAAATATATTTATTTCGCAAAAAAATGAGAAATTAAAAAAATAAACAAACAAACAAACAAAACTTTATTTAATCCTAACATCGAAGCCACCGTACCCTGTGACTATTGTTTTACATATGTATCGATCTTTGTTAACCTATGTGTGTTTTGTACTATGTATTGAAATATGTAGCTGGAAAAAACACGGTGTTTAAAGCCTTTTTTGAATTAAATGGTAATGGTATTAAATGATAATGGCATAAAATGTGATGATACCGGTGTGAAGATCAACAGGACACTAAGAATAGATTCTCCACCCTTCAAGAAATATCAAAGTGCTGAAAGTACTGAATGCTAGCAAAGCATAAATATTTTAGTAATCTTCCTTTTAAAAAGTTACAACGATACAAAACCAGGGTTAAGATAAAGCGAAGAGTTACAAAGAATACTTTCGAATGAGTTCTTATTTGAATATAGTCCATCTAAGTGACCGTACAATGTAGTGTGTATAGTGAAACTCTGGTCAAGCTTAGTCATTACTTTGCACACATGTGACATTCTGGGAAATCCACATTCCAATACACTGTACAACCGTGAGTGTGAAAAATCTCATTATTCCCGATTTTTCCCCTTTTCTGTTCAAATGTTCTTATTACTTAATTGAGTCCCCTCTCTGACATAAAAAATATTCTGGTCATTGTTCATCACGGCTGAGCCAAATTTTTATGTCCCTATGTTTGTATATTCAGATGAACTTTGCTCTTTCAGGTTTTATCATTTTGACTAACATACTGAACAAGTTTAATCATAAATGCACTAAATGTGTGGCCCTTAGAATGTAAACAAAGATAGTGTCAACGGGTATTTGTCCGCAAGAAAGAGTGAGGTTCGAGAAACCGTTATCTCCTTTCAAAACTGAGCTCTGACGTAGGCGTTGAGTCCATTACCATCGGTATATCGGGTATATTAAAAAAAAGCATACGTTAGGAATTGAACGTGATACGTCCTTTTCAACTTTGAAAGTACATGGATGAGTAAACCTTGCGATCTAAGACAAGCAATACGTTTAATTTGAAAGGTAATTTGTATCATTTTCATGTATTATTTAAACCTATTTTATCTATTTTGAAAGAATAGCACGGGAATTTAACCGTTAAAAGTATATTTCGCGGCTCACCGCGCAAGATCTACCTATATCTTTCCTCGTGTTTTCATATGGAATATTTCAAAATTTTGATTCATACGGTTCATCAAACATTACTATCCAATATTCATATTTAAACACATGATGTAAACACTGAAGACAGTTGACGGCGAAAGAGGTTAGAGGAATATCTAATATCTAATGATCACACAGCTCACCATAAGCCCGAATTGCCCTTGCAAGTTTAATAAAGTATGAGGGGGTGAATCTGCAGACATACAGTGCTCTCAAAAAGGGCCAAAATCAGGAGCTTTTGGAATTCCATGTTGGAATTTCAGGATTATGTTTTACAAAGCAAAGAATTCTCTCTTCCCCCCCCCCCCCCCACACACACACTTTCCATTTCTTGCACACTTTGTAAATGCTTGTTTCCTTTCTAAAAATAAGTTTAAATTTTGCTCCAAAAGTCTATCATATTTGGTAATTCTTTAAGAAGAAACGACTTCCAAGCGTTAAAACTTCTAGATTCAACTTTAAGCTGTAGGTACGGGCTTTGGTTGCAAAATCATCTTTTATTACATTCATTAAATAAATTATGGAAACTTATATGAGAAACTGTGGAGTTTCTATTTGGAATCGGGTCCTTAGATGTATCTTGTGCGTCGGGTCTAGGAAATGCGGCTTGCTAAAATTTTAGTTACGATGTTTTGGCATCCGGTGATATTACGGAAACTGATTATCTATGCAGCTTTATTGTTATCGCACTGTCGTTCAAAGGGTGACGAGCGTACTAGGTAGTGTGCAAATAATTGTTCTAAACTTTTTTTAAAATTGCGCAGAATCACGGGGGGTGATGTCCATAATCGGAGCCACCGGCTCCGCTTTCAAAATCATGTGTGGAACTTCCGCACCACGTGTGGCTCCGATTATGTAGATGTAAACATTTCATATTTTGAATGAAAAATGGGGTAGGAGGTCGGGATTTCCTCATTTAAGTTATATTTAATTCATTAATCATAAAAAAGTCGAATGCTATTCGACCAGTTATACATTTTTCAACGTAAACGTACTCAAAAGATGTAAGTACGCTCGTTGGTTTTTGATAAAAATGATTTCTTCTGGGAGCAGTCTTGAGTCAGGAATGTCAAAACACATGTTTTTTACCTTTAAAATGCAATATTCTGAACAGAATTAATAACGTAGACCATTGTTTTCAGTGAACACGAGTTTAACAAAACAAACACAATTCTCTAACCCAACGTATATATCTTCAATATGATATAGACCAAAGAAAATAGTTTGGTTCCGATTATGTGGATTGGCTCCGATTATGTACTCTGGCTCTGAAGTTGTGGAGTATCTTCTTCTTCTTCCATATGCCCCAACAGCCTTCAATATGAAGTTTCTGTTAGTTCCATGGGGCGCTGTTTTCTCGTCATTCTATTGCACACGTTGTCCATTTTACGCCTCACCATTCTCGTTTACTTTTTTTACCTCAAAAACGCAATATTCTGAACAGTATGTCTGATGTAGACCCTTGTTTTCAGTGTGTACGAATTCAAGAAAACAACCACAATATTCTAGAAAATCGTTCTTTACTGAAATTTTAGAAAGTTGAAAGAAAATTATTTGTCTAGAATTATGTATAAATGCTCCAAAGTCTTGGAGTGCCTAGCCTTTAGGGACCGAAAACCATAAGCACTTGCCTAAAAAACACATCTATTTATTTATATATTTATTTATTTATATATTTATCTATTTATTTAGTTATTTAGTTATTTAGTTAGTGAGAAAAGGAATGACACCGTAGTCATACGCATTGAAGAGTTGTAAGCTCGTGTAGGCGACTATCCCCAGGAGCAAATCCCAACATGGCTATGTATTCGATGTTCATGATGCCTCGATCTCACTCAAAATCTTGGGTTTTCGCAACCTTTCTTTTTTTTACTCTCTTTGTAAACTCGTTTTCGATAAGCTCGAGTTTGAAATGATTGTCGGTGATTCACCCTATGGCTATTGCTTTTGAAGGAGTCTACAAACGGCCCAGATACCTCATCTTTGTGGTTCATTGTCACCATGAGTCCACTATAACCTTAAAAAACTGTGACCTGGAGAGTAAAAAGTTTCCGGTCAAAACACAAATTGTAGTACAATCAGTCCTCCCCATCCAGTCAGCACCGAAGTTCGGCATCGGTAGTTGTTTCAAATCGGCGTTTTAACCTGGCAATGGTCGAGTTATGGCCCCTTAGTGTCCTTGATTTTAATCGCGTAAATGAATCAGTTTAATATGTCTATGCGCAATGACGTTCCGAAATTCATTTTTTCGCTACTCGAAAACTTCGCTTTATCTGATAAATGTTTTCACGGTTTGTCGTTTCCACTTTATAAGCTGTACTACTCGACAAACTTGAGTTTCGTACGATTCATTCGATCTGCTGCATGAGAAAACATTGTTTATAACGAAAACCTTCTTTAAGTTATACCGATGCCTTCTCTTTCACCGACCAGACTTATCTCAAACTCAAGCATATCAGAAACGAGATTGCAATGAGATGTCACAAAAGAACGCAAAATCGCAAGGTTTTGAGTCAAAATTAAGGCAGCATTAAGAGCAGTCGGATAGCCATGTTAGGATTAAAGGTAAAATTCAGAAATACACGTGTCGAACATTATTTGAGAGCAATATTGCACATGAACACACGCGCTATTGAATTTTACAGAGCAATGAAAACTGAATCTGATTTCAAAATTTTGATTTTGGGGGTAGTCACCTGTAACTCTCCAATGCCTATGTCTTCGGTGTAATCCTTTTTGTCACAGATCAATAATTAGTTTACGTTTATTTTGGTATATCCAATTTTCCAAACTCTAGATTATGAAAAAAAAGTTGTATCTAGAAGTTTAAGTGATGCGGGTTTTTTTTGTTGTTGTTCAGTATATATAAAACGTGTTTTCGCCTTTGTATATTGATCCGTTTTGCTAAATGTTAAATTTTTATACTTCTGTTTAATTTTCAAAATCGCCTTTACAAAACGGCCCCCTATACCGAAAAAGCGCTCGGGACATTTTCAGTATTTGGTTTTCATAGTCTTAAATAAGTTTTAATTTTATTAAATTTAGTTTAATTACTTTCCGATTGAAAAATTGAAAAATCCGGAGATGAAGTACTAAATTCCGAAATTAATCGGAATTTATATAAATATATTCAAAACTTTCCGAAAATTCGGTATTGCCTTCCACCAATGGGTAGATAATCGTAAACCTATGTGGAATAGCAACTGGAGGCTAGGAAAGGGATGTGGTGGTAGTACTGGTGTGATAAATACCAGGAATCCATCGTTAGGTGCTCCAGTCGTCGCGATATAACAGAGATTGTTGAAAGCGACGTAAAACCCCAATTCAAATCAAATCAAAATTCCGAAAATTCGGAACTAAATGTTACGCGGGGCTTAAAAACAAGGGACCATTGGCCTTTAAGCGCCAACCTGAGGCATTTACAAGTATTTGACAAATTGGCAAAGTGTCAAAACTACTTATTTGAAATTCATGACTAGCTCAACAAAAGTCAAAGATATCAAAAAGACAATCATTCCGATTATATTTCAAAAAAATTGTGTCAAATATGTTGCCTCTAAAGCACTGAAGGATTTTCAAAGATTTGAAGAGGTGTCCCAGTTTTTTTACCCTCTTTCCAACTCGTCTAAGATTTCAAGACAAAGATCCTGACAATATGTTAAAACAAATAAATGTCCTGATATTCCTTAATTTGACATATCGACCTCATTTTTAGTCCCACTTAACCATTTTTTTAACTTAATGAGATTTCACGGAGGCAAATATTCTGACCAAGTTTCAAGACATTTGAGTAATGGAAGTGGCCTCTGGAGTTCAAACAAGGTTTTTCCAAGATTTGACCCATTAACCTAATTTTTTACTTCACTTGATCCAGTTTAGGACTTGACCAAGATTAGATTTGATAGGGTCCAACATTCTGACCAAGTTTCAGGACATTTAGGTCAAGAATGTGGCTTATAAAACGAACAGAAGGAACTTCAAAGATATGACCCCTTGACCTCATTTTTGACTCCGATTGACCCAATTTCAAACTTGACCGAGAATGATGCAGACAAACATTCTGGCAAAGTTTCAGGACAAAGGGCAAATTATGTGGCCTCTAAAGTGAACAGAAGGTTTTTCTTAGATTAATCCCTAATTCTCTTTTTTGACCTCACTTGACCAAGTTTACAACATGACCAAGATTTGATGAAGACCAACATTCTGACCAAGTTTCATGATATTGGGGCCAAAAATGTGACTTCTAAAGTGAACAGAGGGTTTTCTAAGATATGATCCCTTGACCACAATTTTGACCCCACTTGACCCAATTTCGAACTCATTCGAGATTTGATGGAGACAAACATTCTGGTGACGTTTAAAGACACTTTGGCCAAAAATTGTGGCCTCTGAAGTGCACAAAAGACTTTTGCTAAAATTTGACCCCTTTCATTTACAAGATTCCATTTTTGACCCCACTAGACCAAATCTCGAACTACACCAAGATTTGATGGAGACAGACATCCTGACCAAGTTTAAGACTTTTGTACCCTAGAGTCCACACAAATTGGTGACGGACGCCGGACGAAGGACGCCGGACACAGCTTGATCCCAATAGCTCGCCATGATCACTTCCTGCTCAGATGTGCTAAAAATCGAACAAAAGGGAGTTTTAAGAACCATTGAGTCCTTTTTGGTAAGATATATAAATAGTATTTCTTGAAATATGTATCAAATGAACGCGAAATTCGCAACATCTTTTTTTGATACCACTCACAAAATATATATGATAAAATTTCATGGAATTATCGACGTTGAAAGAGTGTTAGTGTTTAAAGAGTGTTAGACGTGACCTTGTTAAAGAGTGCGAAGTATAATAAGCAAGAAAAACTATTGACAGGCTCCGAAGAAATCTTTATATCTCTTCACATTTAATCCTGGATTATAAGCCGACGATTGTCTTACACGTACATGTACTAAGTAATATTAATGAAGCTGACTATCTAACCGGAATATTGTAATAAAAGTAAACATGTAGAAGTGAAACGTAACAAACGTAGCTTGCATCGTGGAATGATGATAAGAAGCGCCCCATGAAACTAGTGGAAATTTCATATTGAAGATGTTATATGGAAGAAGAAGAAGACACTCCACAACTTCAGAGCCAGGGTACATAATCGGAGCCAATCCACATAATCGGAACCAAACTATTTAACTATTTTCTTTGATCTATATCATATTGAAGATATATACATTGAGTTAGAGAATTGTGGTTATTTTGTTAAACTCGTGTACACTGAAAACAATGGTCTGCGTTATTAATTCTGTTCAGAATATTGTATTTTGGAGGTAAAAACCACGTGTTTTAACATTCCTGACTCAACACTGCTCCCAGAAGAAATCATTTTTATCAAAAACCAACGAGCGTACTTACATCTTTTGAGTACGTTTACGTTGCAAAATGTATAACTGGTCGAATAGCATTCGACTTTTTTATGATTAATGAATTAAATATTACTTAAATGAGGAAATCCCGACCTCCTACCCCATTTTTCATTCAAAATATGAAATGTTTACATCTACATAATCGGAGCCGCACGTGGAGCGGAAGTTCCACACATGATTTTGAAAGCGGAGCCGGTGGCTCCGATTATGGACATCACCCCCCGTGAGAATTATCAAATAACAGAAGACAAGAAAACCTTGTTATTTCAAATCCCTCGTCAGACATGTTGTTGCAGAAACTTTATATTACGTCATTGTGATTTCCAAGCGACAGTCTTTTACCCAACGCGTTACACATGACCTGTTTTGGTCAGCTATAATATGTATGTTCGCATTGATTATCGATTTTTTTGCACGTGCGGATTTACTTTAAAACCTATATTAGATAAATTCGTAAAACGTCCGGGGTTAAATAACAGGATGTTTTCCTTGAATCGGTATGCAAAGAAAGTTAACTACTATGTTGAGAACTACTTTTTATGGCGAAAGCATTCATTGCTTTAGTGGTTAGCCACCGAGGGCAGTTTGCACTCATTTGAACTTTGAGGCATCCTCAAAATTTTGTTGAATTAGCGTTAAAGCTGCTCTTTCGCAGATTGGCAATTGCAATTTTTTATTTTTTATATATATACTCAGCAAAAAAAGAAAGTATCCATTTTTCTTTTGTCAATATATTTTATATTTTCAAGATTAAATGATCAATTAAGGTACCATTGTGTTTACAACGCCTCGTTTTCTCATGCAAACATGACTTTACATTCAAGTAACATGGAATTCTTAGTGTTTTTCAATAAATGTCGAGATGTTTGTTTTCTACGTCGACGTACGTCATGTGTTCGATCGTGAGTTTATTCTCAAATGAATTTAACCTCTTAAGTTCTGTTTTTAAGAAAATCAAACAACAATTGTGTTCCGTACAACACAGTATTGTAACGAGACCGATAAAAACTTGACCACAGACGTTATCAAAAACCGTCAAACATTGAGTAAATTTTGCGGACGTTAGTTGAAAGAGAAGAACAATAAAGACTTGCGCCGGCCATTTCCGAAAGAGTATTGTGGTCATTCGCCCTCTTCAACTCAATTGGGCCACTGGGACAATGTCCCGCCAAATTTTCTCAATCACGTTGACGCAGATTGCCTCTACTCTTCGTAACCATTTTTTCAAAGCAGAAGTGAAATAAACGTCTGAACCTTTAAAAACGTCAAACTTTAAAAGAAAGTATATTGCCATTTAATTCTTAACGGGTATAAGGGGAGCAAATTTTCTTGATATTCATACGTGCCTCTCCGATGAGCAAGATGAAACGTTGACGTAACGTGGCAATGCAAATGTTGTTTTCTTTTCAGAAAAAATGAAAAAAAGAGCATTTTGGGCTTGATTTTCTTGATAAAAACGAGCAGGCAGAATTTTGTTAATTTAAGCTTTGAATCTGCGTAAAATGTTTTATGAATGTTTGTGCTCATTTGACGTACCTTTGGTAGGAATTAGCAGATGGAATCAAGTTGTCTTATTTATCCAGAATACCTAACGCAATAATATTGCATTTCGCAAGCTAAAAACTGTCAAGAAATCATACGAATATTTAATTGAGAGTCTGCGATTTTTGAAAACGACCCCTTGGCTACGTTAGCGCATACAATTCGGTAGCGGCTTCTTCAAATCACATAAAACTTATCAAATCTATTTCCAAATGATTAGGGCGTAATTTGCAATATGTTTCATAGAATTCCTGTGTGCACTTTTAAAGAAATCCGAAGTTTTATTGGGTGGATACTTTTTATTTTTGCTGAGTATATATATTTTTTGTAACAATAATCGGAAATTATAACTTCATCGTGTTGAAAACTTTACAATATAAGAATCGATTTGTTAAAACAAGGAAAACAAGTGCATGTCGTATTGCGATGCAATACAGGAGTCCCCCACCGGATAACAAAAAAATCCTTTCTTATGATATATCTCCTACTTACTAGATCTATAACTGTATACAAAATTTGAAGTTTCTAGCACATTAGGTTTTGAACAAAATGTCCCAAACAAAAATATAAGAGTAAAAACAACCAATGGCAAAAACTCCAAAAGTGGGCGGAGAAGAATGATTCTTGTACATGCCACTTTTCCTCAATGAGATCTATAAGTGTACCAATTTTGAAGTTGCTAGCACTGATGGCTCAGGAGATATGGTCCGGACAAAAATGTCAGGATAAAAAACAACAACGGACAATAACTAAAAAAGTGGCTGTTGCAGAGTAACAGTTCTTTTGCATTGCACTTCTTCTCAATGAGATCTACCAGTGTACAAAGTTTGAAGTTGCTAGGGCTTATGGTTTAGGAGATAAGTACAGGACAAAAATGTAAGGATAGAAACAACAAAGGGCAATAACTCAAAAAGTGGACATGGCAGAGTGACAGTTATTGTACATGACACTTGTCCTCAATGATATCTATAAGTGTAGCAAGTTTAAAGTTTCTAGCACTTATGGTTTAGAAGATATGTTCCGGACAAAAATGTAAAGGTAAAAACAACAAAGGGCAATAACTCAAAAAGTGGGTGTGGCAGAGTAACAGTTCTTGTATATGACACTTGTCCTCGATAAGATCTATCAGTATACCAAGTTTGAAGTTGCTAGCACTTATGCTTAAGGAGATATGATACGGACAAAAATGTAAGGGTAAAAACAACAAAGGGCAATAACTCAAAAAGTAGGCGTTACAGAATAACAGTTCTTGAGCATGACACTTGTCCTCAATAAGATCTAAAAGTGTACAAAGTTTGTAGTTGCTAGCACTTATAATTTAGGAGATATGATCCAGATAAGAATGTAAGGAGAAAAATCAACAAAGGGAAATAACTAAATAACTCAAAAAGTGGGTGTGGCAGAGTTATGGATCTTGAACATGACACTTCTCCTTAATGAGATCTATAAGTGTACAAATTTTGAAGTTGCTAGCACACATAGTTTAGGAGATATATTCCGGACAAGAATGTAAGGGTAAAACAACAAAGGGCAATAACTCAAAAAGTGGGCGTGGCAGAGTAACGGTTCTTGAACATGACACTTCTCCTCAATCCTCAATGAGATCTATAAGTGTACCAAATTTGAAGTTGCTAGCACACATAGTATAGGAGATATGATCCGGGCAAGAATGTAAGGATAAAAAACAACAAAGGGCAATAACTCAACAAGAGTGCCATCGTCACAAAATACGCCGCCACTTTGCTGCTGTTTCACAGAAATAATTGTAGACACTACTTATTTTGACAGAACCAAATTGAAAATGACCAAGTTTCATTTAAATCAAGACAAAAAGTTAGGAGGAGTTGCCTTCACAAGGCTGCAATTTCAATAAGCCCCAGGCACTAAGTTTTAAGGGGGCATAATTCAGGGAAATAAATGAGCCATAAAATCCTTGATCCATGTACATCTACAAATTATGGTGATGACATTGACCAAGTTTCTTTAAATAAAGACAAAAAGTAAGGAGGAGTTGTTTTCAAAAGGCTGCAATTTCAATAAGTCCTAGATACTAAGTTTTAAGGGGGCATAATTTAGGGTAAAATTAATGAACCATAAAATCCTTAATTCATGCTCATCTACCAATTTTGGTTATAACATCCACCAAGTTTCATTTAGATCCAGCCAGAAACTTAGGAAGAGTTGCATTCACAAGGCTGCAATTTCAATAAGCCCCAGAGACTAAGTTTTTAAGGGGACATGACTGAGGCAATAAGCCCCAGAGACTAAGTTTTTAAGGGGCATAACTCAGGCAAAAATCAACGAACAATAAAATCCTTCCTTCATGCACATCTACCAATTGAGGTGATAACATTGACCAAGTTTCAAGAAGATCCAGCCAGAAACTTAGGAGGAATTGTGTTGACAAGAAAATTGGACCCAGAGACTAAGTTATCAAGGGGCATAACTCAGGCAAAAATCAACGAACCGTAAAATCCTTCCTTCATGCACATCTACCAATTGAGGTGATAAAATTGACCAAGTTTCAAGAAGATCAAGCCAGAAACTTAGGAGGAGTTGCGTTGACAAGAAAAGTGGACCCAGAGACTAAGTTATCAAGGGGCATAACTCAGGCAAAAATCAACGAACCATGAAATCCTTCCTTCATGCACATCCAACAATTGAGGTGATAATATTGACCAAGTTTCAAGAAGATCAAGCCAGAAACTTAGGAGGAGTTGCGTTGACAAGAAAATTGGACCCAGAGACTAAGTTATCAAGGGGCATAACTCAGGCAAAAATCATGGAACCGTAAAATCCTTCCTTCATGCACATCTACCAATTGAGGTGATAACATTGACCAAGTTTCAAGAAGATCCAGCCAGAAACTTAGGAGGAGTTGCGTTGACAAGAAAAGTGGACCCAGAGACTAAGTTATCAAGGGGCATAACTCAGGCAAAAATCAACGAACCATAAAATCCTTCCTTCATGCATATCTACCAATTGAGGTGATAATATTGACCAAGTTTCAAGAAGATCCAGCCAGAAACTTAGGAGGTGTTGCGTTGACAAGAAAATTGGACCCAGAGACTAAGTTATCAAGGTACATAACTCAGGCAAAAATCAACGAATCGTAAAATCCTTCCTTCATGCACATCTACCAATTGAGGTGATAATATTGACCAAGTTTCAAGAAGATCCAGCCAGAAGTTTAGGAGGAGTTGCGTTGACAAGAAAAGTGACCGGACGTACGGACGGATGGACGGACGGACGGACGGACGGATGGACGGACGGACAGACGGAGAAGATGACGCCAATATACGTCCGCCTCCGGCGTCGTATAAAAAGTGGGCGTGGCAGAGTAATGGTTCTTGAACATGACACTTCTCCTCAATGAGATCTATAAGTGTACCAAGTTTGAAGTTGCTAGCACATATGGTTTAGAAGATATAGCCCGGACGAAAGTATGACGGACAGACAGACGGACAGACAGACGGACGGACGGACGGACAGACAGACGGACGGACAGACAGACGGAATCGAGCAAACCTATAGTCCCCCAACCGGTAACCGGTGGGGGACTAACAAATGCTATCGTCACAATATACGGCGCCACTTCGCTGCTATTTCACGATAATAATTGTAGGCACTACTTACTTTAACAGAACCAAGTTCAAAACGTTTTCAGACTACCATTTTAAATTGTCAAGTTCAAACTGTTTTGTATGATTGATCGATTCCACGGGGTTTAACCAGGGTGTCCACAGTTTAAGCAAAGCAAATTTCCCTGACTAATAACAAATTTCCCTGACTTATGTTTACTGTATACATATTACACGAAAATATGTTATATTTCCATCCATCATCCTGAAAACGAAGTATTAGCTGGGGAGGCAAGGAGCGCTAGTCCCTTCGGTTTCTTCTCAAAGAACAATTTGGAATAATGAATACTACTTATCACACTATTATTAATGTTATGTTATTATCTGTAATATCATTATAGCGAATCATGAAGAAACTGCCTTAGCCTTTATTTTTTTCTTTTTATCATTCATACACCAATTATTTCAAAATTCCCTGACTTTTCCCTGACTTTTGCTTAAACTGTAAAATTCCCAGACCAATACAAAAATTCCCTGACAATTCCCTGACCTTGAAAAATATATTTTTCCTGACGTTTTCCCTGACCATGGACACCCTGTTAACACTTCTTTAAACTGCAACTAGATATAATAATAAAAAGAACTTTGACATAAAGGCCCCTTTTTCATTGACGCGGCTGAAATCTACTTATAATTAACAAACAAGAGTGCCATCGTCACAAAATACGCCGCCACTTTGCAGCTGTTTCACGAAAATAATTGTAGACACTACTTATTTTGACAGAACCAAATTGAAAATGACCAAGTTTCATTTAAATCAAGACAAAAAGTTGCCTTCACAAGGCTGCAATTTCAATAAGCCCCAGGCACTAAGTTTTAAGGGGGCATAATTCAGGGAAATAAATGAGCCATAAAATCCTTGATCCATGTACATCTACAAATTATGGTGATGCCATTGACCAAGTTTCATTTAAATAAAGACTAAAAGTTAGGAGGAGTTGTGTTCAAAAGGCTGCAATTTTGATAAGCCCTAGATACTAAGTTTTAAGGGGGCATAATTTAGGGTAAAATTAATGAACCATAAAATCTTTACTTCATGCTCATCTACTAATTTTGGTTAAAACATCCACCAAGTTTCATTTAGATCCAGCCAGAAACTTAGGAGGAGTTGCGTTGACAAGAAAAGTGGACCCAGAGACAAAGTTATCAAGGGGCATAACTCAGGCAAAAATCAACGAACCGTAAAATCCTTCCTTCATGCACATCTACCAATTGAGGAGATTACATTGACCAAGTTTCAAGAAGATCCAGCCAGTAGTTTAGGAGGAGTTGCGTTGACAAGAAAAGTGGACCCAGAGAAAAAGTTATCAAGGGGCATAACTCAGGCAAAAATCAACGAACCGTAAAATCCTTCCTTCATGCACATCTACCAATTGAGGTGATAACATTGACCAAGTTTCAAGAAGATCCAGCCAGTAGTTAAGGAGGAGTTGCGTTGACAAGAAAAGTGGACGGACGTACGGACGGATGGACGGACGGATGGACGGACGGACAGACGGAGAAGATGACGCCAATATACGTCCGCCTCCGGCGTCGTATAAAAAGTGGGCGTGGCAGAGTAATGGTTCTTGAACATGACACTTCTCCTCAATGAGATCTATAAGTGTACCGAGTTTGAAGTTGCTAGCACATATGGTTTAGAAGATATAGCCCGGACGAAAGTATGACGGACAGACAGACGGACGGACGGACGGACAGACAGACGGACGGACAGACAGACGGAATCGAGCAAACCTATAGTCCCCCAGCCGGTAACCGGTGGGGGACTAACAAATGCTATCGTCACAATATACGGCGCCACTTCGCTGCTATTTCACGATAATAATTGTAGGCACTACTTACTTTAACAGAACCAAGTTCAAAACGTTTTCAGACTACCATTTTAAATTGTCAAGTTCAAACTGTTTTGTATGATTGATCGATTCCACGGGGTTTAACCAGGGTGTCCACAGTTTAAGCAAAGCAAATTTCCCTGACTAATAACAAATTTCCCTGACTTATGTTTACTGTATACATATTACACGAAAATATGTTATATTTCCATCCATCATCCTGAAAACGAAGTATTAGCTGGGGAGGCAAGGAGCGCTAGTCCCTTCGGTTTCTTCTCAAAGAACAATTTGGAATAATGAATACTACTTATCACACTATTATTAATGTTATGTTATTATCTGTAATATCATTATAGCGAATCATGAAGAAACTGCCTTAGCCTTTATTTTTTTCTTTTTATCATTCATACACCAATTATTTCAAAATTCCCTGACTTTTCCCTGACTTTTGCTTAAACTGTAAAATTCCCAGACCAATACCAAAATTCCCTGACAATTCCCTGACCTTGAAAAATATATTTTTCCTGACGTTTTCCCTGACCATGGACACCCTGTTAACACTTCTTTAAACTGCAACTAGATATAATAATAAAAAGAACTTTGACATAAAGGCCCCTTTTTCATTGACGCGGCTGAAATCTACTTATAATTAACAAACAAGAGTGCCATCGTCACAAAATACGCCGCCACTTTGCAGCTGTTTCACGAAAATAATTGTAGACACTACTTATTTTGACAGAACCAAATTGAAAATGACCAAGTTTCATTTAAATCAAGACAAAAAGTTGCCTTCACAAGGCTGCAATTTCAATAAGCCCCAGGCACTAAGTTTTAAGGGGGCATAATTCAGGGAAATAAATGAGCCATAAAATCCTTGATCCATGTACATCTACAAATTATGGTGATGCCATTGACCAAGTTTCATTTAAATAAAGACTAAAAGTTAGGAGGAGTTGTGTTCAAAAGGCTGCAATTTTGATAAGCCCTAGATACTAAGTTTTAAGGGGGCATAATTTAGGGTAAAATTAATGAACCATAAAATCCTTACTTCATGCTCATCTACTAATTTTGGTTAAAACATCCACCAAGTTTCATTTAGATCCAGCCAGAAACTTAGGAGGAGTTGCGTTGACAAGAAAAGTGGACCCAGAGACAAAGTTATCAAGGGGCATAACTCAGGCAAAAATCAACGAACCGTAAAATCCTTCCTTCATGCACATCTACCAATTGAGGAGATTACATTGACCAAGTTTCAAGAAGATCCAGCCAGTAGTTTAGGAGGAGTTGCGTTGACAAGAAAAGTGGACGGACGTTCGGACGGACGGACGGATGGACGGACGGATGGACGGACGGACAGACGGAGAAGATGACGCCAATATACGTCCGCCTCCGGCGGCGTATAAGAATACACAAATTCAGGTAACAATGAACATTTCGTAGAAATTTCTTTAAAATAATTCCACAATTAAAGAAGTAGTAGTGTTCACTAGAATTTTTACATGAAGGCCCCTTTTTCCACGACATAGCTGTAAATCACCAAACCACGACTTTATGCACTTGCTCAGGTGACTAGGAACATTCTGTGAAAGTCCTTAAATGAGGGAGGAGTTGCGTTCACAAGATTTTTTACATGAAGGCCCCTTCTTCCATGACGCAGCTGAAATTTACCAAACCATGAATTCATGCGCTAGGTCAGGTGACTAGGAACATTTTGTGAAAGTTTCATTGAAATCGGTCCATAAACAAGTGAGGAGTTGCATTTTCAGGATTTTTCTACATGAAGGCCCCCTTTTCCCGTTTTGCAGCTGAAATTCACCAAACTTTGACACTATGCACTAGGTCAGGTGACTAGGAGCATTCTGTGAAAGTTTCATCCAAATCGGTCCATAAATGAGGGAGGAGTTGTGTTCACAAGATTTATTACATGAAGGCCCCTTTTTCCATGATACATCAGAAATTCACAAAACCGTGACTTCATGCGCATGTTCAAGTGACTAGGAACATTTAGTGAAAGTTTCATCCTAATCGGTAAATAAATGAGGGAGGAGTTGCGTTCACAAGAAAAATGGACGTATGTACGTCCGTCCGTGCGTTAACTTTTTCTTTTAACATCTTCTCCTCCTAAACCAATGGACGGATTTTAACGAAACTTGGAAGAAATGTTCCTTGGGTGACCCTTTACTGAAATTGTTAAAGAAATTTTGATTGGTCCCCAAATATGGGCGTGGCAGTTTTTCACTTGAAATTCTTGAAAGATCTTCTCAAAAACCAATTGCCCGATTTCAATGAAACTTGGCATGGATGTTTCTTGCGAAACCCTAAACTTAATTTGTGAAAGAAACATTTGGATTGACCCTCAAATATGGGCGTGGCAGGGCTGGGCAATTTTGCACTTTAAAATCTACGAAATTTTCTTCTCCCAAACCATTTGGTCAATTTCAATGAAAATAAGCATGGATCTTCCGGTGATGACCCTTTACTTTAATTGTTAAGG
Organism: Fragum whitleyi; assembly: GCA_948146395.1. Classification (NCBI taxonomy): domain Eukaryota; kingdom Metazoa; phylum Mollusca; class Bivalvia; order Cardiida; family Cardiidae; genus Fragum; species Fragum whitleyi. The sequence goes on along the minus strand of OX411543.1, from coordinate 45,312,649 downwards.
AAATAGTTTGATTGACCCTCAACTATAAGCGTGGCAGGGCTGGGCTTATTTTCACTAAAAGCATCTTTAAAAATCATCTTCTCCCAAACAATTTAACCGATTTCAATGAAACTTGGCATTGATGTTCCTTGGGTAGTACTTACATTGCTAAAGAAATTTTGATTGATCACAAAATATGGGCGTGGCAGGGCGGGGCTTATTTCTTCTTTAAAAAATCTTCTCTCTCCAAACTGTTCGGCTGATTTCAATGGAACTTGACATGTATGTTCCTTGGATGACGCTAAACTAAATTGTTGAAGAAATTTTGGTAGACCCCAAATATTGACGTGGCAGAAGTAGGGGTTGAGAGTGGGGACAAATTTCACTATAAAGTCTACAAAATCTTCTCATCCATAAACATTTGGCAGATTTCAACAAAACTTTGCATGAATGCTCCTTGTTTTACCCTTTACTGTAATTGATCAAGCTATTTGGATTGCAACTTTTATATGGGCTAGACAGGGTGTTTTTGGAGCGATAAGACCCTCTTGGGCCTCTTGTGTTTTTTTTATGAGTTGTTAGTGCCATACCCATGTGCGATTCTTAAACACCGGAAAATACAAAAAAATCGAATCTAAAAACAAGATTTGTATTTTTCTATGAAGAAAGAGCAACTTTAAACCCCATACAACCAAAACAAATACTCACCCATAAAAAATACATGGCTTTAATACAAAATATTATAGAAAATGTTAAGAGAGGCATTTAACTTCAGAGTCCAAGGTCAAAAGGTTTTGATAAGTATTTGTCAAGATATCATCAATTAATAGTGTTATTTTTTTTTTGGAATCTCAAGTAGAGTTTAATCCTTAACCAAAGTTCTCTCCTATACTTGGAAAGCTTTTTCGCGGCCAACTCATTCTATCAACATTACTATTGTAGGCTTGTTAAATAGTCCAGCCGTGCCATATCAGCTCATTCGGTAACGCGTCTCGTTTTCACACCCGTCTTGAGTTCGTTCCCCGGCTTGCCTAACCGATACCTATCAAAAGTCATTGTGACAGACCCCATTTGGCTATCCAAATGGGCGAATGATATACCTAAGTAGGGTGTTGGCTTAGATGAAACGTCATGCTTGTACTAGTGAGGAAAACGATGGAGATTCATCGGTAGGTGAACCGAATACCGCGACGAAATTGCAATACTTTTGAAAGAGATATGAAAACAAACGAACAACACGAAGTATTGCACCCATTTGAGAACTCTTGATATACCACTTATGTCCGACTTAGACTAGAGGAAACTTTGAAAATATTTCCCTCAGATTCTTACAGATGGATTGATTGATTGAATGGAGTTTAACGCCGCTTTCAACATTTTTCAGTTATATCGCGGCGGCTGGATTACATAACAATGGTTTCCTGGTATTTCTCTCACCACTACAACCACCACATCCTTTCCTAGCCTCCAGCTGCTATCCCACATAGGTCTACGATTATCAACCCATTGGTGAAAGACAAATAGTCGGAAAGAAACAGTGCCGCCGTCGGGGTCTTACTGATGGATGTCGACCAAATTTGACTTAAGTGATCCTTTGATGATCCATTTCAGATTTAAAAAGAATAGATGAAAACAATGTCTTATATAGACGGAGGTCATTTCTCTTAATGTAATTTAGTGGGAATTTTGAAAATCATTGTCCAAGAACTTTATGATATATATCAAACAAGTGTCACTTGAATGTGCCTTGGGTGAACTATTATCAGACTGCACAAAATTACTGTGATTGGATAAAAAATATTTATTTAGCAGGCGGAGGTCATTTGTAAATATGTTATTTATGGATCATGAATTTTTCTTTGCAGAAATATTTCAGCATGTGTCCTGCCATGTGACAATAAATAACACTTATTGACTTGAAATAAACATTCATTCATTCCTTAAATACTCGTCTAAGCTTATCAGTAGATTCAAGCCTGTTGAGGAAATCAGCTGCTCAAGCACCTCTAATTCACCTCGAAAATCTGCTTAAATTCTAGACTAAGGTAAAAAAATATAAAGCCCACATTCTAAGTATACTTACAGTATTTTAAAAGCACACCCTTCTGTCATAAATTGTAAGATATGCATAAAAATACATTATGATAATTTTTGGGGATGGAAACAAATAGCAGAATTCATTGTCTAATACTGGTAATGAATATTGGGAGATAAGTAAAGTAGAAAATTTCTTGTTTTTTCAACAAGCGAACAGCAGAAAACAACCATTTTTGGTGCCAAAGAAACACATTCAACAAGCTTATTTTTTGCTCTTGTTTTGTTAAAATCAAAGCCAGTATATGTCTTATTAAGATGCACCAGTGAAAAATAAAAGAAAATAAGCAATGAATACATTATTGAACGAGAAATATAGGCCATTTTTCATGTCTCAAAAGCAAAAATTCAAGCTTCAAAGGCCCAAATCTTTTAGTGGCGTTTGCTAAGGTAACAAGAACAGAATTAAGGTTTCCCTTTTAAGGCATTTGTACTTTTAATGACATAAGGAGCGATATACACTGACTTTTTGTGTTCCAAAAAGTCACTTATCACCATTTTTACAGATTTTTTTGAATGGGTTTTACGCCGCTTTCAACAATTTCGCAGTTATATCGCGGCGGCCGGAGCACCTAACAATGGATTCCTGGTATTTCTTTCACCTGTACTACCATTACACCCTTTCCTAGCCTCCGACTGCTATCTCACATAGGTTTACGATTTTCTACCCATTGGTGAGAGACAAACGTCGGAAAGGATATTTGCCGCCACCGGGGATCGAACCCACGACTTCCAGATACCATTTTTACAAAGACTGCCTGATTCTTATTGAGAGCTTATTAAATATTTTACCATATAGAATATTTTTTAGACGTGACAGCTCGTAGATAAGGATGAATCCAAATAGCCTGAAAGAGAATGTCCCAAGTATTAATTCTGTGAATTTCAGTTGAATTTTGCCAAGTTGTTTCTTAATACTGGTCTTATTTTCACATAATGATTTGACCCTTTTAGTGAATCTACAGTCAAAAGCTAGTTATCAACTTGATCAAGATTAAAAGAAAGTATCTGAAATAGCGCTTCCAAAGCGTCATTCCGGTGAAATTTTTGTTGAATTCCGACTTATTTCAGAGTAAAGATTTTTATATAACATCATATAGGACCCTTTTTTGGTGACAAAACAGCTCGAATCGTCCAAATTATCAACCCGATCAGGATTGAAAGAGCATTTCCTTAGCATCAATTTGGTTGAATTTAGCTTAGTAGTTTCCGAGAAGATTATCAAACAAAAAGTTTACGCATCTACATACGGACTAACACACAACGGGCAAAAGTCCACGATGGTATCTCGCTGGTCTTCGTCCAATCAGGTTATAAATCTGTCCCGATAAAATTTCATCGAGCTAATTCCCATAAATAATTAACCGAACAAGCAGAAATGTAGTAAAATTGCAGTTATAATATGACCTACGCTGCGGGAGTGAAATAACCCGTTGTATATTTTTGATTGATTGATTGATTGAATGGGTTTAACGCCGCTTTCAACAACCTTGCAGTTATATCGCGGCGGCCGGAGCACCTAACAATGGATTCCTGGTATTTCTTTCACCTGTACTACCATTACATCCTTTCCTAGCCTCCGACTGCTATCTCACATAGGTTTACGATTATCTACCCATTGGTGAAAGACAAACGTCGGAAAGGATATTTGCCGCCACCGGGGATCGAACCCACGACTTCCAGATTGAAAGTCTTATGCCTAACCAACTGCGCTATGGTGGCGGCCTGTATATTTTTGATATTAGACGGGTGTTATTACACTAGTGGAATAACTTTACAAATGAGCTTAGGGCAAATAGCAACGCTAGCAACGTCATAATTTATATTGTGACGTCAGATTTAAACAGCGTTATAATTTTCGAGGAAAATTGAAATGTTAAATTTCAGGAATTTTGCCGTTTTTTTTAAAAAAAAAAATATGTATAAAATTTGTGCTCATGAAGTACTGTAGAATTTATTTAACTCGTCATCTAAAACAGATAAAAACTCGGCACAGCCTCGTTTTTATCCGTTTATAGATGACTCGTTAAATAAATTCGGTATTCTATAACTTCTCATTTAATATGCTCTCTTTACATCACGCTGTGTCTTTGATGCTTGATAAATGCGACACATTGAATAGACAAGGACAAGTAACATGATGGCATGAGTTAACACGGGCTGTCGAAGGTCAAAGCTCGACTGTTCCTATTGCTGGATAATAACAGCAAATCAATATCGACATTGGAAATTCAATTAAATGAAAGTCGAGAGAAAAAGAATCTTTGTCTAGAAGCTGATATTATGGTCACAGAAGCATGTGCAAAGTTTCAAGTAATAGCTTTAGTAGGAACAGATATACAACTAATATTACACAGTTTCACATTAAAACATAACCAAGATTTTCAAGTCCGAAAACTGTTAAAATTCCTCTAAATTCAATATCAGAGTAATGAACTTTTTCTGTGGGCTAATCTTATGGTCACAGAAGCATGTGTAAAGTTTCCAAGCAAAATCTTCAGTAGAAAAAGAAATATTACAGATGTACATCAGTTTCACATAAAAAGTTATCCAGGAATTTCTAAGTCCGAAACTCAATACCAGAGATTTGAATCTTTGTCTAGAGGCTGTTATTATGATAACTGAAGCAAAAGCGATGTTTCCCAGCAATAGCTTAACTAGAATTAGAGATATAACTGATGTACCTCATTCGCACTTAAAAACTTGCTCAAGAATTTCGGAGTCTGAAAAAGGATAACCCCCCATAGAAAATCAATATCGTGTAATGAATCTTTGTCTAGAAGCTGATATCATGGTAACAGAAGCATGTGTAAAGTTTTTAAGTGTAGAAATAGAGCTATAACCAATATGCAACATTTGCACGTAAAAATTTAACAAGGAATTTCTAAGTCCGAAAGGGTTAAAATCCATTAAACTCAATATCAGAGTATTGAATCTTTGTCTGGAGGCTGATATTATGTACACATAAGCAAGTTCCCAAGCGATAATTTAGGTAGAAATAAAGATATTACAGATATACAACATTTGCACGAATAAACTTAACCAAGAATTTCCAAGTCCGAAAAGGTTTAAAGTTCCACTAAATTCAATATCAGAGTAATTATTTTTTGTCTAGATGCTGAAATTATGTCGCAGAAGCATGTGTAAAGTTTACAAGCAATAGCTTTTATAGAAACAGAGATATTACAGATAAACAACATTTGCACGTAAAAACTTAACCAAGATTTTCAAGTCCGAAAAGGGTTATAATTCCACTAAATTCAATATCAGAGTAATGAATCTTTGTCTAGAGGCTGATATTATGGTCACAGAAGCTTGTGCAAAGTTTCGAAGCAATAGCAACTGTTGTATACCAGTTATATCTCTGTTTCTACTTAATCTTTTGCTTGGAAAGTTTGCAAATACTTCCACTACCATCATATCATCCTCTAGACAAAGATTGTCTACTCTGACTTTTGGCCAAAGGAGCGAAAGTCAGTGACAAAGTACATCCTCCCCTGAGCTCGAGATGAGTTCTCATGGCTCTGTTAAGACATCGCCATCCTTCAATGTAACGAATTTCAGCTAGGCTAGAAATTCCGAGGTATAGCTGTAGCCTTGTTGTCGTCGTCGTTGTCGTCTTTGTTGTCGTCGTCGTGCAAAACTTTGACGTGTTGTGATATATCTGATTCTACTGAAGGCACTCGCTTGAAATTAGGCACACATGTTCAACATCAAAAGAGTAACATATTCTATCAAAGGGATATCTCCGTATGCATTAAAATGTGCAAATAATGCCCCTTTTCGATTAAATTTGTTTGCATTATACTGCACCTGCAGTCGAGCGTTGCACCCATAGGCTGTGCTTATGTAAGGAAACATGTCGCATCAAAATTTCACCCGGCTTACTCCCTGAAATAAATAACTCAGGCGATCAGAAATTTAGAGAAAACTGGGGATTAATTACCCAATAGATTTGATCCGTGATTTATGCGACTCATAAAATCCTGTAGAGCAGTGTAACATGGCGGCATGATCAATAGGTGAAAAACAAAAAGAGCAATACTTTTGTGTCAGGTGCTTGTGAGAACTTCAAGACAATATGTGAATGGTTCATGCTTCAAGTCGGGTAAAAGATAAAAAGAGCCGAGTAGTCCAGAAGGCTTATTCCATGAATGGGTTAATAATTGTAGACCTATACTGGATAGCAGATCGAGGCTAGGAAAGGATGTAATGGTAGTACTGATGTGAGAAATACTAGGAATCCGTTGTTAGGTGCTCAAACCGCTGCAAACTGACTGAAAGATTTTTAAAAGCAACGTTAAACCCCACCAATCAAATAAACAAACAAAGTAAAAGGAGTACTTATCCTTGTATGATGGCTGAACTGACCAGAATTTTTTATTTCCGAAAATAATAGCAGATTGCCAACTTTTTTTCAATCCTTGTGGGCTATTTGGACCCCTGGATTTGATTCTTGGGCAGATCCCTGCAGCTCCTGTATAAAAACTCTTCAAAAGATTAAGAAGGTTATTTTAGAATGGCGGCATCCCCTTCTGTAATATAGTTCATGGGGTGTATGGATGGTTATTGGAAGTATGAAAGATGTTATGAAATTCAGGGTAGATCCGTGGAACAATGAGTATATCAAAAGATTGAAAAGACAAAATTATATTAGCCTTTTTCTTTTTTCAGTACTAAATATTTTTTAAAAAACAACAACAACATGAATTCATAAATCTTGTACTGAGCACCTTATCGTTGGTCATAATTCTAAAAATAACATGAACTCCATTTTATATCAGCTTCACTGCTCAAATTCAAATTACTAATGACTGTATTATAATCATACTTATCATTGTTTTAATCCTGCCACAGTTTCTTAGGTATGTAAGTTTATTTATTAGATGCCTCTGTTATTAATCATACTTAACAACGTCTTTGTAAGTCATACAGATGTCATCCCTGAATAGACCGACGCCCTTTCTGGCACGCCTTGGCCCGTCTTTGGTGATACAACAGAGCTGTCATGACTTCAATATATACATGTATGATATGTGAGGCAAACAAACATAACAAACCTAAATTGTAGGAAATCTCATTTTCTAACTACTAATACGTAGATTTGATACAATATTTTTGACTTTTCAATCTTCACTGAGTGTGGTGACATTAATGGGTCAAATCTTGTTGTCATGGCAACTAATTGCATGTAGCACGAGATTACATAGAGCTTAACTGGGGAAAGAGAATAAAGCTTTGACCATCAACCAATACATTTTATTGTCATAACATCATACATTTTCCCAACAAGCATGGGATGCGCCGATTCCAATATTTCTTCTCAATGTTTTATAGTGTTAAAAGAGTTTTCATATATGAAATCCAGTTACCTACACAAGAATAAAAATCCATAGGGCCAGATAACCCATTAAATTTAGAAAAAATGGTCATTTACTAATATTTTCGAAAATGAGAATTTCCATCCAGTACTACCATCATTAAAGAATAAGAAAAGAAAATTGGTCTGTTTGTTTGTTTAAAGTTTTTAACGATCGCTCAGTCATATCCCGGTGGCTTAAGCACCTAAAAACGGATTCCTGGTATTTCTCACAATAGTACTACCATTACTCCCTTTCTTAGCCTCCAGCTGCTATCAAACATAGGTCTTCGATTATCAACCCATTGGCGGAGAAAAAGCCTGTTAGACCACTAGACTCTTATCCTTCACCATACTTGCGGCATGAATCATTGACAAACTGTCTTGAAGTTCTTACAAGCACTTGGCTCGAAAGAATTGCTTGATTGTTTTTAACTCATTGATCATGCCGCCATGTTACACAGCTCTACGGGATTTGATGAGTCGCATAAATCACAAATCAAATCTATTGGGTAATTAATCTCCAGTTTTCTCTATATTTCTGATCGGCTGGGCTATTTATTTCAGGGTGTAAGCCAGGTGAAATTTTGATACGACAGGTTTTCTTACATAAGTACAGCCTATGGATGCAACGCTCGTCTGCAGGTGCAGTATAATGCAAACAAATTTAATCGAAAAGGGGCATTATTTGCACAAAATGCATATGGAGATATCCCTTTGATAGAATATGTTACTCTTTTGCTGTTGAACATATGTGCCTAGTTTCAAGCGAGTGCCTTCAGTAGAACCAGATATATCACAACACGTCAAAGTTTTGCACGACGACGACAACAAAGACGACAACGACGACGACAACAAGGCTACAGCTATACCTCGGAAGTTCTAGCCTAGCTGAAATTCGTTACATTGAAGGATGGCGATGTCTTAACAGAGCCATGAGAACTCATCTCGAGCTCAGGGGAGGATGTACTTTGTCACCGACTTTCGCTCCTTTGGCCAAAAGTCAGAGTAGACAATCTTTGTCTAGAGGATGATATGATGGTAATGGAAGTATTTGCAAACTTTCCAAGCAAAAGATTTAGTAGAAACAGAGATACAACTAGTAACAAACAGTTGCTCGAAAAAGCTTAACCAAGAATGGTATGTCAAAAGAGGCTTAAAATTCGAGGTCATTCAATATGATAATGGTCGTTTGATGTATCTGACCCGTTTTCAAAACGTCCTATCCTTATGTAGCCAGTTGGTACAATAATTCTGTGAAAGTTTGAAAGCAAATTGTATGAAAACTGTTGACTCTTATCGCAATAACAAGAAAAAATTTCCAAGACGCGTGGGCGTACAGGGAATATGCGATCCCAATAGCTCTTTTGAACTTCAGCCCGTACTATAAGCTAACAAGAGGACGTTTGGAACTTGGCCGCTCACCTGAGAGAATAGCTCTATTAAGTATGTTTGTCTATGCAACCCAAGAAAAAGATAGCTTCACATTTCATCAACTTAGCTCTTTATCAATCGGAATTCTTTCTACCAAATATGGTTTGAATTGGCAATATAGTTTGGCAATTTAACCTTTAAACTATTTTGAGAGGGTTACACCGTAAGCGCAATTCTGAAAAGGTAATGTGAATCTTTCCGTAAAAGTGTAGATGTGTTAAAAAGATTTTCATATCTTTACCACTTTTTTTCAGTAAAACGTCATCACAAGTCATAACAGCAGAAATATGCCCATGGACAAATGAAAAGGTATTTCTAAGAGATTTTCGGGAGAAATGTTTAATATAGAAAGATTCGGATAAATAAGGAATTTTACATAAAGGCCGCTTTTTCCATGATACAAAATTAATATTGCAAAACAACTAAAATTTCTACGAGGTCACATTATGAGCAACATGTGAAAGTTCGAGAAAATCTATCTTAAATTATTTGAGAATTGTAAACAATAAAATTTGCTAAATGAAAGCAACTTTTTCTATAACCAACAACAAGCAAGATATCAACATAAAACAGGAAACCTGAGGGAGTTCCATCAGAAAAGCTTATCTCCCAAAAAGCCTAGAGAATGTATCAAGCATAATTCCTTTGGGGTTTCTTGACTTCCGACCAGTAGTTACAGAGAAGATATTTTTTTAATAATATATTGGGTGGGGATCATTTATAAGTGACTCAACAGCCCGCAGCACCATTGTAACTATGTTATCAGGATGAGTTGGCAGGACATGTCCTAAGCATCATTTCTGTAAAGATTGCTTAGATTCTGACCATAAGTTTAAGAAAAGAATATTTTTATATATATTTAAACGCACGGAGTTGCAGAGTTTTTATTTATATCACACCATACTGTTATCATGTTTATAAAAACACCGCATCTCCATTTCTTCAAATTCATTGAGTTTTTTTTTATCTTGATTATTAGATTTATTTTAAGATAACTTTTATTCATGTATAGATCCAGAAGATGAGACCACGGTCTAAATTTCGGAATACATTATTGGCTAACACGTGACAGTCAAATTGGAGTCTCTATATGTAAATGTATGAACCTGGTACCTACAGAAAGGTTTTGTACCAAGCAATGGTCATTTGAAATATCAAGGCTCTTTGACTAACCATTCAAAAGTTATGACCAATGTTTATTTTTTTTTAAGAAATTTGACCTTGAAAAATGACCTTGACTGATGACCTTGAACTTGGTACCAACAGATAGGTCATGTTCAAACAATGATCATGTGTAATATGAAGGCTCTATGACTTACCATTCAAAAATTATGACCAAGGTTAATTTTTTCAAACACATATGACCTTGAAAAATGGCCTTTACTTTGACTGATGACCTTGAACTTGTTACCTAAATCCCACTGGACTTTGCCCAGAGGAGCAAAAAAGTATTTGAAATTGAATGAATTTAATTCAAGGGAAACAAAATATTTTTTTCCGTTCGATGCTCAGCAAAGTTGAGTAGAATAGTTTTCGGGTTATAATCAATCTTTAGATATAAGGTTATAGATATACGAAACCTTTTTTCATTTTTTTATTCATTTAATATTTGCTTTACATTCTTACAAACAGGCGATACATAAGTGACAATGATAGAATCAATACTGTTATCATGTTTATAAAAACACCGCATCTCTATTTCTTCAAATTCATTGAGGTTTTTTTTTTATCTTGATTATTAGATTTATTTTAAGATAACTTTTATTCATGTATAGATCCAGAAGATGAGATCACGGTCTAAATTTCGGAATACATTCTTGGCTAACACGTGACAATCAAATTGGAATCTCTATATTTTTCTCGTTCACTCATTGTTTTAACTAAGTTGGAGATAACTAGTTTTGTACCATACTTTTAACAATTGCCCAGTTTTCTTGTTTATTTATGTTCTTTGATACGTCATTTATTTTTGAAGCTAGTTCTAGATGTCGTATGAAACCAGTGACTGTAGGCATTACCTTTTTAAACTTGCTGTTGTATATATATCTCTTTAATTCTAGGCATAAAATGTCGGCCTTTAGTTTATTTTCGAAGCCTAGTATAATGTCAATGGAATGTACATGTAGTTTAAAATCTGGGTAGATTGCATGTATCTGGGTAGATTGCATGTACGCAACCTCGTAACTATTTTATATTACCTTAGCTACGAGGTTTGAGAAATAGTCTTCACAATGTTAACGTCCATAACCTCGTAAATATATCTTAAATCAAGCTACGGTTACTAGGCTTTGGAATGAAATGATAAGTTATTCTGAAAACTTGTATCAATATGGCTGAAGTCACGGGTGCGGAAATATGAGTTTTCTCACTTGTTTACGTGCAAGTCAAAGTCGATTTCCTACTTGTCAAGGATAAAACGTATCTTGTCAACAAAAAGATGAATTGATAAATATTGAGAAAACGCTGTAACCAAGCATTTTCTTCATTAAAGACAATATTTTCTTCACTTTGATACAATTATTTCTCCTAGATCATTTTAATTATGTCCAAAGATTTGCTCTGGTATTTACTTGTCTACGGAAAAATGTACTTGTCTGCAAGTTGGAAAGCCCGCGTCGGACAAGTTAAGCATAGGATTTCCAAAACCCTGCTGAAGTAACTAAGTTTTAGTGTAAACTTACAATCAGTCTATAACCTCGGGACTGCAGTTTCATTAGGAATGAAACAAAAAAGTCATTCTGAAACCTCATAACTATGCCTTTGGTTTTGCTATAGTTAATTTAAAAGAGTAAGTCGTACATCAAACTAAAGTAACGAAATTTCAATTGAAAAATTGCTGTAGTGACTAGGTTTAACAAGAGCACCGCAGGCGGGTGACAACGCTCGGCTGTTTATTATTTGTTAGGCAAATGCAAATGTATGAACTTAGTACCTACAGAAAGGTCTTGTACCAAGCAATGATCATTTGAAATATGAAGGCTCTTTGACTTACCATTCAAAAATTATGACCAAGGTAATTTTTTTTCAAACAAATTTGACATTGAAAAATGACCATGACCTTGACTGATGACCTTGAACTTGGTACCTACAGAAAGGTCTTGTCCCAAGCAATGGTCTTTTGAAAGATGAAGGCTCTTTGACTTACCATTCAAAAGTTATGACCAATGTTAATTTTTTTAAAGAAAATTGACCTTGAAAATGACCTTGACTGATGACCTTGAACTTGGTACCAACAGATATGTCATGTTCAAACAATGATCATGTGTAATATGAAGGCTCTATGAATTACCATTCGAAAAGTTATGACCAAGGTTATTTTTTTCCAACAAATATGACCTTAAAAATGGCCTTACTTTGACTGATGACCTTGAACTTGGTACCTAAAGAAAGGTCTTGCCCCAAACAATGATCATGTGAAATATGAAGGCTCTATGACTTACCATTCAAAAGTTATGACCAAGGTTAAATTTTTTAAAGAAATTTGACCTGAAAAATGACCTTGACCTTGACTGATGACCTTGAACTTGGTGCCTCCAGAAAGGTCTTGTCCCAAGCAATGGACATGTGAAATACGAAGGCTCCATGACTTACCATTCAAAAGTTATGACCAAGGTTAAATTTTTCAAAGAAATCTGACCTTGAAAGATGACCTTGACCTTGACTGATGACCTTGAACTTGGTACCTAAAGAAAGGTATTTTCCCAAGCAATAATCATGTGAAATATGAATGCTCTATAACTTACCATTCAAAAGTTATGACCAAGGTTAAAGTTTGTCAAGCCGACGACAATGACAACGCCCACGCCAACAACGCGAACGTTGCCAAGGTGATCATAATACCTCGGGTTTTCTTCGAAAACAGCCGAGCTAAAAATTAGGTGTTACATAACAAGCAAGTAAACCTCGTAGCTAAAGATTAATTACTTAAAAAAAGGAAGAGAAAAGATCAGTTATTCTGAAATGTCGAAAATGTGCCTTTTGTATCACTGTTGTTTCTTGGTTTTAGAATTAAACTTTTAATAAGTAACCCTGTTACAGTAAGTTTCATCGTGATATTGACATTCATCTCAATCAAAATCTTTCCAAATCCTTCACTGAGCACTCCATTCATACATTCGAAACACTCACTCAAACCGCTCAAAAACGCTCCAAATGACTGAAAAATATTAGATCAACAACTACCTTCAAATTCAATAATGCAAAACCCAAAATCGCTATTTCACTGACATAATTGAGATTTTAAGCATCTGATCATTGTTTCTTGGACAAATAGGAAGCTATTTTTAGAACTTTTATGCATATGTTTAAAGGGAGGTAACTAATATAGCTAATTTTGTTCATCTTGAAATCTTGAATTCCGAAATCATTCCAAAATCATTCAACTTGTCAATTTCACGATGTTGTCAACTGGAATAAAAATGTATTCAAGCTTAATTTACTGACCTTATATAAAATGGGCAATTCCTAAACCTCATAACTAAATGGAAATATTGCCGTAGTTACAATCTTTTCTTAAATTAAACCAACAAAGAGTTGTCCAAAATCCTCGTAACTGCGTATTAAATCGAGCTGTAGCTACAAGGTTTTGGAGCGAAACGATTAGTTTCTCTAGAACCCCATCCAAATGTCTTTACTACTGAGTTTATGACCTAGTAATTAAAAATCAAATCACGCTTTAGTAACAATTGAGAGGTTAAAGTTTACTAAGCTAACGTCAAAAAATTCATTTACACAAACGACGTCGAGGAGTTAGCGCAAACTCAACCTTTTTTGGTTCAAACATATCCGAGCTAACAAATTACTAGCTTAAAGGCTTTGGAATAAAACTTGGGTATTAATTATCAAACGTGGAAATTATACCTTCGATACTGCCATAGTTACTAGGTTTTCGAATTAAACTTACAATAAGTGGCAATCAAAACCTCGAAACTAAAGATTATGTCAGAATGCATTTTCCGTTAAAACGTTTTATACCTTTTGATGCAATCATAAAGCTAATCGATTTCTAAGATCTATTCAGTACCATCTCAAGATGTGTCCTGGTATTTACTTTTCTGTGGACAAGTAGACTCTAAAATTGAACTTGTCCGGCACCGCTATATCCAAGATATATTTTCAACTTAAGAAATTTTGGCCCGCCAATCGACGCAATCGTTCACTGCTCTGTTAAATTTAGTTCGTATGAAGTTACAACCCCTTTAAAAAAATACTCTTTTGATAGAGATCATGTGTGCCAAGTTTGACGTTGAGATATCAATTATTCGCACGACCACGACGCCAGGACACAACAGCAGGGGTGTGGAATTCCCATACCCGACTTGTCCGACTCGGGCTTTTGTACTTGAGGACAAGTAAATTTTTCTAAGCCACTTGTCCAAGAACAAGTAAATACCAGGGCTAATCTTGGAATGTTATTTTAAAGAAATAAGAGAGAAATCATCCTAATGTTCATATCATAGGGTAGAAAACATTGTTTTTAATGAAGAAAATGCTGCATACCAGCATTTTCTTCATCAAAAGGCAATGGTTTTTTTTCAAATTTTTCTATTTACTGTTTAGCGGACAAGTTCATTTTGATTCTGGACGAGTAGAAAATCCGCTTTAACTTGTCCAGGGACAATTGGAGAAAACTCTTATTTCCACACCCCTGCAACAATTCACCGGGTTTTCCTCCGAAAATAGAGCTGAATTATTATTATTATTATTATTATTATTATTTTCGAATGCTTTCAACAATCTTCCAGTGATATCTCAGCGGCTGGGGCAAATAACAATGGATTCCTGGTATTTCGTTCGCTTGTATTACCGTTTCATCTTTTAATAGCATCCAGCTGTTATCCCATATAGGTCTACAAGTAGAAATCCCTTTGGGAAAGACTAATAGTCGAGAAGGGCAAGTGTTGCCGTCGGGAAGTGATTGATTGATTGAATGGAGTTTTACGCCACTTTCAACATTTTTTCAGTTATATGGCGGCGGCTAGAGCAATGGATTCCTGCTATTTCTGTCACCAGTACAACCATCACAACCTTTCCTAGCCTCCGGCTGCTATCTCACATAGGTCTTCGATTATCAACCCATTGGTGAGAGACAAATAGTCGGAAAGAATGAGTGCCGCCGTCGGGGATCGAACCCGTGACCTCTAGATTGACAGTCTGACGCGTAACCAACTGCACTATGACGGCGGCAGCAGAGATTAAAATAACTGAAAGCAGGTCGAAACAAGGTTCGAACTCACGACTCCACTAGTAAGAGCTAATTGCTTATTTCTGAATACAGACCGGGCTCGTGTCTCGATTTGACTCTAAAAAGAAATTATTGGTGCAATTTTCTATAATATATTAACATAGCGACGCTTTGGTTTGGTAATAGAAATATTAATTTAACCCTTCTCCTGCTTGGCATATCTTCCTGCAAAAACGAAATTTTGGCGGGCACAATAGACTTAGATCAGCCTGCACAGACGTGCAGTCTGATCTTAGTCCAAATTGCCCGATTTCCAAATAAAACTTGTATTGAAACTTGAGCCATACCGGCAGTAATATTGGTAATTAGTTTGAAACCAAATTTAATTTAGTCTGATAAGGGTTAACTGATTTAACAAAGGAAAATTACTTGTTATTCATATTTCAACACATACATGACATAAAAGGTTAAACTTACCAGTATTTTACAGAAAGTCTGCATCAAATGAATGGTTGAAGAAATGGGGAATTCAGCACACCTCTGTCCTCTATATTAGAATGATGGCGGCTTAGAAAATTAGGCGGAACAACAAGTTGTGAAAAGCGTGCAATATTTGAGTTAGTGAATAGATCGCAGTTTCACGATTGTCTCGGTTATAGACTCTGAGTTCAGGATGACAAAACAGCGCAAATGTTTATCCGACTATACCCCGTTTTTCACGCAAGAGCACGTACAAAGCGGGGTATAATTGGAATACTGTTTCCACCGTTTTGTCATCCTGAACGCAGGGCTGATATCCACTCACCAATATAATCTACTTATAGGTATATTTTGCTCGGCGTGCCGTGAAATCAACTTTTTATTGTTAGATTCATATGCCATTTGTTCGAAGTGGGTAAAAAATGTTAAAATAACGCATTAAGAAAGCTTAAAATCTACTTTTCAACCAACGTTATTGTTTGTCTTAAAACTTAAGGTTCACCCAAACATGTACTTTCATAATTTCAGTGAAGGGATCAGGTTAGAAATTTCTATCATTTGCTTTTTAATTTTACCCGATTTTCCTTGGATAATGGTCTCAACGCCTACGTCAGAGCTCAGGTTTGAAAATACACCTATAGTGGCATACGAGTTTTGAATCCTGTGTTCAGGATGACGAAACGGTACAGACTTTTTGCAATTTTTTCACAAGTTAAACAAGAACTGTCGCAAAGCGAACATATAACCCCGCTCACCCATTGTTTTGTCCTGTCCTATAAAATTTATTTTCCACCATAAGTCCAGGGTTCGATCCCCGACGGTTGCACTCATCCTTTGCGACTATTTTCATCCCACCAAATATTTGATTATCGTAGACCTATGTGGGATAGTAGCTGAAGGCTAAGATGTAAAGGATGTAATGGTAGTGCGGGAGTGGGAAATACCAGGAATTCATTGATATGTGCTCCAGCCACCGCGATACTACTGAAAGATTGCTGAGAGCGAGATAAACCTCCATACAAAATATAAAAAAAACAAATCCCACCATAGCTGCTTTCATACATGATCTATTTGCAACATGATAATAATATTGAGTAAATTCTTCAAGTTCAAGGGAGATATAATTTAACAACAACTATACTTAGCAAAAAAAATAGAAAAGAAAATTTACATTCTTTTTGGTCTGTTTTAAATGACTAACAGTGACTAAGGGCCAACTTTATTGACACGTGATAGTCGGGCTAACAACGGGGACTACACAGACGTTGGATTTTGCGTGATTGAAACGAGCTAGGGGTAGTGCTGGTGTAACTTCCGGTTTTGGTCACATACTCGTGTTGAGCTACCCAAAGTTCATTTGAGCGCTTTTTGTAACTAAGTCACACTTATTCCGTAGCTCCGTAGCATTGGCACGAAAAAATGTTGCACATTTCATTTAAACTGGGATGCCACAGCCTTTGTCTCCCGCAAAATTGGCGAGAGATACACCTAAGATAAAAGGGCAACTTGTGGCTCAGATGAAATATTCTAGCCGTGCCGTGAGAAACGATAAGAAATCATGGATAGGTGCACTAGTCGTCGAATTTTAAATATAAAACTTTTGAAAGCAAACTATAAACCCCTGATAATTTCTCGCAGCCGCGACCAGATAATCTTGATATTTTAAGACACTTACATGGTACTCATTTATCATGCATCATTCTTTCAGCGCTTAATTATAATAAACTCTAAATAATAATAATAATAAAAGGTGAAAGTGTTTGCATTTTTTTCTAGAAATAGACGGTCTGATATCAGGCCAATACAGGCGTCATTACTGCATTAAATCGAACGCTCGCTTTTCCTTAATTGTAATGTACATCAGACTATCCCAATTTTAAAACCGCATGCCGCAAACTTACAAAGTCACTTTAACAACAATTTTTTCACAATCAGGGTTTTCGCATACAAAGAAAAAATAAGGGCCAAATCATGAAAACACCGGCGTCGTTTAGCGCGTTTTAATACATGACGTCACAAATATTTTGATACCGTTGGGGAAGATACAGTCCAAGACGTCTAGATTAAATCCTGGCATATTTTAATTTGATACCAAAACGAGTTTCAATGCGTTTTTTATCAAAGTATCACTTGACACAAAGATCTCCATAGACAATCGGAAAGCAACAAAGAAACTTATCTTCCGCCAAAAACCGATTTACCTAAAAATCACCAAAAACGACACATATATATATAATACGTATTTAGTGTTTTGTATGAGAAAAAATATCTAACGAGGTTGGGAGAATCGATCATTGTCAAGGCTCTGCCGAGACAATTATCAATTCCCACAACCGAGTTAGATATTTTTTTCATACAATACACTAGCTAAGTATTATATTTATCTTATATCCTCTATTTGCCTTGTTTTTGTAGATGTTTCCAACAGAAATGCAAGTTTCTAAAAATAACCACATTATATATTTGTTCTAAAAGTAAGGTAACTATGTGATATCATAAAAAAATATCATACGGGACGTTATCACACGGATATTTATATAGTTATAAGATAAGTGTGTAAGATCGCTCGGCAGAAAACGTCATTATGACATTACGTAGTCTCAATACATTATTGTGGTTCTCCTGTCTCCTGGGTGTCCAAATCGATTTGGTCAAAAAGTACAGCAGAATTGTTGTTTATATGAGGAAAAGAATCTACCCTGCGTTCAGGATGAAGCGTTAGCGAAGCGCTTTCGAAATGATACCCCGCTTTGCACGTATGTGCACGTGCAACGCGGTGTATCATCTCAAAACGCTCGCGAAACGTGTTTACATCCTGAACATAGGGCTGATACTCGATTTGGAAGCTAAACCTTGTCTACAACAGAAGAAATAAGAGCCATGTCGGATATGGTCGCCCTCCGCCATGAAAGCTTGATAGTAAACTGAAGCGTAAGATAACAAAGGGCAATACTTCCAAAATTATGCAAGCAAGAGTTGTAATTCGTGTGCACCGCATTTCTCTTCCACGAGATTTATCCACCAATAAAGTTTCAAGATGGTAGTTTTTAAACTTTGGGAGAAATGCCCCGGCAAGTTTGGTGACGAAATGACGGAATGACGGACGGAGACCACTACTAAACCCCCTTCGCCAAACGGAGGGGATAAAAATAAGTTCGCAAAGTGGATCTTAACCTCGCACAGAAAAGAAATAAAGGATATTGAATGAGTGGTCATGGAATACCGAATTTATTAAAAGAGTCATATTATCAGATAAAAATGAGGCTGCGACGAGTTTTTATCTGTTTTATATGAATCTTTTAATAAATTCTGTATTCTATGAGCACAAATTTTATATTCTATTTATAATATGACCCGATTTTTTGCGAAAAATAGTCGAAATTCCGCAATAATTATAACATTATGACGTCATTTTAGCAGTAACAAAATAGCGTTGTTTGCAGAGTTATTCCACTAGTGTAGCAACACCCGTGTAATATCAAAAATATTAAACGGGATTATTTCACTCCCGCGATGTAGGTCATATTATACATGTTGATAAGCCAGACTTTATGTTGGCGGGTTGCTCAGCCAGATTTGCATGCACCTTTCGACAGTTCATATCTCAACAGTCTCCCACAGCCGACTGTGCTTTCTAACCCAAATCAGAGACAATCAACAAATGTAAACGTGGACCGTAACGTCGTTTGCGGAAACCTAACGTTACTCCCATCTGATACTTTCAAAGGCCTTTTAAGCATTTAGAGCAATAATTCAATAAAAAATGAATAAAGTAAGGGACACTGGCAGTCAGCCTTTTTTTTTCTTCTAAAATAAGATTCTATTTCACATTGCAATTAATTTTGTATTTATTTCAATCCGTGGCATATAATCGTAGGACTACTAAATCTAGATCAAGATTTAATAGATCTAATAAAGATCTGATCTTATTGCAGCCAATTGAAAAATTTCCTCCCCAGTTAGGTTAAAATTTTCCTCCCTAGCCAGATAAAAAAAATTCTTCCAAAGCAAGGTGAAAAATTTATAATAACAACCAAATGAAAAATTTTCCTCCCCAGTCAGGTAAAAAAAATTCTCCCTGGCCAGATGAAAAATTTTCTTCCAATGCAAGGTGAAACATTTCTAATTACAACCAAATGAAAAATTTCTTCCACAGTCAGGTGAAAATATTTCCTTCCTGGCCAGATGAAAAATTTTCTTCCTAACCAAGGTGGAAATTTTCTTATTACAGCTAATTGAAATATTTCTTCCCAGTCAGGTGACAATTATCCTTCCTGGCCAGATGAAAAACTTTCTTACAAAGCAGGGTGAGAAATTTCTAAATACAGCCAAATGAAAAATTTTCCTCCCCAGTTAGGTTAAACTTTTCCTCCCTGGCCAGATGAAAAATTTTCTTCCAATGCAAGGTGAAAAATTTCTAATTACAACTAAATGAAAAATTTTCTCCCCAGTCAGGTGAAAATTTTCCTTCCTGGCCAGATGGAAAATTTTCTTCGTAGCCAAGTTGGAAATTTTCTTAATACAGCCAATTGAAAAATTTCCTCCCCAGTTAGGTTAAAATTTTCCTCCCTGGTCAGATGAAAAATTTTCGTCTAAAGCAAGGTGAAAAATTTCTAATAACAGCCATATGAAAAATTTTCCTCCCCAGTCAGGTGAAAATTTTCCTTCCTGGCCAGATGAATTTTTTTTTTCAAAAGCAAGGTGAAAAATTTCTAATTACAGGAAAATGACAAATTTTCCTCCCAGTCAGGTGAAAATTTTCCTTTCTGGCCAGATGAAAAATCTTCTTCCAATTCAAGGTGAAAAATTCATAATTACAACGAAATGAAAACTTTTCTTCCTAACCAAGGGGGAAATTTTCTTATTACAGCCAATTGATAAATTTTTCATCTCCCCAGTCCGGTGAAAATTTTCCTGTCTGGCCAGATAAAAAAAATTCTTCCAAACCAAGGTGAAAATTTCTCATAACAGCCGAATGAAAAATCTTCCTCCCCAGTCAGGTGAAAATTTTCCTCCCTGGCCAGATGAAAAAATTTCTTACAAAGCAAGGTGAATAATTTCTAATTACAGCCAAATGAATAATATTTCATCTGGGCAGTCAGGTGAAAATTTTCCTCCCTGGCCAGATGAAATAATTTCCTTCAATGCAAGGTGAAAAATTTTTAATTACAGGCAAATGAAAAATTTTCTCCCAAGTCAGGTGAAAAATGTTCTTTCCTGGTCAGATGACAATTGTTCTTCCTATTCAAGGTGGAAATTTTCTTATTACAGCCAATTGAAAACTTTCCTCCCCAGTCAGGTGAAAATTTTCCTTCCTGGCCAGATAAAAAAATTCTTCCAAAGCAAGGTGAAAAATTTCTAATAACAGCCAAATGAAAAATTTTCCTCCCCAGTCGGGTGAAAATTTTCCTTCCTGGCCAGATGAAAAATTTTCTACCAAAGCGGGATTACAAATTCTAATTACAACCAAATGAAAAAATTCCTCCCCAGTCAGGTGAAAAAATTTCCTTCCTGGCCAGAAAAAAAAATATCTTTCTTACCAAGGTGGAAATTTTCTTATAACAGCCAATTGAAAAAATTCTTCCCCAGTTAGGTTAAAATTTTACTCCCTGGCCAGATGAAAAATTTTCGTCCAAAGCAGGGTGAAAAATTTCTTATAACAGCTAAATGAAAAAATTTCCTCCCCAGTCAGGTGAAAATTTTCCTCCCTGGCCAGATGAAATTTTTTTCTTCCAATGCAAGGTGAAAAATTTCTAATTACAACCAAATGAAAAATTTTCTTCGTAACCAAGGTGGAAATTTTCTTATAACAGCCAATTGAAAAAATTTTCATCTCCCCAGTCAGGTGAAAATTTTCCTGCCTGGCCAGATTAAAAAAAATCTTCCAAACCAAGGTGAAAATTTCTAATAACAGCCGAATGAAAAATCTTCCTCCCCAGTCGGGTGAAAATTTTCCTCCCTGGCCAGATGAAAAAACTTCTTCTAAATTATGGTGAAAAATTTCTAATTACAGCCAATTGAAAAAATTCATCCCCAGTTAGGTTAAAATTTCCTCCAAGGCCATTAAAAAATTTTTTCTTTCAATGCAAGGTGAAAAATTTCTAATTACAGGCAAATGAAAGTTTTCTCCCAAGTCAGGTGAAAAATGCTCCTTCCTGGACAGATGAAAAATGTTCTTCCTTACCAAGGTGGAAATTTTCTTAATACAGCCAATTGAAAAAATCCCCCAGTCAGGTGAAAATTTTCCTTCCTGGCCAGATAAAAAAATTCTTCCAATGCAAGGTGAAAAATTTCAAATTACAACCATATGAAAAATTATCTTCCTAACCAAGGTGGAAATTTTCTTACTACAGCCAATTGAAAAAATTCCTCCCCAGTCAGGTGAAAATTTTCCTGCCTGGCCAGATAAAAAAAATTCTTCCAAAGCAAGGTGAAAAATTCTTATAACAGCCAAAAATGAAAAAAAAAAAATCCTCCCCAGTCAGGTGAAAATTTTCCTTCCTGGCCAGATGAAATTTTTTTTTTCAAAGCAAGGTGAAAAATTTCTAATCACAGCCAAATGGAAAATTTTCCTCCCCAGTCAGGTGAAAATTTTCCTCCCTGGCCAGATGAAAAATTTTTTCTTCCAATGCAAGGTGAAAAATTTCTAATTACAACCAAATGAAAAATTTTGACCCGAAATTAACCTCTGTAGAAATAATCCTAAAAAACAAATACTGACATGATATCATTTAATCAAAAATATATATATTACATTCAACACCGTCCCTATGAAAGCACGTGCAAACGCGAGTAGGAATAATCAGATTTTCATTCATCTAAATTGCAAGGGTCAGATTCGGGTCAATAAAATCGCGCTATAGTTATGATCATTCACCAACGATCAAATCATAGAAAAGGGGAGCGGACGGAAGACATTTATCTTTTGTCACAGTCCACATATCGCCTTAAGGAATATCCTGTAATCTCTATGTTGGTCGCCTTCTGAGTGGGTATAAATTTCAAAATCATTGTTATAGTCCGTTTGACTTCTATATGGACCAACATTTCGACGAAAATCTCAGAATCGAATTAATGTATCGTATTTTTCTCTTGTCATATCATATTTTCCATCTAATACCATGAAAAATTTTGTTTTTCAGAATTTTTGAATGTGTAATAATGATTTTGTCTGTCCGTCTACATGTTAACTTTCAGCCTATCATACCTACTCGTGTCTGTAATAAACGGAACAGCGAAACGTCTATCCAAAAATAGCTCTGATTTGCATAGGGGCCGAGTCAAAAGTGTATGGATTTTGGCAAGTCGTTTTAGAATAAAATCGAGTATTTTTGTGAAACTTATTTTGTAGATTGTTTTACTTCCTTAGGATATCAAATCTTAGTGTATTCCGTATTTGTAAAAGAACTGTTTGACCAGATAATTGAAAATAGATTTTATCCATTCTGAGATAAACCCCATATTCCCTTATTTAGACCAATCAAAAAGGATTATTTTACGAAGTCGATGGGATTTTGACGAGGATAACTAGATAAGCAGGCGAGTAATAACAGTACAAATCACGGGATATTGAAGATTAAGATGTCCTGACCGACGATATGCTAATCAGTTTTTTTCCAAATATGGAATAATGGGCATTTCTTCTGTCAAATGTTTAGAATAAAACCACGTGTTTTGACAATTTGTTTACATTTTTTACAACTAAACAGCCTTAACCACCCCTCGTGTTTAAGAGCAGAAAATGCGAAAATATTATCATTAGCTAGATAGACAAAATCAATATTTTGAAATCATTTTGTTTCCAAAAAATATTTTTAGAATGGTATTAAGCTGAAATTAATATTTTACCACATATAAATCCTTCATTCAATCGCAATTTTTATGTAATTGATGAAAAGGTTGGTCCATATAGAAGTCAAACGGACTATACGAGTACACCTATCGTAGTGTATAACGGTACAGGAGAGTAAACCGGAAGTGATATCTGCAATCTTCATAAAATATCAGGGGTGACACCAGAAATATTGAAGCAAATTGGTAATTTAAAGTTATAATGTTAAATCAACGTTCTCTATTTAAAAGTGTTTTCATGATCTTTGCACGTGTACTTGCGTGCAAAGCGGGGTAAAACTTGCAAACAGTTTGCACCGTTGTGTCATATTGAAAGCAGGGCTGGTCTTTTTTCAAAAGCTTATTGTAATTGGCCTGTGCTGCATCCAATATATGACTTGATCCTGTGCGTGACATTTCAATCAATATGATGTGATCGTGATGGACAGACATTTAGCAGCCTTGACAATTATACTAAGCTTTGAGAATTCTCGTTTGTCGTGGACATAGACCGTAGCTATCGATCTGATCAGACTTTGTGGATACACAGACTGAACCGAGTCTTGACAATGCGCACATATGAAATCGTTGGAAATGTCATGCTCAGGTTCAATGTGAAAAAAAAAAAAAGAACTGCTCGGCTTTGGCTGTGTTTGGCGGATGTCAAATAATAGTACATTCTCCAGGGTTGAGGAACTTAACCTTTAAGGTCATATTTCTAAGGTGAAATAGTATGCAAATTTTTAGAGATTTAGACTTAAATTTTACTGACATATAAGCATGTTTGCAATTGTTCTGTCATAAGAAGCTGAACTTCCACGCAATTGAAGGCATTCAGCATAGATAACAGCGTCATTATTTAAATAAGATAAAGATGTACAAGTTAATTTGGGTGATTAGAGGTCCGTTTCGTCTAAGCAGATATGCACAAGATTCCCCTCTAATCTTTCACTTGAAATTGTACATATGTAAACCCTTTTTTCAATATGAAATCCTGTCTTTATACTTTTACAATAATAGTACGCTGCTTTGCGCGTCCGTGTTTTGTTGTCCTGGACACAGTGCTTTCTTCCTGTTACCCATCTATTGAGCAATCAAATGTATTAAGCCGTATAACTTGAAATAAGCGCTTTCAATGTACTTTAAAAGCGGCTTACATGTACATTAATATTTACCATATTTTCCAAGGAACAGGATTTGAATGTTAGCCGACAATTTAATCTTACTTTTATAATCGATGAAATCGTATGGAATTCTCAAATGAAAGCAACACCGAACACCACTCATTTCCAAAATTTATTTTTAAGGTAAAATCAACAGAATTGTTTTTAAAAACATTAAACGATCATAAACAAAAGTGCATAGATTCGTACATGGGGACTAAATGGTGGCTAATAGCTGGTTTCCGGTCACGAGGGCATTTTGTTTTACTGCGCGGACCCTTGGTTGTTTTGACTATTCTAGAAAGACGGTTCTCTTGGCAGAGATGAGTAAACCAGTCGTCCGTGGATGGTGGCAGTGCACTGAAAACATACACAGAGGATATTGAATGAGTAGTCATGAAATACTACATTTATCAAACAAGTCATCTTTAAGTTTACAGCTCTAAAAACCAGCCCTGTGTTCAGGATGTAAAAGCGTTTTGCGAGCGCTTTAAGATGATACCCCACTTTGCACGTGCACATACGTGTAAAGCGAGGTATCATTTCGATAGCGCTTCGCTAACGTTTTCATCCTGAACGCAGGACAGGTTTTGGCGAGTATAGTGAATATGTGTTAATGAAAAACCACATTTTTCAAGCAATCAAAAACGATACTGGGCTGATATTATATCTGTTAAAGACGAAAAGCTTAATGGATTTGGTATCTTATGAATACATGTTTGATATTTTCTTTTTCCCTCATAGCCCCCGTTGTCTTTCATAAATATCAGTCAACAGTTATATTGGTATCTTATGAATACATGTTTGATATTTTCTTTTTCCCACATAGCCCCCGTTGTCTTTCATAAATATCAGTCAACAGTTATATCCTTGTTTTAATCATGTGTAGGATCACATTCTAAATGACGTCATAACAACGTAATCTAACGTACGTTTTCGCGTTTTTTTTAATCATAGCGTTTCAAAGAATGGTTTTTAACGTACAAAATTGTGTTAATAAGATCTTCAACTCGTCTTGTAAAGACAAAGCTATTAGCTCCTCATTACGGTCTCTTACAAAACTTAGCGACATTTTCTGACTTTGCGTCTTTAAGCTATCGCGAATATTAGCGAAATGTTTTGCTAATGAAACCCGACCTACTCTACATGTATACGTACCTGTCAGTTTGAGTGAAGATATGTGGCACCAATGGGGCGACGAAAGATGCGGCCATTTTCTGCATGTCTTTTGTTACAGGTCGTCTAGCCCATACATTTGGATCTTCATTTAGCAATCGCTGAAAATATATATTTTATTTTTTATATATATTATTGCCATTCGCCTATTTCGAATGAATTTGTACGTTCACGTTTGATTACCTTTATTAGATTATTTTTTAAAGAAAACGCTATAGAGTTGCCGGCTAAAAATGAGGCGTAACTTTTTGTTCTCTTTACAGTGTTCTGTCACTCCTTCTTTAATTGGATAAGCCATTTTTGAGTCTTATTTCTGATGTATATTCGTGAAGTATTTAATTCTTTTTGTGACGGCATAGGTAAACACGGCATCATCTTGGTATTTCACAGAAAGATCAACACATGGTTTGGTCAATGTCAACATTTGAATGCAAGTTTCGTTGTCTCAATGTCTTTTGAGATGGTAAAAGGTGTGGAATTAAACAAGTTTAGATAAGAGCTCGGACGAGCAGGAATCCATAGATTAAGAAACATGTATGGCCAATTCGTAAAATAGGGGTGAAGATATGTGAGTTTGTGTGACACACGCGCTCAAATCCTCAAATCAGCCCGTGTGCATCCGTACAGTCTAATTGGAGTATTCATGAGATGCACTTTGTTTTTTTATGTTGTTTTTTTATAATCAGCTTATACAATGTCCTCTAAATATATAATATGACTACAGTAGACTGCTTATGGTAGTGGGTCCGTAATAGTTCTGCAACATTTCAGAGCCCATGATCTTTCACAGTGTTAACCGAGGTTTCCTAATGAAATCATTAGGAAACCTCAGTTAACACTGTTAAAGTTGATGACTTCCGAAACGTTGCGGAACTATTACGGGTCCACTACCTTAATGTTCTATTCCAGGCCCATGTGAAATCGTTGGAAATGTCCTGTACGGACTGTAATAACATACAGTGTTTTACCTGCAGGTCTATAGACGGTATATACGATGTTGAGTTGTAGACTTCACAGAGTTGGTGTAGTGAAACTCGTCTAGGTGATAAACCATCTTTCTCCATAATGATGGAATGTGCTATCTGCAAAAATAAAATTATTATAAATTGATGCCCAGTCTTGGTAAATAATAATAAAGTAAAGAACAGAAAAACATAAAGTTCTAGTAAGTTATATTACTGCTCCGCGTTAAACGCGTGTAAAAGTAATTAAGTACCTGTGTATCGAAGAAATGTTTCACCGTGATTCCGAACTGTTTATATAGGGTTGCGCAATCTGCACCGCAGTTATGGAATACCTGTAAAATAGTAAAAAAAAAGACACTTACTAGTTCGTAATCTATAACCTTTTGTAAGCAATATGCATGATTTACATGTTCTAATTAAAGTACTTAAGAAAAAATCCATTTGATGCGCAGTTAATTCGTTTCCAAGATATTAGATAAGGGTATGAGATCAACTGGGGGATGGAATTCCCGCGAGAGCATCACAAATGTTTTCACAATATTTTCGATTTCAGTCTGTTATTACGATTAGTGTTCATAAAATGTATTCTTAGATCATAAAGAAAATTCTTAGTTGATAATTTATATTTTTGTTTTGTCTGGCAAGTTTCGATTTGTCTAAATAACATCTGTATTAATATTAAAATAATAATTGAGCATGCATCTATATTGCAGACGTATACAAATACATCAAAATCAGCGAAAAAATGTTTTCGCCCGATTTCATTTTATTACGTTTTAATTCCATACCCCTGTGAATTAAGAAATCTCTTGATTTTTTGGCATTTCGTAATTCGATAAAAACGCAGTAAATGCAATTATAGATTGAACTGTAGATAAAAAGAAATAAAAAAAAAGGAAATCCATATAAAACTTGAACTAATCCGGTTGTCTACCTGTCAAACAATATAATTGTCATTGAAAGTACCAGTATGTTACCCGGTGATGACTTAATTATGAAGCGCTTGTAAGTTTGTCAAGATGTAACGAGATCAGCATCTGAGTCTGATAAAATTTTTCTCATTCTTAACTCATTTTTTTCTCAAATTTTAACTTGAGATTACAGCCATAATTCTGTTATAGATCTAATACTTATACAAGTATATGATTAATATATAAGATAACATTAATAAGTTGTTTAAAATATCAAAATATTGATATTATCTTTTATCTTCATGTCTTTGTTTGAACTCTTTAATTTGAGAGAATTCCTAGGTGAGCACGAAAAAAGTTTTATATCCTCAGACCCTTAAAACTCACCTTGAGTAGTTCTACAGACTGTAACATTCTCAGTATCCCGCCATCGTACATGATCTTTGGACAAAGTTTGACATCAAAAAGGTTGATTCTGCCGTCCCAACAGCTCACCGCCATCATTGTGATAAAACCACCTTAAACAGGAACTAAATCGGTTTAATAAAAGTGCGCAAATTTTAAACAGTACATGTATGTGATATGAAAAACGGAATTAAATCCGTGTAATGAGACAAAATCATCGACACGCCCTCTTCCCGGCATAGATAGATAAAAACAATTGAGTAAAGCTAGTGAAGGGTAGCCGAATTTACTTAGTTCTAAACAATTTTGGACAGTTTTGAAAAATTGCTCGTTTCAAAAAAGAAAGATAACTTGCAAAGCACTTAGAGTTACATTGAATCAAAAGTATTGCCCCTTTGCATTATAACCGTGAAAACAGTTTTGACATAGCCAATTGCTTGTCTTGTCACAGTTTGAATAATTTCATAAGGCCTAAATGTAAACATGTTCTTAATTATACTTATACATTCCACCAATATTAACAAGGGACAAATGAGCTTTTGTCGGTATTTCCCATTAGTAGTGAGGTTTCAGAAAAACACCCACGAAGAGGGCCCATCGCATATGCAGATACCCTTGGTTAAGTTTAGGATAGAAAACGAGAGCCGTGGTATATGGGAAATAGACACGAGCGTTAGCGAGTGTCTGTTACCCATATTCCGCGGCACGAGATTTTCTATCTGACTTAGACCACGCTTTTCTTACACTCTCTGTATGTATTACCCGAACCTCTAAATAATGAAAAAGAGTATATATCGCTGTGATAGGCTATTACTCTTATCAAGTTTGAATTTGCTGAAATTACTTATGAATCTATTTCCGTTACCATTTTCAGATCTTGTGCACTTTTGCGGCCTTCCAAAGACTTAAGAAATATAGAGCTGCATAAAATGTTCGTAAACATTTGAAATGACTCGGTCCTCAAATTCTGTCGAGATTCACGTGCAAGACACACTATCACCGTATATCTGTAAATACAACGCTCGGGGTTGTATCTGTGATATATACTTTTAATAAACTGTTTTCTGATTGGCCAATTTGCTTCAAGCGTGGTCTAAGTTTGGTGGACTATATAATTAACAAGGAGCAAATTATTTTTCGTTGGCAATTCCTGTTAGTTGAAGGACCATAGAAAACATCCAGAGTTGGGTCATTGCATTTTCAGATGTTCTTGTTTTAGTTTGGAAGACTATTTATCGATAGCTGAACGGGCTCGATTCTTAAAATAGAATTTTATTGAATATTATCCAATTAAATAAAAACTTTCCATGGAATTTACATTTTTCTTAATCATGCAATTTCTTCTCCATCAACCTATTAGTATTCATTTGATCAATTTGATCAAAATTTCATATATGGATAATTATACAAGAGAAACATGTGTAAGAAAAAAGAAGTTGTAGATATGGAGCGATTTTCCACTTTCCACTATGTATTTTTGTTCTGTGATGCACATATTTTTCAACCTACGTATACACTCGTTGAAGTTATTTCTTCAATCTCTTTCAAGTTGGACTTGTAATGAACTTAAGTTTTGGTGCCTAGTTGTATTGTCATATATGCCGGCGTTGTCAGTTTTGCATGATTGTGTACGAATCGTTATCATGAGAGACAAAAAAACAAACAAACAAACCCTCATACCATGTTCTCCAAGATTAACACCCAAACATTTAACTCCAACAACAGGCCTCTCTTTCGTTAGAATATCTATCACAGCCTTCTCAGCCGCGGCAACTGTTTTAATGTAGCGAATTTTCTCCATCTGAAAACTATAAACAAACAAACCTGTCGCATTATGAACTATTTACGAGAGAGAGAGAGAGAGATAGAGAGAGAGAGAGAGAGAGAGAGAGAGTTAGAGAGAGATAGGGGGGAAGAGAGAGAGAGAGAGAGAGAGAGAGAGAGAGAGAGAGAGAGAGAGAGAGAGAGAGAGGGTCAACTTATTTCTCCCCCGGGCGTTGCCCGATTTTGATGTTTTTCAGCCGGGCCACAATTTGAAACCCGGCCCTGTGCTCCGGCTGACAAGATGCTACAAACTGTTTTCAAATTATACTCGTTTTTGCAAGCATGTGCACGCGCAAAGCGGGGTATAATTAGAAAACGGTTTGTAGCATCTTGTCAACCGGAACACAGGGCCGGGTTTCAAATTGTGGCCCGGCTGAAAAACAACCAAATCGGGCCCCGTCCGGGGGAGAAATAAGTTGGCCCCATGAGAGAGAGAGAGTGGGAGAGACAGACAGACAGAGAGAGGGAGAGACAGAGAGAGGGAGAGACAGAGACATAGAGAGGGCGGGGCAGCAACTCTTGAACTGTCTGAAGCTGTGAGATTTTGTTCATGTTTTCTTCTTATCAACAAGGTTTAAAACTTACAAAAAGGTCGGTTTCATTTAGTGACCGTTTATGCCTCAGTAGCTATATATCTTCAAAAGTTGTAAAATAAATCATATTTTGAAATTTATTTACTATTTCTTATCGATTTCTCGATTGGCAATATTTTGACAGTTTCTTAATTTCTACTTTGAAAACATAGTTTTCATTGAGCATGCATGCCTTCAATTAGTGTTTGAAGTCAACGATGCTTTGAAAAAGTGACGGAAAACGGATATCAACAACATTGCGTCTTAACTCATAGCTTAATGTCAGTAACTATTAGCAATTTCAAAACATTTCATAAAATGGAATAGATTTAAAGAAAAACTCCAACTTTTTAAAATTCGTATTTGTTCGCTTGACAGAGTCGGACATTCCTTAGACCACGCTTGAAGCGAATCGGCCAATCAGAGAACAGAATTTCAAAAGTATTTGATACTTTTGTCGGATACAACTCCGAGCGTTGTTTTTACAGATATACGGTTGCAGTGTGTCTTGCACGTGAATCTCGACGGGATTTGGGGGCCGGGTCATTTCAAAAAGATGACGAGCATTTTATACAGCTCATTTTTCGTAAAGACTTTCTACAGTCGCGAAGTGCAAAAGATCGGAAAATGGTAACGGAAACAGATTCATAAGTGATTTCAGCATATTCACACTTGATAAGAGTTAGGCCTATATCACAGCGAAATTTATCACAGCGAAATTTACTCTCAGTTTCCATTATTTAGAGGTTCGGGTAAAAAAATACAAATGCATGTAGTGTAAGAAAAGCGTGGTCTAAGTCAGATAGAAAATCTCGTGCCGCGGTATATGGGAAATAGACACTCGCTGAAGCTCGTGTCTATTTCCCACATACCACGGCTCTCGTTTTCTATCCTATACATATTGGGTTTGTAATTGAAAAGTGTCTGGAGGCTAAATAAATATACAGTTTAATCGATATAACGCATTTATTTTTATTGGTAAATATAGCTGTCAGTCAAATCTATTGTATTGCAGTCACCGAAAATAAAATAACTTTCTACTCCAATATTTTATAGCTTTATAAGTCGGTGTAATTTCGATATTTACACCCTTTTCGAAAATATTGAAATAAAGTGACCCGTCACGCGAAACGGGCCATCTGGGTAGGGCGAAAAGTAACGACCCCAGTCAGATTGCGCCTATTGCGAAGGCCGATAAGGATGAACTTGGGTGATTGTCTGAATCTGGGATGATCATTCTACCTTTCTGTAAAAAAGTTTTAAAAGTGTGATAGATCTATGGTTGACAGATACTGGAGTTCCGTGGTGGTCCCTTTTCTCGTGACGAGTCACGTTTACTCAATGTCGACGCTTTTTCTGTGCAGGCCACTAAACATAATATAAGACTATCTATGAAAAATGTCTGCTTCAGTAGTAAAATAATCGGTTATTCCCGAACCTCGTAACTACAGCTCATGTATAGGCAATCGGGAACCCTCGACAATTCTACGGAATAGACCTCGGGAATAATACGGGCGCATCCATGAAAGCGCGTCATTTCGCACGTGGGTTTATATGACGTCACAAACATAAACGATCCCGCCAAGGATGACGTTGCATAAAACAAAATTAACGAAAGAATAAAAATGGGCATATCGTTATTTGATAACAAAACGCATTGCTTTTGGAGTTACTATATCTGAAGATCTTTCCTGGAACAAGCATATTGACAATATAACATCTAATGCAAATAAAACTTTAGGTTTCCTCCGCAAAAACATCCAGACCAAAAATAAGAAGATCAGAGAAACGGCATACAAAACACTGGTTAGACCCCAGGTAGAATATGCATCAACTGTTTGGAGCCCTTACATAACATCCTATATCAACAAAGTAGAAAAAGTACAACGTAGAGCAGCAAGATGGGTTCAAAATAATTTTTCTCATTATGACAGTGTCACCTGCATGCAGAAGGATCTTGGCTGGCAAATTCTTCAATATAGACGAGACATCACCAGAGTCACCATGTTTTATAAAATTGTGAATTGTTTTGTTGCAGTACCCATACCAACTTATCTTGAAAGACCAGTTAGGATCACCCGACATATGCACACAAAATCTTTTAGACAGATCCACACAAATGCTTCCTACTTTAAATATTCTTTTTTTCCTTATACAGTGATACTTTGGAACAGCCTACCAGGAACAATCATACAGCAACCTGATATTGCCGCATTCAAGAAGAGTCTTAATTCTTTTCAGATAGTAAGCCGTCCCTGAATATCCAAAATTGTTTTACCAGATCTTTTAATCTAACACTCTCAATACTTTTAAAATTTGACACCCTAACCAAAAACTAACAGTTTTTATTCCAGCACAGACGCGCACCTGCCAGTAATACCCGAAAGGGGAGTCAGGCAGTATATATAGATAGATAGTCTTACTGCGTTTTGTCATCAAATTATAATATGCATAAAAGATCTCGAAAGACGATAGGAAAGAATTAGCAAAATGTGATTTTCTTCAAGCGTATTAACCGAAGTAGCCTACCACCAGGAGCCGAATTACCTAAAAAATGACCCAAAATTACTACACTTACGTCCGAGGTACTTTTCAAGTTACGGAAAAGTCCGAGCGATGTTCCGAATGATGTATAGGTTGAAGTCACGAGGTTTTAGCATTACACCGACGAAAGCGGTGGTGGTTGCGGTAAGTATCGATACAGTTCAGTCCACTTGCAAATGCACAGACTTGCAAAGACGAAATATCCTACCGATTTTTTTTATATTGGCCTATTTTTGCGTGGTTTTGTTCTCAATCCAACACAAATCTTTATATAATAAATATTTTTGAAAAACTACATTTGATTGTCTTGTGTATGATATTTTATGTAAATAATCTTTAGATTTTTACCTTGTCGTTCGAAGAATTTTACGAAACAAGAAAGTAGTCTAAATCTTACTCACACAAACCCCTTTCAAAGCTCCATTTAGATAATACGCGTCACAACTATAGCTCCTGATCGTTGATTATATGCAACACTGCAGTCTTGAAAACATACCAGCTCGGGCTGTGGTGTTTGAATTAAACCAGAAATAGTGATTTCTCCCAGACGTAATTCCAGTACGTATATATGCGACTAATTGTATTTACGAACCATTTACATTATTGATATCGACCCGATAATTTTCTTTTCTATTTGGGTCACACTGTTTAGTGTTCAATGAAAATAAGCCTATTGAATAAGCGGCAGCACCGGGGAAATCCTATTATTTAACCTTTTACATCATCCACTTTCTTAGGCAAACTCTCCAAAATAACTTTAATAATTAAGGTGGTGGGACCGGAATAGGTCCGTAACATTTTGGACCGAATGTTCTTTCACAATGTTGACCGAGGTTTCCTAATGAAAATCATTAGGAAACCTCGGTTAACACTGTTAAAGTTTATTACTCCTGAAACATTGCGGTACTATTACGGGTCCACTACCTTAATATATATTATGTTTGTCTCATAACGATGGTCCCGAGAAATTTAGCGCAAAAACTTTGCTAGTGCCTTTGTTTATCTTGACTAACAATTTAACAAATAAGTATAGGATTGAAAACGAGAGCAGTAGTATATATCACGGGGGGTGATGTCCATAATCGGAGCCACTGGCTCCGCTTTCAAAATCATGCGTGGAACTTCCGCTCCACGTGCGTCTCCGATTATGTAGATGTAAACATTTCATTTTTGGACTGAAAAAATGGGATAGGTGTCGGAACTTCCTCATTTATATCGGATTTTATTCATTAATCATTAAAAAGTCGAATGCTATTCGACCAGTTATACATTTTGCCACGTTAACGTACTCAAGAACTGTAAAAACGCTCGTTGGTTTTTGTTAAAATTGATTTCTTCTCAGGGCAATCTTGAGCCAGGAATATCAAAATACGTGGTTTTACCTCCAAAATGCAATATTCTGGACAAGATTAATAACGTATACTATTGTTTTCAGTATGCGCAAGTTTAACCAAACAACCACAGTACTCTATCCCAAAATACTTGCCTACAATATGAGATAAATCGAAGAAAATAGTTTGGTTCCGATTATGTGGATTGGCTCTGATTATGTATCCTGGCTCTGAAGTTGTGGAGTGTCTTATTCTTCTTCCATATACCCTAACCTCCTCCGATATGAAGTTTCTGCTTGTTTCATTGTGCGACTTTTCTCGTCATTCCACGACGCATGTTGTCTATGTTACGTCTCATCGTGTTTACTTTTGTTATAAAATTCCGGTGACTAGACAGTCAGCTACGTTAATTTTACTTAAAACCATAGGCGAACAAGAGAAATGTATGGCTATCATTTAGAATAGAATTTGAAAAGAGATAAAAATTTCTACGGAACCTGCCATAGTTTGCCATGATTATCATACTTCGCACGTTTAGCGTTCCTGTTATAACAAACTACTGTCGCTCATTCAATGTCGATAATTTCATGAAATTTAATCAGATAATATAGCGAGTGGTATCAAACAAATTGTCACAAAGTTCGCGCTCGGATTCAAAGTTTTAAGAAATCCGATTTATATATCTTACAAAAAAGGACGCAATGATCCTTAAAGCGTCCGTTTTTTATGTCTCTCGTACCATTTAGTTCGGAATTTTCGGAAAGTTTTAAGCATATGTTTAAACTCCGATTATTGCCTAAAATGTACGTTTTCGGGTCATCATTGGCATACGTTAACCGACCAAAACCAGGGCGTTAAAGGGAGAAAACGTGTATTAATAAGTAAAAACGCCAGGTTTTTTTAAACTTAAATATCCTCGGTCTAGGCCTATACCCTGTTGAATGGAGTTTTACGCCGCTTTCAACATTTTTTCAGTTATATCGCGGCGGCTGGAGCACCTAGCACTAGATTCCTGGTATTTCTCTCACCAGTACAAGCATCACATCCTTTCCTAGCCTCCAGCTGCTAAACAAATGTGACGGCGCAATGCATAAAGCAATTTTTTCGACACATTATCGGTTTTGGTGATAGTTTTACAGCTAGTTCCTACGAATGAATTTACAATTTCTGTTAAAATAGATACTATAGTCTTTCTTTTTAAGCAATAATAGCATCAATTCGCGGTTTTTAGGCGTTAACATTTGCAGAGACCCTCAAAATGTTTTTACGACCTCGTGCTTCGCACTCGGGCGTTAAACCATTTTTCGGGTCTCTGCAAATGTTAACGCCCTCAAAAACGTGAATTAACCCTATTTTAATGTCTGAATTAACTATTTCATCTTAGGATTTGATATTTGTCAACTTTTCAATCGGAAAGGTATTTATCTAAATTTATTGAAATTAAAAATTATTTAAGACAATGAAATAAAGTATTTAGAAATGTCCCGGTCGATTTTGCGGTATAGGGTGCGTTTTATAAATGCGGTGTTAAGATTTTAACAGAATTACATATGTATATAAATTTGACATCTAGCAAAACGGATCATATACAAGGGCGAAAATACGTATCATAATAGATCAAATTATGTGACCATTATGATTTAATCAATATACGATCCATTACCTTCATGATGTCCGGGACGTCATTTTATAGATAATTTTGAAACAGACAAAGAAAATGCTTGTTCTTACATAGAGCAAAATGTGTTGTTTTAAAAACTCAAAATTTTCAGGTAGCTGACTGTATAGTCACCGGAATTTTATAATAAAAATAAACACGAAGAGGTGAGACGTAACATAGACAACATGCGTCGTGAGTGACGAGATAAGTCGCACCATGAAACCAGCAGAAACTTCATATCGAAGGAGGTTAGGGTATATGGAAGAAGAATAAGACACTCCACAACTTCAGAGCCAGGATACATAATCAGAGCCAATAAACATAATCGGAACCCAACTATTTTCTTTGATTTATCTCATATTGTAGGCAAGTATTTTGGGATAGAGTACTGTGGTTGTTTTGTTAAATTCGTGAATACTGAAAAGAATAGTATACGTTATTAATCTTGTTCAAAATATTGCATTTTGGAGGTAAAACCACGTATTTTGATATTCCTGGCTCAAGATTGCCCTGAGAAGAAATCAATTTTAACAAAAACCAACGAGCGTTTTTACAGTTCTTGAGTACGTTAACGTGGCAAAATGTATAACTGGTCGAATAGCATTCGACTTTTTAATGATTAATGAATAAAATCCGATATAAATGAGGAAGTTCCGACACCTATCCCATTTTTTCAGTCCAAAAACGAAACGTTTACATCTACATAATCGGAGACGCACGTGGAGCGGAAGTTCCACACATGATTTTGAAAGCGGAGCCAGTGGCTCCGATTATGGACATCAACCCCCAATATATATGGGAAATAGACACGAGCGTTAGCGAGTATCTATTATGAATATACCGCGACACGAGATTTTCTATCTGACTTAGTCTTTGTCCTACATTTTCATCCAATCAGAAGGCTGGATTTTCACATTTTTTGAAGGTTTATTTTCCATAAACTTTTCATCCAAGGTTTATTTTGAGCATTATTTCATTTATTAGACCACGCTTGAAGCGATTCGGCCAATCAGAGAGCAGTATTTCAAAAATATAAATCACACATACAACTCCTAGCAATGTATTTACAGATATACAATGAAGGTGTGTCGTGCACGTGAATCTTGACAGATTTTGTGTGCCGTGTCATTTTAAGAAGGTGTCGAGCATGTTTTAAGATCGCTTTTTCCAAAAGACTTTCTACAGTTGCATACATGCATAAGAGCTGCAATAAGTAACGAGAATAGATTCATAAGTATAGTTTCGGCATAATTACACATAATAAAAGTAATGATTACAGCGAGTTTTACTCGTTTTCTTTGTCTAGATGCTCGGGTAAAATTTAAAGACAATGCTAGAAAAGCGTGGTCTAAGTCAGATAGAAAATCTCGTGCCGCGGTATATGGGAAATAGACACTCGCCGAAGCTCGTGTCTATTTCCCATATACCACGGCACTCGTTTTCTATCCTATACAACGTCGAGGTTTATCTGTTATACCACGCATGCGTACTGATTAGAATCTACCCCCTCATAAATATGAAATGACCATGTGGTAAGTACGGGTGAAAATCGTAAAACACGTGCACATGTTGTATAATATTCTTTGTAGATTTTGATCCGGCATGGCGTGGATTACCTTGTCGAATCTCTTATTGAACGACGACTTTTCTACTTGCCTGTATATTTATTCAAGAAAAGTAACGCTAACTAAATAGCACTAATTGAACAGTGCAATAGATCCTATACTTATTTCTTAACGTTTATTCCAATAAGCTTCTCCTTTTAATTACTTTTGGTCCCTTTCTAAATTTGACCGAATCTCTCTTCATGATCGGCTATGGATAAGGCGTATTATAGTCCACCAAAATAACCAAAAGACAAATTAACATAGTTGACGACACAAGAAAACGCCCACGAAGTGGGATCATTGCATATGAATTCATATATCCTAGGTTTGGTTGACTGTATAACATCTTTTTTTTCCTCTCTTAACAGAAAAGTATTATCTGTTTGGTTGATTACGTCCTTAGATTGTCCTTCATACACAATTTCGTTAACAATTACTGGCTCATTTAATAAATAAAAAAGACTTTTTATTACATATTATAACACGATACCATTAAGTAACTTATTCTTTCTTTTCGAAGTAATGTGCAAAACAGCGTGAACAAGTATTAGATTTTCATCTATATTGTCGGGTAAATAAAACCAAATTATACTTCATACTTATCGTTTGAAATGGCTCTTTATAAAGACTCAATATTTGCGTGCATATTTCAACAACTCCATATTTGGAAAGAGAAGGACGTTTACGTGTAATAAATGTACCCGGCTTATTCCGTTTAAATCGTGCAATATGCTGTCAATAATACAAAAGGCGGGAAAAAGACTAAGTCAGTTAAACGCTAATAATTGAAAATTAAACGATTTAAACAGTCTCAGTCGGTCACTACGCTCCCTCCTTTCGGCTGTTTAAATCGTTTAATTTTCAATTATTAGCGTTTAACTATTACTTAATCCACGCTTTTCTTACACTTTCTGTATGTTTTACCCGAACATCTAAATAATGAAAAAGAGTAAATTTCGCTGTGATATTACTCTAATAAAGTGTGAATATGCTGAAATTAATTATGAATCTATTTCCGTTTCCTTTTTCAGATCTTTTGCGCTTTTGTGACTGACGGTCGAAAGTCTATAGAAAAAAAGAGCTGTATAAAATGCTCGTCAACTTTTTGAAATGACTTGGCCCCAAAAACCTGTCGAGATTCACGTGCAAGACACACTACAACCGAATATCTGTAAATACAACGCTCGGAGTTGTATCATTGGGTAAGTTCATATCGGACTCGGTTTCGACCCGAGTTAACCGGGTTTCCATCAGAACGACCTCGGTTTCGACACTAGTGATGTCACTTTAACCTTTCAACCTCGACGCTTCTGATCCTGGGTCAGGCCGATGTTACTTGGGTTCCAAAATGGCGTCGAAAATAGTGCACAACAATTCGATTACAGAAAACAAATGTTCTCTTTACTTTAAACGACAAATACTTTTTTCTTATATTATATAGTATTTTGCACGAGTTTATCACATTTCTTAATGGGATAACGATATTTCATGGTTAATTAATTATTGTAGCGGTAAATGTGAAGTTTGTTTACTACTACCAGTGGGTAACTCCGTTCACATGAATGTCCTTTCTGCGCGTGCATATTACAGTCAATTTTAGATTATTACATCATCTCACGCGACTCCCGGGCTGCCATTTGAATTTCCCCACATGTGATATACTTTTGAAATACTTTTTTCAAATTGGCCGATTCGCATCAAGCGTGGTCTAACTAAGGATAGCTAACAATACGCCAGCCCTGCATGTAAACTTGCGATCGCATCCTTGGGCGACGAAGACATACGGTATGTGAATTTGAATAAGTTGAATTTACGATGGTCGGTTTGTTCACCAACGTTTTGTTTGTTCCGGATATCGGTTACAATCGGTAAGAATTTCATATAAAGGCATATAGTTCTAAGTTTAATGGTAACGCAGGCTAAATTTGTGTAAATCCTATGGCAAGTTGTCGCCCTTTTTTGGACGAGAAGATTTACGAGAAGATGCTGGTCCTAATTCCAGACGCTCTGTACATACAGTTGAAGACCAAAACAACTTAGATCTCGAGCAGAAAGGTAGGTGAAGAGTACCTGTTATGCGTTTTACTGTGAAAAAAAAACCAATCGGAAACCCTCGGCGATTCTACGAAATAGACCGCGGGAATAATAAGGTTCTAGCCATGAAAGTGCGTCTTTTCGCACCTGGGTTTATTTGACGCCACAAACATAAATGATTTCGCTAAGAATTTGTTTGATAAAACAAATTCAACGAAAGAATAGAAGTGGGCATAATATAATTTGATTACATTTAACGCAGTGATTTACTGCGTTTTGTCAACAAATTATAATATGTCCCATAGATTTCCACAGACGATCGGAAGGAATTAACAAATTGTGATTTTCTACAAGCGTATTAACACTGTTGTTTAACGATGTTACCGTAAAATGGTTGTCTATGATTTTGTATGTTGGTTTGCTATGATTCTGTATTGCAAATGAGCGGGAAAAATGCTTTTCTTCGATTTGCACGGGACTTTGTCTCATACACGTTGGTTTACTACAACTGAAAGCATGGCTGTCAATTTGGTAAGTTTTTCTTATTTTTAAATATCATCTTTTAATTTTTTCTGTATCGATTTCATATCGATGAAAGGTGTATGTTTGTCTATGAGCGTGACTCTGTGGCGATGGGTTTTTTGAAGATAGTGTGTTGGTTTCTTGAAGGCATTTTTGAAACTTGATTGACGCATTTGTGATATTTGTGATTATGTAAAAACGCGATATGTTTTATCAGGAAATCGCGAATTTCTGTCATATATTATTGATTAAAATAGCCCGAGACTTGCTGTTTCGAACAATGAAAGATACAATTACATTAGTAAATCAGTTTATGTAATTCCTTAGCAGGAAAATGTTAGATTTGGATTGGCAGATAAATTTGTGGAGGAGTTTGTTGGTGACCCGGAAAAGATTGGAGAAGGAAATCAAGAACAGGTATGTAGATGTTATTTTGTACCTATCTTAGAAATATACTTGTGTTTAAAAAAAAAAGCTTGGGACGTTAATGAAGTTTGAAACCGGATTTACATTTGAGTACACATGTAAGCGGGTAAACAGTTCCAAAACCGACTTCGCATAGTTTTCATCTTGAACGTAGAGATGGTTCATACAAAATGAAAGTATTAAGAAGCCTACGTTAGATTTAATTTGGAAGCAAAGTATTTAATTATGCTATTTAAACGTAATTATATACTACTGAAAATTTTCGATTTTTTATTTCATTACCCCTTATATGTTCATGCATACAGCCTAACAACATCCCCATGAATATATAAATATACTTAGTTCGAAAGTGTGCACTTTTGAATTTTAAATTTCTGTGAGATTACACAATATATCGTCACGAAATGTCGTATGACTATCCCCAAGAGTATGTACAGACGCTATTTGAAAGCAAAAATCGCGTGATTAGCAAATATCTTCTATTTAATTGAGACAAATGATTTTGAATGTTTTGCATGTGCATCTCGCATTTGACGTGTGATTGGTCTGAAAATGCACTCAATTGAATCTTTGCGGCTTTCCTAAGCATAAAATTACATCTTCAATAAAATTATGCATGATGCAAAAGCGTGCTTTGACTACCAATAAACGTCGTTGAACAAAATCGAACCTTGTCAGATTTAGAATGTCATTAAAATTGATTTGGCATTCATGTTCCAATAGAAATCGAGGTCATCATACTATAAGGCCTTTAATAAGCTAATCGAGATGACATAGAACGCCATAGCACAATTCAATGGCAAGTAACTGGCCTAACAACGTAGCAATGTCCAACGTTGACGTACACGTAATGTCTGCATACAAATTAAAACTGTTGTTTGGAACTGGCTTGGAATGGCTTCTAAAATTCAATAATACAACATCAACACACAGCTCTTACCAAAGAAAAAAGTTGTAAGGAGGTCAAATTTCAACAATATAGGTTCTGTCTGTGCGTATGCAGCATGCGATACATTATCCAAATTTGATTTGATTTTTAATTTCAAAAGGTCTTGACTTAAGTATGGTAGCAATATACTCCATAATGTTCACCCAACTTTGTAAAAATCAATAGAAATAGAAAAAGTGAAAGTTCTCACTTTCTTATGGGACTCAGTATATATTGAATCAGGGGAAAAACGCCCACTCACAATCGAATTTACCGTCAATCAAGTTGATTTACAAAAGTGATAATCTTGTATAGGCAATATGGAAATATGATTTTAATTCAAGAATATTTTACGTGTATTAGCCACGTATTAGAAACGTTCATACTTAATTACTTGTGTTCTTCGACAAAATGCCTTCATTTGAAGAATTGCAATATTCCTTCAACGTGTGTTAGAGGATGTTTTTTGACTCGCACTCATATTGTTATGGGATAACGAAAGTGGCGTAAATACAGCTTTACTCGAGCTGTATTTACGACATTTAAGTCGCCAATCGAAAATATGTTTTCGATAAAGGAAAACGAAACTTCTTGACCATAATAAAAGATTCTTGATGATTTGTCTTAATTTGATTTGCAGGAGGAATCCACGTTACTGAACGAGTCCTTCGATGAAGAGGTCTTTATTAAAGAAAGTTACCAGGATGGGATGACTGTGGAATAAAATCAAAGACAGGTACGCGCTATTTTGTATAATTGCTATTCCAAAATTCTAACGCGATTGCGTGAAAAACTTTGAAGACGAAACAGAAAACTATCTAAAATCATAATGTAAACCTTATTAATAATGTTGTCGCGTGCATTTGTTTATAGTTTAAAAAGGCATTTTCTTGCTCTAATGCCTTAAAGTCAGGTAAGTTCTAGCTATTCGATGAAAATTTGAGTGAATGGGGTGGTTTGCCCCCCCCCCCCTCTCTCTCTCTCTCTCTCTCTCTCTCTCTCTCTCTCTCTCTCTCTCTCTCTCTCTCTCTCTCTCTCTCTCTCTCTTTCTCTTTCTTTTTCTCTCTGACACCTTCATTTGAAAATGGAGGATGTCAAGTGTAGAGATTATAATCAAGAACCAATTTGCGCGTGAGTCAATGAATAAAGTGTTTTGGAGGAGGAGTTATATGCACAAGGTAAAATCCGAGGACGGAGCCCGAGAAAGTTTGCTTTGTATATATCTCCTCCCCACTTTATTCAAGGACATATCAACGCTAAAATGAGATAATATCCACAATAAAACACGATCACGATTCTAAATACTTTGTTCTATTCTTTTTTTTAGTATAAAATAGTTTTATTACATTGTCTGGATGTAAAATTAATGAAAGACCAATGATACTGACATTGGGATAATTGAAAGAAAAACGAAGCGCGTCACTTAGCCCGTTACGTTATATGGCGTCAAAAGCATCAACGTTCTCGCTTAAGATGGCGTTGAATATGATAAATAAGCGGAGCTTTCTGTGTACACAGTAAAACAGGAACTGTACCACGGCGCCATCTTATCTCCATAGGCACAAGGGGAGCATTCACCAGAGTAGACGATTTCATTGTGAATTATGCAGTAAGACATATGGTCAAAATTTCTTGAATAAACACGTACAAACCGTTCACCAAAAATTACATCTGTTATGCAACAAGTGTTCACAGACTTTTTATGCAAAACAAGGTATAGCTTGCCACACTGTGTCTGTCCACAATAGTGCAAAATCTTAGTATAAATGTAATCAATGCAATGAGTCTTTTTATGATAAAACCTATTACATTGGGCACGTATCAAACCATTTTCTTGTAGGAAATACAAAACATGTAGGTATATTGGAATGAAAACGAATTAATTTATGTGCGCTAAGTAGCAATGTTTATTCTCCTGATGACGTTACATTAATTACGCCAAAATGACGTCATGTTTCCAGCGGCGACGTCAAATAGAAACATTTGATATTGCCGCACAGTAAGAATGTAAAGATGTAGTTGTGACATTTTCATGTAGTATCTTTTTGTAAAAGGCACTAGCCGAAATATCAAAATAGAGTAGATTATTTCAAGGTAGCAATGGACACATGGCGTCATTTTTTTCCGCCTAATGATTTTTTTCTTGCTCAGATATGTTGTAGATTAACATTGTGTAGTCATTATTTCGAAATT
This sequence comes from Fragum whitleyi, assembly GCA_948146395.1. Classification (NCBI taxonomy): domain Eukaryota; kingdom Metazoa; phylum Mollusca; class Bivalvia; order Cardiida; family Cardiidae; genus Fragum; species Fragum whitleyi. The sequence goes on along the minus strand of OX411543.1, from coordinate 45,269,028 downwards.
TGAAGGTACCTTTCCATGCTCGTTTTCATGCTAGAGTTATCTGCCCTTGGGTGGTATTGGCCATTTTTCAGTAAAACGGTTATATTCGTTTTAGGTCTAGTATAAGCTCAGTACCATATTATAGCTATAAAACATATACATTTTGATAGACCTTATACATGTACACAATGGATGTTGCCAATAAAATCTCTCTTTGATCAATTGTATTTGCACATTTTGCCTTAAAAAGTTAAAAATGCATTAATTTGTGTAATTTTACGGGGTAAAATTGCAACAAAACCATATTTTTTTGAAGAAATTACCCAATGAATTTTTCTTATTTTCCGATATGTTTAAAACCCATATTTTTCCTTTATTTGTTAAAAAATTCAGCATACCTTTTTCATGCTAATAAGAAAGTTTTTGTTATTTTAAAGTGACCCCTCCTGATTAAATGACGCTTTAAACGCATTTTTATTGTTAAATTTAATGATCCAGCTATTCAATTGGTATCAAATGTTGAAAAGAAGCTAAGTTATGAAATTTTACCATCATTATTCTACGTATTTTTCATACGCGGAATCATACGAAAACCGGTCTTTTTACACAACGCGCAAAAAGAGCCGTAAAATAAACGAAAATCCATTTCCGGTTTATAGAGTCGGGAGGCCGCTGTCCATTGCCACCTTAAAGAATTAATTCTATTTTCTTAAAACTAAATGCAAATATAACTCGGTCTATAACATCATGTGCGGAAAAAAATGTACATAGGATTGTGCCGTCAGTCAAGATGTGTGTTTACTATTTTAACAGGCAAAATTTTCTTTTACAGCATAAATGTGACAAGCTGCACGGAACAAAACCAAGTCTTCGAAAAGTATCTAATGTGACTAGCCTTTACGACTTTCGAACTGACTGACTACAGCAACTACAGTTTCAATTTCGGTCTGATTTTGTGAAAGGAAAGAAGAACTTCTACCTAGATTATTGTTTGTATTACTTACGGAACCGTAATTAAGAACTCAGGCGTAGACCGTAAGGCGACAAACGGTGTCTGTGCAATTAGTGCAAGTTAGAACGGAAAACAAAGACCTTTGATTTTGTTAAAGAAAAATAACTTGAAACAAGTTGGCAAAATCTCACACAAAAGCCCGTTACAATGCTGGTTGTCAAAGTATGAAAAAAACCCAAAAGGAATAATTAGAAAATTAAGCTATGTAGAGTAACATTTTCTGTACACTTCAGTCCGTAATTATGGGAGGAACATAACTCCCAAGTTTCAAGTCAATCGGACATACGGTGAGATTGGTCCGGATAAAGGAGCGAATGCCACCCGTCCGTCGGACGTCTGACGCCATGGGTGATCACGTAATTCTTTTGACAGAAATACAACAATCGCAAGGCCGAAGAGAACCCTTAGGTCATAGACATGTCGTTAAATCAGTTAAAAGGGGTCGCGGTCATCAGACGATCAATGTACGGTGTTGTGCTTGGAAATCTTTACCGCATCATCCTATTGTTACCGCTGTCACCATACGGGGATATGTGACGGTCGTAAGGTGTACAGTAGATCTAAGTAAATCATGTCATCGTCTCCAAAGGGGATGCCCATTTACCATGCAGCCACATCAGCTAGTCTTGTGCTAGGTTTAGAAATACTTTGAGCACAGCACAATTTTGTGTTCACATTCGTCGTAGAAAAACGTACAATATCAAATGTACCGTACGATTTTTTTAAAAAAAATATATATTTCCCTACATCTTTAACCTGATTTAATACATGAGTCTCAGAATAAAAACGCATCTCTATGAAACTAACGAGGGTGTAGTTTAATTTGGAAGTTATTGTTGATTGATTATGAGCTTCAGTGACAGGTTAATTTGACTTTTTTTAAATGATAGCCATTTGTTGTTTTACCAACTTGAATTTCTCACAAGGCAATAATAGGGTTGTATCTTTTGATCATGTGTCGTTATTGTTAAACACATATTGAATAATTTCTAATGATGTGCCAACATAGTTAACAATTAGTTTTCAGATTGTTTTTTTTTTTTTTTTTTTTTTTTTGTCTGACGCGTTACCATTTTTTATTTGTGGGAAAGTATTTTTATTGAAGAAAGTATTGATATAGATTAATTTTAATCGAAGATGATTGTGTCCCGATTTATAGATGTCGCAGTTGGTCCGAAATTGACAAAGAACTGTAAAATATTTCATACAAGCAATAACAGTATTTAGAGAATTGAATACTATTCAATCTGAAATGTTGAATTATTATCATTATTATTATTATTATTCTTAATTGATACAACTACCTACGAACAACAGTGGATTATGTATATTTCTCGTATAAATTCGCATTTTCATATGGTTTGGCTTCACATAAACTTTGGTAGATAATCACATATTAACCAACACACCAGCAATACTCTTCTTCAATTAACCAATATAACATCTTCAATTAACCATGTCTTCGGAAAAAAATAAATATTCACTAAAAATGATTTAATCATTGTTATAAGAGGCAAATACGAAGAACACAATACAGCTTCATCTGAAACAACCGACACTTGGCAAGAGTTTGCTTTCTTTGAAATCAAATAGCCATTTAAAAGATTTTCCTCAAAAATGAATTTATTTCAAGTTTAACATTCATGATAAATGAAGATCAAGATAAAGAGGTAGCGCAAAGTGCAATGAAAATCGTTTACTTAGTCTGGGGTTATCCATTTTAAATTCATTCAATGCATTCTCCAAAAACACGAACATTCCATACGACTCGTGTATTGCTTACAAAAAATACCTATATAATCATAGCAAACCAACATACAAAATCATAGACAACCATTTTACGGTAACATCGTTAAACACCAGTGATTAAATAACCGAAGTACCATCAGGAGCAGAATTACCTTAAAATGACCAAAAATTACTGCACTTACGTCCGAGGTACTTTCCAGATTACGGATAAGTCCGAACGATGTTCCGAATGACATACAAACTGAGCTAAGAACATGACGGGAAAATCGTTACTGTATGTTAAATTGAACATGAAGTAAGTTTTTTGCCGCCCAAATTCAATTTCCTTTCCTATACAATATTTTCGCAAGTGTAAAGGGATATCGAATTGAAAGCTTCTTTTCGACTATGGCAAGAAGAACGTTCACAGCCCTTGGCACGAAAAGTTGTCTATACACATGGAAGACCGTTACACTGTTTCAGAATTATTTCGTTGATTATTTCTCTGCTTCTGAATTTAAAATGAATTTCGGATATGTTTATGTATTGTTATTTTTCTTATGAATATCTTTTACTTGATAGGAAGACTAAGGTGAACAAAACATGTATATTTTAATGTAAAAATCACAAGATATCAAAATAAAAATACAAATTCACAAAAAAACAACATTATCATAATGATGCAGACATTGCCGCCATCTAATAGGGCTTTTAATTGGGAAAATTGCACGAAAAAACAAGATAATGATTTTACTAGACAATATCTCAATCTCCACAATATTTTCCACTACAGAGAATGATTTATGTTAAAAATTACCCCTCTTTTCGTTGTCTACGACTTCGATAAGAATTTACCAAAAGGGGAAATATAAAAATGCCTCATTTGTAGCCAGTTCTCGGTAATGATCTTTACTTGTCGTTTTTCTCCGTCTCTAGCCTCAAGAATAACAAGAGAAAATGTAATGGTAATTTGAATATCAATATAAAAGATGGAGATATCATTTAACACCGAAAATTGAGGCGTGACTGTGGATTGCTAAAATGAACGCCCCTTAGCAAAATATTACTTTCTGCCTTCTCAGCAACATAAAACAACGACGAAAAATAACCCAACATTTCTTTGAATAAGACACAACAAATATGGCGCCATGAGTAAAAAGGCATGAGCAATTCGAAGAACTAAATACATGTTATGGCTTTGGTTTTCGTAAGCTCTGAGGTATAGGTATTGTTGATTCATGAAATGGGTCAAAACGTGAAAGTTTTCATTAACTTCTTTAAAAGACTTCATTACAAATGTATGGCAACTAATATTACTATGAAGTTTTTGATTCGCTAAGACATACATTTATGAATGACTCGTCAAATCAGAGAAACCTTTATGAAAATGGGCTTCTTGATAAAATCTTTGGTGGAAATCGATCTTCGTCATTCCCGAATATGTCATTGGTCGATAAAAACAACATATATGCAAACTTGATTACGATAAAGCTTGAGCGTCCTAGCCTGGTGACTTTTATTTGTGAAATGATGATTGTCAGGTCGGAAACCATCAAAACTTACACTTAATAACGAAGAAAACAGTTGACGTTTTTTAGGTTCAATCACCCCGTTTGATTTTCCTAAGAATTATAATCATTTTGAAAAATATCTAGTAATTCTTTAAGACAGAAGTTGTATTTGTTAGTTCTGTCTCTCTCTGTCTCTATGTGTCTGTACATCCGCGTTTCATTACTGAAATTATCCAGCCGCCTGGACAAAAGAACTTAATCATTTTCATTATCATGAAAGCTTTTGGACATAGTGCATGAACCGCACCCTGCATATTGTTAACCCATTTTGATACAGAGTCAGTATCGACTCTAGCTGTACTGGAATTATTTTTTTAGTAGTTTCAACTGCTAAATAGATCTAGTATCTATAACTTCAAGTCTAATGTTTAATCTCGGGTTCAAAGTTAAATCTCAGATCAAGTAGATATTCCGTTGACATTCGACCTTTTTTTTACTTTGAGTCATATTCACTTAGATCAATATTTAGTTGTGCACGAAACAAAATAAACCAATGTTGTTTGCTTCAAGCTCCATTTCAATAGCCTGTTTATTTAACTTCATAAAGGATCTCTAAAACTTAAAGCAAGAAATCGGTGTGAATTGATAGACACCATCAGTTTCAGGCTTGGATGTGCAGAGTGAAAGAAAATTTGCGTTTGCTAAATTGAAACCAATTCTAATCACTCGAATAAATCACTTAAAGTATTGCTTGATGACGTTAAAGATACAAGTATTTCTGATAGCTCGTTCACTTTGAAGATAGGGAAACCAAAACTCATCAAAAAATCTCCTGGGAAGGAAATTTAACTTTTACACAATTCTTTTACCAAAATCCTTTAGAATAATTCGACTTTGCATGAAAGTAATTTTCTACTCAATTCTTTTCTTTTTCAGGTGTCGAAAATAGAGAAAAAAATACAGTGTAGGATTTGAAGTTGGTTTCTGTTTTTATGTTCAAAGTCAAAATAGAAACATGTTCTGGTATTCATAGGTCTCAGCAAGTATTGGGGCTATATTTGTAGTTTTTCGACAGTGTGAGCCCTAACTTCTAAAGATGGCAGACTATGAAAAGTTTCACTAAAACAACGTATTGCAGTGTAAAGATTAAAAATCATTCCGTTTTATGCTTGTTTATCTCATGTGGTGTTGCAGAAGTGGCAATACATGTGTTTTGTCCATTCCCTGAAGTGTTGCTTTGTGAAGGTTTCAGACCTGTCATCTCAGATAAAATTCACGTTATACTCCAACATTTTCTATGGACAATATTGACACCAAATTCCTGGTATTCCGCCTTGGAAATCCATTTAGGTTGAAATGACGACAATGACGCCATATTAGCAGCTCCACACCAAGCGGCGATCTGACATATAGAAGGGGAAGCGACCGATACCTTCACTTTTTCTGGAGCGAGTCCTTCCACTTCTGATTGTAATCGAGTACCAAGCCCTGTATAGAATATTTTATTTGAAATATCAGTCTAAAACATTAAAATAAAATTGAAAATACATTTTATAAAATGGATGTTTGTCATAAATTCAGGCGGATGGACTGATGCCGACGGGGTCTAGTGGCAAGAGTGGGCGACCGAGTTCGATTTCCAACATTTTCTTCGTTTTTTAAGAAAACAACATAAAAACCCCAAAAAACAAACAAACAAACAAACAAACACCACGTTGCTCCTCTTCAGCCAGGTCTAGATTATAATTCGTACTTGGTGTTTTGTTTTGGGATAAATATCTAACGAAGTTGGGGAAATGATAATTGCCGAGGCTCTGTCGTGACAATTATCAATTCCCACAAAAGAGTTAGATGTTTTTTCGTACGATACACTAAGTACGTGTCATATTTATCTTATAAGCTCTATTTGCCTCGTTTTTCCTCAATGTTTCTAACAGAAATGCAAGTTTCTAAAAATAACCGTATAATATCATTGTTCTAAGAACAAACATTTGATATCATAAAAATATCATATGTGGTGTTATCACACGGATAGTAATAAGATAAAATGGGTACACGTTGCTTGCTCTCAACACTTGTTAACGTTCAACACTATGATCGTGGGTTAATGAAGTCAAATATGAAGTTTAAATTCAATTCAATAATTTAAAAAAAATATTTTCAAACCTTGAATTTTAGCAGTCCCACCAGCCAATATAATATTTCTGTATAATTCTCGTCTACAATCTATCTGTGCTTGCTGTACGGACTTATGAACACAAGAATGGATACCTAGGTATTCTCTTCCTGATGATTAACAAAAGGAAATTGCATATAATTAGAAATATGTCAGTATGTCAGTATGTCAGTATGTCAGTATGTCAGTATGTATGTATGTATGTATGTATGTATGTATGTATGTATGTATGTATGTATGTATGTATGTATGTATGTATGTATGTATGTATGTATGTATGTATGTATGTATGTATTCCTTGGATAATTTCGCTTGAGACTCTGTATATTTTCCGTGCGTGAAATCGGAAAATCACCGATGATCGATGAATTCCGCCAAATAGCATTAAGATTTAAGTGTTCCTGGGGCATAGTTATTACTCGGATCTGTGGTGTATAAGTTAAGTCGTCCGCCTCTGATACAAGAGAACCCAAGTTCACACCAGGTAAGAGACAGTAAAATTTTCTGCCTCAAGTTTCCTTTTTTCTGTCTTACAATCACATATGTTTCTTTAGAAACGGGGTCTTTTGGGGGTTTATCTACTTTCTTTCAATTTTGAAAACTTCTATATATATATATATATATATATTGGAATTACTTTGATATATGAAATAACAACAGCAGAGTTGGCTCTACTGATGCATGGTGCCGTTGTGGTAACTTTGGCAACGATTTGTTTCCTTTTTGCAACAGGTTCGAAACTAGGCTTAATGGGGAAATTTGGCTGTTTTCTGAAAATTAAGAAACATCTTTTCCTCGTGGTTTAAGACAAATAAGTGCAGTGTATATACTTCACTTTTATACAACAATAAAAGATCCTTTGCATCTTAGACATAGTGATATGATCAACAGAAAGTGGTCGTTTAATAATTTAACAAAAATGATATTCCCTTAATATGAACTTGTAATATGGACTAAGAAAAATATGAGAAAATAATAATAATAATAAGCGCCTCTGAGACTTGAATTCACAGATGTGAGATTGGAAGCGATACACCTTATCCGACTGAGCTGTTTTTTTCATTGCTCCCACTCATTTTTTGAATTGCGTTCTTATAAATATGTTACTAACGCTTTGTGTAATAAGAACTCAGAGATCTTCCGAAGATATACGGAATATGCACGGGGTCTTAGGCGAAATTAGGCAAATAATATGTATGTATGTATGTATGTATGTATGTATGTATGTATGTATGTATGTATGTATGTATGTATGTATGTATGTATGTATGTATGTATGTATGTATGTATGTATGTATGTATGTATGTATGTATGTATGTATGTATGTATGTATACAAAGAAATATTTAGAATAAAGGTTGTTACAAAATGTTGAAACGGTGGTTCAATGTAAAGAAAATACACGACTGAATTATATTTCCGTTTAATTTTTTAGTCCTAGAACAGACGCTAAACACGAAAATTCCAAAAATTACCTTATTAACTTCACTAAAGCTATAAATCCGTAAACTACCTTAAAGATAGAAATAAGATTCAAACCAGAGCAATTATATCTAATATGATTAAAAGAAGATAAAACGGCCGTTCTAGTTTCTGAAAATATTCCACAAGCAAACCTGCACATTTACCAGGAGCGGTGCCTTTGGCTCTTTGATGATGGTGTCTTTTCAAATGATCCGAATCACATTCAACATTCGGGTATCTGATTGCTAACCGTCACCATATGTTTTGACGGCAGTGCGTCACAGGGCATTCTATGTTTAAGGGGAATTTTCGTTAAAATTTATACCCCAAATTCACCGATACTATAGTATTTATGATTCTCATGTGAAGCGCTATAATCATCTATCCAATTCGGATTACTTTTACATTGCTTCTAATAATGGGCGTAAGAAAGTCGACTGATACTTATTTAAAATAGGGTTAGAAATCCTTTTAGTTACAATACCTTTCTTTTCCTATTGATGATATTGACATATCAATAACCGATTAGTCCATCTAAGCAATGCCATGTTTCACTAAGCTTACACTTTTATTTTTAAAAGTTAGCTTGAAAGTTTTATAAAGTATCCAAAGTTTCTACATCCAAAAACTTGTGACGGAAAACCGTTTCAAATCTATAAATAGCCACAGGGAGAAAGACGGGTTTTCGTCATTCTCATTATAGTTAGTTATAGATTTGTCCTTTGAAATTAGCTGTGATGAATTGTGATGTCCCGCCGTCATAGTGAAAATCAAAATTGTGATGAGTTTTCGTGAAAATGAATCGTGACGGTAGGCCATCAGATCTCTGACTGTTTAATGAATAAAACCAAATATTCACCTATAAGTGAAGGCTGAAAAAGGACATTGAGGCACTTGTATCTCTCCTCATCCACACATATACAACTCCCATCAGGTAACGTGTAGGATACAGGTTCGATACTCTCGGGGTCAGAATCTCCGGGAAGTTTAGCAACGGCGATTTTCTCTTTGATCTTGTTCAACTCTGTATGCTTTAAACCTATCGATGAAACATACTGTCAAATTTTACAAGTTACCCAATAATGAACTATATATAAATGGATATTTGAATTGATCATCGAGTGATTTGTATGATTATTTCTATTTATTATAATTAATAAGTCATAGAGCCTATCGACCAAATCTGTGAAACAGCCACCAAAGGTGGGTAAAAACAATTTTTCTATGATTATTTCATTTCACTACCATTTGTTGGAACTATTTACATGTAACTAGTGATCAATTTTGCATCTATCTTCATAGATAAACCAGGGCAGATTTTTTTTCACACATACCTAATTCTTGTATGTCCATCGAACTGCACAATAATACTCATTCATTTTGAAATCCAAAGAAAAATTGTAGATACATAGAACAAAGAATATTTTATTTAGCGGAATAAATTAGCACGTACCTCTGGCTAAAACACTGTATCCCTTTTCCCCCATTAATTGACTAAGGTAGGTGGACACGTCTCTACCAGCGAGATCTTGGCGGACGGAAGATTGAGTAAAGGTACAATCTGAAGAAAAAAAGAGAGAAAAACTTGGGAAAGCAATGACAAAGAAGAGGCAAAATATGTAACATTTATCTAGGATTTAAATTTTGTTAAAATATTTCTTTTTGGATTGGAGAATATGAAATATATACTTGTAAATGTACAGGGTTATTTTTCTCATTATAATGAATATTCTTTACATAATGAGATAAGATAATCGAATTCTAGATGAATTCGTTTGCTTTTTTAAATGGGGTTTTACGCCGCTTTTAACATTACTTCAGTCATATCGCGGCGGTTGGAGAACCTAACAATAGATTCCTGGTATTTCTCACACCTGTACTACCACCAAATCCTTTCCTAGCTTCTAGTTTGCTATCCCAGATAGGTCTACGATTATCAACTCATTGGTGGTAGACAAAAAGTCGGAAAGGATGAGTGCTGCCGTCGGGTATCAAACCTGGGAGCTCTAGATTGACAGTCCGTCGCTTTAGCAACTGCACTATGACGACGGTCGAATTCTAGCTGAAATCGTTCGTCATTTTAATTGTTAATATTATCGTTGTGCTTTATTGGAAAACAGTATAATAATCCAAACAAATATTGAAATACATAGCAACCCCTATCTTGATTTGCTGATTTCCAATTACATCGCTTAATAAAACTATGTGTACCGTTGTATTCCGTACAAGTCTGGACATAATATATTCTGAATGATACGACCGATATCAAGTCGCAAAGAAAACAAATTTGGAATGAAATAAGAATACGGTGTTTTATAATACCATAGATTGCTCAAAATTATCTAAAAAGGAAAGACTGGGTTTCGCAATTAAGACTGGTACTTACCATCATACATGGATATAACGCTTGTGACGCCATCCCCACAGTTCACCGCCACACCGAAAGTTCTTCCTGTACCATACAAAACTAGGGGCGTGTCGATAGTTATATGGAAATATGGGACGTGATAATGTTCCATGAATACCTAAAACATAATTTTATAAAGGATATGAGCTACATTCAAAAAGTGATGAAACCTTTAAAGTATCTTCCATAATGATCAGCCGATAACCGGACAATGAAGGTCATGGCGACGAAAAATGACGTCGGAAAAAAATGCAGTGAAATGATACACCTTATTCAGAAAAACACCTAAACAAAGCATCGAAATAAAAACAAGTTGCCAAATTGTAACAAGATACACCCGTTACACTGCTTAGTATTAACTGGGGGGGTTGAATAGAACTGAGGTTATTTTGAATGAATATTTTTTGTCATGTTTTGTGACCTACTTTACTTTGAGAGATATACTCCGGACAAACTTCAAGTCTGAAAAGCAACAAAGGGCAATAACTCATAAAGTAAGCTGGGTAGAGTTATCTTTCTTGTGCAATGCACTCCATATTCATAAGAAGAATATAACTGCCAAGTTTAAGATCAATCGGACTTAAGGTGACAGTTATACTCCGGACAAAGAAGTGGACGCCGCCCAAACGCCTGGATGCCGAACATCACAGGTGATCTCAGAAAATAGGCCAGGTAGAATTATGGTAGCACTGCACTCCCCCTTGATGACATCTATACACCCATAAAGTTTCTTGATCCTAGCTATTCTACTTTTAGAGATATACTCCGGACAAGATTCAAGTCTGAAAAACAACAAAGGGCAATAACTCAAAAAATAGGTCAGGTAGAATTATAGTTATTGTACACTGCACTCCCCCTTGGGGAGATCTATACACCCATACAGTTTCATGATCCTAGCTATTATACTTTTAGGGATATACTCCGGACAAGATTCTAGTATGAAAAACAACAAAGGACAATAACTCAAAAAATAGGCCAGGTAGAGTTATGGTTCTAGTACACTACACTCCCCCTTGGTGAGATCTATACATCCATACAGTTTCATGTTCCTAGCTATTATACTTTTAGAGATATACTCCGGACAAGATTCTAGTATGAAAAACAACAAAGGGCAATAACTCAAAAATAGGCCAGGTGGAGTTATGGTTCTTGTATACTGCACTCCCCCTTGGTAAGATCTATACACCCATGAAATTTCATGATCCTAGCTATTATACTTTAAGAGATATACTCCGGACAAGATTCAAGTCTGAAAACCAACAAAGGGCAATAACTCAAAAAATAGGCCAGGTAGAGTTATGGTTCTTGTGCACTGCACTCCGTAATGATGAGAAGAATACAATTGCCAAGTTTGAAGTCCATCGGACTTCAAGTGACCGAGTTAGGCTCCGGACAAAGAAGCAGACGCCGCCGGACGCCCGGACGCCCGGACGCCCGGACGCCGGACACCACGGGCGATCCCATAATACGTCCCGTCTTCGACGGGCGTATAAAAAGGAAGCAACATTTTGGTGGAATCCAGTGGTGTTTTGTTTTTAAGTGGTGGTGCAGAGTGTCTGTCGCAGTTGTAGAGACCATACATAGCTTCGATCTTGGACCATCAAATTTTCGTCGAATCTAAACTTGGAGTACTTTAGATCGACAGCAACTAGAATATTTGTACGGATCCTAAAAGATAAACGGAAGCGTTGGAGAAATAAAAGCGTTCCATATCGTCTGCGGTTTCCTAATTGAAATCGATAACAAAATTATTTCTTGTAATAAAGTCTCCTAGGATCTGATCATAACGAATAATATGCTTAGTTTATGGAATTGTAGCACGAACAACTACATTAAAATTGAGTCAGAGATTTCTTCCTTCACCGTTGCATTTTTATAAAGAATAATTGTAAGAGTAAAAAAAAAAAAAAAAAAAAAAAGAACGGATTTCACGGTCCAAGTTTAAAGCAATCGGTATAAGATAAGATCTTTGAGAGTGAACAAACCTAAAAGAAATGGATATGATTCTTACAAAAATATATTCAGTGTTATCCACCATTGATATTATAGGTTACCCTTCTGTTGGACAAACACATACCAAGTTTAAAGCAATTATCTTCAGTAGTGGTTGATATATTGACAAGTTTAAAGCTTGTCAGACCATCAACTCCTACGCTTACAATTTAATAGAGATGGGTCGAGTAAGAAATGTGTACCCGGGAAACCGAGATCTCTCTTTACCCGTCTGTACTATAGAACCCCCCCCCCCCCCTCCCCCGATGATAACTGTCCATATATCTATTTTATCAACTACAAAGGCGGGTACGGAGTTACTATAAAGGGGTTCTTACTTAAAAATGGGGTTTGAGGCCTGGATGTTTCTCGCAAGAGAGTAGCCAGTAGTCCCAAACCTATCTTATTTTTAAAGTCCGTAGGACCCTCTGGAAATCAACCTTAGAACAGAACTGAAGACTGTTTTTAACAGTCTTCAGTTCTTTTCTGAAGTTGATCCACAAAGGTACATAGTGCCTTTACAATAGTCTGTTAACGGGTAATGATTCAGGACCCGGGTCGGAACGATACCCTGTCCGATACTCGGGCACTCGAGTACTCGTCCCAGGTCTATAAAACTAAGCCTTCACCTACAGGATGACGCCAATCAATGACTCGATTTTTTGTTCAAATCAGCGAGTCCACGTTGTTGTAGTATTTTCGTTGGTTGTAATTTATCAGGAAAATCTTTCATTCAAAAGGTTACGAATATTGCATGGTGTAAACGGGGCGCAACATTATGTTATTTTTTTTATTATATATGTACTAAATTTGTGTTCTAAGTAGATGCAAAAACATTGAAAAAGAAACATCTCAAGTTATATTGTTTTAATGCCAAAATATCAATGAGTATATGAAATAGAAGAAATGGTGTAGAGTTTTTAGAAAATCCTTATTTCACTTGAATGCAGTTTATTTTATTATTAACGCTTCAAATACCGTGAATAAAAACGTCCAATACTTGGTCAAATAGTGTTTGAATTCATTTGCTGTGCATGCTTCACATTATTGAACAGTATATGTATCTTTGCATCGTATAGCATTCAACTGTTTTCACATGTTATTTTTCCACTGTAAATACTATGTCCACTTGCAAAAAAAAAACAACAAAAAACACACACCATTTTTTCACAGTGATAGATAAAAGTAATAACGAATGGACACATGTGTAATATAATACACACATACGAGGGTTTACCAAGAAGTTCGTACAATGGAATTAAATACTTATGAAAAGCTAGTTATCTAAACAAAAAATATATGTAAGTCATGTATCTGACATGTGTGCAACAAGTAGATCTAAGTAAATGTGTCAATGCGTGTATTCAGCAGCAGTTGCACAGTGATGTTACTAAGACAAAGACTCCTACAAGGGCGTAACTCCCAATACGCAATTTACGCAAATGCGTAAAAGAAATAATCAATTGTTGAAAAATATCGTCGATAAATGATCATAACATCGGAAATATTTAAGCTGTAGTTACGATGTTTTGATTATTCACCAAGCTCAAATCACAGAAAAGGGGAGCGGACGGGGGGACATTCATCTTTTGACAGTCCTCACATCGCCTTTATCCTATATATTCTGTGTTGGTGGCCTGTGGAGTGCGTATTAATTTCAAAGCCCTAGATACGCCCATGTCCTACCTAGCCTAGGGAGCAAGAACGTAAAATACCACGTCAATTTAACTCGTCTATGCATAGTATATGGAGCCTGATTTTCTTTGTTTGATAAAACCAATTTTCAGAAATATCCGCGTATCATTTGAGTTCACATTTTTGTACTATTTTTACATATGTATGTAAATCGGAGACGCAGATGCAGGACCATTATTATTAACACAAATTTCTGGATCATCCCTCTTACATGTATAACGTCACCATCTTAACCGTAGATTGCTGGAATTTATCCTCGTTATATCGTTAACAATACACCCCTGATGTACACAAAGCTTGGTAGACAGTAAAGACTAAGATCAGCCTGCAAAAACGTGCAGTTTTACCCCATCCTACACTGCCTGACTTCTGATTAAAATTGGGTAAAAAGTCTTAATTGAAATAACTTACAATCGGTAATTTGATAAGTGAAACCAAATTCAAATTCATCAGGATAAGGGTAAATGCCTTACTTCAGCAGCAGATTCTCTATGAGATTTTGGATTGTAAGGTGGTTCAGCCAGGAATACAGGTCTTTCGTCTGGTTTTACTCCTAGTCCTTCGTATATATGATCAATTATCGCTTCCATCGAGGACCAGTCTGTGACAGAACCACGTGACACGGGGAACGTCTTGACTAGGTGCCCGGATGAAACAATAGCATCCTCCCCAATTGTTATACTGTTTGATCTTTTGCATATAGTTGTGGGCTAGATAAAAAAAGCAAAAACTAAATTACATTCAAAGGAAAGTTGGTGGATTTGTTTTCATAAGTTTCAAGTTGTTCAATGAAAATGTCGTAAAATCAATGTATTTCTCTGTTAAACCACATCATTGAGTAGGTCTAATTTTTAAAAAATGTTGAAATACACGGAACAAAAATAGAAAACACAAATTCAATTTCAATAAAAGTGTGCACGATAACGCATTTTATATCGATGTTTCCTGTTATAAATTATTTTATTTTGGGTATTTAAAGTCAAAATAATAAAGTTAAGCCTATACTTTGGTGAAGACAACAACAACAAAAGAAGAGAGAAAAAAACAAGAAATTTTCCAAGTTAATGATATAGTTCAGCTATATATTGCTAGTGAGCGACTTAACTATCGTATCTACATAATTATTCTAGCTGTAGACACGATATTTGGTCGGCCATCGAAGAAATGCTCTCTCACAAGCTGTTTGTCAAATAAGAAACAAAAAAATTATTAATGGGTTTTATAATTCAGAGCGGTGCGTGTCAATTACGTTATATGCAACATCACATCTTGCCTGCAGGTATATACTATATATTTCATTTGTCAATTATGATATCATGTTAAACAAAAAATTTACAGTTGTTTCGTGTCATTAAACGCTAAAATACAATGTAAAATATTTCTGTTTTCCAGAAACGGTATGTTTTAAAATCAAAATCCCTTAAGGTCATATAGGTAGGTTTTTTCTGGATGACGGCTAATTTAGTTTCATATATAATACGTGCTGAGTTTTGTATAAAAAAATCTCTAACGGGGTTTGGAAATTGGCAATTGTCGAGGCTCTGCCGAGACAATTATCAATTTTCACAACCGAGTTAGATAGTTTTCATCACAATACATTAAGTTCGTATAATATTTAGGCCTATCTTTTAACCTTTATATGCCTTGGTTTGGTCGTTGATTCTAACCGAAATGCAAGTTTCTAAAAATAGCCGCATTGTGTCATTGTTCTTAAAATATCCATATGGTATCATAGAAATATCGTATGGCATGTCATCACACGGATATTTGTATAGTAATTAGATACAAAAAATATTCATTTGGTTCACACCTCTGCGTTCAGGATGACTCAGTTTTGCAAACTTTTAAACATGATACCCCATTTTGCTCGCAAGGGCACGTACAAAGTGGAGCATCATTTGGCAAACCTTTTCATAATGAACGCAGGGTTTGACTGCATATATAATAATGACCAAATTTATGTTACCAATGAACACCGTGATATGAGCCTGTACGTGACATTTCCAACAAATTCAAATGTGCGCAAAGCAATGAATCTGGCAAGTCAGTGCATTCGCAAAGACTGGCAAGAGTCTTCACTGTGCGATTTGTAGTTAGATAATGCCTTAAAATCTCTGTAGAAAGTTACAAAATCCTTTACTTATACTAAGTAACTGTATAGGCTGATAAAAGTTTGAACCTCACACAAATGTCAAATTGTTGGAAATGTACCATCTTCACGAGTCAATGGGTATCGAATCGATAGCTTCTTCTCGCAAGATAAGTAAAACGTTCGTAACCCTTGGTTCGACAAGATGGAAATGTACAGGCTCATATTTTACCTTGAAGTTACAATTGATATCATTGTCCCCGGGTGGTCGCCCAGTCACAGATTTGATGATGAGCCGTGGATCTGGATCAGAAGATAGACCAGCTTTACAGCAGTCTGATCCGATATCGATCACCAGGGATGGATCACACATTGCTCCGACTGAAAGAAATAAAACCCTTTCCAAAAATTTCAATAGATCAGTTGATCAATTGATATATAATTTGCTTGTATTAGTGTTAAACAAGATTCTTGCAATGTAATTGGATAAAAAACTTGTTTCATGCCTCAATGAAAACCTCTTTGAGTACGCAGCAAATTTTTAACGTCCGCATAAAGTAGTCCCAAAAGAATTATATTTCTATTGTGAAATGTAAGAGATGATGAGAATATTTGTGATTCGATTGAGATGGGAAACCGAAATAATTATCACACTCTTTGAATACGGGAAGCTAAACACTTTGCTGTTTTATCCCTGCTTTTTACGTGCCTGTGATTTTATGATTGAGAAAACATTGTGAAAAAAGAAGAAATTGCTTCTGACAAGCAATTTCTTCTTTTTCCACACTATTTTCTACCCTACTGAATGGTAATTTTTCAAATTAAAACCTCTTTAATTTTTCGTCTGCAAAACCTTTGAATCTGGACAGGTCCAAAATTTTGTAAATCAGGAAAGTGTCAATTGTTGATTTCATGAAAGGTTTGAGAATAAAAACCTAATATCACTTATATATGAATTATCTTTGCGCATCCATACAGTGAGATAAGGTTTTTAGTTTCATACTTCCATTAAATATAAAAAAAACAATAATTATCTCCCTCTCTGAAGTTAACCCTCATGTTCCCATATTCATCAACACAGTTTTGTCAGAATTTGCGTTATGTATTCTGTAAAAAGATACAAATAAAAAGTGTTTAAGGTGATTACTGGCCTTAGATATCAAGGACCCGAGGCTATAAAACATTTCTCGTGGTCAACTGATAAATATATAATACAAACTTAGTGTTTTGTATGAGAAAAAATATCTAACGAGGTTGGGAGAATTGATCATTGTCGAGGCTCTGCAACTCTGTCAATTCTCACAACTGAGTTAGTCTTTTTTCCATACAATACATTAGTATGTATTATATTTATCTTATAACCCCTATTCGTCTCGTGTTCGTCGATTTATGTAACTGAAATGCAAGTTTCTAAAAATAACCGCATTATGTCAGTGTTCTAAAAATAACTATGTGATATCATAAAAAATATCATACGGGATGTTATCACATAGATATTTGTATAGTTATAAGATAAAATTTATACAAATAAGTTTTGATTTATAGCAACCTAGCAATATTATCTTTTATGTCCAAACATTTTTATTGTAATACATAAAGTAATAAACAGTCCCCACGAGGCTATTATACATTGAGAATGAGAAAAAAATATAATCTCGGACCCTGATGCTAATGGTCACAATTCAACGTGTCGCATACTCATCATACTTTAACACCCTGTTAAATTTTGAATCGTATAAAACTGTGTTTACCTATGCATTTAAAAAAACAAAAAAAAAAAAAAAAAAAAAAAAACAAAACAAAACAAAAAAAACATGTTTAAGTAGCAAAATGCATTATGACACGACCATTGTGTCGAGGAATGCCACATCAATTTTATCAATAGGACTACTTATTTAAATGGAATTAAAATGGTTTTCTAACAGTCTAGTGCCACTTTAACAACTTGATCAGGCAAAGAAATGAGATTACTTCATCTTTTCTTTCTCATGAAACGTGCTCGGCGGAGAAATGAAGGGTAAAATTTCAATTTGGCAGAAACCATTTTGTGATGCAATCAGATCCCAAACTAATAATTGAATGTTCAAAAGGCATTGCATGGCTATCCAAGATCTATAATGAGTATGTGCTTGGAATTTCCAACATTTTTTGCAAGTGCACAAAGCTGAGATTCAAACCAGCCTATGCATACGCACAATCCGATCCGAGTCTTCACTACACGCCAAATAGATTGTAATGGTTCAAGAATACTTTAACGCACGTTATGGATGACAAGGCTGCCCAATGTTTGATCATCACGCATACAAGAAATTGATGAAATGTCACACAAATATCTGTGCTCTACGGAAGTAAGTTAGGGAATCAAACACTAGAACACAATGCTCAATGTATAAAGTAGTATCTTAATGCCAAAAGGAGACAAATCTCTTTTTAAAATTGTCACAAAGCCATTCTTTATTGGAAAAATATGCTAATTTTTCAGCTAGACTTGAAGAGGAGAGAAATAATATTCCCCGGGTGATTTTCAATCAGACGAATGACTCACATATCGGCCTATTTTCTTGCTAACTGTTTGCTTCCGATAAATGTTCTCTCATTCGTATATCCTTATATCCCACAGGCTTTACTTTGCTTAAAAATTAATGTGAGATTTTGCTATCTATCTGTTCAAGGAAGAGTTACCATTACTTTAGCTGCTTATCTTAGAAAACTTCAATTAATTGATTTGTAATTTGGACACCAAATATATCTTTTTTACAGGGTTATCTAGCTTTATATTTACGAGATCAATAATTCTGGAGATCAGAAAGCCTGGACGCTGTTGAATATTTATCTATATACATCAATATATCACCAGACTGACATTCCACCAAACATTTGTAAATTTCGCTAGATATAATAGATATGTTCTTCAGCTAATCATTTTCTTGTCTAGAAACACAGTCTTTAGTCGTTGGACAATCGATTTAAGCAATTATTTCAAACATAATGGCCTATTGCCAGTTTCTAGAAACGTGACCTTAACAGATGACCTTTCTCTCAGTCATCTCTCTCCATTCAACGAGCTCATTATTGGGAAAAATTGATAAATGAATAAAAACTCATTGAACGGATGTTTGTTTAAGTGTTCGTGTTTTCATGAAAACAACAACAATAACAAAAAAAAAAAAAAAACAACCAAACAAACAAACAAACAAAAAAAAAAAAAAAAAAAACCAACACCAACAACAAAAACCAACGAATAATTATCTCGCGTTTATGTAGAAACTTTGCAAATGGTTATTCAAATACGACCGTACTTCTTTAAAACGCTTTTCTCGTATTGAATGTTGCTTTAGATATTGGCCGGAAATGGTGACCGTTGGGATACAGGTGTAAGGCAGGGTTAATCAATACCTGGAATTTACTGCAATAATAAACCTCATTTGAACGAGATCAATATTGATAGCTGGTCAATACATTTATATCAAAGGAATTAGTTCCAGTTAAGCTGGTTATATTTTAAGAAATCTTATTTCAGAAGCTAGAACGGTCATTCTAGATGGACCCCCTCCCCCCCCCCCCTTTTTCCGGAAAAGTTTCGACCTTAGTCGAATAATGCACGGCAGAAATCCATATCTAGATACTGTTATAGAACCAAATTTAATTTTTGACTGCAAAACTGATGGTAAAATATTAAGTTAAACAGTCCCCATGAGTCTGTAATATCCGAGTTCCAATTTCCGTTACATACTTTAAAACTCTTGGGTACAGTAGACTTAATGAATTAAACGGGATATGCAGTTTTCCAGCTGGAGCAAAATTGACCGGAACGAGCTTCTCGTTTATCTCTTCCCTGTTTGTAAAAATAAGTCCGGTCCAAACCAAAAATAAAGCAGACATCTAAATAACAGTTGATGTCCACTGGATTTGATAATAACTACTTATTTGATTTCATAAATTGAGTGTCTGCTTGACGTCTTACGTAGAGGGTATTTCGTAACCAAAGTAATTCATTGGACAAATTACTAGAAAACCGTTATACTACGTCTAATCAGAGCCAACGTTTGAATCAATATAGAGAGAAGTTGGTTGACTCAGATTATTTTGTTATTACAAACCCAAAGCTACTTATGAAGGGGGGGGGGGCACCGATTTCATAATCTGTGTTCTCGCGTTTTATCGTCAAAATCCTGATACTCGTTAGAGCAGATTAGCCAGAAGAGCCGTATCAAGGACGATTCGATTGATCACATTACTATTAAGAGTAGTACAAGTGACCTTCGAAATAAATGTATCCCTTTTATTTCACACGATGATAACCGAGTACAAAGAAGTGATTCATTTTTCATTAATGCTTTCAGGTGGATTATCGAGAAATCTCGATAGAAAATTACTTGATAATCTCACTACCAAACTGATGATATTGCCGTAAGATAATATCCTGTTTACGTTCATTTAACCCTTTTCAACGCTATCTAAGCTCATTAAACAATTGACGTCTTGACGTTGGTTAGTAATCACGTGGAGATTGACGCGCAGTACGAAAATTCATCTTTAAATCTTTACTTTTCGTCCCATTTTTGCAATAGAGAATAGAATAATCGTTTGCTTTTCGTATAAAATCAACGTATCTTTCATAGGGTAAACAACAAAAGCTATATTTTCACTCGCCGCTTCACTACTTGTGAATATATATATCTTCCATGTCAAATCCTGATAGTGTAATTAAAATATTATTGCAACCAGAGCTTGAAGAAAGCAGTTATTGTTACGCTTAAGAATCACAATCATAACACTTGACCAAAGCTATTCATTTTTTTTACATTATGAGTACACTTTGAGGCCAAATATATCTACAAATCGCAAATTAAAGACTCTGGTCAAACTGTGCAGTTGCACAGGTTGACCAGTGTCTTTACTTTGCGCACATTTGGAATCGATGGAAATGTCACTCACCAGCTCAATTTTCCTCTCTATATCGTTCACTGACTTACCATATAAGTTAAAATCCTTTGCTTCATTCAAAAATAAGATTCCGTTCCGTCTATATTACAAAAACCCTAAATCTAAAAGCAATGCATCAGATATCAGTTGAAAAGGTATTTTAGCATCACACAAATTCAATTCTAGATGGTACACTTTGGACAAGAATATCTAATAGAAGACCTGCATGTATGATATCCAATAACTAGTTTTAGCCTATATGGTCGAGTGCATATTGTGCTAATTCCGTAACAAATTTATGTTTTTTCCAATCCATGTCGTTGGCTGCCTAAAGCGCGAGCAAAATCGATTTCCCTCGTGTTCATAAACGTATCATTTTACATTGGACTAGATACCCATTTTCTATGTCAGACTAAAGTCGCTGCGGTCATTTCTATACCACCCCGATTAGCACTGTTGGTAAGGTCACAAAGAGGGGCTAGATCAACTGATGGACTACTCATTTCTTTTGACATACTCAAGCCCTATGTGACTGCTATACACCGATTGGGTTAAAGAATCATGCGGGGGCTCTTGAGCAACATTTTGGTCAAATATCTTTCCTCTTACGTAATCACAACCGAAGAAGATTTTAAAATGTTAAAAATGATAATGTAGGTTCATTTTTGATGTCTCGAACGCCTATAGAATCCGTGTGTGTAGCCTAGGATTTATAAGGAATATAAGGGAATATGTTCTAAGAAACTTAGCCTTAAGAAGTTTCGATAAGGGTAACCCAAGGAATATTGTTCACTTGGTTTCCCTTCTCAAAACTTCTTCATAAAGATTTTATTGAACCCTAAATATTGGCGTGGTAGGGCGGTGCATTTTTTACCTCGACAACTTTAAACATCTACTAAGTAATTAATGACCGGGTTTCAACCAAACTTGACAGAGAAGTTTCTTGTGTGACCTTTCTCAAAACTTTATTTAGAAATTTTGATTGATCTCTCAATATATGCGTTGAAGGGCGGTGATATTTTGACCCCAAAATCTTTAAATATCTTCTCAGTAATCAATGGGCGGTTTCCAACGAAAGTTGACAGAAATGATCTTTTGGTGACCTTTGTCATTTTTCTTCTTGAATTTTTGATTAACCCCCTTCCCCAAATATAGGCGTGGCAGGGCAGGACAGGGCAGATTTTGACCCCGGTCTCTTAATAACCTCATCCAATAACTAATAGCCAGATTTCAAGCACATTTTGCAGAAATATTCCTTGGGTTACCCTTATCGAAACTTCTTAAGGTTCATGTAAAGTGTTTGAGGCCCAATTTTAAAACACTTCATTTGCCAAGAAAAAGGCAAGTGTACAGGTATATTATATATCAAATTGAAGCTACTTATGAGCACAAGGAATTGAGCAACATAAGACTGCCATAGCTATAGCGGTAAAGCAAAACATTGTGGAAAAGGGTCATTTTGTACAGAACAAGCAACTGCATCACTGTTGGATAAAATTAGCGCATATTTTAACAAATTATAGTCTAAAGTACGACCCAGGTACTACTACAAACGTTGGTATAAAACTCGAGCCCAAAAAGTAGTTATCCATGCATCTTGTTTTGACTTATTTTTTAAACACATATGTCATATATGTCATTCTAATTTTGTAAACGAGTAGATCTTTTTAAGGTATGGTGTGTTATCACAACATGAATAGACATTAACAGTTTATTTACCTGTAAGGTTGTTTAGCAATATATCAATTTCTATTTCACTGAATCATAAATATAAAGTAATTTATTATAGATCTGTGATTTCAAAAACTATAATTTGAAATAAATTGCAGAAAATGTTTCACAATATTATGGTGTGCTGTTGCACCATACCTAGCATCTATTTTGAAAACAGACCAAACCGGTTTGACAAGTATGTTGACAAAATGAATGGAAAATGATTGTTTCAAAGGAGCTTTTTGAGACTGAGTTTTATATCAACGGTTGTAGTACTACCCGGAAAGTACTTTAGACTGCACTTTGTTAAAATATGAGCCAATTTTATCCAACCATCATGCAGTTGCTTGATCTGTACAAAATTACCCTTTTCCACAATGTTTTGGCTTTTCCGCTATAGTTATGGCGGTCTTATGTTGCTCAACTGCTTGTGCTCAAAAATAGCTTCATTTTGATATACAATATACCTGGACATACTGCTTTTTCTAGGCTAATGAAGCGCCCTTAAAATTGGGTATCAAACTCTTTACATGAACCTTAATGAAAATTTGATTGACCCTTAATAATGGGTGTGGCAGGGCAAAGCTATTCTTGATTTGAAATCTTTAAATGTAAATCTACCCTCAATCCATTGGGCTACTTTTCAAAAGTTCTTCGGGTCATTCTGATTTGGTCATAAATATGTATATGGCAGGGTGGGGCATATTTTCACCTTGAATTCTTGGAATAACATCTCAAATACTAGGCAAGTTTGAACGTTTCTCTGCCAGAATGTTACTTGGGTATCATTCACTGGACCAATAAAATTCAGTTTTGAGCAGTTTAGGGCCATTCTTACCCTCTTAATTGAAGAATACAGATTACAAAAGATCTTCTCAAAAAAAAAAAGAAAAGAAAAAGAAAAGAAAAAAGAAAAAAAGGGGGTAAAAAAGATAATTAGTTTGTTTTATAGGCAAATACAAATAATTATTTACCACAAAAGAATAATACATATTCAGAGACTGACGAAGAAGAGGGGAAAATGTCGCCATAGTGAAAGCTATTCCTTAATATATAATGTCTACTCTACCCTGCAAAAAAAAATATCTCTTCATGGGATTTAACAGATTCATGGACATATCTTATGCACAATATTGTTGCTTTTACGAAACACGAAACAATTGGTCAATCTTCTTGGCAATTCCAAGCAAATATTGAAGAGTATCTGCACAACATGGTATTTATTTCTATCAACAGAATTATGAAAACGCCATGAGATACTAATGGCCCTCAAGTAGTTCGTGTTGTCTCATTTCGTTTTTCGATGGTGTTTCGTTTTCCCCCTACTTTTTTATATTTGATACAAATAACACGTCTTTAAAGTGACCTAAAGTTGAATGCAAGCGCCCCTTCCCTGGTTTCAGGATGAAAACGTTAGCGAAGCGTTTTCAAAATGAAATCTCGCTTTGCACGTATGTGCACGTGCAAAGCGGGTTATCATGGCAAAACGTCTTTTGAACGCAGGGCTTATTACATTTTATCTTATAACTATACAAATATCGGTGTGATAACATCCCGTATTATATTTTTATGATATCACATAGTTATTTTTAGAACAATGATATAATGTGGTTATTTTTAGAAGCTTGCATTTTTGTTAGAAACATCTACGAAAACAAGGCAAATAGAGGTTAAAAGATAAATATTATACATACCTAGTGTATTGTATGAAAAAATATCTAACTCGGTTGTGGGAATTGATCATTGTCTCGGCAGAGCCTCGACATTGATCAATTCTCCCAACCTCGTAAGATATTTTTTTCTCATACAAAGCACTATATACGTATTATATATACCACAGAGAATAGTAGCGGTAATGTAACGTCATTTTACGTTTGCTTCCACTCACCATTTCGAGACGTTCTTTTTACCATTTTTGTTGAGTAAATGTCTCAGTCATTTAGAATGACGGTAAACAAAAGGATCAAATAGACTTTATAAGTCAAATAGACTTTATAGTTTTTATTCCGGACAACTAGTTTAATTCGCTTAACGCCCCTAGCGACGAAATTCATAGCTGCATGGTAGTTATAAGTTGAGTTAAATAAAAATCTTCCGGCTGATCGAACAAAGATAACACTATTAAAACGATTAAGATATAGTTGAGGTATGTGCCGTCGTTCAATGGTATTAAACGTACTTGAATACGTTTATCATAAAAACATGATAGAAGGGGAACGTACATTTTGTCCCTTGGATGGGAGCGCTTTTCCCCGAGGGTGGGGCAAAACGCTACTTTTAAGCTACCATTTTTTTATCATTCTGTGAAAAAGAGAGATCGAGATGTCAGTATTTCTATAAACCGTATATACTGACGTCTACAAAGAACGCTTAAAGTGATATAGAAGGTACAGTAATTACAAACGACACATTTCACGTTAAAAATTCTTTCATTTTATTGAAGATTATTTCATTGCAGTTAAGACAAAGCAAAAACTTTTTTCAATCAAAAGATGTAGAGTAATCATCCAGCTTCAAACGTGTGCACCCCTAATTCAGAGGCAATAACGGTATAGACCACATGGACTGTTAACCAAAGCATCAGGTCTATATTACTTATTGAACAATGAAAAATTACACACACGGTAAAGGAGAATACCGTCCCTCTATTCTGGGAGAGCAACTGCTATTTTTTTAACAGTATAGGCCTTTAAAGCTGCTCTTTTGCAGTTTTCCATTGGAAAAATACAAAATTTGTTCTTAGATTTGGAAATGTGCGTATTTTAAGACTATTAAGAATGGCCCAAAGGCGTTTACACTAAAACCAACATATTTCTATAATTTTGTAACTTATTTTGTCGAAGCGACAAAATCAGTAAGGGATCCAATCTATATATTTCTAGTCTATAAATTATAAAATCCTTATTTTCCGTGAATATTATTTCACCTTTACTTGTATTGATATGAAGTTTCCGGCTGTCAAATATTTTAACCTTAATCTTTGATTGAATAAGACAAACATGCGGAATGCACATGCCTAAATAGTCGGCTCGAAATCGAAGAATATTTTTTTAAGCGTTAGCAGTCGCTTTATTTTTTCAGAATGAATTTCGCTAAATTCAGGAATATCGGTTTTTCTTTCCATGCATTACCAGATTGAATCTTATCATTTTAAAGGCTTCACCATGATGAGGTCGTTACGATTGATTTTACGAAAATGTTTAAAATCACATTTTCCCAATTTGTGAATGAGAAGCTTTAAAGACGATTTAGAAAACGTTATCTGAAAGACGCAACGCACCGGTTCTCTTTGGTTACAAACCGGAATAGAAGCTGGTTATGGTATGGTGTTGGCTCAATATTTCGTGAAAACTCTCCAGTAACAAGTGACACGAACGAATGAGATTCATACTCAAGAAAGAAAAGGCAATTGCGTTGATGTAAAGTTGGGCCTACTATGGACAACGAGGCTCAACCGATCTTGAGACTGCGAGATTTCCGATGCGATTTCTAACAATATTTCGACTTACTGATTGTCCATAAGCCCAATTTAAAGTTTTTGCCAAAAATATTGAAATTGCATCACCGACGCTAATACGTCAGAAGCGGCCAGGCTTGACCTAAACTACCGAAATATCTCTTGATAGCGTTTTCAAGGTGAACTAATGTAAGGCGTGTCGGACACGAATCAGTCTTAGGTAAAAAAAAACAAAAAAAAAACAAACAAACAAACAAACAAACAAACAAAAAAAAAAAAAAAAAAAAAAAAAAACCACCACGTTTTTCTGGGATCGACCCTATTTCAATAGCCAGAAGACACAGTGACAATAATCGTAATCATTGACCTTGTTACAAAAGCAGTCGGAATTTTTATAAACACCTTGCGTGAATCACTTGCATATCGAATGCTGAAGACGCGTGTGTAATTTTAATTCGAAAATAAATTGCGTAGAAGGCGCACGGGTAGCTCTGAAACTTAGTGACCACTAGTCATTATATGGCATAGAAAATTCGCGCAAACGAAATATTTTCATTTCTGCACGGATACTTGCAGTCTTATTACAGCTGGTCTGTATTTTTTTCTGTTTAAAATGCCTACCAGAAACAAAATGATAATTTTAACTGAGGCGTTTTCTCGACGTCAGTATAGTATAAATCATTAAAACATCCTAAGGCGAAATTTCGGAACACTTATTGGTAGGCCGCAGAAGCGGCCTACCAGTATGAATGCGTTTTGAATATGACCATGGGGGATTAGGGATACATTATTATAAAACCTGTCCAATGTTTTTATTCAAAACATACAAAACCGTTTAATGCAGCCTGGATCAAACAACAGTTTTTCAAAAACTGTTTTGTAATGAAAGTATTGAGCAATAAAATCAGGGTTTTTGGTTATGAACTTGATTTTACAAATATTGCACATTTCAATAAAATGACTGATCACTCAGACATATTTGACCTAGTTTTTAAGTTGGAATGCGGAGCAATTCCAACTTAGATTTAACAAAACCGCAAAATGAACACAAGATAATTTCATTTCGGGTTTCTTGAGAACGTGAACAGGATGTGAATACACTTCGGCCTATTTTGTATATCTCAACTTGACAAAGACATACAGTTTTTTTCATCAAAAAGTAATAATGCTGTACAAGTACACAACTATCACTTCGTGTTTATTATTAACACGCTAATTTATGTTTTAAACGACATTTATTGAAAGTTGCGTACGAATATATTAGTATCACATGTTTGCATTACTATATTTGGAAATCATGTTATAAGTCAAGTCCAATTAGGTCAGCAATTGACAATAAGCAATAGCCAATCACGTGATCTGCTTATTTGGTAATGTCGCGATCTGTTTTCTCAGTATTGTGGCAATAGCACAGACCAATCACGTGATCTGCTTATTTAGTAAGGTCGCGACCTGTTTTTCGTAGAATTATGTTATAGCTTCGTTTAAAGGTATAGTTTCTCTTTCTGAACGACCTTATTACACATTTAACTTTTGACAAGGTGTTATATTGTAAATTTCTGTTACGAAATAAATACCTTTTTTAAAGTGATGATACACTTTTAAAGTTAATATTTATTTTTGCAACATATTGTCGTTTGTTTTCCGTCATATTGCAGTTATCTACATGAATGTTTTATTGTAAAAACCCAATACTCATCCAATAAAACCCTTGCCACTACATCTTTAATTGAATTATGAATATCTTTGCCCAATTGTATTCCAACACCAAGACAATTTGCTATTTGAATCAAACCATCCAGTTCAACTTGCTTTCTTCACATTCTTACACATCAACATGTTTAGGAGCACCATCATACAGTTAGATACATCGTGAAATTGACATTCATCTCAACAGAAAACATGCTTAATCGCTCACTCAGCGCTCCATTCATTCATTCCAAACACTCACTCAAACCATTCAAAAAACACGCAAAGTTATAAGAAAAATAAGATCATCATGTATATTCAAAATGAATTAAGCAAGAACCAAATCGCGATTTCACTGACATAAATGAAATTTAAAGCGTCTGATTGGTTCTTGGCGAAATAGAAAGCTCTTGATTGAACTTTTATGCATATTTTATATAGGTTTTATATATCGCTAATTTTGTTCATCCTGAACAAAATAAGCGACATTGGATCCCCTCCCTTAAATTTCACACAAAACTCACTCCGCTCACTCATTCAACATCATGCTTAAATCATTCCAAAATCGTTCACCTTTCAATTTCACGATGTTATTAACTGTACCCCCAACTCAGAAGAAGAGGAGCATAATTATATTGATTTCATCATGTCTGTCTCTCAGTCCATTGACCTTTTGCTTTCCGCTAGATAAACGGAGAAGCAATTGGCCTACAATAACGAAACTTGACACAAATATTGCCCATGACCCAAAGAAATGCGCTATTGTTTCGGGGTCATAGATGTCACAGACATCAGTTAATTTCTAACAGTCAACAGTTTCCACTCTAACTGAACAACCAATTGACCCAAATCATAGAACTTGACACAAATGTTGTCAATGACCCGAGAAAGTGCCCAATATTGGAGTCACATAGGTCGAAATCACAATTGAACTTCGTCCAAAAATTGTCTTGAGATTCCAACTCATGAAGTAAAAGACTTCCCTGCAAAAATAGCTTTTCATCATGGAAAAATCATTTGCGACACTTCTAATTAAAAATGTAATTGATAACTCAAATGGAGCAGAAGTTTATTGAAAAATAATAAAAAAAAACTGTTTTGCGTGTATAAGGTCGCCTGTGTGTCCATTAGTCGGCTGTATGGTCCGTATCATTTTCTTCCTTTTTAGCTCACCTTACCACAACGTGCTCAAGGCGAGCTTTAGGATCACCCTGACTCCGTCGTCCGTCGTGAGTCGTCACGCTTCTTAAAACTTCTTCTCTTAAACCGCTGGGCAAATTTCAATGGGCAAATTTCAATGCAATTTTGCCAGAATGTTCCTTGTGTGACCCTTTTCAAAATTGTCGCTATATTCTAATTGGCCAATAAATATGGGTATGGCAGGGCGGGGTTTATTTTGAGCCCAAAATCTTTGAACAACATCTCCTCCTGACCAACTGGGCAGATTTCAACGAAACTTTGCAAGAATGTTCCTTTGATGACCTTCTCCAAATATTGTTGGCAAAATTTTAGTTAGCCCATAAATATGGGCGTGGCAGGGTATGGCTAATTTTGAGTCTCCTCTGTAATGAATGGGTTGGCAGGGTCTATTATGACTGCTTATAATTCGAATAATGTCTCCTCTTCAACAATTGGGCAAGTTTGAATGAATATTTGCCAGAAAGTTTCTTGGATAAGATCAACTGGACCAATCGAATTCAGGTGAGCGGTTAAGGGTCATTCTGTCCCACTTGGTATAATTTTTCTTCCATCAGATTCAGGCCTGTATAGCGATTCAGTGGTTTAAGCGTCTCTCGTTGTTGAAATACATTGATTTATATACGCCCGTCAAAAGACGAGACGTATTATGTGATCACCTGTGGTGGGCGGGAGGCGTCAGCTTCGCAAGTAGCTTGGGGTCACCGCCTCTCGAACGCATTCCAACTTATCAGTACTTTCAGTACTTTGATTAAATCGTACTGCGAAGCAGTAGATTTATATCTACCGTTTTTCAGAAATCCAGTCTGTTTGACCCAGTACATTTTTACCATTATCTTCTGAGCAATGTGTTCAAACCAAATTATGTGTTTTCAAACACAGAAGAAACGGCCTTTTCAGTCACAATCTACAAACTTTGTTTATACCTTATTTACTTTTCGACAAATAGAGAAGAGGCTAATACAAAATTTGATGTAATTTTCGCTTTTAGTAATTACCAGTTAGTATTTTCAGTGTTTATAACAAGATTTTCGGTTGAGTAAAGGAGTTGAAACGTACAATAGGTTAACTGTATAATTAATTTGTAGCACTTACAATATTACTGCTCTGAACTTTCTCGAACGGTCATTTACCAGTTGTAGGGCTGAGAACCAATCAAATTCTGTTATGATTATCACTCGGTCAAAACCCACGCGTAAATTCAGGCCACGTGTAAATTCAGATGGACATCGTCTGCTCGAAATGTGTCAATTAACTTGTTTGTCATTAGTCAATAGTCGTCTGCACTCAAACAGGGAGCGTGGGAAGTTTACTTTTTTTCGCATGTGTTAACAAATAGAAATAATTTTGTAATTTTGAAATATTTGATTTCAATGAGCACTCTGATCACGCTCCAATCCTATTTTCATTAAATTCAAATTTGAGTATGAAGAAAAATTATTCAACAACAAATAAACCGACAAAAACATACGATAAACTGATATATAGGGGTAAGTTCATATCGGACTCGGTTTCGACCCGAGTTAACCGGGTTTCCATCAGAACGGCCTCGGTTTCGACACTAGTAATGTCATTGTAACCTTTCAACCTCGACGCTTCTGATCCTGGGTCAGGCCGGTGTTACTTGGGTTCCAAAATGGCGTCGAGAATAGTGCACAACAATTCGATTACAAAAAAAATAAATATCCTCTATTACTTTAAATAACAAATACTTTTTTCTTATTTTATATAGTATTTTGCACGAGTTTATCACATTTCTTAATGGGATAACGATATTTTATTGTACATTAATTATTGTAGCGGTAAATGAGAAGTTTGTTTACTACCACCAGTGGGTAACTCCGTTCACATGAATGTCTTTTCTGCGCATGCATATTACAGTCAATTTTAGATTATTACATCATCTCACGCGTCTCTCGGGCTGCCATTTGAATTTCCCCTAGGATAGCAGCAAGAGCGATCTATTTTTAGAACAACTCATGAATAATCATAGAGTGCTGCTAGATTTAATCGATTGGTCAGAAACCAAAGATATAAATAGCATAGTTGGCGATTTCACGTGTTTCTTGAGGGAAAATGCATTTACAGTATTTGGGAAAACCCAATGCTTGAAATACAAACATGTTGGTAATCAAAATTGTAAATAGTTTAATGAAAAATGTTTGTTGCTAAACAGGCTTTTAAACTCTATAGAGAGAGGAATAATATTAACAGACAAGCTTTTAGCTTGGCGCGTGCTCATTATAATAACGTAAAAATCTGCTAAGAAATAATTTAGACTAGCAGAGGGCTATCGAATCAGCAAACTTTCAAAATCGGACCCACGAGGTTGGATGAGCTGGCGATGTCCTCGAAAAGATGGATTGTTAAGACAAAAAACTCACAAATTTAAAGGTTTTACCAACTCTTATTGTCCAAATTTGAGCCCTTTTGATTGGCGAACTATTGCACTATCCCAGCCTCTCAATGATGTACGATTTACAGTGCTGACAGCACTTTGATTTACTCTCTTCCCCTATTTTCTGCATTATTTGTTACATCTAAGTGATTCTCACAGGAGATACATCTATGGTTACACTCATGTCTGTATTGGTCTTGTTAAACATATAGTAAAAAGGGCATTTTTGCGGTTTAAAAAATTCACAATACTTCACTGTGCACAATTACACTCGAAATCCTTTTGGTACAAAAATGTGTGATAACTTATATAAAAGCTCTGGTCTAGAGAATAAATGTTTCTACCTTAATTAATCTTATCCTGTGTGTGATATGTAGCAGTTGTCTGGCACTTAGCATAACATAATTTCAAGCCAGTTACTGTTATTCAAGCATTAAAACAATGCGACAAAAGGAGCATATCACTTTTTCTAACCAAACTATTTTGGGACAACCGAAGTAGGTCCTTTTACTTCAAATAGGTGCAGTCTTAGTACTAGTTTGAATGACAGCTATTGAATGATAACTTGAATATTTGGCCTCGTGTTCTGATTTCAGAATTGTTTGTGCTATTATTTTGAGTCTGTATTTTCTTTCTTTATGCTCATTTCTTCGGATAACTCCGCATACATCAGCATGAAGGTTGAGTGAATATATTATTCTACCAAGAGCACCGCCTATGGGTGCAACCCTTGGCTGTACTTGGCTGCAGGTGCTGAGTAATACAAAAAGCTGAGTGGAAAAAGGGACTCTTATAAAAACCCTTTTTAAGAGTTGTCCCCCTTGATTGTTTGGATAGCTCTTGAGATAGTGAATATACATGCTAAATTTTATGAAGATATCTTCAATAACAACAGGTCAACAACAACAATGCAAATGCTGCTAAAACGATCTCCATAACCCAAGTTTTCTTAGAAAACAGACAAGCTAAAAAGGCAATCACTTTACCATCATGTGTAATTCATTGTGCCTATGTTGAAATAAAGTACTCCTTAGTGTATTTAAGCCGGGTGTGCATGCTAAAGTAGGGCCATTATTGTTGTTAAAATCTTTAAAATCTAGATAGGTATTGTTTGCAAATAATATTTTTATAAAAAAAATACAATATTCATTGATGATAACCAAATAATTTGAGGCCTACTTTGATGCATTGCATCAAAATCTTGTCTTGTATGGCTATAGAATAAAACATAGAAAAGACTTATATACACGGGTTTGGACAGGTTTGCTTACCGGTGTAACAGTGTAACTTGAGTGCCCCCCCCTTACCGGTAACCTATCCCCCTATTGATTTTTTTTCAGTTTTTTCTTTCAAATCATCTCTTTTCTTAACTAAAAAATTTCCTTTAAACAAGTCTAAAAGATAATATGTTTAGCTTACCTGAGTACGAAGTGAACTATTATGGTTATGTGGAAGTCTGTCGTCCGTTGTGCCACGACCGTCGTCCGTCATCTACATTTACCCTGTATGCACTCTAGAGGCCACATTTTTTGTCCGATCAACCTAAAATTTAGTCAGAATGATTGTCTTGATAAAATCTCAGACGAGTTCGAAATTGGGTCAACTGGGGTCAACAAACAAGGCCGCTGGGTCAATTCTTAGAAAAAGCTTGTATGCACTCTAGAGGCCACATTTTTTGTCCAGTAAATCTAAATTATGTCAGAATGATTGTCTTGATTAAATCGGGATGAGTTAGAAAATGGGTCACCTGGGGTAAAAAAACTAGGTCACGGGGTCAAACCTTAGACCTTGTATGTACTCTAGAGGCTACGTTTTTGCCCGACCACCCTGGAATTTTGGAAGAATGATCTTCTTGATGATATCCTGGATGAGTTCAAAATTGAGTCAGTTGGGGTCCAAAACTAGGTCATGAGGTCAATATTATGTGCTCTCTAGAGGTCTCATTTTTGCTAGATCAACCTGAGATCTTATTCGAATAATTGTGTCGAGTAAATCTCAAATAATTTCAAAATTTGGTCATCTCGGGTATTAAACTAGGTAACGGGGTCTTTAAAAAAACCCTTGTCTGCAATCTAGAGACCACATTTTTGCCAGAATGATTGTATTGATGCAATTACAGATAAGTTTAAAATTAAGTCTACGGCGGTCAAAATATAGGTTACAGGGAGGTCAAAAACCTTGTATGCACAATAGAGGCCATTTCGCCAAATCAACCTGAAAATTGGCGAAAAGGGTTGTCTAGATGTACAGAAGCAAAAGTATTGTTTAGACAAGTGACCATTCATAATGCTATTTCAAAACCTACATTAAACAATTTTAGACAGTTTTTTTCAGGTGAGCGAGTTAGGGCCACTATGACCCTCTTGTTTTGATATTGTATTTTATTAAAAGTAGCATCAATTTACTCACTATTCTTTTGTGTTTTTAGCTAACCTAAAATATGTCAGAATATATGTCCTGAAATCTAGGTCATGTAAGAAATTGGGTCAAGAGGTGTCAAAAGTGAGATCAAGGGGTCAAATCTGTGGATACTTTAGAGGCCATATTTTTGCTCAATTAAATTAAAAAATGGACAGAATGATTGTCTTTGTAAAATCTAAGTCAAGTTCTAAATTAAGTCAAGTTGGAAAAGAAAAGAGGTCAAGGGGTATATTCTTAGAAAACCTTGTGGACACTCTAGAAGCGATATTTTTGCTCAATCAACCTGAAAGTTTGATAGAATGATTGGTCAAGTCAGTTCAAAAATGAGGTCATGAGGTCAAATCTTAGAAAAACCTTTTAGACACCCTAGAAGCCATATTTTTTTGCTTTGCCCAATCAACCCAGAAAATTAAATGATAAATTGAATTAAATAGATAAATACTAGTAGTCTTTATGAAATCTCAGTCTGGTGCGAATTTTGGTCAAGTGTGGTTAAAAACTAGGGTAAGGAACCGGGTGTTAAGACAGTTAACTCAGGTGAGCGATTTAGGGACTTTACGGTCCTCTTTTTTAATAATTAAATAATTCATTGAAGAGACCAGTAATGACACTACCTGGTAGTCATTATTGATATAATATGATGATATTATAGTCATAGTGAGAAAAAAAGTGTCAACAAAAGTTCTACTTGGAAGGTGCATGAGAAATTAATAAATGTGTTCCACTGGGAATGTAAACAAAAATGTACACAATTTAAGGTAACCTCATAACAAAATTTTTGTTTTGAGGCGCAATTGGTAACTAGTTTACATGGAAATCTAAAAGTCTATCTGAAATTACTTACCTCCCTTTTGATACATAATGTAATCATGAAAAGTTAAAAGAGAATAAATAAAAGAATGGAAAAAATGTTTAAAAACTTCTGCTCTGGGAGGTGGGACAGGTTACCAAAGCTTGAGTAACATATTGCTGGGGACACGTAACCCTTTGGTAACCTCCCACACCTCCAAATGCAGACTTTTTTTAAAATAATTTCAAGCAGAAATGATATTTTTCACTAGAATGATTATCTTTCCTGTTAGAAGTTTCCTTTATAAGTACTTATCAGATAGATCCCATTTGGAATGTAGATGGGTAAAGTACAAATTTCAGGGCAGACTCACAAGCGTTAAATAAGGTGACAAAATTCTGGTTGGAGGCGCAGTATTTGAACTAGTTTACATGGAAATCCAACAGACCATCTGAAATTGACTTACTACAACTATTGATACATAATGTGACCATGAATATTTAAATGAGAAAAAAACGAAGATTTTTTTTACATAACTTCTGCATTCGCAGAAAGGACAGGTTACCTAAGGTTGGGTAACATGTCCCCGGGAACACGTTATCCCGGGGTAACCTATCACACTTCTCAATGCAGAAGTCATTCTTAAAATCATTTTAAGCAGAAATGATATATTTCATCAGAATGTTTATCATTTCTGTTTGGTGTTTCTTTATGAGAAACTATCAGATGAAATCCACTTGGCTTGTAGATGGAAAAAATGCAGATTTCAAGGCAGACTCACAAGAGTTAAATTAAGTGACAAAATTCTGGTTAGAGGTCCAATATGTAAATTTGTTAAGATGAAACTACAAAAATACACCTGAAATAACTAGATTACTCCTATTGATATGTAACATGCATATGTAAAGTTAAAAGAGAGAGAAACAAAATGTTTCTGAGACACTTTAAAATCTTCCTTTAATAAAAGTAAATTTTGGTAAAGAATTATAACGAATGCTTTCTATATAGGTATGTTAAAACACAATAATTATAAATGAGTGGCCATCCTGAACAGTTTTCTCCGTGCTAGTCGATGCTATTATTAAACACTGAAAATGACAAGCACGCACTAACCAGTTTGGATAAAACAATGCAATAAATGTTGATAGAAACTGCACGCTATAATTTCCAAATGTTACACCACCCTTGCAGAATTACTTTGCACTTGATAAAAAGAGCTATTCCTAACTATTTCAAAATAAAATGAGTCAAAATCCAAATAGGACGATGAAGTGGTTGTTCAAAAATCGTGTAAATCTATTTTATTTAGGTTTATATAAAAAGAACGGTCATTTTCTGATTTTAGACGCGAAAATCGTTAGCATTAATTGAGAATGGCTTCCATTTTATTACATGCAGCATTTCAATACTTTTGTGTCATGCAAATTTCTGGAGCCATGTTCGTAGTTTACTTATAGGAACAAGTGGCATCCTCCTCCCCCTCCCAGCTTTTTCACCACGGTAACCTGATAGCCAACACTTGACTGCTGATTAGATATTAACAGTTACATACATAAACTTTCACCGAGAAGTTTTACTGTGGAGAGATAACTTGGCTTTTCAGTGGCCTTTTATCCTAGATTCTTCTCTCATTTTCAATGTTACATTTAATTATTTCCATATTTCCTGCACAGTTAAATTCATATTGCTACAACTTCAGCCACTAGCATCAGTGCCATTTACATATCAAAACATCTGTCTGTGTGAAGAATAACTTGAAGATATGGATAGGTACACCAGCTTCAAAAAAAGAACTGCAACAAGTTACTATCAAAAATGGCATGAAACCCCACAAAAACGAGATAACTTGGTGAGATATCTGTATATTAAGAATTACAGCTGATACAAGGAGGACCAATCTTAAATAATTTTCCCCATGACTAAATGATTTTTCAAGAAAATGTCAAATTTTGCAGAATAATCTGATCTGGTGTTTGTACTTTGTCTTTACTAAAGTATAACATCAATTCTATCTACCAGCTTTCATTCTTGTTATTAAGCAAAAAAAAAAAAAGAACACAGTTTTTTAGTGCACAATGTTAAGAATTCAGTATATTATAAGCTTTTTCTGAAACCTTGTAACAACGACTTTTCAAGTTATAGTAAATATACTATATTTTACAGTTAAGGACATCGTGAAATGGACAAGATGAATTATTTTGGAATTATTATGGAATGAAATTGAATGTGTGTGTGGAGCGAGTTTTGAGTGAAATTCAAGGGGGGTGGGGGGTTAATGAACAAAATAGGCAATACGAGGGTTGTCCGGAAAGTTCGTAGACAGTCTGAAATTCTTATAAATAACTTCCATTTTATTCATAATTCTAATGTTAATCGCTACCCTAAATATCTCTGACTTCATACCCGAAGAAAAATGCTCAGATTTTTTTTTGGACATGTATATTGCAGTTGCCTTAGCAACCCAACCTAGCGGTACCCGGAGCACGTCGAAATTATTAATGTTTGTCGATAAAGATCGAATACTTAAACAACTTTTTCAATGGTATTATCTTTTGAGAATATTCAAAATTAACATGTATTTATCGTGCCCAATTTGTGAGTTTTATCTTGTAATATTTTCAAGGTGATCTCTTCATAAATACTTGAATGAATAAAGAATATCATAGTAAACCGTGCTTAAAATGTAACGGAAAATGGTGCCGTCAGACGTTGCGGCGAAGCAGCGTCTAATCTGCATATTTCTGTAGAATCCGGAAAACGCAAAGAAATATACCTCTGGACCTTTTATAACATTTACAGGAACAAATTGCCATTCCTTCTCAACGCATGGTAATTTTCAGTTAAAAAATTCCATAAACAACGTGTAATAATATTTTTTTCATTTTTTTTCAGCAAAGCTGCTTTAATGCGTTTTAGCTGGGAACGTCATTAAGACGAAAGAACAAAGTTTGAGGGTTGTTGAAGAGCTCTTCTGCAAAATGAATGGACAGTTGGAAAAGATGATAGTCAAAAACACTATATGATTTGGGGTTTTTTTAAAATCTATTTCATTTTGTTTATTTATTTATTTTATCTATCTATTTTTTTCATGACTGAAAAAAATCATTTGGAGAATTAAACAATACAGACAAATGAGTCTTGAGCGTTTTTTGTATGTTTTTTAAGAAAACGAATGTTACAAGACTACCGTAATCCGGGATACACATGACCTTTATTTGCCTCAGCTACCAGCATTGATTGAAACATTTATTATTTGTGGTATCTTTAAATTCAGTCGGATTCTCTTATTTCTGGATCACTGTGTTAAGTTGCAAAACGAAGCGTCAAAAATTGGTGTTAATTTTTTTCTTTGGTTATAAGCAATAAACATTTTTTTTTCTAAAAGTGGACAAGGTTTGAACTTTAATAAACGTGGCATATTACAATCGCTAGGTTGAAATATAGGCAAACCATCGATAAATAACTGTAATTGGTACTTTAATAGATTCGATCAAAAGTACCCGAATTTATACGTCGACGTCAGATTGTGCGTTACGCCGTTTTTGTGCTCCGCGACAACTAACATGCCTTTACAAAATGCAAGGTAATTTCATTATTTATTAGAGAATCTCCTTAAAAATTTGCATAACGGCTCCTTGAATGATATTGAATATTGACGTGTAATGTAAAATAACCCTTGATATATAGTTTTTATGTACTAGACGATGTCTACGAACTTTCCGGACAACCCTCGTATTTATTACCTCCCTTTAATAAAATATACATTATTTTCTGTTACTGCGCCACCTTGGACCTATCAGACATTATCGAGGATTGGTGAGACTCAGCTGCATCATTGAAAAGGGCGCCTATATGTAAATGTTCTTGTGAACGCTACTCCTCCTTTATTTGTGGACTGACTTAAATGAAACTTTCACAAAATGGACCAAGTCACCTGACCTTGCACATAATAAATAGGTTTTGTGAAAATCACTCGGGTCATGGAAAAAGGGGCCTTAATGTCAAATTTCCTGTAAACGCAACTCCTCCTTCATTTATGGACCGACTTTCACTAATTGTCCCTATTCGCCTGACAATGCGTATAGTATCACGATTTGTAGAAATTTAGCCGGGTTTCAAGTAAATTATACCAAAGGTACCATAAAATGTTAGTGTTCTACATCAGCTATGACATAACTACAATAGAGCTATAGTAATTGCTATGACTTTCTCCAAAAACAGCTGAGGTAAAACTGAACTTGACCTCGATGATAATGATAACAGTGAGGCGCAAAGGCTTTGAGCAAGCAATACACATTTTAGATATGAGAACGCAGTTTCATTTCAATAAAAGATGTTGCAAATAATTAGAGAGAGAGGGAGAGTATTTAACCCTTGTCATGCTGAATACATTTAAGCTAAAAAAAATCATCAAAATCAAAGGGCAAAAAGCACTGAAAGTACAAACAGTTGGTCAATTTTTATTTGAAAAACTAAATCTATTGACAATTCTGGTTTGAAAGTGAGAAATCGGTGGTGTAGACTAACATCAGGCTGCACATATGTGCAGGCTGATGTTTGTCTATAGCTCCTGCCAAAGCAGGAATATTCCAGGTTCAGCATGACAAGGGTTAACTCAATTTTCAGTTAAAACGACCTTGACCATCATACTAAATGGATTTGCTTAAATCTGTACTAAGAGAATAATTTTGTTACAAGCAAATCATTTGGGATAAACTTTATCTCTTTCAATTGAACGATTTCATAAACAATGAGGAAATCTATATTTTGCATGAATGTGGAATTGAAAAAGACCTTGATTAATAGACCTGAAGAAAGTACCAACAGAAAGGTCTTTTCAAATCAATTAACTTGTGAATATGCAATAGTAAATGGCGATTTATTTTCGATCCAAGTGCAGACAATTCATAAATAACCATCGATAGTGATTTGAAATTTAAAGGTCAGATGCAAAACCCGAAATCATGCAGAATCATTTAGGAAAGTTGGAAACTAAATGATGAGTTTTACACACAATATCTGATGACTACCTGACAGAAAGACAGATAGATGGAAAGACAGACAAACAGAAGGAATGAAAGAGGAGCGAGTCATATCATAATAAACCCTTCCAGAAGTATGAAAACACTTTATCAACTTTAGAATTTTACTTCCTTTCAAATAATTCCAAGACTAAGGCAATCATGTGCTCAGGTGAGCTTTTGTGATCATTAAATGTCTGCTGTGTCTTGTCCGTCGTCAGACATCAACAATTTAAGTGTTAATTCACTAGAAGCCACAATAATGGACCAATCATCATGAAACTTGGTCAGAATGTTTGTCAGATCACAAGGATGAACCGTATCAAAAATGGGAAGGATCCATGCCATATCATAAGAATAGGAGCCTTAATGACAATTTTCTTGTTTAAACTCTAGAAGCCACAATAATGGGCCAATAATCATGAAACTTGGCCAGTGAGTCACAAGAATGAACCCTATTGAAAATTTGAAGGATCCGTACCATATGGGAAAAGGGGCCTAAATAACAATTTTCTTGTTGAAACTCTACAGGCCACAAATATGGCCCAATCTTCATGAAACTTGGTCAGAATGATGGCCAGGTCACAAGGATGAACCCTTTCGAAAATGGGAAGGATATGTGCTATATCATAGGAAAGAGGGCCTTAATGACAATTTTCTTGTTTACACTCTAGAAGCCACAATAATGGACCAATCATCATGAAACTTGGTCAGAATGTTTGTCAGGTCACAAGGATGAACCGTATAAAAATCGGAAGGATCTGTACCATATCATAGGAAAAGGGGCCTTGATGACATTTTTTTTTAATTTTCACTCTCGAGTCCACAAATTATAAAAGTACAATTATGACTTTTTCTGGAATATTTGATGATTACCGAAACTAAAAAACGCAGGTGAACGATATAGGACCATCATGGTCCTTTTGTGCTTTTTCCGTTTTAGCTCCACTGGTCGAAGGTCAGCTAGCTATTGTTATGGCGGTTTGTTCGTCGTGCGTCCGTCCATCCCTGCTTGCAGAAACCTTTTTCCTTTAAACATCTTCTCCTCCCAAACTAATGAGCGAACTTGAATGAAACTTGGTAGAAATAAAAATTTAAAATTCTTTAAAATTCTTCTCCTCCCAAACCATTGGGCTAATTTCAATGAATTTTGGCATGGATGCTCCTTTGGTGACCCTTTACATATCTTAAAAATTGGTTGACCTCTTATTATAGGCGTGGCAGGACGGGGCTTATTTTCCTCTATAAGATCCTTAAAAATCACCTCTTACAAAGACATTGGGCCGATTTCAGTGTTACTGGGCAAGGATGTTCCCTTTACTTAAACTTTTAAAGAATTTTTGATTGACCCCGTGGCATGGCAGGTTTTTTTTTTTCACTATAAAATCTATAAAATCTTTTCCTACCAAATCATTGGGTTGATTTCAACAAAACTTTGGATTAATAATCATTGGGTGACCCTTGACTTTAATTATTCAAGAAATTTTAATTGCACTCAAATATGGGCGTGGCAGGGTGAGGCTTTTTTTCCACACTTAAATCTTTAAAACTCTCCTCCCATTTGTTGGGTCAATTTTGATTAAACTAAGCATGTATATTTCTTAGGTGTACTTTTACTTAAACTGGTCGTGAAATTTTGATGGGGCTTTAAATGTGGAAAAAGCATTATGAAATAGATCAAAAGAGATTTAAAAGTGTTGTTCAGTCAGTGTAAGCTTTGTTTAATGAAAGTCTAGAGATGTTAAAGTCAGTGAGCCTCTTTTTTCTTTTTACATTTATCAAACCAGAAACGCTCTTGAGGCAAAATGATCCTCTTATTGTACCAAGAGAGTCACCTGAGGTAATCTGAAACCCAGACTGATAAGCCGTCAGCTTGGACCCTGTGTTTGTTTTATTTATGGCCAGTGGTATTTTGTTACAGTAAGAGTTATCAGTTAGGTAAATAGCTTCTAAAATTAGTAACACCTTAGAATAAGGGATTTCTATCATTTGTACGTAGAGGTAAGTTAAAAGAAACGTTCTTGAATTTTATTTTCGCATAAATTCATTAGTGCCCATATTTGAAAGCGCACCTTGTCCATTTCCTGTATAGTAATGAATTTGTTAAAACATTTATATTAGCAGAGAGAACATACAGTATGAAGTAAGAATAACAGTATAATAACAAGAGCTTGGAAGAGCGGCGCATATACGCCCGAAGGGGCTTGTCATTAACCTTGGCTTGTCAGTAACGAACCACGAGCTTGAATGATAGCTAAAAATATTGCAAACAGACAGACATACAACTGGTGCCGTAACATTTAAATATGAAAATATATTTAGTCCTATGCACAAGAAGACAACCTACAGAGTCATTATGGCAAGTTTCCTTTCATTCCCATCCATAACGTAGATGAAAATGAGCCGGCAAGAAATTTTGTTTTTCATCAACTCAAGGGCAGATAATCCAAGATAACTCTAGAATAACTGGAGCATTTTGAATTGAAAAGTCTTATGCAAAACTAGACACCATAGAGAGTAATTGTGTCTAGTTTCAGCTCATTTCAATTTATAGTTAAGGAGGAGTTGCACACAAAATACAGTGATTTTCTTTTAATTCAAGATAATTCAAGATTTCTCAGGATTGACTGGAGCGATTTGACTTTCAAAAGTCTAATGCACAACAAG
The DNA here is from genome assembly GCA_948146395.1 of Fragum whitleyi. Taxonomy (NCBI): domain Eukaryota; kingdom Metazoa; phylum Mollusca; class Bivalvia; order Cardiida; family Cardiidae; genus Fragum; species Fragum whitleyi. Next base: position 45,226,696 of record OX411543.1, on the reverse strand, counting down.
ACATCATAGGGAGTAAATGTGTCTAGTTCAGCTCATTCCCATTGATAGTTTAGGAGGAGTTGCGCACACCAAAAATAGTGATTTTCGTTAAATTCAAGGGCAGATAATTTAAGATTTCTCAGGAATGACGGGAGCATTTTCAATTGGCTCCAGTCATTCCTGAGAAATCTTGAATTATCTGCCCTTGAATTAAGTGAAAATCACTGTATTTTGTGTGCAACTCCTCCTTGACTATCAATAGAAATTAGCGGAAACTAGACAAAATTACTCTCTATGGTGTATAGTTGTGCAATAGACTTTTCAATTCAAAATGCTCCAGTCATTCCTGAGTTATCGTGAATTATCTGCTCTTGAGTTTAATGAAAAACAAAATTTCTTGTCAGCTCACATTCTCCTACATTTCGGATGGGAAAGAAAGGAAACCCCGAGTTTTTATCTGTTCATCTTTTATCGTCTATATCCAGTGTCATGCTTTTATCTTTTTCTTTTCTGCTGACTAACTTTGCTCGACAGCGCAAACCTGTCTAAAATGCCCGCGGGGGCGTATGACAGTATAACAAGATAGATAGACGAGTTTAATAAATTCGGTATTTTATGAGTACAAATTTGATATTCTATTTAGCTATAATATGGCCCTGATTTTCGCGAAAAATCGTAAAATTCCTGAAATTCGACACTTCAATTTTCCGCGATTATTAATATATATTTATTATGACCCGGGATGTCCCTGTTTGCAAAAAATAAAATAAAATAAAAAAAATGGATTATTCAAGCCTTTTTCAATAATACATTTCATCCAATTTCGCTCATTTCGTATTTAAAGCCTACATTTAATGTTGTTGTTGTTTGATAAATGTGCGCATGCGCAAATGAAATAGTCGTCCATTGTTGACAGTTCTTGTTGGGATATACAACGAATAGGAGGCAAAATGACGGGGCTTTTCTACATCATCGCGATTTGCTTATGCGGATTTGGATATAGTAATCCTGATAAAAAAGGTTATTTTGAGATTTTTTGTTTGAACACCCGAGATAACCTCTAAAAAATCGGGTTTCTAATGTGACCTTGTTGGAAATCCTGGCCTAGTTTGATGATAGAAATCAGCTGACTATCACTATTTGTTGACGTCATAAACATGATTTTAGGGAATTACTTTTGATTAAAAAACAGGAGCTAAAAAAGCGGACCAAGAAAGATTAAAAGTAAAATGTAAGGAGTCATATGAAATATACAGGGACTGGGTGCAATAATCATGGAGTAAATCAGGTTGGAAATGTTGTGCCCCACAGCTTTACAGTCAAACCGGCCCCTCGACAAACCGGCCACCGGTCAAACCGGCCCCAAATCGGTCAAACCGGCCCCAATATCGATTTTCCATCGGTTAAACCGGCCCCTAAAACCGGCCCCAATATAATTAAGACAATAAAGGGTGATAATTATATAGAAATGCAATGCTCTGTGATAATTTTTGGAAAATTGTGTTGAGTGTCGTCTAAGAAAAAAAGAAACACTACGAAAAAATTATTTATTTATTTAAAATGCCTATATCTCGAATTCTTTATCATAAATTATCAACAAAATAATCAAGAAAATAATAAGAAAAAGACCATTTTAAATCAGTCACTAGTAATATAATTTTTATGTGGCTATTTTCGAACTTTTTTTATTCTTCTTCAAACATTGATTTTGTATAGTTATTATTTTATAAAGCCATTTTGAGTACAAATCTTCTTTGAAGTGTTAATGTATAATTAGTCAAATAATAGAATAGATAAGATTGCAACATACTAGGGATGGGCACCGGTACTTTGGTATCGGTTACTCCCGGTACCATGAGGTCCCGAGTAATTGGTATCGGTTCATTTTGAAAGTACCGGTTCCTACTTCCGGGATCTATGCAATTTAAGAAAATTTCATAATAGCTTTGCAATATTTGCAATATTTGTTATCAAGTTATTTACTCGCAAAATACCAATGTAACAATGCCGATGATCTTACTGATTTATTCGTGTTTGAGCTCTGTGCAATAGAAGGAAGTTAAGTTTATACCAGACAATCGTGTAATGTCAATTATAATAATTGATATTGATTTTTTTTTTATTTTGCCAAACGCAGATTTCTGATGAAGAATGAAATTTTTTTATTAATGATTGTAAAATAAATGTTCCCTGAGTCTCAGAAAATTGCATTATTTTATGTTTTCACAGATTTTAAAGTCTTGCATGTCGCCGCTTTGTCGCCAATATGATTGTACCGAGTGCCGATCTAAGCTCCTGTTACGACTTTATCGCAATCAATCAATGAGTAATGAAGACTGAAACTGACGAGAAATTCAAGCTTCAATCACAAATTATAATCATGGTATCAAGAATTCATACTTGCATACCCCCCTCAATCGGAAAGGGTAATAAAGATTATTTTACATTGTCTTCAATTTTTTTTGATTAAGTCCTACCTGCAGTGAAAATATAAAATAAACGTATTTCCCCATATTAAATCCAACAACCGAGTCAAATAAAGCAAATAAAGATATACTCGTGAAAGAAAGGGTTTGATATCTCACGAGGATTTTCAAGCGTGCGCCGCGTGTCAAGTCTAGATGCAGCCCCAAAAATAGCCGGACACCTGTTGTCGGCGCCTTTGATGACCCGTTCTCCCTCCTCGAAAAATAAACTGTTCTGGACGCTTTACACGATTACAAAAAGTTTTGTAGATTGGCCAGATAGCCTCGTGGACTTAATGTCAGATTATTGGAACAAAACATGAATACCGGTCAATTTTTTCTTTGGTTATAATTGCACAAATCGTCCGTATTTTTGGATAAAAAAAAATATAATAGTATTTCAGACAAAATCTAGATCATGATTCTGTCGCTGCTACTACACAAAACAACTTAATCACAACTAGGGCCTCTGTTTACGTTTATTGTTTCATCATTGTGGTAAGTTGTTTCCGTCGCCTACGGTATTGTAAAGTCCAAGTTAATTCACGATGTTCACATGCGGAAGCTACTGTTTTGAAGATAAGGCCCAATAAAGCTGCTGAGGGTTGTGTTATCACAAGTAGGCCTAATAATGATTTAGCTTTGAATTGACAGGTGTTTCCTACATTAGAAAGAGCTCAAAACGGTACTTTACAGAGTACTTATTGCTTATTAACTGTCACACTGTTCACACATGAGAGTGCTACGCCAGTGTGAAGTAATTGGTATTGGAATCGTTAGGAATCGGTATCGTTTAAAAAGTATCGAGTAGGTATCGGAATCGGTTAAATTCTAACGGTGCCCATCCCTACAACATACAGTCGCCACGCGTAATGATTAACCTTTGAATCTATGGTGCGAAAATTATCGATCTGATTAATAGCTCTTCAACTTTGCAATACACTGATTTATAATGGTAAAGAAGCTTACAAAAGAAGACTTTATATACACATACTTCCGCTGAACAATTAAAAGGAAATGATGAAAATAGACTGTACCAAATTTAAAGGGTTGCATATCGGATGATAAAATGGTGCGATATGGTTTGAAAATATTATGGGAAAATGAGAACTAGGTATACAAAAAGTTCCTTTTTTCATAATGTTTATTCAAGTATACAAGCATTTCACGTAAGACCCAGAGACTTCTTCTAATTTTTAAATAGCGGTCTTGTTGTACCCCTTTAAACAAAAAAAAAATTCGATCCGTCAAAACAATTGTGACTTTCATAAAGTCTGTACATTAAATATCACTGTATGGAAACTCTGTACGCGACATTGCAACGGTATTTTAAACATGGCGGACTACTGTTCGATCGCAACGTTTTGAAAAAATGGTCCACTATTAGCAACATGAGTATCAACGGATTATTTTTTCAATGATTGTAACTTTAATGTAAGGATCATCTAAAAGGATCATATATGTAACTCTTTTTGTACCAAAAGTGAGTGACGCCGTCTTTTTTGGTAATACATATCCGCCATCTTTAAGCTACCATTGGAAAGTTGTGTACATAGTTGCCATACAGTGAATATGAGTCTTTGCACAATACTCAAAAGGTACAAATTATCTAAGTACTGTTATTTTGCATCGCATTGGTCAACAAATCGATGACACGGTGCGACACGGTTGTTACTGCTTGTAAAGATATAGGAAGTAACAAAAATTTCGTGCTTATGCTTCGAAGCATTCAGGCACTGATCCGAAGCTACACTATTTGAAATTATTACCCGATCTCATAACATCATTTCACATAAGTTTTTTATGCGGGGACAGCTTTCGAACGTCTCCTCCGTAAGACAATTAATTTGTTAGTGTGCCAGCCTTGGTTTGAACCCACGACGTCTAAATTCAATGGTTTTGAAGTCCGGTGGTCTGACAACTGAGCTAATCGGGGACTTTAGGTGTGTGTGTATTTCAGTTTATTTATCGTCGCTTCTGTTGCACATGCCCATATCAGCGACACCCCCAGAGGACGGTTAGTTGTTATGGGGGATGGTGCAAGAATACATGACGAAACTACTGCTGAGATCCGCCATAGTTCTTAACGTGCTCGGTGTAATGCACCGACTCACGGGGCCTCGATTTAACGTCTCAGCCGAGAGACAATTAGTTTGTTAGTGTGCCAGCCCGCGTTTGAACCCATGCCGTCGAATTTCAATTTTAGGTATTTATAGTTGGTAGTTAAGGCATTAATATTATTACTCAATTTGGTAATTGCATTTGCGGCAAGAATGCTTAAATCATACTGATGTTCCGATAGTGTGAAACAAAATTAAAAAGGGTTGTATGCCGAAAACGAGTTAAATTAAAGGCACGTTTTCAATGATATACAGATTATTGATTACCATTGATCTTTCATTGTTCAATTAATTAAATCAACAAACACTTTTACAGATTATTGATTAGCATCGGCCTTTAATTGCGTTATTAATTAAATCATCATACACTAAGAAAACATGTGTTAAACCAAACAATGCATAGCGCGTGTGACAAGAAGACAAACGCGGTAATATCTTTTTTATGTTCTTTTACATATTTGTTGTGTATTACATTGACAAAATAATTCTGTACAATAAAGCCGATTTTTTTTATTAAAAAAATCACGATATATTTATTTTTTACAACATACAATTAGCGCACGAAATAACATAATTAAGCTTAAGTTTTTTTATTTGGGACTCTAAAATATGTATATCATGGACCAAAATTATTAAAAGTTCGTAGGTTCAAAATATTAAAGTAAAATAATTGTATCAAATAAAAAAAATAAAAAAAAATAGGGGTCGGTTTGACTATTTCTTGTGGCCGGTTTGACCGATTTGGGGCCGGTTTAACCTTTTTCTGAGTTGAGGGGCCGGTTTGACTATTTTTAGGGGCCGGTTTGACCATTTTGGGGCCGGTTTGACCGGGGGCCGGTTTGACGAGGGGCCGGTTTGACTGGTTCCCGCCCCACATGGGTTATCTATTTCTTATTTATTTTCGAAATTGATATTAACAGGTTCTCTCTAAATTGACATGTTCAAACCATGTTTAAATAATGTGTAAAAAAGAATATAAGAGATTCTCTTCATAGATGTTTCCCTTTCATCTTCCTTTACCAGCGCTCTAGGTAAACTCTGTTTTTTCTTATTTTACTGATGTAAAATTCTTGGTTACGGATCATTTTTAGCCAAACTCCGTAAAAAATACGGAATGATTTGGGCTTGTACGGATATTTTTGGGTACGAACGCCTAAATCAAAGGGAAGTGACTCTTGTAAAATTTAAGATCATTTGGCTATTCCCTATATTGAAGAGCATCTACGTTACCTGCTTGGACTTTTTTTAAACTGGAAAGTGGCATCGCCGAAGTTTCCAGCTTGCTAGTAATGTTGTAAATATGCACTCGGGAGTACCGATCGATTTCGACTATTCCCGTGACAATGGAATGCGTACCGTGGAAAAATGATTTGTAAACATTGCGGTACCCAGCATCGAGGTGCTTATGAGACCAGCTGATTTGCTGACTGCAAAAATTACCGCAAAATTATGTTAATCGGCAGATAAACATAAAAAGTCATGGGAGTCTTTTTTTCAATGGATTACTAAAAAAAACTTACTAAATCCCAGATCAGTTATCAAATCATTTATGGACGAAATAAAATACTTCATCAGTAAAACAAAGGGACCCTGAACTGAAATGGTTCGCAGCAAGCAGATTCGTGCTCGAGGAATATCTGCTTTGACAAGAGATATCAACAATCTGAGTAAAAATGACTATTGATCAGGAATCTGTGGTTCAAAATTAAACATTCATCCTAATTCATCAGTTTATGTGCTATGTTATAGTTGTTCTACCGTCAGAAAGTAAAGTGAAAGAAGACTGCTTGCTGATGCTTATGCTAGTTCAAGTAGATACGCATATTTTATGAAAAATTAAGATGATAATTTTGCTGTAAAGAAAATGAGAAAAAATGGGAGATATATTATAAAACGAAAATTTAAGAAAATTCAATACAATAAAACAGCATGTAACATTTTAATGATCCAGGGGGGGGGGGGGGGGGTTAAAAAAAGAAAACTATTTTTAATGAAAGGTTTACTTTATTGCTGTTAAAGCAGTTCAGGTGCAAAAACTTGTTTTATAGGATGAAATAAATAAAGAAATGAAAATTCACATTCCTTCAATTTGCTCTTTACCGAAAGTTGTACTGATCCCCCATATCAGGTACTGATTGAAAATTATTTCAATTAGTACTGTACTGATGGCCTTTGAAATTATCTGGAGCACTGCTTTACAAATCCGAAAGGTCCCGAACAAGGAGAATTCAAATTTAATTTTTCATTATCTCGAAATCTGCAGCCATGTCAGACGAATTCAACCACGCTTTTGGACATAATAAGATAATTATATTTTGCATCTACAGATAAGTAATCAGGCTCATGTTTGAAAACATGGTTAAATTATCATTGCACAATTAAGTTGGTAACCAAGCCGCCGATCTTACTGATTTGTTTAGTGTTTGAGTTTTTAGAAAGAAGCATATGCAAGACGATCGTATTTAAATATTAATTCTTTTTTAGACTGCAGAACAGGGGCTCACTCTAAGAAGACTGGGATTATTTTATTGATAATTGTTAATTAAATGATTACAGTGTCCCAGAATGTTGTTTCACTCTGTGTTTTCGAAGATAATAAAGTCTCTTGTGTCGCCACTTTGTCACTTAAAGATCATAACTGCAGCTGGTCTCAACTCTTGTTAAGACTTATGGCAATCAATCTACTAAATAGTAATGAAAACAAAAACCGACAAGAAATAAAGCTCTCATTACAAATTATCAAGAAATCTAACTCGACGCAGCTCAATTAAAAAGATGTTGATTTGAAATTTCAAAATTGTCTTAATGTTTTTGGATAAAGTCCTACCTACTGCGTCAAAGTCTTGTTCATCATCTTCCTCACATGAAGTTTATTCAATTCTTGTCTGGTCCCTGTGACAAAATGATTACATTCCCAAGGTGAGGACATATTGATATAGGGTATAACCAAAATATCGTAAATAGCGCTATTCAAGAAATATTTACATTGTTTTGGTCTCCTATGGCGGATTTTGATACAAAATGTTTTTGATACAAATACTACATTTTCGGTGTGCAATCCGATAGAGTTAAGATATTAACTCTATCATAACTTCACTAAAACAATGCAGACAATACTAGAATATCTTTTCAACTTTTCTTTAATCGAACTGAGTAGAGGTAGAATTCTTGATAACTTGTAATGAGAGCTTGATTTATTTTTTGTTGATTTGTGTCTTCATGACTTGTCCTTTGATTGCCAAAAAGTCATTTTCCTCTTTAGCTCCACTGGACGTAGTATTATCATGACCCTGTGTCCCTTGTGTGTGTCAGTCCTTTAATTTTTTCTTTAAAAATCTTCTCTGAAACTACTTGACAGATTTCAACCAAACTTCACAGGAATGATGTTTAGAACATGCTCGTTCAAATTTATTTGTGAAATTCTGATTGAGTTGATGACACGGCCTCAACGGGCTGCCACATCACTAAAAAAATAGTCCCACATGATGAGATGTAAAAAAATTCTTCCCTTGTCAGATTTCAACCAAACTTCACAGGAATTCTGCTAAGAACATGTGCTTTCAGATTTGTTCAGGAATATTGATCAGACTGATGGCATAGGTTTATGGGCTGCTGCGTCACTTGAAAATGGTCCCATATGAAAAAATATAAAAAAATCTTTTCCTTTGCAACTACTGTTCAGAATCAAACCAAACTTCACAAGAATAATCCTTGGGACATGCTCTTTCAGCTTTGTAACATTTTGTTCTGTTTGTAAAAACTGATTGGGCTGATGACATGGCCTTTCAGGCTGCCTTGTCATTGAAAAATGGTCCCATGTATATTTTAATGATATATAAAAAAAAAATTCTCTGAAACTACTGGTCAGAATTCAACCAAACTTTTCAGAAATGATGCTTCAAACATGCTCAGATTTGTTCATGAAATACTGATCAGGTATATGACATAGGCTCTACCGCCTGCATTGTCACTGAAAGATGGTAAAATATTTAAAAATCTGTGAAATTCCTGTTCAGAATTTAACAAAACTTCACTTGAATGATGCTTAGGACACGATGCTTTTTAGCTCCACTGGCTGAAAGCCACTGGGGCTATTGTCATGGCGTTGTGTCCGTCGTGCGTGCGTCCGTCCGTCCGTCCGTCCGTGCGTGCGTCCGGTCATAAACTTTTCTTTAAAAATCTTCTCCTCAGAAACTACTGGATGGATTTTAACCAAACTTCACAGGAATGATCCTTGGGTGACCCTCTTTCAAAGTTGTTCAAGAAATTTTGATCCAATGAAAAACATGGATTTAATAGGCGTGGCTAATTTCCAAATATGTTAAAAAGTGAGTTTTCTCGGATTCTAATCAATGGATACCAATTAAATTTTACATGAATGATCCTTGGGTGACCCTTTATCAGTCTACAAAAAATCATTGTGATCGGATGGAAAATATGCATTTTATGGGCGGAGGTCATTTCTCTATATGTTATATAGTTGAAACTTTGAAAATCATTTTCATAGAATGTAACTGATGGATATCAACCAAATTTCATTGGAATGATCCTTGAGTGACCCTTTATCAGTGTACCAAAAATTATTTTGATTGGATGAAAAATATGGATTTTATGGGCGGAGGTCATTTCTCTATATGTTATAAAGTTGAAACTTTGAAAATCATTTTCTCAGAATGTAACTGATGGATATCAAATTTCACTGGAATGATCCTTGAGTGACCCTTTATCAGTGTACCAAAAATTATTTTGATTGGATGAAAAATATGGATTTTATGGGCAGAGGTCATTTCTCTATATGTTATATAGTGGAAAATTTGAAAATCATTTTCTCAGAATCTGATTTTTGGATATCAGCTAAATTTCACTTTCTCAGAATGTAACTGATGGATATCAACCAAATTTCACTGGAATGATCCTTGAGTGACCCATTATCATGCAGCCAAAAATTATCTTGATTTGATGAAAAATATGTCTTTTAATAGCAGAGGTCATTTCTCTATCTGTTATAGAGTTGAAACTTTGAAAATCATTTTCAACATCAGTAGAAACCCAAATATCGAAAAATCTAGTCAAAATATTAATTTGCTTTTACAAGAATTTCAAGCCTGTGGAGCGACTCAAGCCATTCATGGCTTTCTAGTTCAGATTTCTTCCTTAATTTTTTATTCGGTGGATAAGATGGGCTCTATGGGTTGCTGCATCACAGAAAAATTGTCCCATATGATGAAATATAGAAAAATTCTTTTTCCCTGAAACTACAAGTCAGATTTCAGCAAAACTTAACATGAATTTTCCAATGTCGATATTGATTTGCACTTTTTGCAGTTACTATCCAGCACATGGAATAGTTGAGCTTGGCTGCCCTCCCACAGCTCTTGTTTTGTAATGGTTGAAGTGATATTGGGTCAATGACAGTTTTCTGCTTTATACAAAGTAGATTGAACTGAAAAATGAGAATCAATTTGATTTGCAACTTAATGCTTAAACTTTAAAGATTTGAAACTTTAGATCTGCATAGTCCCATTTCTTACTTTTGACTTTTAATTTTGCAGGTCCATTGATTATACCAGAGAAAAGTTTTTATTACATGTTAGAAGGCAGTGAGCTGAAATTAGACTGTCGTCTAGAGACTGAAGCACAAAATTCGCCATTATTTTATAGACTAGATCCAAATAATGAGCAATCCCCAGGAACATTGATTGAAGATGGTAACAGTGATGGATTCATTGTAAGTATTATTCATAACTGAGCTTTTTGAGGGTTGGGGAAAGGGGCCTGTGAGGCTGTGACCCTTAACTTGGGGGAAAATTTATCAGAAGGAAATGATAACTACTTGATATTGTGGAAGAAAGCTTCTTAGTTTTGACATGTACTTATCAATTAAGGCATAGACACTAAAATTCATGTCTTGTATCATGATTTTTTTTGTTTGTTTAATTCTATAATTTTGTGACTACAGCTTTAATTCAGAGCTTTTAGAATTAAACCCACAAATTACAATATTTAAAAAAGTTTCTTAGTAAAAACCTAGATGCATAAATTCAGATCAGTACTTGTGCCAGTGTGAGATAAGTCATTGACTCCTCAACCAAGGAGATCTAAGAGTTAACCCAGTCATGCTGAATAAAATTTGGCTAAAAGTTTGCATCTAAATCAAAGGGCAAAATGCACTGAAAGTACCAACTGCAGGTCAATTTTTATTTGAAAGACTAAGTCTATTGACAATTCTGGTTTGAAAGTGAGAAACAGGGGGTGTAGACTAACATCAGACTGCACATATGTGCAGGCTGATGTTTGCTGACTAACATCCAATTCAATGGAATTGTCTCTTTAAGAAATTTCCAATGAGTACCCACAGCACAGGGTTTGAAAAAAAAAATAAGAAGGCCATTACTCCCTCTTATCTACAGATCTGACAAATAGGCATATTGATTTGGTGTTAATTGACTGCCAAACCTTAACCTGTGAACTTAATGTTAAACACATCAATAATATTTGGGTGACGGTGTGTATGTTAATATTTGGCATGAAGGTTCCTTCAATATACAACAATTAATGTTAACCCTTTTCATGCCTCTTTCAGTGCTTTTTGCCCTTTGAAATTTATTCAGCATGACAAGGGTTAAGATAATTGGCAGGGGTATCTGTCAATAACTAGGTCAAATGTGAAGGTCAAACCTTTAAAGAATTCGGCAAAGTAAACCCTTTTCCGCTATCAATGATTAATTCAGATTTGCCTCCTTTTTAGGTCACAGGATCTGGCAGTGTTCAGGGTGGCAAAACTATCAAAACAGTTACAATTACAAAACAAAATGTGACATTAAGAGACAGAGGCCTGTACCAATGTAAAAATTCCAATTCCAATGATGATACCAGGATAACAGTTGTTGTATTCAGAGGTAAGACACAATTTGTACCCAAGATTTTAACCCTTGTCCTTCTGAATAATAATCTTGGCAAAATTGCATTAAAATCAAAGTGCTTAAAGCACTGGATAAATTTATTTTGAAAATGAAATTTGAAACATATAGTGGTTTCAAAGGAAAATTAAGTATTATAGACTTAGATCAGCCTGCACATTTTTGCAGGACCAGCTGATCTTTGTCTTTTCCCCTTATTCCTGCCAAAGAAGGAATATTCTTGGTTTGACACTACAAGGGTCAAGAATAATTATTTCCATTTAAACCATACTTGTGGATAGAAAATAAAGAATAATTAAATGGGTCAAGAGTTAAGTAAAAAGAGTGTTGTTTTGAATTAAAAGAGGGCCAAATGCTTTATTGCTAGATTGAATACTGGGGGTATCAAAGCTGTAAAGATTATAAGATATCCCTGAAATGCCCTTTGAAAATGATAGCAAAACTTAAAAATAACTCAGGGCTTAAGGAACACAGGGGCCAGTTTCATCAAAATATTTAGGACTTATTTTTGTCTTACTGATGTGTCTCGATCCAGTAACAACAACAATCAATTAACATAGGTATTGAGAGATTGGTGATACATGATTTTTGAACTAAATATGTAGTAAGTCATAGGTAAGACAAAAATACGTCTTAAATGTTTTGATGAAACAGGCCCCAGGCTTTTAGGGTCTTTTAGGCCCTGGAAACTACCTGATGTGAGTCTATTTGACCATATTGGGACCAGTTTCAAAGAGATTTCTGCTTTCAAGACTTTTTCTCTCTGCAAAGCAAAATGAAGTGTCCTATTACTACTAGTAATTTACTAGTACAAACAAGTAGAAGTACATGTAGTGTATAGGCAGAAATCAGATGCACATTATTTTAAGGATGATTTGGTAAGGGATTCTACCAAGCCAAAGACATTATGTGATCAAGCAATTTGTCTCATATCAATTTGTAAATGCCTGAAGTTGGTAAAGAAGCTCATTCAACTTTTCTCATTCTCAACTCTGAATTTTATCAAATTTCAACCTGAGCTTAAAGACATAACTCAGACGTATAACTAAAAATCATGTATAAATGTATGAACATAAAAGGTGTTTTTAATTAGTTGTTGCCGGAGATAACAAATTATTGATATCATCTTTTATGTTTTTATACATTGATTCAAATGCTCAATTTGAGAAATTTCTCAGTGGAGCACAAAAAAAGTTTTATAACCTTGGGACCAGGAAGTTTTTCATTAGTTGTAGTACTGAGTGATATGAGAAATGGTTAGGAGCCCCATTTCTGAAATACTGTAGAAAGTGTTGATAAGCCCCTTGAAATTGAATACAGCACCATCTCAGAAAAGTCCAAGTAAATTGATAGGAAGGAATGTACTCATCCAATGGTATCTATACTTTATTTAATATTCTAGTGGAAATTCAATATTTTTTCCACTTCATCAACCTTGCATGTCCCCAGTTGTGGTAGTTAAAACTCTTTAATATTTAAACATCCTTTTCATCAAGCTACAGAGGAACAGATAAAAGGGGGTAATGCCTGTCTAAAATCTTAGTTTCTCAATGAATACCTTTGTTGTGGGAACTCATTTGAATAGTCTTGACAAGGGGACTCCAATGAGTGACCACAATATAGGATTTGTGAAAGTATTATTGATATATATTTTGATTTGAAATTCCAAAATACCCCCTCTATCTGCAGCTCTGAAGCTGATTGTTTTAACACTTTTCTGTTTTACAAAATTTTGGACCTGTCCAAATTCAAAGGTTTTGCAGACGAAAATTTAAAATGGATTTAATTTGAAAAATAACCATCTAGTAGGGTAGAAAATAGTGTGGAAAAAGAAGAAATTGCTTGTCAGAAGCAATTTCTTCTTTTTTCACAATGTTTTCTCAATCATAAAATCACAGGCACGTAAAAAGCAGGGATTAAACAGTAAAGGATTAATCAATGGATCATTTGCAAAAGGTTAGTCCTTATCATGCTGACAGACACTCCAGGCTATAGTGAAATAAAATCAAAGGGCTGAAGCACTTGAGGTGCTAATTGCGAGTCTAATTTGGAGTGATAACTATTAGACTTTAGTGTTTTAAGAGATCACTAGGTTGGTAGTTAAACCTCTTTCATATTCACTTTGATCACTTACCTTTTTCATCAAGCTATCTTGTTTTAATCACCAGGTCATTTGACGAAAGGTTAACCCTTATCATGCTGAAAAAAAACTTTGCAAAAGTGCTTTAAAATCAAAGGGCTGAAAGCACTGTAGGGCATAGGCACTAATTGTGAGTCAGTATTTACTTTTGAAATATAGCTTGGCTTTAAAACTAGTTAGGTTCGATCCCCGATATGGTTGATAATTGTAGACCTATTTGGGATAGCATCTGGAGGCTAGGAGAGGATGTAATATTGGTACTGGTGTGAGGAATACCAGGAAACCATTTTTAGGGGCTTCAGCCGCCTCAATTTAACTGAAAGATTGTTGAAAGCGGCGTTAAACTCCATTTAAACAAACAAACAATTTTAAACTTGTGTTATTTAAGAAAGAAAACAAGGTGGTATAAGCTTACATCACACTGCATATGATTGTGTGCAGATGGATCTTTGCCTGTACCTAACACCAAATAGGAGGTACAATGTATTCCAATTTGAGCATGAATACAGGGGTCGACAATAACACTAGTCCTCAGGCCCAAGGCCTGTAATTTTTGGGTAGGACTGCATTCAATCTATGCTGCAGGTTCTTCTGGCTTGTGGATTTTTATCAGTCAGTCACTTCAGTTCTTAAAAATCGTAAAAGTCACACCCTAAGTTTTGAGTATAAACCTCATCAGATAAAGGGAAAACTCTGTGGCAAAAGAAGAAATTTCTTGGATCAAGCAATTTCTTCTTTTCCACACTGTTTTCCTCATGTCTGATATTTCCACATGTACACACTATTACTTGAGTAATGTGTTGAATTCAAATTGCTCGAGAGCTAAGAAATTTCTGGAGGACCTGTAATCAGAGGGGAGGACCTGTGAAAGTTTGATCAAACTGGTCCTGACTCTGAGGGCCTGTGGCAAAATAAAGTTAGTGTCAAATCCAGATAAAACAGGTCAGTGAGAAATGAACTGAATGACTGAAAACATTCAGATACAAATGATGGAATTCTGAGAATTGCTGTCTGAGACAGTCTTGTCTTGATGTGATTCTGTGATTCCTTGATAAAGAAGTTTTATGGCTTTACCTTGTAAACAATCATGTATATGCACCAAATCACTCAAATATTGAGGGCTCAGAGGAAAACTGTTGTAACTGCCTATAAAATATATATAGGCAGATACAAATGTTTTGCTCTTAGCCATCAATATGATGTTTTTGGTGCTTAAACTACCGGTAGTTGTTATATCTTTGAAGAGGCCATTTGTTTAGATAAGAATGAAAAGAGTTATGTCAGCAAAGACATAATCCCATTTATTTGATCCCTTTCCAGGAGACTGAAATTTATACTGGTCCAGATAGCTCAATCTTGCAGATGACAATATTTCAGATTGATAAAAAAATGAAAATTTGAATTTTCTTGAAGGAAAAACATTGTTAGATATGTAGAAATCCCTTGTTTAAAGCTATTTCTTTTTTTCCCCGCAATTTCCCACCAACCACTAGTTCTTTGCATAAAATAGCAGATATGTTGGGGAAATGGTTACTTATTTATAACTTGTGAATAATTGAAAAGAAGTAAAACTCATAAAACTTAGAAACATGTTTTTCAAGATGTTGCATGAGGATTTCAAAGCTTTGTCAACTGTAAAAGTCCACAGCTGCATCGCTATATCTGATGAGCAGGTCATTATAAGAGCTAGGTCTAACTTTTTGCTTAAAATTTCAAACATTTAATACATGTAACATGTATAATACTTCAAAATGAAAAGGGGATTTTAATTGTTGGTTTGTAAGAAAATCTCCCCATTATATCATTAATATATAATGTGTGACCTGTCAGATGACAAAGGGACCATCTTAGAAAGTATGAAGTGTCATCCCTTGTAACACTGTGCAGACTGGCTAGCTTGAAAATTATGGCTAAGTTACTGAATCTCGAATGACAAATACACCTTTCCATCCAAGAATTTTTGAGATATGACCTGGTTCACTTGAACTTGAATCAATCTTTTTCAACTATTCATTTTACAGCGTTCCTAGATGGTCCTTGTTTGTGACGCGTGACCAGTCAAATATTTAACCAGCTTTGAGACAATTCCTGAAATGAGATATGTTAGATATTGTTTTATATAATGTAGATTTTGCTCTTTGCTCTGAATTTATTGGAACCAAATTTTAAGTTTTGAAATATTTGTTTAAAATCACATTGGACTGCTACCTTCGTGGAGAGCATTTTTTGATATTTGTCACTTTTAAAACTTTTAAAAAAAATGTTGCACATGCCTTTGGATGAAGGGATAACATAGTATATCTATTTAAATCCTTTGCTGTCTAATCCCTGCTTTTTACGTGCCTGTGATTTTATGATTGAGAAAGCATTGTGAAAAAAGAATAAATTGCTTCTGACAAGCAATTTCTTCTATTTCCACACTATTTTCTACCCCACTGAATGGTTACTTTTCAAATTAAATCCACTTCAAATTTTCTTCTGCAAAACCTTTGAATTTGGACAGGTCCAAAATTTTGTAAAAAAGTAAGGTGTTAAATGTATATGTATTGTTGCAAGGTGAACAAAAAATGTTTTGGTTTACTGCATTATATATTATGAAATAACCTGACATTGAAAAATTGTTGTTGCATTCTTTATGAATTAATTGTTAAGTGGCACCCCTTTATTTTCTCTAAATATCTAGTATTTGTAGTTGTGATACCAAGGCTGAAAGTTACTTAAGACTGAAGTTCAAGAAAGAATTTTGTAATTGATTAATAAGTTTATGGAAGAAAATAAGGAAAAATAGGGCAAGGCAAAAAATAAATGAGAGAAACTATCTTTATACGAGATTCATATTTCACATGAATCTCTTATCAGGATATGAAGAAGACAGTTGAAAAAGTCATTAAGTATAATCAAGAAATATTGACTTATGATCCACTTATTCTATTGCTTTAACCCCTTCGACAGCAGTAGTGACCCCTAAAAAATCATAGTCAAGGGGTCAATGAATCCTGAAATTAAAAAGCTAACACAAGCCCTGGACAAAATAAATGAAAGTTTACATACGGATGTGACAAGTTGAATAATTTTGGGGTTTTTTTTATACAAACCCGTGCATGACCTTTCCAACAATTTGAAATTCATGCTTAGCAAAGACTCTAACCAGCCTGGGCATCTATACAGTCTGATCAGAGTCTTGGCTTTCACTTTATTGAATGATAGATCAGGTCTAGAAGTGTGTTTTAGACAGACAGCCAACCTTCCTGTTGCACTGTGGAACTGTCTAGGTTGCTCAATGTTTGCACTTTACATATGTTTCAAACTGTTAGAAATGTCAAACACAAGCTCATATTGTTTCTAGTGCAGATTTAAAGTCTTTTTAGCTCACCTGAGCACAACATGCTCAAGATGAGCTTTTGTGATCATTGAATGTCTGTCGTCCATGGTCCATCGTCAGATGTCAACAATTTAAGTGTTTACACACTAGAGGCCACAAATATGGACCAAATATGGATCGTCATGAACTTGGTCAGAATGTTTGTTATGTCATGAGGATGAACCCTATAAGAAATGTGAAGCATCCGTGCCAAATCACGGGAAAAGGGGCCTTAATGACAATTTGCTTGTTAACGCTCTAGAGGCCAGAATTATGTTCCAATCATCATGAAACTTGGTCAGAATGTTGGTCAGATAACAAGGATGAAACCTATTGAAAATTGGAAGGATCCATGCCATATCAAAGGAAAAGGAGTCTTAATGATAATTTTCTTGAAATAATTCTAATGGTCACATATATGGCCCAAACTTTGTGAAACTTGGTTTTATGTAGAAATATCTTCTTTATGACATCTATCTATTTCATTGATGTGATTTCTCAGTGGTCAAAAGGACTCAGGTGAGCGATTTAGGACCATCAATGTCCTCTTGTTTCTACATGTATTGATTATTTTCCATTGTACCATTTTAGCAATGTTGTAAACTCCTTAATTCAAATAAATTTTGGGTGTGTTTGTAAAACACTTATTCTTTCCAAATTAATCAATTAAAAACTATACCTTGCCAAATGACCTTGACATAGTCAGAGGATTTTACCTTTGTATTAAATCACTGGTGTTTAACGATGTTACCGTAAAATGGTTGTCTATGATTTTGTATGTTGGTTTGCTATGATTATATAGGTAATTTTTGTAAGCAATACACATGTCGTATGGAATGTTCGTAATTTTGGAGAATGCATTGAATAAATTTATAATGGATCACCCCAGACTAAGTAAACGATTTTCATTGCACTTTGCGCTACCTCTTTGTCTTGATCATCATTTATCATGAATGTTAAACTTGAAATAAATTCATTTATGAAGAAAATCTTTTAAATGGCTCTTTGATTTCAAAGAAAGCAAACTCTTGCCAAGTGTCAGTTGTTTCAGATGAAGTTGTATTGTGTTCTTCGTATTTGCCTCTTATAACAATGATGGTCCACGGTTAAATCATTTTTAGTGAATATTTATTTTTTTCCAAAGACATGGTTAATTGAAGATGGTATATTGGTTAATTGAAGAAGAGTATTGCTGGTGTGTTGGTTAAAATGTGATTATCTACAAAAGTTTATGTGAAGCCAAACCATATGAAAACGCGAATTTAAATGAGAAATATACATAATCAACTGTTGGTCATAGGTAGTTGTATCAATTAAGAATAACGATTCAACATTTCAGGTTGAATAGTATTCAATTCTCTGAATACTGTTATTGCTTGTATGAAATATTTTTCAGTTCTTTGTCAATTTCAGACTAACTGCGACATCTATAAACCAGGACACAATCATCTTCGATTAAAATTAATCTATATCAATACTTTCTTCAATAAAAATACTTTCCCACAAATAAAAAATGGTAACACGTCAGACAAAAAAAATCTGGAAACTAATTGCTAACTATGTTGGCTCATCATTAGAAATTAGTCAATATATGTTTAACAATAAAGACACATGATCAAAAGATACAACCATAGTATTGCCTTTTGAGAAATTCAAGTAGGTAAAACAAAAAATAGCTATTATTTAAAAAAAGTCAAACTAACCTGTCACTGCAGCTCATAATCAATCAACAAATATAACTTCCAAATTAAAGTACACCCTAGTTTGTTTCATAGAGATGCATTTTTATTCTGAGAATCCTGTATTTAACCAGGATTAAGATGTAGAGAATTTTTTCTAAAAAAAAATAATCGTACGTTACATTTGGTATTGTACGTTTTTACGACGAATGTGAACACAAAATTGTGCTGTGCTCGAAGTATTTCCAAACCTATCACAAGACTCGCTAATGTGGTGCGTGGTAACTGGACATCCCCTTTGGAGACGATGGCATCATTCACTTAGATCTACTGACACCTTACAACCGTCGCATGTCCCCGTATGGTGACAGCAGTTACAATAGGATGATGCGGTAAAGATTTCCAAGCACAATACCGTACATTGATCGTCTGATGACCGCGACCCCTTTTAACTGATTTAACATGTCAATGACTTAAGGGTTCTCTTCGGCCTTGCAATTGTTGTACTTCTGTCAAAAGAATTACGTGATCACCCATGGCGACCGACATCCGACGGACGGGTGGCATTCACTCCTTTGTCTGGAGCATAACTCTGTCACCTTATGTCCGATTGACTTGAAACTTAGGAGTTATGTTCCTCTCATGATTACGGACTGAAGTATACAGAAAATTTTACTCTACATAGCTTAATTTTCTAATTATTCTTTTGGGGTTTTTCATACTTTGACGCGTTGTAACGGGCTTTTGTGTGAGATTTTGCCAACTTGTTTCAACTTATTTTTCTTTAACAAAATCAAAGGTCTTTGTTTTCCGTTCTAACTTGCACTGATTGCACAGACACATTTTGTCGCCTTACGGTCTACGCCTGAGTTCTTAGTTACGGTTACATAAGTAATATAAACAATACTCTAGGTAGAAGTTCTTCTTTTCTTTCACAAAACAGACCGAAATTGAAACTGTATTTGCTGAGGTCTGTCAGTTTCCCCCTAGGGTAGGCAAGTTCTTGACTCTTCTTCTTTATATCGACAACGGGTGTGTTCGCACTAAAGTAATATATAGATACATGTATATAATTAACTAGTCAATTGTAAATCATTAGTACGAAATTTAAGGTCAGTCTCTTCCTCTCCAACACAAAGGCGTAACTAGGATCTTGAAAGTTATACGCACTCAGAAAGCGATCAACATAAAATATACTAGATTTAGGCGATTTTTGGACCGTGACAAAAGATTTATATCCTCCGCCCGCATCTTTTCTATGATTTAAGAGTTGGCTGAGTGGTCAAAACATCGTAACTACAGCTTGAATAAGCTGTAGCCTCGATGTTGTGATCATTAATAAAGGAGACCTTCTAGAGGGGATTTATGTCTACTACGCACTTACGTTATGCCCGTAATGCTAGTTACGCCCTTGCTACAAATACATGTTAATTGTCTATCATTACTGTTCAACAATGTAATATATATAGGCCTACATTATAAATTGGACAACTTCTTTAACATCACAATCCATTAAATCTGAAGTAGATGGCGGTTGGACCTCCTCTTGCTGATAGTTCTGAGTGGTCTAGACGGCATCTGCCTAAGAATAAAAACGCTATATAGACTCATGTCTGCAACATATGTCACGTAAGAAATGTAAGCTGCTCCATTAAACCATGTTCTATTTAGTAATTAATATAAATTCCCCAACCTTGTCTTTTCTTTTCGGACAAGGAGGCAAAAAGGGGATATAGTCCGCATTCTTAATTTTAACTCCTTTACCAGTCAAATGACTTCAATATTTGCTTCGGAAATCATTGCAAAAGCGGCTTGTCCCAAACACAGGCTGCGGATGCTGATTTCCGTTGCCCGAGCAACCGTTTTACAAGTTCCCATAAGCTTTCTGAATAGCATCCTCTGAACAAATAATTATAATAATAATAATTGAATAAAAAAAAATGAAAGTGTTAGCTGGCGATCTGATTCTCGTGACTGTAGTTACAGCATTCGATCAACTTTTAACACTGCTTCGATGACTAGAATAGACTCGTTAACAATCTATCCCTCGAAACATGAACACATTTTCTATATCTAAAATTTTGGATAACCAGATGTGTTTAATTTCCTATTACATATGTTCCAATTAATTTGTCCTTATTGTACATATATGTACTTGGATGTAAATAAAAGATTTGTTCTGTTCTGTTCTGTTCAGTTCGAAAGTCGTAAAGGCTAGTCACATTAGATACTTTTCGAAGACTTGGTTTTGTTCCTTGCAGCTTGTCACATTTATGCCGTAAAAGAATATTTTGCCTGCCAAAAAAGTAAACATACATCTTTACTGACGGCACAATCCTATGTACATTTTTTCCCGCACATGATGTTGTAGACCGAGTTATATTTGCATTTAGTTTTAAGAAAATAGAATTAATTCTTTAAAATAATATACTCTATTTTGATATTTCGGCTAATGTATTTTACAAAAAAATTCTACATGGAAATGTCACAACTACATCTTTACATTCTTACTGTACGGCCATATCAAATGTTTCTATTTGACGTCGCCGCTGGAAACACGACGTCATTTTGGCGTAATTAACGTAACGTCATGAGAAGAACTGACGTTGCTAGACGTAATATCACTATTTAGCGCTCACAAATTAATTCGTTTTCATTCAAATATACTTACAGGCTTTGTATTTCTTAAAAGAAAAAGGTTTGATACCTATATGTTTGTTTTACGTGCCCAATGTAATAGGTTTTATCATAAAAAGACTCATTGCACTGATTACATTTAAACTAAGATTTTGCACTATCGTGGACAGACACAGTGTGGCAAGCTAAACCTTGTTTTGTATAAAAGTCTGTGAACACTTGTCGCATAACAGACGTAATTTTTGGTGAACGGTTTGTACGTGTTTATTCAAGAAATTTTGACCATATGTCTTCATGAATTACTGCATAATTCACAACGAAATCGTCTACTCTGGTGAATGCTTCCCTTGTGCTTATGGAGATAAGATGGTGCAGTGGTTAAATTCCTGCAGTCGTTACACTTGAAGATCCTTTTTTGCTGTTCCTGTTTGTCACCGTTATCCTATGTGATATTAAATGAACACAATAGCATAAAACGCATATAGAAAAAATGAATTAGAGCTTTATTCGCAATAAAATTCTTATGCCATGTGTTTTACTGTGTACACAGAAAGCTCCGCTTATTTATCATATTCAACGTCACCTTAGGCGAGAACGTTGATGCTTTTGACACCATATAACGTGCTAAGTGACGCGCTTCGTTTTTTAGCTCCACTGGCTGAAAGCCACTGGGGCTATTGTCATGGCGTTGTGTCCGTCGTGAGTCCGTCCGTCCGTCCGTCCGTGCGTGCGTCCGGTCGTAAACTTTTCTTTAAAAATCTTCTCCTCAGAAACTACTGGATGAATTTCAACCAAACTTCACAGGAATGATCCTTGGGTGACCCTCTTTCAAAGTTGTTCAAGAAATTTTGATCCAATGAAAAACATGGATTTAATGGGCGTGGCTAATTTCCAAATATGGTAAAAAGTGAGTTTTCTCAGATTCTAACCAATGGATACCAATGAAATTTGACATGAATGATCCTTGTGTGACCCTTTATCAGTCTACAAAAAATCATGGTGATCGGGTGGAAAATATGCATTTTATGGGCGGAGGTCAATTCTCTATATGTTATATAGTGGAAACTTTGAAAATCATTTTCTCAGAATGTAAATGATGGATATCAACCAAATTTCACTGGAATCATCCCTGGGTGACTTTTTATCAGTCTACAAAAAATCATTGTGATCGGATGGAAAATATGCATTTTATGGGCGGAGGTCATTTCTCTATATGTTATATAGTGGAAACTTTGAAAATCATTTTCTCAGAATGTAACCGATGGATATCAACCAAATTTCACTGGAAGAATCCTTGAGGGACCCTTTATCAATCTACAAAAAATCATTGTGATCGGATGAAAAATATGCATTTTATTGGCAGAGGTCATTTCTCTATATGTTATATAGTGGAAAATTTGAAAATCATTTTCTCAGAATCTAATATTTGGATATCAACCAAATTTCACTGGAATGATCCTTGAGTGACCCTTTATCAGTGCACCAAAAATTATTTTGATTGGATGAAAAATATGTATTTTGTGGGCGGAGGTCATTTCTCAATATGTTAAATATTTGAAACTATGAAAATCATTTTCTCAGAAAGTAACTGATGGATATCAATCAAACATTGTTGGTATGATCTTTGGGTGACCCATTATCTTGCAGCCAAAAGTTATTTTGATTTGATCAAAAATATGTCTTTTGAGAGCGGAGGTTTTTATATAGTTGAAACTTTGAAATTAATTTCAACATCAGTAGAACCCCAAGAATCTAAAATTCTAGTCAAAACATTTATTTGCTTTTACAAGAATTTCAAGCCTGTGGAGCGACTCAAGCCATTCATGGCTTTCTAGTCTTTCAATTATCCCAATGTCAATATCATTGGTCTTTCATTAATTTAATTTACACCCAGACAATGTAATAAAACTATTTTATACTCAAAAAAGGATAGAACAAAGTATTTACAATCGTGATTGTGTTTTATTGTGGATACTATCTAATTTTAGCGTTGATGTGTCCATGAATAAAGTGGGGAGGAGATATATACAAAGCAAACTTTCTCGGGCACCGTCCTCGGATTTTACCTTGTGCATATAACTCCTCCAAAACACTTTATTCATTGACTCATTAACGCTAAAATGAAATTGGTTCTTGATTATAACCTCAACACTTGACATCCTCCATTTTCAAATGAAGGTGTTAGAGAGAAAGAGAGAGAGAGACGGAGAGAGAGAGATGGAGAAAGACAGAGACACAGAGAGAGAGAGAGAGAGGAAGAGAGAGAGAGAGAGATGGAGAAAGAGAAAGACAGAGACACAGAGAGAGAGAGAGCGAGAGAGAGAGAGAGGCAAACCACCCCTTCGCTCAAATTTTCATCGAATAGCTAGAACTTACCTGACTTTCAGGCATTAGAGCCAGAAAATTCCATATAAGACAATAAACAAATGCACGCGACAACATTATCAATAAGGTTTTCATTGTGATTTTAGATAGTTTTCTGTTTCGCCTTCAAAGTTTTTCACGCAATCGCGTTTGAATTTTAGAATAGCAATTATACAAAATAGCGCGTACCTGTCTTTGATTTTATTCCACAGTCATCCCATCCTGGTAACTTTCTTTAATAATGACCTCGTCATCGAAGGACCCATTCAGTAACGTGGATTCCTCCTGCAAATCAATTTAAGACAAATCATCAAGAATCTTTTATTATGGTCAAGAAGTTTCGTTTTCCTTTATCGAAAACATATTCCATTGGCGACTTAAATGTCGTAAATACAGCTCGAGTAAAGCTGTATTTACGCCACTTTCGTTATCCCATAACAATATGAGTGCGAGTCAAAAACCATCCACTAACACATGTTGAAGGAATATTGCAATTCTTCAAATGAAGGCATTTTGTCGAAGAACACAAGTAATTAAGTATGAAAGTTTCTAAACTGGGTAATACACGTAAAACATTCTTGAATTAAAATCATATTTCCATATTGCAAGAATATCAGTTTTGTAAATCAACTTGTGATCACCTTTTGTCCAACGTCCGTCCGTCGTCCGTCGTCAGTCGTCCTTCGTCCTTCGTCTGTCGTCAGTCGTCCGTCAACAATTTCTTTAAATGACATCTCCTCCTAAACTACTTGGCCAATTTTAACCAAACTTGGCAGAAATGTTCCTTAGGTGATCCCCTTTAAGAATTGCTAAAGAATTAAAATCGGTGAAAAACTGCTATGGCAACAAAAGTTAAAAATTTAAGAAAATCTTTAAAATTCTTCTCCTTCTGAACAAGCAGCCCTACAGCCTTGAAATTTGGCATGGATGTTCAGCTCATAGACCTTAATAAAAATAGCTAAAATCATATCTGTTGGGCCACCAGGTGCGGAGCACCAGGGGGGAGGGGGTAGTACTTTTGTGAAAATTTTGTAATCTTTAACCTTCTTCTTCTTTTGAATAAGAAGCCCTACAGCCTTTAAATTTGGCATGGAGGATCAGCTCATAGACCTTAATAAAAATAGCTAAAATCATATCTGTTGGGCCACCAGGTGCGGAGCACCAGGGGGGAGGGGGTAGTACTTATGTGAAAATTTTGTAATCTTTAACCTTCTTCTTGTTCTAAACCAGGAGCCCGACAGATTTGAATATTGGCATGGAGGATCAGCTCATAGGCCTTAATAAAAATAGCTAAAATCATATCTGTTGGGCCACCAGGTGCGGAGCACCAGGGGGGAGGGGGTAGTACTTTTGTGAAAATTTTGTAATCTTTAACCTTCTTCTTGTTCTAAACCAGGAGCCCGACAGATTTGAATATTGGCATGGAGGATTTGCTCATAGACCTCAATAAAAATAGCTAAAATTATGACTGTAATGCCACCAGGTGCGGAGCACCATGGGGGGAGGGGGAGTACTTTTGTGAAAATTTTGTTACTTTAACCTTCATCTTCTAATGAACCAGGAGTCCTACAGACTTCAATATTGGCATGGATGATAAGCATATGGATCTAAAATTAAATAGCTAAAATCATGAATGTAGGGCCACCAGATGCGGAGCATTAGGGGGAGGGGGTAGTACTTTCGATCAATTTTGAAATCTTTAACCTTATTCTTCTCCTGGATCAGGAACCCTACAGACTTGAAAATTGTCATGGGTGATCAATATATTGACATTAATAAAAATATCATATTGACATTAATAAAAATATCTAAAATCATGACTGTAGGGTCACCAGGTGCTGAGTGTCTTGGGGAGGGGGTAGTACTTTGGATCATTTTTGAAATCTTTAAACTTCTTCTAATGAACCAGGAGTCCTACAGACTTGAAAATTGGTATGGATGATCAGCATATGGACATTAATTGAATTAGCTAAAATCATGACTGTAGATTCACCAGGTGCAGAGCATCGTGGGGGAGGGGGGATGCTTGGTTGAGAATTTTGAATCCCTACAGCCTTTATATTTGACATGGATTGATCAACTCATTAAAGAAAACAGACTCGGCCTGTATATCTGGCATAGATTAGCTGATCACAGACCTTTTATGAAAAAGCTTAAAGAAATAATGACCAGGGGAGGAGCAGAGGGGGGGGGGAGGATTATTTTAAATGTTATCTGATTGAATAAGTGAAAATCTCTTTTTCTGTGGTTGCATGGACACACCTAGGTAATGAAGCTTTTTTCTCAGGTGAGCGCACCCAGGGCCAACGGCCCTCTTGTTTCTATTTCTATTGATTTTTAGCTCCACTGGCTGAAAGCCACTGGGGCTATTGTCATGGTGTTGTGTCCGTCGTGCGTCTGTCCGTACGTGCGTCCGTGCGTCCGGTCGTAAACTTTTTCTTTAAAAATCTTCTCCTCAGAAACTACTGGATTGATTTCAACCAAACTTCACAGGAATGATCCTTGGGTGACCCTCTTTCAAAGTTGTTCAAGAAATTTTGATCCAATGAAAAACATGGATTTAATGGGCGTGGCTATTTTCCAAATATGGTAAAAAGTGACCTTTCTCAGGTTCTAACTAATGGATACCAACCAAATTTTACATAAATGATCCTTAGGTGACCATTTAACAGTCTACAAAAAATTAATGTGATTTGAAGAAAAAAGTGTCTTTTATGGGCGGAGGTCATTTCTCTATATGTTATATAGTGGAAACTTTGAAAATCATTTTCTCAGAATGTTACAGATGGATATCAATCAAACTTCATTAGTATGATCCTTGGGTGACCCTTTATCAGTCTACCAAAAGTTATTGTGATTTGAAGAAAAATATGTCTTTTATGGGCGGAGGTCATTTCTCTATATGTTATAATAGTGGAAACTTTGAAAATCTTTTCAACATCAGTAGAAGCCAAAATATCTAAAAATCTAGTCAAAACTTAGATTTGCTATTACAAGAAATTCAAGCATGTGGAGCGACACAAGCCATTCATGGCTTTCTAGTTACAAAGTTGGATGAAAATTATGGAGTATATTGCTACCATACTTAAGTCAAGCCCTTTTGAAATTAAAAATCAAATCAGATTTGGATAATGTATCGCATGCTGCATACGCACAGACAAAACCCATTATTGTTGAATATTGTTGAAATTTGACCTCCTTACAACTTTTTTCTTTTTTAAGAGCTATGTGTTAATGTTGTATTATAGAGTTTAAGAAGCCATTCCAAGCCAATTTCAAACAACAGTTTTAATTTGTATGCAGGCGTTACGTGGACGTCAACGTAAGACATTGCTACGTTGTTAGGCCAGTTGCTCGTCGTGGAATGGTGCTATGGCATTCTAAGTCATCTCAATTAGCTTAATAAAGGCCTTATAGAATGATGGCCTCGTTGTCTACTGGAACATGAATGCTTTATCAATTTTAATGACATTCTAAATCTGACAAGGTTCGATTTTGTTCAACGCCGTTTACTGGTAGTCAAAGCACGCTTTTGCATCACGCATAATTGTATTGAAGATGTAATTTATGCTTAGGAAAGCTGCAAAGATTCAATTGAATGCATTTTCAGACCAATCACTCGTCAAATGCGAGATATGCAAAACATTCAAAATCAATTGTCTCAATTCATCAGAAGATACTTGCTAATCACACGATTTTTGCATTCAAATAGCGTCTGTACATACTCTTGGGGATAGTCAAATGACATTTCGTGACGATATATTGTGTAATCTTAGAGAAATTTAGAATTCAAAAGTGCACACTTTCTTTTGGAACTAAATATATTTACATATTCATGGGAATGTCGTAAGGCTGTATGTATGAACATATAACCTAAAACCATGAAGGGGTAATGAAATAGAAATCGAAAATTTTCAGTAGTATATACAATTACGTTTAAATATCATAATTAAATACTTTGCTTCCAAATTAAATCTAACGTAGGCTTCTTAATACTTTGATTTTGTATGAACCATCTCTGCGTTCAAGATGAAAAGTATACAAAGCGTTTTGGAACTGTTTACCTGCTTACATGTTTACTCATATGTAAATCCGGTTTCAATCTTCATTCAAGTCCTAAGCGTTTTTTTACGACACAAACGACACAAGAATATTTCTTAGATAGATACAAAATAACATCTACATACCTATTCTTGTTTTTTCGTCTCCATTCTCTCCCGGATCACCAACAAACTCCTCCACAAATTCATCTGCCAATCTGAATCTTAACATTTTCCTGCAAAGGAATTACATAAACTGATGTATTAATGTAATTATATCTTTCATTGTTCTAAACAGCAAGTCTCAGGCTATTTCAATCAATTATATATGACAGAAATTTGCGATTTCCCTGATAAAACATATCGCGTTTTTATAAAAGATATCACAAATACGTCAATCAAGTTTCAAAAATGCCTTCAAGAAACCAACACACTATCTTCAAAAAACCATCGCCACAGAGTCACGCTCATAGACAAACATACACCTTTCATCGATATGAAATCGATACAGAAAAAATTAAAAGATGATATTTAACAATAAGAAAAACTTACCAAATTGTCAGCCATGCTTTCAGTTGTAGTAAAGCAACATGTATGAGACAAAATCCAGTGCAAATCGAAGAAAAGCATTTTTTCCGCTCATTTACAATCATAGCAAACCAACATACAAAATCATAGACAACCATTTTACGGTAACATCGTTAAACACCAGTGTAAATGGAAACAATCTTTTAGCATGAACATTATGAAAAGGGTTAAAGTACAGTCATGTAACTTGGTTAAATTTTGGCTATAGACATAAGACAGATAGATGGACAATAGCAAAATATCATGTCCTTGGTCATTGGTCTCTGGATGCTGGGGCATTAAAATGAATTTGAGGGTTTGAGAGAAATATGGTGAACAGTACATGCACTTATGTGTGAGGGAAGAGATTACTCCAAGGTTCAAAGTAGAATGTCAATTCAGTCATTGAACTTTCAAACATAGACATGTAGAAACAACTTCTATCTGGTTATAGCTCTTTATTTATATACTGTTCACAAAAAGTAGAGGATATTTTAAGTTTGATTTGGGGTATTCTGGTCAGCTTGGGCACCTATACATCTTCAGGGCCCCGTTTTTTAATCATCAATAAAGAAGCCAATTTTTTGATATCATGACAATATCTGACTATGAGACGCAGGGTTTGACAGCAGTTTGGACTCACATTCTTCTGGTTTCCAGCATACCATTGACTCACTCACGGTGAGCTTTCATTAGACCCCACATTATTCCAACAAAATATGATGCGAATATGTGGTAGAGATAAATACCAAATAATTTTTTCGGAGTTATGCTCAACTAAATTAAGAATCCCATTACAACATATGCCATGTCAAAATAAGCGCTATACCCCTCTCTTCTTAGATGCTGAATTTTTAGGACATGTTTAGCAGAAAAGGGAATTCCATAACTACCACATTATTATGAGACAACTGCTGGTCGACCAAGAATAAGTTAGATTGTCCTAAATTGCTTGCAACCACAATAAGCTTATGGATAAACAGATTATCCCCTACTTTTTGTGAACGGTATAGAATTTTCAATGGTATTCCCAAACAATCACTGTGTGCTACTTTCTCAAGGTGATGAGTGTATGACTGTTTGATAGATTAAGAACTTGCCCTGTTACACAATGTCACACCCTAAGAACTGTTACAACGGACAAATACCTCTGCATGAAAACATGTTAAGGATTCGCAATGAAAACTGTTAATGCGTCTGCTAATTTGTTTGAATACATGTCGGTTTCGACATTATTTGTACAACCAGAAGACACGTTAGACTTTTTATACATTCCTATTCGATTCCTTGGATAATGAATAATCTTGATCGAAATATTTCTGATATTGATATTTCGGTAAAAAAGAGTTTTGAGGGAAATTTGATCGAAAAACAGTGTTTTGCCTACTTCGTTTTGGATCTTTGGAACAGAAAAAAGAAATATTGAACCATTTTATCTTTTTGGTGTTAAAAACCCTCAGTCTCCTCTATTATACCCGTTATCTAAAAAGAATGTCTTCTGTTTCGAAACTTATGCATTATTTCAATTTTATGCATATGTTACGAACTCTGCCTAATTCTTTTGGTATGTTACAGTATCTTCGCTACAGCGTTACAAACTCTGCCATTGATATTGCATACAAAAATCCCAGTTTTCTTGACGCCAGGATTTTCAAAAAACACAAAAAGAAAGCGCAACAAAATCCGAGTTTTATTATATCTAAATCTTTTCTGCGAAATATGAGGTAGATGGGAGAAAAGTCCCAAAACTTTATTTAATGCGATATATCTAAAAATAACACTCTGATTTCCATTTTAATTTAGGAAAAGCAGTATGCCTTCCTTCTTTTCATTTATATCTGTCTTGCTTTCAGGATAAGAAAGCACTCGCAAATGTTAATTATACGAATGCCATGGTAGTCTTATCAGCATTGTAAAACATTCACCTGCTTTAAATGAAAGGGATCAAGAAAGTGTAAGCTTAAAATCTCCAAATCCAAATGGATTTAACATTCTCAAAATCATCGGTTTAAATCTCTTCTACAAATGACGTTGTTATGATTGTTCGCTCAGTCTTTCTCAAATATGAAACTTTTGTTCAAATAAATCTACATTTTCTGTTTTTAAAAATGTTGTAAATGGGGCCTTGGCGCTTATTTTATAACTAGACATGTTTACAAATGGCATCAGCCAAGTGTGTTGTTAAAGTTGCTTTTGAAATTCTAAGGAAAATACGACCCTGAGGTGAAATTATCTAAAAATATAAATCTAAGCACAAAAAGGTCCTGTTTCGGATTTTTATTGAAAATGGACACTAATTTGCATTGAAGTAAATACGAGAAATGCAGGGAAAAGAACCTTTATTCGGTCTATATAAAAAGCCAATCAAACCTTCTGAACTATCTCCGAGATTTGTATGAAAAGGTCAAAACAGCTAGCCGTGCTCTGATCTTAAATATTTTCTGAGAGGATAGACCCGCCGATTTACTGGATGATTATAGTTTTTAGTTTTCAAGTTTTTCGAAATCACAGGACGTCCACGAGAGCCTGGGATACTCTAATGCATTCTTCCCTGCGAAAAAGTTCAAGAACTGGTTCTAGAACTTGAATGGCAATTTAAGAACAAGCGAACTAGCTCTTGAACCAGTTCTTGAACAAGTTCTTGAACTTCTTGTACTAGATATTAAACCAATTCTTAAATTTGAGTTGAAGGGTTGGGATAATTCACCAATTACCACAAGGCCCTTTTTGCATTAATACTTCACCGCCCTGACTCTAATGCTACAACGAGTAGATCTATATTGTAATCAAAATTCATTAAATTCCATTTTCCTTTGATGTTTTTCGAACTAATTTCGAACAAAAATATTCTGATGTTGGTATAATCATTATGTGAAAATTTGATGTAAATCAGATAGAGATTGTGGACTCTTTTGGGAAAATAAGTGTATGTTAACAGACGGGCGGACGGATAGACATACGGACAGACAGGAAATCATGGTTAGAGTAGCTAATAAATCCAATTCAATTAAATAAAACATAAGAAATGTATTCCATAAGAATCTGTAACCTGTAGAAGTGATGTAGTTACTATACTGTAACACTCTCTGTCATGCACCGTAACATATATTTCATTATATTTTTTCGATTTTTTTCATTTTCAGTTGTGATTATAGGGAGGAAAATATTACCAATTATTTCAATTGATATTATTGTTTGAGATTGCATGAATTTCCAATATGAAACGCAATCTAAAAGCTTTAAATGCATTTTCTTTGAAAAATGACACACATTACTTCTTATTTCCCTTCAATCTTCAAACTTCTAGTTATTTGCAGGATAAGATATGAAAGTAAATGATAATGCGGAGTATCAGACTGTAAAGCTACACTTGTCTTTTTTAAATTCGATGGATAAAAGACATTATTTTGAAAGGCGTAGCGTTTTTGTTTTCCGTAAGTACAGAAACCGTGACTGTTTTCATTGCGAATCCTTAACATGTTTTCATGCAGAGGTATTTGTCCGTTGTAACAGTTCTTAGGGTGTGAATGTAGGACTGTTGAAATCCCATACATGACTTGGCCAACATGGATAAGTTTAAATCTTATAATTAAATCTAATAAGAGTGTCGATTGGGATAACCAGCTAATTTGGGATCAATTTCAGGACACCATGGTTTGGTTGATTAGTTAATGAGTATAAATGATTCTGTAAATGGCATAGGACATGCTGAACTAAATTTTGTTTCAGACAAATCACAAATTTTTTTGACCTTTCAGCTTGTCTTTCAAACAATAATAAAGTCGAAAGCAGGCAGTGCTAGCTTAGATCAGGATAGTACAAGTGTACTTACCGATCTTAGGCTTTACTGTTTGCCAAAGCTTTGTGAAAAGAAGATTTGGGTTGGGAACAGTATGAGAATGGTTAAACCTGAATACTTAACCCTTTGCTGTTTAATCCCTGCTTTTTACGTGCGTGTGATTTTTATCATTGAGAAAACATTGTGAAAAAAGAAGAAATTGCTTATGACAAGCAATTTCTTCTTTTTCCACACTATTTTCTACCCTACTCAGAATGGTTATTTTCAAATTAAATCCACTTTAAATTTTCGTCTGCAAAACCTTTGAATTTGGACAGGTCCAAAATTTTGTAAAACAGGAAAGGGTTAAAGAATTGTGCTCAAATGAATATGTTTTTGTGAAGGGTCAAGATCATGATACAGGTTAGGAGGATGAATAAGGACAAAAGTGTTATACAGCATGACTGTGAATAAAAGCAATGATCTTAAAGAAATAGAAGTTACTGTTATATTGACTAACCTTTTTTTGCATCAATGAAGAAAATGCTGTTAAGGTTCATGTAAAGTGTTTGAGACCCAATTTTAAGGGCGCTTCATTAGCCTAGAAAAAGCAGTATGTCCAGGTATATTGTATATCAAAATGAAGCTGTTTTTGAGCACAAACAGTTGAGCAACATAAGACTGCCATAACTATAGCAGTAAAGCCAAAACATTGTGGAAAAGGGTCATTTTGTACAGATCAAGCAACTGCATGATTGTTGGATAAAATTGGCTCATATTTTAACAAAGTACAGTCTAAAGTACTATCTGGGTAGTACTACAACCGTTGATATAAAACTCGGTCCCAAAAAGCTCCTTTGAAACAATCAATTTCCATTTATTTTGTCAACATACTTGTCAAACCGGTTTGGTCTGTTTTCAAAATAGATGCTAGGTATGGTGCAACAGCACACCATAATATTGTGAAATATTTTCTGCAATTTATTTCAAATTATAGTTTTTAAAATCACTGATCTATAATAAATTACTTTATATTTATGATTCAGTGAAAAAGAAATCGATATATTGCTAAACAAACTTACAGGTAAATAAACTATTAATGTCTATTCATGTTGTGATAACACACCATACCTTAAAAAGATCTACACGTTTACAAAATTAGAATGACATATATGACATATGTGTTTATAAAATAAGTCAAAATAAGATGCATGCATAACTACGTTTTGGGCTCGAGTTTTATACCAACGTTTGTAGTAGTACCTGGGTCCTACTTTAGACTGTAATTTGTTAAAATATGAGCTAATTTTGTCCAACAGTTATGCAGTTGCTTGTTCTGTACAAAATGACCCTTTTCCACAATGTTTTGCTATACTGCTAAAGCTATGGCAGTCTTATGTAGCTTAATTCCTTGTGCTCATAAATAGCTTCAATTTGATATATAATATACCTGGACATTTGCCTTTTTCT
This sequence comes from Fragum whitleyi, assembly GCA_948146395.1. Classification (NCBI taxonomy): domain Eukaryota; kingdom Metazoa; phylum Mollusca; class Bivalvia; order Cardiida; family Cardiidae; genus Fragum; species Fragum whitleyi. The sequence continues at coordinate 45,193,176 of OX411543.1, read as the reverse complement.
TGGCAAATGAAGTGTTTTAAAATTGGGCCATAAGGTTCATGTAAAGTGTTTGAGGCCCAATTTTAAAACACTTCATTTGCCAAGAAAAAGGCAAATGTCCAGGCCAATTTTATCCAACCATCATGCAGTTGCTTGATCTGTACAAAATGACCCTTTTCCACAATGTTTTGGCTCTACCGCTATAGTTTTCTTGGTCTTGATGTTGCTCAACTGCTTGTGCTCAAAATAGCTTCATTTTGATATACAATATACCTGGACATACTGCTTTTTCTAGGTTAATGAAGCGCCCTTAAAATTGGGTCTCAAACACTTTACATGAACCTTAACAAGCCATGTCTTGTTTGATACGAAAAGAACCAATGTCCCTTTTAATTATGGCCTTGAAATTGTTTTGCTGTTTCCCATTATTTGTTGGCTCAGCCTGAAACAGTTGTGACTGCCTATAAACATATAAGCAGTAACAAGTTCAAACTTATGCAAAACTTAACAAAAAAATCTTCACATTCCAAATTGCCTCAACATTTTTTGAGACCTGATGCTCTCATTGTGTATGCGTTAGATCTCAGATAAATCTGCTGATGACATTGACAAGTTCTTGTGTGGTTAGTCTAAAAAGATGTCCTCTTGGCTTTTTTTTCACAAATACATCTTGTATTGAAATGTCTACATGCAAACAAGAATGCTTTAAATTTAGGGATTATGTGACAAGTGGTTGACCTCTGTGTCAGATCCTAAATGAAAATAACTTCATGGTAAATGACATGGTGTAGAAGTCTTGAACAGCCTCCAAAAAATGAAATGTCAAACTTTTGAATATTGAATACATGTATGACTTCTAAAATCCAAAACAAGTTCTCAATGGAATGTTTGGGGTGAAGTCACTAGACACATCGCCTGAAGTCTTGCATTGCAAATCTCCTGTGATATCTAATTCTATATTACCTTGAAATTTATAAAAGAAAGTGAAAGTGCTGGACCTTAGTTTGAAAGTTATTGGAATATTAGCAGTAGTTGCAGCATTAAAGTAGTCCACTCATGAAATGTATACATAAGTGCAAGTGTGTGGAAGGTCAATGAGTCACTACAAGTATAAAGAGATTTTATGTCTTTCCTTTACAATCCCAAGATTTCATGTCCTTTGGATTTGACACTGAAAAACATAGAAAAAGCTTACAAAAATCAAAAGGTGACACACTTTTTAGCTCACCTGAGCACAAAGTGCTCAAGGTGAGTTATTGTGATTGTAGAATGTCAGTCATGTGGCATGCGTCATGCGTCGTCCATCATCCATATTTTCTTTAAACATCTTCTCCTAAACAAGTGGGCCAATCTTGATGAAACTTGGCAGGGATGTCCCCTGGGTCAAGCTCTACCAAAGCTGTTCAAATAAATGAAATCTACCCTTAACTTACCCAGACCCTGGGGTCACATTTGGGCTTTGACAGGGCACATTCCTTTTAGCTCTTCTGAGCATGAAGAGAAAAAAAGAAAATCTTCAAAAATCATCTTCTCTGAAACCAGAAGGCAGACAGCTTTCATATTAAGTATGTAGCATCATCTATTGGACCTCTACCAAGTTTGCGGCCGCAGTCATAGCGCAGTTGGTAGCGCATCGGACTGTCAATCTAGAGTTAGCGGGTTTCGATTCCCGACAGCAGCACTCATTCTTTCTGACTATTTGTCTCTCACCAATGGGTTGATAATCGTAGACCTATGTGAGATAGCGGCTGGAGGCTAGAAAAGAATGTGGTGGTTGTACCGGTGATAGAAATACCAGGAATCCATTGTTAGGTGCTCCAGCCGCCGCGATATAACTGAAATAATGTTGAAAGCGGCGTTAAACTCCATTCAATCAATCAATCTACCAAGTTTGTTAATATCCTGGGCGCTTCTCTTTTAACTCATATGAGCAAGACGGGTGCATCCCTTTTTACATAGAATCAAAGAGCAAAAAGGCACATCCTTCTTGCTTTGGCTGAAAATATTCTATGGTATTCATCCTATGTAGAAATTATCTCCTTTTTGACATCTGACTAAATAATGTGATGTCCCATGGGTCAAAGAGACTCAGGTGAGCAATCTAGGACCATCATGGTCCTCTTGGCAAAGGAGAAATCGCATGCTACAATCAAACTCTACTTTCCAACAAATATATTCACTCATTTAATTATTTAATGAATTTCCAAACTAAAAAGTACAAAATAAAACATGCCTATCCATGTCTTGCATGGATACCCAGAGGATCTCTTTTCATCAGAAACACAGTACATGTATATACTGTATATAATGAAAATCTTGTATTCTACTTTCAGTTAAAGTTACAGGAGCCATCCTGAATGAAACAACTCCGATGCCAATTGACCTGAAATGTGAGCAAGAAGGTCTACAATCAAACACTGCCTACGAGATCAGCTGGAGCCACAAAGACGTTGTCCTGGCTTCTGGGGATAAATACAGCATCTTCAAGGAAAATGGAACACTCAACATAAATAACCCAGGTATGAACAACACTAGAGGGAGTGAGTACATTCTGTTGTTTCTGTTACAAACCCTGTGGTGTAAACCCCTTATAGTTGGTGCACAAATAGTGAAATTATTTATGGATGGCTTATGTGAAAACAGTTGTTACAACTGTTTTATGCTGAGCTATTGATAAGTGGCCTATTATATATTATGAATCCATCTTGGAACACCATAAAATACAAATGCACATATGGGACCTTTCATGCTAAAGGATTTCTGGGACTTTTGAACAATTTATTTCTTAAAAAGAGATTGAACTAGAGGTTGCAATTAGAAAAACAATTACATGTATATCATATGTAACATGCATAATATCATTTCTGAAATTTGCCTCTCACCACTGGGTGGAAATCATAAACCAAAATTGGATAGCAGCAAGAGTCTAGGAAAGGATGCTGTCAATGTGGTAGTACTGGTGTTAGAAATACCAGGAATTCGTGACTGATGACAGTTACAAAGCAGGGTTTAAACCCATTCAATCAGATTCTAGATTCAAAATGCTACAACAGAAATTTAACCTGACAGCTTCACTCATCCTTTCTGATTATTTGTTTCCCACCAGTGGGTTGATAATCATAGACCTATGTGGGATAGCAGCTTGACACTAGTAAAGGGACACTAGTAGAGGGTGAAATGCTGTGAGAAATACCAGGAATCCATTGGTAGGTGCTCCAGCTGCTGTGGTTTAACTAAAAGATTGTTGAAGGCAGTGTAAAACCCCATTAAAACAAACAAAAATTTAAACCATGGTCAATCTGCTCAGTTTATCCTGGTTGGATACCTTTTTTGCACTGCTTGGATGGTAAAGAATCATTCAGAACACCACTCGGCCAATCTCACGATCAACCTCGGATGAACATAGACGGACTATTTCTAAAAATTACGGGAAAACCTTGGAAATTTCAATGACGTCAGTTAAAATGTTGTTAGCCCTCGATACTTTGAGTGAAAACATTCGATGTCGCGTACGCTACTGGTGTAAGTCACTGACGTGAAACCATCGTATCCCAAAATAAATATCTTTAGATTCTTAAATAACGGCTGAAAAATCTTAATTTTTGAGAATGATTCATCAGTGCTAGTTTTCTTACACTGTTTCCGCCTAACAAAATGCATGATTTTGTAACATACCCATCTGCCTTACATACATCCGAGGTCTGCTGCAGTTTACCGAAATGGCAGAATGATGTTCCGAAAGGTAAAGAATGTCACAATCTAAACCACTCCCCCACCTGTATACCTGCTGGTATACCATGCCTAATTTAACTTCAATTGTATGTGAGTCACAGGTTTTTAAATACATGTATATTGAATTTTAATAGACCCCCTTTAAACACTTGAAATGTACATTAGTCTGTAAAAGCCTTTGAAAACTGTTTTCTAGCGTGAAAGATATATTAATGCATATACACCAAAAATAAAACAAAAGTTAGCTTGTCACAAGCTAACTGTTGTTTTATATCTGGTAATTAAAATAGGTACATTTTCTTGAAATAGGTAATATATTGTTACATTCATGTTCTTTCAGAACGTGCTGACATGGGAGCCTATTTCTGCACATTTGTTTTTACCGCAGATCAGACCAACGTTACAGCTAAGGAAGTAGAGTTAAAAGGTATTGTAAGCTAGCTCACCTGGGCACACTACTAGTCACAATTTTGGTTCAAACCTTTAATTTTGAACAAAAATATCAGAAGGAAAATGGACATGTTTTGATTTCATAGCCTATTTCAGATTGGGATCCAAATTACCGAAAGTCACATGACTTTTCTTGAAAATGAATTCATTAAAAAAGTTTCGTGCAAGTTTGAATGAAGTGTCTGCATATTGTTATTCCATTTGAGCATGTATTAACCCTTTCCTGTCAAACAAAATTTTGGACCTGTCCAAATTCAAAGGTTTTGCAGACGAAAATTTAAAGTGGAGTTAATTTGAAAAACAACCATTCAGTAGGGTAGAAAATAGTGTGGAAAAAGAAGAAATTGCTTGTCAGAAGCAATTTCTTCTTTTTTCACAATGTTTTTTTCAATCACAGGCACGTAAAAAGCAGGGATTAAAAAGCAAAGGGTTAAAGTAATACGTGTACTATCATCACAATGCCTTATGAATGATCACATGTGAAATGACGTAGATTTATCCTAAAACTGTCATATTTTGTCTTATTTGCTTTGGTGTTTTGAAAAGCTCATTTACCATCATCACCTGAGAGTCCTTAATGTAGAGGGGTAGTGCTAGTTGTAGGTGTTGAAATGTAGGCAAGTTGGGCCAAATTGTAGTTATTTTTCAAAGATATGTCCTTGAAACTTTGTATGTGAATTCTCCTTCAAAAGTGCAAGGGGAATAACTAATTTTTTTTTCGAAGAATTATTCTCCTTTCTATACTTAAATTTTTTCACTTTAAAACAATTGCAACCAAGAAAGGCTTACTCTTGCATTGCACTTGTTTTTAGCTTCACTGGCTGAAAGCCACTGGGGCTATTGTCATGGCGTTGTGTCCGTCGTGCGTCCTTCTGTGCGTCCGGTCTTTAAACATCTTCTCCTCAGAAACTACTGGATCAATTTCAACCAAACTCCACAGGAATGATCCTTGGGTGACCCTCTTTCAAAGTTGTTCAAGAAATTTTGATCCAATGAAAAACAATGGATTTAATGGGCGTGGCTAATTTCTAAATATGGTAAAAAGTGAGTTTTCTCAGGTTCTAATTGATGGATACCAATGAAATTTTACATGAGAGATCCTTGTGTGACCCTTTATCAGTCTACAAAAGATTATTGAGATCGGATGAAAAATATGCATTTTATGGGTGGAGGTCATTTCTTTATATGTTATACAGTGAAAACTTTCAAAATCATTTTCTCAGAATGTAAGTGACGGATATCAACCAAATTTCACTGGAATGATCCTTGAGTGACCCTTTATCAATCTACCAAAAATTATAGTGATCGGATGAAAATTATGTATTTTATGGACGGAGGTCATTTCTCTATATGTTATATAGTGGTAACTTTGGAAATCATTTTCTCAGAATCTAACCTATGGATATCAACCAAATTTTACTGGAATAATCCTTGAGTGACCCTCTATCAGTCTACAAAAAATTATTGTGAACAGATGAAAATATGCATTTTATGGGCATGTGTCATTTCTCTATATGTTATATAGTTGAAACTTTGAAAATCATTTTCAACATCAGTAGAATCCAAAATATCTAAAAGCCTAGTCAAAACTTTTATTGCTTTACAAGAATTTCAAGCCTGTGGAGCGACTCAAGCCATTCATGGCTTTCTAGTTAGTACACCTGAGCACAACATGATCAAGTTGAGCTTTTGCGACCAAATTGTCTTGGTCAGCAGCAATCAGAAGTTTTTAACAGTTATATAAACATCTTTTCCTCTGAAACCACATAGCAAACTTCAATCAATCTATGCAGAAATTTTCCTTGTGTGGCCCTTCTTAAAACTTTGTTCTTAGAATTTTAATCTCCCCCCCCTTTCACCCAAATATGAGCCAGGCAGGGCAAGCTTTTTTTCATTTAGAAATCTTCTCTAAAGTTTGGGGCTCAACCAATTTCAAATTTTCAACCAAACTTTGCAGAAAAGTTCCTTTTGTTGCCCTTTTCAAGGACATTTCCAGTGCATCATACTCCCAATCTTCAATCATCGCCTCAATCCCCTGTGGCAGCAGATATTTTTTCCCACCTTTGTCACTCACCTGAGTGTGATCATGATGGCAGCTTGATGTTCTGGTAAAACTTGTAAGAAATACTAGGAATCCTTTGTTTGGCATAAATGCTCATTGGATGACCCTTCTTAAAACTGACCTTATTACATTCCTGGCAGTGAAACCATGGGATTTCACAATGTTACAAATTTTTATATCGTCACTAGTGATGATAACCCTTTTCAGTTTCACTGGAGGAACTACTTGTTATAAAGCAGCTTGGCTCCTGCTCAGACCACTGAGATAATACATTGAAGCCCAATCACTGGTAGAGGATATCCAATATGTTATTTTGCTGTTAAAAACTCGTCCTTCAGACTCGTTTTTAGCTCGGCTGTTTTCGGAGAAACCCGAGGTATTGCTATAGCCTCCGTGTCGTCGTTGTCGTCGTCGTTGTCATAGTTGTCGTCATCGTGCGAAAACTTTGACATTTTGTTATATCTCTGGTTCTACTGAAGGCATTCACTTGAAACTTGGCACACATGTTCACCATCAAAAGAGCAAACTATACTATCAAGGGGGATAACTCTAGATGCATTTGGGGCAAATTATGCCCCTTTTTCGACTTCGATTTTTTCCCACCATCCAGCACTCGACAGCCGAGCGTAGGCACCCGTAGGCGGTGCTCTTGTTTAACACCTAATAACACATTCTCATGAAATATTTTTCATATCAGACATAACCAATTGATTATCCTCTATTTATTCTATGCTTCTTCTCATGTATCTTATATTATTCAGGTTAGCAATTTAGGGCCTCTTGGCCTCATGGTCCTCCAGTTTAAATAAATCCACTGCACCACTCATGAAAATATGACTATTGATGCTCATCAGTCAATAAAAGACTAACAAATCTAACACAGAAACAATTTATTAATCTCTATGTCCTTATTTCAGCTGCACCTAAGATTGACAGTAATGACAATAACAAGAGTATGGTTCAGGGTGATCCACTCATGCTGAAATGTAAGGCCTCTGGGTACCCACAACCCACCATCTACTGGCTCAAGGACGGAAAACCCATCAACCATACAGCCAGCACAAGAATACACACACTGGACTACGAGGGTTCTGAGAATGGAAAGCTTCAAATCTACAATCTGGAGTATGAAGATGAAGGGGAATATACCTGTGTTGCAACGTCTGAGGCCATATTTGATAATAGTAGCGCCGTCATTAAGGTGTCTGTCAAAGGTATGGGGTGTTTCTAGGTTTGATAATGCAGTGTTTTGAGGATCTCAGGTTTGAGACTCCTAACGAGGAAGCAATGACACAAATTAATCTCATCCAGGAGCCATGTTGGACTTTACCCTTGTCATGCTTAAATTAAAACCTTGGCAAAATTATATATAAATCAAAGTGCTGAAAGCTCTGTATTTCCTAATTGTGAGTCAGCGTTTGAATTTGAAAATATAATTTCTGAAACCTTTCTGGTTTAAAAAGGAAAATAAGGATGTATGGACTAAGATCAGACTGGGTGTATGTGCAGGCTGATGTTTGTCCATACCTCCTGTCAAAGAAGGAATATTCCAGGATCAGCATGACAAGGGTTAACTCAAAAAAAATTAGAAGACTATTTTAAACAGTCGTAAATTCTTTTTCTTAAGTTGAGTCTTAAAGTTCTTATTTGTCTATGCTTCAGTTTGCTTTTAACCAGTAGATATCTCAATATTTACATTGAAAACTGTAAGAAATAGTCTATATACAAAGCAGGGGCTCCAAAACTTAAAGCAAGAATCCCTTTGACTCCAGAGAGCGAGTCCTTGGGATTCCTTTTTGTTGATAACACAAAAACTTGAAAATGGTCCTTTTGGAAGAAAGTTATTTCCTAATTTAATCATTTTATCAAGCTTTGACATAATTATGCTAGATGTTTTATCATATGAAATTAAAAATCATTTCAAATCAATTATTGATGCTGATATCAATTTTAGAGTTAAGATACATGTGAATTTAAGATAGGTAGTTTTTAAGGTACAAACTATAGACAAAATGGAATCAGCTTGTTAAAAGCAACATCTTGTCTACCTCTAATGTTTTATAATTAATTTTCTGCACCAAGTTTGTTTGGTTTGTGAATAAGACACTGGAACAAACATTCGTCTTACAATATTTCAGACAAGCTTGCAGCCTTGTGGCCCTTCCTTGGCATTGTTGCAGAGGTTATCATTCTGTGTGTGATCATTCTGGTGTATGAGAAGAAGCGCAGTAAACAGATGAGTGATGATGATGATGCTGTAGATGGAGCAGAGTGAGTAAAACTTCTCATATAAAACTGACACCTTGTTGGCCAGGGCTCAAGGTTAGAGAGGGAATTTGATGCCAATCAGTTGATGTCATCCTTTTGGAATAATCTTTATAAGACAATTTCAATGGGTACCATCAACTTTGCTGAATGATGAACAAAATTTTTTATTTTAAAATTCTAAGTGAGTTTTCTATCAATCAATTTCATTTTGGAGCTTAAGCTGGCTGCATCCACTTCAAATTATGAAATGGATACTAAAATTAGATCTTTTGTAGATCTGGTAGAAGTATATAACCATTTTTAGCTTCGGCCAGCGAGCTATTGTCATGGCGAGGTGTCCGTCGTGCGTCCGTGCGTAAACTTTTCTTTAAACATCTTCTCCTCCTGAACCATTAGGGTGGATTTTGATGAAACTTGGCCAGAATGTTCCTTGGGTGACCCTCTTCTAAAGTTGTTCAAGAAATTTGGATTGACCCCCCAAATATGGGCGTGGCAGGGCGGGGCATATTTTGACTCCAAAAAACTTTGAACCTCATCTCCTCCTGAACCATTGGGCCGTTATCAATGAAACTTTACCAGAATGTTCCTTGCGTGACCCTCTTCTTAAGTTGTTCAAGAAATATGGATTGACCCCCAAATATGGGCGTGGCAGGGCAGGGCTTATATTGACCCCAAAATCTTTGAACCTCATCTCCTCCTGAACCATTGGGCTGATATCAATGAAACTTTACCAGAATGTTCCTTGTGTGACCCTCTTGTAAAGTTATTCAAAAATTTGGATTGACCCCAAATATGGGCATGGCAGGGCAGGGCTTATTTTGACCCCAAAAATCTTTGAACCTCATCTCCTCCTGAACCATTGGGCCGATTTTAATTTAAACTTTACCAGGATGTTTCTTGGGTGACCCTCTTCTTAAGTTGTTCAAGAAATTTGGATTGACCCCCAAATATGGGTGTGGCAGGGTAGGGCTTATTTTTGACCCTGAAATCTTTGAACGACATCTCCTCCTGAACCATTAGGCCAATTTTAATGAAACTTTACCAGAATGTTCCTTGTGTGACCCTCTTCTAAAGTTGTTCAATAAATTTGGATTGACCCCCAAATATGGGCGTGGCAGGGTGGGGCTTTTTTTGACCCCGAAATCTTTAAATGACACCTCCTCCTGAACCATTAGGCTTATTTAAATGAAACTTTACCAGAATGTTCCTTGTGTGACCCTCTTCTAAAGTTGTTCAAGAAATTTGGATTGGATGAGATCTACTGGATCAATGAAATTCAGGTCAGCGGTTTATGGCCATTCTGGTCCTCTTGTTTCAAAGTGATATCTATATAGTTTTCTTCCTTGTAATTTTACATATTAGTTTATTAAGTTCATTTCTTCATAAGTTAGTTTCAACTTAGAAAAAGTCAGAATTCCATTTGAATTCTGTTCACTTTCATTACCTTCTATTTTCAATATCTCTCTTTCAAATCTTGAGATTTTTAATCCAGTGGAGCGATACAGGCCCTCTTGGGCCTCTTGTTCAATTTTAACAGATGATATTAGAATTATAGATACATTCTTTACTTAAAATGTAATTAAGTGTAAATTTGTAACGTATATTGGCGTCATCTTCTCCGTCTGTCCATCCGTCCGTCCGTCTGTCCATACATCCGTCCATCCGTCCGTTTGTCCATACGTCCGTCCACTTTTCTTGTCAACGCAACTCCTCCTAAACTTCTGGCTGGATCTTCGTGAAACTTAGTCAATGTTATCACCTCAATTGGTAGATGTGCATGAAGGAAGGATTTTACGGTTCATTGATTTTCGCCTGAGTTATGCCCCTTGATAACTTAGTTTCTGGGTCCACTTTTCTTGTCAACGCAACTCCTCCTAAGTTTCTGGCTGGATCTTCTTGAAACTTGGTCAATGTAATCATCTTAATTGGTAGATGTGCATGAAGGAAGGATTTTATGGTTCATTGATTTTTGCCTGAGTTATGCCCCTTGATAACTTAGTCTCTGGGTCCACTTTTCTTGTCAACGCAACTCCTCCTAAGTTTCTGGCTGGATCTTCTTGAAACTTGGTCAATGTTATCACCTCAATTGGTAGATGTGCATGAAGGAAGGATTTTATGGTTCATTGATTTTGGCCTGAGTTATGCCCCTTAAAAACTTAGTCTCTGGGGCTTATTTCCTCAGTTATGTCCCCTTAAAATTTAGTCTCTGGGGCTTATTGAAATTGCAGCCTTGTGAATGCAACTCTTCCTAAGTTTCTGCCGCCGTCATAGCGCAGTTGGTAGCGCGTCGGACTGTCAAACTAGAGGTCCCGGGTTCGATCCCCGACGGTGGCACTCGTTCTTTCCGACTATTTGTCTCTCACCAATGGGTCGATAATCGTAGACCTATGTGAGATAGCAGCTGGAGGCTAGGAAAGGATTTAATGGTAGTACTGGCGTGAGAAATACCAGGAATCCATTGTTAGGTGCTCCAGCCGCCGCGATATAACTGAAATAATGTTAAAAGCGGCGTAAAACCCCATTCAATCAATCAATCCTAAGTTTCTGGCTGGATTTAAATGAAACTTGGTTGATGATATAACTGAAATTGGTAGATGAGCATGAAGTAAGGATTTTATGGTTCATTAATTTTACCCTAAATTATGCTCCCTTAAAACTTAGTAGCTAGGGCTTATTGAAATTGCAACCTTTTGAACACAACTCCTCCTTACTTTTTTGTCATTATTTAAATGAAACTTGGTCAATGTCATTACCATAATTTGTAGATGTACATTGATCAAGGATTTTATGGCTCATTTATTTCCCTGAATTATGCCCCCTTAAAACTTAGTGTCTGGGGCTTATTGAAATTGCAGCCTTGTGAAGGCATCTCCTCCAAACTTTTTGTCTTGATTTAAATGAAACTTGGTCATTTTCAATTTGGTTCTGTCAAAATAAGTAGTGTCTACAATTATTTTCGTGAAACAGCAGCAAAGTGGCGGCGTATTTTGTGACGATGGCACTCTTGTTTTTAGTGTGTTGAAGGCAGGCAAAGCAATTAACAATTTCAATTTATTTAGTATGTTGCCTAGAATTATAAATTAAATACTTATATCTTAAAATGTTATTCACCTGAAACATTTCTACATTCCTTCCAGCTTTTATGACCCCCAGTCCCTTGATTTCTTAGCTGTTAGTTAAAAAGCAACAAAGTTGGTTGTGTTGAAATTAACCCTTGTCATGCTCAACCTGGAATATTCCTATTTTGACAGGAGGTATAGACAAAGATCAGCCTGCACCTATGTGCAGTCTGATCTTAGTCAACACCACCTGTCTGTCCCCTTTCAAGGCAGTGTTGTTCATGAATTTAATCTCCAAAAAGAAAGATCATCTACACCCTTGGAACTAAAGTAAAATTATAATTTATTACAGGGAGAAGGCAACAGACAACAAGAATGTTAGGAGGAGAAACTAAGATGGGATGTAATGAAAGAGTTAGGAGAACATTTTGATGGTCCAGTGGTAAAGGATTGTAAGTGCCTATATAATATAGGTACTTAAAATCTTTTACCAGTTGGATGTCAAATTTTCTGAATAATTTGTGTGTGATGAATTTTGTTAATTCCATGAAAGAAGTTTAAAGCATTTCTTGATAATTGATTCAAATACAAGACCTTTACTTTGCTTGAAAAATGATTTTCTCTTGAAAATGAAACCACTTTATGTTATGTATGATTATCAATGAGTTAATGACCAAAATTTATTACACATAGATAAATGATTTTATAGAATTACATTTTATTCAGTTTGAGGGTTTGAAACCCTGCTATCACTCATTTATAGACAGAAAATTTCTTACATTTTTAATACAGACTTGATTATGAGCCTTTGTGTGACATTTCCAACAATATCACATGCATAAAATGCCAAGCCTCTGGCCAGCCAGCGCATAAGACAAGTCTGAACAGGGTCTTCTCTCTGTTCTTTGTAGAAATATAAGATCTTGACCTCTCACTTAGAGGTCGGTGTAAATCATTTTAGCATTTTGTAGACGTCCAGTCTTCTTAATGTTTGGGCCTGTTGCACAAGAGAAATTGTTGTAAATGTCACACACAGTCTCTATTACATGTTGATTTAGATGAATGAGATCATCAGGGTGAAACCAGTGGATCATTCCAGTGTAATTGAGGTAGTGGACATGTAATAGTTGCACAACATTTCGGACCTCATGAACTTTCACAATGTTGACTGAGGTTTCCTAATGAAAATCATTAGGAAACCTCGGTTAACACTGTTAAAGTTCATTACCTCTGAAACATTGCAGAATAATTACGGGTCCACTACCTTCATTGTAGATAGAGAATAATTATATAAATAGACATATTGATTGAAAATGTAGTGGAAATATTTCTACGAGGATTTTGTAAGCCTGTTGTACTGTTGAAGGTTTCACCAATCAATGGTTCAATGCCAAACAGTTGTAACTGCCTATAAACATATAGGCAGTTACAACTGTTTTGCACTGAGCTATTATAATGATTGATTGATGATTCTTTCACGAAGATTCATGATTCTGAGCACCCATGTATACAGCTGAAGTTCAGCTAATTGCAATTATCTGTATATAATCAAATAAAAAAAGGTAAGTGTGCAGCTATTTTGAGTGAAAATATGTTGTATTATATGTATTTACACTGAAGTACTTGAACACTAACCTACATTTTATTATTTTTGTGTGACTGTTTAAGAGATGAGATCCTAATTATGATAAGAAGGGGTGATATTGTGAACTATTTGTTTCCAAATATTAGATGCCGCCGTCATAGCGCAGTTGGTAGCGCTGTGGACTGTCGATCTAGAGGTCCCGAGTTCAATCCCCGACGGAGGCACTCTTTCTTTCCGACTATTTATCTCTCACCAATGGGTTGATAATTGTAGACCTATGTGAGATAACAGCTGGAGGCTAGGAAAGAATGTGATGGTTATACTTGTGACAGAAATACCAGTAATCCATTGTTAGGTGCTCCAGCCGCCACGATATAACTGAAATAATGTTGAAAGCAGCGTTAAACTCCATTCAATCAATCAATCCAAATATTGGATAAGAGGATTCCTATACTGTTGCAATAATTTTCATTTGGCGACTCTCATTTCCATTAAGGACTCGTATTCGAGTTGAGAACTTTGGCCCATCTGGTATCTCATTTTGTATTGTTACTTTGATACAAAAAACTCTTGTAACTAAAGCTTTAGATAAGCTGTAGGTACCAGGTTGTGGGATTAAAGCAATGATAGAGTTCTTCTCTTTCTGTAAACTTCATAAATCTATCACTGCATTCAGGATTTAATAGCCTTTGCAATCTTTTCAGAATGGTACCCTGTTTTGCATGTTTGTCCACATGCGAATCAGAGTGCCAATTTAAGCTCACCTGAGCACAAAGTGCTCAAGGTGAGCTTTTGTTTAAACCTTATGATGACATTTTCCTCATAAATGCAAAGCTTGTCCCAGTGTTAGAAATACCCAGGTAAATATATTCAAAAACTTACACTCTATACCATATCATATTTGAACTAGACATCAAAAGGATTTTATGAACAAATGGGCTAGACTTGAGATAATGTTGGGGACACTTTGCAAGCTCACTTGTGAGAGATATGGTGATTTAAACATGTGAATTTAGGTATATGTTTTAGCAATATTGAACTTTTTTTTTTATGACTGAAATGTCGAACTAAAATTATCCAAGTTGGTACATTATAATTGTATATGGCATAAAGAGATACTAGAGCAAAAATAGACTACCTTGAAATGAAAAAGGTGGAACATGTACTCAGATAAGTTTTAAATATCTCTTAAATGTCCATCCATTAAGAACAAAACTGTCTGACAAAAATGAATCCAACTTGTACATATAGATCAAAAGGAAATAAAATTATGTAACGCAGTAACAGTGATAGGAGAAAATTTGACACTTGCTTCATATAGATTTAGTCAACTCTATTCATGTTTTATCCACATTTTATATAGCTCAGCTCCATAAAATCACTTGGTCTTCAACTTGGAACTAGATTTAATGATATTAAAAGTATGATTGAAATAATTGTGTTTGTATTTTATTGCTCAAAATGTAATAGATATCCCATATAAATAAATGTATTGACTTTCCACCATTTAACATATTTGCGGTGCTTTTCCTTACATGTCATTTTTCTGAAAGAGTTAATTTCCCTTTATCTCTAGGCATTAAGTATGATGTATTCAATTATCCCTCAATTTTTAAACTCCACTGGCTGTAAGCCACTGGGGCTATTGTCATGGCATTGTGTCCGTCGTGCGTCTGTCCGTCCGTCCGTCCGTGCGTGCATCCGGTCGTAAACTTTTCTTTTAAAAATCTTCTCCTCAGAAACTACTGGATGAATTTCAACCAAACTTCACAGGAATGATCCTTGGATGACCCTCTTTCAAAGTTGTTCAAGAAATTTTGATCCAATGAAAAACATGGATTTAATGGGCGTGGCTAATTTCCAAATATGGTAAAAAGTGAGTTTTCTCAGATTCTAATCAATGGATACCAATTAAATTTTACATGAATGATCCTTGGGTGACCCTTTATCAGTCTACAAAAAATCATTGTGATCGGATGGAAAATATGTATTGTATGGGCGGAGGTCATTTCTCTTTATGTTATATAGTGGAAACTTTGAAAATAATTTTCTAAGAAAGTAACGGATGCATATCAACCAAATTTCACTGGAATGATCCTTGAGTGACCCTTTATCAGTCTACAAAAAATCATTGTGATTGGATGGAAAATATGCCTTTTATGGGCGGAGGTCAATTCTCTTTATGTTATATAGTGGAAACTTTGAAAATCATTTTCTTAGAATGTAACAGATAGATATCAACCAAATTTTACTGGAATGATCCTTGAGTGACCCTTTATCAGTCTACAAAAAATCATTGTGATCGGATGAAAAATATGCATTTATGGGCGGAGGTCATTTCTCTATAAGTATTTTAGTGGAAAATTTGAAAATCATTTTCTCAGAATCTAATGTTTGGATATCAACAAAATTTTACTGGAATGATCCTTGAGTGACTCTTTATCAGTGTACCAAATAGTATTTTGATTGGATGAAAAATATGTATTTTATGGGCGGAGGTCATTTCTAAATATGTTAAATAGTTGAAACTATGAAAATCATTTTCTCAGAATGTAACTGATGGATATCAATCAAACATTTTTGGTATGATCTTTGGGTAACCCATTATCATGCAGCCAAAAATTATTTTGATTTGATGAAAAATATGTCTTTTAAGAGTGGAGGTCATTTCTCTATATGTTATATAGTTGAAACTTTGAAAATCATTTTCAACATCAGTAGAACACCGAATCCAATTAGTCAAAACTTTTAGTTGTTTTTACAAGAATTTCAAGCCTGTGGAGCGACACAAGCCATTCATGGCTTTCTAGTTTATTTAAAAAAGTAGCGTCATTTGAAATAATCTAAGACCTTTTGACAATTTTCTGTTCAATACTTAGTATATACTGGTAGAAAGAAAATATTTTTAAAGAAGAAATGGATTTACTGAATACCAATTTAAAAATCAAACAAGATGTAGATTATTATGTGCAATAGATAAACATATTTTTTATTTCATATATACTGTCACATTCTTTTGTCCTGTTCATAGTTATGAATATCTTGACACAAACAAGGCTGTTTGATCATCAGCCCCTACACACTCTCTAGATTTATAAACCAGGATTCTATATACTAGAATTATTCGATAACTATCTAGCTATTTTATACAAATTGACAAAATAATGTATGAGTGTGTTTAGTTTTGTATGATATGTAAACGATCAGAACTGAAAATTTACAACACTGTGTCAAATGAAAACTTCTTCAGTCATGGGTACACATATTGATAATAAACATACTTTTGAACTCATTGACAAAATATACTTTTTCTCTCAGTAAGCACTTCTTAGAATTATTATTTGGATTACCTGAATCATGTCAAGATGGCCCCAATAAGAGATTTTTATATCGGGAGGCATATCCTCAATGGGGGATTAAAACCTAGTAACTACAGCTTGTATAAGCTGGAGTTACAAGGTTTCGATCCCACACTGAAGATATAATGGTATTGTACTCTCCATCTGTCTGTTTGTCTATACAACCATTTCTTGTTAACACAACTCTTTCCTTCAATTGGGGATGGCTTTGCACCAAATTATTACAGAATGTTCCTCATCAAATGTCAATACTTATATCGTAGGAATTTCGTGCTGCTAAACCCAATCACTGAATGATGAGACTTCTTTGAAAATTTCCCCATGGCGGAGCTGATTGTGTTTCTGACTTTCTTGTAAATAAAGTTGTACATGCTGTATTGTAAAAAATCAGTTCTGTAGATTTAGGGGTTAGCGCAAGACTACTACAAGTGCCTATATAAATACAGGTACTTACAGAAGTCTTTGGCTAACCCTAAATATCTTATCATGAATGTGCAAGGTGAGTTTGATCATTTGTTACTTGAGCCAGCGCATGACATTTTCAACAATTTCACATGTCTTTAAGCTAGTAAAGACTCTGATCAGACTGCATTTGCAGAGTCTGACCAGAGTCTTCACTAGCTAAATGGATGGTTACAGACATAAAGCCTCTGTTCACTGATACATAATATCCTTAATGATGCATTGTGTGGTTGGCTTGTCCGAGCGATGTCTATCTATGACAAATAACTGAAATTGTATGAAATGCCAGACACAGGCTCTTTTTATCTTGACTTGATATTTCTTCATAATTTTGTACATAATATTGTTATTGATGTGCTTTTATTATTTTTAATATCCAGGTCTGTTAGGTTGTGATTGTAGTACTTTGTGCTGATGAGTGTTACTTAATGGTGGGTGATGTGAATAAGTTATCATAATTATATAGACTCTAGAAAAATGGCTTTCCTGGTCCTTTCTTATCCTGGTCCTTTCTTATCCTGGTCCTTTCTTATCCTGGTCCTTTCTTATCCTGGTCCTTTCTTATCCTGGTCCTTTCTTATCCTGGTCCTTTCTTATCCTGGTCCTTTCTTATCCTGGTCCTTTCTTATCCTGGTCCTTTCTTATCCTGGTCCTTTCTTATCCTGGTCCTTTCTTACCCTGGTCCTTTCTTATCCTGAATATAGGCCTTGTTGGAGTGTACTGTCCATCTTGCTTGAGCGACTACGTCTATTAACCCTTTCATGTTTTACAAAATTTTGGACCTGTCCAAATTCAAAGGTTTTGCAGACGAAAATTTAAAGTGGATTTAATTTGAAAAATAACCATTCAGTAGGGTAGAAAATAGTGTGGAGAAAGAAGAATTTGCTTGTCAGAAGCAATTTCTTCTTTTTCACAATGTTTTCTCAATCATGAAATCACAGGCACGTAAAAAGCAGGGATTAAACAGGAAAGGGTTAAGCAACCATTTTCATTAAGCTACCTTTTTCAAATTCCTCTTCTTAAATCAAAATATTTCAAAAAGTAGATATTTTTGGTCTGAAAATTATTGTATATGAATCATGTTTTTAAAACTCATAAGAATCGTTTCAACGTAAAGATTTTTTTTTAGTTTTTAACACAATAGGATTTTTGGGAAATTCGTAATAAGATACATATTCAAAGTGATTTGTATTCAAAACGTGTTGTATGCGACTATTCTCTTTTCTTTTTAGCTCACCTGAGCACAAAGTGCTCAAGGTGAGCTATTGTGATCGTAGAATGTCCGTCGTCCGTCGTGCGTCGTACGTCGTGCGTCGTCCGTCGTCCACAATTTCTTTAAACATCTTCTCCTCCTAAACCAGTGGGCCAATCTTGATGAAACTTGGCAGGGATGTTCCTTGGGTCAAGCTCTACCAAAGTTGTTCAAATGAATGAAATCCACCCTTAACTTTCCCTTTACCCTTAACAAAAAGGGTGAAAATATGAAAATCTTTAAAAATCTTCTTCTCTGAAACCAGAAGGCAGACAGCTTTCATATTTGGTATGAAGCATCATCTAGTAGACCTCTACCAAGTTTGTTCATATCAAGACCCTGGGGTCATATTTGGGCTTTGCCCGGGCCCAACCCTTTTTACATAGAATCAAAGAGCGAAAATCTTTTAAAATCTTCTTGTCTGATACCAGATTGCACACAGCTTTCATATTTAGTATGAACCATCACCTAGTGGGCCTCTACCAAGTTTGTTCATATCAAGACCCTTGGGTCATATTTAGGCTTTACACGGGTGCATCCCTTTATCTCTTATGAGCAGGAAGGGTAAAAATATGAAAATCTTCAAAAATCTTCTTCTATGAAACCAGAAGGCAGACAGCTTTCATATTTGGTTTGTAGCATCATCTAGTAGACCTCTACCAACTTTGTTCATATCAAGACCCTAGGATCATATTTGGGCTCCACCCGGGTGCATCCCTTTTTACATAGAATCAAAGAGCGAATTTTTTTTAAAATCTTCTTTAATCGAAACCAGAGGGCACACTGCTTTCATTTTCGGTATGTAGCATCATCTAGTAGGCCCCTACCAAGTTTGTTCATATCAAGACCCTTTGGTCATATTTGGGCTCCACCCGGGCGCATCCCTTTCAGCTCATCTGAGCACAAAGGGTGAAAATATGAAAACCTTCAAAAATCATCTTCTCTAAAACCAGTAGGCAGACAGCTTTCATATTTAGTATGTAGCATCATCTTATAGACCTCTTCCAAGTTTGGTCATATCAAGACCCTGGGGTCTCATTTTGGGTCCAGCCGGGTGCATCCCTTTTTACATAGAATCAAAAAGCAAACAGGCATATCTGTCTTGCTATTCGCTGAAAACATTCCATGGTATTGATCTTAGGCAATTTCTTCTTTTTGACATCTGCCTATCTTATTAATGTGATGTCCCAGGGGTCAAAGAGACTCAGGTGAGCGATCTAGGACCATCTTGGTCCTCTTGTTTACTGTAGTTATTATACTCCTACTTACAAGAAGAGGGGGGTATACTGGTTTACCCTTTCTGTCCATCCATCCTTCATTATGTCCGTCTGTAACAAAAAACTTTGTCGCAATTTTCTCTCAGAGATTTCAGACAAATAATTGTTGTTTTTTTCAAGGACCACCATCAATTTTTCATGTGAAAATGCAACTTTCCAGGGATTGCGAAAAGTACAAATGCTGCGTTAGGGATGCAAAAACTTTCGACCCTGGTCAGCCTATACTCACAAATTTGATCTTCTATTAATGAAATGACCTGAATTTATGCTACTAAGCAAGGCAATCTAGAAACTATCGATTTAAGTTTTACTGCGAAGCATATAATGCAGTTTGAGAAATGACGTCAGCAAATGCATTCTTGCGTCATTTTCAGAATGAAAATATAATGTTGCTATGCGTTTTTAGCTCACCTGAGCTCACCTGAGCACGAAGTGCTCAAGGTGAGCTATTGTGATACAATGTCCAGTGTCCGTGGTCAGTCATCTGTCGTGTGGCGTTCATCGTCCTAAACCGGTAGGCCAATCTTGATGAAACTAGGCAGGAATGTTTTCTAGGTCAAGCGCTACCGAAGTTGTTCAAATAAATTAAATCCACCCTTAACTTTACCTTTAACAAAAAGGGTGAAAATAGGAAAATCTTTAAAAAAAAATCTTCTCTGAAACAAGAAGGCAGACAGCTTTCATATTAGGTATGTAGCATCATCTAGTGGTCCTCTACCTCTACCAAGTTTGTTCGTATCAAGACCCTGGGGTCAAATTTGGGCTCTACCCGGGTGCAACCTATTTTTACCAAGAATCAAAATGGGAAAATCTTTAAAAAAATTTCTTCTCTGAAACCAGAAGGCAGACAGCTTTCATATTTGGTATGTAGCATCATCTAAGTTTGTTCATATCAAGACCCTGGGGTCATATTTGGGCTCCACTCAGGTGCATCCCTTTTTACATAAAATCATAGAGCGAAAAGGCATATCCTACTTGCTCTTGGCTGAAAATATTCTATGGTATTGATCTTAGGTAGAAATTATCTCTTTGTTGAAATCTGCTTATTTAAATTAATGTGATGTCCCAGGGGTCTAAGATACTCAGGTGAGCGATCTAGGACCATCATGGTCCTCTTGTTAGTTCTTTTGCATACATATGCATAACACCCATGTAATATCACAAATATTCAAGGGGGTTATTTCACTCTCGCGAAGTAGGTAACATTATAGGATTATGTCTTTAATAGGCGTACCGGATCACATGTGTCTGAATAAAGATGATTTATTATGAAATTCTGAATGACCTGACCTCCAACGAAACTAGTTTTTGGTGGACGTTCACGTTCACAAGTGTTACTACGTGAGAACAATCCAGTCAGATGTTAATAGCTTTTCAAAAAGGTAATGCCCACTAACATTCCAGTTATTCTATTTCAAGACTTGTTTCCAACAGACAACAGTTTTAGAAAACGGCGTGATACAAAGATTCTTTACAATTTGTAGAACATCTAAATTCCGTTTTAACCCTTTGCTGTTTAATCCCTGCTTTTTACGTCCCTGTGATTTTATGATTGAGAAAACATTGTAAAAAAAGAAGAAATTGCTTCTGACAAGCAATTTCTTCTTTTTCCACGCTATTGTCTACCCTACTAAATGGTTATTTTTCAAATTAAATCCATTTTAAATTTTCGTCTGCAAAACCTTTGAATTTGGACAGGTCCAAAATTTTGAAAAACAGAAAAGGGTTAAATAACGAAAAGGCTCGCCAAGATTTACTTACGCATATTGAATTCGCGCAAGAAAAATAAGGGCAATGCGATGATTCATCTTTTGTGTTTTCTCGTGGTCAAAGGGAGACAAAGGCTAACTGGCTTTTTGATAGACTGGTTATTGCCCCCGATTCTAGTACGTGTTCAGGGTATCACATACATGATTATACAACGCGACCAGTTCAGCGTTTTTAATGGTACCGCTTTAAACTCGGACCCTTCTGTCATGAAATTGGACTGCATATTTGAATCCATGGTCATCTGTGTGGTTGTCACTATCAACTATACAATATATTTGGACCAGACTAGGCGTGAAAGGACAAGGGTTAAAACAGACGACATGTTAGTCCAACCGGGGTATTCGAAAACGCGGGAAAATTTGGTATAGCCACGAGTAGGGGTGGACTGAAGTGAAATTCAACAAGCATGAGATAACGGTACTTAATTACAAATGTAATCACCTGTATACTGATACAGTAAAGAAACTCATCAAGTAAAACACTTTTTTTCTCCCAAACGATATTCAATGCTTTTTGTCGTTCCAATTTTAGTTTCAGTTCATGATAAAGTCGGTTTCGAAATCATGTTACTTTTACGCTATGACACATGACGTTTATAGATGTAGTTAAAAGGATTGCACGCAATTGAAGAAATTCCAGTAGTTTTGTGTTTCTGTGATCCTTCAGTATAGTGAAAAGACCGTGACACCAAAAAATCGTTGGTCCCAATTTCTCTATATTAAACTCGTCGAAAGTCTGTTTATAAACATTCAGATAGCATGGTTTACCTATAGCCTTCTATCGAAGTTCATTGATATTAATGAATATCTATACAAAAAATATAAAATTAAAGGTGCAGAGATAAAGTATATTTTGTGGGAGAATAAGACAAAGAATTCAAACAAGTAAACCACTGTATCTCATTACAAATCTGTGCATCATGTATCTACGTGCATGTGTCATTATTGACAATCTTTCCATGACGCTCATATCCCTTTGCTAAACCAATTGTGGTTACTATTTTTAATCGTCTAACGTTGTCTATCTCAATGTCCGTCACTCAGGGCTTCGCCACAGATATTACCGAAACAACACACTTATACGTCGTGGGAAATAGAAATTTAACAATGATCAACATTAGGCAATTTAAATAAGACGGTGTTTATAGTTCAAAATATTTCATTTCAATCTTGGTTATTTGACCTGCTTTGACAAGGTTAAATTATTGAGAAACAAATTCCACACATCGATGTGTCACTTTAATCTCGTTTTTACTGCTTAAATAAAATCGTTGGTCACACATCGCAGACATATATAATTATATATAATTCCAATTGAGCCTGTGCGTGAGATTTCCAACAATTTCAAATATGCGCAAAGCAAATACCCTGACCAGCCTGTGCATCCGCACAGCCTGGCCAAAGTCTTAAAGTGTCTATAAATCATCAGGTAACTTTATATTTACAGCATGTGGCTGTCAACACTACTCAATGTTTACACCTCACGAATATTTTAAATTGTAGGAAATGTCACGCACAGGCTCAATTACTTTCTTATTGAAATTGCAATATTTGCGCATAATGGGGACTGGAAAAATACACTAAACAAAATCGATTTAGTTTATTTATTAAAATTTCAGAAAGCGTGGCTGCTGATTATATACATGTTTATATACTTCTCAAAATTTGATAAGAACCACTTGTAAAATATAAAAATGCCTGTCTATGCTATTCTATTGGATTTGAAATGAAAAAAGGCTTCTCTGACTTTGACAAGCCGCCCGATGCTATCAAAATGGGATTTGAACTGATTTATCGAGTGTCTGTTGCATGTTCAAGTTGTGATTAATTGATAAAATGTCTGTGGGCCTTGGTACAAAGTACCTTCTCTTCAAATTGCTTTCTAGAGGTACTCGATGTTGACCCCATGTTTCCCTAAATTTCTTGTCGAATGTCATTTAAGTAGATTTTTTTCTTTGAAACCGTTAAAATGAAGCCTGATGAAGTGACGACCTGATGACGGGCATTCCAAATCATGTTCAGGAAAAACACAGATATGCAAGTTTCAATCATATGCGTTTTTACCGAAGATTTGGATTGAATAAGTGTGTTCAATTTCTTATTTCTTTGGAATCCAGATCTTGCAATTCGGGAATCCAGATCTTGCAATAACACTTTTGTAAGTCATGTACGGTCACGGACTTCCCTTAAGTTCCATATCCGTTTTCGTTAGAGTGCAATGAAATATGGACCTACAAAGCGTTCAAAAAGACAAAATAGTTTGTTCCTAATATATCAATGGCATCTGAGATGTATATGCTCTACTCTGGAAATATTTTCTCCGTTTTGATTTTATTCAGCGCATTAAAATTTCCGCCCAGGGGGTCAAAAATTGTGCATGTTAACTATGATTTCAGAGGAATAGGACTGTCGAACCAAGTCTAAAGAGCTTTAATATGCTTGAAGATGTCTTGAAAATAGTATAGGCTGTTACAGGCTGCAATATCTGCCTGCCTAGTAAAGCCAAAGACGATTCTGAAAGTGAAGCAAACAACCATGGTTGGGCAGACTCAAATCTCATTATGAAAGTATCGTAAGTTTTTCTTAAATAAATCTGATAAGCTGAAATTCCAAGGAAACGAAAACAATAATTAAATAAATAAAACAAAAGACCACACTAGAAATCAATTTTCATAACGCGCCAACCGGTTTCGCGGCTGCTCATCCCGTCACGCGAAAGAAAGACTATCTGGGGACTCCGTTGAATAATTATTTGAGTGAGAGATTGGTTCAAGAAAAGGTCAACAAGAGGTTGCATTTCAAAATTTCAAATACTGAATGTAGAATAATCATTGTATATTCTGAAAATTAGCCAGGCACAAAAAGTATCGATCCTAGTTAGCATGCGCAGTTTGACTAGAGTCGATACTTTACGTACAACTCGGTTGCTCCCTTTTAGCGTGACGGGTTATGATTATACATGTATAATATTTTGTATCACTTGTCATGCTGATTCTGGTTTTCCCTCTTAAACCGAAAAAGATTAAAGATCATATCTAAAAATAATGATCCCTTGTGTCTGAGGTTTTCATACCCAAATGAGAAATGATAATGTGACTGATAGTGAACAATTTGAGACCATACATTACTCCAGTAATCTTGAAAGGACTGCTTGAGTTAGGATTCACAGAAATATAAACACTGTGGATTTTAGTGTGTGTTTTATTAATGTTCAAATTATTTTGTTAAGAAAGGATTTTTCAGGCTTCTTTAACGATTGCATGATGATTTAAAAAATGACAAATTTAGATCAAGGTCTCCTCTTGGTCTTAAAATTATGACGGTTCTAATTAACATTCACGGAAATATGGTACACCAGGAATTATGCATTTATTTTTGATATGCGACACCTACTGCATTTTTTTCCAGCCAATGACAATGCTCACTACGAATTTTATCATCTCTGCTCGTTCATCATATTCGCTCGCTAGGGGTGATGATTAATTCGTATTCTATCATCTTTGCTAACCATGGGCAATGCTCACTGCGTGTTCATCATATTCGCTCGCCAAGGGGGATGCTAAATTCGTGTTGATATTATCTTTGCTCGCCAAGGACGATGCTCACTACGTGTTCAATCATATATAGTCTCCAGATGGGTGATGCTCACTACGTGTTTATATTATCCTTGCTAACCAAGGACGGTGCTCACAAGGTGTTTATATTATCTTTGCTCGCCAAGGACGATGCTCACTACGTGTTCAATCATATTAGTCTCCAAATGGGTGATGCTCACTACGTGTTGATAATATCTTTGCTCGCCAAGGATGATGCTCTCTACGTGTTCAATCATATTTAGTCTCCAAATGGGTGATGCTCACTACGAGTTTATATTATCTTTGCTAACCAAGGACGATGCTCACTACGTGTTTATATCACCTTTGCTAATCAAGGACGGTGCTCACAAGGTGTTTATATTATCTTTGCTCTCCATGGACGATGCTCACTATGTGTTCAATCATATTAGGTCGCCAAATGGGCGATGCTCACTTCGTGTTTACATTATCTTTGCTAACCAAGGACGATACTCACTACGTGTTCTATTATATTCGCTCGCCAGGATTGATGCTAAATACGTGTTCTATCATCTTTGCTTATCAAAGATGATATCCAATACGTAATCATATCAATATATAACCTGCAGTTTGCATGGCTTTGGGCTAGCGGAAAATTATCTTCTTGCTCAGTCACTTTTCCACTTATCCATTTAACGGAGATTCCGGTCGACTTATTTTAGACGGTCACACTTCAGACTACTGTCTCCATTTGGCTGGAGTGTCCAACTGTAGAAGAACGTTTTAAACAAAATCTGATTAGTTCATTCTCCATCTTTTTAATTTCTTTCTTAAACAGGGATCCTGCCCAAAAATAGCACAGAAAATTGAATGTATAATTGCACCAAAATAAGCACAACGACAGCGCCTGAAGTAGAGGTAGCCATTGAAATTTCCTGCTGGATAATACCCCAAAGCTTGTGAGGGTGTTAATAAATAAATAAGGCATGAAAGTGGCCATCATCAAAACGGTCAAAAGCATGGGTATATTAGTTTGTGATTTACTGGTGGTGCTGACAGTTACAGATTCGTTTTGCTTTTTAACTTTGTAGAAAAGGACAATATTTCCTAAACCAATGGTTATTCCGGGAATAAGGTATAAGTAGATAATAGCACTTAGTGCCAACATCCCTGTTTCGCTTTCTATCCTTCGTGGACATATTCTCTCTTTGAATGAAGAGTCTCCGTAAATCAGTACAAGGCTGATGAGAACCACTACAGACACTATCCCAAGCAACAGGCAAACATTTTTATTTCTGCTGGGTAGAATATTATTGTCCGCCCCACGATATACAACAACGCACCGTTCTATTGTCACCAAGGCTATGGTCCATAGAGAAGCAGACGCGGAACAAAATATAATCCAGTTAAACAGGTAGCATAATGGCTTCGAGGCTTCGTGTAACGGTGCGGCCAAAACTATTTTAGAAATATAATCTGGAATATGGGTCCATAGTACAAGCAGATCGAATAATGCTAGAAACACCAACAGAAACACTGGTTTATTTCGTAAATTTTTGCGAAAAAGGAGCACAATATTCAAAATGTTGCCTAAAGTTCCGATTATTAAAAGGATGGATGAAATTAAAGCGAGTGTTCCCTTTGAAAAGTAGCAGATTGTAGCATGATTTGGCATACACTGTAATTCGGTGACATCCGACATACTAGTTCATTGGAAAACGCATGTAAAATGAACGAACATGTATTTTCTAGTCTTTTATTATACAGAGTCAAGTTCTCTCTTTCGAATCGTTGTCGTAGATCTTGGAGCTTACAATTGCAAGTTTTATGCATTTGAAAACACCCATAAACACGGAAAACCTGTTTAATGGATTAAGTTTTACAACTATATGTTAATTCTGTAATTTTCGTTTTTTTAAACTGATCCTCTGATTTCGCAGTAAGACACCAATTTCGTATGGCAATAGTCAATCACTATCATCCAATGCCACCATGAACCATTTACGCAGCTTTCAGGTGAATGCCATAGCCTCTACATTTTGGTGAGCTAAAGCTAGGCCCGAGGTTATAAAACTTTTCTAAGGCTCAACTGAGAATTTTCTCAAGTTTGAAATCTCAATAAATGTATGAAAATAAAAGCTTTTATTGATAAGTTGTTATTTATAACAACTTATTATTATCATCTTTTATTTTAATACATTGAAATGAGTATTAAAACAGAATCAACGCTTCAATTTCGAATTAAAATTTGAGAACATTTTGAATTGAGAATGGGGAAAGTTTTATAACCCCGGATTGAAGAGTTTTACTCGGGGATCTTCTTTATTCTGGAACGAAGAATTTGCAGATTTAGCATCGAACAATTTTCAAATAACGACAGGGGTGAGGATGAAATGGTTTATTGTTCTACCACTTTTCTTTGCTTTCGAAGCAAGCTATTATTTTATGGTCAAATTCGTTGTTATAC
Source organism: Fragum whitleyi (assembly GCA_948146395.1). Classification (NCBI taxonomy): domain Eukaryota; kingdom Metazoa; phylum Mollusca; class Bivalvia; order Cardiida; family Cardiidae; genus Fragum; species Fragum whitleyi. The sequence continues at coordinate 45,165,901 of OX411543.1, read as the reverse complement.
TATGAAGAAATAGTTTGTATCAAATTCGTCGTTATTCAATCCGAATGTATCAGTTTTACTCTTCATACCCAACTGCGAGATTTGCTCGCTACTCGTCATTATATGAGCCTGTGCGTGACATTTCCTACGATTTGATCTTTGGGTGAAGGGCCAAAGTTATAGCATCGCAAAAAGCTACATAATGTGATTGGAAGATTGCCTAACTGTCCAAAGACCTTATCTATGTAAAATTCGTTAAGTGAAGACTCTGGTCAAACTGTGCAGATGCAAAGGCTGGCCTGGGTGTTTGCATGTCGCACATTTGAAATCGTTGGAAATGTCATACTCATGCTCATATTAAGATATTGTGCACATTGAATGACCATTTCTTTAAAGGAAAATATATATACGAGAGAATCAACGAGTTGTAAATGTTTCAGCAAATCATTTTGTTGTAAAGGGGAATCTTATTGTTTTCAATACTTAACTAAAATACAAAATGTAAAACATATCTTACCTATATGAATGATTCTTCCGAAAGCGATATCATACAGTGACCATACTTGAATAATCCAAATGTAATATATTTCGCAGTTATCAAATAAATTGAAATAATTGATTTTTTCCGCGGCATACATTCTGTATTTCACGCACAATGGAACTATCTGGGAACAGCGAAAAATATCGTTTGTAAAAATGTTATAACAACGATGATACTTTGCACTCATTTAGAATTTCAGAGGATAAGAAGATTTAGATTTTTTTTTAAAAAAAGTGGACGTTTGGAGCTAATAACCTTATCAATTTGTATCAACTGTAATTTAAACATATGCAAAAAGGTAAATATTTTGTCGCTTTCAGTAGCTTTATCATGATAATGCTTCGAGAACAAACATTCAAAAGGTCACGCACTTTAAATGGTCCCTATGTTGGTATAATTTTTATCCAATAAGGGCGTTCATTCTTAAAGGACAAAACTTAAATTAAATTTGTGATTCATCACTCGCCAACAGACTTTTTTGGAATTCCGAAAAAAAATGTAAAGGGATTGGATCTACCATACAGATAAAAAACAGCTACAGCTATTTAGGGTGTTAGAAATAGTTACAGTATATTATAAATTCAGAAAATCTGCAACAAGCCAAATTTCGGATCTGGTAAGCCTGCGCAGATTTCACAATATAAACAGGTCCCACACTTGTTGGCTTTGTTAGATAAAGTCATTCTACATAAATCCTGAATTACATGGCCGGCACTTTATGTTTCTATGGAGCTAACTGGTGGTCTCATTTTCGGACGTCATGTCTTAATTAAAATTTCATAGTTTATTTATCGCCATGACGTATGAGGATCGTTGTAGTTCTGGAAATTAGTTTTCACACAATTACTGTAAAAAGACACCACAGGATCGAAAAGACGCATCGAGGATCGAAAACACGGGAAGAATTAAACTGGAACAACAGACAGATAGGCTGCCACAGAACACTTCTAAATGCCAATTTTAAATGAGCCTGTGAGTGACATTTCCAACAATTTGATATGTGCATACATTATAAGCATTAACCAGCGTAGACAAATCGCTAAGTGTAGACTCTGGTCAGACTGTGCAGATGCATTATACGCCCGAAGCTCAGAAATAAATGGGTGATGTTTTGAACTTTTTATTGATTCTAAGGATGTATTTTCTAGCAAACACTATAGTATATTGTATTTATTATGATGGTAGTGTTTTCCTATTTGTCTTTGGGAAAATGTGTTCTAATGGAATTAAAGAACTGTGGATTACTTATGGATATCATCTCTATTCTTCAAGTAATTATATGTACCAGAGTACTACTAAAATATTCACCAATTCAATCAGATTGAGATAATGTAATCAAACACCCTAGCTTTGAGTTCTACTTGCATGTGAAGTTTAAACATCGTAGTCCTTGTATCTTGAAAGTTGTGGACCGGACACGAATTTGCAAACTGAATCAAACAAAGGGCAATAACTCAAAAAATATAAATGGTAGAGTAAGGGTTATTGCGCTCTGCACATCCTAGCTATGAGATCTATACACCTGTGAAGTTTCAAGACCATAGGCCTTATAGTTTCAAAGTTATGGACCAGTCACGAATTTGCTAACTGAATCAAACAAAGGGCAAAAACTCAAAAATTACAAATGATAGAGTTGTGGTTCTTGCGCTCTGCACACCCTAGCTATGACATCTATACACCTGTGAAGTTTCAAGACGATAGGCCTTATAGTTTCAAAGTTATAGACCGGACACGAATTTGCCAACGGACAGACAGACAGACGATGCAGACGATTACATAATGCGACCCTTCGGGCGTATAAAAAAAACGATTCATGTCAATGCTACATACTAAGTATCGAACATTTTTTTCACTATTTTGGAGGAAAGGGTTTTATGAGATTTTCATTTTGATTATCTATAGTAAAAGAATACCAATATCACGGGACTAGTTTTGATCTTAAGGTAGTGGACCCATAATAGTCCCGCATAATTTCAGAACTCATTTTCTTTCTTTCGAAATATTTCACAATGTTGAACGAAGTTTCCTAATGAAAATCATTAGGAAACCTCGGTTAATATTGTTAAAGTTAATTACTTCTGAAATGTTGCTGAACTATTACGGGTACACAACCTTAAAGCAAAATACAGCAGATTTCTGGGCCATCCTTTAAAAGTCTTCAGACAACAGTACCTGCCAAATACTTAAGTTGTACGCTTTATGGTTTGGAAGCAGAAATTTCTCTCTTCCATGTTAACTTAAGGAACCCACATCAAAATGCTTATTTTATTAAAGCTAGAGCAAAAATTCAAAATATTTTGGTTGAAAACCATTGGCTAATGCAACAAGCAAAATATCAAAACATGATGCCTTATAGTTTGAGAGCTTGTTTTTGTCGGGTCCGCGTGCATGTTTCGGACGTAACGCACTTGAACAGTGTTAACCGAGGTTTCTTAAGGTAGCAATGGACACATGGCGTCATTTTTTTCCGCCCAATGAATTTTTTTCTTGTTCACATATATTGTAGATTAACATTGTCTAGTCATTATATCAAAATTTGATGGTACCTTTCCATGCTCATTTTCATGCTAGAGTTATCTGCCCTTGAGTGGTATCGGCCATTTTTAGTAAAACGTTCATATTCATTTTAGGTCTAGTATAAACCAAGAACTAGCTTATAGCTCTAAAACACGTACATTTTGATAGAGCTTATACATGCACACAATGGCTGTTGCCGAGAAAATTTCTCTTTGATCAATTGCATTTGCCCAATTTGCCTTCAAAAGTTAAAAATGTACTAATTTTTGTAATTTTACTGAATAAAAATACCACGAAACCCTATTTTTTGCAGAAATTACCCAATGAATTTTTCTTATTTTCCGATATGTTTAAACCCCCTATTTTTCCTTTATTTGGTGAAAGAATAAGCATACCTTTCCATGCAAATAAGAAAGTTTTTCGTTATTTTACAGTGAGCTCTCCCAATTGAATGACGCTTTAGCGCATTTGTATTGTTAAATTTAATGAAACAGTCATTTAATTGATATCAAATGTTGAAAAGAAGCTAAGTTATGAAATTTTACTATCATTATTCTACGTTATTACCATAAGCAAAATCTTACGATTACCGGTCTTTTGAAACAACGCGCAAAAAGAGCCGTAAAATAAACGAAAACCAACTTCTGGTTTATAGAGTCGGGAGGCGGCTGTCCATTGCCACCTTAATGATTTCATCAGGAAACCTTGGTCAACATTGTGAAAGTTCACGACTTCCGAAATGTTGGGAAACTATTAAAATTCCACTACCTTAATGAACGGTCGCATAGTTGATACCAGGGGGCAGTTTTATCAAAGGTCTAATAATATCTCAAACATTATAAATCTTCACCCATATTGATATGATATTTGACTAGAAAGCCATGAATGGCTTGAGTCGCTCCACAGGCTTGATATTCTTGTTAATCAAAGTTTTGACTAGATTTTTAGATATTTTGGGTTCTACTGTTGTTGAAAATGATTATCAAAGTTTGACTTTATAACTTATAGAGAAATGACCTCCGCCCATAAAAGACTTATTTTTCAGCCAATCACAATAATTTTGGCTGCATGATAATGGGTCACCCAAGGATCATATCAATGAAGTTTGATTGATGTCTATCAGTTACATTCTGAGCAAACGATTTTCAAATTTCCACTATATAACAAATAGAGAAATGACCTCCACCCATAAAATACAATTTTTTAACAAATCACAATAATTTTTGGGAGACAGATAATGGGTCACTTAAGGATCATTCCAGACAAATTTCGTTGATATCCATCAGTTACATTCTGAGAAAATGATTTTCAAATTTTGCACTAAATGATATGTAGAGAAATGACCTCCGTCCATAGAATACATATTTTTATTGGATCACAATAATTTTTGGTAGACTGATAAAGGGTCACTCAAGTATCATTCCAGTAAAATTTGGTTGAAATCTAAAACTAGAAAGCTATGAATGGCTTGAGTCGCTCCACAGGCTTGAAATTCTTGTAAAAGCAAATAAATGTTTTGACTTGATTTTTAGATATTTGGGGGTTCTACTGATGTTGAAAATTATTTTCAAAGTTTGAACTATATAACAGATAGAGAAATGACCTCTGCTCTTAAAATACATATTTTTCATCAAATCAAAATGATTTTTAGCTGCATGATAATGGGTCACCCATAGATCATACCAAATTTTTTTTATTGATATCCATCAGTTACATTCTTAGAAAATGATTTTCATAGTTTCCACTATTTAACTTGTTGAGAAATGACCTCCACCCTTAAAATGCATATTTTTCATCCAATCTAAATAATTTTTGGTACACTGATCAAGGGTCACTCAAGGATCATTCCAGTGAAATTTGGTTGATATCCAAAAATTAGATTCTGAGAAAATGATTTCCAAATTTTCCACTATATAACATATAGAGAAATGACCTCTGCCCATAAAATGCATATTTTCCATCGGATCACAATGATTTTTTTTAGACTGATAAAGGGTCACTCAAGGATCATTCCAGTGAAATTTGGTTGATATCCATCAGTTACAGTTTGAGGAAATGATTTTCAAAGTTTCCACTAAATAACATATAGAGAAATGACCTCCGCCCATAAAATGCATATTTTCCATCGGATCACAATGATTTTTTGTAGACTGATAAAGGGTCACTCAAGGATCATTCCAATGAAATTTGGTTGATATCCATCAGTTACATTCTGAGAAAATGTTTTTCAAAGTTTCAACTATATAACATACAGAGAAATGACCTCCGCCCATAAAATGCATATTTTCCATCCGATCACAATGATTTTTTGTAGACCGATAAAGGGTCACCAAAGGATCATTCATGTAAAATTTAATTGGTATCCATTGATTAGAATCTGAGAAAACTCACTTTTTACCATATTTGGAAATTAGCCATGCCCCTTTAATCCATGTTTTTCATTGGATCAAAATTTCTTGAACAACTTTGAAAGAGGGTCACCCAAGGATCATTCCTGAGAAATTTGGTTAAAATCCATCCAGTAGTTTCTGAGGAGAAGATTTTTAAAGAAAAGTTTATGACCGGACGCACAGACGGACGGACGGACGGACGACGGACACAACGCCATGACAATAGCCCCAGTGGCTTTCAGCAAGTGGAGCTAAAAATGATTTTCAAAGTTTTCCATTGTATAACATATAGAAAAATGACCTCCACCCATAAAATACATATTTTTTATCCTACCACAATAATTTTGTGCAGACTTATAAAGGGTCACCCAAGGATCATTCATGTAAAGTTTTAATTGGTATCAATCAATTAGAATCTGAGAAAACTCACTTTTTACCATATTTGGAAATTAGCCACACCCGTAAATCCATACTTTTCATTGGATCAAAATTTCTTGAACAACTTTGACAGAGGGTCACCCAAGGATCATTCCAGTGAAGTTTGGTTGAAATTCATCCAATAGTTTCTGAGGAGAAGATTTTTTAAGAAAAAGTTTATGACAGGACGCACTGATGGATGCACGATGCACACAACACCATGACAATAGCCCCAGTGGCCTTCGGTCAGTGGAGCTAATCAAACAGGTCCTCAGGACACAACAATAGCATCGCCAGTGGGACTTAAAATCAATCCAAGTCTTTTAATCTTTTATTATTTTAATGAAAATTTTTTAAAAAATCAATTAATTATCACATATTTATGATTTATAAGAAAACAAGATGTATTTATGAACAAGAGGACCATGATGGTCCTAGATCGCTCACCTGACTCTCTTTGATCACTTGAACATCACATCAAGTAAAAAGGCAGATGTCATAAAGAAGATAATTTCTACATAAAACCAATTTTCACTAAATTTTGGCCATATTTGAGGCCATTAGAGTTATTTCAAGTAAATTATGATTAAGACTCCTTTTCCCGTGATATGGCATGAATCCTTCCCATTTTCAACAGAGTTCATTCTTGTGAGCTGGCAAACATTTTGACCAAGTTTCATGAAGATTTGACCAAATTTCTGGCGTCTGGAGCTCTAAGAAGAAAATTGTCATTAAGGCTCCTTTTCCCTTGATATGGCACAGATCCTTCCCATTTTCAAAAGAGTTCATCCTCATGACCTAACAAACATTCTGACTAAGTTTCATGATGATTGGACCATATTTGTGGCTTCTAGAGTGTAAACAAAAAAAATGTCATTAAAGCCCCTTTTCCCTTGATATGGCATTGATCCTTCCCATTTTCAATAGGCTTCATCTTTGAGACCTGACTAACATTCTGACCAAGTTTCATGAAGATTGGGCCATATTTGTGGCCTCTAAAGTGTAAACAAGAAAATTGTCATTAAGGCCCCTTTTCCCATGATATGGCATGGATCCTTCCCATTTTCAATACGGTCCATCCTTGTAACCTGATCAACATTCTGACCAAGTTTCATGAAGATTGGGCCATATTTGTGGCCTCTAGAGTGTTAACAAGAAAATTGTCATTAAGGCCCCTTTTCCCGTGATATGGCATGGATCCTTCCCATTTTCAATAGGGTTCATCTTTGAGACCTGACCAACATTCTGACCAAGTTTCATGAAGATTGGGCCATATTTGTGGCCTCTAGAGTGTAAACAAGAAAATTGTCATTAAGGCCCCTTTTCCCGTGATATGGCATGGATCCTTCCCATTTTCCATAGGGTACATCCTTGTGACCTGACCAACATTCTGACAAAGTTTCATGAAGATTGGGCAGTAATTGTGGCCTCTAGAGTGTAAACAAGAAAATTGTCATTAAGGCCCCTTTTCCCATGTTATGGCATGGATCCTTCCCATTTACCATAGGGTTCATCCTTGTGACCTGACCAACATTCTGACCAAGTTTCATGAAGATTGGGCCATATTTGTGGCCTCTAGAGTGTAAACAAGAAAATTGTCATTAAAGCCCCTTTTCCTGTGATATTGCATGGATCCTTCCCATTTTCAATAGGGTTCATCCTTGTGACCTGACCAACATTCTGACCAAGTTTCATGAAGATTGGATCATATTTGTGGCCTCTAGAGTGTAAACACTTAAATTGTTGACGCATGACGACAGACGACGCACGACGGACGACAGACGACGGACATTCAATGATCACAAAAGCTCACCTTGAGCACGATGTGCTCAGGTGAGCTAAAAATAAATGTCCCCTTAACAGTAATATTTTCATTATTTTGTCCTTGATATATGACTGACACACACTGTGATGGAAAAATGGACAAATGGACATAGAAGCTTTTTAAAATTATTTCTTACAAAATTCCACAGCTCTCAAGCATAGGAAAGAGTGTATAAAATAAAAATACAATACATTATGGTAAATATGGAAACTGTTTTATTACAAAAGATGTCTTTGTTAACCCTATTTTGTTCAATATAGACATGCAGAGTAATTTGAAACTTAACTAAATAAATTGTCAACTGCAACTTCATTTCTATTTGGACCTATAATTTTGTTGTCTGGCATTGAGTGAAAAACATTATTGCTTGGAAACATGGGCACCCAAGATTTGGTAATGACTTGATTATCTTCCTGCCATAGAACAATCTATAAAAGTGTCTTCTTTAAATTTGGTGTGAATGACTTCATTATGAAACCATTGCCGTTAGCCTCCATTTCATGAAATCTTGTGGCCAATCTTACCAAAGGCCCTAGAAATTGATTTATTCTGAATGAACATGTATTAGGAAAATGTCATTTTAAAATACAGTTAAATTTGTGCATTGCTTAATTGAATGGTTGCTCAATACAATAGTGCATGAAAAATTAGAGAGGTCATTTTATAGCATATCAATTGTTCATGTTATTATGTTAATTATGTTAATCTAATATTGTAACAACCTTTTTTCAGTGGCTATACGATGGCTCAGTGCAAAACTGTTGTAACTGCCCATGAAAATAGAGGCGTCTACAACTGTTTTGCACTAACCAAGTCTAGTACTAATCAGAGCAACAACTGTGTTTATTTATCTTGAATTACATTCATGAATATAGATGGAATGATCTGGAAAAGGTAAGTTTTGTCAGTTAACCTTCAGCTGTGATGTTAACCTTACAAATTATACAAACTAAGTCAATCTAAAAAGTAAAAGCTATAAAAGTTAAGGTTTATTTTGTCAATTAACTTTGTCAGCTGCGATATTCACCTTACATATTGTACAAACTTATTTAAGTCAATCAAAATTTTAGCTACAAAAGTAAAAGAAATGCTCAAGGCAAAGTAAGTCTTTTCATTTTGTAACCAGGGGCCTATTTTACTAAACATTTACGAAAACAAGATGTGTTTGTGAAACACGAATGCCCCCGTAACGGCATTTTTTTTCAAAGTTTGACCTTGACAGATGACCTTGAACTTGTCACATGACCTTGACTTTGGTACCAACGGATGCGGATCATTGAGATCTATCATCATACCAAATATTAGCTTTGCATCTTAAATAGGCTTGAAGATATTGGCAAGGTTAAGTTTTCGGGTTAAGTTTTTTCAAAGTTTGACCTTGACAGATGACCTTGACCTTGTCACATGACCTTGACTTTGGTACCAGCGGATGCGGATCATTGAGATCTATCATCATACCAAATATTAGCTTTGCATCTTAAATAGGCTTGAAGATATTGGCAAGGTTAAGTTTTCGGGTTAAGTTTTTTCAAAGTTTGACCTTGACAGATGACCTTGACCTTGTCACATGACCTTGACTTTGGTACCAGCGGATGCAGATCATTGAGACCTATATTCATGCCAAATATTAGCTTTGTATCTTGAATAGGCTTGAAGATATTGGCAAGGTTAAGTTTTCGGGTTAAGACGGACGAATGGACAGACAGACGGACAGACAGACAGATGGACAGACAGACAGACGGACATGAGTAAAACAATATGCCCCCGATCTCTTGATACGGGGGCATAAAAATTAATTGTTAGTCAAAATCACAAATCGTACCTGGTGTTTTCATTCATTGTTATATTCTGCCATACAACATCTCATTGGAATCGTTAATCGACTTCATAAGAAGATTCTAATGAGATGAACCATGGCAAAATTCCATAATTAGTTACTACTGTAAAAGCAACTTGAATTTTTTAACTTATGCAAAAGATAGATGACCGTAAGATGTGTTTAGTAAAACAGGCCCCAGGGCTCTCAGCGCTTTGACCACAAGCCAATCAAGATGTTGGGAGTATTCAAAGACATAATTAGAATTTTGAGATTTATACACACTCAATCAGAAGGCGACAACCATAGAGTATATGGAATAAAAGTGATATCTGGACTAAACAAAAGATGAATGACCACCATCTGCTCCCCTTTTCTATGATTTGAACTTTGGTGAATAATCAAAACATTGTCACTACGGCTTTACAACGCTGTAGTTTACATGTTATGATCATTCATCAACAACATTTTTCGAAAGATTTTTTATTTCTATTACGCACCTGTGTAATGGGAGTTACACCCTTGGTATTCACACAAAGTTTTTTTAAGGTGGTGGACCCATAATAGTTCTGCAACTTTCCGGCAGACAAGAAATTTAGCAGTGTTAACTGAGGTTTTCTAATGATTTTCATTAGGAAACCTTGGTCAACATTGTGAAAAATCGTGAGTTCCGAAATGTTGCAAACTATTAAGGTTCCACTACTTAAACACTTGTTGTCTTCAAAATGAATGACTATAGCAAGTTGTATTTATGTAGAGAGTATGCACTTGAGACAGGGTCAACTATGTAACTTGACCCTTATATGTGACCTTGTGAGAATATTGAGAATCAATACAAACTTAACAATTCATTACATGATACTGGTATTATCAAGACAAATGGCTGTGCCAAGGTTTCTTTAAACTCCACCGGAAAAGTGTGCAAAATATGTCCAGGATACTTTGAGAAGGGCACTCTCATACGTAGATAAAGGCAACTATATCTCAATGGATCAGGGCAAAACTATTGTAAGAGATGTGGGTGATTGAAAATCTATGGAGCTAGGTCTTTGTTCTCATTTTTTTCTACTTTTTACAAACATGTACTTTTGATTTCCTTGTTTTTCTTGGATGCGCTGTCACTGATAGTTTATTTATTCAAAGAAATAACTGCTTATAGAACTATTCAGAGTAAAAAACATGCCCTAAGTGGAATATGTTCAAAAACGATTGGAAATCGTAACCCAATTTACATGTTAGTACATGTGATTGCAAAGCGCAGTAACATTTTCTATGTATTACAAACATTTCATTTTGAATGCAAGAATAGTTGTTTTTTGGACTGCATTTAGCACTGAGTTGGTGAATGTTAAGAATCTACAAATTACCTGGTCCAAGAAATGGTGAATCTTGTATACAATGGAATATAAATGTTTATTACAAGAGGGCCGTTGGCCCTGGGTCGCTCACCTGAGAAAAAAGCTTCATTACCTAGGTATGTCCATGCAACCACAGAAAAAGAGATTTTCACTTATTCAATCAGATAACATTTGAAATAATCCTCCTCCCCCCCTCTGCTCCTCCCCTGGTCATTATTTATTTAAGCTTTTTTCATAAAAGGTCTGTGATCAGCTAATCTATGCCAGATATACAGGCTGAGTCTGAGACTTTCAAAGTTTTCTTTAATGAGTTGATCAATCTATGTCAAATATAAAGGCTGTAGGGATTCAAAATTCTCAACAAAGCACTCCCCCTCCCCCCAAGATGCTCTGCACCTGGTGAATCTACAGTCATGATTTAAGCTAATTCAATTAATGTCCATATGCTGATCATTCATACCAATTTTCAAGTCTGTAGGACTCCTGGTTCATTAGAAGAAGTTTAAAGATTTCAAAAATTATCCAAAGTACAACCCCCTCCCCAAGACACTCAGCACCTGGTGACCCTACAGTCATGATTTTAGCTATTTTTATTAATCTGTATGACCTGATCCTCCATGCCAATTTTCAAGTCTGTAGGGCTTGTGGTTCAGAAGAAGAAGAAGGTTAAAGATTACAAAATTTTCACAAAAGTACTACCCTCTCCCCCCTGGTGCTCCGCACCTGGTGAATCTACAGTCATGGTTCTAGCTATTTTTATAAAGGTCCATATGCTGATCATCCATGCCAATATTCAAATCTGTCAGGCTCCTAGTTCATCAGAAGAAGAAGGTTAAAGATTACAAAATTTTCACAAAAGTACTACCCCCTCCCCCCTGGTGCTCCGCACCTGGCAGCCCAACAAATATGGTTTTAGCTATTTTTATTCAGGTCTATGAGCTGATCATCCATGCCAATTTTCAAGTCTGTAGGGCTCCTGGTTCCAAAGAAGAAGAAGATTAAAGATTACAAAATTTACCCAAAGTACTACCCCCTCCCCCCTGGTGCTCCGCACCTGGTGGCCCAAAAGATATGATTTTAGCTATTTTAATTAAGGTCTATGAACTGATCATCCATGCCAAGTTTTAAGTCTGTAGGACTACTGGTTGAGAAGAAGAAGAATTTTAAAGATTTTCTTAAAATTTCACTGTTTGTTGCCATAGCAACCAGAGTTTTTCATGGATTTCAATTCTTTTAGCTATTTTTGAAGGGGACCACCTAAGCAACATTTCTGTAAAATTTGGTGTAAATTGGCCAAGTAGTTTAGGAGGAGATGTCGTTTAAAGAAATTGTTGAAGGACGACGGACGACGATCGACGACTGACGGACGGACGCCGGATGAAAGGTGATCACAATAGCTCACATGAGCACTTCGTGCTCAGGTGAGCTAAAAAAACAACAAATTTTAAAACTGTTCCAAATTGGAAGACAATCCTATTATATTTCAACAGCACTCTCTTTCAAATTTTTGTTGATTTGACCTTTATTCAAAAATTTGATAAATGCAACTTGAGGATAACACTACATTTACATAACTATTCCTCCATTATTGACTTTCAATTTTAAATTGATAGCAGTTGCAGAAAACAAGCTTAAGTCTACGAAATCATACATTTTTTGGTCAATTGGGGTAGAAAACATTGGATTTTTCTCAATGTATTCCTTATTCTTTTCTAGATAATTTCAAAGGAGCTATTGTGTGAGAATTGGTGAATAGATTTTCTTTGATATGCTTGGCTATAATTTAATTATTTTGTTAATCAAAATTCACAACTACGAGGGATGATCCAGAAGTTCGTATAATTGGCCCATAACTTTGGCAATTCCAGCTTGTTCAGTGTAAAATTCTTAGTGTGTGAAGTTCAGTATCTACCAAGAGTACAAATGTTATTATTATTTTGAAAATAATATTAAGCGGCCTTGAATTCCGTTACCATAGTAACATATGTAGTCATAGGCAGGGGAGCATAAAAAATCATACAAAACTGTTACATAAATCAAATTTTCTGAATGTTTTCGTAAATTTCATTTCAAACTTCTTACTAGAATTAAATAAGACGTAAATAGGGAATCGATTGTCACAATTTAAACATTTTTGGAAGAGATTGTACGGACATAGCTTATTTTCAAAAAGACCATTTGCGAGTGAAAAGTGACCTGACGTCAACACCAAAATGTGAATTCCGTTTATTTCTCGAATTTGTCATGATCATGAGTCAATCACCACCCTAAACATTTCAGATAATGTGGAAAAAATATAATAATGTAAAACAGAAGTTTTTCTTAAATTACGGTAGATATTCAAAGAAAATAAGGCTTTAGTAGAGGATTAAGAATGGTATATTGGAGTTTCAACGAACAAAGTTGTCTCAATTGACCCTCAATATTATCCAAACATCAAAGCCTAGCATCTGTGTCTACACTTCCCTAGAAAAAGACTATTCATAAAGAAATGGTCGACAAATTTGAAGCCCAAATGGAATGGGGATACATTATGCAAGTAAATTTATTAGGCACAGAAAGGCATGCGAGCAAATGGATACTATATAGAAAGAGTTTATAATGACGTCGCATTTGACGTTCTTGCTCCCCGCCTAGGTGCGGGGTCTATGTATCTGATATAGCGGCTATATAACTTACAAATTTGAAAGTTTCCACATTTATTACACAGATGTTGCATTAAATAGATGTATAATTTTTATCTTGATAGTCATCTTTTCTGAAGATTTATAACCCCATTTTTACGAATTTCTGGATCAACCCTCGTACACAATTATCCCCCTCCTTTATTATTTATAAACTGTCTTAAACAATTGATCAACAATTCTCGTTGTACTTGAGACGTTATAAAAGCTGTCAATGCTTCCAATGTTGAACTTCCTACAAGTTCCTGGACTTTGTTCACCAAATTTTGTTTCTCTGCATCTGTCAGATTGTGAAGCACCGTAACCATGGAACTGTAGTCATCTGATCGGAAATATCCGTATGCAGAACCTGCGGATAAAAAGAGAATAATAAGTTTGTGTCTTAAAATATCAATGTTATCTAGTAGAGGTTGGGAGAATTTATCATGATGAGGTTTTGTCGAGCCATGATAATTTCTTACAGCCAAGACGAGATAATGTTGATATTTTAAGTTACTTACATGCTATTCTATTTATCATGCAATCATTTTTCAGTGCTTAATTTCGATAAACTCTTGAAAATAAAAGAAATTCAAGTGAAAGTGTATGCAAATTGTTTCTAAAAATAGACTGCCTGATATCATGTTATGTTATCAGACAGGTGATATCAGGTCAACACAGGCTTCTTTGCATTATAAAACATTTTTGAGATAAAGAGGAATTCTTGTTGTCCTTTCATTGAGGAATGAAATTAACAAGGGGAACACGATGGTCCTATATCACTGACCTGAATCTCCTTGACCTCTGGGACTAGATGTACATCAATAAGATTTGCAGATATCCTTTGAGAAACAATTTGTTCCTAATATCAATGCACCTAGGCAGAGCCTAAATTTGACCACATGGGCATAATATGAAAATCTTGAAATTCTACTTGTAATGCTTAGTAAAATTGGTTAAACCCGGGCGGAGCCTATATATGCCCTAGAGACATGTGAACAAACTTGGTTGAGGTCCACTAAATGCTAAAAAAAGTATTTCTGCTGCCTGGATAGAGAAGGTAAGCCCAGTCAACCTAGGCCACTTAATTTTGGGCTCAGCCCCAGAATTTTCTGAGAAATGCTGTCCCCTTATTTTAAAATAATTCAATTTTAGCAGTCTGAGTCCCCAAGTCAAAATAGTAAGCCTTTTCCCTGTCAAGAGATATCAATAAAAGTTTGTTTCAAAAAAAATAATACATGTATCATTTACATGTTCATGATCACATATCATTTATAGTTACAGCAGGTAACCCTATTTCATATCAAATGAAACTGAAACAAGCATTCTGTAGTATTGCATGGCAATACCAAGGCCCCTACCGGATTTATATATATATCCCTAGAGCAGTATCTTTTTTGGTGGTAAAGGTATAACTACCTCTCCAAAATATTACAGTTGTATCAGGTTTTATGTATCAGCTCAAAATCTCTGAGGATAAAGAAAGAGAATCCGGAAATTTCCTGGTAATTTTCTAAGTCCAGCATCCGTATCTTCCACAAAAATCAATGGACCGGAACCAAATTCGAACTTGATCTGTAACTAATTGATGCGGACTCACATACCAAAAAATCAGCTCAATATGTCCAAGGGTTAAGAAAAAAAAGTCCAGAAAACTGAAATTTCCTGGTGATTTCTAAGTCTGTATCTTCCAAAAAATCAATGGACCGGAACCAAATTCAAACTGGTTCTTTCACTCCTTGATGCAGACCCACACACAAAAAATCAGCTCAATATCACTAAGGGTTAAGCAAAAAGGGCTGCAAAACTGAAATTTCCTGGTATTTTCAAAGTCCAGCATCTGTATCTTCCACAAAAATCAATGGACTAGAACTAAACTCAAACTTGTTCGGTAACTCATTGATGCAGACTCACATACCAAAAATCAGCTCAATATGGCCAAGCGTTAAGAAGAAAAAGTCCGGAAAACTGACATCCGGACTGACGGACAGACAGACTGACTGACAGACGGACAGAGCGCAAACCTATAGTCCCCTTCGGCTTTCGCCAGTAGGGGACTAAAAAAGAAATTCCTTCAAATGAGATTTGTTAAGGGTGTAAGCTGAAAAAGTTTTTTTTTTCATTTGAATAAATAAACTGTTTGTATTTCATATAGGGAGAAAATGTGGTAAAACAGAGACATTGTCCCAGAATCATTTAACATTGTGATTTCTAAGGTAACATTTTCCTGAGGATAACATTATCAGGTTTTAAATGCACAAGCTTTCTTTGAAACTTTTCCACAAAAAGGTGCGCCCACAAACAAAACCAGCCATATGGTATTTGACTGAAGTTTTGATTGACACTCTTGTTGTTTTTACACTTAATACTATTTTGGCCCTAAATATTCAATCTGACAGGTCCCAGCACCCATTGTAGATCTGGAATAAACTACTTTTTAACCCTTGTCATGCTGAACCTGGAACATTCCTGCTTTGGCAGGAGGTAGAGACAAAGATCAGCCTGCACATTTGTGCAGTCTGATCTTTGTATATGTCACCTGTTTGTCCCCTTTCAAGGAAGCGTTGCAGGGCAAATTTAATTTTCAAAAAGAAAACATTGCCCTGCAACCTTATTGTTCTAGGGCTTTCAGTACTTTGATATGAGTGCAATTCTGGAAGAGGACTTTAACTCAGCATGATTGGGGTTAGAGAATTTTGATCAGGATCTTTAAAGCTTGCTTTACGCTCATCCTCATTTAAGCAGCTCAGTGCAAAACAGCTGTTTTTGCACATAGGCAGTTACAACTGTTTCGCCCCGAGTCATAGATTTAGAGGAATTAATATGTTTCGATTCCACACTCTAAGAATTTTAGAACTATGGACCAATTTATTTCTGGCCTGAATGGGTGTAAATAAGTTAGCCAAATGACTGTCTGACTTTGAGGTGTCAGAAATCATAAGATACCTTATTTCCTCTAGTAATAGCACCCTCCCTAATAGTAGCACCCCTACATTTTTACTAGGAAAAAAACCCACTTCAAATGCCCCAAATTTTAGGAACTTTTTGAGACTTCTTCTCTAATTTGAGGTGAATTTCCTCTAAACAATCATTTATATGATTGTTTAGAGGAACTTCACCTCAAATTAAAGAGAAAAGGACCTAAAAGACATCAATTTTAATGATTTTTTATATCAGAAAATACATACTGAATAAAAGCTCCTTGATCCTATTATGTATAGCTCCCAGAAGCGTTTATTAGGAGAAATACTCTACTTCATCTTATTCCACCTGACTCACTGAGGTCCTAGTGTAACTAAGTCTCATTCTAAAATTGACAGTCAATTTACAGTGTATGATTTTTCAATTTTTATGCATGTGCAAAGTAATGACTAAAGTCAGTCTGTACATATGCACATTCAGTCTGATCAAAGTCTTCACTTTGCAATGTTGTACATATAGCTTCAAAAACAAAAGGTCTTTGCTTGCTCAGCAGAAATTCCTTTTTACTTAACTGCTGTCTGGATCATTCAATGTCTACTTTTTGTTCACAAAAATTGTTGGAAATGCACAAACATGCAACTCCAAGAATCAATTACCAACTATTCCTCCAATCAGTGCCCCTGGGGGACCTCCAACTGCCCCTCCCACTGCGGTACCTCCGGCTGCCCATGCCATCTGCTTAAATATACCTACAGACAAGAAAAGATAACTCTTTTATAGGAAGTTTATGATTATTCATACTATTTATTCAAACTGTTCCGCTGTTATTTTTTCAATAAATTTGTTTGTTTGAATGGGGTTTTATGCCACTTTCAACAATCTTTCAGTTATATCATGGTGGCTGGAATGCCTTACAATGGAATTCCTGGTATTTCTCTAACCAGTACTACCATCACATCCAATCCTAGCCTCCAGATGCTATCTCATACTCACATAGGTCTACTACATTATCAACCCATTGGTGATAGACAAAGTAGTTGGAAAGGATAAGTGCCGCCTTTGAGGATTGAACCTGGAACCTCTAGACTGATAGTCCAACACGCTACCAACTGCGCTATGACAGCGGCTTTTTCCAATAAATGTTATCCATTTAATTGAACAAGTTGTATTTAGTCCTGCATTTTTATAGCCCTCAATACAACAGTAGACAAGGGCATAACTATCATTACGCATAGAAGTAAATCCTCTTTCAAAAATTGTCATTGATGAATGATCTTAACTTTGAGACTACAGCTTATTCAAGCTGTAGCTCAGTGTTATGATTATTCTCAAATGCTCAGATCATAGAAAAGGGGAATGGACAGGGGATATTCATTTTTTGTCAGTTAACATATCTCCTTTATCCTTTATATTCTATGTTGGTCGCCTTTTAAGTGTGTATAAATTTAAAAACCCTGGTTACGCCTATGGTAAATAAAACCCTATGGAAAATGCATTCACGAGTTGTTTATATTAAGCACTTCTTACTTATTTTACACATTTTTTTAAACAATAGTTACAGGAACATTTGCAATTCTATCCATATAAAATTAATGTCTACTATTCCTTCTGGCTTTTGGTTTATCAAAAGAAATATTCTTCAGAAAGCAACTTTGATCTATTGCGCATGAAGATAATAAAGTCCTTTATTTTATAATTATTTTTTTCTCTAATTATTTTTCTACCAACCTTTGCTAGTCTTCTTCAGTTCCTGGCTTGTGTCTAGAATGTCCATCAGATGTTTGTAGTATGGAATGAAGGCTAAACCAGCCAAATTGGCAGCCATATTTCTGGCTTTTTTATCTGTAAAATAATTAAGACTTGAGTCAAGAGGACTTCAAGACAGAAAAGTAGTATCTAAGTTGTGTGTTTCAAATGAACAAAAGTTGTGTCATACTTGGCTAATCCTGCTGTAAAAGCCAGCTAGATGCTCACTCCAGACACAATTTAAGTCCACAGAATAACAAAGGGCATTTACTCCTAAATGATGCAATCAAGAGTTATGCTTCTTGTGTATTATTCTATCCCTCACTAAGATCTATCCACATATGAATTTTGAAGTTGATAGCATTTATACTTTAGGAGACATCCTCAGCTCAGGACAAGTTAATTGACAAAAAACAGTGAGATGGAATGACCAGGGCTTCAGCTTGCGTTAGTGTTTGATATTGAGGAGTCATTGACTCTTCAGTCACCTAAGAACTATTGGGAGTCAAATCTGAATTAAAAGGGGTCAAAATAGCAGAAAAAGCAAATCCTAAGTAGATTTTTTTCAATTTTAAGTGTCACTTTCACTGTTCCTTGTAATAATAGATAACACGAAATATATTTGTAAAACTTAAGATAGTGGTTTGTGTAAATCTTAGGTATAAAACGATGTTTTGACCCTTGGTAATTCCTCCCAAGGGGGTCAAGATTTCGTACCATAACCATTTCAAGTCAAGTCAAGTAATATTTATTTACATAGTAGGATATACATAACAATTAACATAAGCTCTGTACAGCTTATGACACCGACTAGAGTACATGTTTATAAGACAAACATACAAAGCATACATATTAAATATAAAATAGAAAAAGGATATCAGTCTATCAAGGGAAACAACCACTGAGAATATTTTCAAATATTCAAGCACTGGCTATCTCCCCTGAGAGAAATTAGTAGATATATATTGCAGGCCCAGTGCAGAAAAAACACCCCAGGCTGTCCATAGACTTATATGGAACAGCAAAATTCCCCACCATTCCCTGAAACATTCCCAGTTATGGATTGCACTTGACTAGCAGTAAAAAATGTAATAATAGTAATAATATTTTAAGATTTTTTAAGAAAAAATGTCAAATATACAATAAGAAAAATGAAATATGGAAGTAAGGTTTGAGACACAAAATGTTAAAAGTTTAGCCTTGGAATGAATGGTGTAAAAGGCTAGAATTTTATCTAAAATATAAAAATTGGGGGATTGCACTTATTATCAAAAATATAATATAAAAAGCCACCAGTGGAGAGGACAAGTTGCTTAAGACAATCAACATCACAGCATTTGATCTCACCCCTGTCATCACAGAATTACTGGAAAGAATATGTATATTACATAATGTCGATTAAAAAGATATTAAATATTAATTAATTAGCATAATCTTCATATTATATGGGCAGAGCACACAAAAGGAAAAACATAAAGCTAGGTTAGGCAAGATTTTGAAAGACAACATCACTCCTAGAGACAGTCCATGGAACAAAAAAGAGAGCAGTGAGTGTAAACCATTTCATTACATAAAATATATTACCATTTCGTACCATACGATGACCATTTCGTACCATAGGAGAAGACGTTTCATACCATATGTTAACCATTTCATACCAAACATTGATATGATTTCGTACTTAAGGTAACTGCGGACACATAGAGGGTCATTTTTAGGTCCAAATTGTAAATTGTCTGCAAATCTTGCTAAATGCGATAAAATTGATCTTTGAAATATCCGCTTTCATATGTCGGTCATAAAAAGGAATTTCATAACGTAGAAATGACGTCATGACGTCATCAAGGGGCTGACCCCTTTTTTAGGGACCAAATTCAGTAATTGTCTATTTTTTTCGCCAATAATTAACAGATTTTAAATCCGAAAACGCCATTTGATTCGTAAAAAGACGCCTGATGTTTTGTTTTGAATGATATGAAGATATAATTGTAAGAAATACAATAAGGTGTAACGTATTAAATGTAAATGCCTTCTGCAGAAATGTTTTTCTGTTTCAATGTGCACAGAAATTAAATGACTTGGTCTGGCGTACTTAGATTTTCTAAATGAAACTTTTTTCGTAAAATCGACCGATTTATTAAAAAGTTATTTGCAAATACTGATTTTGGCGGGTCAAAAAGGGGTTGGCCCCTTAATGACGTCACGACGTCAAATGAGCGTGCTTCAAAACCTTTTTATTGCGTTTAAGCTAATGCTCACACTTCAAAGATAAATCTCAGAAATTATTGTGAGATTTAAAGAAAGTCAAAAATTCGACAATGTTATCTATCCGCAGTTACCTTAAATGAAAATATTTACTAAAATGATTTTCAAAATGTTTATTTCTTGAATAACTTTATTCTTTCCATGTAAAATCGCACGAAAATGTTCTTTTTGCTTTTGCTGCGAGCCTTTTAAGTTTACAGCCTTCAACTAATTCAATGAATGGGCTAAAGAATGTAAGGTGGATTGACTGGTATGTTGTTCGACTCTTGCTTGTTACAATATTGGTAATAGACAATATGACAATGAATTTTTTTGTGTTTGCCTTCAATTTATTAATTGTTAACTGATTATTAAAACACTGTGTTTGTAAAGTGAATAAATAACGACATGTTTTTGAGCGTATTTAAGATTTCAGACTACAAGGGAATCTTGGCTTCTTGTATTCAATGCTCTTAAAAAGCAATTAAAGTATGCTGTCAAGAAGGTAATGTATATTATAAGAAATTAATATGAACTAGTTCAATTCCTACTTTTTATATATTAAGAATATATACTTTTAGATCTTAAAGAAAACAATATATGTATTGGTTTTATGAAGCTTGCCTTAAAGCAATTTAGGTAATTTGATAAAACCAGTATGAATAAGTTCTAGTTACGACGTTTGTTTAGTTTCTTGTTTTTTTATATTTCTATTTGTTTTGTGTAACCTAATTTTAACGTAATATGTTTCATGTTTCTTTTGATAAATTCATAAAATATTTAAATATCAATGGAATTTATGTCAAATAAATTTAATTTTGTCTACTTTTCTGTCATCTAAAAATGACATACGGTACGAATTATGTATCAAAATGATATCAAGTTGATTATCCTGTGGTTGACTTTTGACTTTTCCTATGGTACGGAACGTCTTTGCCTATGGTACGAAACGTCTAGTACGAAATGGTTATGGTACGAAACGTCCATTATTCAATCCATCCCGCGTCAAATCAATGAGATGATGGTTTTAATATATGTAAAAACAAATAATAGTCTAAGATTGGAAGGGTTCTTTTGAAAGAATCGTTTCACCTCAACCCAGTAGAAAAAGTTGTATGTGATCCGAGAAATATGTTATGTCCGGAAACTGGTACAGGTAGACGTTCTGTTCAATCTGGAGCTTTTGGTCACAAGAATTCAATATCTAAGAAAAGTATATGTGTTATTCTGTTCCTTCAAGATATAAAATTACAACAAAGCCTTCAATTACTCATTAGAATCTTGATTATTTGACCAAAATTATGATGTCAACAACTCAGGCAAATACAAGTTGTTGTTGTTGTAGGAAGGCTGTTTGTTCCACTATTTTTGGGGGGTCATACTAAACTATGCCCTGCGGTAAAATATGCCCTACCAAGCCCCAAGGTACAAGAGTACGGGTTTCAGCAAAGTGTCTAGGGGACATTTCATATTTTTCTGATGGGAAAACACAATATTGGTCACTTGTTAAAGTTTCATTTGTCTATCTTAAAAAAATTAGCGAGATATTAGTGCAAATTAGTCAGTCCAATGAGGTTGAGAACGCCCCACCACTTTTATAGTCGTTATACCGAACTAAAATATATATAACAAAATAAAATAGAATCAAATATGAAGAAATATTATCCTCGTGGTATGGGTTTTCGTCCTAATAACAATTTTTCATAATCATTTTTATTGAAACTTTTATGAAAAAAAAAAAAAAAAAAACATTCATGCACAAACATTAAAAACATGACCTTTTTTTATGATTTTCGAGTTTCTTGATTCAATTCATTTAGTTTGATATGTTTTTATCATGTTTGATTTGTTAACGCAAATTAGCGTCATGTGTTTTCGACCTATTTAAGAAATAAGCCACCGATGAAGAAGGATACAAGAATAAACAGTGTAAATCAGATTTTTTTTTTTTTTGAAATCAGATTCCTGATCTCATATTCTATATATAATTCTCCTTATCTAGACAGATAACAAGTTGACACTTACAGATTGAAAAATGCTATTGAAGTTTCGTATTCATATACCTGAAAATTTGCTAATCATATGATACATTTGCAAAAACACTTTATAAGATAGTAATATTTAGTATATCCATATTTTTTAGAACTAATTAAATATCATAAAACACCGATATTTATTTACCACAAGCTTATATGGTCAAAAAAAATTAAAAGTTAAAGGTTAAAATAAACTTGCAATAAATATTTGCTTAATTTAGTCTACTTAGAAAAGACCAATGGAAACATATGAGAAATATGCCATTTCAAACCGAAAATTTAACAGTTTATTTAAGCAGCAACCACATGACAGTCACTCAGCATTGAAAGCAGATATCAAATCACCACATGACATGGCTTGTTTTTACTTGGTCCTTCTAAGTTTTCTGATATTGAAGATTTACAAAACTAATAAAAGTGACTTAAGAAAATCTAATGAAAAAGAAGTGCTTATATTTCAAATTACATGTATATTTTAGCTCATTAGATTTATCTTGGGACATGTTTTGTAATATTTGTCTAAAAGCTATGATTTCAAACTGAATTTTGACACCTAAACTGACGTATCAATACATCGAATATGCATAAAATAAATAAAAATTGAAATAGGTCGAAAACATATGACGGACGAAAATATATACCACTAAGATAATATAAATGACTTTTAAGATCAAATTTCCAGTATCTTATTATTTTTTTTATTTTTTATTTACTTATTCAATTGCTGGACTCCATGAGTCGTAACTGATTTAAAAAAAGTGACCTATAATAACAAAGACATTGACTATTGACCACCTCTTTATTTTCCCGTATTTATATGAATATATTAACGTTGATAGGCAAGAAAAAACATCGCAAATACAATTGATATACCGGGAATGTTTCCAGGGTCAACGACGTAGACGTGTTTCCTCTGAGAGCCCTAGCCCCGTTTTAAAGGACATGGTTCACAACCTGTAGATTTTGGCCCTGTAAAATCGACTTTTTCTGATTGCAAGTGATCTCAATGAAACCAAGTCTACATGATTACCCTTATCCACTTCTCTCAAACTGTACAAAAAATATTTTTCATAACTTTGCCATTTCTTTAAAAAAAGCCTTTAAAAATGCCCTATAACTGTTAAATTGTCCATTTTTCATCAAAATTTGAATTTTATGAAGGTAAAAAAATGTGAAGCCCCAATTCCGACACCACAATATTCCACTGAAATCTTCTATAAGGCATAGCTATTACTTGATAAAATTTTGGAGATGTGGCAAGAGGGGCTTCGTATTTTTTTGTATCTTTAAACCTCTATTTTTTGGGAAAATTGGGCATTTCTGCAGATTTAGGCTTTTTTATCAGCTCATTGTAAAGATAATGTGATGTTTTGGAAAATATTTTATACGTTATATGAAAGTCTGTGTAAAGGTTCATTGGAAAAAGAAGGTTTAATTTTGTACATTAAAAATTTGAAAATTGCTGATTTTACAGGGCCAATTTCTTATGTTCGTGAACCTTGTCCTTTAATCTTATTGTTTTTCATTTTGTTTGTAAGTTATTGTATTTCATCTTTTTTAGTGTTTTTTTTCAGGGTATGCATACTGGAAAGATAGAGTCAATAAAGAAAAAAAACACACTCACATGAAGATGGTTACAGTTGTGAATAGAATTAAACATACTATGGGAAAAATGGACACTAATTATAAGATTTCCATATTCAACAAAGAGAGTGGTTGAACCAAAAGGAGCCCAGCTACCCAACGATTGCTCTCAAATTGCATTTTGTCGATGTACAACCAAAATCTCGTAACTACAGCTTGCAGCTCTAGGGTTTGATTGTCAAACAATAAACATTTTTCATTCAACATTCGGCATTCAACACAGAGTGATTCGCGTATAGACAACTTGGTTAAATTTCAATAGTGATATTTGATATGATAATTCTAAGTAAGATATCGTCAGTCGGCGACCTTTACTCCGTAATTACAGCTTCAGCTACGAGGTTTAATCACCTACTGACCATAATTTAGGACTACCAATACCCCGTAACTACAGCTTGAAAAGACTGGAGTTGTGAAGTTTTAGTCCGTCAACAGTGATTTGTAGATTTACATGTATTTTCCCCCTTGTGCAGTTTCAAACTAGTAAATTTTACTTACCCTGTCTTAATGTATGCATCTCGATTTGTTTGCTTGAATAATAATTGTTTTAGTTGATATAGCTCTCATAAATTGGCTCGGTTTCTCCCTACCCGTTTGCAGTCACTCTTAACGTTTAAAGAAATGTCAGTTATTGAGATTGAATTCTTATACAAATCGACTAGAAAGCCATAAATGGCTTGAGTTGCTCCACAGGCTTGAAATTCTTGTAATAGCACATCAAAGTTTAGACTAGATTTTTAGATATTTTGGGTTCTACTGATGTTGAAAATGATTTTCAAAGTTTCCAATAAAGAACATATAGAGAAATGTCCTTCGCCCGTAAAAGACAAATTTTTCACCCGATCACAATTTTTGGTAGACTAATAAAGGGTCACTGAAGCATCATTCCAGTGAAATTTGGTTGATATCCATATGTTAGATTGATTGATTGATTGATTGAATTGAGTTTTACGCCGCTTTCAACATTTGTTCAGTTATATCGCGGCGACCGGAGCACCTAACAATGGTTTCCTGGAGTTTCTCTCACCAGTACAACCACCACATCCTTTTCTAGCCTCCAGCTGCTATCTCACTCAAATCTACGATTATTAACCCATTGGTGAGAGACAAAAAGTCGGAAAGAATAAATGCCGCCATCGGGGATCGCACCCGGGACCTCTAGATTGACAGTCCGACGCGCTACCAACAGCGCTATGACGGCGGCTCGATACGTTAGATTCTCAGAAAAAGATTTTCAGTTTCCACTATATAACACATAGAGAAATGACCTCCGCCCATAAAATACAATTTTTTCATTTGATCAAAATATTTTTTGTAGACTGATAAAGGGTCACCCAAGGATCATTCATATAAAATTTAATTGGTATCCATCAAAAAGAATCTGAGAAAACTCACTTTTTACCATATTTGGAAATTAACAACGCCCATTAAATCCATTTTTTCATTGGATCAAACATTCTTGAACAGCTTTGAAAGAGGGTCACCCAAGGATCATTCCTTTGAAGTTTGGTTGAAATTCATATAGTAATTTCTGAGGAGAAGATTTTTAAAGAAAAAGTTTACGGCCGGACGCACGGCTGACACAACGTCATGACAATTACCACAGTGGCCTTTGGCCAGTGGAGCTAAATATCAATCTATATATTTTTCTCCGCAGTGACTCATTCAAGCCCTTCCAGACAGAGTGGGTGGTTCACATAACTTGCTTTGCATTTGGAACAGTTAAATTACTCGTATTTCATAAATCGTTTGCAGGTTGGGGACCAAGAAATCGCATGCATAGTGGATAGTCAATAATTAAATATACGAGTTTATAATTGCCTAATTTCAATCCCGTTGAAGAAATAATTGAAGAAATCCACTGTTTTGTATTTCATTGCAGTTTCAACATTACTTGACTTCAGCATTCTTTCCCCAAAAGATTTCAAATGAAAAAAGATTGATTGTTACTAAAGAGCAGGGTTGTGTGGAAATGGGTTATCACCCACACTTATATCTTGACACCTTTGGTTAATATATCCAGAGCGCCGCGTCATGAACGACAACATCTGTTGAATTTTGAATAAACTTTGAAGAGTATGAACTTTGAAGTGGTAGGGCGTGCCGGCGAAACTCGACAACTTAATCGGGAAATATTTTCACTAATACCTGGCTTATTTTTTAAGAAAGACGAATGGAACTTTATATTATGATCGATATTGTCTTTTCCTACCAGAAAAACATAAAATGTCCCCTAGACACCTTTCCCAAACCCGTGGGGCATACTTTTGTAACATAGGGCTTGGTGGTGCATATTTTCTCCGTAGGGCATAGTTTAGTATGACCGTTTTTTTGCACCATCAATATTTTTTAACTCGTACAGTAAAACTTGTATTAAGCGACCACTTACGGGACTACAAAAAAAGGTCGTTATAGAAAATGGTCGCTTAGTAGACGTTTTCTTTACGAATAAGAAACATATATTTTTTATTTTGATATGTATATTATTGCGAAATGCTCGGTAATCCCTAATTGTTAAAACGTAAAAGATGGTGAGTTTTAACAAACGTAGGATTCATTTTCAATACTTCTTAGACCAACAATACCTACTATTAAAGATATTTTGATTTAAAAGAGGGGATTTTGAGGACGGTCGCTTAATAAAAATGGTCGCTTAAAACACGTGGTCGCTTGAGCAATATTGACTGTATATATAAAGAGAGAGAGGAAAAAAATGTTTACCATTTGTGAATTCAAACAAATATTCATTGATATGTTGTACCGTATTTACAGTAACCAAGTATAAACAAGCATTTGGAAGTATTGCATGGCAATACCAAGTCCCCTACCGGATTAATAAATATATCCCTACAGCAGAATCGTTTTTGGTGGTAAAGGTATAAGTACCTCTCCAAAATATTAGTTGTATCAGATTTTATGTATCAGCTCAATATCTATGAAGATAAAAAAAATCTAAAATTTCCTGATAATATTTAAGTCCAGCATCCGTATCTTCCACAAAAATCAATGGACCGGAACCAAACTCGAACTTTTTCTGTAACTCTTTGATGCTGACTCACATACCAAAATTCAGCTCAATATCTCCAAGGGTTAAGAAAAAAAGTCCGGAAAACTGAAATTTCCTGGTAATTTTCTAAGTCCAGCATCTGTATCTTCAACAAAAATCAATGGACTGGAACCAAACTCAAACTTGTTCTGTAACTCATTGATGCGGACTCACATACCAAAAATCAGCTCAATATCTCCAAGGGTTAAGAAAAAAAGTCCGGAAAACTGAAATTTCCTGGTATTTTTAAAGGCCAGCATCCGTATCTTCCACAAAATTTAATGGACTGGAACCAAACTCAAACTTGTTCTGTAACTCATTGATGCGGACTCACATACCAAAATTCAGCTCAATATCTCCAAGGGTTAAGAAAAAAAGTCCGGAAAACTGAAATTTCCTGGTAATTTTCTAAGTCCAGCATCTGTATCTTCCACAAAAATCAATGGACCAGAACCAAACTCGAACTCGTTCTGTAACTCATTGATGCGGACTCACATACCAAAAATCAGTTCAATATCTCCAAGGGTTAAGAATAAAAGTCCGGAAAACTAAAATTTCCTGGTAATTTTCTAAGTCCAGCATCCGTATCTTCCACAAAAATCAATGGACCGGAACCAGACTCAAACTCATACTGTAGCTCATTGATGCGGACTCACATACCAAAAACCAGTTCAATATCTCCAAGGGTTAAGAAAAAAAGTCCGGAAAACTGAAATTTCCAGGTAATTTTCTAAGTCCAGCATCTGTATCTTCCACAAAAATCAATGGACCAGAACCAAACTCGAACTCGTTCTGTAACTCATTGATGCGGACTCACATACCAAAAATCAGCTCAATATCTGCAAAAAGTCCGGAAAACTGAAATTTCCTGGTAATTTTTAAGTCCAGCATCCGTATCTTCCACAAAAATTAATGGACCGGAACCAATCTCGAACTCGTTCTGTAACTCATTTATGCGGACTCACATACAAAAAATCAGCTCAATATCTCCAAGGGTTAAGAAAAAAAGTCCGGAAAACTGAAATCCGGACCGACAGACGGACAGAGGGACGGACGGACGGAAGGACGAACGGACAGACGGACAGATGGACGGAGCGCAAACCTATAGTCCCCTTCGGCTTTCGCCGGTAGGGGACTAAAAAGAAAATAAATAAATAAAACAACATGTATTAATTAGTCCGGAATAAACAACTGGATTAGCCCTAACTAACGTGAAAGTGATATGCAAAGTCGCGACTAAAATAACGAAGACCAAGGATAATTCAAGGATTTCAAGAACATATTGACAGACAAAGAAGAAATATGAGGAAAGACGATTTCAAATTCAAAAGGGTCATAAAAAGTGTTCAACTTATATACCATAAGCCAGAATGGTTTTCCCCCATCCCCAGGGGGAATTTTGTAGACCATATTTTTCCGAAAGTCCGTGGTATGTAGAACATTTTGAGACATGTTAGCACTCTGGCGAATGGGGCTTTTGTAAGATACGTTACTTTAAAGTAGCACACGACACAAAATTTTGAAAATGAATTCTTAAAGAGTACCCAAAATGACAAAAAGCTGACTTCTTATACATATATTTGTGTTGCTGAATAACTGTAGGGTCCATTTATGGATTTTTTTGAAAAAAATGGTCATTTTAAGTGTCGTGATATTGCAGTAAAATGCGTTAAATTTAAATTTCATAGAAAACTATGAATATAGAAATAAATTGTCTATCCCTGGCTCACTGGGAATTTTGCCTGTTTGATAGCCCATGGTATATAGAACATTTTTAGACTTGTTAACACTCTACCAAGTGGGGCGTTAGTGAGATACGTTACCTCAAAAGTAATTACCCATCAAATTTTCAAATAGATTTTAGCTTTGTACAGTGAAAAGATGAGTTAAAATGACTAGAAGTGATCTTTAAATACCGAAATGTATGTTGCTGAATGCATGTAGAGCAAATTCATAGTAATAATTCGTAAATAAATCCCCCTTGAAGGCATGATATGGAAGTAAAATACGTTACTTTTGAATTTCAAAGAAAGGCACATAGATAGAAATGATTTTTCCATAGCTGCCCCATTGGGAAGAGTGTTAACAATGCTTTCCTAAAAGCCTATGCGATATTGAACATTTTGAAACTTGTAAGCAGTCTGGCCACTGGGGCAAATGCGAGATATGTTACTTTAAAGAAACCACCCATAAAATTTTCATATAACAATTTTAGTTGTATGTCTTGTTATAGAAATTACCTGTAATTAAGTAAATAATTAAATGATATTGTGTTTTGTTAATGATATTTGTGATTCTGAAGGTATTTGAAGCCCATTTATATTATGACCTGAAAAATGCAGCCCTTACAAGCAATGCATGGGAGTAAAATACGTTACATTTAAATTTCAGTTTAATTGTATTCAAAAGATATGTTTTATTCATCAATGCTCTACTGAATGTTTGTTTACTGTGTTTTTCTATAAGCTTCTGTTCTTTGGAAGATTTTATTTTTTTATGCACCTGGGCATCAAGCTATTTGCAAAATACGTTACTCTAAAGTAACCAATTTACCCATCAATTACCATAGGCTTATTCATACCTCATCTGATTGCAATTGTTGTAAATTCCATCATTGTCTAAATCAACTATAAACCATAATTTTTAAAAATATTTCTTAAGGTATCAATATAAATTGCAATCATTTCAAGACTCATTGCGGCTTTAAAGGTGTGCAAAATACGTTACCACTTATTTAAAGGTATAATCATTATTGAGCCGATATCAAAGTTTAAGGAAATGCACCAAACACAATGTTGAGGTAGCTTCCAAACACAATATTGAGGCAGCTTATGGTTTCTTCTATATTTGAGACTTTTTTCACATTTTTAGAATAAAACACAAGTTATATACGTTACTTCTGATGATAAAGGGCAGTTTCATTGTGAAAAATGATGACCAAATAGACGGAAAAACTGTTCCTACAATATCTTTAAGCAATATTTCTATCTATTTAGTACAGAAAAGTTAAAAATATTTCTTAGAGTTGATCATGATCGTAGCCCAGTTGGTAGCACATTGGATTTGGTAGCGCATTTGACTCTATATCAAAGGTATTAGGTTTTATCAGCCAGTACAAACGAGTTGATTATCATTCATCTTCGTTGTATATGCAGCTAGAGGCTTTAAAAGGCTGATGTGATGAATGGAATTATGTGTACGAAAAATACAAGGAAATCATTGTTAGGTGGATAAGCCACCTTGATAAGAGTGTTATACTGTTAAAATGGCCTGAAAAATCCTCGAAGCATTTTTCTCTCTATTGTTACCAATTGAATGCAAAGTACATTGCATGCAATCCTAGTTTTGCCATATAAACTGCACAGTTCAGTTCATTACTGAAAATTTAAATGAGTATGACCATATTATGTTCAAATGAATAGAGCATTGCCATATACATTTTGATTTAGCTATCAAAGAGAGTAATATATGTTACATTTAAAAGACCTTTGTTTAGAAAATCAAACATATTTGCTGCTTCCAAAGGACAATTAGATGCACACCAATTTGTAATTCTCTTGAACATGATTAGTTTTACAAAAGTAGATACAAACAACAAGTACTTTTTTTGCAGAAAGAAACATATCTTAGATAAAATAAGTGCTTCTTACATTCTGAAACAGTACATGAATTGTGATAAATTGCTTAAGCAATAGGATTTCATCAATATCAAGCCCTCATTCAAATGCAACCCAGGACTTGATTTATAAAAATAAGAAAATTGCATGATGGGTCTATAAGTTACATGCTTATAGGGCCTTATGGGTGTTTATGTGTAAATGGCTGGTGATTTAACATTTTATTTGCATTCCTGTTTGACATTGTCGGCTGACTTTCAACAAATATGTACATGCAGTTTGTGTTAAAGTAGAGAAAAGAATTGAAGAATACCCATTCTAATTAATATACTCATGGTTCTTGGACATAACTCTCATATTTTTCTCATGTGCACAAGTACAAGACTCTTCTACTGACCATTAAGTTTTATTGTACCTACTTGGCCAACATTCCAGACAAACAATTGGAAAAACATGCAGTCAAACAAAAATATAATCCATCTTAATCAAAGAGAAATAATAATTTTGATTTAAATGGCTGAAGTATTGACACTGAATAGCATTTAAGATAATTGAGACTTGTTTCATACAAATGGTAACATACGTTTCTAGATTATGACCATCGGTATTCTGTTTCAAAACATTCATAAGCAACGAATAAACCAATGCACGAAATTAAAGATAAATGATATACATGCTTAAGTAACTAAGTGATTTTGAAAAAAGTTTCAATTGATTAAATTCTTGTAGCTGTCATGCTGCATTGTGTGATTGATAGATATGTAATTGCACTGAACAGATATTTCTCTATGATGAAATTAGACAATAGGTATTGTACAACACTAAGTACATATCCATACCTATCAAAAAGCCAGTATTTTTATTGAATATTTCAAGATATCTGTAATTTCTTAATCAAAATGGTTATCAAGATCTGTGCTGATTATGAAGGGTGTAGGTATTTCGATTTCAGCAATTGGATATACATGTATAAATGATTTGGCATTTTCAAAATTATGATCTCAAATTTTGTTTATCATCAAATTTTTAACTTTGTGAAATGGGATACTACAAATGATACTAACTTCAATTTCTGTGACTTATCACATTAAACTAAAAGACAATATGAAAAAACTAGCATTTAATAAGAATTTTCTTCTGGGCTGTTCAAAGATATAACAATGACTTCTCAATTAAGGTCAAAACACCATAAGTGCTAGGGGATCTTTGATCATTTGTTGGTCAGGCATTTGCCTTCAGTACCGATGTAATTTCTAAGAAACAGAACTGAGAGCTATAAATTCAAAGAATTTTAACCCTTATTGATAAAAAAAATAAAACAGTTTAAACGGGTTTTGGTAAAATATTTTGAGGTAACGTATGTTACAACATTCCTTCAGAGACATAAAGCATTTGTTGTTATAAGGATATCAGTTATAAATGATGTTCTTGTTTTATTATGCATGATCAAAGAAGTTAATTGTAGCTGTCATTCTCCTTCTTTCTGTTTATGAACGGCGTATGAAATTACATTGTATAAAGGGTTTGAAAGGACATGTGCTCAAATCTTTTCATATCTGCGTATAAAACTAGTAATTCGCATGCCAAAATAAACTATGTAAATATGAATTCATCATATTATCTTGTGAATTTTGCCAACAAGTGTTGACTTTGAATATTTTTGGCGCCCAAATGCCAATATCTTTATAAGGGCGAATATTGAGAATCAATTTTGTAATTGTAACGTATATTTCACGTATTTTCTTGAATCATACAGGATTCTGTGGATGTTTTTTCACTCATACTCAAGAGTCATGTATCAAATAGTACTAAAAATCGCAATCTGCCCAAAGAATTTCAAAAAATGGGAGCAAAATGTAGCATTTAATAAGGATCTAGGGTTGGTGATTTCAAAGTAATGTATCTTACAAAAGCCCCACTCGACAGACTGCTTACATGTCTTTAAATGTTGCTTATACATGTACCTTTCAGAAAATCATAGTGTACAAAATTTCCCCCCCCCCCCCCGGGGGAGGGGGGAACACTGGTCCCAGTAGTCCATAGTCTGTAAATGCTTCTACATCTACAGCAAAACTTTCTATCGCTTGTTAACTAAAGAAACTTTATTTACCGAACTATACTAGACACTTTTAAGACAAATGCTGTTTTTTTTTGCGTGTGAGGTAATAGATTCAGACCTGTGGAGAGAAAAGCGCCTCTAGTTGTCTATCTTACATTGTACAACAGAAAGCACACCGATTTTATTCATAATTACCCGTCACGCTAAAAGGGACCATCTGTATAGTTCGTAAACTGTCGACCCTAGCCAGACTGCGTGAACTGCGCAGTCTCACTAGGCTCGAAACTTTTCATACTGATTTGATTTTCTGAATCTGGAACGATCAATCTTCTTTCATGTGTAAGAATAGTTGAAATGCTATTTCCTGTTGACTTGTACTAGAACCAGTCTCTTTTTCAAATATCTATTTCGGGAAGTTCCCGGATGTTCCCTTTTGCGTTACGGATCACAACTGTATAACAGTCTTTTAAAATTATTGAAATGGTATTTACAAAACAATTCTCAATTTTAGTTTTTATGCTTTGTTTCTGAACTCGCAATATTCCTGCTTTGGAATGAGGTACAGACAAACATCAGCCTACGCATATGTGTAGTCTGGTCTTAGTTTATACCGCCTGTCCTGCGTTGAGGATGACAAAACGGTGCAAATTGATTGCCAATTATACCCCGCTTTGTACGTGTTCTTGCGTACAAAGCGGGGTATAATGGACAAAAAGTTTGCACCGTTTTGTCATCCTGAACGCAGGGGTGGTTTACGTTTTTTTTATATCGGAATAATTTAAAGATGACATTTTCAAAATAAACACTGAGTCACGATTAGTGCAAACAGTGCCGTCAGCACTTTGAAATCAATGCAATTTGGTCAAGATTTCTTAGTAAGCTTGATAAGAAACTTATTATAAGATTCATAAGAGTTTTTAGTCTCCAATTGTGAACATGAACGCAAATTGAACTCCGTAACAATTGGCTTCTTTGCCTCTTGGCAAAAAATGTTCTAAATGCGGAATAGAAAGAGATTGTTAAGAAAACGGTAAGGAAAACATGGTAAACATGAGGTGACGATGAGGTACTACAAATGGTTGAAGGACCCAAAAGTAAAAAAAAAAAAAAATGAAATTATGAATAGTACATGTATAAGGGACCTCATTCTGTTGCTGGATTAAGGTAGTGGAACCGTAATAGTTTTGCAACGTCTCGGATGTGATGATTGATTGATTGAATGGAGTTTAACGCCGCTTTCAACATTATTTCAGTTATATCGCGGTGGCTGGAGCACCTAACAATGGTTTCCTGGTATTTCACTCACCAGTACAACCACCACATTCTTTCCTAGCCTCCAGCCGCTATCTCACATAGGTCTACGATTATCAACCCATTGGTGAGAGACAAATAGTCGGAAAGAATGAGTGCCGCCGTCGGGGATCGAACCAGCGAACTGTAGATCGACAGTCTGACGCGCTACCAACTGCGCTATGACGGCGGCTTTCAGATGCGATGAACTTTAACGGTGTTATCCGAGGTTTCCTAATGATTTTTCATTAGGAAACCTCGGTTAACGTTGTGAAAGAATATGTGGTCCGAAATGTTGCGGAACTATTACGGGTCCACTACCTTAAACAAGAGCACTGCCTAACGAACGGGTACAACGCTCGACTGAAGGTGTAGGATCATGCAAAAAGTGTAAGTCGAAAAACGGCCATATATCTCACAAAGATGCTATCATAGCTCATGTGATGGTGAACACACATGCCAAAGTTCATGAAGTTATCTCAAATTACAACAGAGATATGACTAAGGTTCAAGTTTGTCACGCCAAAGCCAACACCGACGCGTACGACGCCAAGGTGATGACAATACGTCAGATTTTTTTTCCCGAAAACAGCCAAGCTTAAAAGTAGACTGGTACTGAAGTTTATGTCAATTGTCCTTTTTAATGTTATTTCAGCAGAACGGATCTGTTGTATTACTTTATAACCGTAACCATATTGTGTGTTAAATCTTAAATGCAAAATATAAACTTTATTAACTGTTTTGAAATCTTCATTGAGATTTTTGCTTTCTGGTTTATCCAAAATTTGATTATTTTGTAAGCTTTTGCACAAATAGTTCCATAAGAAATCTTCATATTTTTTTTTCTGATATGAAAAGACTTTTTATATTTAATTTTTTTGGAGGTTTTTCGAAAGAAAGGTATATTAAAGGATGATAAAAAATGCAAAGGTTGTGTTGTCAACCTGAACGTGAAAACTCCATTTTGTAAATTTTACGGACAAGATCAGTCTTAAAAAAACATTTGTTGTTATCGTTTTTTATCCTGCTGGATTTAAAAATTTATTCGGATGAAATGGAAGTCCTTGAGACTCTTCTATCAGAATGGTTTGTGTAAAGCCTAATTGTGTTGAACTTCAGTGTATGTAAAGATTTGGAGAAACTGATCTTAGTCTTCACCGCATGTCAGTGGATAATTTAGTTTTACCCAAGTAAACATGAAACTCTCGAATTGTAGATTGTGTAAAAAAGAAAATCCGAACAAAAGGTATGCAATAAATCAACAATACAAGCGTTACATAAAAATCAGACTTATGATAAGCAGGTAACAAGTAATTTATAACCTAAAAATGTGTAAAATATTTAAATCTTAAAATAACGGTGTCTAATTGTTTTAAAAAATAAAAAAGGAAGAAAAGGTATTGTATCGACTAGAACTAGAACCGCAGTTGCCTGGGTGAAAGACCAGAAAAAAAATTTCATTCAGAAAAAAACAAACAATAAATGCATTCCTACATTATCATTGGTCGGACTTGATTACATGGTATCCGGAACGAGCCATTTTACGAAGTAGACTTCAACGAATATCATGAAAGTTTGTTTCAAGCGTAGGTATCTGAACTCTCCGTGAGCAAATCGTCTAGCTCTTATCAATAGCCGCCACCATAGCGAAGTTGGTTAGGCATAAGACTTCCAATCTGGAAGTCGTGGCTTCGATTCCCGGTGGCGGCAAATATCCTTTCCAACGTTTGTTTCTTACCAATGGGTAGATAATCGTAAACCTATGTGAGATAGCAGTCGGAGGTTAGGAAATGGTGTAATGGTAGAACAGGTGAAAGAAATACCAAGAATCCATTGTTAGGTGCTCCGGCCGTCGCGATATAACTGCGAAATTGTTGAAAGCGGCATAAAACCCATTCAAACAAACAAAAGAACTAACTCTTATGAAAGAACGTCGCTCACTTTCTTGGGGCGACAAATAACGGTAATATACATGCGCAGAGAGGACATCCAAGTTAACGGGGTTGTCTACAAATGGGAATTAACATGCTTTAAAAACCGCTATAATAATAAATTAGTTGAATAGAATGTATTCATTTCATTAATATATTAAAAAACCGTGCAAAACACGTTTTAAAAAAGAACGAAATTAATTTTCATTTAATCTAAAGAAAGAAAAGATTTTTTTTCCTAATCGAACTGTTGTGCACTACTTTTTGACGTCATTTGGAATCAAAGTAGCACCGGCCTGACACGGGATCAGAAGCATCGAGGTCGAAAGCTTGGATTGGAATCACTAGTTTCAAAACCGAGGTCGATGGAATGGGAATCGGGTTTACTTGGATTGATACCGAGTCCCATATGAACTTACCTAAGGTGTGTATTTGGTCTGTGTATACACCAAAAGATGAAAATACGGAATATCTAAATCAAGGGGGCGGGAAAAGTATCGCAAATTTCATCCAACTTGTCAATTTCATTGTGTTATAAGCTGTACATACAGACTTTTATATAAAAAAGC
Source organism: Fragum whitleyi (assembly GCA_948146395.1). Classification (NCBI taxonomy): domain Eukaryota; kingdom Metazoa; phylum Mollusca; class Bivalvia; order Cardiida; family Cardiidae; genus Fragum; species Fragum whitleyi. The sequence continues at coordinate 45,129,291 of OX411543.1, read as the reverse complement.
CCATCAAATCAGGAAAGCTGAAATTTCTTTTGTTTGATAATTCTCTAAGCCCATCATCCGCATCCTTCTAATAATTAATGGAGCGGAACGAAACTCGAAGTACATGTATTTCTGTAAAAAAAATAATGTAGACTCGAAAAAAAACTCATTACATGCAAGCGTTACAAAAAAGAAAAAAGAGAGCGAGAGAGAGAGAGAAAATTCCGGAAAATCGCTTTTAAGAGCATACTGAAATTGACACTAACTCCGATAAAAGCCATTCTAAATCACTCGCTGCAATCCAAAGCGCACTCAAACCTTTCAAAAACAATCTAAAATCACATAAAAGCTAAATAAATACATGTACATTCAAATCAATTCCACGATTTCACCGATTTGCTTGAATTTGGAAGCATCAGATTGATTAGTAAAGATATATAAATCTATCTATATAAATTGAATTGGAAGGGGATGGGCTAATTAATATCGCAATTCCGTTCATCTTGAATGAAATGGCGATATGGTATTGCCTAACCTTTATTTCATTCAAAACTCATCCACCTCACTCCTTCACTTTCATTCCCTAATCATTCCAAAATAATTTAACTTGTCAATTTCTGGGTGTCATCCACTGTAATTTACCGGACCAACGGAGAGACAGACGGGGTGCAAACGTCTCCTCCGGCTTCACTGGTAGGGGGCTTATTAATTTCTTCTTATTGCTTTATTTTTCTGAACAATAGGCTAACCACGCTCCCTTATAGACTGAGAATACAAATGAATGCTTCGTGTGCCATAATCATAATTGGAGAATTTTTTCAGAATCCGTTTATACTAAGATTTCCGTCGTCGAAAACGGGAAAAAACCAACTTGTCAACAAGGTGAGCCTTCTTCTTCTTTATTGTATCTAAAATTTTGTTTTTTGTAATTTATTCTCTCAGAACAAGAAATTAATTATTGAAAAGATTTTTTTTCGAAGATGGACTGGATAAATATTGTAAATAAAGAAATTATCGGAAAAATGATTTAGTAAGCCGTATTTACTTTTTTAATAATTCATCAATCAACTCAATATTTTTGTTCCGGATCAAAAATTTAGATAAGAAAAAAAATCGCACTCGAATGATGATTTACTTTCAAACTTAGACTTTAGATTAAAATGTATTTGTGTTTTAAAAAAGCTATGGTAATGCATTGTTTATTTGACCCAAACGTGACCTTCATGCAAAATTGCAAAAAAATATTCTATAAAAATATTTGAAACGTTATCAACTAAGCACATAATTATTTCATTAATACCGTTCGTAAGTTATTCCTATAAATTCACGAGCAAATCCGCCGCCGTCATAGCGCTGTTGGTTGCGTCTCGGACTGTCAATCTAGAGTTCCCGGGTTCGATACCTGACGGCACTCATTCTTTCACGACTATTTGTCTCTCACCAATGGGTTGACCTTGTGAGATAGCAGCTGGAGGCTAGGAAAGAATGTAATGGAAGAACTGGTGTGAGAAATACCAGGAATCCATTGTTAGGTGCTCGAGCCGCCGTGATATAGCTGAAACAATGTTGAAAGCGGCGTAAAACCCTATTCAAAACAAATCACGAGCAAATCCGAGAAGGATTTATTTGAGTTCAATTCGGCTTTATGACAGGGGTCAAGTTAATGACAATAGAACCGACCAGTATTCTGCGTTATTTTCACCTGACAGTGTGTGCTTTGCTGTGACGTGTTATGGCGAGTTGATTTTTCAAATCTAGGTTCTAATTGGAAAACATAAGTGACTTGTCACTCATAATTTATCGTTACCTTTCGGTAATATCCGAGGGGTCATTTACAGAAATAAAATGATGCAAAGGTTATAAATGTGTCCGTGGCGCAGTGGTCTGAAACGTTCGCTAATTACTGTCAATAAACTGACAGACCCGGTTCGAATACGCACTGAATCGGATGAAGCAAATTCATTTTCCAATTTGAATTTACCTCAATTTTATTATTACTAAATTAAGGAATAATTTTATTGTCCATTTAGTTTCAGGATTAAATTTTTTTGTATCGACAGTTTTTTTCTTTACCAGATCGCACATTCTTTTTAATTTTCACGGAAGAAATAAACTATTTTCCCCTATTCAAGCCGAGGTCATGAGGATTATGATCGTCAACGTTGCCTTTTTTTCTCTGACGCAGCGACTAAATTAAATTATCTTCTTGTCAATGAGATGTAAAGCTAATAATATTATCACTATTTTTTTTTTTTTTTTTTTTACATTCCATTGCTTGTCGTAACTTCTGTTAATTCTTTTTACGGCGTTCTTTATCATAATTTCTTTTTTATTTTCCTCAATAGAACATCAGGCATAGAAGGAGATCTAGAAAAAAAGAAGAGAATTGTGACAAAATTATCCCGTACCTTTCTCAAACCCATTTTTGTGCTCTGCGTAGGCTACTGAGTAATAGAAAATTACTTTATTCAGCATATCAAGCGAAAAACTTAAAACGAAAAACCATAAACAAAATTAATTAAACTGTGCCGTGTTTTTTTTATATTATTTTTACCTAAGATCTTATTGGCCTTAAAAGTAACGTATTAAAAACAAAATGATACAAAAAAAAAAATGACGAGAGGGAGTCTCGACGTTTGGACCTCTGCATTGCAAATCTCGGACCTTACAGGTATATCTGGTCACTTTCGACATACATATATTTTGTTATTTAATAGTAAGGTTTGTGTACTTTTAATCTTTATAAGGAAGTGGGTTCCGAATATTAATGAAGGTCAACAGGAATATTAAATGGGCGACTGGTCAATAATGTTTCACAATACAAATGTTAGTTTTCTATAATCATTTTCCCATGTAAATAATCGCATCTTAAAAAAAAAATGCGTGCTAAACCTGGCTGTAGGTAACTTTTGCCCAGTGAGCCGTGAAATCTACCTTTTAACGGTAAGATTCCTGTGCCATTTATCCAAAAAAGATAAAGCAGGTTAAAACGGCACATTAAAAAAAAACAATTTACCTTTCAAACGAAAAAGTATTGCTTGTCAAAACATAGTGTTTACAGATACATGTACCTTAATTATTGAACTGAAAGGGTGAGGTATAACCTGAAATTATTGACATGATTTGACCTTTATGCAATGAATAAATTAATGGATGAATACATTTACCATCGAGGAAGATCGGTGGTTACGGATAGCTTCGTCTTAGCTTTTGTCTTTTTCTTTTTTTTCTTTTAACATATCACGAAAAAAAAAACAAACACACACACCAAAGAACGCATGACGTTATTGTGTTTTCTGACTATATATTTACGAGAAACCTTTACTTTATACCTTTGTCAAAGAAATTGCCTTCAATTTACTAGTTTGTCGAAATTTGAACCATCAAATCGAGAAGTGCGAATCAGACTACATTTTTTAAAAGCAGCTTGTAGAACCTTTTTTTTTATGTATTTGAGGGAACACACAGATTCTGAGTTTGAAAGCATACAAACGATCGTTTTTGTTATTGTCTGAGAGATACATGTGAGATATTGGAGTTGTCAAAGAAATTATAATTAAAAAAATGAAGAAAAAAAATGAAGAAATTGAAATAAATAGTGGGTAAAACATAAATCATTGTTTTTGAAAAATAAAAATAAGTTTGGTCAAGGCTCGAACCACGGAACTTGTGTTCTAAAGTTCAGCGACCTTACAACTATATCTATAAGAACCCTCTACCTACGGTAGGGCTAAATAAACATATAAGTTATCACGGTCGACTCCCGAGATAAAACGAACACTAACGATTATGCAAAGTTGGAATCAATAAAGCGTGTAATTATTTAGATAGAGGTCATGCTCAATCATGTCAAATATCTTGGGTTATACAAATCCTATAAGATGGGTTTTTTTTAAATATATCCGATATGCCTATGGTAATGGCTTCTGCGTCTACGTCAGAGCTGAGTTTTGAAAATACACATATAGTGAATACGTTTCATCGTTTGGTTACCAAAACCTCGTGACTTTAGTAACGGGATTTTGTTAACTACCGTCGATTTAACGTTGCAAGTTCATATTGTCGACATTCTATCATAGATATAGGTGTATTTTCAAAACTGAGCGCTGACGTAGGCGCTGGGTCCATTAACCTTGGTAAATCGGGTAAAATTAAAAAAGCGAATGATAGGAATCTAACTTGATCCCTTCATTTGAATTATGAAAGTTCATGTTTGAATGATTCTTGCGTTTTCAGACAAGCAATGTCGTTGATTTAAAATGTAAATTTTAAACTTTCTTAATGCGTTATATTAACCCGTTTTTTTTCTATTTCGAACCAATGGCACGAGAATCTAACAGTAAAAAGTTGATTTCACGGCTCACCGCGCATAATCTACCTATAGTAAATATTTTGGGGGGAAAAGCTTATTTACCTTAACCTGAATACAGCTTAGGCTCCAAACTGTCAGGGTAAAAATAATGGATTAAAAGTGTGCCGAAGAAAAGAATATTGAAATAAAATTTTTAATTAAAGATCTTTTGCACGGTTCAATTTTGAAAAACAAACACACATCTTTTTCAAATTGGAAGTTGGAGTGAATTCTCGGTTGAGTAAGAAAAAAAAAGAACTATGACCTGGGATACTGATTGGATAAAACAATCTATACATACCTCCATAAAGAAAATGTAAAGGACACGCTATTTGTTACTTTGAGCACAAAGTAGTCCCACTAAAAAGCCTCTGAAGTATGGTAGCTTTAGCTTTTACGAGGTGGCAATTTGTCACAAGATACGCCCGTCACTCAAATGTTAAGCTAAGCTAGGTAGAGTTATATAGTTTTTGTGCACTCCGTTTTTATGAGAGAAACAGAACTACCTAGTTTCAAGTCAATCGTTCATCAGATGACAGAGCTATGCTCCGGACAAAAAAAAAGGTCGTCATCCTCCCGCTGGACGACCAGATGCCGGACGCAACGGGTGATCCTATTAAATATCCCGTCTTTCGACGGGCGAATAATTAGTGTAACTTTAATATTTAATATCACCTCTTAATGATATTTGTAAGGTTGCCAAAGTACCTATATAAAACTGTTCCAGGTAAAAATCGATCCAAATTCATCAAAATACCCGACATCAATTCCTACATATATTCATAGCTCAGTTGTTAAAATATTTGTGATTTTGTTTTTTTAGATCACCTGAGCACAATGCCTTAATGGTTGGATTTAAGATCACCACGAGTCCGACGCCTATATGTTTTTAATTTCTTCCTCTCTGAAGCCACTATGCCAATTTCAGTTTCTTGGGTGACCGTTTCATTAAAATTATTCTAGAAATTATGAGTGCCTCATCAATATGGGAGTGACAGGGCGGGGCATTTTTATATTGAAATCTTAGAATGATATCTCTTAACCCGCTTTTATGGTCGAATTTCGATAGAACTTTGTCAGAATGTTTCATGAATGACCCTTGTCAAACATTGTTGGCGAAAACCTGATTGCATCAATTATGGGGCCTTAGCAGGGCGGCGCTTTTCTTCACTATGAAATCTTTGAATGGCATATCCTCTTAATCACTAGCCATATTTTAATGAAAATATGCCAAAATGATCATCGGGAGACCCGAATCTATTATAATTATTGTAAATTTATTATCATTCCTCTCATACTTTCATGTGAGCGAGTTAGGGCTAAAATTCTCCTCTTGTTTAACATTTTTACAGCGTTCCACGATAACTCCTTTTTTGAGTGACATGTCACATATAATATCTTTGCCTATGTGCAATACCAATTGAATTTATGCTTACATGGATTTTCAAGCCTTTTTGTTACTCCCTTCGCGTTGTGTTGTCAATAAAAGTAATCATTTGCATACTGATGCATCTGTTCTGTTTCTCTCTATTTTTCAGAAGTTTTTGACATGTCGTTAAAGACTCTTGGTTCTGATTGTCGAGTTACCAATGACGTGCTTTGTACGATCACGTTGAGGATATGGCGTGTGGTTCTGCCGTTTCTGACAGTTTTGGGAACGTTTGGAAACACCGTTAATGTCGTTATACTGCTTCGAAAAAATCTGCGGTCTAAACCCTGCTTTATTCTCGTATTTCTCGCTGCTTCAGACCTGTTTGTTCTCTGGTCTATGTTGGTATTGGATAGTTTAGAGTTCGGATTTGGCTATCGATTGTCAGAAAACATGTGTTTGCTTCTTCATTTCCTGAAGTATGGGTTTGGCTCATTTTCTCTCTGGATCGTCGCCATTTTTACGATAGAGAGATTCCTTTTCATCGTCATACCACACTTAACCAACACACATCTTACCCAAGCTAAGACCATGGGTTTATTATTCTGCGTCCTGACGGTTGACCTATCACTGGTTGGACTGACGTTTTTCACTTCTTTACCAACAAATGCAGAACAAAATGTCTTTAACATAACAAAAAGCGGCAACTTTCCTGAAGGTATCCGGATTGATCACACTCCAATAACCACCAAGCCCACGAGTACTTCTAAAACAGAGCCATCGAGGGTAAACGTCGATATACCGTTTGAAACATCAGCAATGCCAATGGAAGAAAACCCCTCAACGAGAGCGGAGAAAATTCTCACAACCATGAATATCTCCATAAATGATTACCCGCTGACGACGCCTGAGACTATTAACAGGCCAATTTCTACTACTACATACGACCACTTCACGAGAAATTGGATGAACCAGGAAAACAACAGTGCATTACCAGAAGTGAGTCCAGGCAACGAGATATCTCGAAATGATCATGTTTCTCATTTATCCACCACAATCGTAAATTTCGCTGAGATAAATGAGGGTAACACCGATACGCCTCCAAATGGGATTGACAAAACCACCACTAAAGAGGATGTCTTTGCCGATATAAACCAGGAATACGACTATTCTTCTCAGTTCAGTGACAGTACAAAAAACAGCAAACGTGTTTCTAAAATGGTCACAAGCGAACACACCTCGGGTACTGTGATGTACCGGGATTACGACACGATAATTCCCACTACATCAACCACGTCTCTCTCGGACAAATTGACCAAGAAAATACAGAGCTCAAACAGTCATGGTCACAATATCTTTTCTACAGGCAACTTATCATCTAAGAACGCAATTTCTGACTGGTCTATCTACTACCCAGAAAACAGATGCTGGTCCCTTTCAATTGAGAAAGGAACATTGAGATACGTCATGCAATTTTCTACCATTGCGTTCAGCCTCGTTATGCCACTTACGTTGATAATACTAGGTAACATAATTCTAGTCTTGGCCTTGTTAACAAGACAAAGGAGCCAAGACTCGACCGATTCTCAGACCAATCTGCTGTTCATAATTACCGGATTGGCAATGGTTACTGTTACCCCTCAGGCTATCAAAGCTCTAATTATATTTTACAAAGAAGACACATCATCACCAGTCTTTGCACTATTTAATTCATTCGTTGAAAACTTCATTGCGTGTAATTTTACACTTAACTTCTTTTGTTATCTCTGGAAAAGCACAATTTTCATACAAGAATGTCGAAAGTTTCGAAACTTTTGGATAGATTTGAAAGCAAAACTTTACCAATAACATTTTATGTAATGAGAACGTAGACTCTCTGTTAAAAGAAAATCGCAGTCTTGATTATTCTTTTAAGAAGTTTACTCTTTTTATCACCTGATCTATTATTAAATATAGTAACTTTATCGCTGTACATAAATCAATTTGGAACTGTTTAATACAGTTTTTGGACCTATCCGTCACGTGACCGGACAGCATTATGAACTGTTTCGTCCATGCGCACGAAGAACCGAACTTTTACACGCTTGATAAATTGAGCACGTGTGTTTTCTATATTCACGAATAATCTATTAGATCTATCACACGTGGAATATTACCAAAAAATGTTTTAAATCTATTTATAGACCTTAAAATCAATAAGTGTATGTGCATTATGTCGTTTTTGCTTTGCAATGTATGTTGTCACGTGTGATACAGTCAGTTATCAATTAAAAATTGAATTGGAATATTTCCATTTATATATAGAGGATAATCGTTTGTTTAAGTGTAAGATCGATTTATATTTCATTGAGTGAACAACAAAAGCTATATTTTCACGAGTGGCAGAGCCACGAGTGAAAATATAGCTTTTGTTGTTCACTCAATGAAATATTAATCGATCTTACTCGAAAAACAAACGATTATTCTATTTCTTTAATGCAAAAATGAGACAAAATGTGAAATTTCAAGGATTTATTTTCGTAAAGCGCGTCATTTTGCGCGTGATTGCTATGCAACGTTCATTGTGACGTCACTTATTTCGCCCCGCATGGATGACGTCAGATAGGATGAAATGCACAAAAGCAGGGTATAAGATTTTGATAATTTCACTGCCTTTGCGGTGAGTTTATCAAGTGATAATCTACCGTTATTTCTCGATAAACCACCGAAAAGCATTAAAGAAATAGCCATTAAACGGTATATCAGCTGGATCAATTCTACTTATGAATTCCAAAAGTTCAAAATCGAAGAATGTGATGCGGTTATCATTTTATTGGGGTACCCTTGCTCACGTTGAAATAAGATTTTCGTCCACCCTCTAAAAATTCGCTTTGGACTACGAATAAAGTGTTGCATAACATTCTGCGATTTAGAGCTCTTTAGCTATAAACATCTAAATATTGATGCAAATTTTGATACTCACCTTATATCGAACGATTTATTGCTTCGCCTCTTGAAACCGGATATCTCCAGAACACATTTCGAACTTAACAGTGCGATGTTGGGATTGATGAGATAAGATGTCGTGATTTAAATATAAATTTATTTATGCCTATCCACCTTTTTTTACAGTTCTTACTTATTATGTTTTTGTAAATAACAAAGGTTAAATTGTATGTCTTTAAATAACTCTGTCATTTGCTTTGCCAAACTACGTATTTTATGCTTTCATATTCTGTGCACTATGTTGATCTTAAGAATGTCATATCTCTCCTCATCTCTACTCTCCTCATCTCATCTTTTCTTATCTCCTTTGATCTCAACTTATCTCATCTCATCTCATCTCACCCCTCTTTTCTTTTCTGATAATCATTGTTATTGTTATTATTATCATCATTATATTTACAACCATTATTAATATCATTAGCTCCACTGGACGTAGTTCAGGACATATTTTTCATCACAAGCTTCATGGGACTTGCTCTCCCAGACTTCTTTGTTAAAATATAATTAGGCTAAGATTATGGGCTCTATGGGTCACGTCTCCGGAAATGCCAGAATTGTGAAACACATAAAGAGTCTTTCTTAATGGGTTTTTGGATAGATCTCTCACAGATTTCTTTTTCACTTTTTATACGCACAAAGGGGCATATAAGCTATTGACCCGGTTTCCGTCTGTATGCCTGTCTGTCTATCGGTCCCGTAAGGTCTGCATATTTTTTGTGCGCGCAACTTCTCCTAAACTATCGAGGGGAAGGAGCTGAAACTTGCCACAGAAGGCAGCCTTTTTTGACAGTAAACTCACAGTATAAGTTCCCGCTAACAATCTTGCTATTATTTCTACCTTTTTACGTCATGAATGTTACAGTTGACACTAAGATGGATATGATGGGAATTTCCTACCTAGGGTTAGTTTCTGCTCGAAATTTTTGACACATATAGTTTCACAGTCAAAGGATTTTATGGTGCTTTGTATACAGCATGATTTCGAACTAATTTTTATGTAAAATCGTTTTCATATTTATGAAATGGATTTGAAGCTAGTCCTAAAATCAAACTGATTCGACGAACTCTACTTGGACGTCTGTCAAGTAAAGAAGGTGGTCCGACATTAGATTTCTCGGTGTAACATTGTTTTGGCTAATCACGCCCTATTAATTTTTTAAGTGCAGTCTCTAGTTGATCTCTGCCGGATCATATCTCTTTTTTGAACATTTGTTTTGTGGAGTTTCTGGTCCTATTTGTACGATGGTCGGGTCAAATATAAATAGATATCGCCACATACGCTTATCGGACCAAGCTACCAGTCGAATCGGACCTCAGCTTGACCCGATCCTCCTTCTACGAACATCTGGGCCTGAGCGTGAGATTTCCAACAATTTCAAATTTGCGCAAAGCAAAGACTCTGACCAGCCTGTGAAATCGCACAGTCTGACCAGAGTCTTCACTATGCACTTAGTAGCTGGATTAGGTCTTTAAGTACCTGCATGTCATCAGGTTACTTTGTATGTACACTGTATTGCTGTCTATGCTGCTCAATGTCTGCACCTTACGCGTATTTCAAATTGTTGGAAATGTCATGCACAGACTCAATTCTTTCTTGACATATTACTGATATTTTAATAAGAATCGTAATTCTGCAAATGGTTTATTGTATAAATCTCAAAAGCCGATTCATCTCACTTCGTATCCAAGAAGATGGGACACAATTCTGAACTCGTTAAAGTCTGTCTAAATACTATCACGGTTATCTCTCTTTAGTGAATTTGGGGACCTTTATTCGAGGATGAAACAAACAAACATACAAAGTCTGTTTCCTTGATTTTTTTCCGACATTGTACTTTCTTTTTTATACGTCATGATATTGTTTATTTTCTCAACATGTATGTATGGTTTATTTATTTATCTATTTATTTTATTATAAAACAATCTTTCGTGATTATTTTGTAAGTTTAAATTTCTAAATCAATGGCTTTCACAGATGAAACAAGCATAATAATCGAAGCTCTCTTTTCTATAACATCAAAATATTTAAAATGTTTTTAAATGAAATCTTTAACCCGTAAACAGACGACAAAGGCTCGCAGTAATAACATAATACAGACGCATCATGACATCAAAGAGTTTTTCACAGACTGCCAAAAAATAAAAGTCGAATAGAACAGGAAAATTAATGGACAAAAAAATCCAAATATATTTTAAAGATTTTCTGTTCTGGAAATCATGAACATTTATCAGAAAGCGGGAGACTTGGACTATGAGAAACGTGACAATGTCAACACCTATTTAGCTCAACTGAGGTGCATGAAGTGCTCATGTGAGCTATTGTGATCACTCTTTGTCCGGCGTCCGTCCGTTGGTCATCGGTCGTCGTCCGGCGTCCGTCAACATTTTCTTTAAACGACATCTCCTCCTAAACTACTTGGCCAATTCACACCAAATTTTACAGAAATGTTGCTTAAGTGGTTCCCTACCAAATTAGCTAAAAGAATTGAAATCCATGAAATAAAAACCCTGGTTGCTATGGCAACCAAAGATGAAATTTTAAGAAAATCTAAAACATTTTTCTTCTTCTCAACCGGGAGATCTACAGACTTAAAATTTGGCATGGATGATCAGTTCATAGACCTGAATTAAAATAGCTAAAATCATACCTGCTGGGCCACCAGGTGCGGAGCACCAGGGGGGGGAGGGGGTAGTACTTTGGTAAATTTTGTAATCTTTAACCTTCTTTTTTTGGAACCACGAGCCCTACAGACTTGAAAATTGGCATGGATGATCAGCTTATAAACCTTAATTAAAATAATTAAAATCATGACTGTTTGGCCACCAGGTGTAGAGCATCTGGGGGAGAGGGTAGTGCTTTGTTGAAAATTTTGAAATTTTTAACTGCCTTCTGATGATGAACCAGAATCCCTACAGCCTTTATATTTGACATGAATGATCAGCTCATAGACCCTATCTGAAATAGCTAAAATTATAAATGTTTGGCCACCAGGTGCGGATCACCAGGGGGCGGGAGGGTAGCTTTTCAGAGCAATTCTTAAATCTTTAACCTTTTTCTGATAAACCATGTGCCCTACAGACTTGAAAAATGGCAAGGATGATCAGCATATGGACTATAATTAGAAAAGCAAAAATCGTAGCTGTTGAGCCACCAGGTGCAGAGCCAGCGGGGGGGGGTTAGTACTTTATTAATTTTTTTAAAATCATTAACCTTCTTCTTCTTCTGAACCAGAATCCCTACAACAGTTCTGTTTAACACACCAAATATGCCTTCTTCAACTTTTTTAGAAGTGTTAAAAGGAGAACTTGTTTCTCATGTAGACATAACAAAACCTTTATTTATCAAGATTTCAATCTTGATTTCAAAGATAAGCATAAAAATGTTGTACTAAAGTTATCCCAGATAATCTCTTGTAAAATGATCGTGCAAAAACCAACGACCGATAACAATTCCATTTTGGATCTTGTATTTTCAACCATAAATAGTAAAACTGAGACTATGGAATCTTACTGGTCTGACCATAAGATTATTTTCCTTTACACATAAATTTGTTACAGTTCAATAACTTTATCATCTGAATCAAAAGTAATGCAAGTTACCCTTGTGCTTCGACTCAGGTGAGCGGACCTGGGCCAAAGGCCCTCTTGTTATTTAAAAATACTCCATTACGTTCGTTTAAACATGCAATTAAAGGACGAATTCTGACACCCGGTTCCATTTTTTTTTATTCTGTTATTCGGATATAAGTTTAGAACATTTATTTGCACACTACCTAGTACGTTCGTTACCCTTGGAACGACAGTGCGATAACAATAAAGATGCTTTAATCATCAGTTTCCGTAAAATCGCCGGATGCCAAAATATCGTTATTAAAATGTAAGTAAACCGCATTTCCTAGGCCCGACGCGGAAGATACATCTAAGGACCGATTCCAAATAGAAACTCCACAGTTTCTCATATCATATTCCATATTTTTTTATAATGAAAGTAATAAAAGGTGATTTTGTAACCAAAGCTCGTAACTACATCTTAAAGTTAAAGCTAGAAGTATTAACGTTTGGAAGTCGCTTATTCTTAAAGAACTACCCAGAATGATGGACTTCGGGAGCAAAATTTAAACTTATTTTTAATTAGGAAACGAGAATTTACAAAGTGTGCAGGAAAAGGAAAGAGTGTGTGTGTGTGTGGGGGGGGGGGGGGGGGGGGTAAAAATTCCTTTCTTTGTAAAAAATCCGTGAATTCCAACATGGAATTACAAAAATTCCATATTTTGGCCCTTATTGAGAGCACCAAGTCTGCAGTTTCTGCTCCCTCATACTTTATTAAGTTTGTAAGAGCAAATCGGGCTTCAATATGGTGAGCTGTGTGATAATTAGATATTCCTCGTACGTCGTTCGTCATCGACTCTCTTTTTTACAATTATACCCCGCTTTGCACGCTTGTGCACGTGCAAAGCGGGGTATAATTGGAAAAACTGTTTTCACCGATTTGCGACCCTGATCGCAGGGCATGCCTTTAGATCCTCTTTTAAGATTAACGTCATAACTATGTTGGTGTGAGAATCATAACCGATCCTTGATTACTTTTTTCAATTCATTTAATTTTGTTCTAGGTGTGATAAGGTCAAACAACAAATGGTGTGAATCATTTCCATCCCTAGATCATTTTATTTGCGACACGTAAAAAGGCAGTGTCGCTGAGACATGGGTAGCTAAGATTTTAAAATTCATACACACAACGTTGGCGGTCACCCGAAATACATCTATAGGCGTGCGAGACAAATTGACGTGCGTCCGCTCCTTTTGACGAGAAATTGAGGACAGAGAAACATTGACAAATGGTTAATACATCGTAACTACAGTTACGTTGTTCTGATCATTCATCAACTATAATTTTCGTCTAAGTGTTTATTTTGTAGTACGCACTTACGTAATGTATTTTACATCCTTCTGGTACACAAATTTGTGACTGTATTATAAAATATGTGTAAATGAAAATACGCAAATCTTGTAGGTGGTCTGGATTCAAAGTTGATCTGTCTACAGGTTTTACGTGTAAAATGCGAAACAGATTGTTTTCGTGGTCTGATAAATTAATGCTTGTTTATTGTCGGTACGGTAAACAGTTCAGCGCGAGATCGAAAACAGGTGAACTGAGCGAGCGATTTAGAATGGTTTTGGCCGAGAGTAAATGACTATTTCGTGAGCTGTTTAACTAAGGTTCGAAACAGAGGGTCATTAGACAATGTTTCATTAATATGCTAAATTTCTTGACCCAGCGTAACTATGCCAAGTAAAGATTTTCTAAATTTCGGGCCTTCCATCGGGTCAGTAGTTTGTGGAAATGACCTCTTTTTTTAAAAAAAATAACTTTCAAGCCTGATAAAAAACGTTCTTGTATGTCTCTGCCTTATTTGCTAAATGGATCATATCATTTTAAGGAGTTTGCTAGCCTGGGTCCCAAAGATAAGCAGAGTAGACTCGTAAAAGTATCTGATGTGTTGTCAATGAAGTCTCTTTAATTCAAATTGGAAAAAAAGTATCTTTTTTTTAAACGGATTATTCAATTTTTCAATTCTTTGCTGAAGTTGAGCATCAAATGTTCAGACCATGGAACCGTTTCACTAAAGATCTTAGAATCATTTTTTGCGTAAGTCACAACTTTAAGTTGCTCCTACAGTAGCAACTATATGTAGAATTCTGCCATGCATCATCTCATTGGAATCGTCTTTTACAGTGGGTTCCTTTGTGAAATTACAATGCACGATTGAGTAGAAACACCAGGTACTATTTGTATTTTTGTCTTACGATAAATTATTTTGTTATATGTTAAGTAAAACGGATCCCTTGACTCCAAAGTATTGAATTAAAGACCTCTTTTGATCCCGATGAGTCGTGTAGATCCTTCATAGTTAAAATCAGACAAAAAAACTGGGTTTAACTATTTCCTGTTTTACAAAATTTTTGACCTGTCCAAATTCAAAGGTTTAGAAAATTTAAAGTGGATTCAATTTGAAAAATAACCATTCAGTAGGGTAGTAAATTGTGTGGAAAAAGAAGAAATTGCTTGTCAGAAGCAATTTCTTCTTTTTTCACAATGTTTTCTCAATCATAAAATCACAGGCACGTAAAAATCAGGGATTAAACAGGAAAGGGTTAAAGGTTAAGGATAATCAGGGAAATTGCTAGTCTTCGATCTAAAGCAGTTTAAACATTGAAAATATAGAAGATATTTCTTGAAATTATAGCTTTCGTTCTTCACTAAATGAATGCTTTACCGATCTTTCACGAAAACAGCAGTGTATTATTGTTTCGAAATTTCATTGGTTTGACGGTGAAATTATCAAACCATGATCCGACGTTATTTCTAGATAATCAACAGAAAATCATCAAAGAAATTCAATTCGTACTCATTTACAAAACAGTGGTCACTTTTGTCGAGACATTCAAATGTCGTGAGTAGCTCCACTAGAGATAGTAATTAGAAAGATAGAACAAAACAAATCTGTTACATTGCTTCGACACATTGCTACTTTGTTATTGATTATCTGGAAAGGGTAAAAATACATGTCAAATTTTTTGGTGATTGTTTTTTCGTATTTGACAAATGTATATTGAAAACCCACCCAACGCAGATTTTTTTTCTAGTCAAATTTTCGAGTTTTTCCAATTCTTTTTCAACATGGCATTATAAATAAACCGCTTTTTTCTGTAAACGCCTAAACAACAATTGACTCTATGGAAGCTACTAACAAATGATGACTAAGATATGGATTGAAATCATAACATACAGTTTTAGAATTGTGTGCTCAAGTTATTGTCTAACATAGGAAAGGTAAATCAGAATCATAAAAACCAACTTTTCTGATACAATAGAAACAAATAATTTGATCGACAATTGTGTAGATCTATTGTTTTATATCTTCTTTATTTTTGAGTATTTCCCGGGCGAATGACGAATACGACGGAACCGTCGTGTTTTGTAGTAAATAGTGTTGGCTGCAAACTTTCATATTTTACACTTTTAACTGTCTCAATATTCTTTCTTGTGATTGGTACTTTTGGAAATATTTTGACCGCTGTGTTACTATTTCGCAAGAATTTGAGAAACAAACCAGTATCATTTTAGGCGTTTCTGGCAATATTTGACATCTTAGTCCTTTAGTCATACATTCCGAGTCATTTATCGAGCGAGGTGTGGTCGACTCCATTTCATACAATCTCAAAGAAGCTTTGCTCTATTTGTCCACGGGCCAACTTATTTCTTACCCTGGAGGGTATTGTTGCCCGCAATATCAGAGTATCTCTCAGAGAGCGAGCTACCAGCTCTAGACTAGTCCAAATATCGACTATCAGAATAGCCTAGAATAGGCTATTCTGATAGTCGACAGTGAGACCAGTCTACACCCGACCCGAAAGCGGGCGAGAAATAAGTTGGCCCCTAGAGATCAATGTTTTCAACATCAGCATCGCTTTGGACAGTAACCTTACTGACGGTAGAAAGATTAATCGCTGTACTGAATGGGGCTGACAGTTTTCTACCCAGTAGGAAAAATAACGTCTGCATTTTGTTCAGTATCATCAGTGTTGTATTCATCATCACTTTAAAATGATCTCGCTTTTCGGAGATACTGTGTACAAACAGAGAATTTGTTCGCTAAGCACAGGACACACGGTGGAAGGATGTAGAGATCCGCAAGAAAGAGTGAGGTCTTAGGAAACGTTATCTCGGATCATTTTCAATGCAAAATTGATCTTTGATCACTCACTTGAAATCTATAGTCTATACTATTCCATATATATATGGAAATTACTTTATTATTCATAATACCACCAGTGACCGTTATTTTCGGAAACATTTACTTGTTTTACAAAATTAAAAGACAATCAGAAACATCAACAGCTACTTCCTCAAATGCATCCCAATCAAGAATACCTATACAGTTAACAACCTCGTGAAATTGACAAGGTGAATGCTTATGGAATGATTGAGGAATGAAATTGTATGAATGTGTGGGGCGACTTTTGAGTGAATTTAATGGGAGGTAATCCAGTATTGCAAA
The DNA here is from genome assembly GCA_948146395.1 of Fragum whitleyi. Lineage (NCBI taxonomy): Eukaryota > Metazoa > Mollusca > Bivalvia > Cardiida > Cardiidae > Fragum > Fragum whitleyi. The sequence goes on along the minus strand of OX411543.1, from coordinate 45,112,544 downwards.
TTTTATTCAGGAAGAACATAATTAGCCATATTGATTACCTTCCTTTAATAGAATAGGCATACAAGTTTTATAAATAGCTTTCTATTTGTTCAAGAACATATGAGACGCTAGAAATTAGAATAATGTCAGTGTAATCTCGATTGTTCTCTATATTTTTCAATGGGTTTGACCGTTTTTGAATGGTTTGAGTGCGTTTTTAGAATGAATGATTGGAGCGCTGAGTGAACGGTTTGAATGGCTTTGATTGAAATGAATGTCAATTTCACGATGTAAATAACTGTAACTTTCCCGCCTTATTTGGCCATGAACACTCTCTCAGGATTTGGTGTTCTACCTCGAGACAATAACCAATTAGGGGTTTTTTTCGTAAAACACTAGTATTATGTTTACTTTGGTGTAACTATACCTTTAACTTCCTGTGTTATTTCTGGATGGGTGCCTTATTTAGGAAGGAAATAAATCAAATGTGGAATGATGCGAGAGGAATTTTCTCTAAACACATATCTTCAGTACATCCGAATGAAACTGAGACCGAGGTCTAGTGCAGCTCAACAGTTCTAGTCCGCACCGAGTTTTGAAAATATTACTTATCAACAACTTTCTTTTTCTTTAAGAAGCATATTAAACGAAAACCTTGAGTAAGCGTTATCGTTAGTGATATTTTAAGCATATATTGGAGTTGCTCTTTCATAGACGACATTGTGTGTCACAGGCTAGCTAGGACTTTGAAATTTATACGCACTCAGAAGGCGACAACCAATGAATATAAAGGATAAGGCGATATGTGGACTGTGACAAAAGATGAAAGCACTCCATCGACTCCATTTTTATAATTTGATCGTTGGTGAATAATCAAAACATCGTAACTACAGCTTAAATAAGCTGTAGTTTCGATGTTATGGTCATTCATCAACGATATTTTCCAACAGAGGATTATTTCTTTTACGCACTTACGTAAATTGCGTAATGGGAGTGACGCCCTTGTGTGTGTGTGTTGAAACAGCGTCATTATTTACTATTGCCTGACTATAATTCAATCCAAAGTGAAATTTATGTCTACGAAAAGGACTGCAGCTAGTTACATCGTGAAATTGACATATACCTCAAACCATTCTAAATCACTCGCTTAGCGCTCCATTCAATCATTCCAAACGCTCACTCAAACCATTCAAATTCGCTCTAAAGTCACTGAAAAGGTTAGAATTAACGACTTCATTCAAAATAAAGCTAAAAAAATTCGCGATTCCACAGAAATAATTGAAATTATAAGCGTTCGATAGGTTCTTTAAGAAATATGAAGCTATTTATAGAACTTGTTTGCATTTTTGTTAAAGGGAGGTTATCAATAAAATTTGCGATATTGGATTACCTCCCTATATATACACTCCAAACTCGCTCCACATACTCATTCGAATTCGTTCCAAAATCATTCCAATATCATTCAGCTTGTCAATTTCACGAGGTTCTTAACTGTAGTAAGTAGCAAAGATTTCTTTCTTTCGATAACTCGCTTCCGGAACCATGAGGGACCAACCTTTGTTTATTTCATTATTTTCGTGCAGGTACGTACAGTTAAGAGCATCATAAAATTGACAAGGTGGATGGTTTGGGGAGGATATCGAAGTTCTTTTGAATGAGTGTGAGAATGAGGGTTTTGAATGAAATGTAAAGGATATAATTCAACATCGTTATTTCGTCCAATTTGACAAAATTAGCGATATGTTATAACCTCCCTTTAAAACGTCTACGATATTTTTAATGTAAGTGTCTTCACGTAAAGCAATCAGACGCTTTAAAATCCAAACTAGCCGAAAACAAGAGGAATTCTTTATTTGATTTCAATGATATGTTAATCTCTTTAAGCGATTTAGAATGGTTTTCCATCTTTGATAATTTCTGTAGAGGTAGGAAGAATGTTTATTTTAACGTTTTGTTTTCAAAGTAACAAACGACATATATATACAGTGGTTACAATCAAGAAAAATATACAGGATATTACCAGCGAAACGACTGCTACATAAGATAAATATTGTTGAAAATAACTTATGCACTTTTTGCCAACGCAATGATGAAACTTTAAAACGTCTGTTTTTTTGAATGTGATAAAATCAAACTAATAATTAATTTTATTGATAATAGTCTCAGAGAATAGCACCCCGACTTTCACCTACAGTATATCGATGTCATTTTGTGCAGCAAAAACCCCAAAACAAATTGACGTATTATTTCTAGAGTTAAAAAATATATCTACACATGCAAACTAAAAGAAATTACACCATCAGTCAACGGCTTAATAAAATTGTTAAAATGATCCGCTTTGATCATGAACGAATCATCATTCAACAAAAAATAAAGGGGAAAATTGGACAATTGCAAAAAAAATAAAACTGGTACAAAATCACTAACGAGTTAGATACATATAGGTCATTGGGAAAAATCCGTTTGTAATTTTCTCATATATTTTTTTTTTAACTCAAAATTCATATTCTTTTGTTTATCCTTAAAAACTGTCTAAAAAGTTTACATTTATAAAAAAAACAGACACATCTAATCAACTGACAAAACCAAAGCATACGTTGCATCAATAATTGTTTGTATAAAATATTGTTCTTTTTGTATATTATTACTTGTTACTACTGTGTCTATTGTAAACTAAGAATGAAGAAAAAAAAGAATCAATGTAATAGGTTCGGAGCGTTATTAGTTATTTGGTGGAGTGTTTGGAATGAGTGAAAGAATGGAGAGCTGAGTGATCGAATTAGGATGGTTTCGATCACGGTAAATGTCAATTTCACGATGTTACTAACACTTTTTTGTCATGGTAGGCCTTGATAGATCCAGGGGACCTGGGGTTAATTGTTATTCAACCGGGCCCAATGGACAATATGACTGATCAAACGATGTTACGGAATATTGTTAAATGCTATGTATACCTATTACTCTTACAGTTAACTACATCATGAAATTGAAAAGATGAATGATTTTTTAATGAAATTGAATGAGTGCGATGAGCGAGTTTTGAGCGAAATTAATGGCAGGCGATCCAATATCGCCCATTTTGTACATGATGAACAAAATTAACAATATGTTATACCTCCCTTTAATAAAATTTGCACACAAATAACTTTTTATGTCTTTACGAACCAATCAGACGCTTACAAAATTCAATTAAGTCAGGGAAATAGAGATTTTTTTTTCTAGCGATTTCTTTTTTGAATGTATTTGTTGATATTATCTATTTGGTGATTTTCGGGCGTTTTCGGAGGGTTTGACCAAGTATTAGGAAAGAATTAATTATGTGCTGAGACTGCGATATAGAATGGTTTTGATCAGATCTAGAGTCAATTCCTCGATGCTCTTGACTGTACATGTATTTTGTACAACAATGAAGCAAGAGAGAATATCAGATTTTATAATATGACCTACGTCGTGGGAGTGAAATAAACCCGTTGAATATTTTTGATATTACACGGGTGTTATTACACTAGTGGAATAACTATGCAAATGAGCGCAAAGCGAATTGCAACGCTATTTTGTTACTGCGAAAATGACGTCATAATCTATGTATTGTGACGTCAGTTTTAAACGGCGTTATAAGTTTAGCGGAAAATTGAAATGTTGAATTTCAAAAATGTTGACGATTTTTCGCAAAAACTTTGGTCATATTATAAATATGATATAAAATTTGTGCTCATAAAATACCGAATTTATTAAACGAGTCATCTATAAACATATAAAAACTCGGCGCAGCCTCGTTTTTATTTGTTTATAGATGACTCGTTTAATAAATTCGGTATTCTATGACCACTCATTCAATATCCTCTATGTGTTTTGTATTGCTAAAGTTTGCATTATATTGTATAAATGAACAAAGTTTGATACTGATGTGAATTAATATATAGTTATATCGTGAAATTGACATTCGTTTCAATCAAAACCACTCTAAATTGCTCACTCAGCGCTAAATTCATTCATTGCAATCACTCTTTCAAACAATTCACAATCGCTCAAAATACTAAAAATATCAGATGAACCACTACCTTCAAATTTAATAAAACAAGCATCAAATCGCGATTTAGCTTACATTGAAATTTTATGCTTCTGGTTGGTTCTTGAAGATACAGGAGGCTATCTATAGAACTTTAATGCATATTTCATAAAAGGGAGGTAATAAATAGCGCTAATTTTGATCATCCTGAACAAAATTTGTGATATTGGATTACCTCCCATTAAATTAAATCAAAACTCGCTCCATACTCTCATTCAATCTCATTCCACAATCATTCAAAAATCAATGAACTAGTCAATTTCGCGATGTTATTAACTGTACATGTGTTTCTGGTTGATTATAAAGACACGCGATATTACATTTGAACTTTAGTGTAATCTGGGTGTTTCTGTCATTTCCTTATGTCTTTCGGTACCGCATAAACTTTTACTTTTCCTTTCACTTTAATATCTAATTTGGGTCATCATGTTGCACGTGTGTTTAGAATGTTATGTTGAGCACCGCAATGAATTTCTTTTTGTCAGAGAGATAATAGTTGACACTATGAAATGACTGTGTAATTGAGTTAATGCGGCCGTCTATCAATTAACTTAAGATACAACTTCTAGATTTGATCAATTGTTTTCCATCATGAGAAGTGTTCTACCCTTCACGCGAAAAGAGGCCATCTGGGAAATGCATTAAGTGTCGATCCTTGTCAGACTGCGCGGATTGCGCTGACTGACTTAGATCAAAACTTTTCGCACTTAGCTTACATTCGGGATCTAGACTTATCAATCTATCTTCATGCGAAACAATTTTTGAAATGCGACCTCTGGTTTATCTATGACGGACACAATCTCTATTTCAAATATTTATTTTACAGGTTTCCCAGATGGTCCCTTTTCGCGTGACGGGGCACATGTATTAGATATAGGTCAAAAGTCAATATGGCAGCTCACATTGCATATGCTCCTAAATTTATCGGTGAAATTCAAAATGTCTAGGAAAATTTTTCTGTCCCATCTCCATCAATACAGGCTTTATTGCATGATAAACTATAATACTTGAAACGGTCAGCCATGATGGTGTTCATTGAGCTATGTCAATGCTTCGTTCTTCCTCCTGAAGTTTTTCAGGAACACCTTTCCATGCGCAAATGTGGCCATTAACCCTTTCCTGTTTTACAAAATTTTGGACCTGTCCAAATTCAAAGGTTTTGCAGACGAAAATTTAAAGTGGATTTAATTTGAAAAATAACCATTCACCAGGGTAGAAAATAGTGTGGAAAAAGAAGAAATTGCTTGTCAGGAGCAATTTCTTCTTTTTTCACAATGCTTTCTCAATCATAAAATAACAGCCACGTAAATAGCAGGGATTAAACAGCAAAGGTTTAATATAACACCAAAAACTATGTGTATAGGAGTTAGCTTGTCAGTACGTCCGAAGGTCCGGCGGTCAACCCGTCCGTATAGCTTTTTCGTGTCCGGTCAATTTATCAGACATGCACATTTGCTATTTTGGTAACGTTCCATTGACTTTTGACAGGGTTTTGGCCCTTTGATGAAAATGTCGGTTTATCCGTCTAGAAATTTTTCGGTTCCTCTCAATTCCTCACCAACTAATCGACGGATTTCATTCCAATTTCAAAGACATAATCAGCATCAATCAGAATTGTGCATGTTCTATTTGATTTTACACGATTGATTTTTAACAGTTATTGTCCTTTAACCCTTTGCTGCTTAATCCCTACTTTTTACGTGCCTGGCATTTTATGATTGAGAAAACATTGTGAAAAAAGAAAAAATTGCTTCTGACAAGCAATTTCTTCTTTTTCCACACTATTTTCTACCCTACTGAATAGTTATTTTTCAAATTAAATACACTTTAAATTTTCGTCTGCAAATCCTTTGAATTTGGACAGGTCGAAAATTTTGTAAAACAGGAAAGGGTTAATTAAAATTCCTGTCCGTTCAATTTATCAAGATCTAGTAGAAGGATTTCATTCAAGTTTCACAGAAGACTCTGCTATTTTTTTGTAGCAAACACAACCTGTACATCCTACAGTTACGAACGTCGTCAAATCATAAAGCTGAATGATATTGTAATGATTTAACCCTTATCATGCTGAATAAATTTTGGATAAAATTTTCATCTCAATCAAAGGGCAAAAAGCACTGAAAGTACCAAGTGTAGGTCAATTTTTATTAAAAAAAACTAAGTCTATTGACAATTCTAGTTTGAAAATGAGAAACAGGTGGTGTAGACTAACATCAGACTGCACATATGTGCAGGCTGATGTTTGTCTATAGCTCCTTCCAAAGTAGGAATATTCCGGGTTCAGCATGACAAGGGTTAAGAACGAAGTTGTATGAGTGTGTGTATCGAGTTTTTAATGAAATTTAAGGGAGGCAATCCAATATCTCTAACTTTGTTCAAGGTGAACCAAATTAGCAATATCTATTACATCCCTTTAACAAATTTGCGTATAAGTTCTTGAAATAGCCTCTTTTTACATCTTCGCGAAATAATCAGACAATACAATTTAGTCAGTGTTTAACATTGTGAAAGATTATATAGTCCAAAATATTGTGAAACTATTACGGTTCCACTACCTTAATGTAAAATATGGACATGTTGTACTTTATTTTAACAAAATCCTTCATTATGTGGTGTTCAATAATGAATCAAATACATGTACCCTCAATTTCGAAAGTCACAAAAATGACAATTTTAGAAGAAAATTGGAAAATTGGACCTCAAAAAACCAAGCAAAATGCCACAGCCTTCGACATATCCCTTATCGCAACAAGAAATATGAACATACCCCCACATCGATGTTAACTTTGAAAACGAGGGTCCTCTTACATTCGTGAAAGTTTTAGGCATTCAAATCGGATTTTCTGTGCTGCTTTTTCTTGCAGACTTCATATATGATTTGACTACATTTTCTAGTATTTATAACCTACAATAAAAAGGGTAAGTGGTCTCTAAGGAGTTTTGAGGAGTGTTGTAATATCGTAAGACTGTCTTTGTAAATTGTGCAATTTCGACCAGGTTGAAGATGAGTACCATTTTATTATGTTGTCTTAAGTATTTAATATATATTAAATATCATCGACAAATAAAAATGTACCAAGTACTGTTAAGTTTCTTGCATCTGCATTTGAAGCTCGTATGACTAGGTTGAAAATATTCTTCATTTACGATGTTGCACATTGTAAGTTTCTCACCTGTGGTAGACTTATTGAGTTTTGAGATTCTTTGTATTTGTAAAACTGCTATGTTTTGTGTCAAATATGTATTTATGTATGTATGTATGTATGTATGTATGTATGTATGTATGTATGTATGTATGTATGTATGTATGTATGTATGTATGTATGTATGTATGTATGTATGTATGTATGTATGTATGTATACATGTATGTATGTATGTATGTATGTATGTATGTATGTATGTATGTATGTATGTATGTATGTATGTATGTATGTATGTATGTATGTATGTATGTATGTATGTATGTATGTTTGTTATTGGAGATAACTTCATGAAACTTGGCATGTGTATTAATCAGCACAAGAGCTATACAACTTATCAAGGGGAATAGCTCTTATATGCCTTTTCTTCTCTTAGATTTTTTCACATTATCCAGTGTGGAGCGTTGGTACCCGTGGATTGTGCACTTGTTTAATCTATTTTTTATTTCGACTACAGGATTTTTGGGTACTTTATTTTTATGTAAATTCCACTCTCCGACCCTTGTATTGTTTGATTTGTCAAGAGAACTGGAAAAAAGGATTCTAAGCTGACTAAACAAATAAAGGTGTTGAATTTAACCGCCACGTGTCAAATTAAGTTCCTAAACTCTGTGCCGAATACTTCGCACACAGTTTGACTATCACACAAAATCTTAATTTTTCAGTGCATTGGTGACACAAGAAAATTAAATCCTGATCACGAAACACTCATAACATTGGATGACAAAGTTGAGAACTGATCACTTACGAGTGTATTTAATAGGATATAGGATGTAACAGTAAATTCAATGTTGGATGTATCGAGATTTCGTTTCCGAAATCCAATAATGATAATTTTTTCATGACGCATAATTTTAAGCTTTAACCAATCATAGGTTAGTATGAAAAAAAGTATTAGATTTTTTTTCGAATTCATTTATTAATGTATATGGACGTATAAATTTTCACAAAACTTGATAAAATACTGTTTTCTAATCAGTGGTCATGCATTGAATTAAACATATTGAACGCAAAAAATTAACAAAATATAACTGACTGGAGTGATTCGGAGCTTTTTATTGCATAATGACGGAAATTAGTTGAAGCCTGAATGACCAACTCTACGGAATTGCAGTGTTTTCCAGTGAATAGCAGTAGTTGTATAGTTTCTCATTACATATATGCAACTTTTCCTTTGATCCTTCTTGTAATTGGCATTCTTGGAAATGTTCTGAACATTGTATTACTCTTTCGAAAGAATCTACGCAGCAAACCGTTGTTCTTGTTGGTGTTTTTGTCAATCTTTGACATACTAGTTCTCTTGACAAACATTCCAACTTACATACTAAGCCAAGTCTGGTCAACTCCATTACAAACTATCTCATTGCAATTTTGCTATATTTTTACCTGGATAACATTGTTTTCCTCGTCAGCATCTCTTTGGACAGTAACAGTTGTGACGATAGAAAGACTCATTGTTATAGTGCGAGGGGCTGACAATAACATCCTTCCCAGTAGGAACAAGAATGTGTGCCTTTTATTGACTATAATCACTGTTATTTTTATCATCACCCTGATTCTGGTTTATGGAGATACTGCATACAAACAGAGATTGTGTACAAGTAGTGTAGCTAACACGCTAGAAGGTGGCTCCTCTGCTTTCCTTATTTTGTTGTTCGTCGTCCCTTTTATAATTGTTGTCGTAGGCAACTTTGTTCTATTTTTGAAGATAAGGAATCAACCCGATAATTCTTCAGCACATTCTTCAAGTACTGCTCAATCAAGAATACCTATCCCCCTTACAACGTTGATGGTGATTACTTTCCTCCCGTATTTGACTCTCAGCGCACTATCTCACTTTCGTGTAATTTCGAGTGAAATTAGTCCATTGCTATTTCTACTCGAGACACTGTGTCTGTGTCTAGTCTGGTGTAACTATACCTTCAACTTTATGTGCTATTTATGGGGAGGGTCTCTATTTAGGAAAGAATTATCTCAGATGTGGAAGAGGGCGAAAGAATTTTTCAACAAACAAAGATCTGTCGTAGAACCAAGTGAAGCGGTGACCGAAGTGTAGTGCAATTTGGGATTTATTTATAAAGACAAACATTTACGTGGGGTAGGCCTACTTTTATTGTGGTTTTTGATAAAAAAAAGTCTGGAATTGGCAAAGTGGTAATTTAAACCTTCAAAAGCAGTGAGGCATACTTTTTCACAACCAATATATCTCGAGTGTCTTTGAGGTAAGGAAGGTAAACTAACTTTTACAGGACAATTTAAATGTAATTTTCGTCAGATTTTCTAGAATAGAAAAAGCAGGACACTAGAGGGTTATTTGTAAACGTGGTCGCTGCTCTGGAAAGAATAATTTCTTTTACACAATATCAGGATATACGAGTTACACGAATCCGAGACATAAACCAGGCTATTTCGGACATGGAAATAATCGATTGTGATTGTTTTCTTTTGTTTATAGCTATTCATTGCATCATTTCTATTTGTTGTTTATTAGCTCAGATGTTTTTGTTGCTTAACGATATTATTGAATTAGGTTTTTAAAATAGCTTGTAGTGAAATCTGTATTGACCTGATACTGCCCGCATGGTGACCTCCTCTAGAAAAGAGAATAGTTATTAAGCTCGCAAAGGCTCGCTTAATAATATTTCTATTCGACACTCGGTTTAAGATCAGTTTGTCTCAAATTAATCTCGCCAAGGACAACACGCTCGGTCGGCGGAATAAGTAATAGAGTATAATTATGATGGCTTAATGTCATCTTTTGTTAATACGATAGTACAGTTACAGTTAACAACGTTGTGAAATTGAGAATGATTTTTGGAATTAATGAGGAATGAAATTGAAAGAGTGTGTGGAGCGAGTTTTGAATCAAATTTAAGGGAGGTTATACATTATATCTAATTTCGTCCAATTAAACACCCCCCCCCCCCCAATCCTCCACACCCCGTTAAGAAAATGTTCTTTCTTTCCAATTTGTATGACTTCACGTACCAAACAGACGTTTAAATATCTATACTTGTAAGGCAAAACAATAGTAGAATAATTTGAAAGGATTCAATGAAATGTTAATCGTTTTGATCTTTTTAGAATAAATGACGATTTCAGAGCGTATTTGAGTAATTTGAGTGAGTGTTTGGATTTAATCATTTGAGCACTGAGCGAAGTTTTTAAAGATTTTGATTGGAATGAATGTCAATTTCACGACATCGTTAACTGTAAAAGCCTCGCACTCAGCCATCCATTCATTCATTCCACCACTCACTCATGTCACTAAAACACGCTCCGAAATAGTTTAAAAAACGTTTCGAAATCGCTCAAAATAGTCAATATTTCAATGATATGACTCATAAAATTGCATGTTTTAAAGGCCGGTATTATCCATAATTAATGCCCTGGCAGGGCGGAGCCTAAGTAACGGATCGTTGTACTTAAGGTTAAGGGAAATCAGCTTTTATCTAAATTAACCTTCTTCTAAAGAGAGTCGACACAAATAACTCGAGACCTTACATCGTAGATTGGTAACCAAATCCTCGTAGCTTCAGCTTAATTAAGCTGAAGATACGAGGCCTTGGTAACCAAACGATGAAATGTGTTCACTATCTGAAAGCCCGTGAGTCCTTTAGGTTTTCAGATACAGTTAGTTGCACGCGTTAACGATGATTACCGACTAAAATTCGAAAGAACCCAAACTATTGAAAAGTAAACTCGCAAAATTACGTCACGGTTAAGCCCCGCCCTGCCAGTTCATTAATTACGCAGAATATTGATTTTAAATCATCTGATTTGAACGTGAAGAGACAAAATTAGAAAGAAAAAAAGTTCTTTGACATTGAAACAAATTTTAACTTCGGCAAAAATATCATAAACGTATGTAACTTTAATCGAGGAAGGTAAAGTTCAGGCATCTTTTAGTATATCTAAACAGCATTACTGATTTTTGGTCACAGGCTTGCAATGTTGACGTCAAATAAGATCGTTACGTCAAATAAGATCGTTACGTCAAAAGTGTCTTAATATAACAAGGCTTGCTCTTCAGAATTGGTTTCACACTTTCTGTCCGAAGTTTTTACGCCGTCTAGAGATTAAATATGTCTTGTAAGATGCAGTAAGAGAGAAATAATCCAAATATCGTTGCGTTATTCTCAATCCTGGACGAACGTTGTTTTACGTGTCAGGCTTATCTAATTCTATACATAAAGGGGGAGTCGTGTTAAAGTGGTGTCAAATGTTGGACAAGGTTGGTTCCGAAACAAAAAAAATATTTTCAACAACTTTTCGTATGAATCCTGCCTTTAGGTGACATTTAGCATTATGACGATGTTCCTCCGTACATTCAACCAATTTTTCATTTAAAATTTCTGCAAGACGTTTCAGAAAAAATCGATATTTTAAGAATTAGATTTATTAATGGGGGTTAAAGAACTATTGCTTATTCCGTCCGATTGGACGAAACTATCGATTGTGTGTTACATCTCTTGAAAAAAAAAATCATTCAAAACTCGCATCACACTTATTCCATTATATTCCAAATTCATTCCAAAATCATTCATTCTGTCCATTTCACAATGATGTTAATAATGATGTTAACTGTACGAACCTTTTCAATACATGGAAAGTTTTTTAACTGTTAAGAACATCTTGAAAATGACAAAATGTTTTGATTTGTTTTTATTTTGTTCAAAATGAACATTCACTATATTTATCATCGCCTCTAACGATTTCGAAATGTTGTCTAACGATTTCTGAGCGTTTTTGATCGTTATGAGTGAGTGTATGAAATAAATGAATTGAGCGCTGAGTGAATGATTTAGAATCATTTTGATCGGAATGCGCGTCAATTTCACGATGTTCTTAACTGTATTCACTGCCGATCGCGTATTTTTTGCTCACCTGAGCACAAAGTGAGCCATAGCGATCGATCATCGTCTGTCGTTAGTCTGTCTACCGTCCGTTCGTCTATTTTCTGTTGTCTATTTTCCCTTTAAAATCATTCATTTTTGAGCCTGTGCGTGACATTTCCAACAATTTGAAATGTTCTGACATACAAACATTGAGAGGCCCAGACAGCAAATAACTGTAAATATAAAGTCACCTGATTGTCTACAGATACTTTGAGACCTTATCTATTTACTAAACGTATATAGTGAAAACTCTGGCTGGTCAGAGTCTTTGCTTTACATATCTTTGAATTTGTTGAAAAGCTTACACGCAGTCTCTTTTTATTTGTTCAACCGGTAAGTCACCGAACCAATTAATCTGAAACTTGACATGAATGGTCATTATAGTGAACCAGAGTTGTTAACAAAATCTAATTATTTTGAAAATCCTGGTGGCCATAGTAACAGAAAGGCCCATTATCATTGGTTCTTCTTGTGACAAACACGTAAACCTAAAGCTTTAATATTTTTCACGTATGAACAAGTGGTGGTCTTGTATAAATATTGTTTATCTGTAATTGTATGAAATATTTAGAATTTTTTAGTTGTGTTGTTTTCAGAGAAAACACGATGTTTTTTCATAGCCCCGGCGTCGTCGTCGTCGTTGTTATCGTCATTATCATCGTCGTTGTGCGAAAACTCTAACATTTTGTGATAGCTTGAAAATTTGCATACATGTTCACTCTCAAAACAGGAACCTATACTATGAAAATTATTTGATAATCGTAGACCTATGTGAAATACCAGCTGGAGGCTAGGAAAGGATGTTGTGGTTGTACTGGTGAGTGAAATACCAGGAAACCATTGTTAGATGATTCAGCCGCCGAGATATGACTGAAAAATGTTGAAAGCGGCGTTAAACTCCGTTCAATCAATCAATCAATATACTATCAAAGGGTATAACTCTAGATGTATGTGCGAATTATGTCCCTTTTTCGACTTAGATTTTGAACCCCTAATACAGTACCCAGCATCCGATCGTAAGCTCCTGTAGACGGTACTCTTGTTTATTTAGCTATCGATGGGTCGGTGCAAGACTGCACTTAGTGTCTATACAATGTATAGACACTTAGCCCAGCTTAGCACAGACCCCTCAATGCAGAAATATAAATAGTTTACCAATTGACTCTTATCTACCTACCATAACCGTTTCAGACGTTTGTCTCTCACCTTTGGGTAGATAACCGTAAACCTATGTGAGATAGCAGTCGGAGGCTAGGAAAGGGTGTAATGGTAGTACAGGTGAAAGAAATACCAGGAATCCATTGTAAGGTGCTCCGGTCGCCGCGATATAACTGCGAAATTGTTGAAAGCGGCGTAAAACCCATTTCAAACAAACAAACAAACAAAAAACATAACCGAGCCCAAGACAACGGTAAATTTATCGGGTTTTTTTACCCTCACCTGAGCACAAAGTGCTCAAGGTGAGCTATTTTGATCATTCACCGTCCGTCTTCCGTCCATCGTCCGTCCGTCCGTCAGTCCGTCCGTCCGTCAACAATTTCTTTAAACATCTTCTACTCCTAAACCACTTGGCCAATCAAGCTGAAACTTGGCAGGGATGTTCCTTGGGTGAAGTTTTAAAAGTTGATAAAAGAATTTAATTCTATAAATATCTCTGGTTGCCATGGTAACAGAAAGACTGAAAATTGCGAAAATCTTAGAAAAAATTCTTCTTCTCCTAAACCACATAGACCAATCAAGCTAAAACTTGGCAGAGATGGTCCTTGGGTGAAGCTTTACAAAAGTTGTTCAAAGAATTCAAATTCATCAAATACTCTGGTTTGCATGGTAACAGAAAGGCTGAAAAATGGCCGAAAATTGCTGAAAAACTTAGAAAAAACTTCTTCTCTTCCTAAACCACTGGTCCAATTAAGCTGAAACTTGGTAGGTTTGTTCTTTGGGTGAAGCTCTACCAAAATTGTAAAAATAATTTTATTCAATCAAAATCTCTGGTTTCCATGGTATTGGAAATGTCAAAATATTGCCAAAAATCTCAGAGAAGGTTAATCTCCGCCTAAACTATTGGGCATATCTTAAACTTGGCAGGGATATTCTTAAGGTTTTGGTCTACTAAACTTATTAAAAGAATTCAATTCCACCGATAACTTTGTTTGCAATTAAAAAGAAAATCAAATTTCAGTAGGAGGAAATTAAAGTCTGTTTCTTTTAAATCCACCCTAAATGTACATCAGACATCTCTGGTATTAATAATATGATTGACAAGTTATGAGTTTACTTTTTTTTAGACATTCCAAACAGACTGGATTCAGGACACATCACTTTTGATTAGTATCTCGATTACTGGGACAAAGCAAGACTCAAAATAAGAAGAGAAGTACAGGTTCAGGATGATGCAAACTGTTTGCAAATGATATCCTGCTTTGCATGCAAGTGCGTGTGCAAAACAGGGTATAATTAGCAAACAGGTAGCACCATTTTGTTTTCCTTAACACAGGGCTGGGTGAATGTCTAGATGCTCTTTGGATATTGTCCAGTGTTGTGTGATGGGTCACAAATTATTTTTTGTGTGTCTACATATTATATCAGCTTTGGTGTAGCATTTCTTGTGCAGTTCTAGAATTATACATGCTTATACATACCTAAACCTTGTCATGCTGAACCCGGAATATCCCTGCTTTAGCAGGAGCTATAGGCAAACATCAGCCTACACATAGTTGCAGCCTGATCTTTGTCCAAACCACCCGCTTTTCCTTTTTTTTGAAACCAGAAAAGCTTCAAAATCCAATTTGAAATATGAGTATGGACTCACATTTACTGCATACAGTGCTTTGAGCACTTTGATTTGTTGTAATTTTGCCAGTACTTTTTTTATCAGCATGACAAGAGTTAAGATAATATTGTGGGGTTGCATGCAATTTCTTTTTAGCTCACCTGAGCCCGAAGTGCTCAAGGTGAGCTATTGTGATCGTACAATGTCCGTCGTCCGTCGTCAGTCATGCGTCGTCCACAATTTCTTAGAACATCTGCTCCTCCTAAACCGGTGGGCCAATCTTGATGAAACTTGGCAGGGATGTTCCTTGGGTCAAGCTCTACCAAAGTTGTTCAATTAAATGAAATCCACCCTTAACTCTTCCTTTACTCTTAACAAAAAGGGTGAAAATAGAAAAATCTTTAAAAATCTTCTTCTCTTAAACCAGAAGGCAGACAGCTTTCATATTTGGTATGTAGCATCATCTAGTGGACTCTACCAAGTTTGTTCATATGAAGACCCTGTGGTCATATTTGGGCTCCACTCGGGCACAACCCTTTTTACATAGAATCAAAGAGCGAAAACCTTTTAAAAAATCTTCTCTGAAACCAGATGGCAGACAGCTTTCATATTTGGTATGTAGCATCACATAGTGGGAATCTACCAAGTTTATAAAGACCCTCGGGTCATATTTGGGCCCCACCCGGGCACACACCTTTTAGTTCATCTGAGCACAAAGGGTAAAAACCGAAAATCTTCAAAAATCTTCTTCTCTGAAACCGGAGGGCACACAGCTTTTATGTTTGATATGTAGCATCATCTAGTGGGCCTCTACCAAGTTTGTTCATATCAAGCCCCTGGGGTCATATTTGGGTTCCATCCGGGCGCATCCCTTATCTCGTCTGAGCGCGATGGGAGAAAACAGGAAAATCTTAAAAAATCGTCTTCTCTGAAACCAGAAGGTAGACAGCTTTCATATTTAGTAAATAGCATCATCTACCAAGTTTGTTCATATCAAGACCCTTGGGTTACATTTGGGCTCCACCCGAGTGCATCTTTTTTTTTTTTACATAGAATCAAAGAGTGGAATGGCATATCCTTCTTGCTCTTGGCTGAAAACATTCCAGGGTATTGATCTCATGAAGAAATTATCTCCTTGTTGACATCTGCCTATTTAATTAATGTGATGTCCCAGGGTTCAAACAGACTCAGGTGAGCGATCTAGGACCATCATGGTCCTCTTGTTTTGATTTTTTTTAAGATTTTGACAAAGTACAATTTGATTAAGTTGTACATTTGATGAGTAAGACTTATTTGCCTCTTTGGAATTTTTAGATAAATCAATGCCTGACCACTTTTGGAACACCCTTTTTTGAAGAAGCTTGACAATATTTCTTGGAAATGTGGAAATCAAATTTTACAATAATAACTATACGGATAATAATTACCTTATCCTAACTTACAGCGGCGAATCTTTCAAATTCTACAATCATATCAAACATATGAGCCTGTGCGTGAGATTTCCAACAATTTCAAAAATGGGCATAGCAAAGACTCTGGCCAGTCTGTGCACCTTCACAGTCTGACCAGAGTCTTCACTGTGCGCTTAGTAGATAGAAAAGGTCTGAAAGTATCGGTATAACATCAGGTTACTTTATATTTACAGTTTGTGGCTGATTACGTCTCTTTCTTTAATGCTTTTTGATTGTTTATCGAGAAATAACGGTAGATTATCAGTTGATAATCTCACCGCAAAAGCAGTGAAATTATCAAAATTTTATACCCTGTTTTTGTGCATTTCTCCCTATCTGACGTCATCTTTGCGGGACGAAATAAGTGACGTCACAATGAAGGTTGCAAAGCAATCACGTGCAAAATGACACGCTTTACGAAAATATATCATAGAAATTTCACATTTTGTCTCATTTTTGCATTAAAGAAATAGAATAATCGTTTGTTTTTCGAGTAAGATCGACTAATGTTTCATTTCGTGAATAACAAAAAGCTATATTTTCACTCGTGGCGCTGCCACTCGTGAAAATATAGATTTTCTTGTTCACTCAATGAAATATAAATCGATCTTACACTGAAACAAACGATTATCCTCTATTTATGTTCACACATAACGAACATTTCTAATTGTTGAAAATGTCACGCACATGCTCATATTTGATCTGTTTATCAGGGAAATCTATCTGATTGACGTCACTTTCTAATTTTAGCTATTTTACCGAAATCAGATCAGACAAACCATTTCAGACTGAGTGAAAGAATTTTGACAGTATATTTATCTTGTGTTGAACCTGAAAAAAGACTGCAAGGTATATTGAAGAAAATACATGTAATGGGAAAAGAAATTGCTTGAAACAAATCAATGTTTTTCCACAATGTTACGTCCATTGCTTAAAAAACATCCTGTTGATGGGAAAATCGTTAAACAAAAAGGTACTTATCCTTCTTGAATAACATGATTTTTCTTGTTTAATGCAATAGAATTTTTGAATGTTTTCAGAATCGGGGTTTGATAAGCCTATTGGGAATTTTCCTTGATAACGGATTATATATATACTTAGCAAAAAAAGAAACTCTACATGACTTACTGAGGGCTGCATTGTCGCTATAAAAAGATATAAGATGGAAATATTACTATAAACATGATACTTGAAAGCAATATCCGTCGGTTTATGGACGGTTCAGCACCGGATGTCTGTAAAATGAGTTTTTATTGGTTTTCAAAGGACGAATGGGTGGATTTCAAAAATAACAGTATTTTTTAGTATTGCTCCTTGAAGTTTTTGTTCTTAAAGACGTCCAAATATCTGACATACCGTCTAGTTGTTATCCTGTCTTTGATTAAATGAATGTGAAAATATGCGATGGTAAAAACTCCTCTGCATGACGTAACAAGGGGCCCATCTTATCTCGAGGGACACTTCTAGTGGTTGAGAACCATATTTTTGTTAAATGGTTTAAACGTCGCCTTCAATAGTTTTACATTTAAAATATGACGGCTGTTGCACCTATCCATAGTTTCCTTTCGTTTCTCACGGCAGTTCTAAAACATTTCAACCGAGCTACCAGTCGACCGTCCATCATCTGCGTATTCCTCGTAATACCCGTAGGCTAATTTCTGCCTTTTTTTTAGATTGCTATGGCATTTCCCTTTCAATAAAACTGTGCAAAAACATTTTTGTTTATCGCGCCAATGCTACGGGATGAGTGTGACTGAGTAACAAAAAGCACCCAAAAAGAACTTTGGTTATCTCAACACGAGAATGTGACTAAAACCGGAAGACAGAGACTCAGTAGCCCTGTCTCGCTTCAATCGCGCAAAATCCTGCGTCTATGTAGTCGATAGCCCGACCAGGACATGTCAATTTGGTTGGCGTATTGCCACTTTAAGTCATTCAAAACAGACCAAGAAGTATGTAAAGTTTTCTCTATTTTTTTTTGCTAAGTATATTAAGTATTCCCCGAGGTTATCAATACTAGATGTTTTCATCGTAATTTTATTATATCAAGAGTATCAAAACTCGCTAATTGAAACACGTTCTTGATGTTGTTGTTTTGAATTTTCTTACAATTTGTTGTTGTTATTGGCCTCTATCTTGCTTGTATTTACAGCGTCCAAAAGTCACCACACTTTGTTTTACACAGCCAGTATAATCCACGATGTTTTTCCCTGGCAGGACGGAGCCTAAATAGAGGGTCGATGCACTTGAGGTAAGGTAAATCAGCATTTATTCATTATCATTTGCTTCTAAAGATAGGCGACATAATTGAGACCGTAAAGCGTAGGTTAGTAACCAAACCCTCATAGTTACGAGGCGCTGGTAATCCAACGATGAAATATGTTCACTTTCTCTCAGCATGTGAATCCTTGTGGTTTTAGGATACCATTATTTGCACGCGTTCACGATTATTGCCGACTAACCTTTCAATGAAACCGAAACTTTTAATAGTTAACTCGCCAAATTACGCTAAGCCCCGCCCTGCCAGTTTATTAATTACGCAGAATAACATCATGAGATTGGCATGTACCTCGATCATAACAGTTCTTTATCGATCTTTCAGCGCTCCATTCATTTATTCCAAGCATTCTTTCAAATCGCTCAAACAATTCGAAATCGTTTCAAGTGATTAACGCGTCTTTGGAATTGATCAGAGTACGAGTATTTCACGATTTTTAGACTGGTATGGATTTTAAACCGTCTGGTTGGTATTCTGCGTAATTTATGAACTGGAAGGGCGGGGCTTAACCGTTACGTAATTTGGCGAGTTTACTTTTCAATAGTTTGGGTTCTTTCAAATTTTAGTCGGTAGTCATCGTTAACGCGTGCAAATAATTGTATCCTAAAACCTAAAGAATTCACGTGCTTTGAGAGAGTGAACACATTTCGTCGTTTGGTTACCAAGTCCTCGTAACTTCAGTTTGATTAAGCTGAATCGTAACTTCAGCTTGATTAAGCTGAAGCTACGAGCATTTGGTTACCAATCTACGATTTAAGGTCTCGAGTTATTTATGTCGACTCTCTTTAGAAGTGGGTAATTTTAGATAAAAGCTGATTTCCCTAAACCTTAAGTGCAACGACCCGTTACTTAGGCTCCGCCCTGCCAGGGCATTAATCATGGATAATACGTGAAGACATATAAATTGGAAAGTTCGTAGATTTGTTTACCGGGGGGGGGGGAGGGATAAATTTCGCATATTTCGCCCAACTTGGAAGAAATAAGCGATATTGAATTTTCTCCGTTAAATTTGATTAAGAAACTCACTCATTTGATAGCAGTCTAAAATTATGCACCTTGTCAATTTTACGATATTCTTAGATTTACTTAAACTTTAACGACGTAGAATATGTTTTTTCAGCTCCACTTATCCAAAGGCCAGCGAGCTTTTGTCATGGCGATGTGTTTGTCATGCGTCTAGCCGTCCGTCCATAAACCTTTGTTTAAGCATCTTCTCCTCCAAAATCAGTAGGACGTTTAGGGTCACACTTTTCTTAAATTATTAAAGAAATTTCATTGACCCCCAAATATGCGCGTGGCAGGTCGGGGCTTATTTTCACTTTAAAATCTATAAAAACAATCTCTTTCCAAACAATTTGGCTGATTTCAATGATTGAATGTTCCTTTCGTGACCCTCTCCTGTCTTTGTGCAAAATATTTAAATTGATCCCCTTATATGGCGTGGCAGGGTGTGGCATATTTTCACTTTATAATAATGTTCAAAAATGTTCTTATCCCCAATGAATATTTGCATGGATGTTTCTTGGTGACCCTTTTCTTTAATTCTTCAAGAAATTTCGACTGACCTAACGAATACGGGCGTATCAAGGTGGTGCTTGTTTAACTTTAGATGCTGTAAAAAATCTTATTCTCCCAAACATTTCGGCCCTCAAGAAAACTCACCATGAGTATTCCATTTGTGATTCTTCACTGAAGTTGTCCAAGAAATTCTGATTTCATTTTAAATACAGGCATGACAACTCGGGCGTTTTTTCACTTTAAAACTTTTAAAATCCCCCCCCCCCCCCCCAATTCCAGTGAAAGTTTAAATGTGCCCCTTTACTAAAATTATTCAAGCAAGTTTGATTGGCCCGCAAAGCTATGGGCGTGAAAGGGCTGTGTTTATTTTCACTATGAAAAGATAAAAATCTTCTCCCAATCAACTGGATTAATTTCAATGACTCTTGATATAAATGTTCCACGAATGAACATTTACTTTAATTGTCTTTCATTATTTTGAATATCTCTATTTTCATTTGTTGCTGTATTATTTAATTGTACGCCAATTGGGACTGCCATGAAATATTGCAACAACTAGAAATGAGCCGGTTTGTGACATTTCCAACAATTTCACATGTTCGCAAAGCAAAGCTTCTGGCCAGCCTGTGCAGCCGCACAGTCTGACCAGAGTCTTCACTATGCACTATATGAGAGATAAGTTCTTAATCCCTTTTCTGGCAGTCAGCATATGATATTTTGCATTGTGTCGTTGTCTACGCTACTTAACGTTTGTACCTCGCACAGGAGTGTAATTGTTGGAAATCTCACGCACAGGCTCAAATATCTTTCCTCGGCAATATTCCAGACTATTTTAAGAAATAAAGGTATCATAGAGTTATCTTGGTATATTCAGTTATACTAATTTTTCAAACAAAAAGCATTTGAGCCTGAGCGTGACATTTCCAACAATTTGAAATTTTCGTGATATGCTAACATTGAGTTGCGTAGACAGCCACATGCTGTTTATATGAAATAACCTGATAGTCTACAGATACTTTAGACCTTATCTATTTACTAAGCGCACATTAAGACTGGAGAGACTTTGCGTATGAACAGAATAGTAAGAGTCTTTGCTTTGCACATATTTGAAATTGTTGGAAATCTCGCGCATAGACTCATATTATACTTGATGTTGTTCATTTATTTTTAGCTCACCTGAAAAGTGCTCAAGGCGAGCTATTGTGATCACTCACCGTCCGTCGTCGATCCATCGTCCGTTTGTCCGTCCGTCCGTCTGTACGTCCGTCCGCCAACAATTTCTTTAAACATCTTCTCCTCCTAAACGACATGACCAATCAAGCTAAAACTTGGCAGGGATGTTCCTTAGGTGAAGTTCTTTAAAAGTTGTTAAAAGAATTTAATTCTATCAAAAACTCTGGTTGCTTTCATAACAAAATGGCCGAAAATCGCTGAAAATCTTAGAAAAATGTCATCTCCTCCTAATCAACATGGCCAATCAAGCTGAAACTTGACAGGGGTGTTACTTGGTTAAAGCTCTTTAGAATTTGCTATAATAATTTAATTTCATTGGAAACTCTGGTTTCCATGGTAATGGAAAGTCTGGATAAAGGCCGAAAATTACCAAAAATCTTAGAATAAATTCTTCTACTCCTAAACCACTTCGCCAATCAAGCTGAAACTTGGCAGGGATGTTCCTCGGGTGAAGCTCCTTAAAAGTTGTAAGAAGAATTTAATTTCATTTGAAACTCTGGTTTCCATGGTAATGAAAAGGCTGGATAAGGGCTGAAAATTACCAAAAATCTCGGAAAAAAATCTTCTACTCCTAAAACCCTTGGCCAATCAAGCTGAAACTTGGCAGGGATGTTCCTTGGGTGAAGTTCTTTAAAAGTTGCTAAAAAAATTAATTCCATTAAAAACTCTGGTTGTCATGGTAACAAAATGGCTGAAAATTGCCGAATATCTTAGAAAAATCTTCTCCTCCTAAACCACTTAGTCAATTAAGCTGAAACTTGGCAGGGATGTTCCTTGCGTGAAGCTCTTTAAAAATTGTTAAAAGAATTTAATGCCATCACAAACTCTGGTTTTCAAGGTAAACAAAGGCCGAAAAATTCCGAAAATCTTTGAACAAATTCATCTTCTTCTAAACCATTGGGCAGGCCAATTTTAAACTTGGCAGTGATGTTCTTTAGGTGTAGGTCTACCCAAGTTGTTAAAAGAATTAAATTCATCTATGACTTTGGGTGCCATTGTGAGAGAAAGATTGAAAAATTTTATAATCAAAAAAAAAAAAAAAAAAAAAAAAAAAATTGCAGTAGGACGATGAACTGTTGACATGTTATGATTTGACTTACTCAGGTGAGCGATACAGGACCATCATGGTCCTCTTGTTTTTTGAATTATTCTTAGTTGACCAGGAGCTAAAATTAATTGAAATTTGACTCAAACTTTAGGAATTTATAGATCAGGTGTATTTTTTGTCTTGTCAATATGTCATTTAATAAATATTGTTTTAAAGTTTAAAATTTGTTGCTTAATTCTCTATACTGAGACTAGCTCAAATGTAACGCATAGGGCTGTCATTTTTTTGGCTACCTCAATAGTAACGCATAGGGCTGTTATTCTGAGGCTAGCTAAATAGTAATGCATAGGGCTGTCAGTCTGAGGCAACCTCAATAGTAATGCTCAGAGCTGTCATTCTGAGGCAACCTCAATAGTAATGCAGAGAACTGTCATTCTGAGGCACCTCAATAGTAATGCATAGGGCTGTCATTCTGAGGCTAGTCCAATAGTAATGCATAGAGCTGTCATTCTGAGGCAACCGCAATAGTAATGCACAGAGCTGTCATTCTGAGGCTAGTCCAATAGTTACGCATAGGGGTGTTATTTTAAGGCTAGCCCAATAGTAATGTATAGATCTGTCATTCTGAGGCAACCTCAATAGTAATGCATAGAGCTGTCATTCTGAGGCTAGCCCAATAGTAATGCATAGAGCTTTCATTCTGAGGAAAGCTCAATAGAAATGCATGAAGCTGTCATTCTGAGGTCAGCCCAATAGTTTTGCATAGGGCTGTCATTCTGAGGCAAGCTCAATAGAAATGCATAGAGCTGCCATTCTGAGGCAAGCTCAAAAGTAACGCAAAGGGCTGCCATTCTGAGGCAAGTTTAACAGTAACGTATAGGGCTGCCATTCTGAGGCTAGCTCAAGATAACGCATGGGACAATTATTCTGAGACTACCTCAAGATATCACATAGGGCTGCCATTCTAAAGCCAGCTCAATAATTACGCATAGGGGTGTCATTCTGAGGCTACCCCAAAAGTAACGCATTGGCCTGTCAATCTGAGGCTAGCCTAATAGTAATGAACAGAGCTGTCATTCTGAGGCTAGTCCAATAGTAATGTATAGGGCTGTCATTCTGAGGCTAGCTCAAAAATAACGCATAGGACTGTCATTATGAGGCAACCTTAATAGTAATGCTGTCATTCTGAGGCTATCCCAATAGATACGAATAGGGATGTCATTCCGAGACTAGCCCAATAGTTCCGCATAGGGGTGTCATTCTGAGGCTAGCCCAATAGTAATGCATAGAACTGCCATTCTGAGGCAGACTCAATAGTTATGCATAGAGCTGTCATTCTGAGGCTTGCCCAATAGTATTGCACAGAGCTGTCATTCTGAGGCAAGCTCAATAGAAATGCATAGATCAGTCATTCTGAGGCTAGCCCAATAGTAATGCATAGGGCTGTCATTTTGAAGCTAGCTCAATAGTAATACATAGAGCTTTCATTCTGAGGCAAGCTCAATAGTAACGCATAGGGCTGCCATTCTGAGGCAAGCTCAATAGTAACGCATAGGGCTGCCATTCTGAGGCTAGCACAAAAATAACGCATAGGGCAATTATTCTGAGTCTAGCCCAAGTGTAACGCGAAGGGCTGCCATTCTGAAGCTAGCGCAATAGTAACGCATAGGGCTGTCACTCTGAGGCAAGTTAAATAGTAACTCATAGTGCTTTCATCCTGAGGCTAGCGAAATAGTAACGCATAGGGCTGCAAAGGCGTAACTAGGATTTTGAAATTTATGGGCACTCAGAAGAATATATACATGTAGTATAAAGACTGTGACAAAAGGTAAGTGTCATCCGTCCGCTCCCCTTTTTATGATTTGAGCGTTGCTGAATAATCAAAACATCATGACTACAGCTTGAATAAGTTGTAGTTTCGATGTTATGATCATTCATCGACGACACTTCTCGAAAGAGGTTTATTTCTATTACGCACTAGCGTAATGTGCATAATGGAAGCTACGCCCTTGGGCTGTCAATTCTTTGTGAGTTCAAACCTCGGTTCGTCCTACTTTCACCCAAAATTTTAAAATAGTCGACAACATGGTACATCAGCGGCCGCAATTTGACGACAATTAATTTAATTGTGGGGTTAAACACCCTTACAAACAAAATCTCCATTCTGAAGACCCGTAACAGTCGTACGAAATGTCCATAATCTACCAAGACCACATGTACCCAGTTGTTTAACATACAAGTAAAAGATTGATGTAATGTACAGCAAAGTGAATGTGTCGCCTTCAAAAATGCTATCTAAGTTATGGAAAAATGGGTGGACTTATCTCAAGTTCATAGTATGAATGTTTTGGTATATGAAAAGCAAAGCTAATATGAATACTTCAAATTCTAAAATTCACAAAATCTAACAGCTATGAAAATTGGATCCAGCATAAAAGCCCTTTAGCTTAATTTGTCGACGAGTTTAAAAGGGTAGTTCTTTTAACAAAATATGAAATTGCCAATATTTATTTGTCATAAAGCCGCAATTTGTTTGACCATCTCGGGAATAATTTTCGCAAGAGACAGGTAATTGAATCGACAGCTTCCTCTCAGCGAGATTTCGGTACAACTTGTCATTTTTGAATCATAATGCAATCATTAAAGCAGTATGTAAGTTTAAAAATAAACAGAGCTCGTATATAAACAAATACAAAATCATCCAGTCCCTTTTACCCTACTGTTATAGTAAACGATCCCAAAATTCTTTTCAGGATTCACATAACGCGGGAATAAAATGTCCGTTCGCAAAAGCAATATAACCTTTTTTTCTTACACTCCCTTGTCGAACGAGACTACCTTAAGACTTGTTATTACTTTGTTATCATATTCTAGTCCACCAATGAACATTTCAGTTAATGGCAAGTGAGCCATGTTGGATACTTGATAACAGATTTTAAAAGAATGTTTAAGAAAAAATAAGTTTGCATGTGTAACCTTGCTTTTACCTAAAGCATATTCCCTTTTCTTATGAAGTACAGTAAGGGTAGCTTTTAAAATCGGCCAAGTGGTTGATGAGAAATCAAAGTGAAACGCTCACGCTCATATTCATTTGCCAATCAAAATTTCGTAAAAAAAACTTGAAAAGGTTTATCCAAGGAACATTCCGGGGGAGTATCATTAAAATTGGTGATTTCAGGAGATGTCGTTCAAAGATTTCAAAGTGCAAAATGCCATGATCATTTGTATTGGCTTATCAGAATTTCGCAAAATTTCATAGAGAGAAATGCAACTCCAATTCGGAACATCACTCGGTCATTTCCGTTAACTTCAACAGACCTCGGATGTATGTAAGGCGGATGGGTATGTAGCAAAATTGTTAGGCGGAAACAGTGTAGGAAAAACTAGCGCGGAAACAACCGACTCTATCTTTAGATTGATATTTTTACAGTAAATAACGGCTGAGAAATCTAAATTTTTGAGAATGACCAATCATTTTCAAAAATTAAGATTTTTCTGCCGTTATTTCAGATTCTTTAGATATTTAAATGAGGATACGATGGTTTCACGTAAGTGACTTTAACGAGTAGCGTTGGCGACGTCGAATGTTTTTGCTCAAAGTTTCGAGGGCTAACGCCATTTTTATCTGATGTCATCTAGCTATTCGAAGGTTTTCCCGTAATTTTTAAAAATAGTCCATCTATGTACATCCGAGGTTGATCGTGAGATTGGCCGAATGATGCAACTCCCTGCCACGTCCATATTGGTGGTTCAGACCGGAATATTTTAGAGTGATGTCCAGGAAACATTGTAGAAAACTTCAATGAAAGTGGTTTGTGAGATATTTCGTCATAGAATTCAGAGAGATAAATGCCATATAGAAATTATATAATTATAAATTATACACATTTAGTCAGAAGTCATAAGCTTTTAGACAGGCTTAAAATAAATATCATCAAAGCTCTGAAAGCCTGGTTTATGAAGCGGCAACGTGACATATGAAGGCATGCACTCCAATTTTTAGCTAGCAAATGTGGCAGTTACACATACGATGAAACTTAAATCGGTCCTTAATCGGTAAATCATTCTCTCATATGATCGGTTGTCATCGGTGTCAGCATTTCAGACTTTATGTGTAACAGGGTATCGGCGATAAATAGCTTATTGATCGGTTAATTACAAAGTAGATCGGTTGTCCGTAGGAGACAATTAGCTTGCCTGTAGGAACTTGATCGGTTATGCTTTCTTATTTGCTTAATTTACCATCGGCTGTCGTCGCTTTTACAACGGTTGTCAATCGGGCAGTCGGTGACTGATCGGTGTTCGACCAGATGTCAATCGCTTTCCATCGGATACAACTGGTGATCCGTATGTGTTCATCGGTCAAAGATCGGCAATGAATAGCTGGCAAATCTTTGTTCATCAGACTGCCGTCGGTTTTTCATTAAAAAGATATATAAGCAATGAAAACCGATAAATTTTTGTTCAGTTCATGATATAATGAATGTTGGAAGGGCAATCCAGTAGTTTAGTCTATTGCTGCAACAGCAAGCTCTCTTAAACCTCGGGCATGGCATTCACCTTGGCCCCCCGAGGCGGAAATGATCGCCGCCGTAGGAGACAAAAGAAGATAGTGGACGAAGCAATGGCTAACGTCAGAAAGAAGTTTGGGCAACATCACTATCCTAGACGAACTCATAGAGAGTGACATCAGTGCGTTCCAAAAAATTGCCAGATTCATAATGTGTGACTGTCACGTTTGAAAGTTTTATCAAGAATGGATAGCCGACTGGAAAATACCTCATCTTTTCCAATCGCTTATAGATATTTGTGAATCGTTTGCTTATCACTGACCGATCGGTGATATCGGTTATAAATAGCTTGTCAATCGCTTATTCGTTTGAAATTTCCACCGATCGAGAATTTTAAACAGCTTAAAAATCCCGATCGGTTGGTTTTCACCAATGAAACTCATCTTTTCCTAATAGTTTGTGGTGAGTGACAAATCGTCTGCCAATCGGAGACGTCGGTTGTATATCGGTTTTGGTCGGTTACGTCCTTACCTGAATAAAACCAACAACCGATCTATCACCGATTGCCATGTGTAACTGCCCCATAACATACAAAATTTTGAGAAAGCTTCAAAGTTCAAATGAGTGCAAACTACCCTCGGCGGCTTTACCACTAAATACACGAAGGCTTTTGCCATAAAAAGTAGTTCTCCCGTAATGTTTGACTGGCGAGCCTGTCTCAATCTGTCGATACCGGAGTGTAGCGTAGATGGGTTAGATTTACCTACCAGTCTACCGTAATGTCAAACCGATTCACTATCGCTAAATGATTACGCAATCTTGTCGGGTTAGCGACGCGTCAATACCGCTTCTGTCATTACTTTTCCTTTTCGGGTGCAGATGGCGAGGAATACCTTTGATTGGCCTATTGAAACAAACGAAATTTAAATCGGGGAATTATTCGTAAGACTAAACGAAATTTATACAGTTTAACCGATAAAATTTCGAAATATCCCTTTCTAAAAGTCTTAAGATAGATCTACTGGTATTATCCGAAGTGAAAATAGACGCTACCGGAAAACATTTCCTACAGGTCAATCGACTATCCTCGTTTATAAACGGTATTTTCAGAGAACACTGGGAAATCCCAATGAGGCTATATAAAGTCTCTGCAGCAACATGTCTGACGTTGGATTTGAAAAGAGGAGGTTTTCTTATCTTCTGTTATTCGGATAATTCTGCATAATTCTAAATGAGTTTAGAACATTTATTTGCACACTACCCTTGGAACGACAGTGCGATAAAAATAAAGCTGCATTAATCATCAGTTTCCGTATTATCGCCGGATGCCAAAACGTCGTTACTAAAATTTTAGTAAGCCGTATTTCCTAGGCCCGACGCACAAGATACATCTAAGGACCGATTCCAAATAGAAACTCCACAGTTTTTCATATCAGGTTCCATAATTTATTCAATGAAAGTAATAAAAGGTGATTTTACAACTAAAGCTCGTAACTACAGCTTAAAGTTAAAGCTAGAAGTTTTAACGCTTGGAAGTCGTTTATCTTAAAGAACTAGCCAGAATGATGGACTTTGGGAGCAAAATATAAACTTATTTTTAATAAGGAAACAAGCATTTACAAAGTGTGCAGGAAAAAGGAAAGTGTGTTTGGGGGTGGGGGGCTTTAAGATTCCTTACTTTGTAAAAAAATCCTGAAATTCCAACATGGATTTACAAAAAATTCTGATTTCGGTCCTTATTAAGAGCACTGTACGTCTGCAGTTTCTGCTCCCTCATACTTTATTAAGCTCGTAAGGGCAAATCAGGTTTCAGTATGGTGAGCTGTGTGATAATTTGATATCCCTCGTACGTCGTTCGACATCATCTCTCTTTAGTGTTTATATCATAGGGGCGACAATTCATCAATATTGGATATAGGTATATTTTCAAAACTGAGCTCTGACATAGGGGTTGAATCCATATTTAAAAAGCATATGATACATTTGTAAGATAATTTGTATCTTTTTCAGGTATTGTTTAAACCTGTTTTATCTATTTTGAAAGAAAAGCACGGGAATTATACCGTTAAAAGTAGATTTCACGGCTCACCGCTCAAAATCTACCTATAGTATTGTGAAACATTGTTGACCTGTCACTCATTATTTTTCGTACATTTTCGTTAATATCCGCGAGGTTATTAAAGGATTTTTTCTTTAATATTAGACAAAAATGTAATTGTTATAATTGGCTCCGTAGTGCAATGGTCTAGACCGTTTGGCATATAGAGTTATTAAACTGACAGACCAGGTTCGAATACAGACGCAGTAGGATACAGTGGGGTTTTTTTTCTGAAATTGTTTTAACTTTAATTTTATGATTAAATAAAGGGTCAGTTTTTTTTGTCTCTTGAATTTCTTGTTTGTTATATTCTATATTGATAGCATTTTTTTATCAAATGTCCCTTCTTGATTTTCATGGAATTAATAAGCTATTGTCACTTATTCAAGCTGAGATCACGAGGCTTTGATCGTAAACTTAGCCTTTTTTCTCTAAAGCAGCACCTAACTGTCTCAGTTGAATTATCTTCTTTCGTTCATGACATTTAATGCTTATAATAATATCTCTATTTTTCTTACCGTATGATATATTTCATTGCTTGCCGTTACTTCTGTTAATTCCTTTTTACGAAATTCTGTATCAATTTCTAATTTCATTTTGAGGGGTATGATAAATTTATCCTGTGTTTTTTTCTAAAAAAAAAAAAACAAAAAAAACATTTTCTGTTGCGCGTAGGCTACTTAGCAATAAGCAATCACATGATGCAGAATATCAAACGGATAACCCACACTGAACGATAAACAAAATCAAGTAAACTGTGTCGAGCTTTTTTATACACAAAGATTTGAATTACATCCAATTAAAAGTAACATCGTATTAACAACAACAACAACAAACAATAAATAAAATACAAAATCAGACGAGTGAGGGATCCGATCTTCGGACCTCTGCATTGCGAGTTCCTGACCTTTCACTTAGAGCTATGTCTGGTCATTTATCACAACTAGGTATATTTTGTTATTTGAATGTACTGTTCGCGTATTTTGAATCTATAAAAGGAAGTGGGTTCCGAATATCAATGAAGGTCAACAGGAATATTAACTGAGTGACAGGTCAACAATGTTTCACAATAATGTTTCTCAGGTCATTAAGATGAACCGTATGAATTAAAATTTGAAATATTCCATATGAAAACACGAGGAAAGGATACTTGTTGACACTTTCTTTGTTTACATTCTAAGGCCATACATTTAGCCCATTTATGATGAACTTGCTAGTCAAAATGAGAAAGCCTTCTGAAAAAGCAAAGTTCATCTGAAAATACAAACTCAGGGACATGAAAATTTGGCTCACCCGTGATGAACAATTACCAAAATACAACATGTACTTATTATGTCAGAAAGGGGACTCAAGTAGAAAATGAGAACATTTGAACAGAAAAAGGGAGAGAAAAATCGGGATTTATGAGAAATATTCCACACTCACGGTTGTGCAGCGTATTGGAATGTGGATTTCCAAGAATGTCACATGTGTGCAAAGTAATGACCTAGCTTGACCAGAATGTTCACTATGTACACTACACTGTACGGACACTTGGGAGAACTATATTCAAATAAGGACTCATTCGAAAGTATGCTTTTTAACTCCTCGCATTATTTTAATCCCGATTTTGTATCATAATAGTTTTTTAAACGAAAGATTACTAAAATATTTATGCTTTGCTAGCTTTCAGTACTTTCAGTACTTTGATTCTTTTTTCTTGATATATTCTGTATTGACAAATAAAAGAATCAGACGTAAGTCTATTGTCTTTTAGATCGGAAAATAAGCAAAATGCGAAAAGTTTCGATCCTAGTCAGTCTGCGCAATTAACGCAGTCTGACTAGGGTCTGCACTTTACACACTACTTAGATGGTACCTTTTCACGCGACTGGTCTTATATTTATTGCAGCGATATCATACCTATCTCATCTTTGTATATCGGGTAGAGTGGATACAGATAAGAGGGGCTAAAGCCAGTCCAAAATCTTATATTCTCCACGAACCCCTTTGTTATGGGTACTCATTTACTCATTTGAACCGTCTCGTCAAGACGATTCAAATGAGTACGAAGACCATAGGATTTATGATATAATCATCAAAATATTTTTATTCAAAATCCTAAATACACCCTCTATCTGTAGCTCTGTAAATTAAACGGGTCATAATTTTTTCATTCGAACCGATTTATATCTATTTTATATTTATTTATATTATGAAAGTAAATTTCTTTGAATCTAAAAAAATGCAATCAAAAGAACACCAATTATGGATCTCTGTGACAAAAGCACACCAATTATGGATCTCTGCGATATTTTTGACTTAACTAACATTATCAAAAAACCAACATGCTTCACCAAAAATAGTAAACCATCCCTTCTTGACATTATTTTAATAAATGATTCATCTTAAGTTGGAAACATATGTAATTTTAACTGTGGACTGAATGATGTGCACAATATGATATCCTTTCAGTTGAAAATTGGTGTGGAAAACAAGACAGACCGGTATATTTCATACAGAAGCTTTAAGAATTTTAACCAAGCAGATTTTTTATCTGAACTAAACAAAACAAACTTTTCATTTATCAACAGTGATCCAGACCTACACAAAGCATCAGAAGACCTTACAGACTGCATAGTAAGAGTATTTGATAAACATGCCCCAATTAAAACAAGAAAAAAGCCCCTAAAACCTTCACCTTTCATGAACTCCTTTTTACGCAAAGCAATTTATAAAAAGAAGATGCTCTTTAACAATTTTCTTCGAAACAAATCAGGCCATAACTGGGAAAATTATAGAGTAATGAGAAATTACGTAAAAAAAATAAGAAAAAAATCAATCCAAAATTACTTTTTAGAACGTTGCTCAGGGGGTGCAAAGAAACTGATTTTTGAAAGACAATTAAACCTTTTCTTACAAACAAGGGTACCCACTGTGAGAAAAATCTTGTAATAAAAGAAGATGAAACACTTCTGTCTGATCAACTAGCAACACCTTTAATATTTTTTACATTAACGTTGCTAAAGATATTGGTGATAAAAACATAAAAATTGATGAACACCATGAAAGCATAGTGAAAATCAATGAAAATTCAAATATCAAGGAATCACTTTCTTTCAAACCAATATCGACTGATTTTGTTCTAAAGCAAATAAAAAATATAAATGTAAAAAAAGCCACTGGAAATGATGGACTTTCTATAAAATGTTTAAAATATGCTCTCCAGTAATTGCCGACTCTCTTACTAACCTGATAAATCGCAGCTTCGAAAACTCCATCTTTCCTGACAACATGAAAATTGCTGTACACAATAAAAATAGCCTTTTGGATAAAAGCAACTATAGACCAGTTAGCCCTCTACTTGTTTAAACATCTTTTTAACCCTTATTTGAGTGCTTTTCGGCCTGGATATGGATGCAACGCAGCTCTTCTGAAAATTGTTGAAGATTGGAAAATGTATCTCGATGATAATAAATACATTGCCGCTATTCTTATGGATCTTTCCAAAGCCTTTGACTGTCTACCACATGATTTATTATTACTGAAACTTGAATATTATGGGCTTTCAAAATCTGCCTCAGATCTAATCCAGCGCTACCTTTCAAACAGAAAACAATGTGTGAAAATGGGAAAGACCTGCAGTACTTTTAAGACTTTGATTAAGGGAGTCCCCCAGGGGAGTATCCTAGGACCTGTGATCTTTAACATCTTTATTAATGACATTTTTCACTTTGTACAGAAATCGAAACTTTACAATTATGCAGACGACAACACCATTTCATATGCAAGTTGCTCCTTACCAGACCTTATCAAGACACTAGAAGAAGAAATCCTATCTCTAATAAATTGGTTCTCTATAAATCAAATAAAAGCTAACCCAGAGTTCCAAGTAATTTCTTTAGATCAAAAAACACACAAACAAAATCTAAATTTCTCTTTTAATAACATAACAATTGAAAGTGATGAAGAAGTAAAATTACTTGGTGTGAACCTAGACTTTCTCCTGCCATTTAACTCACATGTCAGTACCATTTGCCGGAAGGCCTCTAAGCAACTAAATGTACTCAAACGTATTGGTAAACATCTAAATAAATTAGGAAGATTAACCATCTATTTTTCATTTATAATGTCCAATTTCAATTACTGCCCACTAACATGGCATTTCACAAATGAAACCAACACAAAAATCAAAGGACTGAGGTCCTGAAAGTCGCGCTGAGGATGATATCATGATATTTTGGAACTTTGGTTATTTGTGATCAATAACTCAGATTTTAAGACAAGAATAACCCGACAGTATTGTTTACAGGCGAACAGATGATAAGAGATCACAATAGCTCACCCCCAAGCACTTACTGGTCTAAAAACAGTTGAATTACAAGCTCCTTTTGTTCAGGTTGCTGTTCAATTTCAGATGCTAAGCCTTTTCTATCAATTCAAGGGTTCTGTTTGGCAGATTCTAAGCAGAATCTGACTAATCGAATGTAGTTTTACAGCACTTTTCATAGTATGTAATATTGTGATGGATGCAACACCTACACATTGATTTCCCACCACTATTGCCACATCCTCTCTGAGCATCCAGTGTTTATTGCACTTAGGTTTATGGTTTTCATCAATTAACTAAACGGCGAAATTTTGGGGTGATACAATTTGAAAAGAGTTGCAGACGACAAAATATATTAACCCTTTCCCAAACAACAACATTTAATGGTGGTCCACAATTTCAAACTCCTGAGAATCAAAATCCATGGTCAATTTCCAGTTCAAGATGTATTAATTGTCAAATGTTATTTCACTTTCAATTACAAACTCCCGAGAATCAAAGTCCAAAGTCAATTTCCAGTTCAAGATGTATCAATTGTCAAATGTAATTCATAGAGAATATCAAGTTAAAACAAAAACCTGGTTCAAATTCCTGATAATGTTCATTAGTGCATGTAGATCTTTTTTTTTGTTTCAAACTTCAATGATCAAGACAATTCATATTTATATAAGCGGTAAGTGGTTCAAGCAATTGGACAGATATGCAAAGTATAAACACTACAAAAAACCCAACCTCTGAATAATCGTATTTTTTGAGAAAAAAAAAAAAAAAAAAAAAAAGCCCGAGCTTATCACTTCAGTTAAAAACGAAAGTAAAACCTAGCTGACTGATTTGACATCGATGATCAGAATTTAATTCCGTTCGCAAATAGCACGTTCGAAATGAATTCTTATCAACAATATATTTACTTGATCGGTTCAATCTAAACCGATATCGTGTAGAATTGAAAAGTTGTGTACTGGATTATCAAAATCGTAGTATCATAAAAGCGGTTACAAAATAAAATTAGGTCAATACAATGGAAGCCCTCGGCTCAAGCACTATCAGATTTTTTTTCTTATAAATTGCCCACGCACTAATTAATTCATCAAATACATTGAACGAATATTTGCGTGGAAGTGAAATACAAAGCGGTACCTTTTTTGTTAACAAGTATAAATCTGGGGCGTTAATCTTTCCAATAAGGCGGCCTACGGCTACGGCTTCAGAATCGCTAGAACAATGTTTTTGAAAGGCTGAATCAATGATGTGGATGGAAGTTTTCCGTTAAATTCAACGTTGATTGATGAATAAATAAAAAACAGACGGACAAGCCAAAACAATTTGTCTACTCACCTAATGATTAAACGTGCAATACAGAGATCGATGATTTTCCTGTCAGCTTGTTCTTCCTTCCTTCCTTCCTTAATTCTTAGACTTCCCTCCACTAGACTGGAGTACTCGGCGTACTAATTTTACAACTCAAATTTACTTTTGACATCAAGATATCCATGAAGTTTTCATAAGATTATGTTTATCTTCAAAAGGAAAAATATTAGTCAAAGTATTACATTAAACAAACAAAATAGCTTCTTTTTTAAACTGTCTGCACTACTTTTTGGTGTCATTGGTTCCGGTGCAAAGAGAAAGAGTAAATTCCAAAAAAAGTAGTTCTTTGCCAAAACCAGTATACAGAAACCCTGTACACTATCACAATATACACCCTTCCAGCTATTCGTAATAAGTCTGCCAGTTTGACAAATGGCGACTTAAAAATTGAAAAAAATCCAAGAACGGGCTCTCAGATTCATTTACCAAGACACTCAAAGTAATTACGAACACCTACTACTAAAGTCTTGCTTACCATCTTTGAAAGTTAGACGACTGAGAGCCATTGCACTAGAAACTTTCAAAATTCTAAACCAAATCAACCCCGAATATCTGCATGATTTAATAAACTATAAACATTTTAAATACGATTTTAGGCACAAGAATACAGCAGAGATCCCAAACCCCAGAACTGAAAGGTATGGTAGAAAATCATTCAGGTACTCAGCAGCTGTCCTATGGAATTCCCTCCCTGCACACTTCAGAGAAACAGCGTCACTGAATCATTTCCGCCAGCTAATTAACTCCTGGGACGGTGAAAAAAGCAATTGCTCCTCATGTCATCAGTAACTTAACTTTCAAGTAATGGGACTGCTGCTTTGGGCCTAAAAGCATGTTTTTCTATGTTTGCTTTAAGTCTGTTTTTCCCCCTTATTCTTTCAGTTTGCCATATTTTGCTTTTGTTTCTGCTTTTCAACTTATTTTTGCGTTTGAGGTCCTTGCTTTATTTGCCTTAACCATACTTTTTTTAGATTTTGCAAAATTTGTTACTCCTGTTTTTCAATTGAACAGTACAGTAACTTGCAGTCAAAATGTACAATATATATGTTATAAATAGATTACTGTGATGCTTAAAATGTATCATAAGCTCTAAGTTAATCAAGCCTCTGTGATTTTCAGTTATAGGTCTGTTTTTATTCAAATTTCCTATGCTTTAAGGGCTTTCCATAACGTTATGTAGAGGAGATGACTTTTGGTCAAATGCTAGTAATCTGATACAACATTTGTCTCCCTTGCATTGCATTAAATTTAAAATATCATTCATACGGCATCCATCTCTTAATCTGTTTTGCCTTTTAATTTTTATTTATTGACTCTATAAACTGATTGTCTTATGGTTTGTATTACTTTTATGTACTTCAAGTCGGCGTTAAAAGCTCACTAGAGCTTATGTTATACTGTTGAATTGTACCGACTTTGTAAATAAATTTTACTTGACTTGAATTTTACTTGAACATTATCATATAAAGGCGACGAATTTTTTTCAGTCGAACATGAGCTTGAACATCTGAAAAAGGTATATTGTGATTGAATTTAGAGAAATGATTGGTTTTATCGGAATGAGTATTTGATTTCAAGATGTAAAATTAGCCTCCAAGCGTTATGCACAGTGACGCCAAAAAAGCTGTTTGATGACGTTAGGTAAAAGGCGCCTGTTGGAATTTATCAATTTTTTTTTTTTTTGGAAAGTTTGCGTCTAAAAACAATACAGATTTTTCGTAAGGTTTTCTAGTTCTGTTCCTTACAACTGACACACGGTTTTTAGCTCCACTGACCAATGGCCAGCGAGTTATTGCCATGGCGGAGAGTCTGTCATGCGTCCGTCCGTGCGTGCGTGCGCAAACTTTTATTTGAACATCTACTTCTCCTAAACCAATGGGTGGATTTTGACGAAACTTGGCCAGATTGTTCCTTGGGTGACCCCTTTTTAAAATTGTTCAAGAAATTTGGATTGACCCCAAAATATGGGCAATGCAGGGCGGGGTTTATTTTTAGCCCAAAATCTTTGAACTACATCTTCTCTGGGACCATTTAGCCGATTTCAATGAAACTTTACCAGAATGTTCCTTGGGTGACCCTCTTTTAAAATTGTCCAAGAAATGGATTTACCCCCAAATATCGGCGTGGCAGGGCGGGGCTTATTTTGGGCACGAAATCTTTGAACGAAATCTCAACCTGAACAATTGGGCCGATTACAATGAAACTTTACAATATTGTTCCTTTGGTGCCCCTTTGCAAAACAATTCGGGAAATTTTGATTGGCACATAAATATTGGCGTGACAGACCGGGCTTATTTTGAGCCCGAAATTTTTGAAAAACATCTCCTCCTGAAACACTGGACTCATTTCAATCAAACTTTACCAGGATGTTCCTTGGATGACCCTTTTGAAAATTGTTCCCAAAATATTTATAGGCCAATAAATATGGGTCTGTCAGATCTTATTTTGAGTCTCCTCAGTAATGAATGGGAGCACAGGGTCTATCATCAATTTAAAGTCGTGGAATAACATCTCCTCTTCAACAATTTGGTGAATGTGAATGAAACTTTGTCTGCCAGAAACTTACTTGGATGAGATCCACTGGATCAATAAAATTCAGGTGAGCGGTTTAGGGCGAGTCTGGTTCTCTCGTTTTAAAGTGATATCTTAATAGTTCTTCCTTGCAATTTTACATATTAGTTTTATGAGTTCACTTCTGATAGCTCAGTTTCAACTTTAGTCAGGCGGTCATATGCGAATAAGTGCGCTGGAAATCGAGTTTGTGGGCACTTTCGCGGCATGAAGGGCAACAGGGCTTAAGTTGAAGAGTAACACCTGCTCTTTCAGAATCTGCCTGTTGCCCAACTGAAAAATCATTATTGAGGTCAATAAATGAGGTCAAAGGTCATCAGGTGCAAAGGGGAGTAAAATTCGATAATTATGGCATATAGGCTATAAATGACGGGCATTTGTAAGCTGTGCGTATCAGAATCAAATTGTAATGCCTTAAATCTATAGACTAATAGTTTTCTTAACATCATACACAATCATCTTGATATATTCGTCCACCTGTCTGTCATTATTATCAGTTTTTAAAGGGGGCCAATGAAAGGGTGTGTTTCTTTTTCAGTTAAACCTATTAAAAACTATTTTGACGTAAGCTTTTCTTGCGCGACTTTTTGTGATCTTTATCTGTTTTGGTTGAATATAACTTTTTCAAAATAGACAATAAAATCTATAGTTGCAATCACTTTTCCCCTGACTAACGGTGTGATGGTAAAATACGTTACTTTTAAATACTCCATATAGAAAACTTTATTGTGGCTCATAATTTGTATTCTTTAACAACATTTTTGTGTTCTTTTTATTTAATGGAAATATACCTTTTTCGCAACTTAATAATATCATATTAATAATTGTTACCAGGTATACCATGACTACCAGGGTAATTGTAAAATACGTTACTTTTAAATACTAAACATAGAAAATATTACTGGACCTCTCACCTGACAAACTAAGCAATACACTTGATAAAAATAATACTGATCAATTAAGCTAAAGCTAAGTAAGTTTTAATAAATTTTGAAGGGACTGAATGCAAATAATAGATGTAACGAAAATACTGGTTAAATACGTTATATCCAAGAATTTCGGTTTTAAAATTCGCCTGTATTTCAGTTTTGACTTTCATTTGATTTTGTGTTTTTGTAATGTTAGATTTCTCATAGAACCGTTGTAACAAAACAGGACAAATCATGAAAGAATATTTCATGCCTTTGTAATCGACAGATCTACGTTACCGGGGAAGAAAAACGTAACGAATGTAACTTAATTTATTGCGAAATGTGATCCTACCATTTTATAATACGGTTTAAATATTTCTTCTATTTTAACATTTTCTTGTTCTAATTCTAATTGAGTGGGGATAAATTTCTATAAGGTTAGAAGCGTTAAAATGCATCTTATGTTACATCATTTTATACATCCACAATACTACATTTTCTATATGAGTGCAACCTACCCGTATTGCTTATTTTATGTAAATAAAATCGATAAATGTAGACGAGACCAATTAAATGTTTGGTCAAAGCGCATCACTGAAAACTGCAACTATTTTATTTAGAAAATTATCACGGATGATAATATCTTACGGTGAAACCTTGGTAGCGAGGTACGTTGATACTTTAAAGAATACCGATATTTGAATTCCGGATTAAACAAAAACAAAAAAACATGGTCTTTATGATCAAACGTTGCCCTTTCGGACAAAAAAAGAACTTAAGAGCAATATTTATGTATCAATACAAATTAAAATGGCGTTTAGAAAAAAAAAATCAAAATGTTACATCCTCGGTTTTATACGAAAAGGAGTCATTTAATATGCCCCACAATATAAAGCGGTTGTTTTGAAAAAATGTGGCCTAGGTTTACCACATAGAACAACAGTCGATCAATGATTAAGAAAAGCATATGTTAGTTAACGGCTCAACCAGCAGCCGGTGTGAAAGACAATATCTCTAATGCGGTTTCATTCGACGAATTGAGCAGCGAGAAAAATACATATTAGACCCTGATAAAAGAGCTTTTTCCTTTCAATCAAGTCCAATTGCGTTCTGACGTGGTAGAAATTTGATCGACACACTAGTAGCACTGTGCTTTATTAGTATAAGTGTACAGACGTAAGATTGTGGTTAAAATATACACCACTCAAAGTTTGCTAAGCACCAATTTTTTTTCGTTGTTCTACAGGTTCAATGTCTGCGTCGGTTAACATAGGGCATTTGACCACTTTGGCATAAGACGTTTGCGCCCCGTGCTATTCACGGATGAGTCCAGGTTTTGCCTGGACTACACTGATAGGCAGACTAGGGTGTGGAGAAGGCCGAGGGGGGAGGTTTCATGCAGCAAACATTGCTGAGCACGATCGTTATGGGGATGGGTCCAACATGGTTTGGGTGGGGCATCAGCTGGGATGGGCGAACTGATCTTGCTATTTTGGAAAGAGGTACTCTGACAGCTCGTAGGTACATTGAAGAAATCCTTAATACCCACGTAAGATTTTACGCTGGTGCTATTGGGGATGGATTCATTTTAATGGATGATAATGCCCGTCCACACACGGCCCGTATGGTCCAAGGGTATCGCCAAGCATATGTGGAATGAGCTACAGGTCCGAAATTCGGCTCGCCAGGTCCAGCCAAGGGCACTCCTGGAGCTCGGCTATATGCTTAGAGAAGAATTTTCTGTTATTCCCCAAAAAGTAATCCAGAACTTAACCAGGAGTATGCAGAGGCGCTTTCAGACTGTTATTGACAGTGCCGGCTCTCATACTCGTTATTGAACGAAATGCGTTTGAAAGAACACATTTTTGGTCAAATTCGATTATTTTCAATTTTCATGAAAACAAACCAATTTTTAAGGTCTCCCTGTTTTGTCTACTATTAAAGTCTTCTTATCATTATAAAGCTTTTTTTCTTCTTAGAATTTGATAAACTGATAACAATCAAATTTCAATTTTTCCTGAAATTATAGTAGAAAAAAGTTTTGGTGCTCAGCAAACTTTGAGTAGTATAGATTATAGTTCCATAAACAAGCTTTTCGTCGTAATCACATGCAGCTTTACAGTAAGATGCAGTGGGATTTCGGAAAAAATATGATACAAGTATAGAACAATGTTTGTCAAAACAATACATTATAACAGATATTCATTTCAACAGAAAGAAAGGTTAGCGTAAATTGTTCCAAATGAAATATATTACTTTATAAAGCTTTGCTTTTTGAAATATTTTTTATTTGTTATCTATGGAGTATATTACTTTTTGGATTATATATTCACATAAGATATTAAGTGGTATCTTTGAGATTGCCTTTTGCAGTTCTCCATTCTATATCATTACATACCGCTGTAATTTGCTAACCTATAAATTATTGAAATCGTTATATCTTTTTTCTAGTATTCTTCTCGATACATAGTAGCAGTGAATATTTGAAAATATGAATTTCGAATCAAAGTATCTAAGATTTATCTTTACTGTCTCGTTTGTCTTGTGCATAATAGTATAGACGCTCGACTCGTGATTTGAGCCCAACATCACCGACACTGTTTATGGGCAAGAAACTTAATAGCCAGGGCCAGTCAGCCCAGATGTAGAATTGGGCAGCATTTGGGTTCAAGCCTTTGAATCTCTTCTTTCGTGGCCGTGAAAAGACACTGATTGAGCGTTAATTGGTATGTTAATGTGAATAAAGTTGGAAAAGTTTTCTACACGCTCAAAAATGTTAAATAATAAATAACACGTATCTTACAAATAAACAATGGTTCACGGCGCGAGACTCCAAATAATATAGATTTGAAATTAATTAACGAAACTGAGATATGCTTTCCATGAAATACAATTATAAAGTATCTTCTAATTATCAATTTAATATTTAATGGGTAACGTATATTACACATTCTTTACCTCACTAAGAAAGAATCTTATGTTGTTGTTCAATCCAATGCAATACATATACTTGAAGACGTAAATCACTTTCATTGATATATTTTACTTAAATGTAACATATTTAAAGAGCTGCGAGTAATTTTTGGATGCCAATGTTAATAACTAGGGTTTCGACAGCGTAAAATATAGTTACTTACACTTATCTCTTAATGATATTCGAATGTCAAACAATTTTCTTGTGTTCGCGACATTTTGAAAATGAAAAGAAACATTAAGATAAGAAAATGAAAGAAGTTCTAAACTTTGATAACTTCATATATTGTATGTTCTTTTAAATCTAATCTAAATGGGTAACGTATTTTACATATATTTGAAAGAAATAGAAACATTAAAGAATTATTATCTTATTCTGCCAGAGTCTTCAAATCACAACTTGTAAAACCTTTTTTTTTTTACAAATTTACTTTGTTTAATACACAATCTTATGGTGTTTGTCCAAACATATGTGTACTTATACTTAAGGACGATTTATCCCTTTTATAAGCTGAAAAGTATAACGTCATTAACGAACAAACGTTTTGCAATTTTTTTAGACAGCATTGTTATTATGTTCATGAATCAAAGACATCCTCAAAATACGAAATAAATGTTAACGTAGGTCTCTATAAGGTTAAACAACGATTTCTGTCTACAATAATAAAGCAGTAGTCTGTTTAAAGCAAGGTAAGTCAGCATTTTTAGTCGAGTTAAGGGTTAAAAATATGACCTTACATAATACGACCCAACGCGAAATGTTTTTTTTTTAAATTAGGAACAAATGGTCCTATAATATTTACTGATGTTGATCAAGATTTTTTTTATTCAAAGACAAATCTTATATCAAAAACAATAATACCCATAGAAATCGCTTACGTGAAATGTACTTGGTGACCTTTGACCCCGATTGTGACCTCATTAATGATTTCATTTTTGGGCAACAGGGCAAAATCTGTTCAGGGATGGTTACCGAAGCTATTAAGCCTAGTGAGACCTTATGCCGCAAAAGTGCCCACACTTCCAAAATTTTCGGTATAAACCACCAGTCTACTTGGAAAAAGTCGGAAATCCCTCTGAATGCTGGTGACTTTCATTACCTTCTATTTTCAATATCTCCCTTTCAAATCTTGAGATATTTAAGTCAGTAGAGCAACACAGGCCATCTTGGGCCTCTTGTAAAAGGAATCGCCTCCATAACGATTTTTTTTCTCACCGGCGGTTCCCTTTTTTGATATGGAGGATAAATTCCATGGGAATTTGGAAGCCAATTTTGAAGAAAATCATTTAATCAATTCGACGGAATCTCTGGGGCATTGTAAAAGCGCATTTGAAGTTCAAAACTATATGGTAGGCGTTTTCCATATAGGTCTTTTTTCACAACAAAAACTATGCTTACCCCTCTACTAGGCGAAGAAAAAGGATTGCACATGCATCATAAGTGCCTCCTTAATCATATAGCGCTACGGATTAAAAAAGTGAAGTGAATGGCATTCTTAGATTATCGATGAGGACGAGTCCTATTATAG
The DNA here is from genome assembly GCA_948146395.1 of Fragum whitleyi. Classification (NCBI taxonomy): domain Eukaryota; kingdom Metazoa; phylum Mollusca; class Bivalvia; order Cardiida; family Cardiidae; genus Fragum; species Fragum whitleyi. The sequence continues at coordinate 45,069,829 of OX411543.1, read as the reverse complement.
TCCGTTTGAATTCTTTATGGACCAACATTTGGCCAAAATTATCAAATATGAATTGGTGAAAAGTAATTTTTGCAAGTCAAATTATTTTTTCCATCTAATACCATGAAGAATTATGTTTTTCAGATTTTTTTTAAATAAAATAATGATTTTGTCCGTCCGTTTACATGTGAACACCTGGTTTTTCATACCTTGTTGTTTCTATAATAAACGGAACAGCGAAATGTTTGTCCAAAATTAGGTCTGATTTGAATAGGGGTTAAGTCTAAAGTGAACAGTTTTTAGTGAGCCGTTTTTGTATAAAATCGAGTACATTTATAAAATAAATTTTGTCCGTGTAATTTACGTGTTAGGGATATTAAACTGACGTTATCCTTTCTTTGTACAAAAACCATTTGACCAGATATTGAAAACAATCTGTATCTATTTTGAGATGAACCCCATACTAACTTATTCAGACCAATCAAAATGGATATTATAACGAAATCGAGGAAAACCTAGCAAACAGACGAATTATAACGGTACAAATCATGTGAGATTTAAATTTAAACTGGCGTGGTCGTCGGAATGCTAATTAGCATGTCCAAATAAGGAATTATAGTGATTTAAAACCACGTGTTTTACGATATGTTTACAATTTCTTACAACTAAACAGCCTTCTCCACCCCTCGTGTTTAAGAGCGAAAAATACGAAATAATTAACATTAACTAAATAGACAAAATCATTGTATTAAAACCACTTTATCCTCAAAAATTAATTTTTGGAATGGTATTAGGCTAAAATTAAGATATTGCCAAATATCAAACATTTTTGCCAACTTTTTTTTGTGTGTAATTGATGAAAACGTTGGTCCCTATACAAGTCAAACGGACTATAACATCTTATCGTGGCTCAATATCAGACTAGATAATACTTTCTGAGAAGGAAATATTGAAAAAATCTAAATATACAAACACAATGACCTTTCTTATATATGTGACCCGTCAAGGGAAAAGTGACCGTCTGGAACTTCGTTAAATAAATATATGAAAAAGAGATTGGTTCAAGAACAGGCCAGCCAGAGGTCACATTTCAAAAATTCTTTCATAGGATGTTAGATTAATTATTCTAGATTCAAAAAAATCAGCAAAGTGCGAAAAGTTTCGACCCTAGTCAGTCTGCGCAATCCGCGCAGTCTGACAAGGGACGACACTTTACGCACTTCCCATATGGTCCCTTTTCGCGTTTTATGTGTCTTCACGGACAAATCAGACTCTTAAAAAATCAACATCAGCTAAAACCGTGCAAGTATTTGATCGATTAATAAAAAAATGTGATCATTTCGAACGATTTGGAAGCATTTTTGATTAATTTCGGAGCCTTTTTGATTAATTTCGGAGCCTTTTTGATTAATTTCGGAGCCTTTTCAGGGATATTTCTGGACCAAATTCAGGATTGGCCATTAGAATGGGCTAATGGCCCACGTCCCATTCAATTACATACAAAATTCAAGATTTTGATAGGCCATATGCAAAATTGATGGGCCCTTAGGAAAAGGTGGTGGGCCCAAGAACCCTTAATACCTATCCTAGAATAAAATTAGCATCTTATGGGGCCCATCCAAAACTGTAATCAAAGTTAGCATAAAATGATTAGTTTGTCCCCAAAATCAGTTCAGCCCATCCCAAAATAATCCCTGCTTTTTTAGTGATTGGAGTGAGTGTTTGGAAAGAAAAAATGGAGCGCTGGAAGAATTTTTGAATGATTTATCTAGAGTAGTGTTATTTTCAACATGTTGTGAACAGATACCAGTTCATTTAAATTATCATAAAACCGATAATGGATGTATAAATGTTCTTCGCAAAGTAAAACCGATAATGGATGTATAAATGTTCTTCGCAAAGTAGGAATTGGAAGAGTTCCGGAATTGTCCTGTGCAAAGTTAAAATTATTTTTTGAAGGGCATAGTAAGAATTCTTACTTTGCGCAGCACGCTTTCAGAATCGTCCGTACGCTTTCAGAATCTCGACAAAGTAAGTCATTGTAAACTAAGACTTATTGATAGCGTATGCTTTTTTTAAAGATTATATAATTATGTTTTTATTGTTGTTTTTGTTGTTGTATATCATATGAGATTTAAAAAGAAGATAAAATTTATTTGAAAATACTTTTTTTCTGTTTGTTTAAAGACATAGCCATACTTTGCGAATGGTATTTGATGGTTAGCTGCGGTAAATCGTAATTGTCAATGAGCTAAATCTAGCAAATACTATCGTAAATTGATTGAATGGAGTTTAACGCCGCTTACTAGGCTTTTTATCTTTGAAAGATGCGTAATTTACCAAAAACTGTTTTGGGAAAGAACCAAGTTAAAGAATGAATTATTCTTGTAAAAAAAATAACTATGGGGCTTGGACAGACGTTTATCCTCTTTAAATTATTTGGATAGATGCTATATTTAAGGTATGTTTATTTGAGGATTTACATTATATATATATATTTATTTATATATGTGACCCGTCATGCGAAAAGGAACCATCTGGGTTGTGCATAAAGTGTCGACCCTAGTCAAACTGCGCGGTTTGCGCAGACTGACTAGTGTTGAAACTTCTCGTAATGTGCTTATTTTCTAAATCTATAATGTTCAATCTACCTTCGAATGAAAGGATTTTTAAAATGCGACCTCTGTTTGACCATTGCTGGATCCAATTTCTTTTTAAATATTCATTTTACAGAGTTCCAAGATGGTCCCTTTTTGCGTGACGGGTCACACACACACATATCCCTATATATGTGTGTATATATTATTGTTGTTGTTGTTGTTGTTGTTAGGGGGGAATTATAGTTCGACAAATTTTTGATACATCCATCTATTTTGTTTTTGTTTTGTTTTCATAAATAATAAAAAATAAAGCATTTTCATCAGTAGATACTTTTCAAAGCATCATTCTTTAAGATAGCAATGGACAGATGGGGCCGTTTTTTCCGCCCGATGACTTTTTCTTGTTTACGTTTGTTGTAGATTAACAATTAATAGACATTATATCAATATATAAAGACACCTTTCCGTGCTCGTTTTCATGCTAGAGTAATCTTCCCTAGGATGGTACTGGCCATCTTTCAGTTAAATGTTTGTATTCGCTTTCAGTCTGTTAAAGCTTATACCAAATAATAGCTATAAAACACATACCATCAAAAGACCTTAAACACATTGACTATAACCGAACAAACTTGTTTTTGATCAATTGCATTTTGATAGCTTGCCTTCAAAAATTGAATGTGCACAAATTTAGGTCAATTTGAAGGGGGGGGGAATGCCATAAAAACTGATATTTTGGGAAATTAGCCAAATTATTTTTTTCTAATTTCCGATTGGTTTAAAACCCATATTTTTCCCTTATTTGGTGAAAAAAATCAGCATACCTTTCCACGCAAATAAGAAAGTTTTCGGTCATTTCATGATGACTCTTCCTATTTAAATGGTAATTCTAACGTATATATATAGTATAAAGTATTAGTCCAGTCATAAAATTGATATCTAATTATGAAAAATGCTTTGTGATGAAAAGTATCATTTTTTCACTTCATTTCCTACAGCAGAATTTTATAAAATATGGTCTATTTAAACAACGCGCAAAAAAGTCCGTAGAATAAACAATTACCGCCTTCCGGTTGATAGAGTCCAGAAGTCGGTGTCCATTGCTACCTTAAGAAAAAAGACTTGTTCTATTATAAACACACAAAATGTTCCACACGAAAACCCCTTTTCGTTGTACCGGAAGCGATTGATTACTTTAATGGAAGTTACTGGTATTTCCGGTGCGAGGGTTTCCGGTTGTCACCAAATCTCGGCTTCTGCGTGACTGCAAATGCCATGTCTCACTTTCAACAATGTCACTTGATCAATGTTGTTTCCACGCTTGTTTTCGTAGGCCTTTCTAATATTTGCATTACTTCCAAACGTCTATTTGAAATGATCAAATCGGATGTCATTAGATCGTAGTATATTGCTTTAGTGAATGCAAATATTGATCAATAGCTGCAATAAATGGAGTAGGGGAATCTCAACGCACGTTCCGGATGGAAGTTGGGGGAATTTTAGATGAAAATTACCGACCCAAAGAATGCTTTTGCAGGAAATTATCATGGCCAATTATTTTCAAATTTCAAACAGTAACGACGGAATATCGCTGTATGTCAGGCTTCTCAATACATAATTAAGGGATTTAACGCCGGGGCGCCTGAATTGAATAAATGGATAGTAAATAACTTGTCAGATAGTGATTTTTTTATTCTACTCGATACTTTATAACCAAATTATCATTCTTTTCTTCAACTCGAAAAATATGTTTAAATGAAAGTGATAATAAAAAAAATATCTAATGCATTACACAAACAATCGTTCAATTAATTATACATGTGACAATATAGGTAAATTTAGCCACCAATTAGAATACACAAAAATGAGTTTTTCAAACTTTTCTGGCTTTTTCTTTTTTTGGAACTCAGCCTATTTCTTGTGTCTAAGGATACACTTGTAAAAGCTTTCCTAATGTAGTTCTGCAAAGAAGAAGTAGTAGAATTTGAAGTTCTCCAAGTACTTCTCCGACACATGCCATCGAAAATATTGTCATCTTAGTCAGCTTTGTTTATATAATCAGTTCTTTTCAATATAAGATAAGGAAGTTAGTCCAAAATTATATGCTTTTATTTGTTTTTAGTCTATTTGGCAATATTGATGATGAATGAGCCAACATTATAAATAACCAGTACATTCCACACATGGGTAACGACTTGTTGGTATTTCAAAAGAGCATGGTTGGTAATTCCCTCGCAAAATTGCTGCTATTTACATTTATGAGCCAATCTGGGAAAAAATTATCCTTTTAACCAACGCATGATACCCTTAAGGAATTTAACAAGCTCGGCTGTTTTTGAAAGAAATTGTGTAACCATCTATTTCATTTTACGAATGTAATGTACATTGCTTTTATCTTTTCTTATACGTAAAGTTACTTCTCATTTGATACCTGAGACGTTCACGTTCTTCTGTTATTAGAGTTTATCTTATCTTATAACTATACAAAGCCGCGGCAATAGCGCAGTTGGTAGCGCGCCGGACTTCTAATCCAGGGGTCTATATTCGCACGGGTTTTTAGAAACTTGCATTTCTTTTAGAAACATCTACGAAAACAAGGCAAATAGAGGTTATAAGATAAATATAATACGTACCTGGTGTATTGTATGAAAAAACATCTAACTCGGTTGTGGGAATTGACAACCTTGTAAAACCTTGTTAACTCTAAGTGAAAACCCTCGCACATTATAAGCTTTGACAAACAGATATATATATAATACGTACTTAGTGTTTTGTATGGAAAAAAATATCTAACGAGGTTGGGAGAATTGATCATTGTCGAGGCTCTGCCGAGACAATTACCAATTCTCACAACCGAGTTAGATATTTTTTCATACAATACACTTAGTACGTATTATATTTATCTTATAACCTCTTTTTGTCTTGTTTCCGTCGGTGTTTATAACTGAAATGCAAGTATCTAAAAATAACCACAACATATAATGTTCTAAAAATAACTATGTGATATCATAAAAAATATCATACGGGATGTTTTCATACGGATATTTGTATAGTTATAAGATAAAATGAAATTATCGATAAGGAAAATTCTGCATATATTTTTTAATTAATATTTTGTATTCCTGTATATGCTTTCAAGTATCAGGATTCTTGAAGCTTCTATTTCACATGGGTATTAAACTCCCATCCTTATCTGTTTCTATTTTGGTTATCCAATATTTTATATCGTCCCTTTGTCAACAATACCTTGAAACTAAAAGTACATCTTGAACCTGATGATAAATTTTGATTGACATGGCAAGGATATTCCGTTGTTGAAATTCTAAAACAATTGTCCAAAGGACTACTTTACTTAAAGTGTCTCCTGTTATCAGTAGCAATATATAGCTCATAGTTTTATTTTGGGTAAGTTCTTCAGAATATCTGCCATTTTTCAAGTTAATGCCCATGGGTTATATATAGGTTAATCAAGTGTACATATGGTTTGGATACAAAGTGAATATAACAATGTGCCTCTTTTAGGCCATAAACAATAGTACATAAGGCGATAAGGGATGAAGGCGATATTTACCTGACCTGATAAGTCGTATTCCATTTAAGAAAACCTTCGCTTTATGATCATTTCAAATGTCCATAATCAAATGTCTGCTAACGCTTTTATTTATTTATTTATTTATTTATTTATTTATTTATTTATTTATTTATTTATTTATTCATTTATTTATTTATTTATTTATTTATTTATAATTATTTAAGTTCGAGAGTAGTTCCGTTAGAAACCTGTCTGAAATTGTAAAAATCTGTACTTTTTTGTTCGGTGATATGAACTTATCAAAATGATGGAAAAAGCGTACTTCAAGAGAGTGATTCGTTCTATACCTCAGCGGAAACAAAGACACAAACAAAAATGAAATATTTTCTTCATTGAATTTAGGTTTCTTTAGCTACCAGCCTGTCCTACAGAATGCTTGTTATTAATGTTACTATTGTATCTCGCAATTGCACGTTGCCCTTTAATAAAATATGAAAGACAGGTTTTTATATGTCGATCCATTAATGTAATCCGTCATAATTATCAGTCGTTGATATAGTAATTTTCGGACTGGAATAATTTTATATGTAGATTAAAGAGCTGAATAGCACCAACATAAATAGTTCTCATTAACTGTTTACTTGATAACTAAGTCACAAAATGTCCAAATTGGGGGGGGGGAACACTAGCTTCAATTGACAGATCGCTGCAACCAATAAAAAAAACACCAATTCAAACACTCATTTATGATAAGATGAAATTCTGAAAGTCGAACCTCGACATTTTCCTCCGCTTTTTTGATCACTTTTGTCAATCACATCGTATTTTACAGGAGGCGTACGGGTTTGTTTGTTTGTTTGTTTGTTTGTCAAAAAAAAATGGAGGGTGTGTGTCATGACAAAGAAGAAGGGGAGGGGTCAGTGCCCAAACAATACAGAGTACATTATTACTGTTTCAGGTCTGCTTTTCTAAATTGTTATGTTTTCAAGATTTTGACAACCTCGTAAGTGTGCGAGATATTGGTAATGTCATTTACAAGCTCCTGTTTGTAATAAAGCTTTACACATTATTCTCTTACAATGACATCGTTTACAGTTTCTTGCAATGAATAAGAGAGATATAGAGAATAACGCGTTAGTGTCAAAGCCGAGAACAGATTACATTAATATTTTAAGACACTTACATGTTATTCTATTTATCATGTAATCATTTTCAGCGTTTGATTAAAATTAACCGTTAAAATCAAAGAAATTCACTTGAAAATTTATGCAAATTGTTTCTAAAAATAGACTGCCTGATATCATATCATGTTATCAGACAGTTGATATCAGGTCAATACAGGCTTCATTGAGTGATAAATTTTGGTAATTTTTTTGTAATCCTGCATCAAACTGATCCCATTCTCTGTACATTGCGTCGACATCACAGTCGTACCTCTTAAATAAGACTTCATTCTTCAAAACTTTTCATTCTTTCTCTAACTTTGTCTTTTACCTTGACCTTCAGTCAGAAACTCATCACCAGGTAACAAAAGCCAATCAGTCAATTAAGATTTGTGATCATCCGCAAAGTGGTATTTTGGCAACAAAATCCATTTAAATAATGACTGTAAAAAGTAAAGAAGTCAGAAATTAATTTGTAGTTTTGCCTGCTTACTCAGACGAAAGCCTTGTTCTTATAAGTGTTGCGTATAAAGAATTGAGTCGTACAAACAAGGAAAATGATTTTTGGATGATACACAACATGTATATATTAAGTATGTGTGACTTGTCGCGAGGAAAAAGGGCCATCTGTGAATCGGGTCTAAAAGGACTGAATCTGGTTAAGACGAACCATATTACGAATTAAAAAAAAAAGAATTTCAGAAATTTTTTATCATCATTCTTTATATCTGGAAATCATCTGGTGACTAAAAATTCTATCATTATAAGCCAGTGCAGGACGCGCACATAGACGTATCTAGGACATTGAAATGTATACGCACTAAGATGGCAACAACCAAAGAATATGAAGGATAAAGGCGATATGAGGACTGACAAAAGATGAATGTCCAATGTCCGCTCCCCTTTTATGATTTGAGCGTTGGTGAATAATCAATACATCGTAACTAAGCTTATTCAAGCTGTAGTTTCGATGTTATGATCATTCATCAACGATATTTTTCAACAGAGAATTATTTCTTTACGCACTTGCGTAAATTTCGTAATGGTAGCTACGCCCTTGTCGCAACTAGACTAGGTCTTTCCACAAGGTCTATTTGTATAGACACATATAACAACCGACTGTCTGATGAAAAACCACCATCTACTTGTATATAGAGAATAACGTGTGTCTTTAAATATCAATGTTATCTGGTCGAGGTTGGGAGAATTTGATAATTTTTTTCACAGCCGAGAACAGATAACATTGATATTTCAAGACACGTACATGTTATGCTATTTTTCATGCAATCATTTTCAGCGCTTGATTAAAATTAACCTTTAAAACCACAGAAATTCAGTTGAAAATTTATGCAAATTGTTTCTAAAAAAGGACTGCCTGATATCATATTATGTTATCAGACAGTTGATATCAGGTCAATACAGGCTTCATTGCATGATAAAATAAAATTTCGTCACAAGGAAATCAAGACAATTCCACCTGTACCTCTCGTGCTAGATACTGCGCGATTCAGAGATAAAGCACAGGTTGCAGTATCAAAGAAATGACAAAATAATAAACATTAGATAATGACAAAGTGTCTTTCAAAAATTCCAGGTCAATTTTCAAATCAATATTTACAAAGATATTTTCCCTCAAATACAAAGAAAATAAAATGTGTCTTTGAAGCCCATGTATATTTTTATATGTATGCAAAATTTTGTTGAAAGTGGCCTTATACTTACAGAATAAATAGGAAAAATACACCCTCAATTTGCAAGGACGTCACTGAGGTGAAATTTGTGTTTGTTCAGAAACATTCCAAATGATATTTTTCAGTTGCACACTATTTTATTGGCTATAAGGAACATCCCCTATTACATCATATTGTTTAAAGGCCAGTCAACCAATCAAATCAGCTGAAACCATTTGGTATGACCCAGTTTTACAACAAAACAAAATGGAGGATAACAGAGAAAGCTGATCAGAGTGCTTCTGATTAAAAAGGCTAGAAACATTTTGAAACTCGCTTTAATCAAAATAAATTGCTTGATTTACCAGAAAATTGGTTTAGATAACATGTCCTACTATGATTGAATATTTCCTGCATGTCTTTTACTTCATTTTTTTTTTTTTTCATTTTCCGACATTTAGGGAATCCAATGGTCACCTCAGTGATGTCACTCAGTGATGTCCTCGAGTTTTTTCAATGAAAGAAACCTTGTCTATATTTAGCAAATATACAATTTTTTGTAAAAAGTTTTTTGATACCGCCACCTATGAGATAAAGGCAAACACTCTTTATTTATTCTAAATCAGACTTGTAGATTTAGATATTTTTCAAGAATCTAAGTTTTTGTCCATGGCCTAAATCATTACGATGAAAATGGATTATTATTATTCAAAGCATGCACGCCGGCGGTACTAAAATCCGAGTTATAAAGAACAATATTTGTTGTCTGAACAAAGTAAAACAGAAACGAATAAACCATATTGAATTTAAATAATTGGTATTAGTATTGAAGAAAGAAAAGCAACAATTTACGATTTACCGACTTTATTGAGGAATTAAAGCCAATCTTCTGACGTCTGATGTTAACCATACGGTGTTCAGTCAATACGCGACTGCGGGATTGCTCCGTCTAACGCGTGCAATTCTCGACTAATCAAATCACGGGGAATTTTATGTTTCGGATCTACTCGGTACTTGTCAAACAAATCAGGAGTAAATTAAAAGTGTGTGAATTAAACACCTCTTTATTAGTTCAGTAAAGAAATAGAAACAGCGGCAGTGACATTGTTATCACGGGAAACAACACCAGCTAATCCACTTTCCATTAACAAGATAACAGTGCAACATTCCTTCTTCGTTTATCGAGATACTTAGTAAAAATAGTCTACCAGTCCCCAATTGATCCACAGCACAACAACAACAACAACAAAAATGTAAGAACATAAAATAGAAATTCATCATTTCCGACATTTTTTTTTTTTTTTTTTTTGAAAAAAAGATACAGTTAATTTGATAAATGAAATATGGCCGGTGAATAGTTACCAATTGTATTTCCCTGTAGATTGCAGTCTTCTTCGAGACTGTCAATCTAGAGGTCCCGAGTTCGATCCCCAACGGCGACACTCATTCTTCACGACTATTTGTCTCTCACCAATGGGTTGATTATCGTAGACCAGTGAGATAGTAGCTGGAGGCTAGGAAAGGGTGTGATGGTTGTACTGGTGAGAGAAATACTAGGAATCCATTGCTCCAGCCGCCGCGATATAACTGAAAAAATGTTGATAGCGGCGTTAAACTCAATTCAATCAAAAAGCCCCACCCCCACCCTAAAAAACAAAACAAACACACACACACAAAAACGTGTAGAGTTAGTATACAGAAAAAGTTTCAAACCACGCAAAATAAATTAAATAAATAAAAACGACAGAAAAGTTCATCTTTCTGAACAAGTAGAACGATTAAATCAAACTGCGTTTTTAATTTAAGTGAGAAAAAAGTCTTAAGTAAGTAGTGTAATAAAGCTTTCAAACACAAATATTGACAAACAGAGATGTTTTATTGATTAATAAATTTCGAATTTACATACAAAATAAATCTTGTAAACGTATAATACATGATTGAATAGATTCTCCAGTCAAATCTTAGGACTTGAAACGGGTCAAATTAGATTTGCTTTTCGTCTGAACTCAATTTGATTTTTAACTCGTCACAAGAAAAGGAACCTCTTATCAGAGAGAAATCTATCAATTGCGACCAGTTTGAGCAAAAAACGTTTAAATGATAACTTCCCCTTTACGCGGGTTGATTCAGAAACTCGTACAATGGGCTTCTTACTTCCTTATTACTAGCGTGTTCGTAATATTTAAGAAAAGGAGAAATCTTCGGATGCTACCATACTTTTAATTGTAGCCTATGTTGAGTGAGTTCCACACAACATTAGCGAATTCCTGGGATCTCCCAGATTAGATAGTTTTCTTTAATACTTTTTGGTGGTTTATCGGGAAATAACGGTAGATTATCACTTGATAATCTCACCGCAAAAGCAGTGAAATCATCAAAATTTTATATCCCGCTTTTGTGCATTTCACCCTATCTGACGCCAACTATGCGGGGCGAAATTAGTGACGTCAAAATGAACATTGCATATGCAATCACGCACAAATGACGCGCTTTACGAAAATATGTCCTAGAAATTTCACATTTTGTCTCATTTTTGCATTAAAGAAATAGATTAATCGTTTGTTTTTCGAGCGAGATAGATAAACATTTCATTTCGTGAACAACAAAAACTATATATTTTCACCACTCGTGAAAAGATAGCTTTTGTTGCTCACTCAATGAAATATTAATCGATCTTACACTGAAACAAACGATTATCCTCTATTTCTTCAGTAATATGCGCATGTCATACTCATGATGACCATTTCTTCAAAAGAACATGCCAAGATTTCTTATCTACGGTTAACAACATCATTAAATTGAAACGATGACTAAGTTTGGAATGATTTTGGAATGAACTTGAATGAGTGTGTGGAGCGAGTTTTGAGTGAACTTAATGGGGGGTATTCCAATATCGCAATTTTTGTTCAGGGTGAATAAAATTAGCGATATTAATTACCTCCCTTTAATAAAATATGTATACGAGGTCTATAGATAGCTTCATATTCTCCAAGAACCAATCAGACATTTGCAATTTCAATAATGAAAGTGAAATCACGATTTATTTCTAGCTAAATTAATTTCGAATGTATACTATACGCACCTATACACGCCTATACGGCCTTTCGATTAGTGCCTTTTGTGATCCGGTAAAAGGAAATACAATGTAAATGAGTTTGAATTTTAGCTATTTGTGTGCCATCAAAAACGTTCATCGAATACCCGGATAGTCTACTCCTCTATGAATCCAGCCATATGAATTACTCGAAGATGCTCGTTAACTTGTAATCGGAAATCAGCATTTAGAGTCTTTCTAGAATAAATCATTCTCTTTATTGCTTAAAAGCAGCCTCGAAAATTCTTAACGGATTTCTTCATGAAAAAGGAATGTTGAGCCCTCTCACAACCTTTAATGTTAAAAAAGTAAATTACAAATTTCAATTTGAACATCATGGTAGGTTAGACAAACATTGCTTAAGATTGACATGGTTTAAAGGGCGACATTTAATTTTGTTGAATTAACTTCAAACGTGGTTGATGTTCGAGTATAGTAACATTATTGACATTTTATAACCACGTTCTTCCAGTTCATTAGGTTTTGTCACTTTGAAGGGAAGGGGTATTTGCATACCACAGTGTAAGTGAGAAACTGTACGATTTGATTGATACAGAGCAGGATAATTCTAAACAATTAAGCTGAACCTGGGTTTTCTGTTTATCTATTAAATTCATTCTAGGTGATATATATTGCTTTAAAAATGAATGCAAATAGGAAGAAAATGCATTTCCTGTCGAAATAGCCAGTACATTCTCATATATCGGATTCAAATAAACTGAAACCACCTTCTAATCGGACACTGCATGTTTTTTTCTTTTTGACGTACATGTGTTTTTATGAAAAATAATCGAATATTATAATAGTACAAAGCGGCAACTCAATTTCTAGGATTTTGATAAAAGAGTAGATTAAAAATACCGATATTACATGTGAAGTGGACAAAAAAGCACACGAACATTATTTTGAAAAAGTCGCATTGGTCGACACTTTACGCACTTCCCAGATGGTCCCTTTTCGCGTGACAGGTCACATATGGAATTGCTGTTCTAAACTGCTGGTGAGAATAACATGGTCAATTGTGTCAAACATCGCCGACAAGTCGAGTAGTACCAGTATGATGTTCCCGGTATCAAGTGATTTCAAAATGACATAGTGGACTTTAAAGCACTTTCCTGTTTTACAAAATTTTGGACCTGTCAAAGGTTTTGCAGACGAAAATTTAAAGTGGATTTAATTTGAAAAATAACCATTCAGTAGGGTAGAAAATAGTGTGGAAAAAGAAGAAATTGCTTATCAGAAGCAATTTCTTCTTTTTTCACAATGTTTTCTCAATCATAAAATCATAGGCACGTAAAAAGCAGGGATTAAACAGCAAAGGGTTAAGCAAAGCTGTGTCCGTCTAGCGAAAGCTTCTAAAGGCAGACCGGTTCAATTCGTGTAAATTATTGTCCAACAAAAATCCTTCTATTTGAGTGTCCGTGACTTTTTGTAATACTTTTAAAACAAAAGTTAGATTCGAGACAGGTCTTCATTTCATTTTTATCAAGATAAGGCTTCTTCAACAAAGGCTTGACATGTGAACTTTTGAAAGGTCTAGGTACATGTTTTGTGCGAAGTTCGAAAAAGTCATCTGTACACGAAAGAAACTAATTCACAAATTTAATTTGGTGATTGCAGAACGATGCGTTTCTCAACATCAGTTGTAACCGATCTATAATCATTAAGTATACTTGATGATTTTGATGATAAATACTGTTTATATAATATGTTTTTTTGAAAAAAAAAACATTGGTCATTCGACGCATTTAAGGTATTAGTTTGGGAATAAGTTTTAAAGAAGCAACATTATTTTGGACGCACATTTTCGCCAATGATGTGAATTTATTTCACTCACCATTGTTAATTTTGAAAATGGGGGTGCCTTAGTAACATTGCTTTTCCTCGAATACATTTTGGATTAGCTGTCTTCTCATTGGACAGACTTTCTCAATTCAAAAGACACATGCATCTTCATTAAGTAATACTTTTCGTGCAAGGTTTAAATGACCGATTACAGGTTGTCTTCAGTTTACAAGTAATTCTATTTCAGTATCTAAACTCAATGAATTCGCATAAATTAGGTGTGCATGTTAATGAATGTTTACGATTTTGACCAAATGCATCAAATATATGTATATTTATGACAAATATAGTTTTAAAATATCTTCATATCGCTTAAACTGTTATGATATATTTTCAGAACGTTGGTATTTTCTACCATTGCAGGTGGATTCGCACAAAACAGGACCTTTAAATTAACATGCATAGAAACATTTAAAGGTAAATACTGGAAATGTGCACTTAGCCTAAATACTATAGATGAGCACAAGCACAATTAGAGTCCCCATTCATTCCAGTATAGCTAAATCATAGTGAAAAGAGACATTTAATTTAACAGAAACAACTTTATGATGGCTGGATAATATTTACCGAAATTATAACAGAATGTAGGCAAAATTACTTACTGGGGACTACAACATTCATTTATTGAACTCAGACTCAAAATGCCCTTTTGAAAACAATAAGGTTTGACCTATTTTCAAAACTTACATCTCGAGGCGATTTGGTCTGTTTTTGAAATAGACGTAGGGTATGGTGCAACGTAACGTTATAATTGAAATAAATCATTCTGGCTTTTTTTTCTTTTAATTATTTGCCGCAGTCGGTAGCGCTTCGGATTGTCAGTCTTTAAGTCTCGGGTTCGATCCCCGACGACAGCACTCCTTTTCGTCTATTTGTCTCCCATCAATGGGTTGATAATAGTATACCTATGTAAGAAGCAGCTGGGGGCTAGGAAAGGGTGTTATGGTAGTACAGGTGTGAGACATATCAGGAATCCATTGTTAGGTGTTCCCGCCTCGATATAAGTGAAAGAGTAAAACCCCATTTATATAAACAAACAAATCAAATTATGATTATAGGGAAGTCAATGCACTAAAACAAAAAAGTATATATTTATTATTTTGTTGAATAGAATGAGATATAGTGCTAAACAACCCTAAAAGTATAAATTTTTGTAACTTATGTTGTGATAATACATCATATTTTATACAGATCTATGCATTTAAAAAAAATAAAATGACACGTGTGTTTGCATAATAGGTCAAAGTGGGTGGTTTGCAAGACTAAATTTTGGATCTAAATTTTATTTCAACTGTTGTAGCAGTAATTTATAAGTATCTTCCATTATTTTGATATGAGCCATTTTTACCTAACCGTCGCACAGTTGCGACACAGTTTTGGACAAAATGACTCTTTTCCGCATTTTTAGCTCACCTGAGCACAAAATGCTCAAGGTCAGCTATGTGATCACTTACTGTCCTTCGTCCGTCTGTCCGTCCGTCAACAAATTATTAAAACATCATCTCATCCAAAACCACTGGGCCAATCAAGCTGAAACTTGTATGGAATTCAACAGAAAAGTTGAAAATGGCCGAAAATTGCCAAAAGTCTTAGAAAAGATTCTTCTCCTCCTAAACCTCTAGGCCATTCAGGCTGAGACTTGACAGTGATGTTCCCCGGGTGAACCATTTCAAAAGTAATTAGAATTTAATTTCATTATAACTCTGGTTGCCTTGGTAGCGGAAAAGGCTGAAAAAATGGCCTAAAATTGCAGAAAATCTTAGAAAAATTCTTCTTCTCCTAAACATTTAGGCCAATCAAGCTGAAACTTGACATGGGTGTTTCTTGGGTGTAGCTCTTTAAAAGTTGTTTAAAGATTTTTATTTCATCTAAGACTTTTGTTTCCATGATAACGGAAATGCTGAAAATAAGCCGAAAATTGGGCCGAAAATCTCAGAAAAAATCTTTCTCCCCCTAAACCACAAGGCCAATCAAGCTGGCACTTGGCAGGGATGTTCCTTTCAGTGAACCTCTACCAAAGTTTTTAAAAGAATTTTTTTATCAATCAAAAACTATGGCTTCTATGATAATGAAAATCTAAAAAAAAAATGCCAAACATCTTTGAAAAGGTTAATTTTTCTTGGGGCGATCAATTTTAAACTTGGTAACTTGGCAGGCATGTTCTAATGTGAAGGTCTACTAAAATTGTTAGAAGAATTCAACTCCATCCATAACTTAAGTTGCCATGGTAACAGAAAGGTTGAAAATCAAATTGCAGCAGGATAACATTTAAGGTGTCTCTTTCAAAACCACCGTTATGTTCATCGAACAATATCTGGTATTTATAACATGGTTGACAAGTTTTGAGTTGCTTTACACAGACGAGCGATATAGGACCATCATGGTTCTCTTGTTGGGTGTACCGGTATAGCTGGAATTGTATCATGTTGCCGAACTACTTGTACTTATTTAGAGCTTCATTTTGATGCATTATTAGCGGGGCATACTTCTTTTTGTTGGAAAATGATTTGTCCTCAAAATTGGGTAAAAAACAATTTACATGAATCTTAACGTATTACAAAGATCTGACTTTGTTTAACAAAACCCGGCTCCATTAAAAATCAATAACAAGACAGATTTAACTTCATAATAGTCAACATCACATTTGTGAGCAAATTGTTTCAGATGCAAATATGTGATTTTTATTCGAGAATATTTTATAGATGAGAATCTAGTAATATATACTAATGATATAACAGATTTGTTTGACTTTGATGGTGTACTTGTTTTCAAGCAAAACTTAACATAATACGTTATTTACTAGAAGATTTTTATATCAATAACACATTAACATTTGAATGAGATACATACATTTCCTTTTTAACGATTTAGTACTCATTCATTGTCAATTGCACATGAAATTTTCAATAAATTCACGAAATCACTCTTGGATTTCAAACGAATAAAAGACGCCATAAGCGTAAATAAATGTCACGGAATGTTAAATTCCTAAGTACGGCTAAATGATTTGTTGTTTGAACCTCTGGCTACATTGGTCGTTATCTAACCACAAGGGCATTTGTGTCCCAAAAGTAAACATTTGTTTACTGTGAAATTACTGCTCGGTAACTTAAACCGTATTTAACACGACACGACATTGTCCTTCCTTATTCATCAGAAAATACAGCAATTTATAGAGTTTCAGTGATTTCGTAAACGTCTCTAATTTCAAGCTGTGTTTCGAATGAGAATAGCAATTGTGTCCACCTTACACGGCGAAATTGAATGATTGCTGGTTAAGTCATGCTTAGAAAATTACACATGTTTATTGGCCAAATAGACGTGAACTCTTGAGTATAACACACACAAATATTTAGATGCCTTAAAATGTCGTGCGATTCGACGTCAATTTCGCAACCCAAACAAATATCAGCACAAATTATTACCGGGACAAATGTTCGTAAAGACGCCCAGAACATTGGTATTTACTCCAGTTTTCATGTATATATATATATTCAGATATTTGTCCGAGATGCGAATTTGACGTTAAATCTCACGACATTTAAGTTTGGCTTTCGCAAATGAAGTGTGTATTATTGCAGTTATATATATATATATATATATATATATATATATATATATATATATATATATATATATATATATATATATATATATATATATATATATATATATATATATATATATATATATATATATATATATATATTAAAAAAAAATAGCGGAACCTCTCCCTGTTCATGAGATAGAGGTCCTACATATCGCGTACTGAATTCAGATAAGCACGATATAGAAATCCTGCTTTACGACTTAGTATTTTTTTTTTACATATCTTGGTTGAACGCTAATTTTCCGAATCACTTTTCTTAATTTTGAACAAAAGTGTGTTTAATTATGATATATTATAAGCAAGCAAGAAGACTAGTCTTGTAAGATATCTTGCGATATTTATATATTATGGCTTTGAGAAGATATCAGAATCCTTACAAAATCATTCTTTGTTACTTTAACGGTTTATTTTAAACAGGTTATAGTGTATTTAGTTAAAGCTACCGAAGAAAACGAATTGCCTCAGATTCTATGACGATTATCAAACAGAGGGTATTGAATGAGTAGTCATTAAATACCGAGAGGCTGTGCCGATCTTTTATCTGTTTTAGATGACGAGTTTGATAATTTCGGTATTTACTGAGCACAAATTCTCTTCAGTATGTCGTCATTTCCACAACGAAAGATTTAACATTGTTATCCGTTCTTAGCTCATTCGAATAGTTAGTCCACTAGTGTAATATCTCCCGTGTAATATCAAAAATATTCAACGGGGTTATTTGAGACATATATGATTACAAACGGAATGTTGATACCTAAAGGCACAGAAAGGAATGAGAGTAAAGGAGACTATATAGAAAAGAGTTAATACCCATTCTCTGTAACGTCTTAAACAATTTTGGCACACATGTTCTCCGATTTTGATGAAATTTCACATACAGGTACAGACTAATAATAAGAGAAGAAATTGACAAAAAGAATGTTTTCAGATCATCTGGTTACCATGGCAACGACCTTCAAAGCAGAGAATTTTGCAAAATTAAGCTTTTTTGAAGCTATATAATTTGGTCTTTATATGAAGATGATGGTTGTTTTCGTATGTATTTGATAGAATAGGACCTAAAATTTTGAACTAGATCATTTGTTGTGACAGTTAGTGTCAAAAAGATTGGTAACCATGACAACAAATGTGGCTTATTTTGATAAATTGATCTGAAAATGTTGTTTATAATTTCCTGTTTTTCTTCGCCTATGTGTGATGTGTAGATGAAATTTATTATGTAAGAGAAGCAACAAAGCTACACCTGAAAGTTTACATGTGATGAGAAAAGAGATCCAATAAGCCTCTATCAAAATACAAGAAAAAAAGAACAAAAATTGTAATAGTTGCCATGGTAATTTGCTGATCCAACCCAAAATTAAGCATTTTTGGGGTGATTTTGTAGCCTTTTTCCTAAAAAAATGAAACCAGTTTACACTATTTTTTTATATATAAGTTAGAGGGAGGTTTGAACTTTATTTAGGATTAAGAAATATTCGGGTTGCTTATCGTTGGATACCCGTATCCAAGGACTAAAAATGGGCTTTTGTTCGGTGAAGACCCTCGTATAAGGACCGGTAGCCTTATTACATTCCAAATAAAATATGAAATTATAAAGCATAATTTGAAAATTCAGATTCACCCAACAACTACATTATTTTCTGTTTTACGACATAGCTTTATTATCGACATTGCATGGTCGAGAGCAATGTTTTTGCAATTTTCTCAGCAACTTCAAACCACAGAAAATAGAAACTTGTTATTGTGTTTAGAATAGAGGTCCTTTACTTTACTCTACTTAACGAATTTAGGGCTGCGAAATATCTACTACATGTATATGAATTACCTCCAAGCTTCCGAAAGCATGGTTATATTCAATGAATATCAACTGACAGATCTTTTGTTGGAATTGCTACCACGACCCACTTTTAAATTATCAGACTAGTATAATATCAGCTATGCATTTTTAAGGTTTTATACGTTTATACGTGCGTATTGAAAACAAACACTCTAACTTAGTCAGTCCGATTGTATAGCTTAAACCTAAAATATGAGACCATATAATACTCCAGTATCATAACACTGCGTGGTACCTTTCTGTACTCAAAAATATAATCAGTGGGGCAGGCGATGGCTTTACTAACATAAAGAATGGATCATTTTTAAAGAAGTGAATCGTTTGTGACCACGTTATCGCCACGGTAAAATAAATATAGAAAGACAAGATTTACAAATAAAAAGATAACCGTATGACGTTTTAGATATTTATTAATATTAACAGCGGTATACCATCTCAACTATCAAAACTTCGCGCTTCACTTGTAAATTAAATACAAACAATACTCGGGGTATAGAGAAGCCCTGCCTTACGCATAAACTTTAAGGATAAGTGAATCAACGGAGGTATGGTAAAAAGATATACCTTTTCAGCATGGACAAAACAGAAGTTAATAGGAAACGCTAATATGATTGATATAAAGGTGTTGCAGTGTGAATGATAATAATGAAGATGACTTATCATTCGAATCTGTATAATCTGTGTTTGTATAACCATTGATAGGGTGGTTAAATAAATATTTCTCACACCTATGGGAAAGTAAAAAAGCATTCAAATGAGTATAAATATTTACATAAAATGGGTAATCACCATATCTCGGCGACTTTAAGCTTCAGAAAGGCGCGTGTATTTCTGTATATTTTAAAACGCATTTCACATTAGTAAAATGATTCTTGAAATACTCAAACCAGAAAATAGTTTACTGGTATTCTCATAATTCAAAAGTACAAGTATTATTGAATCAATTCAAACAGAGAGAACGCAGAATATTATGTAACATATCAAGACTGTTGGTGATGAAAGGTTGACAAATCTAGGTGATTATGAAGGTAGATGTTTTTTACACTGAACTTTTGACATGAAAGTGACACATCCAGTGTATTATTTTCGATTAATTGAATGGAATAAACTTATTAAGCCGTTACCCGCCAAGAGCAAATTTTGTGCATGTATTTAATCCAAAACCAATTTATGTATCCTTTTCACCACCTTCCGTAAGTGGAACCCGTCACGAAAAATGGGACCATGTGGGAACGCCGTTAAACAACCATTTGAAAAAAAAGACAATTGTTTCTTTTTAGGTAAACTGGAAGTCTTATTTCAAAAATTCACATACAGAAAGAAAGGGTGGACCTTCCAACTTAGTACGAAAGTGCACTAGGGTTTACAATTAATGCACTTACCAGATGATCCCTTTTCGTATGACGGGTCGAAAGGCGTGTTTATATCAACGTAACAGTTATCGCACAGGTACATTTAAATATACACGAGAATTTACCGTATAAAACTATCTCATTCAGTAAATCGAGTAATTTACGTCGTAGCCCTCGTGGAATGATGAGTTATCAAATTTATGGTCTGAAGTTTGTAAAGCTGAGAGACTATGGGTCTCATGTAAACAATTTGGGTTGAAGAATATTTCAAAAACTTGGTTTATCAGAATACGAAAGCTTTTTGACAGGAATGTCCAAAAATATAAACGTCTGTATTGGTATAACCAGCAAAAGGATATATTAAATGAATGTATTTCAAGGAATACGGATTTTTGGAAATAAATTGGACGAATAGGTATAAATAAGACTAAAAGTAATTTTATTCCTTTTGAAGTTATTTTAGAAGATGGATCAATATCGTCTAGCATACCGGATGTACTGAATAAATGGAAAAATGATTTCCAAACATTATACAATGGTGATATTATTAACGATGATAGCGAGCAAAGCTTTGACAATGAAGACCATAACATCACTGAAGCTTTATTTAACGAGAATTTCACTATCTTAGAAATCAAGGCTGCAATTGATAATGCAAAGATTGGCAAAGCAAGTGGAATTGATAGCATCCCTGTTGAAGTTTTAAAAAATGACACTTCTGTTTTATTTCTTCATACATTATTTAACGTTTGTTTTGACAAAGGTACAGTTCCTTCAATGTGGGGGAAGTGTATAATTAGTCCGATACCTAAATCGAATTTCGAAGACCCAAGAAATCCTTTATCATATAGAGGAATATCCTTTTCAAATTCTATGTATAAATCATATTGTTCGGTGTTAAATAACCGTCTTCTAAAATGGGCCGAGGAGAATATAATTATAGTAGATGAACAAAATGGTTTCAGAAAAGGCCGAAATACTATTGACCATTTAGCATCACTCACTATTATAATAGAATCTAGGAAAAAGATAAAAAAAAAAAAATACTTTCTGTGCATTCATTGATTTCAAAAAAGCATATGATCTAATTGATAGAGTTAATTTATGGAACAAGTTACGTGACGTAGGGGTTTCTGGTAAATTGTTCAAAGCCGTTAGATCTATATATAAATCAATTTCTACATGCGTAAGAATAAACGGATTACATACTGATTGGTTTGAAGTAAAACGAGGATTAAGACAAGGGTGTGAACTACCTCCCCTTCTTTTCAATTTGTTTGTTAATGATCTAGCTCTATATTTGAAATCATTATAATGCGGTATCGTACTTGGTGATGAGAAAGATTGCATATTACTCTATGCTGATGATATTGTTTTAATGGCAGAAAGCGCTGATGATTTACAAATTATGTTTAATGAGTAAGATTCTTGGTGCATTTCCAATCTCATGATAATAAACCCTATTAAAAGTAACATTGTTCATTTTAGACTAAATTGTATATCAAGAACAGACTTTACATTTAGCTGTGGTAACTCTATTTTAAAGTGTGTAGATCGTTATACCTACCTCGGTCTTGTCCTTAATGAGTACCTAGATTTTAATGTCACTGCAAGAGCAGTTGCGTTGAAAGCAAATCGTGCTCTCGGTCTCTTGATAGCAAAATTTAAATGCATTGGTGGTTTTACTTACGAAGTCTTTGCAAAGCTTTATGATACTCTAGTTTGGCCGGTTATTGAATATGGATCAGCTATTTGGGGAGTCAAGTCTTTTTCATGTATAAATGCAATCCAAAATAAGGCAATGAGATTTTTTCTTGGCGTTGGAAAATATACACCCAATGCTGCAGTAGCAGGTGAAATGGGTTGGTACCCAGCTATTGTCCATCAATGGAAGACCGTTTGCAATTTTTGGTGTCGATTATCCGTTCAGTCGAATACAAGAATTAACAAACGTATTGGTCTGTGGGCTCAACGCTGCTCTGGTCCAAAATATAAAGATTGGTTTTATATACGAAGGATGATCCAGAAGTTCGTAAAATGTGCTAATAACTTTGGCATTTCTGGCTTGTTCAGTATATAATTTGGCAAATGTGCAGTTAAGTAACTGCAGAGTTCATAAATAGTATTATTTTTGCAGAATTATCTTTAGCCGCCTACGGATACGTTACCATAGTAACACATGTATGCTTAGGCGGGGGAGCGTGAAAAAATTTTAAAAATCTGTTAAATAAATCAAGTTTTCTGTAAGTTTTCTGAAAATGTAGTTGTCAGTCATTGGCTAAATTAAATAAGACACTAATAGAAAAATATTTATCTTTTAAAGCTTGATGGGAGACTTTTACGGATACAGAGTATTTTAATAACACAGACTATTCGAGAAAAAAAATGACAAGACGTCAAAACCAAAATATGAATGCCGTTTATTTTTAAATTTATTATCGTGATCTATGTTATTCACCAACCCAAACATTTCAGATATTTTAGAAAAAAGCTAAAAGTGTGCAGTAGAGAATTTTTGTAAGGCTATTGTGGGTATTAAAAGAGGACCAGGCTTCGTAGAAGGATTTAGAATGGTGTAAGTCATTTTGGACGAACGAACTTATCCCAATGATTCTCATTTTTTCCCCGAAATAAAGGCCCTGTATCTGGATCTCAACTTTATTAGAAATACCATGCATATAGCAATTGTAAACGTATTTGGTTCCAAATGTTATGTGGATAATTTCTGTAAGTTGGTGTATCAGGCACAGAAACGAAATAAGAGTTAGCAGAGGCTATGTAGAAGAGAGTAAATAATGACGTCGCATTTGACGTTCTTACTCCCCCGCCTACATGCAGGGTCTCTGTCTTGATTTATGCTCTTTACAGCCGCTGTTGAATGTAAGCATTTAAAAATTTTCATGTCTATCACACAGATGATGTATTAAAAGACTGTACAATTTTTATTTAGATAGTAAGCTTTTCTGTAGATTAATAACCTCATTATACGAACTTTTGGATCAACCCTCGTAGTCAATGAGAAACTCTTAAACTTAAAGTGCTCAGACTTTCAATCAATAAATAGTAGCAATGATAAAACTAAATTGTATGACAAAGTAAAATGCGGGTTAATTCAAGAATTCTTACAAGAATAGAATAATTCTCTTTCCAGACAAAGTGGAAGGAATAATATTGGTCGAAATAAGCTAAGAAACTATTCCCTTTTTAAATTCAATTTTACAACAGCATTTTATTACAATGATTGTACCTTTACACCATCGTTCGGCATATAGTAAATTTCGATGTGGTGTCGCACCATTGAGAATAGAAACCGGGAGATATGAAAATGTAGACCTGATTGATAGGAAATGTTCTTTTTGTAACGCAATAGAAGACGAATGCCACGTATTATTCAAATGCAACACATACAAAGAGTTTCGACTAAACCTTTTTGAAAAAGCTATTAGCGAATATCCGACTTTCACGAATCTTACCGATATTGATAAATTAAAAATCCCGTTTTCCAACCAAAACTTGATAAGAATTACAGCAAAGACCTGCTATTTAATCTTACATAAAAGATCTTTGCTTTTGTGTAAATGATCAACAGATTTGTTTAATATCTATAAATATGTCTTTCAATTAATAATTATATATATTTATAGTTACTCAAAGAATCAGATGCTAAAGGTGGATACATCACTATATATGAAAATAATTATTTATTTATCTATAAAATTAACACATCAATCTTCATTAAACAGAACCTCTTTCTTCCTTTATGTTATTTTCTTCCCCTATGGGTACTACGAATTGGAAATATCCTTTTCCTTAATTTAGCAACTGACTCTTTACCATATTTTACCTACATATGTAGATATATGTGTGTGTAAACGCTTGATGTTAAAAGATAATTTCTCTTCTTTTAAAAGAATAGTCTCTTATAATTCTTTTTTGAATGGTCATGTACTTTTATATTTGTAAATTGTTCTAAATGTATTGTAATATTCTATGTACATGAATGAGACTGAAATAAACAATAAAACTATAAAACTTTAAATTGTTGTATATGTCAAAGAATTTTCGCGACCCAAACACGACTAAAATTATTGATAGAAATATTGATTCAAATTTTTTTTTAAAAAGTGTGATTTTAAAAATTTTGATTTATAGTTAATTTTTATAAAAATTGTTTTCAGTTATGTTGCCATGTTGCATCATACCCGACATCTATCTTCAAACAGACTGATTTTTTAAATCTTTGTCTAATAAATAAGTCAATAATAATTGTTTGCAAAAGTTTATTATCAGCCAGACTTTTCAACCTACGATAGTTGTATTTTCTACAAAGGGTTTTCCTCCATATTTTGCTCGAAGTCGGGCAGGCTTTATCTAGTTGTCATGGAGTTCTCATAGTTAAAGAATTATCTCCCCTTGCACTTAGACAATGTTTACTCTTTACAAACTTATACAACTGATTTCGTTTCCAACTTTGTGTAGGAAGCTTCAAATTCACCTTTGGTTCAATACAATTATCTCCCCTTCGACTTAAACAATATGTTCCCTTTATACCCATATACAACTATTTTTGTGTCGCAAATTCCATCTTCAGGTTTGGTTCAATACTTATGAAGCTGTCTGCAAATATTTGTCATACATTGAAGTTTTTCAAGAAATTTTGTTAAGCTTAAGATCCCCTGGGTTCATGAATTATCGTCCCCTGAACTCACACATTATTGTCCTTTTGTACACATATACAACTTATTTTCTGTAGCAAGCTTCTCATTTTGTTTCGGTTCAATACCATTGATACGTTTTAAAAATATAGATCACATAGCCTTGCTCCTCCTGGTTCATGAGATCCCCTTAAGATAGTCCGACAACAATAGGCACTTGTTCAAATCTTTATTAGATAAACACATTTATTACTTTACGATAACTTGACAAAAAACAGCCTAGCTTTCCATGCAAATTTCGGAGAAAATGCGGGGTTTTTTTAAATATACCGAGAAAATTGCCACAAGAGGCCAAATTGTAACGATTCATGTTTTTGAGTAGGTAATCATGATTCATTGAATACGAAGAACTAAAAATATTTGATAAGTAACATTTTCAGGATGATAAAACGAAAAATGTTCTCGAAAAAATATTATTTTATTCACCGAAATCTACTTTTAATTTTTTCATCAACAAAAATAATTCACCAACATTAAATTAAGTTGAAAGAAAATGATTGAAAATTAGTTTAACATTAGAAGAATTAGAAAAGATAAAATAAGTAGGTGTATCAAGGCATTTTGGCTACTTTTCTTTTCATGAAACCGCCAACCCTCCAAATTTCGGCTTTCACCTTTTTTTTCGTATTCTGGTAATGAATATTCCTAAGACAAGAGTTAAATATCGCTGTTATTCAAAACATGTGTATCATTGATATTTATATACAGTTAACAACATCGTGAAATTGACAAGGTGAATGGTTTTGGAATGATCTAGGATGAAATTGTGGAGTGTGTGCAGCGAGTTCTGAGTGAATTTAATTGGAGGTAATCCAATATCGCAAATTTTGTTCAGGATGAACAAAATTAACGATATTGATTACCTCCCTTTAATAAAATATGCATACAAGTTCTATAGTTTTCTATTTCTTCAAGATCCTATTAGTCCCTTACAATTTGAATTTTTTTCGGTGAAATCACGATTTTTCTCTATCCAAATTTATTTCGAATGACATTGTTGATGCTATATTTTTCTATGGGTTTGAGCGTTTTTGTGTGGTATGAGTGAGTGTTTGAGTGATTGAGAATGGTTTCGATCGAGATGATTGTCAATTTCACGATGTTATTAACTGTAACTGCTATTTAAGTTTCAATTACTGATTATCAAATCACTTTGGAAGCAATTTAGGTTGATAGATAGTTTAAATGAAGACTTGTCCCTTTTGAGTTCTTCTTTAGTTACAAGACAAAATATCCACACATGTCATTATTACTGAGAAGGAATGGGGGCTTCTTCCTCGGCACGTTTATCAAGGAAAATGCATATGTAAGTGAAAATAATAATTATAATCAGTCCTATCATCATGCATACAAGTATACATGTATCAGCCAATGAATAAGATAATGCATTTCAGCAACACACTTTAGCGTCGATGGTAGACTTAATATCTAAGCGTCATGTGTTGAATCTTCTAGAAAAAATAATTCAAATAACAAAACCAGTTGAAAAGGTGATACACTGGCAGAGAAATGTGAGGTTTAAACATTAATAAAAAAAGAAATATTTCTTGCAACCATAGTCCTCTCACTTTCAAACAAAATATCCTGATTCTTTAAAATGTTAACTTTGAAAGAACTATAGTGTTGTTTTTTCAGCAGGGCCACAATAAGAAACGAGCCCCGTGTTCCGGCTGACAACATGTTGAAAACTGTTTTCAAATTATGCCTCGCTTTGCGCGTGAAGTTGCGTTCAATGCGGGTATATCTGCGACGGAGGTAGCTCTTCTCCTACCTCCACCATGTCTCCTTACAGGTGTACCATACTGTTGGTATCGTGCCCAAGCTCTGGTTACAACAGTATGGTGTACCCCTAGTGCCATGCCAATATCACGGTGGGAAGCTCCTTACTCCACCATACCTACAGCACGCCACAATTGTTTGACAGATAAATGTCGTCTGACATTTGTATTAGCAATGAGTAACGACTTAAGAGTCAAGAAAGTACTGAAAAACAGAAACTAAGCATCTGCACGAAACCTGTGCATGTACAAAATGAGAAAGGACAGGTAAGAAACCGGGGTTCCTCATTTTGCACGAGTCTCACGAGAAATTTGTTAATGTATACATATTAGATATCTTGTCAATACATTATTTCACAATTTTAAACACGAATAAGATTATATATATATAATTTGTTTAAAATTGTGAAATAATGTATTGACAAGATATCTAATGTATACATTAACAAATTTATATATATCAGCTCCTGTAGGTCAGCGAAAAAGTTTGGTGCTTAGTATTAATTTAAAAGCAACTGTGTGTTGAAATCTCAACCTTCAATTCAATTTTGGTTCCACTCGACGTTGTCCAATGGGTCTATTATTATGGCATACTGTCCGTCGTGTGTCCTTCCGTCCGTCCGTGCGTCCGTGGGTCCGTCCGTTATCTTTTACTTTAAACATCTCGGAAACTACTTAGCAGAATACAACCAAACTTCACATGAATGTTGGCCATGGTCTTTCAAACTCCACCTTTAAATCCTTATCAGACAGATAACATGAACGTTACGGGTTGTTGAGTCACCGAAATATTGCCCAGATATTTTGTAAATATTCTCTGCAACTACTGGTCAAAATTCAACCAAAATCCAAAGGAATAATGTTTAGGACATACTCATACAGATTCCTTTAGTTAATTCTGGTCGAACCGATAATGTTGGTGCTACGGAAAGTCGCGTTGCCTATAAATGGCCTCATGTGGTGAAATATTTGATGAAACTTATGTATTTGAAACTACTGGTCAGACTTAAAAACAAATTTTGACTTTTACAAGAATTGTGCTTGGGACATGGTCTTTCAGATACCTTCAATTTCATTTCATCACATAATACTAACTTTTACCAAATGATTGTGGCTACGGTTTCAACAACATTTTAGTTAAGTGATATCATACCTTAAACTTGATGTTTGGGGATTATTTCTTTGAAATAGAATAACGTGTTAACTCGATCATAAACTCGAGAGTACCAGTGGAGCCATACTGGCCCTCTTGTTCTTGAATCATGATACAACTTTATCTCCTTAAGGTTAGCGACTTTGGACCCTGTGTTCCCTTTTGCATTCATTTTTAATCTACTAGGATTTACATATAAAAATATATATTGACTAAGCGTTGATAATCCAATTACATGGAGTAGGCTTTCTTTTTTTTGGAGAATCAAAACCTCCTCAAATTTCCATGGTCACATACTGCGACAAGCTTTAGTATGCCCAGGGGTCTATTCCGTAAAATCGACAATAGTTCCCAAATGTCTAGAATCGAGACTTTCTGCGCTCACTTGATTTCCTGAATCTGTAAAAAATACATATACTATCTTTCTTTATAAGAATTTTATAACTGCGACCTCCGATTGATCTCTTCACTAATCTTTCTTTTATAATTTCAAATATGTATTTTATTGGGTTTCAGATGGTCCCTTTTTCCGTGACGTGTCACAGTCTGTTAAAGAGATAAACGTAAATGGATGTAGGATTCTCTCTGGCACACGTCGCATGCATATATCCAAATTTTAAGAACGACCGATGGGTGGGCTATTAGACTTTTGATAAATACGTTAATTTGATTTAAATACGGGATAATGATTTAAATGGAGGATAATTACCACCGATTTTTTAAACCCCGTGCAATACATATCAAATAAGGTTTGGGTTTTTATTTATTGCAATCGAAAGCTTAATTGATGCAAATTTCTAAATTGCTCACCGTCTTATTACGGATTAGCTAATAGATATTTAACAGCCTTCACCACAATCTAAGCAGGGATTTCGGGTTTTCTTTTCTTTGGCCCATCATGAGCCTAAACATTTCCAAAGCTTTTTGTCACTCTTTGGGAAAAAATACACATTTTTATTCATCATTTTGCTTTATCTGTACTTAATTGGTATGAATCAAGCTCCAGAGAAAAGAAATCCATAAAATTGAATGCTGCGAAAATTATATCTTGTTAGTTTATAGTCCCAGTTTGCGTCTAGAGTAAAAAAAATCGCCCTTTTGTGGATGTTCTTTGAATATTTTTTCCTGGCTAAGTCTTGTGAAAGATCAGTTGATTAAAAATACAAATCAATCGACAAACGGCGGCCTTTTCGTGAAACGCATATCTGCCGTATAAAGTAAAATAAGTGTAAATGAAATTTTGGCCACGTGAAATACGCCCAGGTGAAGGAGCGGTATTCAAATAAGAGTCCGAAATGTTGCGGATCATACATATTTATTAAGTTAGGCCAATATTTAGATAATCGCGTCTTAATCGTTTGAATTACCGAATATTGGAACGACAAATTAAGCTTATTTTTGAGAATAAAAGTCTGTTTTTGTGTACAATGTCGTCTAAGATCATTGTCTTGTATTTAGGAAATTATCACGAACACAGACGGGGGCTTTAATTAACAATGCTCCATTTTAACAACTGGTCAAACCTTTCAAACTATTTTACTTTGACAAAAGTTTGATAGGAGGTGGTCCAATGGTCAAATCATGGAAATTTAATCATGAAAATAGTATGACCGTGTTTTTCACGAGAATTTAAGTTTTTGTAAGAAGCCTCGTCATCGAGAATTACTCTTTATTCTCTTACAATTTGCGTATGCGCATCTTTGTTTCTGTACAGTCTGACGAAAGTTTTCACTATACGCTCTGAAGGTGATTTTAGATAAGTTTATATTAAACAATAAGTTATTCTCCATTCATATTGTGGTCATCTGGACTACTCAATTTTGGCGTCACACGCATGTTAATATTCTTTGATACATATGCTCAAATGACACTACCACCCGGAAATTAATCATGGCTTAAAAATAAGTATTCATTCTATGAACTAGGAATACAAGTAACACTATCAAAACACTATTATATGATTTATAAGAAAAAAGAAATAGAATGTGAAGAATACCAAGGATTTTGCGAGTCGAACATGCAAATGAGTGTGGTTTTCTTTGCTTTTAAGTCTGTCATACCCATCAACATTATATAAGTTGTTACTAGTCAACGCTCCTTTGAACGCTTGTAAACATGAATACTTCATTTATTTTTTTGCTACAAAAGTCATGCAGTGGAGCACAAGAATAATTCCAAATACATAATATTTTATGGAAGCAAATACCGTTTGATCAACCCTTTATTTCTTAAAAGATTTAACAGACTAAGTTAAAATGTTAAATGTGTGTATGCTTACTGTCGTGGGAATGTGTTTTGCCACGTAAAGAAGCGTACATACATGAATTGTTCTTGAAAGCCTATGTCTTCAGTGTTAAGTAAATGCAATATCTATTTTTTCTCGGTCAGTCTAGATGCAGTTTGACATTCAATTTTACGCAGCACAAGTTATATTTTTTCACCAATGGACATCCCTAATGGTTAGTATTTGACATTTCAAGATAATTTATGTGAATATTTTCACATTTATATAAATATATAATAGATACTTAAGTGTTTTGTATGAAAAAAATATCTAATGAGGTTGGGAGAATCGAGACTCTGCCGAGACAATTATCAATTCTCACAACCGAGTTAGATATTTTTTCATACAGTACACTAAGTATGTATTATATTTATCTTATTACCTATGTTTGTCTTGTTTTCGTCGATGTTTCTACTGAAATGCAAGTTTCTAAAAATAACTGCATTATATCATTGTTCTAAAAATAACTATGTGATATCATTAAAAATATCATATGGGTTGTTATCACACAGATATGTATATAGTTATGAGATAAAGTTATTTATAATGTACTAAATAGTTTATTATAAACATCGTAAACGACGTTCAAGTATTTTCAAGCTACGTGTTTTTTTTTTTTTTTTTTTTTTCCATATAGAAACTTTCGGTTTGATGTTTATTAATAACGGTAATGTAATTACACTTAATTAAATCGTGATATTGACACCAATTCCGATCAAAATCATTCTAAATCACTCACTCAGCACTCCATTCATTTATTCAAAATACTAAAATGATGAGATGAATAACTACATTCAAAGAAAATATCGGTAGATAAAATCCACGATTTCACTTACATATACAGTAATTGAATTTTGTAAACGTATGATGTGTGCAGGAAGACATAGAAAGCAATTCATAGAACCTGTAAACATATATCATTAAAGGGGGTAAGTAATAAATATCGCCTTTTTATCTTAAACAAAATTAGCGATATTGGATTATCTTCCTTGATTTTAACTCAAAACTCGCTCCACGCACTCATTCAATTTCATTCAAAAATCATTCCTAATTAATCCACCTTATCAATTTCACGATGTTTTTTTTAATTTAGCTAGTTACATGTCAAATGTCCACGTGGATACCGAGCTCCTTGGTAACGTAAGTCCCCATGGTTAAATTTTCAAAGTTTGTTTCCTCCCTTATTGCACAAAAGACGCATTATTGACTGTAAAACAGGGATAACATTGTTTGTTAAAATCCTTGGTGTGTATCTAAGTCTCCAGACGAATTGTTCCGTATAACAAAATGGCGACAGCTAGACTGTGTCACTGTTATCCGTCATGTTCAGTTGCCTTGTGTTTGTGCTGCGACTGGAAGCCATTTCGAGAACCATTTTATTGTCAGATCGAATGAGGCAGTTTCACTGTGGAACCCATCTATTGTTTCCTTGACAAATATTAGCAGCACTTAAGTTAATGATCCGGAAGATAACACTTCATTACAATTTCGTTATGTGCCCCTCATTCAACCGTTGTGCCCCCGTGATAAATGAGAACTAATAAAACTACGGGTCTCGGGGAAAGTTTTGATAGAAAATAAAACTTTTGCATTTTTTGTATTTCTTTTACTTTTTTATGTGTTTTCTTTCTTTATGACGATTCTTTAGCATAGCACTATAAATTGTTAAAGGCTTATCTTTACAGCTGAAACACTAAAGTTTTTGGTCATATCGGCTAAATTTGGCGAGTCAAACTGAAAGACCAAGGAACATTCCTACAAAATATGCACCAAATATGTACCCAAAAAGTTGTTTCAGATTTGTTTTCATGCTTCAAAGAACTGCATTGGACTTTTTCTGGAGATCCATCAATCCAGAGTACCTTTGTTCTATTCTTTTTGCCCGATCAGAATTAAATAAAGCATGTCCCTATTCCAAGGAAGGATCATTCCTATAAAATTTGGTTGGATACTGCGTAGATATAAAATGAAGAAGATATACAGATAGGAAAAAAACAACGGAAGCATTCTGGACGAACACATGCAGTGCCATGATAAATTAACTCGCTGGAAAAAATAAATCGTGGTATTTGTTCACAGTTCACAATAATTATCTGTCAAATAAATTTTGGGGATTGTGCATTGCTTATTTAGAGATAAATAATGCATGACAATTATTATGACAATCAGTTTAAATCTATTTGTTTTATTATTTTTTGCATTACTTTTATTACTATTATTATTATTATTATTATTATTATTATTATTATTTATTATTATTATTATTATTATCATAATCATTTTATTATTTGCCTCGTTTTTATTAATTGATTTGTATTATTTTTACTATTTACTTACTTATTTTATATTAGATTGATCATGATTACATCTTACTCTTAAGAGGCTACACACACACAAAAACACACACACAAACACACACTCTTTAACGACCGTTATTAGTGGTCCGGTAAGTGATCGCTTAATACAAGTTTCATTGTACACGTATAGTTCCGCAATCCAGAGTGAGTGGTCAAAGGTAAATTTTGTCTATACAGGTAAAGACAAATTTGACCTTTGATCACTCACTTAAACTCGTTGATCTATAGTTGATCAATCAAAATATACTCAAGCAAAGTATGGGTATATATGAAAATACCATTAATATTGCGAAGATTTCATACAATGTGAATGTGTTTCAATGGTAAAGAATAAAATATAAAACATTCCTTAAACTTGACAAATTTGAATTTTTTGATACCGACAATCTTGAAAAGACAGACAACGATTTGCTGCAATTGAGGAAAGCAGCGGTTGTCGAAATATGATATTCTTGTACAAACGAAACTGTAACCCGACAAGATAATAAATTTTTGAAATTAATCTAGTTACCCTTCTGATTGTTGGTCATGTGATAGTGGCTCAGACACGACCCCTGGTGATAGGATGTGAAGTTACCATGGGACAAGGGTAAAAGTCAAATAGGTGATGAGAATGTTAACCTTTCCTTCGTTTTCATTGGCTTCCTTTCGTGCTCATATTACCTTCAGTATATGTAAATGTATTTAAATGGACAGCAAATAAAGTAATAGTATAAGATCAAATACTCTTTTACTTGCTTGAAATTATCGGACGAAATCGAATTCACTAATTCCTATTCCTGTCCAATAAAAATTCCGAATAAGGCATGAATAGCAGCTAATTCTTGTAACCAAAAGGTTCTGATTGATTGTTTTGACAATCGTCTTCTGTAAGTTTTGTTAATAATGGGACTTTTGACACCAACCAACCCACAAATTGAAAATAAACACATTTTATTGACGGGAGCTGAAACCTTATACATCGCTTTACAGCTTCTGATCTTCAGAATATCGCCTGCAAATAAGAGAAAATGGTTTTGAATAGGATTTTATGCCTTTTGAACATTTTTCAGTCACATCGCGGCAGCTTGGGCACTTAACAATGGTTTCTTAGTATTTCTCACACTAGTACTATCGTTACATCATTTCCTAGCCTCCAGCTGCTATCTCACATAGGTCAGCGATTATCAACCCATTGACCGGAGAGAGAAAGTCGGATATCGAACCCGAACCCTAATGATCGACAGTCCGACACAATACCAACTGCGCTTTGACTGTGCCCAAAACGAAAATGTAACTTTTCGAAGTGTTGATATAGAGGAGTGTGGGATTGATTTGGTGTTTATTTCATACATTAAATTATATTTGGCTCAATTTCTCACAAAAGATAGTTTTAGTCAATGCCAAGCTAAAGAAAAAGTCGGAAGGTCAGTTCAATTCTATTGTAAGTGCCAATAAATATAAAGCCACCTACAATAGATTACGCCGACCCCTCGAAGTTTTTTTTTTATAACTTGTAAATAATCACAAGGTCTACGAGTTAACGAACATTTCAAATCAAATTAGGAAAAAATGATATTATCTTTTAAGCAAGGAAAAGGTCTTAAAATCAGACTGCTACCGAGTTTCTGCAAGTGACAGAATAGATTGTTTTTGGTCTATCAGATTGATTGTCTTAAAAACATGGATAAAATTAAGAAGTGTCGTTAAAATTGGTATCACGAACAAATTAGCGACATTGATCTGCTTGTCAACGACAACATTTACGACAATGATCAAATTTACGACGGTGGATACAGACGATATCAACATGGGATTAGTCCGTCAAACGTCAGGTTGGGTTTCCTTGAGACATCGGAGTGTACGCCTGAAATCAATGGGATTGGATGGTCCAACCCTGGTATAGATTTATGGAGGTCTAGAATAGTTGTCTCGAATGAATAAATAAAGTTTATTCTACAGTTTGCTTTCATTGTGTGGCCACTATTTCTTGAAGTATTGCATAAAGATTATCAACAGAAGCCTGTATTTGAGCCTGTGCATGACATTTCCAACAATTTAATGTTCGCAATGTTAAGACTAAGATCAGCCTGCTTCAGTCACACAGTTTGATCAATGTCTTCACTTTGCAATATATAGAAAAATACGGAGCTATAATCTTTGATCAAATTCGCAGAATATTCTAAATGTACCATACGATTGCTCAGGCTCCTCGATTGTGGTCAATCATGCACACATTGGAAATGTTACATACATCCTATTCTCGTTTTTGTAATGTTCTACTGATCTTCCTTTAGGTCCACGAGAAATTTTCAAAGGATTGTGAGGAAGTTCATGGGGTTGCTCACGGACACGTCGGTATATGACATCTTTTAGATGCAATCGAGGACCTTCATTGATTCTTAGTAATAGACGTCGAGAATGATAAGGTCTCAGCCATGAAAGCTCGTCATTCCGCACGTGACGTACCAAACATTGATGAAGATGGTGTTTCCGAAAAACAAAAGGTTAAAAGGACATATTTCAATTTGAAAATAAAGCGCAGTGTTGTACTGCGTTTTGTTTTCAAATTATAACATGTCAAAAAAATTTCCACAGATGGTCGGAAAGCATTTTAGGGATTTGTAATTCCACAAGCTTACTGACCAAGTACCAGCAGAAGCCGAATTTCCCTTCAAAATGACCCAACATTACTACACTTACGTCCGAGGTACTTTCCAGTTCACAACGTAAAGGTATGAGCAATGTTTCGAATGCTAGCAGATGGTTGAAAAAAGGAAGATCTACTGAACCAATCAAAAAGAATATTTCTTAGTAGTATATTGACACGAACCACGTTTGGGCTTGGTTTCATGACCCTTTTAAAACAGCCACGAATGAAGATTATGGGATTGAAGAGTTTCATAAATATGAGCAAGCGCAGCCCAAACAATAACCATTATCACTCCCGAAACGACCACCGTCATCTGTATGTCTCGTAGCGTAGCGTTTACCTCAACTTTAGATATAACTGTTTCATTTATAAGAAGACAGGACCGAAAAACGCGCTATTTGGTTCTATCAAATGCTTTCTTTTAAAACGAAATATTTCGAGAAACTTTGATGATGAAAGATAAAATAAACTTTGTCCTCTGTGATGATTAAAACATTTATTACCTTATGTAGCCCGAACGTAAAGCACAGCTTGTGACATCTAGACACTCACGTCTATTATCGACACTATGAAAACTGCTTTGTTACTGTGCAAAATCCGACAGCAGTTCTGGTCCCCAGATTGTAATACTGTTTTTGTACTCAAAAAAGAATTTACCAAAACTTCAAATTCAAATACTTCGATTTTTTTTCAACTTCAATTGTACAATAAATGAATATAAAAGAAAGTCCACAGATATTATCTCTTGTTTCCATGCATATATCATATAAATTTATATAGCAACATAGTTACAGCTCTAATCTCACAATTAAATTTTGACTATTTAATACCAAGCCCTAGTCCTAGGTTCAGGACAAGAAAACGGGTTGCAAGTAAAATCTCGCTTTGCACTCAAGTGCACGTGCAAAGCGGGGTAAAATTTGCAAACAATTTGCATGGTTTTGTCATTCAGTACCAAGGGCTGGAGATGAGGGGTGCACTTGGGGGAAATGATGATGAGTAATTCATGGGTTAAGTTAATGTTAGTTATAGAGCGATGAGGCAACTAGCTTTGCCATTTAACGAGCTTTGCAATAAATTATTTCAAAGCACGTTTACATGACACCATCTACGATGAAACTCATTGTAAGTGCACGTGTAAAGCCGGTAAAATTGCCAAAAAGTTTGAACCGTTTGTCATCCTGAACGCAGGGCTGTTAATGTCCTGGACACGACTATGTGGCATTCGGAACATCACTCGACCATTTCCGTAAACTGCAACAGACCTCGGATGTATGCAAGGCGGATGGGTATGTAACGAAATCGTGTATTTTGTTAGACGGAAGCAGTGTAAGAAAAACTAGCACTGTAGATTTAAATATTTTACAGTAAATAACGGCTGAAAAATCTTAATTTTTGAGAATGACGATTCATTCTCAAAAATTAAGATTTTTTCAGCCGTTATTTTAGATTCTTAAGATATTTATATTACGATACGATGGTTTCACGTCAGTGTCTTAAACGAGTAGCGTTGACGACGTCGAATGTTTTCACTCAAAGTTTCGAGGGCTAACGCCAATTTAACTGACGCCATCGAGTTTTTCCAAGGCTTTCCCGTAATTTTTAAAAATAGTCCGTCTATGTACATCCGAGGTTGATCGTGAGATTGGCCGAGTGGTGTTCCGAATGGACTTTGTGGATGAGGACATTGCTACTGCCGTCCCTTTTGCGTCGACTGTCTTATTCTTGGCGAAGCATTTATGGATTGACATACTTTAACCTTGGCCATTTCTCTTTTCATTATCTTGGAGTAATACATGTTTGATCACTTAAACAAGGGCATTCCTTTCTGATTAACACTAGAAACGTTTAGCAAGAACTATACTTCTTTACAGCTTTTAAACTTTTACTATGAGCACCTGTAGCAGAGCGTTGGCATCCGCCTTACGATGCTTTTGTTCACCGTTTGCAAAGCTACGAAGGTTTTCAACAGTAACTAGTCCTAACCGCAAATCTCAAAAAAGTATTTTCTTTCTTTTAATCATGTCTAACCTACATGAAGAAGTTGGATAGCATACAAACGACACAAATGCGAATTAAGACCTAACAAGACGGAAAATAAGTATGACAAGGCAAGCCTTTGATGTTTGACGAGCCAAGAGTCGGAATTATACATCAAATAGAGATGGGTTTATTAGCGGATAAACTCCTTTTTTTCTTGTAAACAGTTTACGTCTGAATTAGTCTGAATGATACTTTTAACCATTTCTATTAACTTTACCACTTTCACCCATTACCCATTAAATACTAGATGGAAAATCTTTGGAAGTGAACTCTAGATTCCGTTGTAATTAAGATATGAAGAGAGTATTTGTTGATTTCAGGTAGGTATGAAACTAAAAAGTGAAAGAAAAATTCGCTAAGCGAATTCACACATGAGTGTGATTAGATTTTTTAGTTTCATACCTCTATGAAATAAACTTAGTTTTACCTTCATATCTTAACATTTAATATCATTCAGCAAACATGTAAAGATGCGTTAGTTTAGAAACAGATTTCTTTGGGGACTACTTTTTGCGGAACCTTCAAAACAGCTACATACGTAAAATTGTTTCTCTTTTTAAA
Source organism: Fragum whitleyi (assembly GCA_948146395.1). Classification (NCBI taxonomy): domain Eukaryota; kingdom Metazoa; phylum Mollusca; class Bivalvia; order Cardiida; family Cardiidae; genus Fragum; species Fragum whitleyi. Next base: position 45,031,627 of record OX411543.1, on the reverse strand, counting down.
CCAATCAGAATGCGCGTATCTTGATGGGTACAGCTGAAAATAAATTTTTCGGTCATACTTGCTATCTTATACATTTCCTACACTGGCAGGGACCGACGCTATTTTACCAGTTTTGGGCCCTTGAGTTTAAGGGAGGCCTTGTGGCAGAGCTTTACTATTTTATGTGTCATTCATACCCGTGGTCATTGGCATGTATTATCTTTCCCCAAATAATGCATTGCGAAAAAAAATAATACTCTGACTTTCAAAGCCTGAAGGGAATAACTGCGGAAAAAAACACTTTTCATGATTGATTTTTTTATTGTTCCCGCCCTGATTCTCCATGGCGGTGTAGATATCTTGCATTTAAATTTGCTGTTATTGTTACGGAGTAAGTATATATTCCATAAGGAACTGTTAATATCGTAGATGGCGTGTACGATTTTGAACCAGTCGATCCTGTAGACTTGTGACAAATGTAATAAGATTCGAAACGAAGCCTGTTCGTCAGTCCCGCGTACCTACTGCATGTTTCAAACTTGATACTTTCTCTCGTGCTTTATTTTCTTGAAGACAGGACCTACTATGTAGTAGAACAGAAATACGTCATTAGCGTCAATTAATTACATCACATTCTCCCATTAATATGAATGACTTCCATCCTTTTGTCCCGGGTTTGACCCCTGACGACAGCACACATCCTTTCTGACTGTGTGGAATGAGCAGCTGGAATCTCAGAAAGAATATCTCTGTAAATTTGGTAAAAGAATTACCAGGAATCCGTGGCTGGATGCCTCGCCAGATACAGTCGATATTGCTCGAGCGACCACGTCTGTTAAGCGACCAATTTTATTAAGCGACCACCATAAAAAGTGCCCTCACCGTAAACAAATTCTCTGAAAAAGAGGACATTTTTAACGGAAAAATAGTTATTATTATGTTGTTGGAACCAATTAGAATCGTCTCAATAAGACGATTCTAATGGGTTCGAACATCATAAGATTCGGTACGACTTGACTGACAATCTATAAATGCTATCAAAACAAACTGTCACTTTTATCATGGTATTTCGTACTAAGCGACCATTCCCATTAACGACCGCTTTTTGCTGGTCCCTTAAGTGGTCGCTTTACACAAGTTTTACTGTATATACCAAAAAAGTTTTATAACTGTGTTTAACCCAATTAAAAGTATTTAGAAACTAGGCTAATCAATAGAGTATAAAAATTGAAATTGTATCATTGACACCACTTCCAACAAGTGGGCGAATAATTGACATATAATGACATTCAAAATTAAAAGAAATATACTTAAGGAAAATCGGCTTAGGTCAGCACATTAATCTACTTTTCGTGCTTTAACTAATTCGTAAATTTTTTTATTTATTTATTTATTTTTTTTTTTTTTAATATTTCTTAAAAAAGGACATCGATAGAATTAAATAGGTATAAAGATTATTTGCACATAGAATAATTTCAGAACTTTTTTTTTTTAAACAAGTTGAGTTTATAGTTCCGTTTAATTTGTGGATCAAAATAAAAAAAAAATCAAAGAAACTATTGTCTTCAGGGGTTTGATTAAATAAGACGTATTGAATGGGTTTGGTTTAAGATAACGGATTTCTAAGAAAAAAAAGTTCTTGTCCACGATATTACGTAAAGATTCTTAAAACAAGTATGTGTGCATTTTCAACAATTGACATGATTGAGTTATGCAATCATTTTTTTTCCAGCCTAGACAACCACGATATGTGATTAGAAGGTTGTCTGACTGTCTAAAGATATTTTGAGACCTTATTTATCTACACCGCGCATATTGAAGACTCCCTACAGACTGCGCGGTTGCACAGCGAACTTTTGAAATTGTTGGAAAATTGACAAATAGACTTTAATGGAGTGTAAATAACTAGATTGCTTCATCATTTCCTTTCATGATCCTGCTCTTGACATTTTCATTAATGACATATCAGCGTTCAGGAATAGCTTAGACCAGACTGCGCATCCGCAAGGTCTGACCACAGAACATAGATAGCTACTGCGTTAAGCTTCATGTAAAGTGTTTGCGACCAAATTCTAAAGGCGCTTCATTTGCCAAGAAAAGGCAGCATGTCCAGGTATATTATATATCAAGCTATTTATGAGCACAAGCAGTTGAGCAACATAAGCTATAGCGCTATAGCCAATTGCAGTTGCTTGTTCTGTACTTAATGGCCATTTTCTCAATGTTTTGGCTTTACCGCTATAGCTCTGGCGGTCTTATGTTGCTCAACTGCTTGTGCTCATAAATAGCTTCATTTTTAATATACAATATACCTTGACATACTGCTTTTTCTTGGCTAATGAAGCGCCCTTAAAATTGGGTCTCAAACACTTTACATGAACCTTAAGCATATTATGCTTTGTTTGAATAGACATTTTACACTGGTCAATGTTTTCCTCTAATACAGGATATTATATTGTTGGTTGTATTCAGGTCTTTTTTAAGATAGTGGATCCGTAATAGTCTCGCAACATGTCGAAAGTACTGAACTTTATCAGTGTTAACCGAGGTTTCCTTATGAATTCATAAGGAAACCTCGGTTAGCACTGATAAAATTCAGTACATTCGAAACGTTGCGAGACTATTTCGGGTCCACTACCTTAATGTGAAAAAGGCACTTGCGTTTCATATCTCGGCTTAGGACAGGCCTATTGTAAAACAACACAATTATAGACTGATATATGTCATTTCAAAGAAGTTGCAAACGGCAATCTTAGATCATCTAATTTTAAGCCGCCACCAAAGCGCAGTTGGTTAGGCATAAGACTTCCAATCTGGAAGTCGTGGCTTCGATCCCCGGTGGCGGCAAATATCCTTTCCGACGTTTGTCTCTCACAATGGGTAGATAATCGTAAACCTATGTGAGATAGCAGTCGAAGGCTAGGAAAGGTTGTAATGGTAGTACAGGTGAAAGTAATACCAGGAACCCATTGTAAGGTGCTCCGGCCGCCGCGATTTAACTGCGAAATTGTTGAAAGCGGCGAAAACCCCATTCAAACAGACAATCTAATTTTAAAGTCTTTGTATGTCAGAGGAAAACATTGTTGACAAAGAAGGCATTGCTTTACAAACAATTTCTCTTCTTTAACCACTTTTTCAGGGACGCCAACATAGGAATCGTGAGTGAATGGGTGAAGACCGACTATCTGACCGTACCCAAAAAGGGTAAATGATCAAATATTGATATTTTAATTCTGTAGCTCCTTTCATCTTTTGGCCATACATATATTGGTGCATTAATATAAAGTATCGCTTTAGAATTGATATTATATTTTTATTGCTTTCAAACATGTGTAAATTATCAAACATCTTCGCGCTGCATGGAGGTTTCTTTGGGAAATTATTCCAAAACATTAAGTGGTTAATCAACCTCAAATACGCCGTGTTCATTAAAGACTTAAGTAAATTTATATGTTAGAAATTCAAACAGATGAAAGTGATTTACGCGCTGAATTGATTTATTTGGTTAATACTTAAATGTGTCTATTTTATTTCATTGACATACTTATACGGAGAAAATCGAGGGTTCAGTGCAATACTATTGTAAGTGCCAATGAATAAATAGGTTTTTACAATAGTATTGAACTGACCACCTGGAAATGTTCGTTTGCTTTAAAGGACTCGAAATGCGTCCGAATCTGCAGTTATTGAGCCCGCTCGATTTTTTTTCATTCGGATTTAAGAACGCTTTCGACATTCTTTAAGTCATATTGCAGGGGCTGGAGCACTTAATAATAGATTCCTAATATTACTTGCATCAGTACTTCCAGTACATCTTTCCCTAGCCTCCAGTTGCTATCCCTCATAGGTCTTCATTTATCCCACCTAGGCAGCAATCAGGACATTTTCCATAAGATGTTACGCACAAAACGTGTGCAACCCTGTATTATTCCTATATTGCGATGAATTGACGTAAAACATCTGCTGGTTTATGAATGAATGCTGTAAGCAATGCAAGCGCAAATCAACAACCTAAAATTACAAAACATTGTTTTTCTATTTTTTTTTTTTTTTTTTTTTTTAAAGAGAAAGCAAAAGAAAATTTATAAAATGGTAATAATAGCTATTACGTGTATTATAAATATAAAAATAATATCAAAGTAAAAGCGTAAATTTAATCACTTCAAAACGTTAAAAACATCGAAATAAAGCCAGCGTGACATTTTCGGGCATGCTTAAGAGATCTTAAAAATGCTTTCACTAATTTGAAAAATTTTGATAGTTTCAGAATCGGTCACATTTCATCTTTTGTTAAAATATCGCTAACAAACGACTAAATTCGACATTTTTTGGACACGGACATTCGATCAAAAACTGCTTTGTTTGACGAAATTTGAGACAAGTTAAAGAAATTCACTTTAAAAAAAAACAAAAAACACTCTTCCGACAATCATATCATTTTGTTTTTTTAGAAAAACGCAGTTGCTTTTCAAGTAATACACATTTTCTTAAAAAGTACGTTTCATGAAAATTATTTTTTCCGTCTGTTCTATATTTGATCTCAAAAACTCAACTAAATATATGACACTGAATAACATTCGGAACACCACTCGGCCAATCTTACGATCAACCTCGGATGTATATAGACGCACTACTATATTTTTAAAATTACGGGAAAACCTTTGAAAATCTTGGTGACGTCAGTTAAAATGGGTTAGCCTTCGAAACTGTGAGTGAAAAAATTCGACGTCGCCAACACTACTCGTTTAAGTCACTGACGTGAAACCACCGTATCCTTTTATATTCTTAAATAACGGCTGAAAAAATCTTATTTTTTGAGAATGATTCGTCATTCTCAAAAATTAAGATTTTTCAGCCGTTATTTACTGTACAAGATATAAATCTATAGTGCTAATTTTTCTTACACTGTTTCCGCCTAACAAAATGCACGATTTTGTTACATACCCATCCGCCTTACATACATCCGAGGTCTGTTGCAGTTTACGGAAATGGCCGAATGATGTTCCGAATGACTATATGGGAGTAGATTCTTCCTAACATTTAAAGAATCCTGTCGAAACACTGTCGGTGATCAGGATTAAAAACAAAGCTGACAAGAGCCGTCAGTGACGGATTTTGCTCCCCGAATAAGTGCTTGATAATTAAGTATCCCTTAAATCAACAGTAAAAATTTACCTACAACAAATTACCATAACATCCTTTGTATGTATGTTATAATAGCACATGCCGAAGGGTTGCTATGGTTTTATGATGGAAATTATTGACCTTCACAATTTGACATTGAATCTGACCGAGAGCCTTATCGTACTTATCTACTGAAAGGTCTTGTCAAACAGAATAAACATATGAAATATACAGGTTTTTATACTTACTATTGCAAAATTATGGCCAATATCAAAGTTATTATTTTCCATTTCTTTAATCTTAAGAAATGACCTTGACTTTGACAGATGACCTTGAAATTGGTAGCAACAAAACAAAACAATAAACATGTGAAATATAAAGATTCAATCCATTTCCATTTAAAAGTTATGGCCAATTAAGAGTTTCTATGATGGAAATTTTGACCTGGACAATTTGATCTTGACCAAAAAACTTGTCTTAGATATCTACTGAAAGACCTTGACCTTGACTGATGACCTTTGAACTGGTACACAGATAGGTCTTATCACAAGCAAAGCACATGTAAAATATGAAGACCCTATCTCATTCAAATAAAAAGTTATGACCAACTTTGAGTTTTTATGATGGAAACTATCGACCTTGACAATTTGACTTTGACCTTAGGCGAGATACTTGACTTAATTTCAGAAAAAAGGTCTTGTCATAAGTAATAAACACTTGAAATATTAAAGCTATATCACTTACCATTGCAAAATTATGGCCAATCTTAAAGTTTTATTTTCTAAATTTTGACCTTGTCACATGATCTTGACCTTGACTGATGACCTTGAAATTGATAAAAAAAAAAAGGTTTGTCACAAGCAATGCACACGTGACATATGAAGAACTATATCTGTAACCAATCATAATTATGGCCAATATAAGTTTTTGCAGGACAAAAAGAGGGCTTACGTATAGCTAATAACATTAAGGCCCCTCTTCACTTAACACGTTTCTAAAACGTAAATTTTCGATAGTTTAAGGTCAAGAAGATTTGAATTGCTACACAAATATGAAATTTCAGAAACTTCTGACAATGAGACTGGGAGAAATTGGCAAAAACTAGTTCTAACACTGAGGCCTCCTTTTCCATCTCGAAGCCTTAAATGAAGACTTTTTTTTTTAAAAAAAAAAGGTGTCTCAGAAATTTCCTAGGACGATTATAAATGAAGTTTAATCCAATTAGGCCCAGGAGTTCCTGAGATTTGACGGACGGACGGACGGACTAACGGACGAAAGGACGGACGTGCGCGCACAAGCCGGCGACTATATATCCCCCCCCCCCGAAAATGTTTCGGGGAGCATAATAAACGTTTTTAAATGGTATGCAGTTTGCACCTTAGGCCACGTGCAAAGCAGAATGCAATTTCTGAAATGTTTCTCGAACGTTTTCATCATGGTTTAGTATTTTTCCACTGTTGGTTTTACATCGTCTCGCTCTTTCATTCCCACCTTTTGTCTTGTAATTGAACACATTTTAATGGGTTATTGAGAATTATCGGTAGGATATCACTTGTAATTCTCACCGCCAAGATAGTGAATTTACACCCAAAAGATATACCCTGCTTTCGTTCATTATGCCCTATTCAACGTTATCTAAGTGGAGACAAATAATCAAATCACGTTCAAAATGACGCGAGTCAGAAAATTTGTCACAAGATTTTCACATTACGTTTCATTTTGGCAAAAAAGAATAGAACAGTCGTTTGATTTCGAGGAAGATAAGCATATCTTTCATTTATGAACAACCGAAGCTATATAATCACTCGTGGCTTGGCCACTCCTGAATATGTAGCTTTTATCATTGCCCATATGAACAAGAAATGGTCCTCGCACTGAAACAAACAGTTATCGTTGATTATTCTATAACGTTGTCAGCATTTTGACGGACGTCACTTTTGCGAACATAACGTTTGAGGATTATGATTTGAAAATGAAGCAACTGAGAATTGAAACAAAAGCACCGAGGCTTGATTGATTTTTTAGGTTGCCATAGTTCGAATCTATTTGCCTTTTGCTAATTTATTGGGCCTTTCTACATTATTCTATAGTAAATTTTGAAATGTTTGGCGGGTCATATATAAGCGCGTTTGTCCTGTTCTGTGAAGACATTTAGAATTACACAGGCAGTAGAGACATACACGTACTTGTATATAATATAAAGACATTTTGACTTGTGCGTGACATTTCCAACAATTTCACACCTGCACGAGGTACCAACGTTCAGCAGAGTTTACAGTTACATAATACAATACCAATTTATGTTGACAGCCAAAATATCTATTAAGAACTTATCTATCTATATAGTGCGTGGTGAAGAATCTGGAGAGATTGTGCGGCTTCACAGGCCTACCAGAGTCTTTGTTATGCAAAAAACTGAAATTGTTGTCGCGTACAGGCAACGAATACCTATCCGTCTCTTTAAAATTTGTCTGCGATACGTCACAACAATTAGGGATAGGGTATCTATTCGGGTTGTATTGAGTATTTTTTGCAACAATTATGTTCCATATGTGCGGGGGAATTTCATAAGGAAATTGTTCAAAATCTATGAGAACTGGTCAACTATATAAATCAATAATTTCTAGTAGAAGACAGTTAGTTGTTTAGTCCTCATACCATGAAATATTGTAATGGTGAAAAGGGAATTTATTCAAACTCTTCTCATCCGGAACTCATAATAATTCTGTAATCGTAGGAAAGAACAATCTGTCCGCAAGAGGAGATCGTTCAATTCACTGTTTAGTCTTGTTAAGACATGACAATAGATTATCATTTGATAAACTCACCGTCTAACCAGTGAAATTACCAAAAACTTATATCCCGCTTTCGTTCATTTCAACCAATCTGACGTAATTTCAGCCGAGTCCAATTAGAGACGTCATGATGAACGTTGCATAACAACCACGTGCAAAATGGCGCGCTTTAAGAAAAACTGTCCCAGAATTTTCAAATTTTGCCTCGTCTTTCCATTAAGAAATAAAATAATTGTTTGTTTTTTGAGTAAGATCGATTGATATTTCATTCGTGAACAACAAAGCTTGCCACTCGTGAAAATATAACTTTTGTGTTTTCACTCAATAAAATATTAATCGATCTAATACTGTTCAAGACAAACGATTATCCTTTATGTATTTGAATTTGTTTTTAGATATATGACCCTCATTAAAACCTTTCATTGCTTTCAGTTCCTTGATTTGAACGGACTAAATGTTAGAGAATGATTTGAACGGCCTAAATATTAGAGAAAAAGATACCAAGATGCGTCTACCTTATGATTTTTTGTGTGTGTGTGTGTGTGTATGTGTATGTTTGTTTTGTTTGTATATTTGTTTGTTTGTTTAAAAAAAACCTCTTGGCACCACTCAGCTTGAAATGTAAGATAATTCTACTTTACTTTTCAACCCGCACATAGCTGATACTCGAATGTTTTTGTCACTTTGTCGCGTTATTCCATTATAAATCTGTATTCTAGCATCACAGTTCTTTATTTACATTTCTAATTATATTTCCTATATACAACAGTTATATTATTGTGATAACGCGAAGATACGGAAGTCACATTACAATGGTAAACCAACGGCAAGATTGCAAAATGATGTACGCATTTCCTGGTAATTGTCGACCAGTGAAAGGCCGTGTTGTATTCAGCCCGGACCTTTACTCTTCCATGATTCGACGTGATAAACTTGGAATAGAAATCTCAGTTACCGGTATCTTATTCCCGTCTTATACTCGAGACATAGGGTGTATTTTCTAAAGACGCAAGAGAAGGGTTCTATCATTTCTAAAGAAGTGTTTTCGTTCACAATACTAACCGATTATATTGTTTACAAGATGATGGACCGGTAGTTGATCTCCGATGGAAGTTTATTTTTAGGGAAAAGAAAACACAATTTAGATATTTCTATTAATATGATTAATCAATAATATGCATAATCTGTACATTCTAATTTGAAAGGTGATATGTTTATTAAAGATAGATGTGTATCTTAGATTTGATTCAGATGACTAGGTTTTCATGAAAACACGTTCTAATAGATTTGTATTTAAAAGGGTGAAGGGTACGTGATGGTGTCGCAGGAAATAAGACATTGATTTCTGCTTAATGAAAACCAAATATTGATACATTGAGACGGGGTGGTTTTCTTCATCGCGTGGATATAGGAGGCGATTTTCAATTTTTATTTCTTAGCATGATGTCTTTTTAAGTCGTTCTATTTATGACTTAATTAGCATAAATCAATTTTGCATGAATCACCGAATGAATTATTTGAAACATTTTGTAAGAAACAACACGATTTTTGTCACATCTGCCCTGTGTTCAGGATGACAAAACGGTGTAATCTGTTTGCAAATAATTCCTTTCTTTTCACGAAAGTGCAAAGCGGGATATAATTGCAAACTATTTGCACTGTTCACCCTGAAAAAAGGGCTATTCCAGTTAATGACCTACGTAATTTGTAGCTAAATTGATGCACGTTTATATTTATAGCAGAAAGACTTTGAGACACAAGTTAATATATTCCAAAGATTATCAAGGAAGTGAACCTTTATTCAACAAATAGAAAAAGCGGTTGAACATCTTTGAAGGGCCAAAGAGCTTAAGTTTCTGAATAAACATATGTATTTTGTGTGTGTGTGGGTGTTTTTTCTTTTGTGTGTGTTTTTGTGGTTTTTTTTTGAAAAGAGAAGGGGATAACCTTTACTTACCATGTAAGCACATCACGTAAACAGGGTCCATTTTGGTAACCAAGGAAACAAGAATTTGATCAAGGAATTGGAATTAAATGAGATCAACAAAAACATTTTCAAAAAATAAAAACAAAAGATAAGGTATAATGGTCTTTATCTTATAACTATACAAATGTCCGTGTGATAACATCTATATGATATTTTTTATGATATCACTAAGTTATTTTTAGAACAATGATAAAAGAAAAAAAATATCTCGCGAGGTTGGAGGAATTGATCATTGTCGAGGCTCTGCCGAGACAATTATTAATTCTCACAACCGAGTTCGATATTTTATCATTAAAATACAATAAGTATCTATTATATTTATTTTATAACCTCTATTTGTCTTGTTTTCGTCGATGTTTCTAACTGAATTGCAAGTTTCTAAAAATAACCGCATTATATCATTGTTCTAGAAATAACTATGTGATATCATAAAAATATCATACGGGATGTTATCACACGTATATTTGTAAAGTTATAAGATAAAAATATAATACGCACTTGGTGTATTGTATGGAAAAATTATCTAACACGGTTGTCGGAATTGATAATTGTCTCGGCAGATCCTCGACAATGATAAATTCTCCCAACCTCGTTAGATATTTTTTCTAATACAAATCACTAAGTACGTATTATATATTTCTATATCTAGAAAATATGCCAAGGCTGAAAATAGTCTATCCTGGCCAGTCTATGCACATGCGCATTCTGAAAATTTCACACTTCCCAATTGGTCACATTTCACGTAATTGGTCCCATTTCTTCAATGCTTTTCTGTGGAATATCGAGAAATATCAGTAGGTTACCGTTTGATAAACTCACCGTCGTGAGATTATCAAATACTTATACCGCGCTTTCGTGAAATTATCAAAAAAACTTGCACCCCGCTGTCGTTCATTTCACCCTATCTGACGCTATCTAAGCGGGTTCTTATAAGTGTTGGCATAATGTTTGTCCTAAAATTTTCAAATTTTGTCTTATTTAACCATGCTTTCGTTCTTTCAGCCTATTTGACGATATCTAATCGGAACAAAGTAAACTAAATGGCGTCCTTACGTTGCAAAAGTAGTTACTTGCAAAAGGACGCGCTTTGGAAAATTAGTCACAAGATCTTTACACTAATTTTCGCATTAAAGTAATAGAATGGTCGTTTTGTTTTTTTGTAAGATCGATAAACCTTTTATTTCATGAAGAACAAAAGCTTTTTTTTCAATTGAGCTTCCCCACTCGTGAAAATATAGCCTTTTGTTTATTCAATAAAAGATGAATTGATCTTATACTGAAAACAATTGTCCTCTTTACAATACATCAATTGGTGTTGACTTATGAATATGCAATAGTTTTCATATTCTAATCGCAAAGAAAGTTATCAATGTCAACAATATATTTAAATCTGTAAAGTATACCAGACTGATTATCCACCTAAAGTCAAGATGGCTACAGTTAACAACATCGTGAAATTGACAAGATGAATAACTTTTGCGATGATTTTGGAATGAAATCGAATAAGTGCGATGAGTGAGTTTTGAGAGAAATTATAGCGAGGTAATCCAATATCTCTGATTCTGTTCAGGGTGAACAAAATTAGCGATATCTATTTCCTCCCTTTAATACAATATGCATACAAATTCTATGAATAGCTTCCCATTTCTTCAAAAACTTATCAGACGCCTTACATTTTAATTGTCAGTGATATCGCGATTTCTTTTCTAGCTATAATTATCTTGATTGCAGTTATTGATCTTATCTTTATTATTATTATTATTATTTTGGAGCGTTTTTGAATGATTTGAGTGAGTGTTTGGAAAGAATGGATGGGGAGATGAGCGAGCGATTTAGAATACTTTTGAATAAGATGGATATCAATTTTACGATGTTACTTACTGTACCACATTCCCTTTAAATGAGCGTGACAAGACTAAACTGTAATTAAACAACATTGAAAAATATACACCATCACAATGACTGAATTCTGAATTGGCTCATTGTTGTGCCATCTAAAAAGAACACAATGACCCACTGTCCGCCACACATTGCGTTTATTATGAAAAAGTCATTTTGGTAATTCTTAATCTGTTGGGATTTTTCAGCGTCTACAGGCACGCAGACATTTATATAGTCTATCAAAAAGTTAAAATACACGTCTTTTAGTTTATTTATTTATTTTTTTGTTTGTTTGTTTTTTATTTTATTGTTGTTGTTGTTGTGCTGGTGTTGTGGTTGTTTGTGTTCTCATGACAACATAATAACAGGCGGCCATGTTTCGATCTTAAACAGACAGATCCATGGCTTAACTAATGTCACGAAGAAAGTATATTGAATGATGCGATGACTTTTCTACTGACATAAAGTTATTAGCACTTTTCATTATTTATATCGCAAAAAACCAAAAGAATTTGAATCAGGTTAAAAAAAAAAGAAACAACCAGAGAAGACAACTAAATCGCTATCTCGAATCTGCAGTAACGACGTCTATTATATTTGATTCGTTTAGTCTCGTTTTCATTGTCCTTTCTTCTTCCGGTTCCGTTGATGGTTTCAACATGGCTTCTATGGTGTAATTAGACGGTGGTTTAACTACCGGTTTATCGTGAATCTCCGGACTATTTACCAGGGAGATGGCTGGTAACGCAGCGGGCTTAATTGGTAATGGGATAGCGGGAGAGTGGTGAAGCGACGATTTAATGATACTCCTGTAATCAAGAGGATTTATGTGTCCGTTTACTTGTCCATATGTACAGGCGAGAGACGATAATAACTCTGCTTCGGATTGTCTTAAATTTGGATAAGGAATCATTAAACCACCGGCAGCTCCGTGAACTAAACTAGAGGCAAACTGGCTAGCAAAAGCCGGTAGTGGTGACGGTGTTGCTATGCTCGGGTTTATAGAAGAGCTTGTTTTATGTCCATGACCTATGATGTTTTCTATGGTGAAAGGTTGTTTATATGATGACTGGTTTGGCAGGTTAACGGCTTGAAACCCAGGTTGTAAATAGCCTGTACTAGCTGTCGCAGCAAGCTGTTGGAGTCGCATTCGAGCATCGTCATGTATAAACGGCGCCATGTCAAACTTTTGTTGTGGGTGGCTCCTGCAAGAAGATACACAAATATGTAGGCCTACATGAGACACATGAGCCTATGTGTGACATTTCCAGCAATTTGACATGTGCGTGAGGTGAAAACATTTAACAGCCTGGATAGCTACATAGTTCAATTGGAAGAGTGTTTAATTGTCTACAGATACTTTGAGTTCTCATTTATCTACAACACACGAAGTGAAGACTCTGGTCTTTGCATCTGCACACATTTGAAATTGTTGGAAATGTCACGCACAGGCTCATGTAGGATCTTTTGTGAGAACTTGTTTGAGAAATTATGTTCTTAAAAGAGTCAAGAATTGATATGTTATTAAGCAAGAATCAACAAGCTTAATGGCAATTCTAATTTAAACGAGGTTAAGGAAATCTTGTCTTGAACAATATCAAGCTATTTTTGTCACATAAACATAATTTCTGTACGTTTTGTTCCGTACTACAGAAAGGATTGCAATTTGTGCGTTATGAACAATTAACTAAATTCTACACTCAAAAGTGAAAACGTCCCACGAAGCGTTGAAAAAAAATGGTATCCCATTCAACACAATACAAATTATAAACGATAATATACGCTTTGTCTGCTCCGTTTGTTAGAATGAGGTTAAACGCCGCTGTTTTACAATTTTCAGGTATACTGCGACAGCCGGAGCACACACAAGCAGATTATCGGTACACGTATTTTTCTCATTCATACCAATCCGTCACTTCGAAGCAAAATCGGGAATCTCTGTGATTTTTCGAAATATGCATCGTGAATAATACTGGCGCAGTCATCAAAGCGCATCATTCGCACGTGGGTTTATATGACGTCATAACATCAACGATCCCGCTAAGGACGACGTTGCATTAAACAATATCAACGAAAGAATAAAAGTTGGTATGTTATATGATAACAAAACATAGTCATTTGATGTGCTTTGTCATCAGTAAAGGGATGAGTATAATTTTCACTTCATTTACAGGAGCATGACGTGAAATTGCCTTAGCACATAGCAAATTACGCCCGCATGGTGTTATGTTTAAGCCATGTGCTAATGCAATTGTACTTAAATCTCCAATAAACGCAGTGAAAAATAGACTCGGTCCTTATAATTGCAATCCTGTTAGATCTACATGTAAGAAACAATCAAAATACTCTGTCAAATTACAAAAAAAAGGTTCAAGTCTACTTTCAATGAGTATATAGATAAATACGCAAGATCTATTTTTAGATCGAATATTAAACTTGTATTGTTATCTAGCTGTCGAAGTTTGCTGGCATAGAGTTATACAAATCGTTGGACAAAATAGACGACAACTTTGACAGTCCTAGAGGTATTTATGACAAGAAAATTATTTTTGCCTAGTATTGCTTCATTTTAAAACGAAATCAGTGTGATCGAGCGAGGTTTTTGAGGGTTGCTTGATGTTCTTCGTCGATTCTCTGTAAACGGCGGCTAAGAACCATAACTGTATGCTTTTAGTGAAATATTGATTTTCAAATATTTCAATTCATGATTGATCAAATAGCGACGAAAGATAATGAAAGAGGAACGAGGGATTTTAGAGTTCCTAAAACACTGGACTTGCAGATCCATGGCCGTGGTTTCCCCGAAATACTTGTTGCATTTATTCTATACTGAAATTAAGTGCAACGGATTTCCCAACGTGATATGATTTTAACCAATCGAAATTCTTCATTTTATTGAAGAGAAATTATATTATAATATATCCAAAAGATCTACACAGTTGATAAGAGAGAATTAACAAAATGCGGTTTTCTTCAAGCACATTAAATAACCGAAGTACCACCAAAAGTCGAATTACCTAAAATTATCTAGATTTACTATACTTAACGCCTATTATACTTTCCACTTTACTAAAAAGTCCGAGGGATGTTCCGATTGTTCCTAGCCTCCATCTGCTATTACACAGGCGTAACTAGGACTTTGAAATTTATACGCACTCAGAAGGCGACCACTAAATAATATATAGGACAAAGGCGAAATGTCGACTGTATCAAAAAGTTAATTGCCCTCTATCCACTCCCTTTGTATGATTCCATCGTTGTTAAATCACCAAATCATCGTAACTACAGCTTGAATAAGCTGTAGTTTCGATGTTATGATAATTTATCACCAATTTTTTCAACAGATGATTATTTCCTTTATGCACTTGCGTATATTGAGTAATGGGAGTTACACCCTTGCATTACACTTATTTTTACGATTATCCACACAGTGATGGAAGAAAAATATCGGAAAGTATAAGTGCTGCTACCGGGAATCGAATCCAAGAACCCATGTTTGAGTATTATGAGTCGGATGCGCTTTCAACTATGCTATCACGGCGGCTTACAAACGTGTGTCATACTGAACTCAGTGATAGCTGTCGGCCTTCTTTTACATGATCGCACATAGGAATAATGTAGTAACTCGATGAGAACGCTAATGTAAAACCTCGTCATCTAAGATGTTATAATGAAGAAGCGCGGAGGTAATTGTGTTATCAATATGTTTTCGTATAAATCCTAATGTATTTACGCTCAATTTGATAAATAAGGTTCATTTCAATTCACAGAGCACTGAATCAACTCTAGGAACATGTTTCTCTTTCAACGCCTCCACTTAATTTGTTCCTGTGAAATCGATGTTAAACTCAATGTTATTTATAAAGAACCTTTTCTCAATCAAAACACTCATCGGGCCCCGGGGTTATAAAACTTTTCTGAGGCTCAGGCTCAATTTTCTCAAATTTTAAAATGAAATAAATGTATTAACATGAAGATGATATTAATCAGTTGTTATTTATAACAACTTATTGATATCATCTTTTATGTTTATACATTAAAATGAGTAATAAAACAGAATAACGGCATTATTTTCAAATTACAATTTGAGAAAATTTAGCCTGAGCCTGAGAAAAGTTTTCTAACCTCGGGCCCAGAGATTGTTTATCAATGTTTAAACAATGAGCATCCTAAGATTTTGCAATGTATTGAAAATGCGCCTTTCAAAAAGAAATAATAATAATAAACAAGCAAACAAGTATGTATGTATGTATGTATGTATGTATGTATGTATGTATGTATGTATGTATGTATGTATGTATGTATGTATGTATGTATGTATGTATGTATGTATGTATGTATGTATGTATGTATGTATGTATGTATGTATGTATGTATGTATGTATGTATGTATGTATGTATGTATGTATGTATGTATGTATGAATGAATGCATATATGCATGCATGCATATATGTATTTTGAATCGATGATCGTTAATGAACGATTAGAATATCAAAATGAATATATCGAAATCGTCTCATAACATACACACTTTGTTCTTTTCGTTGACTTAAATGAAGGGCTCATTTAATTTTATTTCATATTTTATTTTATCTACTTATCATTTTCATGCACTTTTTGAACTTTCGGAGAAATTGATGCCATTCAATAATTTGTCGAATTTGGAGCGTTATAAAAACGGCTATATGAACAGATTCTTTTATCCGTGCTTATGGTATTTCTTATAATAGGATTCCGGTGTAAACAATGATGTACACAAACGAGCTATCTTCAAGTCAAATTGGTTTTAGTACTTAAATCACCTGTACTCTGATGACCCTTCAGATTTTTTTCTGATGAACATTGGCACATTTTACATAGCTTAAGCCTTAAAAGCGATGTATATCTTTTCTTTCTCATCCAACTCACATGTCAAAGGTATAAAATGAAATATTGTTGATGAGAAAACTAATTACATATGAGCAAAAAATGATTTCTTGATAATCAAATCAGCACATACAATTTTCTTTAACCCCCTCCCCCGTCTCCATTTTTCTAGAGAAAATATGATAGTTGCACAAACGTATACATATAGCATTAAATGTTCCAAACACATACAAAATATAATGTAACATAAAAATAGGATATACAAACAAAAAATACCGCACACATATATAAAAATAATTCTTAGAAGCTAAAAAGAAAAAGATGAAACAAATAGTTGTCGCGAGCCTACGATAATTGATTTATGACAATAGCTACGTTATTTACTTTGTAACTACATTGTAATTTGACCGGTGCCGGGGATTTCTGAATAAGTAAGATGTCCGTTGTATTCAAGAAAAATAAAAAAAAATGAATAATAAGTCTTGGACATTAACGTTCATTTTATTTAGACACTTGTCCTCGATAAGAATGTATTTTTTAAAATGATATGGCAAAATCACAACTCTTACAAAACACACAAAAGAAACTAAAGAAGAAAAAAATGAATAATAAATAACGTCTGATTTAGATTCATGGAGAATGTCCTCGTGCATATTTGTTTGTTTGTTTGAATGGGTTTTACGCCGCTTTCAACAGTTTCGCAGTTATATCGCGGCGGCCGGAGCACCTAAAAATGGATTCCTGGTATTTCTTTCACCTGTACTACCATCACACCCTTTCCTAGCCTCCGACTGCTATCTCACATAGGCTTACGATTATCTACCCATTGGTGAGAGACAGTCGGAAAGGATATTTGCCGCCACCGGGGATCGAACCCACGACTTCGAGATTGGAAGTCCTAGGCCTAACCAACTGCGCTATGGTGGCGGCCCTCGTGCATATTCCGGCTTTTAAAATAACTTAAACTTTAGCGCGTCTTCATACACCATACACGTATTCTCCATCTGTGCGTGTAAGGAACTCGAATTTTCATCAATGCGTCCTTAAAAAAAAGACTTATAAAAAGCATAGTAATATAGCTGTAATTTCAAAACTGAGATCAGAAATCTATAAATTATGAATTCAGAATTTACGGCTCACCGCACAAAATCTACCTGTACCATATACGTATAGATCCAGTATTTAGAGTGAGTGATCGAAGGTCAATTTTGTCTATACAGGTATAGACAAAATTTACCTTTGATCACTCACTTGAACTTGTAGATCTATAGATCTCTCTCTATACATATATATAAATGAACTCAATCCTTTCGAACTCGAATTATGTATTTCAATATCTTCTTTTAATAAAATTTCAAGTTCCTGTGGCTCCGTTCCCTCGCTATGAAAACTTTTCGTTTTTAAACTATACTCATATTAAGCCGTAAAATAGACGATTCCGGTTCATAGAGTTTGGAAGCCGATGTCCATTGCGCCCTTCAAAGATTTCATCAGAGAAGCAATTTTATTCATTTATTTATTTATTTATTTATTAGTATTATAATTATTATCATTATTATTATTGTTTTGAACTAAATTTATTGCGTGTATACTTCAATATAAAATGTTAGGTGTTTTTTTTTTCTGGTCAAAAGTGGCTTGTACTGCTAACCACAAAAACTTATATTTATATTCACTTGATACTATCGATGTTGTTTTATCTGTGGGATCCATCTACATTTTTCTTACAACAATTCTCAAGCCATCAGAGTATATTTATTATTATGATAAATTGTAAGTTGAATAATCAGTAATCAATAAGTATCTAGTGGCCATCAACAAGACTTAAGTCTTTCATGGCCCATGGATATAAAACATTTCTCAGGCTCAGACTCAATTTTCTCAAATTTTGAATTTAAATAAATGTATAAAAATAAAAGATAATGTAAATAAGTTGTTAATAATAACAACATATTAATATCATCTTTTATGCAAATACATTAAAATAAGTGATAAAACAGAAATACGGCTTTAATCTCAAATTGAAATTTGAGAAATTTGAGCCAGAGTCTGAGAAAAGTTTTATAATCTCGGGCCCTGATACTCAGCATTTGGTTAACTGTGGTGTATTATCGTCCCATAGTAGGGGTATGAATAGGCTTTAAATTTAAAATTGACCCTAAATATACAAGTATAACTATTTAAAATGATAATTTTGTTATTTGAAGGAAACATCTGCACCTAACTTATCTTCCCCCCCCCCCCCCCCCCGTCCGAATGTCAACAAAAGTTACCAATTGTTCAAACAACAATTAGACTTTGAAAGAAAATTATAAAGTATTTAAAATTGCACATATTTTCCTTGGTGAGAAAAAGGATGTTTGTTGGTTCCTTAAATGCAAGTAATATGATATAGTCAGTATCGGAAACACGGAAAGGCGTACGAACGTATAGACGGACAGTCTGACGGACGAAGTAAATACATCGAAGTTTAAAAGTAAAGACTATTTCACCGTTAAAAATAACATCGCTAATCTACGACAAATTCTTTTTATCGTAGATACTACATGTAGTATCCTTTCGATTTGCATGTTCTCAAAGTGGCACTCAAAGCTAGCTAAAAGCTCCCGACAAATAAAGGTATAAGTTATTATATGAGAGATCATTTTTTATCAAATGGATGAAAAATTATTTTCCAGGAAACCCTGCCTAAAGACAATAACATATACAATATGTACAATATGTAAAATCCTACCCCCCCCCCCCCCCAAAAAAAAAAAAAAAATAAAAAAAAAAAAAAAAAAAAAAATAATATTTGTTATTCGTAAAACAAGAAAAATATGTTGATTCCATAGAATGCATAGAACATAATCCATTCAATAGACAACCATTGAAAGACATTGAAAGAACATCAAGTTAATTGAGTATGAAAGGCCATTATGCTAAAGTAAGTTCACATCGTAAAATTGACATTTATCTCGATCAAAAACATTCCAAAAACTCGCTCGGCGCTCCATTCATTCATTCAAAATACTCATACTCACACCATTAAAAACGCTCCAAAATTGTTAAAAAAATCTTCGAAATCTTTCAAAAAGGTCAACATTTCAATCATATACAATGTAGTTGCATGATGTGATTGGCTGGTGTTGATTTTTAAGCGTCTTATTTGTTCGTGAAGGCACAAGTTCGGAAACTTACGTACATTTTATCAAAGGGGGGTAAACATGAACGATACTCCGTCCAAATGGACGAAAGCATCGATTATGTTTTATTTCTCTTGAAAACCATTCAAACCTCGGTCATCACACTCATTCAATTTCATTCAAAAACCAGTTGATGATCATTCAAGTTGTCATTTTGATGATGTTCTCAATAGAAATTAAATAAGACCCGCAACGCGTCTAGGAATCTATGAGCTTTTATAAATGGTATTAAGAAAAGGGGGCGATCAAGTGAGACCCACAGTCCAGTGGTAAACAAGGTAGTTATAGCATCGAATCCCGAATGGTCGGTGGACAAAAAATCCACCTTGCGCATCTCCACCAGGTTGTATAAATTGGTTCTTGCAGGAATATAAGTCTTGGGGAGGTGGCTGCCAAAATGTGCCGACTTCAAATTCATTGATCGGGAGTTAATATGTGAAAGTCAGTTGTATATGCCTGGCACATAAACAGGCTATAAACCGTACTTTAACAACTATTACAAGTACAGACAAACTATACGTTAAATTAACATGATATTTACACAGTGGGTATAGTTCCGCAATTAAGAGTGAGTGATCAAAGGTCACTTTTGTCTTTACAGGTATAGACAAATTGACATTTGATCACTCACTTAAACTTGTGGGTCTATAGCATGATCATGTTTGGTAAAGAAAATCTGCTTTGTACGAAGACAGAAGACCTTGGTCAAGCTTTAGAGTCCACACAATCTGATCATCTGGGTATTGTGTAAAGTGTCGACCCTAGTCAGACTGCGCGGTTTGCGCAGACTGACTAGGGTCGAAACTTTTCGCAATGTGCTTATTTCCTGAATCTAGGATGTTCAATCTACCTTCCAGTGAAAGCATTTTTGAAATGCGACCTCTGGTTGTCCCGTACAAGAATCAATCTCTTTTTCAAATACTTATTTTACGGAGTTCTCAGATGGTCCCTTTTTGCGTGACGGGTCACATTTGTTAATAACCTGCACCGGATGAACCTGTCTGGTCGCATATTTTCTATTTTCACAGGTGTTAATTGATCCACTAAGATAGTAAAATATATGATGTATGAAGTAATCAAAATGATACAGACAGGTGACCCGTCACGCGCAATAAGACCATATCGAAACTCTTTTGAAATAATTTCTTGAAAAAGAGATACCTTCAAGTACAGGTCAACTGGTTGTAGCAGTTCAAACTTCTTATACAAGAAGGTAGAACTATATTTTAACCCTTTTCATGCTGAATAAAAAAAATGATTGCAAAATTGCCACAAAATCAAAGTGCTCAAAGCACTGGATGCACTAAATGAGAGTAGGTATTATTTTTGAAAATTGATTTTTCAATTTTTTCTGTTTCGGAAACGGAAAAACAGGTGGTATAGGTCAGGCTGCACATGTGTGCAGGCTGGTGTTTGTCTATAGCTCCTGTCGCGGAAGGAATGTTCCGGGATCAGCATTGCAAGGGGTTAAAAATCAGAAAATTAGCAAATCGCGATTATTTCTATCCTAGTCAGTCTGCGCAGTCCGGGCAGTCTGACTACCGATCGATGTACGCATTGTTCAGATGGTCCTTTTACGCCTAATGGAACCTCTTTTTAGATTATCGTCTTTCCACAAAGCTGTTAAAAAGAAAGGAATGGCATTAAGTCTATTCTGTGATATATAATTAAGCCTTCTGAAGCTGTTCACGGCATATTACTGAAAATACACAAAGCTTCAACAGGCACCATTGACGTGGACAAACGTTTAAGCAAGTCTGATAAAATCACTTATTTTTAAAAATAAAAACGCGTTTAAATATAATCTAGATGGACCAACAATATAGGCCAGTTCAGACAAGGAAAGTTGCCCAATCGAACCGGTCGTATGGTATCCCAGACATACTTTCTGGAGTGTTGGACGTGTTTATATATAATACATAGAGGATATTGAATGAGTGGTCATTGAATACTGAATTTATTAAACGAGTCATCTATAAACAGATAAAAACGAGGCTGCGCCGAGTTTTTATCTGTTTTAGATGACTCGTTTAATAAATTCTGTATTTTATGAGCACAAATTTTATATTCTGTTTATAATATGACCCGAATTGTAGCGAAAAATCGTCAAAATTCTTGAAATTCAACGTTTCAACTTTCCGCGAAAGTTATAACGCCGTTTCAAAATGACATCACAAAACATAGATTATGGCGTCATTTTCGTGGTTAAAATATAGCGTTGCTCATCGCTCTGAGCTCATTTGCATAATCATTCCACTAGTGTAATAACACCCGTGTAATATCAAAAATATTCAACGGGATTATTTCACGCCGGCGACGTCGGTCATATTATAATCAAGAATGTTAAAGTACTAAAATATATTCAAGCTTCCAACACACGCTGCTCAAATGCAGTCAAACCTGTCTTAGTGGCCACCCGTAATCAGCAAGTATTCTGTCTTAAGCAAGCGGCCATTGAGTTCCCAAATAAACTGATTGCAATAAAATTTACCTGTATTAAACAAGCAACTGTCTTAATCAAGCACTTTTTGAATGTCCCTTGACTGCTTGCTTTAGACAGGTTTGACTGTGCATTTTAGTAGAAGTATTATTTTTCTTCAAAACTTGCACATGATTTTTTTTTCCACGAGGACCTGAAATTTTACCACTAAGCTCTGGTTCGATGGTGTTCTTAAGACTCTATACCCGACACATTATGCAAAAGTGAATATTTACTATAAAAAAGTGTGTGCATTATATGTGTTAATACTTGAGCAAAAATTATTGCAATATATAAAACAACTAAGTCGTGTATTACGCTTGATAGAAAAGGAATGACAACTTTAAGATGTATGCTTATAGGCATAACGAGGATTTTATTTGTTTTATTACTTTTATAATTGTTTATTGTTATTGAATTAATCTTAATAGGAGGTACAGCGGCGGATCCATGATTTCTACATAGGTGGTTCGAAATGAAATAATTTTTGATCAAGGGAGTTTCGTTCAACACCCCCTCCCCCCCCCCTCCCTGGATCCGCCACTGCTGGTATTTGAATGGTGCTGACCATAATAATACTAGGCAATTAATCATGATAATAAAAAGGCTATTAAGAAAAAGATCGATTTTATTTTGGGCATGCAGTTTGGGAAATCACATAAAATATGAAACTTAAGACAATTGGGATTTTTACAGATAGAAACAACTCTCCGAATTAAATGACCTTCTCTTGAGAAGGCTTACATAAAAACATCCTTTGAATTTAAAGTATATTATAACAAATGCAGATTTGCCAAAAGAAAACATTTAGAACTTTTTTTAAAAAAGATAAGGAAGGTTTTAAGTATCTACTTGCGTTAACTTTGATTATAAAATATGACTCTTTTATACTGACAGATTCACTACCAAATATTAAAAAAGAAAAATTCAACACCCACCATCACGAGAAGTTAAATTGAATGGACACCGATGAACAGCAACCAATCAGATAAGTCGTGAGGTATTCATTGACCAACCCGACAAGTGTCAAATTGTCAACTACTCAAGACTTTAACAACAACAAAAAAAATCTAAAAGAGCAGTTACATTGAAAAAGTAATTTGCGATTGTGTAAAGTCAAAATAAGTCAGTGGCTATATATTAACCACACAGTGCAGACTCTGGTCTGCCTGTACAGATGCACAAGCTGGTCTGAGTCTTAACAATGCACACTTGTGAAATTGTTGGAAATGTCACGCACAGGCTCATTTCCCTTTTTGATATCTCAAGAGAAAGAAATGTTTCACCTACCTAGGTAAATTAAGTTTAAATCTTTTCCTTCTTCTTAGAAAACTTCCATTCTCGAACATATCACCTGCGAAGGGGTGCAGGGCCCAGTAACTACCTTTACCGGGTCTGTCGGGCCGGCGAGGTATCTTAATAAAACAGTCATTGAAGGACAGATTATGACGCAGCGAGTTCTGCCAACGCTGGGTATTTTGCCTGTAATAGAGGGAAATTATATTCATTAAATCTTGTGTTAAGCGACCACTTTCAGGACAGCACAAATGTTGTCGCTCATGGGAATGGTCGCTTGATACAATTTTTCATCACAAATTAAACATGTCTACTTCATATCATATATAGAAGATCGGTTAAGATTTACTAAATTCTAGCTGTTGAAACCCATTGGAATGAGACTATTCAAATGGGTTTCAACAGCATGAGATTCAATTACAAACAAATGTACTTTTTATTTCAAATGCCTACTTTTTCGGAGATTCTGCTTCATAGAATGGATTCCTACAATGATCGCTTAATATAATCGGTCGCTTAATAGACGTGGTAGTTAGAGCTATACAAACTGTATTATCATTTTTATTATACTTTTTCAATTGACTCAAAAGCATAATTCAATCCCATTTTACAAGACAATGCAAATTTGAAAGCAAATGAGCCTGTACAAAGCATTTCGATCAATTTCTCATGTGCACGAAGCACATACCTGGTTAGCCTGTGCACCGGCCAAGTCTGACCAGAGTCTTCCCTCTGAGCTTTGTAGATAGATATGGTCTCTAGACAGTCAGACATCTTTTGATAACATTATTTAGCTATCTTTACTGCTCAATGGTGCCCATAACTCATATGCCAAATTGTTGGAAATATCAAGCACAGGTTCAAATAGGACTGACCTAGCAAAAACTAAATTCAAATCGCCCCCCTACCCCCATTTTTTTGGGAGGGGGTATGTACATACAGACTATTTTTCTCGATGAAAATTATGTTGGCTGAAAAGTTAAGAATGCATATACATATACTTCTTATTCTGTTTTCAAAATTTACGATACATGTGCAACGTAGCAGTTGAAGGAAGCATACATAACAAAATTCATTTAATGAAGAAACAAGTTGTTAAGCTACATTAGCCAATTTTGCTGGTCCATGTATGGCTATACGGACAGACCCAACGACAAATGATTGGCAGACGCATAATTTGTTTTTAATGGGGCTGCACGCCGCTTTCAGCAATCATTCAGTAAGCTCGTGGCGGCTGGAACAACTAACAGAGGATTCCTGGTATTTCCCTCACCAGTATCACCATCACATCCTTTCCCAGCCTCCAGCTGCTATCATACATAGATCTTCGATTATCAACCCAATGGTGGTAGACAAATAGTCGGAAACTTTGATCGAACCCAGTCCTCTAGATTGACAGTCCGACGCGCTACCAACTGCTCTATAATGGCGGCTGGCAAACGCACGAATATAGTGATTATTATTACTATTCTTTTTCTTTTGCTATATTTTAATAATATAAACAAAATAATACGTTTGCAATTTATATATCAATTCAAATTACAATGACGTCGACGGATTGAAAAAAAAAATAACATCGAAATTACAAAAACAACTGAAAAAAGAGATGGATACTTCTTCTATCAAGATTCGAGATTATAAAACTTTTCTCAGGCTCAAATCAAAATTTACCCAAATTCAAATTGAGACTCAATCTGTAATTCTATAATAACAAAAAAACAACCTATAACAATTTATTGATATTGTCTTTTATGCTCATAAAATTTATTAAATTCTTATTTTGGTAAAATTCTCTGATGAGAAAAGTTTGATAATTTCGGGCCCAGAATAATTAAGGTTAGGAACATTGATATTTTGTTTGCTGCGTAATGTCTTTCCTTAAATAAGAATGAAAGAGAAGACGTTTGAATTTAAATTTGGAGAAACTGAATCAAATTCTTTATTGGATTTATTTCGCATATTTGTGATTAAAAATGGATTTTTTTTAAAAAAAAAAAAAAAAAGAAATGCATATTTAAGATCAATAAGAAAATAGTACACAAATGTATTTAGATGTAGACATTGTATGTGCATCTGTGGCGTTGAAACTGATCTCTAGATTTTCCGTTTCATATTAACTGAAAAAAAAATACAAGCATGTTCTAACATGTCTATTGAGGCTTAAAATAATTAAATATATTCTTATTTCTATTAATATGAGTCCATATCTAGCGTTTTAATTAATTCCAACCTTAATAGAGATATAAAAGATGATGGTTATGCCAGTTAAAGTTGTTTTAGAACTTTAGATAAATGCATAATTTAGAAGAAGTTTACACAAATCGAGGGGTTAGTGAAACACTATTGTTAGTGCCTATAGATACATTTGTATATAGGCACTAACAATAGTGTTGCGCTGACCCCTCGAAATGTTCTGCAAGGACAAAATCAAAATGGACAGAAAAAAACTGTGTTTTCAATTTACTTAGAAAACATGATTTTTTTTTTTTTTTTTATTTTTTTTTTTTTTTTTTTTTTTCAGAATAACAAAAAAGTCTAATCAGCGTGGCACTGAATTTGAATTGCGGATACAATTCTTTTTCACTTGTATAAACATTTAAGATTTTTAGAATATATGATTGTCAGATCATAAAAAATC
This sequence comes from Fragum whitleyi, assembly GCA_948146395.1. Classification (NCBI taxonomy): domain Eukaryota; kingdom Metazoa; phylum Mollusca; class Bivalvia; order Cardiida; family Cardiidae; genus Fragum; species Fragum whitleyi. The sequence goes on along the minus strand of OX411543.1, from coordinate 45,005,396 downwards.
TGACCGTAAGAAATGATAATTACGAAAATGATTTTCCTTGTCATAAATAACCATATCTGTATTAATTGAAGTTAAATAGAACTTTTAATTATTAGAGAATAGTTGCTAGATGATCTTTAGCACTATTCTTTCTCACCAATTACGGTTCATTTCGCTGCAGATGGGATATCTATCTTAAAGAAGAATAATTACCTATAGAAAGGGAATTTGTCCATAATGAATTTATATATTTCACTTAACGGTAACATCTTCTCTCTGGAAGCGCTGATGGCCATCGCTGTTAAAGCAATATAACTGTAGGGAGGCTTCTGGTCATTATAAGTGTTCCGTCCGGGACGTGGCATTGTTCTTCATGTATTAACACATTAATAGTTTTGTCTAGTCCGTTTTGTTTTTCTAGCACTCCACATTTAATTAAAAAAACAGTAATGTTTTTACGTGAAATTATCGAACCGTTGTAGCTTTATTTCCTTACTTGTATATTTATATGCAATTCATTAAAAGCTTGTTTTTACTATTTGAATGCACAATTACAACTACTTCAAATTTTTACTCCTTTTCATTGTGCTTCTGTAACTCTGTTCAGATGAAGGTTGTGCCGAAAGTTTTGTTAATTGAAAACCCGCGCGACTTGTCCTTTTAATGTCGAACAAATATTTACACCTCTCTAACTCCCAACAAAATTCCAAATAAAGATTTTTGAAAGAGGGGTATGCTGTCTATTTAAAGCTTCGATACACTTTCAAAGAAATGATCAACGATGAAATTTGATTTAGTGAATAAACATTTACCATATAACGCCTCCCTCCCGCCGTCTTATTTGGTTAGAGACCAGAGTTTTCAACGAAGTCTGCCAATCATCCAATAGGAGGCGCGGCTTACTGCTGTAATTCGAAATGAATAGATATCCCACAGCAAATAAAAATGGTGGATGGTGACAAAACGACTTGAAAAGACGTTTTTGTCAAGTATTGGTCTTTCCACCAAACACGACAAAAAAGATTGTAAAACTTGGTTCATTTAACAAACAAGTACAGCAGAATAGCTACTGGAGAAACAGGTTGATTAGTATGTGTATCCGTACGGGGAAAATGATTTTCTTTTTATTTAACGAAATTAATATCTGACAAGGAATCTATGCTTTAAAATCTAAAATAAGCGATAATAAAGTATTGTTTGTACTAGATCTTTAGCTTTTTCTTCCTTTGGTCTTAGAATTTTTCATTAGTTCATATATATTTTAGACTTCGTGTACCCGCAAACTTAAAACTTTATTTTATGAACATTGGAAATGACCGAAATAATTCTGTGACCATAAACGAAAGTATATCATGATTTCAATGTCTCGGAAGTCAAATTATCAAACATATTATTCGGACATATGAATTATACTGTTGTTTCTCTTTGTTTTTGAACGACCTAGGCATCATTACAAATTTACGCATATTTAATCCACAACCAAGAAACCGAAAATAAAACACGTTAAGTATATGGAACGGATACTGATAAATTATTTTTCGAAGTAAATCAAGAGATTGGGAAATTCATTGCCCTTAATCACTAAACGAAGATAACATGGTTCCATTTTAAGGGTAGGTTTTATAAAGCCAAGAATCAGATACTACAAAGTGACATTCTTTCGGTTGATAGTATGTACAACTTGAGAGGTTTTTGTTGATTTTATTGTTGGTGATTTATTTTAATTTAAAAAGATTCGCAGACGAATTAAGTAAATACTCAATCCGCTTAACTTAGTTTAATTCTACTCTAAATTTCTTCTCTTATAGAAAAATAGTGCTTTTATTATTCTCTTTACTTCCTCCATTTTTGAAGATAAAAAATCCATATATATATAAAAGTACGTAGCAATATACAAGTTATTTTTTCGGCACAATTAGATGCTACTTTATAGAATAAAAAAATACAGTTGCCGAGCTATATATGTGTTCGATACTAAATGATAATTATGATATGACCTACGTCGCGGGAGTAAAATAACCCAGTTGAATATTTTTGATATTACACAGTGTTATTACATTTTTGGAATAATTATGCAAATGAGCTATGAACTTAATTCAACGTGATATCTTTGTTGTGAAAATGAAGGCATAATTCAATTGATGACGTCAATTCGCAAACAGCATTATATGTTTCGCGGTATAACTTAAATGCAAAAATTCTGGAATTCATCGCAAAAACTCATATCATATTTTAAATTTGTGCTCATGAAATACTGACTTGATTAAACTCGTCATCTAAAGCAAACCACCAAAGGAAGAATCAGGGTTAACACACTTAAGAACCAAATCGAATAAAACATGTGTATGCACTGATTTCAAACCTTAGACGATATCCCTCGTATTTGAATTTTACATTTTATCGTTATAATTACTATCTTTATCTGTATACGGTTAACATTTTGTGAAAATGTCTATAAATAAAAAAAAAAGCATTACATCAATCCATCTGGATTTTGTTTAAGACAACCAACGATTTCGCATACCGAATATTTGGTTCAAAGAAGGGACAATATTGCAAGCCTTTTTGGAAATCTAGCTCTGGGACTCATGAGACTGACTCTCTTCCTCACGATACTGACGTCATCCATTGCATGAAATGTGTGCAATTATTAAGCAAGAATAAAACAAACAAACCTTATTTGTTGGCAAAAATTATCATTCCTATTAATCATACGGACATTGGTAAAAGTCCAAAAATACACTTAGCCCCGCTTTTCAAGTAATAAAATCGCAATTCAAAGTTGATTGCCAAATGTTATATGAGTTACCTAAATAGAATAGAATCTAAGATACTTCTGAACAAAAGTATAAAATTGTTAAAAGTTTTAGCACTTTACTTAATACCTCATTTAAATTTATTTACCTACGAGCTGCCTTTCTGCAATTTGCTTTGATATGGTAATGGCGCTGAAAGAATGATTGAACTTGTAACACAAACAAGATTCCACGGACTTCCTTGTCATTTTGTCATTAAAAAAGAAGTAGAGTAAAGGTCGCAGTATTATTTGAACGAATGACAAATAAGACAGCAAATTATCCGATCCTATTCCAAATAAAACATTGTGTGAAATTCTTGGTTTTTATTGTCGACATTCACCCGGCGCCCTGATTTAGTGGGGTTATTTGTCGGCAATTTGAGGAGACTTCCAACTTGGTTCCGAGCAGATAATGGCGCTCTATGAATTTCATAAGAGACGACCCGGAAGTGGAAATTTAAAGCTTCTCGATGAGACAGTCTGGTGTCAACAGAAATTTACGATCGTCCGGAAGTGACGCAATATCCAAAATTTTGAAATAGTCTGTTGTCTCTTTTCTAGATCAATTGTATTAGATGTGTAAGCAAAGTACTTTCGATAAAATGTTTGCAAAGCTTATTTAAAGTCATCAATTATCTCCAACTTATAATGTGCATAGATTTTATGATATTTTTTTTATAGATTTGTTATAAGTTCTAGATGAAGGACCTCTCTTTCTGGTCCGGTTATTACAATTAGATGTTCTGATCATACGCATTTATATGAACTGTTCAACTCAATACAAATAGAGTTTTAAAAGCGATCCGAGGTGGTGATTCGACATTTTAGTAATCTTAGAACGATACTATGCTTGATAGGAAAATGAATCTTTTTATTAGAGGTTATATCCGTTTCGAAGGTCATTCGGAACACGGAACAATGTTGTTTTTTATCGATACCGTCGTTTGGCCAAAAATACCCCCCCCCCCCCCAACAACAACAAAACAAACAAAAAAACAACAACAACTGAATCTTCAGTTTATTTTTCATTAAGAAAAAGAAGGCATCGAATCGAATACTGTTAAATTTATAAATAAACTCTTTGAAAATAAGTCAGTAAACCTCAGTCATGGCCGACCGGAGAATGAGACTTCGTAGAACACAGCCACCAAGTAAATGTTTCACGTAAATACTTGAGAATTACGGCTTTAAGACGATCTCAAAGAGGTACATCTTCCTTGATCTGAAATCTGAATAGTTTCAAAACACTATAAAATTACTCTACAAACAAGGGAACTGATAGGAATTTATAACCACAAAATGAAAAATTATAGAAATATGCAGATCTCAATTTTCAAAGAGCTGTTTAAATGAACCGGTGGTCGGTTGTTTATTAAACCATTGACATGTATTTACAAGTCATCTGAAAAGGAGGTGTTAGTTTTGGAACGCCCTCTGAATTTGGTATCAGACTTTCATAGTTTACCAACCTTTGCAAATTATATATGTGTTACTCTCATACGCATGCATTTTACAATACATGTATTTAACTTGTTCTAACGAAACAGAAATAGGTAAATTACGAAACAAAATCCGTTCCAGAAAGACCAATGCGTTGACATAAACTTTACTCTCGCAATTGTATTTTTTTTTTTTTTTTGGTCATTTATTTCTCATACTAGATTTTTTCTAAGTGATAAAAGTTTTATTTCTGGTGAATCGAAGTTCCTTATTTTTTGTGTTTTGCATTGACACCAACCATTGCCCCCGTGAGCCCACGAGATCCTACCATTACAAAGCGATCCCTTCACAGGGCTGATGTGGTCAGTTATCCTTCAAATCGTATCATTTATTGGACATATCATGCACTTAGAATATGTTTATGTTTAGTTGAGTGCAGTTTGGATTTAAACAAGCTGACATCAAATTCGAGAAAAAAAAAAAGAAAAAAATGTGCACATCACGTAAACAGCTGATTTTTAAACGAATCGGCTCCACTTGTTAACACGAAAATCACAGCTAGTTTGCTTTTTCGGGAAAATTAAAATTCACGGTTAATTTTCCAAACAAAACAGAATACATTCTTTGTGGGACGGAAGCGTCTCTGCGGAACTCCATACAACATCTTCTTTTGTGAATACGTGAAATATCGGCGGAGTCGTAATTGCGTTTTGATAGAGATCATCCATTTTCGGTGATTGATAAATCATCGGTGATTGGTAAATAAATGCTTTCCCAAGCAGACGAAAACTTCGAGGACAGACGACACTTCAGAACACAGCCAGCTACAAGGATCCTCGAGTATGGTATTTTGTTAAGGTGATAAAGTACAGACTTTTACCCAACTTGTTCGTTCCACTTAAAGCAATTTCCGAAGTAAGTCCTTGGAAATTCGAACTGACTTGTCACTAAGGAGTTAGAGATATATATATATATATATACATATAATACGTACCTAGTGTATTGTAAAAAAATATCTAACGAGGTTGGGAGAATTGAAATTGTCGAGGCTCTGCCGAATTAGTTTTTTTTTTTCATACAAAGCACTAAGTACGTATTATATTTATCTTATAACCTCTATTTGTCTTCTTCTTCGTCGATGTTTTTAACTGAAATGCAAGTTTCTAAAAATAACCGCATTATATCATTGTTCTAAAAATAACTATGTGGTATCATAGAAAATATCATATTGGATGTTATCATACGGATATGTGTATAGTTATAAGATAAAATAAACTTGTTGTTAAAAATAACTTGAAAGCAGCAAACGCGGTCTATAAATTTGTCGGAGAGCTTTTCTTTTAATTTCAAGTTAATATTCTAGTTCTAATGAAAACAAACAAAAAAAACATATGTAATCTTGATTCTTAATATAAGTAACGCTCGTGAGTCTGTATGTTTGATAAAGCCTCGTGGCTTCCTAAACATTGTTGGATTCTATTCCGCGTTGTTGTTTTTTTACCCGACAGGGCGTGGCATAGCTATCCCGTTATTTGACAAGTTTACTTTTTCAATATTTCTGGTGCTTTCAAAAGTTCGTCGGCAATTATCGTAAACGTGTGTAAATGACTTTATCCTTAAACCAATTGGATATAATATGCTGAATGAAAGTGAACAAATTTTATCGCTGGGTTACCAAATCTTTGTAACTTCAGCTGAAATTGCGTGGGTTTGGTAACCCACATATGATTTAACGTTTCAAGATATACGAATACGTCTCCTTTCTATAATAGGGAATAAACGAAAAAAAGGTGCCGTTTACACAAGATACGCGACCGTAAAAATGAAAGACCCTTTAACTATCATGCTGCATCATATGAATTGAATGTGGAAATATGCTCCTTTTAAAAAGATGATAATAACCTTTGAAAATATCAACCATATCAATTCTAAAATGAAGTGTAGTTTCCTTTCATCTACTTACAGAAATACATGGAGGATAATCGTTTGTTTCGGTGTAAGATCGATTTATATTTCGTTGAGTGAACAACAAAGCGATATTTTCACGAGTGGCAGAGCCACGAGTGAAAAAATAGCTTTTGTTGTTCACGAAATGAAATATTAATCGATCTTACTCGAAAAACAAACGATTATTCTATTTCTTTATTGCAAAAATGAGACAAAATGTTAAAATTCTAGGACATATTTTTGTAAAGCGCATCATTTTGCACGTGATTGCTATGCAACGTTTATTGTGACGTCACTTATTTCGCCCCACAAAGATGACGTTAGATAGGGTGAATGCACAAAAACAGGGTATAAGATTTTGATAATTTCACTACTTTTGCGGTGAGATTATCAAGTGATAATCTACCGTTATTTCTCGATAAACCACCAAAAAGCATCAAAGAAAAAATCATTGACATGGCTTGCCTTTTTTCTCTGGCACGACAGAACTTCGCAAAATCCGAGAAAAAGCACAAGGTCAGGTGACTGGGAATATTTTGTGAAAGTTTCTTCTAAATTGGTCCATCGTTACATTTAAATTGGCCCCTTTTCCATGACGTTGCCGAATTTAATAAAACTCCGACTTCATGTGCAAGGTCATATGACAAGGAATAGTTTGTGAACGTTTCATCAAAATCGGCCAATTAATGAAGAATCGGTTGTGTTTTCTAAGAAATTTGTCATTAATGTCAATTGTTCAATGACGCGGCATATATTCACTACCCACGATAATTTGCACAAGGTCAGGTGACTAGGAGCATTTTGTAAAAGTTTCATCCAAATCATTCCATAAATGAATAAGGAATTGGGTCCTCAAGAAATTTGACATGAAGGCCCCTTTTCCAATGGCGCGCCTTAATTTCACCAAACCGTGACAACATGCCGAAGGTCAGGTGACTAGGGACATTTTGTGAAATCACAATCATTCCATAAATGAAGAAGGAGTTGCGTTCATAAGATTTGGACGTATGGACGGACGTACGTACTTACTTTAGTATGGGCGAAAGGACGGACGGAGAAGATGATACCAGCATACGTCCAACTTCGGTGGCGTATTTAAAAAAATACATACAGGATAATCGTTTGTTTCAGTGTAAGATCGATTTATATTTCATTGAGTGAACAACAAAAGCTATATTTTCACGAGTGACAGAGCCATGAGTGAAAGTATAACGTTTTTAGTTCACGAAATGAAATATTAATTGATCTCACTCGAAAAACAAACGATTATTCTATTTCTTTATTGCAAAAATGAGACAAAATGTTAAAATTCTAGGACATATTTTCGTAAAGCGCATCATTTTGCATGCGATTGCTATGCAGCGTTCATTGTGACGTCACTTATTTCGCCCCGCATAGATGACGTCAGATAGGATGAAATGCACAAAAGCAGGGTATAAGTTTTTGATAATTTCACTGCTTTTTGCGGTGAGATTATCATGTGATAATCTACCGTTATTTCTCGATAAACCACCGAAAAGCATTAAAGAATGATTTATCTCAACCTTAACCGATACTTAGGTTCCGCCCTGCCAGGGCAAAAGTCATGGATTATACCATCTTGATAGTGTTAAGGACTCTATACCATCATGTCACGTAACGGCTACCCTCTTGTACCTGACAAATGGCGTCACTTATTAACGGTTAATGTCAATCTACCGAACAGACACTCAGCCACCTTCCTTCTGCTAATAATGTTCGCTCTTGAGGACGACATACCTTTATCCTTACAAATGGATTTTAAATGGTTTTATAACAAGGTGTCAGCATTTTGAACCAATGTTATACAAGTCAGATATTGAGGAGAGATTATCACCCTAAAACACGATAAGGAAAGATGGCCTATTGACTATATCCTCTACTCTGGGAGAAAGTATAGTAAAACTTGTGTTAAGCGACCACTAAGGGGACCACCAAAAGGCGGTCGTTTATATAAATAGTCGCTTAATACAGAATATCATGATAAATGTGAGTGTTCATTTTGATAGCATTTATAGATTGTCGGTCAAGTCGTACTGAATCCTATGATGTTCTTATTGAGACGATTCTAATAGGTTCCAACATCATAAGATTAAAAAATAACACATTTTCCGTTAAGAATGTACTCTGTTGCAGAGATTTTGCTTACGGTGAAGGGACTTTTTACTGTGGTCGCTTAATAGAATTGGTCGCTTAATAGACGTGGTCGCTCGAGCAATATTAACTGTACTAATTGGAGTTAACGATACGATTTCCTCCCCGTGTCTTTTGCAGGACTTTATCCAAAAAAGAATTTGGACGCATAAAGTTATACCTGTTCATGGTTGTTTTTAAATAATGAGCATTAAAATGAATTATAAAACATGCTTAATGCATGGGCGGAAAATGAGTAAGGTATCTTTGCACTTAAGGCTAAGGTAAATCAGCTATCATTTATAAATACTCACATTGATAAACAGTGGACATTTATAACTTGAAACGTTAAACCGTAGTTTGGTAACCAAACCCTCGTTACTTCAGCTTGGACAACGATGAAATGTTTGTTCACTTTCTCTAAGTACGTCTATCATTTTGCTTAACGATACTTTCATTTACACGCGTTAAAGGTACTTGCCGACTCAATTTTGAAAAAAAAGCCAATTTCGCCTAATTACGTCACCGGTAAGCCACGCCCTGCCACGTGAATAATAACGCAGAATACTGTCTATTGGTAATAAGAAAATAATAATGAGCCGTTTATAACCTATCTCCACACTTCTAAGACTCAACAATGTTGATTTACTTAAACAAAGAACTTGAGCAGTGAGGATTTGAAAACTAAAGCACTGTTTTCTTTACAAGCACTCTCTTTATAGGTTACCCAATCTAGTTTTCAGTCATTCAATGCACCAAACCGTTGGCAGTCTACCAAAACGTCGTAACTTGTAGACACGGAAGCTTGGTCGCCCGACGACAATGTAGAAGATCTTTGGTTGTTTCAGTGTAAGATCTACCAATCTCTTATTTAGGAAGGATTTATTGCTTTTACACAGAAAACAAACGCTTATTCTATTCCTTTAAGGCAAAATAAGTCGAATTGTGAATATTTCGGGACAAATTTTCTAAAAGCGTGTCATTCTGCACGTGATTGCAAAGCAAATTTATAAAGTCATATGTTTATCTTGCTCCACTAAGATGGCGTCAAATAAGGTGAAATGAACTGATGCAGGGTATATTTTTTTTTTATTTCACCGATTTGGCGGTGAAATTATCAGTGATAATCTACCGTTATTTCTCGATAATCTACCGAAAAGCATTTAAGAAATCAGAATCAACGGCGTTGGATTCAACCAATGTTTGACATCTTGTTAACTATGAAGTAAAGGATGCATACGTGCCTTCTGAGAGCGGTACCCGGTCCGGATATTTACAAACATTTCGGTTACACAATAGTGTCACGCTTTAACCACTTGGTAAGTCAAGTGTGATAAAATACGGGAATGTTTGGTAACAAAGTACATAAGAGGCGGATCATGGATTTGCATTTTTTTCAAAATATGCATACCTTTCCTTCCGACACCTGCCAATTGGCGAAATGAATACTTTTAGAATTCGACAACTGTTGGTACTATCCAGGCCATCTACAATAACAATCGGGAACCCTCGGCGATTTTACGGAATAGACCTCGGTTGCAGCCAGAAAAGCGCACCATTTCGCGGGTAACGTGACGTCACAGCATCAAATATCCCGCTAAGGATAACGTTGCATAAAGCAGAATAAAAGAAAGAATAAAAGTAGGCATGTTATAATTTGACAACAAAACGCAGTGTTTTACTGCGATTTGTCATCAAATTTAAAAATGCCAAAAATATCTCCACAGACGACCAGAAAGCAGTAACAAAATGTTGTTTTTTTGTTCAAGCGTATTGAAGACCAAAGTAGCACCAGAAACCGAATTACCTAAATTGACCCAGAATTACTACACTTACGTCCGAGGTACTTTCGAATTTACGGAAAAGACCGAGCGATTTCTCGATATCAGCAATAAGTCAATAATTAATACTTTCGGCAAGAAAATATCATAATATAAGCTATATGAATAGGAAAAGAATATATTTGGGATTAATCATTTTGATCAACAATCCAAGCTTATTCTTTTTTTAAAACAACTGATCAATATTATCTTTTCAGTCCATAAAATCATCATGGTATTACAAAAGGATTATACCTTTTATCTCAAGTTGAAATTTGAGAAAATTCTGAGTTCAGCATGAGAACTGTTTTATAATTAAGGAATCGAGTGTAAGTAAAAATACTGCTAAAGTAAGTCAGTAATATAGCTCGACTTTTATGGCGACAAAGTGATAAAAAGAAATAGTTGCCGTTACATAGCAATCTTTAGTTAACACCGATTGTCCAAAACAGAGTGGGTAATCTACCTATTCAGCATCTGCTATATCTGTAAAAGGAAGAATTGATTGAATGGTGTGTAATGCCGTTTTCAACATTTTTTTCAGTTATATCGCGGCGACTGGAGCAACTAACAATTGTTTCCCTGGTATTTCTCTCACCATTACAACCATCACATCCCTTCCTAGCCTCCAGCTGCTATCTTACATAGGTCTACGATTATCAAGCAATCGGTGAGAGACGAATAGTCGGAAATAATGAGAGCCGCCGTCGGGGATCGAACCCAGGACCTCTAGAATGACAGTCCGACGCGCTACCAACTGCGCTATGACGGCGGCCTGATAAAAGGAAGAAAACTTGTGTTATTAGTCCATGTTCTCAAATCAACAATGGTTTGAAACGAATAGGCAAAATAGAGATAAATTCCAAAACAAAAGCGTATTTATGCATCGCTACTGGACTATGCATAAATATGATTTAGCCCAACCTTGTGTGTAACGGGCATGCATTCAAAATGTCAAACAAAATCCAATGTATAAGCATTTATATCACAAAATTATTTACTGTGTTAGATAGGAGAAGATTTTTCTTCTGTGTTAGGTAAGCAGGGCCAGCCCTAAAAACAGCCAAGGCGACATTTTAAAATACTTTTATTGTGGGTTTCCATTCGTAGGTGTTTATGGGATGGGCGTATATTAAATCTTTTTTTCCTTCCGGGTGTAAATTGTTCGGATGTCCGATGCATGTGCCGGGAGATTCCTTTTACAAAATCGAAAGCAGTATGCATACCTCAAGAAAATTATTTACTTTTTAACTTCTCTAATGAAACATCCTGATAATTATATTGTTCTTTCAAAAAATAGAGAAGATATCGTCCCAATTTTAAGTACACACCAGGGGCCAGTTTCATCAAAATATTTAAGACGCATTTTTGTCCTACCGATGACTTACCACATATTAGGGACAAAAATCACATACCATCAATCTATCGATATGTATGTTACGTGATTGTTGTTGATACTGGTTCGAAAGTCATCAGTCAGACAAAAATACGTCTTAAATGTTTTGATGAAACTAGCCCCTGAATCAGTTTAGAAGATTTGACAATGTGTTTAGTTTCTTTCGCGGACTCAGCCAACACGTACATACACATCCATGTCCAATTAAGAACCCTCGTTGTTTCTACTCCCCAGGAATAATTCTAGTGCTTCTATTAAAGCGCGTCGTTTCGCGCGTGGGTTACTTGACGTCCGAAGCACCTTCATCCCGCTAAAGATGAGGTTGCTTAAACCAAAAACACAACGATTTGTTAATAAATTATAGTATGCTCAAAACATTCTCCTAAGACTAACGAAAAGCGTAAAGAAATTTGTTTTCTCTTCAAACATATTAACCAGAGTACCACCATAAGCCGAATTACCTAAAAGTAATGACCCAAAATACTACACTTACGTCCGAGGTACTATCCGGTGTACAGATAAGTCCGAGGATGGTTCCGAATGCCTTTATTCGTGCACTGACAACAGACGTCTTCGAAAGTCAAGTGTCCTAACTGCACTTTTTAGCCACACGTTCGGAAGGAACAAATGTTCTAAGTCAACCAAGTAATATATTTCTTTAGATTATTTATTTGTTATATGTTATTTTATAAATAGAAACTCATTTGCAATGAAATGTCTCTTTGTCTCCTAATCATGTGAACATTTTCTCGGACGTAATATTGTACTACAGATCATTTACTATCTGCTATCAAATACAAAAGGCTTAAATCGTTGATATATCCCCAAAAGTCAAACTTTGTCACAATTTCTACTACAGATAGAGGTTTTAACATGGTTAATATGATTAAAGAGCAATCTTGTTGCCCACTAGGATCCGATTATCAAACGTCTAATGCCAGGCTGTCAAGCGTTCCGCGTGACTAGCTTCTTGATGCCTGAATTTGGCGCGTGCCGCTTTCCAAACCTGACTATACGCTCTTGATTTTTGCATTCTGGTGTTTTGAAAAACTTAATAGAACACGTGCCAACAATAACACAGTTCGTCTTTGGTTTGTATCAACATGATCGAAACTCGATTATCCGGAATCATTGCTCTGAATTATTGTCAGAATATTGCATCAATCGTTCCTGGTAATAATGGTATACTGGTGGTAGAATTAAGTTAAGGCCTGATTGCCTTCCCCCAACTCGGATTGCAAATATTTTTATTGTAAATTAGATCTGGTTCTAACTACATTTTCTTGTTGTCTCGATTTAACGGAGTTTCTGTTGGTACAGCCTGACGTCTAATAAATCTGAGTTTGTCGGTAATATGTTTCCAATTTTACCGAAACCAGACACCAAGTAGGCCTTTCTGGCTCAGGGCTTTGGTTTTAATTCTTGTCGTTTTCTGTTTGGAAATAACAAATACGCAAATGATATTTGAGATACCGTTAAAAACATAGTAAAATTGATAAGGAATGAAAGTGAATGAGTGAGATGACCGAATTTCAATAAAATTAGAGGTAGATAATATAATACTATGTCACTAATTTTGTTCAAGTTGAACAAAATGAGCGATATCTATTTCCTCCCTTTAAATAAATATACTACAGGGTCCCGTTTTATCTAACTTCTTACGAAAAAGTTGATCTTAAGTCAAAATCACATATCGTATCTGGTGTAATCATTCATTGTTGAATTCTGCATTGTAAAAATTGATGCACGGCAGAATTCCCTTTTCAGTAACTATTGTAGAAGCAATCTTAATTTTTGACTTACGCAAAAAATAATGATAAAATCTCGGACAAGTTCGAAATAGGGTCAAGTGGGGTCAAAAACTAGGTCAAAGGGTCAAATCCTAGAAAAATTTTGTATGCACTCTAGAGATCACATTTTTTGTCTGGTTAACCTGAAATTTGGTCAGAATGACTGTGTTGATAAAATCTCGGGCAAGTTCGAAATTGGGTCAAGTGGGTTTAGTAAAACAAGCTACACCCTTTAAAAAAAGAATTCTGTGTCTTCACAAACAAATCAGACGCTTCCAATTTGAAGCAAGTCGGTGAAATCATGGAGATTTCAGGGCTATTAGAATGTAGTTGTTGGTCTTTATTTGGGGGTATTCGGGAGCGTTTTTGAACGGTTTGAGTGAGTGTTTTGAATGAGTAAATTAATTAATGGGGCGCTCAAGTGATTTAGACTGATTTTGATCGGAGTGACTGTCAATTTCATGATGTCACTCATTGTACAGAATATGAAGTAAGCGATACCACCGACAATTGGACATCAGCAAAAAGTAGATGGTTCCTTTACGTCATGTGTGGTTTATTTTCTATTTTTCTTCATTCCAAACTTTTTAGACTATTTTTAAGGCCTGGTTCACTGGATATAACTTAAATTTCTCTTGGAAAATATGTTTTATCTGAAAGATCTGAAATGCTTTTCAAACGACATTGTTGAAATATTATATAAATAAAAAAAATCATTTATTTTATCAAAGGATTTAAAGCGGGTTCGTTCTTAAGTGAAATCCCCTTGGCCGACTTGTCCTACACGGGGTTTTCTATCTGAAGACAAATACACTTTTCTAGATATTTTTTTAAGACTATAGTGTCCATTTCTAACTTTATTTTGTACGTTTTATAAAAAAAAATCTTGACGTATAAATATTAGCTCGTATAAGCTATTCTGACTTGTTTCAATACATGTGATCTGTCATCCAGGGAAACCTGTCTTTGTGACAGTGAAATTGACAATTAAAAGTATAAAACTCAAACTTGTGGCGCTACTTTTTGCCGTTACGTCAGTATCTTTGTTTCAACAAGTGAAAATACAACGTCATATAGGCAGGATATCCTGTCCAGTTTTTAAGTTGGAATGCGGAGCAATTCCAACTTAGATTTAACAAAACCGCAAAATGAACACAAGATAATTTCATTTCGGGTTTCTTGATAACACATGATCACGTGAACAGGATGTGAATACACTTCGGCCTATTTTGTATATCTCAACTTGACATACTCGAGCATTGTTAATTACACCAAAAAGTAATAATGTTGTACAATTACACAACTATCACTTAATGTATATTATTAACACTCTTATTTATGTTTTAAATGATATTTATTAAAAGTTGCGTACGAATTTACTAGTATCACATGTTTGCATTACTATATTTGGAAATCATGTGATAAGTCAAGTCCAAAAAAGACAGCTATTGACAATAGCACAAGCCAATCACGTGATCTACTTATTTGGTAATGTCGCAACTTGTTTTTCGTAGAATTATAGCTTCTTTTAGAGGTCTAGTTTCTCTTTCTAAACGATCTTATCACACAACAAAATAGATAAAATGCTTTGTACCTTATTGTTTCGTAAACCATCATTAGTAACGATCAACATTTACAGATTATTTATCTGTATTAAAAACCCGATCAAGCAAATGTTCTCTTTTTATTTCTCTATGCACCGTAAAATCTTTTTCCCCGTGTACTCCCCTATGACAAGAGTTGACCTCACGCGTGTGTAAACAAAAGCCGTTTTCTGATTGGTCATACCACAAGTGATGACCTCCTACGATTTATGTGTCATTTTATGAATGAAATCTGTACTCATGAGTTACGAAAGGTCAAGTTTACAAACGAATGGAATGTTCCTATAGAGCCTAAAATTTCATAAAAACATACGAGGGTTGTCCGGAAAGTTCGTAGACAGTCTGAAATTCTCATCAATTACTTCCTTTTTATTCATAATTCTATGTCAATCGCTACCCTAATTATCACTGACTTCATACCCGAAGAAAAATGTTCAACATTTTTATTGACATGTACACGTCAGTTGCATTAAAAGCCCCAACTAGCGGTACATGGAGCTCGTCGAAATTATAAACGTTTACCGATAACGATTGAATACTAAAACAACTTTTTCAAGAGTTATATCGTTTGAGAATAACAAAATTAACATGTATTTTTTGTGCGAATTTTATGAGTTTTATCTTTTCATATTTTCAAGATAATCGCTTCATTAATACTCGAATAATTGAAGAATATCATAGCAAACCATGCGCCAAATATACCGGAAAATGACGCCGTAAGACGTTGCGGTGGCCTGAGCAGCGTCTAATCTGCCTATTTCTTAAGAATCTGAGAAACGCGAAGAAATATAAATCTGGACCTTTTCTTTTTTTAAAGAAAAAAAATATTTAGATAATAAACAATACAAATAAATGAGTTTTGCGCATTTTTTGGTATGGCTTTAATGAAAACAAACGTTACAAGACTACTTTTATTCAGAATATACATGACCTTGATTTGCTCAGAAACCAACCAGCATTGTTTGAAGCATTTTATTGTTAATTTGTGGCATCTTGAAATTCAGTTGAATTCCTCTGATCATGGATTAATGTAATAAGCGGCAAAATTTAGTGTTCATTTTTTTCCATTGGTTACAAGCAATACACATTTTTTTCTAAAAGTGGACAAGGCTTGCTCTTTTTCAATCATGATGTTGTACAACGGGTAGGTTGAAATTTAGGCAAAACGTCGAAAATAACTGTAATTGGTACTTTAATAGATTCGACTAAAAGTAGCCGTAGTTTTACGTCGACGCCAGATTCTGCGTAACGTCCTTTTGTGCTCCGCGACAACTAACATGCCTTTACAAAATTCCATATAATTTCATTGTTTGCTAGAGAATATCCTTGAAAATTTGCATAATGGTTCTTTGAATAAAATTGAATATTAACGTGCAATGTTAAAAACCTAGATATAATGTTTTTATGTACTAGACGATGTCTACGAACTTTCCGGACAATCCTTGTAAACGCGCACCAATTGACGGTGACTGACCTTGATATGAAGTAAAATCTAACCCATTACCAGACGACTTATGTTCTCAAATGCCCCGGCAATTTACACCTCTCGTCTATATCTCAAACTTTGTTGTTGCTTTCTTGTGTAATATAAATATTTTGTTTCGGTTACGAGTATTTTTGTACCAAATTCCCCAAATCCCATTCCTTGTTTTTTCGTTTCGAATATGGACGGAAAAAACAGGGGATATAGCCATCTCGGCACGATTTACTTTAAATATATATGCATGTCGTTGTTATTTTGAACTCATACAAATTAAAATAATTATCCCAAAACAATAGATCTAATTTCAATTAATTACATAATATATAACTAGCATACTTAACCTGTAGCTGCGATGTTTCACTTGTGCAAAAATACGCACGTGCGAAATCCTTTAAGTATCATTGAAGATTATCACAAGTTAAATACAGCATTTGTTTTTATCAAATATCTGAACGAGTTTACCAACCCAACGTGTTTTGCCTTCAGGTCCAGTCTGTTCTACTCCCACCGGAATACCTACACTACTCATGAGCAATTATGCTCTTTTCTCCTCGATTCGCGCATGGTAATCATATCATCTGCGTATGCATTGATTAAAAGTGAGCACCAATATATTTTCTTAGTTAACTATTGTATATATTATATTTTCTTGGCATACTTAAGTAATCCTTTTATAGGCACAGGTTATATCTCTATATGTGAAATAATTTAAACTTAATCATTTTCTCGAAAACCTAGAAGATGGATATCGACCTTAATGGTTATCCTTTGGTGACCCTCTACCAGATTACAAAAAAATATTGTGATTAGATGAAAATATGTCCTTTATGGGCGGAGGTCATTTCTCTGTATGTTATATAGTGGACACTCTCAAAATCATTTTCTCAGAACCTATGACATGGGTATCAACCGAATCTAAGGCCTGTGAAGCTAATCACCTGCTAAAGCCAATTTACTTATTGAATTTTTCATAAGAAAAATGATTTTCTTTGCTCTACAAACAGCTTAATTTCAAAATGGTTTGACTCTTACTTTTGTGAAAACTTTGAACTAGTTCAACTTGTTTTCTTTACATTCTTGCACATGAACACGTTTAAGAGCACCATCATACCCCCAACTCAGAAGTAGATGAGCATATATATTGAATTCGTCATGTATGTCTGTCAGTCCATTGGTCTTTCGCTTTTCGCTAGCTAAACGAAACTGTTTTGAGTGTATAAGTGTCCATTTGAGTCCATTAGTCGACTGTATGGTTCATATCATTTTCTTCCTTTTTGTCATTTTTCTTTCATCAGATTCAGGCCTGTATGGCGATTCAGGGGTTTTAGCTAAATACATTGATTTATATACGCCCGTCAAAAGACGATGCGTATTATTCGATCGATCACCTGTGGTTGGCGGGAGGCGTACGCTTCGTAAGTGGTTTGAGGTCACCGTCTCTTGAACGCATTCCAACTTATCAGTACTTTCAGTACTTTGATTAGGATAACAAAGGGTTACAAACATTTTGAACCGCTTTTTCATCCTGAACGTAGGACTGGATAACGCATCATTTGTACACACACTTACACCGACCAAAAAGACTTATTTTACATGCATAGGTCTTTTATGGAAGTCTACCCCTAATTAAGACATGTTGAAAACGGTGTGGCTCGTGTTTTTCTCGGACGAATATATATATATATATATATATATATATATATATATATATATATATATATATATATATATATTTCTTTTAAGGGCACAAGCGGAAGATAGTATCGCAGTAATTATGCTATTGCAGTTCTAATATGTTTGTACCGTTTTGTCACCCTGAACGCAGGGCTGTTGTTTGATCGGTAGATTTTGAACCAAAGTCGTAAAATTATCTCCCTTTTTCAGACATGTAGTCGGGATATTAGGATCCATTCTAATCCAATTATCAGTGTCCAGTCGGCATGGTCTACACACGTCGGCCTCATTTAAGCTGGATTTAATTCGAGTGTCATCACCTTAATTATCTTGTTAACAGTGGCCAGGGCCGCTTGACCACGTCGACCAGTCCACAAATATTTTAAATTGAATTAACGCCTTACTCCATCGATACCCCATTGTAAATGAAAGCATTTGAATTTGAACCCTTGTGCTATCGAAAGAAGATGGATTGAAAGAGTTAAGGCTTACATTAAGATATGGCAAAATTTGCAATTATGGGTTTAAACAAAACGTATTTATTCATAATAGAGCTTTGTAATATGACAACCTTATCTTACATTCTAAAATCATGAAATGTCTAAAGACACCGCTTTTTGCTAGTCTTTAAACAATAGTTAAAATAAAATGAAAAATTCATAAGCTTTAAAAAGAAGACGGCATAATATATCATTATATTCCGCAAGACGCATTATTAATCTAAATCGAAAGAGAATAAAATTTAGGAATTTAGTTGATCGAGTTGATGGGATCGACAGTAGGTACCTAGCGTAAGGGAGCTTCTTGTCACATAAATAGTAGTCACGGTGTATATTGTTTATGGGCAATCGAAAGATCATATATGTATCTACTGCTTAACCCTTTCCTGTTTTACAAAATTTTTAGACCCGTCCAAATTCATAGGTTCTGCAGACGAAAATTTAAAGTGGATTTAATTTGATAAATAACCTTTCTGTAAGGTAGAAAATAGTGTGGAAAAAGAAGAAATTGCTTGTCAGAAGCAATTTCTTCTTTTTTCATAACGTTTTCTCAATCATGAAATTACAAGCACGTAAAAAGCAGGGATTAAACAGCAAAGGGTTAAATAAGTTGAACGTGCGCGATTTCTGACACACAAAGTCTGACACAGACAATTAATTTAGGAAATGCAAATAAAAACCGCAGATGTATGAAAGAAAACAATAAAAGTCTTGATAGTTTTTCTGAGTAAAAATCTAATTCAGAATCTTTGTCTCAAGTACAAAGTCAATGAAAGAGCACAGTTCGACTTCATTTGAAACACCACTCGGCCAATCTCACGATCAACCTCGGATGTAAATAGACGGACTATTTTCAAAAATTCCGGGAAAACCTTCAAAAAACTCGATGACGTCACTTTAAATGGCGTTAGCCCTCGAAACTGTGAGTGAAAACATTCGTCGTTGCCAACGCTACTCGTTTAAGTCACTGACGTGAAAACACTGATATAAATATCTTCAGATTCTTAAATAAATGCTTAAAAAATATTTATTTTTGAGAATTATTCGTCTTTCTCAAAAATTAAGATTTTTCAGCCGTTATTTACTGTAAAAGATAGAAATCTACAATGGTAGTTTTTCTTTCAAAGTTTCCGCCTAACAAAATGCACGATTTTGTTACATACCCATCTGCCTTACATACATCCGAGGTCTGTTGCAGTTTACGGAAATGGCCGAGTGATGTTCCGAATGAGTTCAATTTCTCCAAATAAAAGGCAATACAGATTTATTACGGGGCAATATTTATCCAACAACTTATTAGGAACCGCAATATTTACTCGATTACTTCGGAATCCGATTAAACAAGTTTGCTTTTGAAATTCACTGAATTACACTGCAATAAATTCTATTTCGTTTTAAATTATTTAATCTTGTTTGTTTACATAACAGATTTTTATTGTCAAAGTAAATTGTTTGACACACTTTTACTATATAATAGGGGTGTGTAATTCTTGCTGTGTTTCTAAATTGATCGGTGGATTAATGTTGTAAATTTTCGGATGGAAATTTTTTACGATTTCAAGAAGACGAGAAGTACTATATATTAGTAACGGCATTTTACTTATTTTTACTCTCTTATTTTTTGTGTATAATATCATTTAGTATTTTAAAAATTCCAAGTCCTTATTTACAAAAGTCAGTTCTCTTTTAAAATATTTTTTTTTACTTTGGATTCTTTGGATTAAAACACTAAATTATTACACTTTTTTCATCATACGAAACATTTTATTTTATTTCAGTTTCTTTGTGTCAATAAAGATTCGTGTAAATTGATTGGCATTTGTTTTTATTCCTGAATTCAAACAATTAGTCCGCAGCTATTTTGTCCGAAAATTTATTTTTTTGTGTATAATATCATTTAGTATTTTAAAAATTCCAAGTCCTTATTTACAAAAGTCAGTTCTCTTTTAAAATATTTTTTTACTTTGGATTCTTTGGATTAAAACACTAAATTATTACACTTTTTTCATCATACGAAACATTTTATTTTATTTCAGTTTCTTTGTGTCAATAAAGATTCGTGTAAATTGATTGGCATTTGTTTTTATTCCTGAATTCAAACAATTAGTCCGCAGCTATTTTGTCCGAAAATTTATTTTTTGTGTATAATATCATTTAGTATTTTAAAAATTCCAAGTCCTTATTTACAAAAGTCAGTTCTCTTTTAAAATATTTTTTTTACTTTGGATTCTTTGGATTAAAACACTAAATTATTACACTTTTTTCATCATACGAAACATTTTATTTTATTTCAGTGTCTTTGTGTCAATAAAGATTCGTGTAAATTGATTGGCATTTGCTTTTATTCCTGAATTCAAACAATTAGTTCGCAGGTATTTTGTCCGAAAATTTGTCCCAAAATTTTCACACAAAGGGCGTAACTACCATTACCATTAGAAATAAATCCTCTTTCGTAAAATGTCAATGACGAGTGACCATAACATCGACAGTATAGCTTATTCAAGCTGTAGTAACGATGTTTTGATTATTCACCGACGCTCAAATTATAGAAAGAGGAGCGGACGGAGAGCATTCATTTTTTGTCACAGTGCACAATTCGCCTTTATCCTATATAGTCCGGCAGAAATATGGCATATTTTAGCTGAACCTGGAAGTAGGGTTCAAAGTTTTTTTCTTGGCAGATTCTTGTAGCCAATGCCTTCCCGAACCAGAATCTGGTTGATGACATCTTGTCATCATTGAGCATTTCAAAAAAATCGAGATGGCAGCCAGGACTATCAAAAATCAAGCTTTCAGCTCCGTAGATCACTTTATTGGAGATATAACACCGATTTGAGTGGTCATTTTATTGTTATAATATTACCCTAAAGCTGCGTAAAAAATAAAAGAATAACACGACATTAGTTATGAATATGGTAATCAAGATGGCAGCCACATCGAATAATATTTTTTTTAAAAGTAATTCTCGATTTATGTGAGATATAAGAATCGTAGAAATTTGTATAAGAGTTTTCAAATTAAACTTTTGTAAGCTTGTTTATGACATCAAAATATCTGATTAGTTACATCTCTCATCTAGTGTTATGAAAATCTTCAATTTGAAGATGGCAGCCAGGAAACACAAGATTTTTTTTCATGCTTAAAGTTTGCAAGGTATTTAACAGTAAACTACTTTCTAGCAGTAAAGGTCTTGCCTATAAAGAATCTCGATGATGGTGCATTTTGATCTTGGATTAGTTAAAAAAAAGTCGAGATGGCAGCCAAGACCACTAAAAATATACATGTACTTGCTACTAAACAATTAATCTAAATTTTGCACTTAATTTAACTGAAAAAAGGCTAATTTGAAGTTTCCTGGTGAACACCTTGAATGAAGTTTTGAATAAGTATAGTCGTCAAGATGGTTGCCAAATGGAAAAACTGCTTGATTTCTAGTGTAAATAAAGGTGAATATAGATTTTTGTAAACATTTGAAGATACTTCCCAAAAGATTTTTCAGATAAGTTAATCGGTTTATGATGGTATTGATCTGCTGCCTGAGCAAGTTAAAGAAATAATGGTCTTACTGTGATTTTCAATTTGGCAGTCAAGATGGCAGTCTGTTAAGAGAGTTAATGAATGATATCTACGTGTACCTTAATGACAAGCATGAGAATATGGTGATCACTTTTTCCTATAGCAAAAGCTTATCTGCTAAAAAACCGACTTTTGATAAATATGCTTAGATGTAAAGTATTAAAACATCTTATTTTGAAGATGGCAGCCTCGCTGTTTTTTCTTCAAGTTATTATCAAATGAACTTGTTGACAAAACACGTTTGTATTATTAAATTAAATTAAATATATGGTTTTGACAGGACTACTAAGTTTTAAAAGGACCCATTAGCTTGCTCTTCAAATTCGTTGTTAAAAAAAATAATTGCGTCAATGAAAGGATGGTTTCTAAGAGAATGAAAATGTTAAATTGTAAATCGCATTTTTTGAAGCATAAAAAATTAAAGTGATCTCAACATAAGTACAAAATTGTCGTATATCAAAATTAGTGCTAACGATGAAGATAAGGACTGGCAAAAGGGCGCTTTTGAACAAACACTTTTGACAACATTTCGCCGCACTGAATGGCCGTTTTTTGGTGATGCTTTAAATATATCAAATCTTGATTTTGAGGACATGAGGGTCGTTCATAAATCAGCATTTTAGTCCTTCTGTGGGCTAATATGATAACAATTATTGACAAACAGCAAAGCCACAATACTGTTGCTAGATCGCCATATTTCAAATACCATCAAAATGAAGATAAGAACATACAAGATGGTGTTTTTGAACAAACACTATTGAAAATTTTTTCGCTGCTATATCCGCACAGAATCACCAACGCTTGGAGATGATTTGAATATAACAAACTTCGATTTTGAGGATGTGAGGTTCGTGCATAAATCAGCATTTTAGTCACTCTGTGCGCTAGTCATTTGCTACCTACATTTAGTTTGAACAAAGCTTGCAATTGTTTCAAAGACAAATTCAGGGAGTACATTGCATGTTTTCAAGCATTACCCAATGCACCAGGGTAATACAGAATAGTCAATCATCATGTATACATGACATGTTGAGCGGTTGTGAACTTGAAATTTAAATTTACCACTAAAAGTTTTTTGTAGTTCTAAATAATCCTTAGCGGAACAACTTCTTTTCCACTAATAAACACATATCACTATACATACTGAATGGATGTGGTTTGATAGGTAGGCTACAATGAATCTATAAGAAAATTTCATAAAGAAACTCTGGCAATTATATTGAATGGCTATCATGAAAATAATATTAATAATCTTATGCGCAACGTAAGATATCCTTACCAAACTAGCAAAAAAATTAAATAATTCAGATAAAAAAAGAATTATATTCAATAAAAAAACGATTCTTTAAAATATTCACAAAAAGAATTTTGTCAGTATTTGACCATATCGATGATTCAGCACGAAACAGTTCTTACTGTCTTTATATTTATAGTGAGGTACAACTATTTTGTGCAAATCCATCGATATGAGATGAATATATTTTGTTGTGTAATAATTTTCTCGCAAAGCAAACAGAATTTTATTTTCAAGTACCATGCAAAACAAGTTTTTTGCATTGTTCACTAAAATAGGTATAATGGTATGATGCTACAAGTGAAGTTAGACTTCTATTTAGTTATTCATGTTTATGGGATGAATTTTTGGCTTCCTTTTAAGCTCGACTATTCGAAGAATAGGGGGGGGGGGGCTATTCCAGTCACCCGGGCGTCGGCGTCAGCGTCGGCGTAATGCTTTGGTTAAGTTTTTACGTGCAAGTGTTTAAAATCTCTGTTTCTATCAAAGCTTTTGCTTTGAAACTTTGCACATGCTTCTGTGACCATAATATCTGCATCTAGACAAAGATTCATTACTCTAATATTGAATTTAGTGGAATTTTAACCCTTTTCGGACTTAGAAATCTTGGTTAAGTTTTTACGTGCAAATGCTGTTTATCTGTAATATTTCTGTTTCTATAAAAGCAATTGCTTTGAAACTTTACACATGCTTCTGTGGCCATAATATCAGCATCTTGAGAAAGATTCATTACTCTGATATTGAATTTAGTGGAATTTTAACCCTTTTCGGACTTAGAAAATCTTGGTTAAGTTTTTACGTGCAAATGTTGTATTTCTGTAATATCTCTATTTCTAATAAAGCTATTGCTTTGAAACTTTGCACATACTTCTGTGACCATAATATCAGCCTCTAGACAAAGATTCTTTTCTCTTGACTTTCATTTTATTGAATTTCCAATGTCGATATTGATTTGCTGTTACTATCCAGCACTAGGAATAGTCTAGCTTCGCTGTCCTCCGACAGCTCTTGTTGTCTTTCTTGAAAGATAATTCAAATCAAAGTGATTGTCTACATATGAATCCTGCAAATATTATATTTTAAATTGACAAAACATTAAAAACCAATGGAAATGCAAAAATACTTTTTATATTGCACATGTAACTTTTCTTATTTCAAAATGATGGCCTGTACTTTTATAAGTAAATATGGACCATTTTCTTATTCAAGTATGTAACCTCAAACCTTTTTTCAGGTATAATCCTTGGCTGCCATCTCGAATGCTATTTATCATTTATGGCATGAATTTTCAAAACAACTTTGAAACTGGCCTTGAAATTGTTGATGTATGCACATTTTATTTTCTAAATCCTGATTTAAACACAATTAACTTAGAATCTTTTCTTTCCTGGCTGCCATCTTCAAATCAAGAATTAATGTTACAGAGGATGAGAGTTGTCTTTTGTCTGATATTTAGAAGGCAAAAAAAAACACTTACAAAATGTTCACTGAAGGAGCCCTGAAACCTTTTCCTAAGATTCTTATGTCACATGGGTCAAGAAATACTTAAATACCATTTAATAATTCGATTTGGCTACCATCTTGACTGCCATACTAATTTCTAATATCATTACATGCATTAATTATGTCAAATCCTTTAAACTCGAACTAAAACAGCAAATAAAACACACAAAAAACATCTAAAAGGTCGTCATTGTGATCTACCGAGCTGTTGGTGTAACATTCAATAGTCCTGGCTGCCATCTCGATTTTCTCAAAATGCTCAATGATGACAAGATGTCATCAGCCAGATTCTTGTTCGGGAAGGCCTAAGCTACAAGAATCAGTCAAGAAAAAAACTTTGAACCTTACTTCCGGGTCAAGCTAGATTTCTGCCGGACTAATATATCTATTGTTGGTCGCCTTCTGAGTGCGTAAAAAATTCAAAATCCTTGTTACGCCTATGCCCTCCCCATGATGGAATTATATTATTACATTTTATCATAACGTAATTAAATATGAATAATGCAGGATTTTTTTTTAATTTATTGAATTATGAAAATAAAGTCCTAAACCCAAGGGTTAATGTTAGTTCATTGACTTCACCAGATTTTTCATTGATTAAGTTCAACAGGTCTATTGTTCTAAACTCAAGATGGCCATGAATAAATTTCAAATTAGTTAATTATTTAAAAGGGAGAAGCACTAATAGGGAATAAGGGTTAATATCTTGTTTCAAGGATAGAAATTTAATTCAATGATGGTGGATGTTAAAACTGTCCAAATTATTTTCAAATTCTAAAGACATGATAACAAGATCAATGGACAGGCTGTTGACATTTTATGAGGAGACAAAATGACCATCTCGCGCCGGCATGTCTGGTCATTCTGGTCACTAACTTTGATACAGTGGACGCTGGTCAATAACGTTAAACTGACCACATGCCGAGTTATGAAATGGTTCGACAAAAAAGGCCCCCGGACAAAATAATAAGGATCCAAGCAACCTGAGAAACCTAAAACAGTTGTGCGCTGAAAAGTCTCAAAATGTATATCATACCACAAATAATAAAGTCCTTATATCGAACGCGTTAGATCAATTCGAAATAAGTTACGAAGTTCTTCTTTTTCTTGTTACTGCATCAAATACCTTAAACATTGACCGTATCATAAGCTCAATGAAGCGTTGGTCAAATATTTTGGGACAAATTGAAAATCGTCCACGGGTGAGTGGTGCGAATAAATGATACTTAATTAAGCTTTTGAGGAAAAAACTGACACGTTAACATGTGGACAGATGAGTATAAACATGTCGCTTTTCTTTTCCCTCAATATAACATATTCCCGTGAAAAAGTTACCCGTTAAGTAAAGAGGCCCATCTTGGCTCCGTAAGACCACTTTTAACTAGACATAAATGTCCCATAATAAAGTTTTTCTTTCGCCCGTTTTCTAGGTTTTGTCTAAATTCATATCAATTTTACAGTAAATAACGACTAAAAAATCCTAATTTTTGAGAATGACGAATAATTCTCAAAAATAAGAATTTTCAGCCTTTATTCAAGAATCTTAAGATATTTATATAAGATTACGATGGTTCTACGTCAGTGACTTAAACGAGTACTGTTGGCGACGTCGAATGTTTGCACATAAAGTTACAAGGGCTAACGCCATTTTAACTGACGTCATCGAGTTATTCCAAGGTTTTCCCGTATTTTATAAAAATAGTCAGTCTATGTACATTCGAGGTTGATCGTAAGATTGACCAAGTGGTGTTCCGAATGACTATGGTCGAACTTTGGCTGATTTTCTAAACCAAGAATGGTTATTCTACCATAATGCGTAAGCTTTTTTTATAATGAGATATTCGGTTGGCATCCACTGAAAAAATGTCATATCTTAATGGCATCAGCTTGATTCAATTCTTTTTCAAATATTTATTTTACGGAGTTTCCATATGATACCTTTTCACGTAATGGGACTAAAATGTTTGCCCCCTCTCCCCTGCCCCCCCCCCCCCCCCAACTAAAAAAATAAAATAAAATGAAATTAAAAAAAATAAATAAACACACACACAAACACAAATACAAAAAAAACACGCATACTATATTCTTTCTCTTATCTATATATTTATTGATTAAAAAACGCCTTTTATAAAAAAATATTTAACAATGCAAATAAGTTGAATAAATGTGACCGTAATCCGAAAATAGACTATCTTGCTATCTTTAGTGCATAAAGTGTAAAGTTTGCTTGCTGTGCAGACTGACTAGGGGTCACTATGGTGATTTTCTGAATCTAGAATGATCTACCTTCCCCTATAAGAATTTTAGAAATATTACTCGCGGTCTACCTGATA
Source organism: Fragum whitleyi (assembly GCA_948146395.1). NCBI lineage: Eukaryota > Metazoa > Mollusca > Bivalvia > Cardiida > Cardiidae > Fragum > Fragum whitleyi. The sequence goes on along the minus strand of OX411543.1, from coordinate 44,978,109 downwards.
TAGAACCAATCTCGTTTTCAATTTTAAATTTCAGAAGTCCAAGGTGGTCCATATTCGTATGTCGGGTCACAAATAATTGAGCCTGTGCTTAAGATTTCCAACAGTATCAAATATGCGCAAAGCAAAGACTCTGACCAGCATGTGCACCCGCACAGTCTGACCAGAGTCATCACTATGCATTTTGTAGATAGAAAAGCTCTCAAAGTATCTGTAGACCATCAGATAACTCTATATTTTCAGCATATGACTGTGTACACTGCTCAATGATTGCACCTCTCGCACATTCCAAATTGTTGCAAATGTCACGCCCAGGCTTAAATGATACCACATGATACAGACTTGGTTCAGTACGTGTAGTATTAAGGGGTTTTAATAAGATATTAATTAGGACGTCACAGGACAGCTGTCAAAAATTAATTCTGTAAACGAAATCAAACGATAGAATCGAGGAATTAAAATAATCCATAAAAATGTCAGCTTAATTTTAATTTAAAATCACCATATCCATTTAACTACAAATTGGCTACACAATCATATTTTGAAAGACCGTGTGTGGAAACATGTGTTTACATGTTTTATTAATAAATAATAATTTTACAGACTGCACAAAAACTTTTTATTGTGAAATGGTTTATTCTACATAATTCGATATTTTTTGTGCATACCGATTGGTTGAAAATTGGTATTATTCCCCCATGAAAACAATTTCTATTATGCAGTTTTTGTAAGCTTCGACCAAAAGAAGTCCGATAAGAAAATCTGTTTCATCATTTATTAATATTTTACATTTATTGCTTCATGGTATTAAATTTAGAAAAAATGAAAACATTATTTGTATATTTCATTGAGGTATGAAACTGGAAACATAATAACACTCATGTATGAATCCGCTTCGCAAATTCGTACAGTGTGATTAGGGTTTCTGTCCCATGATACCTCGATGAAACCAAAAAACAATCTCTCCATCTCTGATGCATTTTAATGGTGTTTCATATTAAAATCCTTGCAATGATATTTCGATATATATATATTGACCAATCTGAATAACGCCCATGCACGACCTTTTTTTTTTCCCAATCTTTCGGGGCCCATTTTTCTAAAAAGCTTACAATCATTTTTTGCGTAATTTCAAAATTTAATTTGCTTCTAGATTAGTCATTATTAGATTTTGCCATGCACCCTCTCATCGGAATCGTATTCTAAAGACGATTTCGATGAGACATAACAAGATATAGAACGTCCTAATGAATAAAACAGGATACTATTTGTGATTTTGAATTATGAATTATGATTATTTTTTCGTAAGACGTTAAGTAAAGCTGGCCCCGAATTGTAAATATTATTGACTTGATATGGGAGATATTAAAGATTGCTGGGATATTATTGTTAATATCATTCCCCAATGTTATAGAACAGAAGCGTAAAGTTCTGTTCTGTTCTGTTAAAGTTCGTATCTGCTTTAAAAAAATGTATCGTCATGTATAAATACTTCTAGTGATAGTATGGTTCTTGCTTTCTACCCCTTAGCTACAACCACTACGTGAATGAATTTCGAAGGAGTCGATATGTAAATCTACTAGATTTAATTAGTTTATACGATAATTCACTTATTTACCGCATGTACTTTAAAAATTATGATTAGGTTAAAAAAACGTCTTCATTGGGCATTATTGTAGTTCGGTTCACATCCTTGTATACAGCTCTAGAGGCTATCAAGCGATTTCTGATTCTAGAATATGAAAAATCTTTTCCGAGTGAAAAGAGAACTTAACTCGTTGGTTCAGTCGGGCAGTTATAGCTCCCTATCAACAAATAGACAGTTGTACAACTGTTTCGCATCGAGCCAGCAATTTCTAAAATGGGAGCTATTTGTCAATACAGACAGTTTGACATAAACAAATAATCCAAAGTCAGTGCACGTAAGGCCTCGTGTGGTCGGGACTTAGTAAAATCATTAACGGAAGGATTTGACAAATATTGGGACGATGAGGACTCCAAGCCAGAGAAATTCCACATGGATATAAATGGTAGTCTAACACGTGCTCACGTGCTTATTGAATTGTGATGGGATTCTAAATATAAAGTTACAAAGCTGACTAGGTTTAAGAAGGAATTTTAATCCACCGCATCGTTAGTCTCGACGATTTATAGAAAATTGAAGACCATAAATCTGCGTTATTCGGCTCCTCTCCTCACACATGGTTCAATGCAGTTTACTTTCATATAGAAGTGCCACAATCACGACCCAGTCGGGAAAATCTGCCCTGCGCTCAGGATGACGAAAACAGTGCAAACAGTTTTCCAATTATTCCCCGCTTTGCACGCAATTGCACGTGCAAAGCGGGGTATAATTGGAAAATTGTTTGCACTGTTTAGTCATCCTGAAGGCAGGGCTGGTTCAAGTTGCATACTTATATTCCAATTAAATGATTAAAATACGTTTTCTGCATTTAACCATTTTACACGAAACCATGGAACTACCTGATGATCAAGAAATTTCGCTGTAGCTTTAAATGTTTCGTGACATAGCTGTTATTTGGGTATATAAAGGATCAGAACTTGTTTGGACTAAGCTTAGGCACCCTGACTATGGAAACTCCGGGAATGAATAATTGAATAAAGGCTTGGAACTAATACAGATCAACCGGATATCTCTTTTTAAGGTAGTGGAACCGCAATAGCTCCGCAGCATTTCGGACCACAGGTTCTTTCACATTGTAAACCGAGGTTTCCTAGTGAAAATCATTAGGAAACCTCGGTTAACACTGTTAAAGTTCATTACTCCTGAAACGTTGCAGAACTATTACGGGTCCACTACCTTAAAAGATCATCCACGTTTGGCGGCTGACACTTTTAATCATTTTAGAAACCAAGGGAAATGTCAGTATAAACCGTGTGTATGGAATTGATGGAAATTCAATTAACTGCGAATGCATATGCTCTTTGGTTCGAACGCTACATCATGAAATTGTTTATGACAAAAAAAAAAAAAAAAAAAAAACGAACAAAAAAAAAATTATATGAATCATATGTTCACATGCAAATAATATATTAAACTTTCATATCCAGAAGTTTTCGGGGAAGTCAAGTGAAATGTCCCACAGTAAGGGGTCTGAAACATGCACTCTACCGAATTATTTTGATCAAACCAGACAACACATCAAAAGTTCCAGCACCAAAAGGTTGAGAACAATTATTTTGAAATGGGGCGAAACTTATATGTCAAGAGTTACTTTCTACCGCGAATATAACTAAAATTCATTTTCAAAGCGGAATGTGACATTTAAAAAATCTTTTGAGAAGCAACAAATAAGGACAGTTTAAGTCATAACCAGGAGTTGAAATAACAAGAAAGAATTGTAGAAAATGCTTTCTCTTAAGTATTTAACTATTTTCTACATAGCTTAGTCATCAGCCACTTTTACTAGAGTTAGGGAGCATTTTATCCTAAAATGCCTGAAGTTACCTTATATGGTAATTTATTATTATTATTATTATTATTATTATTATTATTATTATTATTATTATTATTATCATCATTATTTAATCATTCTAATTTTAGTTTATGATTGAATTTTGATTAAGAAATTCCTATCGTTTTTCTTCCCCTATTAAGTCTTTTATCTTATTTTTTTTTACAATTTTTCAAACCTGTCAGACTTAATAAGACCGGTGTCAAAGAGCAGTGTACATAGGTCGGCCATTTTGAATGGCGGTCATGTCCCGGATGGTTCCCCGCAGTCTCTAGTGACGGTGTCTGGTCTCTGTGTTTGTATCAGGCTTTCTAACTGATCGCTAATCCGATTTTACACCTTCCTGGACACTTACAATGGTCTCCTGTATGCCGACACAGAACCTGTATAAATATTAATACAGTAATGGAACCCGTATTGCTAGGAATCAATTAAGTCGGGCCACAGAAAATTGTACCAGAAATTAGAGAGGTATAGAACAGTTCGAAATGACAGAAGAAGAAAATAAACATCTTCAATATATCTATATGGTATTTAGGTGCATATAACTGAAGAAAGTGACATATTTTAAACTTAAATATTTTTCATTTGTTCCAGATTTTACAGGTCTTTATGATCCGGGAAAGTTTTGAAATTTACTAAACATGTACATATAGGTCTGAAGAATCTTGGTTCTTTTCTTTTTTTTTAATTGTATTTTTGATTAATTACCGACTTACTAAAGTAACTTAATTAATAATGCTTTGAATTCATCGATTCCCAATTGAAATATATTCTAAATGTTCTGCTTGAAAACTAAATTTATGACAGAGAATGATTTTTTTTTTTTTTAAGAATCATTTGTTTAAGTAAACTAGCATTGATCTTTGATCGAATCTGAATTCAATAGCTACCCTGCGTTCAGAATGCAAAAGCGTTTTCAAAACGTGAGCACATGTAAAAGCAGGGTAAAATTTATCAAACGATTCGCGAACTTTTTTCGTCCTGAAGATAGGACTGCCCTGCGTTCAGGATGACAAAACGGCGCAAACAGTTTTCCAATTATACTCCGCGGGCTATAATTGGCAAACTGTTTGCACCGTTTTGTCATCCTGAACGCACGGCTGCCCTGCGTTCAGGATGAAAACGTAAGCGAAGCGTTTTCGAAACGATACCCCGCTTTGCACGTATGTGTACGTGCAAAGCGGGGTATCACCTCAAAGCGCTCGCGAAACGTTTTTACATCCTGAACACAGGGCTGGTGTTCGGGGTTCAGATTCACGGACATACGCGCGATACTGACTTTGCCCCGACCAGTGAAAGATTTGAAAGTATTATCTTTTCTCGGCCTGATTGCATAGATTTTTTGCTGGATACTACCAAATGACCAATAAAACTACTGGAATAATTCCAACAAACCTTATGGATAGCCAGTCCTACCACTAAGGCGTTCCATTTTTGTGAGTCCCGACTCAATTAGTACGTATTGAAGAGCTTTCCACATGGCTTCATTTTCTCGGCGTTCCGGGCACCGTTATGGTACGGTCCGCACAGCCTGAAGTCAATCAAATATTTGTGAAGTCTATCAGCGTAATTTGTCATAACAAATTACATCCGCATATTGACATTTTATTATATCCCCCAAGTTTCATTATACCGACATTGTACGGTGGGCATTGAGCGCTGCCTAATCCCGTAATTCCTCAATTTCAGCGTTATCTAGGGAATACACGCGGAAAGCATTAGTCCGTGGTGAAGGGGATCAAAAGCCCTGTTTCAATTAATTTATAACAATGTTACAAATGACAAAATGAGGTGCCGTATGACTCGGTGTCAGTAATTTTCAATCATGATAATCAAAATCTTGGAATTGATAATTACAAGAATAACATTGTTACTCTAAACCCTTTTCTTTCTCTTACCACTTCAACCGATCACGGTAAACGGAGCTTTCCTGGAAGTGCGAAAAGTAACTGGACTGGTCAGACTGTGCGGATTGCGCAGCCCGAGTAGGATCTTTACTTTCTATTCTAAGACAAATTTCTGAATTTAGAATAGTTATTCTAGTTTCCAATAATGTTTGGTCAATAGCTT